>JAQPPZ010000273.1:1484657-2969314 GCA_028583015.1 Wollemia nobilis
TCCCAAAGAACTTTGAGATAACTTTTAGAGAAAAGTTTTGTGGACGTAGCCTAACCATTCTGGGTGAACCACGTTAAAATTGGTGTCACTTTGTGGATGATTTTGTGCATTGTTTTGATATTGCTTTGGGTATATTGCTTTACTATTTTGAAGTATAAAGGAAAAAGTAAAAAGAGGTCTTATACTTGTTCACCCCCCTCTCGAGTATAAGCTTGTGTTCTTCAATTGGTATCAGAGCGGGTGCCTTTGAAAAGTTTAACAACTTGAAGGAAAAGCTAGTAAAGAACACAATGGATCATTCAAGTGGCAATACAACACCTATTCTTGATGGGTCAGATTTTGGTCTTTGGAGTGCAAGGATGAAGGTTCATCTAATGGCACTTGGTAATGAGGTATGGGAAGTGATTGAAGATGAGTACACTATTCCTGTACATGGTCCTAATACTAAAGAAGAAAGGCTCCTACATCACAGCAATTCAAAAGCAATGAATGCAATCCTGAAAGGCTTACAGAAAGCAGATCTCACCAAAGTGATTCAACTGCAAGACAACTAGTGAAATGTGGAAATAGTTGAAGGTGGTTCATACGAGGTGATACAAATGTCGGAAAGGCCAAGTTGAGACACTTCAAAGGTATGTTTGAACAACTCAAGATGAATGATGATGAAAATATTAGTGACTACATGCTTCGTATGGATGAGGTTGTTAACTCCATGAAAGACTTAGGTCTTGAGCTTGCTGAAAATGATGTTTGTGATAAGATTTTAAGATCTCTTCCTAATAGATTTAGTGAAAATATTTCTGCTATTGAGGAAGCTAAAGATTTGGATAAGTTAAAAAAGGATGAGCTCCATAGTATACTTGCAGCATTTGAGTTGAGAACTCAAGTAAAGGTTGATGTCAAGAAAGAGGCAACTTTCAAGGCTACCAAGGAATCCAAGGGTAAACAACTTCAAGATAGTGATGAGTCTTCTAGTGATGAAGAGGCATATTACAGCAAGAAAGGCAAGTTCTCTAGAAAACACAAAAGTATGAAAAATATAAGATGTTTCAATTGTGGAAAGTTTGGTCATTATGCTACTAATTGTACTGTTCCCAAGAGTGAAAGTGATGAAGATAAACAAGATTCTAAGAGCAAGGATTCTGAAAAGCACAAGCATCACAGGAAAATACAAAGATGAGCACAACAATCAAGGAAAGAGGTATTCTCACAAGCACAAGAAGAGTTTCTACCTAGACAAAGCAAGTAAGTGTTCTAGTAGTGATAGTGAGAGTTCTTCAAGTGATAATGAAAATGAGATGTTGTTCATATCAAAAAAAGAGGAAGAACCGAAACATAGATTCATTATCATGAAATGTCTTAGATGTGGAAATTTTGGTCACCTTGAGGATGATTGCACAAATAATGATTTGGTTTCTAGTATGTATGAGGATGCTTCAGAAAACTATAAGGAAGATGCATGTATGGTTTTTGAAAAAGGTAGCACCTCTAGTGATAAGAAATCTGAAAAAGGCTTTGATGATTCAGAAAGCAAACAAATAAAGGATCTTGAAAGTGAACTTATTAGTGCTCTTAGTGCTTTGAAAAAGGAAAGAAAGAAGAATGCTAGACTCAAGGATAAGTTAGATGAATGTTGTATGGAGAGAGATGATCTTATAGAAAATCTTGATTTCTCTATAGCTAAGACACAAGAACTCAAGGATGAGTTAGAGTCTAAGGTTCTTGAGTATAGTGAGTTAGAACAGAAAATGGCTTCTTTGAAAGAGGAAACTAAAGAGTACAAGGATAAGCTTTACAGGTTTCAAGATAGCTCCAAAAAGGTTAAGTCACTCATCAAAGGTCAAAGAAAGACAACAGATAAAATAGGCCTTGGTTTTGTTAAGCCACACAAGGAACAAGTTGGAGAGTCTAGTAAGAGACTCCAAAAGGAAGAGAGTTCTTATGAGGAAAGTATTTCAGATCATGAGTCCTTGAATGATAGATGCACAGAAATAGAAAATAGAATTCAGAATGAGAAGAAGAAGTTTTCAGAACCTAAGAGGTCAAATAAAGGAAAGTTTCAAGGCAGATGTTTTGCTTGTCATAGGTTTGGTCACATGGCTTCACATTGCATGGCTCAAGTGAAGAAGGTAAATGACAATTTCAGAAGTGCTAGTTACTTTCAAGGGTATTGCTACTCTTGTCAACAGTTTGGGCACAAGGCAGTCTATTGCAAGGTAAATAACGAGGAACGAGGTTTGGCCGAAACAGGTTTGGTCGAAACGAGGTTTGGTCGAAAACGAGATTGGCCGAAACGGGTTTGGTCGGAACAGGTGGATTCAAAGATCAGGTTTACCTCGGAGAAACAACATCGTCAAGTGTTTCAAGTGCAACAATGAAGGTCACATAATCGGACAGTGTAGAGCTAAAATTCTAGAATACAAGAACAGGAACAGTGGCATGATCAGGTCCAAGGATCAAGGCATGGACAAGAACAGGGATGAGAACAAGAACAAGAACAGTGACAAGAATAGGAATATGGACAAAGAGTTCAAGAGAAGGCCCGACAAGGAAGTTATAGACGCCGATGATGATCGGTGCCTAATGGGAGTTTTACTCCCACCCCAGAATTAATCACCTCATCGGGGAGGTGGGGGAGGGACTAAGCTAAGAGGCTCATTCTTAGTCCCGAGCCCCAAAGGTGGCCCTTTGCCATTGATGACAAAGGGGGAGAGATATGAGTAAGGGGGAGAGCTTCAAAGTGAAGAGGAAAGCTTCAAGTCAGGGGGAGCAAAACTTCAAAGGAAGATTCTCAGTTGTTAGCATAGTTGGTTTCAGTTTTGGCTCTTGAGATGTGTTTTCAGTAAAGGTTTGCCATCAATGACAAAGGGGGAGATTGTTGGCAATTTTGGGTACTTTGGGTACATTGCCCTTGCTCAAGTGTATAAGTTGTCATTGATGTCAAGAAGCTCTTGAAGGATTTTGGTTTGATGTCAAATAACTTGTTTTGATGAAGGTTCGGCATGACAGTTTCAAAGGTCTTTTGTTAACCCCAAGTTGGCAGGTTTAAAGATTTCAGGTGGATGCATTAATTTAATGCAATTGGGTCCAGGAGGAAATATTTATTTAAATAATTAAAACCTTGCTAAGGTTCCCTTTAATTATTTTTAAATAAATATTAATTTATGGTTTGCAATGGGTTCTCCTAATCCATGGCGCAAATGTCTAGGTGGGCACTATGTTTTAAACTCGGTGGGCGCTAGCCCAAGACCTCCGTCGACGTGGTAAACTCCCCGTCGACGTCGAAGAGCTCATGGCAAGGATTCATATTAATACCCCTCGATGAAAACAAAGATGAAGCCCATCCAATTTTTGAAGAGTTGCTCGTTGATCGCTTCTGTGTCTTCGCCGGTTTTCGTAATCCACTGATCGTTTGTGTGTCTTCACCGATTTTTGTAATCCGCTGATCATTTCTATGTCTTCGCCATTTTTTGTAATCCGTTGTTCATTCGTTTGTCTCGCCGTTTATCGAATCCGTCGTATAGCTTGTCGTCTGCGAGTTCGTGTCAGAAGGAAGGGAGGACTGTGTTTTATTTTTCCTGACACAGAAGGGACAAGTGTAACAGCATGAGGTTTTAACCTCATCGGGTGCCTTTGGCGCACCGGTAGTGGCTAGGCTGTTGGCGCGCTACCCGAATGGGAGGTTTCGCGTTCGAATCACGCAGAAGGGTTTTTCATCGTGGACGTAGCGGGTGGTGTTAGATTTCGGGCGCAAATTTCTCCAAAGCGATTTTTGATGTTGGCTAAGGTATTTTCGAAATTAATCTTTTGCTAAGTGTATGTTGCGGATGGAGGAAGTTTGTTAAAAGAAAAACTGCTTAGGAGTTATAAGGAGTTTCAAAGCTTGTTGTTATTTTGATAAAAGATTATTTTGAAAGTGTTGTTGAAATATCCTATTGCATTCTTATGAGAGATAAAGTTTATTTTTTGATAAGACTATAAGGGAGAAATAAGGTGTATAATGGATAAATTTTTCTTGTAATGTTGAGAGTGCTTTTGGTTGATTATGGAAATGAAAGCATGATGTGTTAAGGTTAATTGCTTCTTGTGTGAAAGTATGAAACCTTAAGTGGACAGCTTTGAGATTGACATTTGCTTTCATTAAGTTGGTTATAATCAAGCTATTCTTTACTTGGTTAAAGTGTTGGGCTTACTCCTTTGTTGATGAATTGAAAAGTTGTTTTATGCTATTGTGAGTTGAGTTGGTGGATGCTTTTTGTTCAAACAATATTGGAGAGAAAAGGAGTTCTACTTGTTTCCTTTTCTTGATGTTGATTGTGAAATGCTTCAAGGTTGTGTTTTGAGCTGAATGGTGTTGATTGAACCTTGTTTGATGAGCATTGTTGTTGAAGCCCTATTTGATGGTGAAAAGAACATGAGTATCATTGTTATGTGATTCTTTGCATAGTTGGCAATTGTTGGGGTTTCATGTTCTTGAAAGAAAGCATTCTATCCTATCCATTTCAGATATTGAGTTGAGTTTTCAGATTTGAGATTGAGATTGAGCTGAGTTGATTTGAGTTGAGTTTTGAGATTGGGATTTGAGTATAGAACATATTGAGTCTCTAACAATTCTCTTTATGCTTCTATGAGTTTGACAAATCACATTGGGTCTCTAACAATTCACTTTGTGATTTCCTACTAAGAAAGTTTTTCTTGGTGAGCTTGTTGAGTTTTTGGACAGGTTCCAGTGGGGACTTGTGAGCAGGTTTTGGATAGGTTCCGGTGGGGACTTGTAAGTAGATTTTGGACAGGTTCCGGTGGGGACTTGTGAGCAGTTTTGGACAGGTTTCGGTGGGGACTTGTGAGCAGATTTGGACAGGTCCTAGCGAGAGGACTTGTGAGCTGAGTTTGTTAGTTCTATCCAGAGAACTTGAGGACAGAGGAGCATTGGTTCTTTGAGAAGAACACGAGGACAGATTTGGCAAGTCTTTGAGAAGGCTTGTGTGTAGAGGATTGATTTGTTCAAGTGTTGAACAGATCTGACAGACGAGAGGAAGACTTGTACTAGACCGACTGACTGTGTTTGGTACGAGTTGCTTGAGCTGCTGTGGACGTGATCATAGAAGGCAGAGGTCTCTTAGGCTAAGCATTGAGGACAGGAGGTCTTCGGTGGAAAGGAGTTCCACGTGCTTGGCAAGAGGTAGAGGCAGTTGATCTTCTAAGGGATCATTTCCGGAGCAGAGGGGAAGGTATCTCCTTTGAGCGAGAGGCTCATAAATTTAGATTGGGGGAAGGTATCTCCTTTGGGCCGAGGCTCATAAACATTGTAATTGGGAAGGATTCCCAAAGAACTTTGAGATAACTTTTAGAGAAAAGTTTTGTGGACGTAGCTCGACCATTCTGGGTGAACCACGTTAAAATTGGTGTCTCTTTGTGGATGATTTTGTGCATTGTTTTGATATTGCTTTGGGTATATTGCTTTACTGTTTTGAAGTATAAAGGAAAAAGTAAAAAGAGGTCTTATACTATTCACCCCCCCCTCTCAGTATAAGCTTGTGTTCTTCAACATATATTAGCTAATAAAATATTTTAAAAAAAATTAACTTTATCATCATTGTTAAAATGATGATGAGTGGCAACTTGATAAGGGAGGATGAGGAAAATTTGACGACATCTACCTCAACAATCTCTTCTGCTTCATAATGGCTCTATGGACCCTGAAGCACATCACTTGCCTTGAAAGGCAAAGTTTCAGGATTGGTATCTTGATTAAAAAATCATCATCAAGATTCCTAGAGGGCATTTGAGACGCGCTCTACACATTTGAGAAATTCCCAAGGGAAAACATTGGAAAGATAGAAATGTTAGACACGTTATGTGTTTGGAAAATACTTTTGCTAGCTCGCAGAGGCAGTGGTGTGAGGAACTGTTTTCCATGCATGCAAGATTGGTTCCTCACCATTGGTGCTTCCTATTGTGGATGGAATTGTTGTGGCACTTGTTGTGGGTGCATTTATGAGTGTGGTGATGATGGAGGCATATTTTTTTTAGTCTTTTGAATGTAATCAACGTGTATGCAAAATTTTACATGAAAATATCAATTAAAACTAGTGTAAAAAACAATGCCATAAAAAGAGATTTAATTTAACCAAACATACCAGACTCAACACCCTTTGATGATGCATCCACTTGCCCTTGCTCTGAAAACATATAAAATATTTCCTTAAACTAAATATAATTTAAAATCATTAAAATACATCATTTAAAATAGTAGTTTCGAATAATAAAGTTACCTTGTGGGCTAGAGGTTACTTCTTCAACGTCAATTGTAACATGTTTAGAAATAAAAGGAGTCACAGGTGTATGTTGTTGAGTAAGAGACCTCAAACGTTTCATTGTTCTTGAGGTGCTTACTGGTGATGATTATGACTTTGTGTTGGAATCTACACTATCTTCATGCATCCTAAAGGTGGCATCTCTTTTACTAGAAGATGGAGCTATTTTTTTTTGCTTTCAAAATAAGATTAGAAAATAAAAAGATTGATTGGAAAGAAATAAAATATAGATTATTTGAAAAAATAAATTTACTTGTATTTCTTGCTTCGTTATACTAATATCCATCAAGCTTGGGTACAATGCAGTTGGAGGAGGGCCATTTTGAAGATTGTAATATGCTTAATTAAAAAGAGAAATAATAAAATTGTTGGTTGTAACTACATAAGAAGATTGTATTTTTTGGGTGCTTAGAAGATATTGTTTAAGGCGGTTCAAAATGTGCATGGACCAATCAAATATGACACTAGAAATACATCGAACTAAATAGGCCAATGCCAAAAATAGGATATCTATAGGTCGTCCCTGCAAAATAAGTCTTGCCTGAAAAAATTCAATGCAAACATGAAGAAATTTATCTCCAACGTTGGAAGTGTTTAAGCCCCTTTTAAACTTAGTAGAATTAACTAAAAAATGGAGAACATTAATAAAAAACAAAAATTACAAAAGGGAGAACATTATTAGAAAATGGAAACTACAATACCTAAAAAATGTAGAAAAATAAAAACTAAATTTTAAAAATATACCTTTCAAATTGTTAGAATGGACACCGTATCTGGTCTCTAGTAGTCGTTTGTCATCTTCGCTCAAGGCATATTGGTTGCTCACCAGGTGATCGTTGGCCATTTTGTATTCATTGGGAATTTTGTGTAAAATGATAATATATTTGCCTCCTTTATTTTGTATGCAGTAATTTGGATAGTTGTAATAATTTTTAGAAATCTAATGCATTTGAATAATCTGAATGTATTAATGGAGAGATGTCCCTCAAGGTCCAAAAGGAATGAAGAAAATAAGTTTCATGAAAAAATTGAACGAAATCTCCAAAAAAATCTTGTGTATTGACATTCGCCCTTCCTTAGGGGTGAACGTCCCTTTCGCCCTTTCTAGGGGCGAATCTCTTTCGAAAAGCAGAATGAAAAAAATTAAAAAGATAACAATTTGTGTTCGCCCTTCCTTAGGGGCGAACGTGTCATTCACCCTTTCTAGGGGCGAACATGCCTTGGCATCACTTTGTGGAGTCGCACGCCCGAATGAAATTACGTTTACCTTGGTCGAGGGGCGAACACACCGTTCACGTCTCCTATGGGTGAACCACCTAGTGGCGATGGAGAATCACGTTTGCCTTTCCCTAGGGGCAAATGTGTTGTTTGCCCTTGAATTGGGTGAACCTGTTTGTATCAATATCATGCACGTTTGAAGGGGTGAAACTAATGCTGAGTGAAAATAAATTGAATGAACGAGACTTTGATCAAGATGTTGAATTCAACATTAAATTAAGGATGCCCCTAGTTACTTCATTTTGTGGATCACAAAGAGGAAGGCAAAGGGAAATGAGCCTTCATGATTTCCAATGTATCAGAGGTGATCCAAATAATTTAATATTTTCTCCTCATAGGCGTACATCCGTTCGAAGCTTAGATTTTCAAGAATTTGTTCCCCTAGTGAATGGGTTTTCCAAGAATTTGAGGAGGATTTTGTTGATTTTGTCTTTGATCCCCAGACATTCTTCCCTCATTTGTATTAAATGAAAGAGGCAAAAACCTCTATAAATACTAGGAAAAGTTCATTGTAAAGGGGGTTAGACATTTTGCAAGAGATTTTCTTAAGCTCTCTGCATTAATAGAAGGCATCAGACTTCTATATTTGCGAGTGGTCTTATCTATAATTTTTTGTGTAGTGTGCTTCTATTTCCATTCGCTCATCTAATTTACTATTGAATTTAAATTATGTCGTTGGATTTAAAGTTGCTAAGAAGAAGGTGAATGCTGGAGTACCATTTTGATAGTTATTATGGAAATATTATGAGCTTGTTCTGTTTCGTTTCCTTTCATAAATGCTAATTTGTGCTTGGGTTTTTTTCCAGCTAGTGAGTCTAACACCAATCCTGCACTTCGTTCTGTGGCCATATTTCTCGTTTCTTTTTGTTATTTCTAATTTTTTTCCTGCATCTCTAGTCTTTTATCATTGTAGGATTTAGTTCGGGAACCATCCCTCTTTGGATATTGGCACAAAGGACATCTCTTTCCTCCGACCTTTCAATGTTGGCCGTATCTAGAGCACACAAACGCAGTTTTGTATGATTAGGCAGAGACTTGACCAACAGTTTTTGGCACACCCAGTGGGACCTTTAAGGTTCCACTTTCAACAACATTAGGTTTGGTGTTTGCCTTCCTGCTTGAGATTAGAATATCTGGCGACTCAATTTTTATCCAAAACTCCATAAACATGAGGACGGTGAAAGTTGTTTCTCATGAATACAAGATCAAAAGCCAAAAATCTTGATAATCATATTATATTTTATGAACTACACATTCAAAGGCTAGGAGAGCATCCTCAAATAGCCACTTTTTGACGAACATCTTCACTTCCTCATATCTCATCCATACCATCTGTTTCATATTCCTAGTTAGCTGGTGTGTTTTCTACCCCCGTAAGTCCTGTAAGCACTGCCACCAGTTTCCCTCAGTCTCTGCCTAGTACAACCACTAATATCCTGAGGTCCACTCCCCATATTCCCGTCCACATGGCTTAGAATCCTCCACCACATCAACAGCTTCCAAGGCAATTTTTGGCTTGGAATATCTTAGGAGCGCTAAATTTGCAGGTGTAAAATCTTGTACCTCAAGCTGCTCTGAAGGCTTTACCCACATATGATGGTACTAGAAAAAATACATATGAGCATATCCAATATGTAGCCTCTCTTGCAACTATTCATGATATAACTGATGAGGATGTGATGATAAAACTTTTGGTCCTGTCATTAAGAGGGAAATTGTTGTATTGGTACCGATATTTGCAGTCGAGTACCATTACCTCGTGGGATAAATTGGCAGAGTTGTTGATTAAGAATTTCCATGAACAAGTTGATCTGTATTCTCTGTTGCACCAGTTCACCTCAATCCAAAGACATCTGCAAGAGGAACTTGTAGATTTCAATGTTTGATTTGCACAAAGTTGACAAAGGGTCCCAGATGGGTTACGACCAACTCATGAGCAAGCAACATTTATTATCTTCGAGCACTCTGTATCGATATTGGTATGACAGTGCGCTAGACCAATGTGACTACATTCTTGGATCTCTATACACAAGCTCAAAAGGCCGAGTCAGATTTGATTGTTGTAGGTAGGCTTCCTCCAAAGGTGACGATGCCTATCCTCATTGATATGCCACAATATCTTTAATCTAATGCATTTTCGTAGCCTATGTAATTGATGTATCCTGTACCATCATGGAATTCAGGCTCCCCTCAAGTAGCTCCTATCCCTGTTCCACAGTCATCTACTATAAGCTTTCCACATTTCCCATCTTGTCAGTAACATCACAGACTTCATCCGTTTCTTTTCCAACATTGCTAGCACCTCCCATGCCCTTACCATTACCTGCACCTCCAACGCCCTTGCCGTTGCCAGTGCCAACTTTGTTACCCAATACAGATCCCCTCACGGCCTTGTTACAAGAAATAAAATCCAATAATGCGACTTTAAGGACGATATCCAATGAGCTTACTACTGTGAGGAAGAAGCAAACTGAGGCTGAGTTTCGATCAAGAAGGTTTCAGACTCCACCAATAACCCGAGAGCAAACATCTACCAGCAAGGGACATAAGAAAAACACTATGATCCAAGTAAATGATGAGGTTAACGTATCCAAAAGGACATATTGGTGTTCTACGTGTAATGATCCTCATGGTGAAGATACATGTATGGTGCATCTGAACTATGTTAAAACATTAACAGAAAGTTCTTCAGATGGGAAAGTCAATATGATTCGAGAAATGGAGTGTAATTGTATGGTGTCATCTCTAGAGCAAGTTTCAGTCCTTACTAGGTCTGGAAAGAGGCTAGTGACTATTGATCTTGTAGACTTGCAACCTTTGAAAGTACCTGCAGCTCCAAAAGCGTAGGAAGAGAAGCGGGCATCCCCGAAAAATATTCCTGATGCTGACAAATCAAAAAACTTATCACCTAATCAAGCACAAGATAAGGCGTAAGTTCAACCTTCAACCTTGCAACGCATCGCTACTACTCCATTTCCTAGTGAAACCAAAGAGCAAGCTAAGGAAAGACTCAAGTATCCTTCATTAATAAAAATGCAAAGAGTAGACGCTACACAACAGTACCAAGATAAATATGAACGACCCTTAGAAGAAAAGGTCTCACTTGCTCGTGGCTACAATATCATGGAAGAAATGAAGAAATTCCCAATAAGGATTAGCTTGTATGATGCATTGCAATTACCTGGGCAGATTGATTTATTGCAATAATCTATGAAGATTGCCAAAGACCAAAAGAAAGATCATTCACAAAAAGTCTTGGCTCAAGCGCTTCCCACTTTGGTGACAGGTAAAAATTGGCCTCCCCCATTTTACTTATCTTTGAGAATGGAAGGATGGATCGTGCATAATTGTATGATCGATTCTGGTGCTGCCACTACTATCATGCCAAAGGCAGTATGCAAAGTAATGGGAATGGAGTGTACAAGAAGCAACCCATGAGTATTACAATTGGATGGTACACCAATTAAGACTGTTGGAGTAATCAAGGACATTCCAATAGTGCTCCATAGCATGTTGTAGTTTACCATCATCCAAGAAGTGGTGGTTGTTGATTTAGAGCCATACTTTAGCATGTGCATTTCAAGAGAATTCATAGCTAAGCTGGGAGGTTATCTTTCTCTAGATTATTCACATTTGGAGATTTTGTTCAAGGGTAGGCGAATTCGCATTTATAATGAGAAGCCCTCCCATTTTCATATTGCAAAAATAGAGGAGGCAGAACAAGTCCCAGGCACGGTGAACATGATGATCGAATAATTGGAAGAGGTTGGCTTGGTTGAAGAAATACCCTAAGAGCTTCGCTTGGAAGATGATTTTCTGCTGACAGATTTCAACGCTATGATTGGAACGAATATTGGTTGTTATTAAATTCAGAATATGGAGAAGTCCCAGGAGCAAGTCCTTGAATCCCCATAACCTATTTTGCACCAGTTATAGAAGTTGTTCTTTGATGGCACTCGATGTAAGAATGGTGTGGGAGCATGTGTTGTGTTGATCTCCCCTGAAGGCATACAAAAAACTTACTCCTACAGATTGACCTGGAGCTATAAAAATAACGTGGTTGAATATGAAGCATTATGCCTTGGCTTGAAAAAATCAAAAAATTTGGGAATTGAATAGCTGCATATTTTTGGCGATTTCGAGCTTATTATTAATCAAGTTACAAATAGATGTGTGTCAAAGCAACATTACTTGAAGGCTTATCACAATAGAGTGTGGGATCTTTTGGAAGCATTTAAAGATTTGAATATTTAGGCAATTCCTCGAGAACAAAATAGACATGTCGACATTTTAGCTTCCTTGGGTACTAATTATTCTCCTGTTGAGCAAGTGGTTTGCAAGCCCAAGACAGTAAGGGTGATTTACAGACCTTTCATTCTAGATAAGGGCCTCTATTGGTAGGTGTTTTATAATGATGAGCAAATAGTGAATTTTTTGCTAAAAGAATTTGCCAGTGTAGAAGATATAATTCTTGTGGAAGAAGAAAAGGAAGGAATGATTTAGTTAAAGAATAATCACATTCCTAGAGGTTTGATTTCACTAGAGAGTTTATTTGATCAAAGTGATAGGGCTGATAAACATAGGATTAAGGTGGATGCTAAGGAACTCAGAGAATTGCAATTGGAGCCAGTAAAAGTTATCAAGATTGGTACCGATTACGAATTAGATGAGATTGAAGGCATTATGAATATGTGCTCTAAATATCCAGACATAGTAGCATGGAGTTATCAAGACTTGAAAGGATATGACAAGAGCATGATTCAACACACTATTGAGCTACAAGGAGTTAAGCATTTTCGACAAAAGCAACACCCTGTTAATCCCAAGATCGAGGTTCTCATGAAAGCAGAGTTATTGAAGATGCTTGAGGCGAAGATCATATACCCTATTAAGCATTCCACCTGGGTGGAAAACTTGGTTCCTGTAAGGAAGAAGAATAGGGACATATGTCTGTGCGTCAATTTTTGAAATTTAAATCAGGAATCCCTTAAGGATCACTATCCTCTACCTTAGATAGACCAGATTCTTCATTTTGTAGCTGGAACCCAGAGATTTTCCTTGCTAGATGGCTTTTATGGGTACAATCAAATTTGGGTTAAATATGAAGATCAATACAAGACGATGCTTACAACTAGGTGGGGCACATTTGCTTACCAACAGATGCTCTTTGGATTGTTAAATGCTGGTGCTACTTTTTAGAGGGCCATGGACATTACCTTTGGTGAGTTGCTAAATAAAATCATTGTAATTTATCTTGATGATATGACGGTGTTTTCACATTGCAGAATGGATCATGTTTTCCATATGAGGAAAATATTTGAGAAATGTCGAGAATTTGGGATTTCTATAAATTCGAAGAAGTCAATTTTTATGGTCAAGGAAGGGAAATTGTTGGGTCATGTAATTTCACAGGAAGGATTGGCCATAGACCCTGCACGAGCCGAAGCGCTCATGAGATTGTCGTTACCAGCTAATAAGAAAGACTTGCAGTCCTTCTTTGGATAGATAAACTTCGTGCGTAAGTTTATTGCTGATTTTTCCCAAGTCATCAAGCCCATGACCGAGCTCTTGAAGAAATATGTTGAGTTTAAGTGGAAAAATCTAGGAAGTGAGCTTTTCAAGAAATCAAAGAGAGGATTACTCAAGCGCCAGTATTGATCAATCATGATTACTCCAAAGACTTTATACTTTATGTAGTGGATGAGCAGGAGAGCTATGTTGCTATGCTAACGCAAAAATAACATGATGGCAAAGAAAAGCCTATCACTTTTCTAAGCCAAGTTATAGCACCACATCAAGAAAAGTACAACTTTATAGAGAAACAGGTTTATGTAGTGATGAAATCATTGAAGAAGTTTTGCCACTTTGTTTCTCAGAGTAAAACGGTGGTTTATGTCATTCATCCTGACGTTCAGAATTTCATAATTCAAGGAGAACTGGGTTATAAAAGGATCGGATGGGTCTCGAAGATCTAGGAGTATGATGTAGAGATCAAACCGATGAAATTCGTTCTTGGATGCGCTCTATGCTAGGAGTTGGCCAAAAGTGTTGTTGTTGAGACAAGTCGCAGAGATGTAATTTGTGTAAATAGTGCAACAGTAAACAAAGAATGGACCAAGGAGCTCATTGAGTATTTTGTTTCTGGAAGGTGCCCTAGCCACCTTAACCCCTCACAGCATCGAAGGTTTATATTACAAGCGCTTAGGTATGTACTATTGCCCAATGGCTTATATTATAAGAATATTGATGGTATACTTCTTAAATGTGTAAAAGATTTCGAGAAAGAAAACATTTTGGAAGAATTCCATTCTGGGCTATCAGGAGGGCATTATGCAGGCAGACCTATGGATCTAAAAATTATTTGAGCAAGGTACTATTGGCCCACTTTGTTCGTCGATTCACATAAGATAAGCCAATGGTGTGACAGTTGTCAAAGATATGTGGGTCGAGTTAGGAAAGGAGCATCACCACTGCATCCGATCCAGGTGGAAGCACCCTTTCAACAGTGGGGTCTCAATTTTATAGGAGTCATTGATCCACATTCCTTTGCGAAACATAAATATATTTTGACCATGACAAACTACTTTACCAGATGGACAAAAGCTATACCCACCAAAAAAGTAGATCAGGCGATTGTTATTTCTTTTATGGAAAACCTTATCACCCGTTTTGGCATATCGGATTCTTTAGTCATTGACAATGGTACTCCCTTCATTGGAGCCAAAATTATAGAATTCGCTAGTAGATACGGTATTTACCTGAAAACCTCTTCCAATTATTACCCACAAGGGAATGGATTGGCTGAGTCAACTAACAAAAATCTGCTTCGAATTTTGAAAAGAATAATGGGTTACAATAAGAAAAGTTGGCATTTGTTATTAAATCAGGTGCTTTGTGCTGACCGCATTTCGATGAAAAAGTCAATAAAAATCTCCCTGTATGCTTTGGTGTATGGGAAATAAGCTATCCTTCCTACGCATATTGAGCTTCTTGTGCTCCAAGCGTTGCAGATGTTCCAAGATGAAAATGAAGAAAATGATCCAATGGAGGTGAGATTGGCACAATTGTTGCAATTAGAAGAAGAAAGGGAGCGTGCTTACCATACTTTTGTAGAACATGATGTTGAGATAAAGAAGTGGTTCAAGAAAAGAACAACTGATCGAAGCTTCCAGGTGAGCGATTTGGTATTGAAATGGAACGAAAAGAAATCAAAGCCAGGAAAACATTAGAAATTCGATGCAATATGGGAAGGACCTTTTCAAATTTCTGTTGTCACTTCTTCTAATGCATTTCGACTATATGACATGGAAGGGTATGAGCTCCCTATTCCAGTGAATGGCCTTCATCTAAAGGCTTATGTTTCGTAAGTTTTAGATCAAGGGTAACATCCTGTATATATGAAAATGTTTTTGTGTTTTAAAATTTTTTGCATAAGTATAAATATGCTTCTAAAAAAATGATGATTGTTAAAATTTTGTTCGCCCAAAAAAAGAACTCAAGATTGGCAAAGAACTCAAAGAGCTTCGCATGCGCCTTTTGGAGGAGGCGAACGTCATGTTCGCCTATCTCTAGGGCGAACGCGCTTTGATGATGTCATCAGGCGAAAGAAGAAATTTTAAATATAAAAAAAATGGAAGAAAAATAAGAAAGGAAAAAGCATGAGAAAGCCTGCTTTTCTTTTTTTAGAAAAAATGTTGTTTTTTCAGGAGGCGCACTATGAAATTTTAAAAAACACATGCGCTACATGGAAGAGAATATTTTTTGTATGGAGACAAGAATCGTCCATGAGTTCATAAGCGCGAGAGAAGGTTTTATCGAAAGCATATTTAGGATTATGTGGCGATAATCAAAAGTAGTGGGCAATGAATTCGAGTAATGATTTTTGAACGTGGAAAGCATTCGAATTGAGTTTTTCATGGTAGCAGTCAGAATTGATGATTGAATGAGTAACGACTGGATTGGTTTCCCTAATAAGCTTCTAGTTCCAGGGCACATTTTTCTATAAGATTGTGGAGTGCAGAGGGCACATTTTTTCAAGAGTATTCGACGACGAATCAGAGAAGAGGATTTTTGTGCCTTGAAAAGGACATTTGAGCAATTTTCAAAGAATATTTCTCCTCGAATATGCACCTGCATTTAATTAAGTAATTACTGCAGTAGTTGGTAGTGACTATAAATTTTGGGAGGTAAAGGGCTAATTTTGTTTTTTTCCTGATTTTAAATTTTTATCTTCTTTGTATCCTATGCTTCGAAGTGTAGAGGATTTTTCGAGGTCTCAGAGTAGGAAATTGCAGAACAATCATCACTTTTTGTTTAGCAAAATGGGTAGATGGGTAGACGCAGTAAAGAACCAGAAGAGGTGCAGGAGGTCGCAGAAGCAAAGCCCGCTAAGAAAAGAGAAAGAAGTTCAAGGGCCAAGAAAGCCTGGCAAAATGATTATGTTGGCTTGGATCCCTATGAAGATAGAATGACTGAAATTGGTGATTTTTTGATCACGCATAAAGGAGTTGACCATTTGAGGCAAGAGGTCGAAGTTGCAGTGAGTTAGGGAGCTTCCTACAATAGTTGGCTCATAATGCCTCATAATTCATAGCTTTCATGGTATCTTTGTTCACATGTGCATCCATACCCCGAGCTTATTAAGTTACTTACATAATTTTATGACTCCTCTACTAGGGCCGTTCCAAATGCCAGACAAGAGATTCTATTCACGATTACATCAAATGAGATCCGAGAGGCTTTTGCTTGTGGAGTGAGCGTGCTGAATTATGCAGTAAACAAAAATATCCATACGGATGAACAAGAGGACAGGTATGTTTCCACAATTACTATGAGATAATTTATGAAAAATTAGCTTGTCAAAGATCTACAGATGGGGCAGCTACCGAGTTTGCCTAAACCTATTTCAGAATTTAAGTGCCAGAACATCTATTCCATGCTTGCCTAGATTGCTCGGTTACCCTCAAATGAAACGATGCATAAATGGTAGGCAGCTATGGCTCAATGTATTTGCAAGGTGGAGTTTTATTCACCCACTGCTTTGAGGTAGGGTGGAAATCCAATTTATTTTTATTGGACCGAATTTATTTCATGAAGAATCAATTCATAGTTATAGAAATTACAGGAAGGGAAATCTAGATCATTTCGATATACTTTGTTGCTAGTATGGTTCTTCTTCTTTTAGATGCAACAACATTTTTATTTTATCGCTGTTACGCAAATGAATGAAGAGAATGAGCCCCTACTAGTTTATAAGTGGACTCAGGTGTTAACGAAGAATGAGTCCATATACAACTTTAACAGTTGGTTTTTGGGCCCCGCCATTGAATTGCTTTATGGCAGTTGCGACCGAGTGCCTCGCGACTTGAGAGATGTTTCGAAGCAAGAGGGTGACATATTTTTGCTCACTCAAGGCATGGTTGTTCAAATTTTTGGATATACAGGTAAACCATTTTTGTTGCTTTATTTTGCTACTGTGCACATTTTTGCAATGGAAGTTGTGCACTAGATGGATTATATCAATGATATATACGGCTCTGGACAAGGAAAAAAGACAAGTGCTATGCCTTTTAAGTTCGGAAGTATAGAAGTGAACCAAGTTGGGAAAAATTGCCTTTTGACGGTGGTGCTTCAAGACCTGGGATTAATTGAGTTACCACAGCGTTGGCGCTATGACCCACTCAATTTTTTTTTGGAATTTATTAAGGCGAAGTCCTTTCATTGTTGCCCGCACCCGGATATTCAAAAGTGGTAAAATAATTTTGATGGGCCAAACATGAACTGGCATATAGAGAAGATGTCCTCCCTTCCTCCATGGCATGATTACTACAAGAAGGAAGCGAAGTATAATCCGAAAAATAATGCAACACATATTCCTCCTCCTAGTTTGTTCACAACTGTCAAAGAAGCAAATCTTGATTGGACGGAGGAAAAAATTATGAATTGGTGTGACGTGCTAGGAGGAAGTCATATAATGCTTATGGGATGAAGCTTGATACCCAGTTTTCTAGAATTTATGATAAGTTCGTGGAATATTATCAACCCGTTGCTTTTGCCACTGTTTTACCATAAAGTTTTTAGCAGTCTGAAAGTGGTGAAAGTGAACCTAAGGAGGAGAGTCCTATAGTTGAGGATGACACCGAGGATGAAGAAGAAGAATAAGAACAACAATATGTTTTCCAAATGTGATCTCAAAGAATGAAGCACCCTTAGGAGGAGGTTCTCGCACCCAAACAACCGATGGCACCTCCATTTCCTAAAGCAACTAAACGACCTCGCACTGGCGCAACTACTTCTTTCACTATTACACCACCTATGTCTTTGGGTACTAAAATTTCTACTATGCCAAGTTCTACAGTCGTCTTTATTCTGGTAGTGAAACCTTCACCCAATGTTGAACTTCCTACTTTTGTAGCACAAATATTTTCAATGGCACAACAAGAGGAGGAAGAGCAACTTTCTGAAGATTCTCATGTTGAGATTCTGAATAAGGGGACAACCCTCAATGTTGGCGAATCGAAGGTAAATCAAGAAAAAGAGGCAGTTGTGCAACCTCCACCATCTACAGAACAAGTGGCACCTACGCCCCAAGGTATGTCATATTTTCTCTCTTCTTCCCTCTCTCATCGAGCACACAACGATTTCTTCTTCGGTACCATTTGTTACATTTTTGTCTCCTCCACTTTCTATCTCTCCACCTTTTGGTAGTTCTTCCATTTCATTTTCCATGGTTCCCTCTTTCGCTTCGACTTATTTCATTTTTGAAATCATTGTTGCTCCTTATTTCATTCCCACTCCTTTGTCTTCCATTTCTTTTTGTTCACATGCATCGAGGGCAAATCCTTTTTTCTGTCCCCTTCCCTCAATCATCACTTCCTCCACTATTATGACTGTTAGTACGCAAGTTCTATCTAAAATTAGTGTAACTGTAGCTGCACCTGTGTCTTCCACTCCATCCACCATTTCTCTCCCTTCTACCATTCTCGTATCCATTCCTTCACTACAATCTGTGTCATCCGTGTCCACTGGGCCTGGTCGCCCAAAAGTTTTTGTTCTATTTACACCATTTTTGGAGCTACAAATTGTTCTAGATGTGCAGGTAGCCCGCAAGCATCTAGATGTTGAAAATTTGAATCAAGCGCATCTGAGCTCTTCCCAATGGTTGAATAGTATGCGATGAAAGGAAGCTTTGGCACTGGCATGTCCGATCAAGAAGGTGGATTTTAATCCCATTGCCAAGGAGGATCATATGACAACATTCACTTTGTTGGTTCAGAAACCTCAAGGCGAGTTGCAGCCTAAAGATTATGTTTTTGAGACTATCACTGAAGATCTGATGTGGATTAATCCCATTGAAAAAAAGGGTAATATGCAAGTAGATATGAGTTCGTTGTATTTGCATGGGGAACATTTTAAAGAAAAATATTTTGAAGTGCAAAATAGGGTGCTGGAGCTTGAAAACGCCTTGGCCAAGAGCAAGGCAACAAAAGAGAAGACAACCACTGAAAATGAATATTTGCACAATCAAGTCCAGGTGCACTTAAAGGAGTGTGATGCTGCTAGAATTGAAATGCATAACCTTCAATAATAGGTTGAAGAACTCAAGAAGCAGCTTGAATCCAAGGTCGTACCTGTTATAGGATTTTCATGTGATAGTGTATGAGACATTCTCCTTCGCTCCATCCGAAATTCTAAGTTGGTCGCACAAGCCGTCAAGGTATTGTAGTATTTGTGGGAAGTAGGGATATAGATACAGCTTGGACAACAAATTATTAATTCAATGGAGGAATTGATTTCACCCTATATGGATATAGCTGTGAAGATACAAGCATTGTTGAAATTGTCTCTAAATATTTTCCCCCTTAGTGAGATGGATTATGCCTGGTCCCGAGTGTGAGTAACACTGCAAAGCTATTTTCAGTGCATGGACCTTGTAAATGAAGCGCGGACTGTCCTCAATACTATTGAGCAAGAGCATACTATTTCAATGTCTCATTTTAAGACTATCGATCGGTTGGACTTCACTACCTTCCTAGATGAATGGGGTGAACCTCTTTCGATGGAGCAATTGCAAGAGCTCTGGGGTGCATTCATTGAAGATACTACGGACATTAATGCCCTGACTGACCCCCTTACTAAAGCACAAGTATTGCCTCTGATTGAAAAGTATACACGTTTGGAGTTCTCTTTATGAATTGGCCCACTGTTCGAAGCGCCTCAGCTTAATGGATGTGCAAAGTCTTCACTTCATTTATGAATCTCTCAACATTCCTTACCTATTTACTATTGAATCTTGGCATGATGCTGTTTGTACCTACGAGGCCTTTTCAGAGGTTATCGTAGAGCAAGAAGAGAAAGCAACGGTGAATCATGAAGTAGTGGTGAAAGCAGTGAAAGAGGCCGAACGTGCAGAGGTACTTCGCATTGCAGCCGCAACAGAATAAGAAGAAGCAGAATGCTCGCAATAGGCATCCAAGAAGAAAGCTTCCACAACTAAGAAGGTAGCAACCACTGGAAAAAATAACTCTGCACCCAATAGATAAAGGCCTGGGATTGCTTGCATCCATGTGAGCTGGATACCCTGTGAGTCACCAAGAAATGTTGGCCATTTTGTATTCATTGGGAATTTTGTATAAAATGATAGTATATTTGCCTCCTTTATTTTGTATGCAATAATTTGGGTAGTTGTAATAATTTTTAGAAATGTAATGCATTTGAATAATATGAATGTATTAATGGAGAGATGTCCTTCGAGGTCCAAAAGAAATGAAGAGATTAAGTTTCATGAAAAACTTGAATGAAATCGCCAAAAAAATCTTATGTATTGATGTTCGCCCTTCCTTAGGGGCGAACATCCTTTTCGCCCTTTCTAGGGGCAAATCTCTTTCAAAAAGTAGAATGACAAAAATTAAAAAGGCAACAATTTGTGTTCACCCTTCCTTAGGGGCGAACGTGCCTTGGCATCACTTTGTGGAGTCGTGCGCCCGAACGAAATTACGTTTGCCCTGGTCAAGGGGCAAACACACCGTTCGCCTCTCTTATGGGCAAACCACCTAGTGGCGATGGAGAATCACGTTCGCCTTTCCCTAGGGGCAAACGTGCCATTCACCCTTGAATTGGGCGAACTTGTTTGTATCAAGATCGTGCATGTTTGAAGGGGAGAAACTAATGCTGAGAAAAAATAAATCAAATGAATGAGACTTTGGTCAAGATGTTGAATTCAACATTAAATTAAGGATGGCCCCAGTTACTCCATTTTGTGGATCACGAAGAGGAAGGCGAAGGGAAACGAGCCTTCATGATTTCCAATGTATAAGAGGCGATCCAAAGAATTTAATATTTTCTCCTAACAGGTGCACCTTCGTCCAAAGCTTGGATTTTCAAGAATTTGTTCCCCTGGCGAATGGGTTTTCCAAGAATTTGAGGAGGATTTTTTTGATTTTGTCTTTGATCCCCAGACATTCTTCCCTCATTTGTATTAAATGAAAGAGGCAAAAACCTCTATAAATACTAGGTAAAGTTCATTGTAAAGGGGGGTTAGACATTTTGCAAGAGATTTCCTTAAGCTCTCTGCATTAATAGAAGGCATCAGACTTCTGAATTTGCGAGCAGTCTTATGTATAATTATTTTCTGTGTAGTGTGTTTTTATTTCCATTCACTCATCTAATTTGCTGTTGAATTTAAATTTTGTCGTTGGATTTAAAGTTGCTAAGAAGAAGGTGAATGCTGGAGTACCATTTTGATAGTTATTATGGTAATATTGTGAGCTTGTTCTATTTTGTTTCCTTTCATAAATGCTAATTTGTGCTTGGGTTTTTTTCCTGCTAGTGAGTCTAACACCAATCCTGCATTTCGGCTTATGGCCATATTTCCCATTTCTTTATGTTATTTCTAATTTCTTTTCTGCATCTCTAGTATTTTATCATTGTAGGATTTAGTTTGGGAACCAGTCCTCTCTAGAGATTGGCATGGAGGACATCTCTTTCCTCCGGACTTTAAATGTTGGTCGTATCCAGGGCGCACAAACGCAGTTTTGTATGATTAGGCAGATATTTGACCAACAGTGACCATCCATAAATTACAACTCTATTTCATTCCACATCTGAGGGTTTCATAAAAAAACTAATATCCCTATTATCCACTTTGATATAAACAATGGACTCGTCATGGTCGTAGGAACTATCCTTTGCATTAGAGAGACGTCGGCATTAAATTGTGGCATCTTGACCACTCCTGTGACTTTAGAGGTGTAAACCCATTGCGAATCTCTTCCAGGTGTACCAAAAATGTTTGAAATGTTGGGGTAAAATTTGTTCTTGAAATACACTTTTGTAGGTAGATGAGAGGAAGAGCTAGCCATTTCTACACTAAAAATGACCTAGAAAAAGCTCTAGAAAATGCTAGAAAAATATTTGGAAAATGCTCTGGAAAAAGCTCTAAAAAAATTTGTGTTGAAAAAGAAGGGCAAAGAATGAGCCTACATTCATATTTATAGAAATCTGCATGGCTGAAGTTTGTGGATGCACAACACGTGGTAGAGGAGAGGGTACATGGCAGCATCCTATCAATGTCAATAGACGTTGCCCTCTTCCAGTCGTGCTTTTCCAGTCATATTCTTCTAGTCATGCTCTACCAGTCGCCCTCTCTTAGTTGCACTCTACCATTCGTGCTTTGCCAGTCGCTATATTTTTATAGTTTTTATGATTTTTTTTTTAATTTTGCCAAAATTTGATAATTTTTTTACAAAATTTTGAAAAATTTACCACCTGGTTTAGATACAATTTGCCTTGATTTGCATTAAGATTCACCAAATTTTTATATATACTTTTTTGAGATTACCCCTTATGCACAACCCTGATTCCTAGATAGGTGGCTAGAATATCTCTAATGTTGCAGCCAAAGAGTCAAGCTAACGTAACCTATCTAGGGCCAAGAGTGTTCAAAAAATAAATTTTACTCTTATCATAGTTAACATTTTGACTTGTAGCCTACTGATATTGATCCAATATCAATTTTAGATCTTTTGCCTATGGAATAGAGGATTTTAAAGAGATAAGTGTATCATCCACAAACTACTGGTGGAACACTGGTTGCAAATTAGTAGTTGGGATGATCCCATCAACCCTACCAATTTTTGTTGCTATTAAGATTGTCCTCCCCAAAGCCTAAAAAAGGATAATAAAGAGATAGGGAGATAAGGGATCTCCCTATCTCAACCTCCTCTTGCTTTGAAAATACCCTACTGAAGACCCATTCACCAGGATGGAAAACATAGCAGAAGAGAAGCATGCCTTGATAAGACTTACCCATTCTAGGTGAAAATTAAATCTTCTCAAAACCTTAATTAGCTATATTCTTGATTTTATTTTATGGATTTTCTTCAATTTTTTGTGTGAATACAAATATTTCAAAATTCAACGTCCTTCTTCTTTACATTTTTCTGTAGTAGCCTTCACAATATCAAAACTCCATCTCTATTGTCTATGCATTGCATCTTAGTAGAGTAATATTTTTAAAACTTTGCACTATCAGAGTCCACTTTACTAGATTTGAATTGCTAGTTTCCTTCCTCAAGCATAAAGCAACCACAATAATTGTAATAAATATTTTATATGAAACACATTAATGGTGTAAAATAAGTCAAATATTACCAATGGAAACTTTAAAATAAATCTAAATCATTATTTGTTTCAAGCAATCAACATTTCATGTAAGCTTAAACTAAACTTACTACTTCCTTTAACAATGGAAAAAGAACATTTAATTCCGTGATCCTCAATTAAAACACCTCTATTGGCTAGCCTATCTGCACATTTATTTTCTTCTCTTAATGTATGTGTAAACCTGATTTCTTCAAACTTTGTAGCAAGGTCTTATATTTCAAAAAATTTCTCTTGTATGTTCCATGGAGCTTTTGCTTTCCTCAAAATTGTATTTATTACTATTAATGAATCACCTTCCATCCATACTCGGTTCCATTTTTATTTGTTTGCATATTTTTAACCCTTCCAGAGCCACTCAAACTTTAGCCTCATTATTTGTCTTAAATCCACTATTGAAAGTGTAATGAGATAAAATATCTCCCTTATTGTTTCTAGTTATTCCTCCTCCTCTTATTGGTATTGGATTTCCGTTAGATGCTCCATCAAAATTCAATTTAACTAACTCCACTTCTAGTGGTTTCCACTTTCTATTTTGTCTTTTGTGTTTCTTCTATACCTAATATCATAATTCCATTTGATGACTTGTCTCCATCTATCAAGGCTCTCTAGTTCAATATTAGGGATTGGGTGAGTTGATAAGGTTGGTTTAAACTCCTTTATGGCTAAAAAAATCTTCCTTTTCATTACCTATAAACTGCTTTCCTTTCCTTTTTATATATTATTCTATTCCTTTCCAGCCATACATTCCATAGTATTGTATATTTTGAAGTATCCCAAATTATCTATAAAGCCACACTTTTAAAAGTGCTCTACCATTGCTTTAACAATTATTCAATTTTACCATTCATCACCATACATTTACCAAATATATTAAGAATCCATTAGCATAGTTTCCATACTATTGAGCAGTGTCTTAAGAGATGGTCTATACTTTCCTCCTCATTTTTACATTAAACACATTGTGAGGGGCCATGAAAACCCCTTTTCATAAGTTTATCCCAAGATAAAATTCTTCTATAACCTACTATCCAAAGAAAAAATTTGACTTTAGGAATGCTCGAGCTATCCTAAATATCTCTCCATATTCTTGCGTTATTCCTATTTTGTTGGTGCTTTACATTATATCCACTTATTGTTGTGTATTCTCCTAAGTTATTCAACTCCCAAATCAACTTATCCTCATCTCCCCTCGAAATAATCATTGTTGTTATATTTCTACTCAATTTCCTCCTAGCATCAATGTCTTGTATACTTCTAAAAAATCTTCTTTCCATTTGTATCTTCCTTCCTAATCCTTACACATAATGCTTGAAACCCTATCAACATATTTATCTTGAAGTAATCTCATCCATGGTTTCAAAATTGGATCTAGATTGAGTGGCTTGTAAAACTAATTTAATTACCTACACTCTTCCTGTTAATATTACCATTTACCTTTCCATGTCGATAGTTTATTTTGAACCTTATTTATAGCTAGATTTCATAATTCTATCCTCATTATCCCCTTCAATAAGGGCATACCTAGATAAGTTGATGGAAAATTTGCCTCCTCCATTTGAAGTAGCCTGCATATCCTTGCTTTGATTCTAGCTAGATTTTTTAGGAAGTAAATTTTGGATTTTGTTCTATTAACTTTATGCCCTAATGCTCTTTCATATTCCTTTAATAAGTTATTCAAAGCTCTAGCCTTGTTTATCCTTGCCCTTCCAAAAAGGGTTGTATCATCTATAAAATATTGATGGGTGATGTTGTTGATGTTATTACTAGTCTTAAGTACACTTATTAGCCCATTTGTTAGCCTTATTTAAGTTCCTATCCAATACCTCTACCATAATTATGAATATATATCATGATAGAGGATCTTTGTGTCTAAGACCTCTCTTGGTTTTAAATAATTATGTTACTAACCCATTTATCAGCACTGAATATGATACTATAGAGACACAAGATTTATTCCATCTAACCCATTTCTTCCCAATTCTAAACTTTTCTAACACTGTAAAAAGAAAATTCCATTTAACCCTATCATAGAATTTACTCATATCAAGTTTTAAGATCATTGCTCTCTCTTTTTTTTAAGTTGTTGAATAATAACTTCATGAGCTACTATTATCCCATCCATAATCTATCTCCCTTTCACAAATCCTCCTTGCCCTTCCAAAATAAATTTATCCAAAAATGTCTTAACAGATTTACCATCAATTTGGAGATTATCTTATATTCTAAATTACATGGTCTTATGGGTCTAAACGAATCAAACAATTCTGCATCATTTTTTTTGGAATCAGGTTAAGATATGTTGCATTTATTTTATAGGGTATGAACTAATTTACCCTAGATTGTTCCACTACCACCAATAAATAATCCTTCACTATATCCCAATTATGTTGATAGAGTGTTATAGAGAGCCCATCTATACTGGGGGATTTATCCTTATCAAAAGAGAAAAGAGCTAAATAATTTTCTTCGAGAGTTATAGAATCCATCAATTTCCTATTGTGTTCATCTGTTATAATGGAAGGTACTTCTTGTGGTAGTTTATCATTAAGAACTTCAAACTCCTCCAATCTTATAATATTATGGTAAAAAAACCTTACCTCCTTTCTAATTTCACTCTAGTCTTCAATCCAAACCCATTCTACTGATTTAATTATACTAATTTTGGATGTTGATATTTGTACTATTGCCATCCTATGAAAAAATGTGTTTTTATCTCCTTTTAACCAAGTCTGTCTTGATTTTAATCTCCAAAATTTCTCTTCCTTAAAATATTATGATATTCACTAAGCAAATTTATTTCCTCCAAAGCTTGGATTATTATGCTCACCTTTTTGGAATTTTGAAAGTTTCTCTTTTAGTCCTTATTTCTTCCCAAAAGTGTTTCCAAAAGTGGTATTCTTCCATTATTTTAATCTAGATGCCATTGATTTAATTTGTTTTGGAAGTGTATACAACCCACCATTTCCTAAAAAATTCCATATTTGTACTATCATATCAATAAATTGAGGATGGTCTTCCCACATATGCTCATATTTAAAATATGATATATTTTTTAATTCACTTACCACCATTTTAACTCTTATTAGCTAGTGATATGAAACAATCCTTTTCAAGGTATTAATTTTAGCGCAAGTCCCTTCATCTAACCAATGATTTAAGAGTATGCATATATCTATTTTTTTTGCTATTAGGTTATGGTCTCTCATTTTATTGGTCCATGTATAGTTTCCCTCTTCAAACTCAACCTCCTATAGATTATTATTTTGAATAAAAGTTGAGAAATCTCTCATACTTTGGGTTATTTTCCTAATTCCACCAAAATTTTCATCCAAATTGATTATGGCATTAAAATATGTTAGAGAATATTACATTATTTGATCTATAGTTTGAGTGAGTAATTTACATTTCTCTTTATGTAAGTCTCTATGTGCAGGATGTGCACAAGTGTCATAAAAGTAAAGTAATTAGAAAGTCAAGAGTCTTACATACAAGTGGCAAGATGAGAAGCCAAAGGTCATATAGTCAAGAACTTGAAGAGTCATCCTATACAACTATATCATGGAGATAAAGCTCTTGATTATGTACTAAGAAGAAAATATGATAGATATTGTACTTATTTTGAGCAATTTTATTGTAAGTATTCTTCATTCATGTATATGAATGATTTTGGGTATTTACATTCATATTTGATATTATAAGTGAATGTTATTTTATTATTATATTTTCCTAGATATATATTTGATTGCTCATATATAATTCTACTCTTGATTATTGATATTTTGACCTATAATATTATTGGCTTATTTACATTAGGACCTGTGGTATTTTGAGATACTTAGGCTTAAAATCCAACAGTGGTATTAGAGCTACCACTTAAATCCATCCATTTTTGATAGAGTTATAATATTGGAGTTTGTCCACTTTGAAAGTAGTGAAGACTTGGAATCTATTTTAAAGGTTTGATTGAGTAGATATTGAGGGGACATATAATAGTCACCTTGATTTGGATGTTAGGGTCTTTCCACTTGGTTCAAGGAAAACCAATGAAGACTAGGACTTAGCTTGAATTGATTGAGAGATCCAACTCAGAAGATAGTTGGATGTGACTTAGCTTGAAGTGATTAAAAGATCCAACTTAGAAGATAGTTGGACATGACTCAGCTTGAAGTGATTGAGAGATCCAACTCAGAAGATAGTTGGACATGAGGGGACATTCATAGTCACCCTGATATTGATTTTGGATTCTCTAAAAAGAAGGAGAATCATTTTGTTCTTAGGTTCGACCTAAGATATTAGAGATAGATTATAGAATTTTGAGAAGCATCAAAGCTTTCGAGAGATAGAGAAGCATCTAATATTCATAATTACATAGATTGAGAAGTAATATAAGCTTCCAGAGAACAGATAAGTGTAGTATTGATAAGTACAAAGAAAAAGCCTCTAGAAATAAGGTATATAGAGGCATAGAGAATTTTTTTGGTTAATACGATAACCAAAAATATAAGGTTGACTAGAAATAACACATATATTTTAGTCTAGGCCTTAGAATCAGTAAATTATAATAAGGTATTTAGAAGAGCCATTAATATAAGTAAGAAATATTTTAAGTGAAAGGAGGATTGAGGAGGGACATTTTTCGTAGGACTGCCTAAACTTTCAAACTTTTTTCAGTCATATTTCTCTCATCCAAACTTGGATTGAGCTAAAATTTTGAGGGTATATACCTGAAAAACCTTAGAATATCTCCACAAATTTTTAGATCATTTGGAGAAACACAGATCCCAGCGCATCCCTATGTGTGAATGAGATTTTTGGCAAGCGATTGTGCAAGGGTTTCATCTGGGTTGAGTGCAAGTAGCTCCAGAGGTTGGTTTTTAGGGCCTTTGAGCCCTAGCGACCAATACATTTTTGGTTTATACTCAATATTTTAGCAAGATATGTTGCAAGGTATCCAAGATGGGTTAGAAATTTGTATTTCACTAAATCATGCTATGAACTTGAGTGACAACAACTTCCAATTTACTGCATAAAATAAAAGTGAAAACCATACCTTTCCACGACGTCTAGGGCAAGGATTAAAGAGATCACGAAACAAGTTTCAAACAACTGATCAAAAAATGGCTCAGATCTCAAGTGAATTTGGTGCTAAGGTGTACCCACAAAATAAAACTACTGTGCAAACCCCTGTCAAGGGTAATAATTTTGAAGACTCATCCCCAAAAATAAATTTTAGGGATACCCTCCATGGTGGACAACCTCAGCCCAATGCTAATATTAATCTTAGGGCTTCCCATAAACCTCTAAGAATGCCTAAGATTGACCCCAAGAAAAAATATTCAAGATGTCTTAAAGCAGCTGATGGAAATCCAATTGTTAAGCTTGATATGGAAAATATTTAGATGGGCATTGAAGATCTAAAAAAATGGACTAATTTATTGGTTCGTGGGTTTTTGTTCGAGCCTATCTGCTTTCAAAGTTTGGGCTACAAAAAGCTGGAAAACTAAATGTGAGTTACAAATATCTATTTATCCAAATGGTTATTTTCTTGTTTTATTTGCTAATAATGAAGATAGAGAGAAAACTTTTCAAAGGGGTCCCTCATTTTTTGGAAGGGTAGGGCTTTTCATGAAGCCCTGGCATACTAAATTTAAATCTGAAGAAGAGATGCTTTCTACAGCTCCCATGTGGGTTAGACCATTTGGCCTCCCTATTGAATTTTGGAATCCTACTATTTTTTCTTCAATTGGAAACTCTTTAGGAACTTTTATGATGACTGCTAATTGTACTCAAAATTTTAAACATATTATTTATGCTTGGATTTGTGTTTTAATGGATTTTGACAAACCCCTCACTAAAAATATTACATTACAATTTGGGGAAGACACTTGGGAACAAGTAGTGGACTATGAGAACATTCTTTTTCGTTGTAGAATTTGCCATGAATATGGTCATTTGACTAGTGCTTGCCCAAATAAAATTCTTGATCAAAAGAAAGAAGATATAAACTCAGCAGGTTTCCAAATGCCTAAGAAGAAGAACACTCGAAAAAAATCAGTTATGAAGGATCAATCAATGTCATTTGCTAATATGTTTGAAATATTTTCCACAAATGATGTCCCAAGTGAGGAAAGGGAAATAATAGAAAAAGAAATCTTAGAAACACAATTTAAATATGAAGGGAAGAACTCAGAGACAAACCAAAAAATCAAAGGTTTTCAATAGAAAAAAAAGGAGAAAATTTACACAAGAAAAACAATCTTCTAAATGTCAAAACTTCAAATAATATAGTTCCCAATATAGACTCTGTTGAAAACTCTAGTAAAATTTTGGTTGTGTACGAGCATTCTTCAAGGTTAGAAGCCATCTCAGATTCAATTGGAGTAAGTCAAGAAATAGGGAAAAAAACTAAAGATGGATTCTAATCAAAAGTCAGGTCACAAGACCAATCAATATTATATGGTAAAATAAGGTGAAAAGCTTATAGAGGAAGGTAAGATTAATGCCCTTCCCAACTTTTTTAGCCCTGGTATTAATGAAGATCATCACTTGGAATATTAGAGGACTCAAAGGGAGTCTTTCAAAACAAAATGAAATTAGAAGAATGATTCAGATAAATCATCCACATCTTGGTTTTCTTCAAGAAACAAAGATGCCAATGGAGGATATGGACTCAATTGCTAGTAAAATTTGGCCAACTGGAAAAGTGGCTTCCCTCAATTTCTAAGGGACTTCTGGTGGAATTTCTTGTCTTTGGGACCCAAAAGAGGTAGATATTCACCATATGGTTGGCAGATGGGGTATTTTGGCTATAGTTATTCAAAGTAGACATTCCAACCAAATTATGCTTTGCATTACTGTTTATGCTCCAATTGGTTTGGAGGAAAAAAGAAGACAATGGAAGGATATAACTCATATTATCTCTCATTTTCCTAAAGATTGGATCTTGATTGGAGGATATTTCAATACCATCCTCTCTCTAGATGATAAAATGGTGGGAAATAGAAATTTGGACAAAAGTACTGACCTCATGAACGAATATATTTCAAACCTCCATCTTGTGGACAACCAACCAGATAATGGCCTTATGACTTGGTCTAACAGAAGGTAAGGCTTAGCTTGTATAATGGAGATATTGGATAGGTTTTTGCTCTTTGAAAATTTCTTAATCCATGGTCACATTCCTAAAGTGAAGACTCTTAACAATGCTAGTTCGTATCACTGGCCAATCATGGTGGAAATGTGGAAAACCAATGTGATTTTCTCTCCTTTTTGTTTTCAATTAATGTGGCTCAGAGACAGTTACTTTAGACCTCGTGTGCAACAATGGTGGAAGGAAGGTAAGCCTAGGTATGGGACTAAGATGTTCTATTTTTCCAAAAGACTGCAATACATTAAATCCAAAATCAAGACTTGGAACTAGAAGGAGTTTGGGGATGTTCATAAAAAAAAACATGAAGTTATTGCTCAAATTGAAAATTTGAATAAGAAAATCCATTTATATGGACTCATAGAGAATAGAAGTGCAAATGAAATTAATCTCACAACTCAGTTAGAGGAATGGGAAAAAGAGAAGAACTCGTATGGAAGTATAAATCTAGAATTCAATGGCTCAAAGAAGGAGATCGAAACACAAATTTCTTCCACAAATCTCTTCTAGCTCGAAGATCTCAAAACTTTTTTTCTTGCCTGAAATAATATTATGGAGATGTTGTCTATACTTGGGATGGAATTAAATCTATTGTGGTCGATTACTTTTCCAATATTTTTGCTGCTACTCCTCTTGACTCAACTTATCAATAAAATGTTCTTCAAGCAATCCCTTCTCTTATCACTTTTGAGGAGAATTCTATTTTTACTACTCTTGTTACTATAAATGAGCTTCACCAGGTAGTTTTTAAAATGCAAAAATGGAAAACCCCAGGTCCTGATGGTTTTCCCATTGATTTCTACCAAGAGTTTTGGGATATCCTTCATGCTAATTTATTAGAGGTGGTGGAAGAAGCCAGGAAAGCCAAAGAAATTTTAAAGGTTATAAATAAAACTTATATTACTCTTGTTCCAAAAGCTCAAGAGGTTGATCATATCTCAACTTTTAGACCTATTGTTTTATGTAATGTTCTTCTCAAAATCATTACTAAGATCATGGCAGATGACCTATCCCAAAAAGCGTACACCTAGCTATTGCATTAATGGAAATCAACATAAAAGCATGACAAGATAACAAGATTGCATGAATCAAAGAAAATGCATGTTTCTTTATTGATATAGCCAATGAATCTCGGTTACAATATTGCCCCTCTTAGGGTCACCCAAAATGTTGATACAATCAATACAATTGCCAAAGCCCCCAACGGGGTAGGCACACTATTAATGCTTTTCCAAATAGTCACAAACTGCTCTAGGGTGGAGTTAACCCTCTTCTTCGCATTGAGGAAGGTATTTGAATGATTGAAGTTCCCTTTAAACCTATTTCCTATGATCAAGAAACAACACAAGAAAGTTATACAAATAGGCAACCTCTCGTGATGAGGCCCTTTGAAGGATTAAAACATGAAAAAGCCATGAAAAGCATATAATCAAGAAAGCATGTAAAATGTATCTAAACTATGCCAAATTGATAAAGATTCATGTAAATGCATAAAGGAATATTGCAGCTAAGTATTGAATGGCCTAATTAGATGAAATAAAGCATGAAAGCATGGAAAGAAACCATTCTTGCATATTCTACACTAATGTACTAGAATTGCTCTAAACACTAAATCTACGGGTCAAAAATCTCTAAAACCCTATTTTAACCATGCAAATGATTAATCTAATCTAATTAAGTAATCTGAAACAAGAACAGTAAGGAGATCATATACCTGTGGTAAACCGTAGCTCTGATGAGCGGTCTGCACTGTAAACCATGGCTGAAAGCCATGGTGAGCAACCAAGTAGGTTTGCCCTCCAATTTCAAGGGTAGTGGGCTTGATCCTCCTTGTCAAATTGATGATCAAGGGTCACCTTAATGTCCTCTAACAGATTTGGTGGTTGAATTGTTGAATAGGGCCTCCATTTTCCCAAATTAGTATTTCTTGGTGTTCTAGCTCCTTAGGGCATCCATTGGAAAAATTGATATGTTGATGGATAGCAAAGGGTCTCTCTCATAGTGCACTCAAGTGAGTCCACAATTTGATAGGGCTTCATTGCTCACTTGATCAGTTCATTGTCTCCATATTTCGATAGTGCTTCACTATCAAAATGCTCTATATCATTGCCCTAATTTGAAGAGGTACTTATAGGATGTCCCAGGGCTAGGGGTGGCTTCATGGAGAAGCCAAGATCAAGAAGGGGTGGTTAGGATAGTTGGATTGGAAGCTTCCATCCTTTAACCACCTTCTTCTAGAACAAATGGTCATTCAAATTGATTTGGCTTGGATGAAGGCCAATTGAACTTCAGTTAAGACCACAGGTGACAATTATGGTCCAGACTATAAACCGTAGGTCTCAGCCATGGTTCAATCTGTAGACCATAGGTCTCAGCTATGGTTCAGACTGAATAGGCCAAGGAGCCCAAATTGAGTGGTTAGAACCATTGCTCTATCTTGGAGTCTATCCAAGATCTTCCATATGGTCTTGTAGCATGTCCATATGAGTAGTCGCCATCGACATGACGCGTTTTAGGTGTCTACAGATGCCCCTTTTGAGATGCATTGTGAGATCGAACAATGCTAAGAAAAAATAGACCTCCTAAAATGATGTCAAAGGTTCTATGATGATCATTAGTCGGATCAACATTAGATGCCCCAAGTCCTGCAAAAGGATGCGCATCCTAGAATCATTGCTTCCAACTAGGTGAAAGGCTTACATTTGAAAAGCTTGTGCCCATCTCATCTCATTCGGTGTGGCTGTGCATTCCATAGGTATCTTCTGACCCATAGATCCGAAAGGTGGAGAACAATAAGCAAACTTCATATTTGTTATTTTCCCCAAGCAAAGGGGTAAGCTTATGATAGTTGTTGACAATGATTCGCAAGGATGAATGCAATTTTGACAAGATCAAGGGATCTATGATTTTAGGGATCTTCTACTGATTTTGATTATGATTTGATATTATGACTACCCCCTCAAGCGATGAGTCGATGAGGGTAATGACAATGTATGAAGTGACGAGGTCGCTTGACCATAATGAATGATCTGAACAAATTTAGAATTGAACATTTAATTACTTGGCTAAGCCTAGTTCAGCTTATGATTCCAACTATTAATAGTAATTGCACATTCCTATCCCATGGAGCAATCAGGCTACAATAGCCATCTTAGGGAATCAAAATGATGCAAATCCAATTAGTTTTGTGTTGAATCAATTCATCGATGATTTGTTGAAAAGATGTCATAGAGGAAATGACATGAAACGCCTCGTTCCCATGGAGTAGTCCAGCCTCAAAGGCCTTCTTCGGAATTGAAAAGAAGCATATCAAATCAACGATGACAATTTTACCCCAAATGTCCTTATGGTTATTTACTCATCTCGTCGGATTGCATGGAGCGCAAGTCATCGCAACCACCAAGTGTATAGAGTAAATAACTGAATACGAGGTGCATTTGGCTTTTGATTATTTAATTTTTTTTTGTTAATTTTGAATTTTTGATTAATCCTGGTGCTTAAACATCACCAAATTTTAAAATTGATTGCTTTTATTAACATTTGATCTAGTAGGAGACATTAATTTATCATTTAAGACCCTCCCACGATGGGATTTTGCTATTTTTGATACCATTTACAAACCGTAAGTGCAGTCTATGATTGGAATTTTCAAATTTTGGGAACCGTAGGTTGGACCCACAGGTGGAAAACCCTAATCCCGGGACCACGGGTGTCAGCTACAGTCCAACAAAAATAGGAAAAGGTTTAAAAATCTATCATTTTCAAAATTCCTCATTATTCCTTGATAATGACTACAATTTGAAGAGCTCTGAGAGGTGTGAGAGTTTAACTTGAAGTAATTGAAACCCTACTACCTTTCACACATTAGAATGGCAGACCGCGAACAACCTTCTTCCAGCCGAGGCCTCGATGCGGGCAAGGTAATTCGAAACCAAGACCTCGCATTCATTACCAATAAAATGAACCAAATTAATGAATTGGTTAATTAATCACACTAAACTATTGGCAATGAACCACACCCTAGGTTAGGCTAGCTTAGATTAATTTTAATTATTATTTTTTATTTTTTGGCTAGGAAAAGACCTAGAATGGGTTGTATCCCTAGACCGCAGCTGCCAATTGTGGTTCCCCTTTGACCGATTGGGGGCCACAGGTATCAACTACGGTTAGGTTTGAATTACAATGGTCAAAAATTTGATCATTGGGCGGACCATGGGTTTGACCTGCGGTTCCCTTTTTTATGAAATTTTTTCAAAATTTTCAATTTTTTTGTGATTTTCTTAGTAGTTAATGCCATTTTATTGCACCTATGAGATGTATTTTTAAAATTTTTGATCATGCTTAGCATAATTTTGCATTGTTAGCTATTTTTTGCTTGATCTATCTCTTTTTAGGTCATTTTTTAGCTATTTAATTAGCCTTTAGTTAGATTTTTCCTTATACTATATCTCTTTGCAGAGACTGACCTCTAGAGCTAGGGAGCCAGAGCTCCTTAACACTCTCTACCCACTACTGACTGATGGGGAGCGAGAGTGGTTTAGAGTCGTAGGCTTCAGCTATGTCTTGGATCTACCCACTATCAGGGTAGATCAAGCTTACATGACTACGTTGGCCCGGAGCTGGAATGCTCGGACCAACACATTTCACCTGCCGACAGGTGAAATGACTATCACCCTTGAGGATGTCTACAGGATCTTTTGGATCCCTATTGATGGTGAGGCCATCACCTCCTCCTCCGTAGGAGAAAGGAGGCATTTTGCGCTACTATCTTCGATGATCGAAGCGATGAGGCTCAATGCAAGATGGACCATGGAGGCATGCACATTGGATACTGGTATGATGAGCAGGTCTTCTCTATACGAGAGGTAGTTTTCATGCACCTAGTCATGCAGGTTGTGCTTCTAGGCATGAGGATTCCCTAGAACCTTCTAGCCTACATCAAGAGAGTCATTCAAAGCTCCACACAATGACCATTTCTCCTAGCCTAGGGGAGTACCTTACTATGCCAGTTGTACCATGAGTTATACCAGATTACCTATCGAAGTTGGGTTGGGATCAATTGTAGTCTATTACTATAGATCTAGGGTTGGTAGCACATCTGAATCGAGTGACCAGTAGAGCTACCCCTAAATATTACTACTATTGATGATGCACATCAGTGTTATGCTACATGTTAGCCTCATGAGGAGGAGGGATTCCAGAGTAGGTCCCATGCTAGGGACATTGATCATTACATCAATCGATTTGTAGCACTAAGCCCTAGGGACATTGAGTGGCGTCCATACATGGATTACCCTACATGGATGGAGGTTAGCGAGCGGCTATGCCAGGCTCGATGGGATAGATGGTTACTCGACCACAAGGTCGAGATCCATGAGTACCAGTTCTACTCATGGGTCCAATGATAGTTTGGCTTGGTGTAGGACATTCCAGAGCTGCCTATTATCTATAGGCGGCTAGTTCTAGAGACTCATCTGTAGTGGGTGTTGCCTACAGCTCTAGGCGATGTTGCAGATGATTTCTAGGAGTCTAGAGTTGTTATTGTTGGGACCACCCCAGCATATGATACCTAGTGGTCCCTACTTTGGTGGCAGGGATCTAGGCCTCTCGGTCGGGTTGAGGAGGCGGTAGAGGTTGATCCACAGGGGCACAATGTGCACCCATATACTGAGGGCAGATGGGGTGCAGAGGATGCACCACTAGTGGAGGCCAAGGATGAGGGCCTAGATGAGGGTGAGGTACCTCCAGAAAGTGAGGTAGGGTAGCTGCTAGCCTAGGTAGCAGATTTGTAGAGCCAGGTTAGGAGGCTATAGTCTCAATAGCTACATCGAGATACATCTATCACCATGTTAGAGGTGAAGCTATCTGATAGGGAGAGGTGACTCCAGGAGGCCCAAGATCAGGCCACAACTATGATAGAGCATGCTACAATAGTAGAGGGGTGAGTTCAGGAGCTGACCAGAGCACTTGAGCTAGTAGAGGCACGATGGGTGATGGCTATAGTAGAGAGGGACTTGGCTTAGTCCCAGGCTCAGAGAGGTGACCCATCATCTTCTCGTGCTATCATGGCACCACCTTCAACACTAGCACTTGCATTGCTAGGGGGCCATGATCCTATGGCTGAGATTAGGTGGCTTACTTCCCTCGTACAAGAGGGGAATGATTTATGTGATGTGAGGGTAGCTCACATCTCTCAGCTAGAGGGATGGATTAGATTGATAGGTGGGGAGGTTCTAGAGGATCCACATGCTTCAGGGTCCCAATGGACTAGATCCAGGACTACAAGGCAGTCATCCATGAGCTCGAGTCATAGGACTCACAGGACTGAGAGGACACATAGGTCCTCTAGTACACATGGTGCTAGCTCGCATGGGAGGCACAGGGATGACAGAGGTGATACAGGTGACTCTCCGACTGGGGTGTAGGCCCTCCATAGCATACACAAGGGTTGCTATTTTGATGTACTATTTTATGTGTAAGGTCGAGGACCTACACGGATGTAGCCTACGGGTATTTTTGATATACCTTGATGTACTCTTGAGACACATATATATATATGATTTGATCATTTATGGCTCATTATGTGTACTTGTATATGTTTTTAATTTTCTATTTATGTTATGCACATGGATGCAATGCTTATGTTAATTTGATGCTATATGATGTGATGTATGGATGACATGCACTAGATAGCTATTCTATTTATGATGATGATGATATGCAGTGATCTAGATGTTTAGATGTGCGATATATGATGGATGCATATGGATGCGATGTTTACTTAAATGCATATTTGATTTTGCTTTATTGTATGCATTTAATTTTATGACACTGTCACGATATGTTGATGCAATGTATGTAATGCATTATTTACATGATGGTAATCTAATGTAAATGAACCTGTATGCTTTAATCACTTAAAACATAAGGAATGAATGCAATATGTGTTTATCAATCTAATGGATGACACCACAGAATGTATAAAAATCATGAATGTAATTGAAAGATCCTCATAATAAGAATTTGATCAATTAATCACCCATATATGAAATGCAATGATGTGAAGTTGTATGATGCGAATGATATAATATGTCATTCTATTTTCTTTTGCAAGTTTGAATAATATGCACAATATAGTCAGTGGTCATCTAAATATTATTTCTAATATCCATCCGGTATCTATCCTATATCTTGATTGTGCTTTATATAATGATGTATCATGGATTCGATACTTTGCAGTTTGATGATTTTATTCTATATGGTTTGCGATATTTGGTATTTTGTTGCTATTAGAGAAATTTTTGAGGTTTTCCATGAGACTCAAACACCCTAGTAGACTTATCAAAAGTTGCATACTGACCACACTAGACTTCTGAAGTGCAAGGCTTTTGCTAGGATAGGCCCTAACTGTTCATTATCCCTGTGTGTGCACATGAGTATATTAAGATAAGACACGAGCGTTCCCCGATGTCAGGAGGGATTCTTTCAGCCCATTGCTAAGATAGGGGCTCCACAAATGTCTTATCCAATCCCAAGTTTAGATTTTAGTTGGACTAAGCCACTAGGCAATGCAAGACACCTGAAGCTAGCTCTTCCACATTCAAACATTGGTCTGCACACAAGCAAAATGCAAGTGTATCAGACATATCATCATGCGTAAGGTACAATAGTGCCAATAATTCTAAGGATTCAAGCTCCTTCCTTTCTATCCTTCAATTTTTGGGATACTTGCTCATATGTGTAGTGAAGCAAGGGAGTCGATTCCATTTTGACTTTGACTTTCTTTGGATCTTCATTTGATCTCTCTTCGAACTGGATTTCTGATCTTCATTTGATCTCCACTCGAACTTTGATTTATGATCTTCATTTGATCTTGATTTGAACTTGATTTGATCTTCACTTGAGCCTATTTTCTGATCTTCATTTGATCTTCACTTTTTGGCATTTACATTTGATAATTTTCTTCAGAAACTTTCCTTTGGGGGATTTGACTTTGGGGAAATTATTTCTAGTATATCGATTGAGGATATCGATCTTATGATATCAATATGGGATATCAATATGGGAAGTCGATCTATGATATCGATCTAGGGTATCAATATTGAGGATTGATGTGGGATATCACTCTGGGATATTGCTCATTTTATCATAAGCAAGGGATTCTGAATAGGGAACTAACTTATCCTTTTGCCAATTGCCAACATTTCCCATACCGTTTGCACAGAGGGATAAGCAAGAATAACTCTTTTCACCTCAGGATACCCGGTCCTGCTTCATGACTTTCATCTTCCCCTAGTCCTTATTAGGATTGTTTAATTTGTTGATTAGTGATAGGATTCTGATATGCTAAGGGCTATACTAACTGGACCTCAACTACAAAAGCAAAGCAAGCTTTCTATCAACTCTTGAGAAGACCTCTAGGTATGGTTGAATGACCAAAAAACCTGAGTATATCTCTCATAGCAACATAATGGGTTGTGTTGAAAAACACAATTACTCACATGAATGATGGATTTATGATAAATGCAGAGATGCATGATTGAAACACAAACGTGGTGTCATTTGTAAGACTGACAAACACAATCCCTCCTACTACGGAATGCAACGGATGATGAATGCCTATATGCAATGCAATAATGAAGCGGATGCATGTGTGAATGCAAAATGAAAATGCAAAATGCAAATGCAAATGTTTTTGGATTTTATGCTTTACCAATTTTTTTGGATTTTATTGATTTTATAATTTTTATGAGTTTTTGAGCCTCATATCTGACCAAACGGTGAGTACATGCCTTTGGAGCCTTTAGGAGTGACCAAACGGTGAGGAAATGCCATTGGAGCCTTTAGATTGACCAAGCAATTTTTCAGCAAAATCCTTGGAGCTTTTTAGGATGACCGAGCGGTTTTCAGCAAACCCTCGGAGCCTTTTGGGTTTGACCAAAGGGATTATGAGCACCTTTGGGAATTTTTGGGATGACCAAGTGATCTTTAAGAATCCTTGGAGCTTTTGGGTTGACCAAAGGGCTTTTCAAAAACTCTTGGAGCTTTTTAGGATGACCGAATAATTTTATGCAAACCCTTGGAGCCTTTGACTGACATGACCAAGCGATTTTAGCAACCCTTGGAGCCTTTTGGGATGACCAAGAAATTATAAGAAAACCCTCGGAGCCTTTTGGGATGACCAAGCGGTTTTAAGCAAACCCTCGAGGCCTTTGACTAACATGACCAAGTGGTTTTAGGAACCCTTGGAGCCTTTTGGGAGACCAAGGGGTTTTTAGAACCCTTGGAGCCTTTTGGGAGGGCATGCTGCCCTATGTACCCCTAGTGTGTGTGCCATTCGATGATGGTGAGGGAGGTGCAATACCTCTAGATTCCTCATTTTGCCTTATCAAATTTGGCATGGCTGGTGGGAAAGGTATGCTACCTTGAAGACCCCCAACGTGCATGCTATTCACTGAAAGGTAATCAACTTGTTTAGGAAGAGTGACAGAAATCAACTCTCCCAGGTGAAGAACGGACCTCATCGGAGTGCCTATGCTTTGACAAGGGTGAACGAGAGAACCATCCTCATGGATCGTATCCCATTCTACTAGGTCTTGGATGACCCTCTTAAATGATTGGCAACCCCGAATGTCATGTCCATGCGCTCGATGATACACACAAAAGGGACCCCCATCAGGTGACCTAGTCTTGGATGCCCTATGCTTGACTTCGGGTAATATGAATGCCTTTGCCTCATGTAACTTTTGGAACAAAGTTAGAGTAGTCATCTGAAATGAAACTACCCATTGCACTGGCCTATTGGGCTTACGAGGCGACTGACGACTTTGGGGTCACCCATGAGGAAGTGTGACCTCCACTTCAGCATGTTGGGGCACTATGAGAGAACCATCTACATGATAAACCCCACTATCTATCAGATGTTGCACCACACTCTTAAATTCATGACAATCTCGAATGCCATGACCCTCTATTCGATGATAGAGACAATAGTGATGCTCCCTGTAACCCATAGGTTTAGCTCTATTTGGGTTTAAAGGGATGATATCAAGCAAGGTGATGACCTTAGCCTCTTGCAGCTTCTGAAAGATGTTAGACATAGACTCTTTTAAAGGAGTCCCACTATGCTATGACTATTTTGGGCTCTTGACCCACATTGGTTTGCTTTGAGGATCCAATGGTTGGGTTGGCCGCATGGGCTCTCGCTTTTGCTGAGGTTTTTCTTGTACTTGCATAGGAAGTGATTCAGCCTCAGACAAGGGTTGCTTTTGTGATCCCAGATTTTCAAACTGGTTCCTGATAAAATGCAATGCCTTATCTTGCTCATCCATTCGATGCTCCATCCATTCTAGATGGCTTAGAATGGATTGCAAGACTGACAAAGAGTTCATATGTATTTCCAATGACTGATTCGAAATACCTTTGTCATTTGAAGGAAATAGAAAAGTGGATGCTATGGATCCATTAGGTAATTGCAAATCACCTATTTCCTTCATTTGAGTTGATGTGGAAGCTTCTTGATGACACACTTCATCAGTGCTCTCCACATGCTCATGCCTATGACTCAGTTCAAGTTGTTGTTTCACTTCATTGTGTTGAATTGTGTCAGTTTTGGTACCCCCAATCTGATGTGAGGAACCTACCTGTTTGTGCTCTTGAGATGGTGCCATGAGAAATGAGTCAGGAGTGACTAATTTCAAAGGTTCTGGCCCTAGAAATGTGGAAACACCACTGGATTACCCCATCTCTAGCTCTATGTGATTAGGAATCACTTGATCTTCTAGCCTAATGTCAACCATTCCCACAAACTCATGAGAAGACTCCACAACTGCATGCATCATAGGTAATTCGTCAACATACTGAGGTTGTCCTATTTCAATCATGATAACTGAACCTTCCTCATACTCATACGATGTCTCCAGGATAGGATCCACAGGTAGAGACTCGATGAAAAGTTGACCTAGATCCTCAGTGGACTCTATGGTGGGCAACATCGTAATGCTGGCCTCTATAAGCTCTTCATATTCACCATCATCCTCATGAGGACTATCTGGTGACATGATGGATGAAGATGGTGTGATACACTCGGATGCATCCATGACCATGCTAGGTTCTTCCTCCTTGATAGGAGTATGAGGATCCTCTAATGACACCTCCGAAGTAGTTGTGAGCATCTCTGTGATGGCATTCATCAATCCTTCCCTGCTAAGTGGTGTTGAGAATGCAAGGGTCATAGGTGACTCCCCCGAGTGATAGCGGTGGGGATGGTAACTCCACCACAGTCTACAAGGCTACATCCGAACTTTGGATAGACTCATCCTATTTAACTTGTAGATGCATAGGCGCCTCACCAGGTTCCTATGGATGATCCTCAGGTTTATAATACTTGAAGGGATCTGGGTCTACCTCAACTATATGGACTTCACCTCCATGGGTGTACTTAATGCACTGATGCACTATTGATGGCACACACTCCATGGCTCTTATCCATGGTCTTCCAAGCAACAGATTATACTATCTTGATCCCTCTAAAATGTAGCACAATGTAGGAATAATATTTTGTCCCACCTCGATGGGGAGGACTATTGTGCCTACTATAGGGGATTCCACATCATTAAAGGCTTGCAGCATTAACGTTGTTTCCTTGATGTGGGACGGTGGAATTTTGAGATGTTTGAATGCTGAGGTGGTGATGATATTAATCGATGATCCTGTATCCACCAACACTCGCTTATACGCAATCTGATTTATCCTCGCTATGATATGCAATGGAGGATCAGATTCCTTGACAAGGATAGGTTTGACTTCCTATTTATGGAAAGTAATCACAGGTTCCTTATATGGTGGAATAGACTATATATGCCCCAAGGATTGTGATGACTTTCGAGCATTGACATTACTCACCTATCGGACTTGACTACTCTCAACCTCATGCTTACGCATGGGATCCTTAAACATCTCTTTCTATTGTTCTTCGATAACCCTAGGCATGTCTATCCATCTAGAGGAATGGCTATCTACTTGCTTAAGTGGCAACTCTTGATGATGCATAGGATGCATCACGTTGACTTGTTGCCTAAGCACTCTAGGTATGAGCTTCTTTTTGGGAGTTACCTCACATGATTGTTCTTCATGTGCTTTCTATTGGTAAATCCTCTCTTCACATCATTGGAGCTCATCCAACCTTTGTTGATGTGATCTCTTCTTCTCTGCGCACTCACGCTCTAGACGCTTACGCTCACTGCATACCTCCTCCAATTGGTCTTGGAGTAGTCACCTCTTATGGGCTACATGAGACTCAGATTCCCTATAGGACTGACTCATGGAGTAAGATCCACAACTCTCTATCTCACTAGGTGGAGACCTAATGATGTGGGTTCTCACTATGTGTGAGGAAACCCCATGATCTATATGGGTGAACCCCCTACATGATGAAGGGAGCTCACGATGACTATCAGAATGTCATGCTAGGAGGATTGGATCCTTAGGTGCATGATGAGTGTGATGCCTAGCAAGGAGGCGTGCGAGGTCTGAAATATCCTCAGGAGAACATCGAAAGCATTCAGAGCCTCTCCATGAACTCTCCGACTCATTAGCTCATGATTGAGCTCTATCATGCCTAGTCGTCATGATGAACCAACTAAGCAAGACTCGAGAGGTTTCCTCTCTTACTAAAAATTTTAGCCTCAAGGAAGGCCTTATCTTGATGAATTAAGCAATAAAGAAGCATACAAAGTAAACAATGTGATTATCTCCTTTACATTTTAAAAGTGAGCCCTAAACTATTTGATGTGTTTCAATGATTTGTTGTATTAGTATAGAACTCCTTATCATGTTTTGAAAAGCGTTGAATGATATTCTTAGTTTAAATTGGCTTTCACCTATATGCTCGTAGCTCGACAACCTGGATGTGACTTCCAAGCCACGTAAATCCCCTATGTGTGGTGATGAAAGTCCACACCCGGACAAGGAGCACAGGTCCTCCCAGATCCTCACCCATTTTCCCCTAGTCAGCGTTATACCCTCCGAAGAGAATACATGCAAATTTTCTAGGGTACGAAAGGTTCTTGGATCCGGTATTGGTCTAGTATCCAAGGGTACGTAGGATTTGGGCCAATGGATGGAAATCACCTCCACCATCGTTGAACCCTACTAGTGGTTGGATGTCAAGCCCAACTCACTAGCATTTAAGTGAAACATGGTGTGTGTGGTTCATTTTAATTTGCATAAAATGAAAAATGCATAATACAACACAATGATTGTTTCCTACATGTAATGTAAAAGAAACGTTTTATATTCAGAGATGCATGCTATACTCTACATGATTTTTTGACAATGCAAACTAGTATGCAAATGGCCACTACTTGGGCCTCAAACATGCAAACCCACACACAATTCTAATATAGCACGCTGGATTCTAGGGCGGACTACAATCAGAGATCCGTTGTTCCTAGCAATGCCTATCGAAAACTAAGAAAGAGATAATCCTAAGGACTTAGTTCCTTTTAACCTTATTTTTTAATTATCCTACTTAATTTCCATTTTTATGATTCTGGAAAAACACAGGCAGAGAAAAAAATGATAGAGGGTGAAAATGGGGCCTACCTCAGGTCCTCATCCGATCTGTACTCTATTTTCTATTGTCTGCTCTATCAGATGTAAACCGTAGGTCTGGTCTACGGTCTGCACTGTAAACCGCGTGTTGAACCTACGGTTCAATTGTTGGCCCATAGTTGATAGCTATGGTCTATACCTACAATTCCAAAAATCCAAGAAACAATAGTTAGATCACTTATTTTGTGGAGTTCCACCATGATCGCCTTCTGACCTATCCCAAAAAGCGTACACCTAGCTATTGCATAAATGGAAATCAACATAAAAGCATGACAAGATAACAAGATTGCATGAATCAAAGAAAATGTATGTTTCTTTATTGATATAGCCAATGAATCTCGATTACAATATTGCCCCTCTTAGGGTCACCCAAAATGTTGATACAATCAATACAATTGCCAAAGCCCCCAATGGGGTAGGCGCACTATTAATGCTTTTCCAAATAGTCACAAACTGCTCTAGGGTGGAGTTAACCCTCTTCTTCATATTGAGGAAGGTGTTTGAATGATTGAAGCTCCCTTTAAACCTATTTCCTACGATCAAGAAACAACACAAGAAAGTTATACAAATAGGCAGCCTCTCGTGATGAGGCCCTTTGAAGGATTAAAACATGAAAAGCATATAATCAAGAAAGCATGTAAAATGTATCTAAACTATGCCAAATTGATAAATATTCATGTAAATGCGTAAAGGAATATTGCAACTAAGTATTGAATGGCCTAATTAGATGAAATAAAGCATGAAAGCATAAAAAGAAACCATTATTGCATATTCTACACTAATGTAATAGAATTGCTCTAAACACTAAATCTACGGGTCAAAAATCTCTAAAACCCTATTTTAACCATGCAAATGATTAATCTAATCTAATTAAGTAATCTGAAAAAGAAATAGTAAGGAGATCTTATACCTATGGCAAACCGTAGCTCTGATGAGCGGTCTGCACTGTAAACCGTGGCTGAAAGCCGCGGTGAGCAACCAAGTAGGTTTGCCCTCCAATTTCAAGGGTAGTGGGCTTGATCCTCCTTGTCAAATTGATGATCAAGGGTCGCCTCAGTGTCCTCTAATAGGTTTGGTGGTTGAATTGTTGAATAGGGCCTCTGTTTGCCCAAATTAGCATTTCTTGGCTCTCCTAGCTCCTTAGGGCATCCATGGCCTAATTCGTCATGATGCTTGAGAAATTGAAAATGGTGATAGCAAAATGGCCTTCTCATATGCACTCAAGTGAGTCCACAATTCGATAGGGCTTAGCTGCTCACTTGATCAATGCACTCTCTCCATATTTTGATAGTGCTTCGCTATCAAAATGCTCTATATCATTGCCCTAATTCGAAGGGGTACTTATAGGATGTCCCAGGGCTAGGGGTGGCTTCATGGAGAAGCCAAGATCAAGAAGGGGTGGTTAGGATAGTTGGATTGGAAGCTTCCATCCTTTAACCACCTTCTTCTAGAACAAATGGTCGTTCAAACCGATTTGGCTCGGATGAAGGCCAACTGAACTTCAGTTAAGACCGTAGGTTACAATTGCGGTCCAGACTATAAACCATAGGTCTCAGCCATGGTTCAATCTGTAGACCATAGGTCTCAGCTGTGGTTCAGACTGAATAGGCCAAGGAGCCCAAATTGAGTGGTTAGAACCACTGCTCTATCTTGGAGTCTATCCAAGATCTTCCATATGGTCTTGTAGCATGTCCATATGAGTAGTCACCATCGACATGACGCATTTTAGGTGTCTACAACAGAAAGGTTGAAGCCTCTTTTGCATAAGATTATTTCCCCTGAACAAGGGGGTTATGTGGAAGGGCATCAAATAGTAGATGAGATAGTTCTTTCTCAGGAAGCCATCCATTCCATGGATATGCAAAAATATCCTTCCATGTTCATTTGGTTAGACTTATCCAAAGTTTATGATAGAGTGGATTGGCACTTCCTTATCAAAGTTTTGAGGCAATTTTGTTTCTCTAAGGATTGGATGGATTGGATTATGGGATGCATCTATTCAGTTTCCTACTTAGTTCTTATCAATGGCATGCCTTCTCAGTCATTCCTAGCTTCCAGAGGTATTAGGCAAGGTGACACACTATCCCCTTATTTATTCATCATTCTTGTTGAATGCTTGGGTAGGACTATAACCAAAAAGAGGGAAAATAAGACCCTTGAGGGAGTTACCATTGCTCATGGAGCTAGACCTATCTCTCATCTTCAATTTGTTGTTGACTCTACTCTTTTAGGTAAAGCTATAGTTATGGAAGCTTCTAATATTAAGCAAATAATTAGCTATTTTTCTAAGGTTATTGGGCAGTTGATCAATGATAATAAATCTAAAGTTATTTTCTTTCATTGCTCTACCAGATAGGAATCCATGGTCTTGGATAAATTAAGATATAAGAAGTCCTCCCTTCCAATCACTTATTTAGGTATTCCCATCAATATTCAAAGGCAAAAAAAAAGATTGGAATTGGTTGTTGGAAAAAGTCAAGAAGAAAATTGGAAAGTGGACCAACAGGTGGCTTTCTTTTGGGGGTAGAATAACCTTGGTAAAATCACTACTTCAAGCTATTCCTATTTATGTTTCTTCCGTGTTGAATATCCCAAAGGCTATTTTTCAAGAACTAGATCAAATCAGTCATCGATTCCTCTAGAGTGGTACTAAGGAAAAAAGAAAATGGACCTTGGTGAAATGGGACATTTTATGTCTTCCTAAGCATGAAGGGGGGTTAGGATTACGGTATTATATTAATAACAACAAAGCTTTAGATACTAAATTATATTGAAGGATGTTGCATAACCCCAATGCTCTTTAGGCCAATAATATTCGTGCTAAATATGCTGAGAATAAAAGTCCTGAAGACCTTGTTCGCTATCAACTGCCTACCAAAGGTTCTCCCATTTTAGCAGTTCTTAAGATTGGTGAGGAATTTATAAAGAAAAATTTATTTTGGATCATTCATAATGGTCAACAAGCAAATTTTTGTACAGATTCTTGGGATGGTCACAAGCCTTTGATAACTCAGTTTCCTAATTGGAGGCCTTGGATGGAGGAGCTTCACCGAGCTAACTGGATAATGATGGCTAATTATTGTCGGTACCATACTAGTAATTCACAGGTTGGTAGATATTGGATCCCTATTGAGGACTGGCCTATTCAAATCCTATAAAGGCAAAGACAAGATATCCAAGGCATCCTTCATATGAGATCTCTCTCTTGGTCCCATGAAAAAGATTGTTTTGGATGGAACAACACTACTAAGGGTGAGTATTCAGTTGCTCAAGGTTATTTGACCTTATGCCATAATAATCCTAACCAATATTTTGACATATTTTCTTAGTTGTGGGCTCGAAAGCTTTGGCCTAAGGTGAGGTTATTTACTTAGCTTTTATTGCATTGTAGGGTGCTTACTGGTGAGAAACTTATGAAGCGTGGTTTTCATGGCCCTTTTAAATGTGAAATATATGGAGAGAATGTAGAAACTCTCAGCCATATTTTTATTGAGTGTACTTTAGCCTTTGAGCTATGGAGGAGAATGACCACTTTACTTGACAGTGGTTCAATTTTTTTACTTTTAAAGAGTTTTCGAGGGATTGGCCTAAACAAGAGGGTGTTGATCATTTTATTAGGTAGTTGGTTCTACCATTATTCTTTGGAATATTTGGAATGAAAGAAACAACCAATTTTTTAATCAAGATAGGAAGGATATTCACTATATTTGGCAAAAGACCATAGCCAACTTAGTTGAATCAGTCTATCATCTCCTTAATCACCCTCATAACTTCCACCAAAGATGGGATCAAGTGATGCAAATATTGAAGATTAAATCTTATAAGGGCAACCAAATTAAAGGGAATGTGAGTATTTGTAATATGGATAGGAAAATAAATTGGCAACATCCTCCTAAGGATTTTGGTAAAGTCAATACTGATGGAGCCTCTAGAGGGAACCTTGGAAAAGCTAGTGCAAAGGAATTAGTAGACTTTCAGATGGCTCCCTAGTTTTTACTTTTTCTAAGAATTTGGGTATTATTTCCAATAACCTTGTTGAGGGGTATGGTATCCTAAGAGGAATTCAAGAGGATACTAAGGTTGGATGGGAAAAGGTGTTAGTTGAGTCAGAATCTCAACTCATGATTAATCTTTTAAAGACTCCTAAGAATCATAAGGTTGATTGGAGAATAAAAAGAATTATTGAGAAGATTCAATTAATCTAGATGGGATTTTTGAAAGTTGATTACAATCATGTGGTCAGAGATCAAAACAAGAGTGCTGATGCTTTAACTAATTGGGCTTTGGACAAAGGTGATCTTACTTGTTATGGCCACCCTCCTAGATGGTGGGATTCACAAATAAGGGAAGCTCTTCTTTCTATCATTTCTTTGGATGGCTCCAGTTCTAAAGGTACCTAGTTTATTCTTGTTTTATTTTTGCTTCTATTTGGTTCGGGCAAGGTATTTTAGTTCCCTAGCTCAATCAATTCTTTTTTTTGTTTCCTTTATTGATTCTTGTCTTAATAGTCTTTTGGTCTAGACAAGTCATTGTTATGTTCAATTTTTTTTTTTTTTTTTTTTTTTTTTAGTTTTTTGAGGTGTGTGTTTTTTTGTTTTGTTTTATTTTTGTGTTCTTTGTGTTTTTTTTGTTGTTCTTGTGTTTTTGTTGTTTTATGTTTTTTTTGTGTTTTTTGTTATTGTTCTTGTGTTTTTGTTGTTCTTGTTCTTGTGTTTATGTATGTTTGTGTTAATTCGTGTTTTTGTGTGTGAGATTTTTCTATGTTTTTTGTCTATTGTTGGTTGTTTTTTTATTTTTATTTTTATCTATTTATTTTTCATTTTTAACTTTTTAGGTTTTGGTTGTTTTGGTTTTTCTTGTTTTTTTTGGTTTTGTCTTTGTAGTGTTCTGTTGTTTTTGTCTCGTTTGTGTTTTGTTATGTTGTTTTTGTGTTTTTTCTATGTGGTTCGTATTGTGGTTTTTTATTTTTTATTTTTTATCTTATTGTGCATGTGTTTGGTTGTGCTTTATATTTTTGACACACTCAAGGAGCATGTTTTTTATTTTATTTTATTATTTTATTATTTTTATTTATTTATTTATTTATAATCTTATTGTGTGTTTGTTTGCTCCTTGAGTATGTCAAAGGTGGTAGGCCAGGTTCGAGTCCTGGGCAATTTTGTCGGAATGGATACCCTTGCCTCCTTGGGTCTTACCCGAAAGTGGCATCCCTTTTGGGATTTTTTCCACAAAAAAAAGAAAGATTTTAAGAAGTGCTACTAGTCTTGTTGAGAAGCAACACACCCCACTAAAAATAAAATTTTGATCTTTTGATAAATAATTTTTATTTTTCGAGGGGACCCTCCTAAAGTCTTGGTTTTAATTTCAAATTTTTCTTGCATCATTTTTGAAAATTGTTTGCTAGAGGAAGAGGAAATAGTTTTTCTTATTGTACAATATGAGCTAAACTAGATAGGAAGTGTTTGTGAACTTACTTTCCTCTTTGAACCCCTTTAGTTGATGGTTTATTTTTTCTATAATGTACCTTGCATATTCAACCATCTATGAATGCCCCATGTAATTCTCAACTATGTGCAATAGTGCCACATGTTATTTGTAAACCCTGATATTTTTTCTCCCCTTAGATGGCTATAATTCTTGATAATACTACTTGGATGTCATATTTAAACCACTTTAAAATTTAACATGATGCTAAAGTTAAGAGTTTTATTAGGGTCCTTGAGACATTGGATCAAGAAACCTTGCCAAAAATGTGGGTTGAAGTGATAGTTATAGCCCTTCTATTTTTTAGGGTTGTAGGTGACCCATATGGTAGGGTCATCTACCATGTTCAATATTTTTCTAATATCACATTCCTAAATATATAATGACTCCATCCATTATGTAATCTAATGCTCCATCTATTAAAATAATGTATTTCAACACAAGATTCTACACGTTCTAGGAAGTTCCAAACTTGATGCCCTAGGTTCATTGTTAGGCCTGAGGTCTAAGCCAACTAATGCTCCACAAGCCTATTTTTGGTCCCAAATTGTATTTTCATAGGACCTCATGTCTTACCTCCACTAGAAAATGTTTGAACTTGGCTTACTCCACTCTCCTATAAGGTTTATCAAATAGCTCTTTAGGTTGCCTAGGTGGAGGGGTGATTTCTTCCTCTTTAGTTTCTTTTTTACTTATCCAGGCTAGGTTCTTGATTTAGGTATTACTACTTACATTGACAATGTTGGATCTAATGATGGTGAGATGGAAATGGTGGTGGGGGCAATTAAAGGATTGACTTATGGTATGGATAGAATCATGGATGTATAACCGATGTCCATGATGGATGAACTACATGAACTTGAAGTATTTTTAGGGTAGAAGAGGAATGCCTTCTACCTACTCAAGAAACAAGTAATATAGATCACTCCTAAGTTATGAGACTTGCACGTGGGGGTCAAAGAAAAACTAATCATGGGTATTGAGTAGCTTTGATATTTTTAAGGGTTTAATGATGATGGTGTATTTCAGTGGCATTAGAATATTTCTCATTCTTTCTATAAATGTGTAATAAGTTTTATATCCCTTAACCCATTGAAAATAATAAAAAGCAATTATGGGTCAATAATATACTACTCTCAAGATTTTATGTGTTATGGCTAGTGTAGAATAATTCTCTCCTTTATCACAATATTCCTTGATTAGGATTTTTATCCTTTCCTCTTCAACACATCTCAACATACCACCATCATATCCTTTTTGGAAAAGTACTTATCTAGCCATACATAGTGCATTGTATTCTACCTAAAATGAGTCCTTTATTTAGATGTAAACCCCTCTAGGACCTATCTAGTTACCATATACCATTTTATGTCTCCCATCCATCCTCATTGATTATCTAGATCTATCTCTTTTCACTAGTGAAACCTAGTCTCTTAGGTATATTATTGCAAGGTTTTTGCATAAGGCTCTACCATTCATGCATTTAGTGGGATTTATTTCTATGTCAAACTATTGGATTTTGTTTATCCATACCACTCTTTTTTCTCCTAGTTCACCATGCAACACAACAAATTGAATGGTGGGATGAACTACAAATATGGTAGTATTTATCAAGGATAGGTAATACCTAAAATTAATTAGGTATTTCATGATGGAAAATATTTTTTCTTAATGAATGTGTACCTTTATTCATAGGAATTGACTCATGAAAGAAATTAGATGTTCCTCATATTTATCATTATTTTGTACTACAATAATAATTTCATCTGTCCCAAACACATAGATCCTAAAACCTTTGGAGACATTAGGGTTGATAAGGAGTAGAGCTTTGTTGATGGTATATTTTATGTAATGGAAGGTCTTTTTACCATCTTTGGTCCACCCTAGGGTTATATCATTTTTTAACATTTTACTAATTGACCTAACTAGCTATGTAAAATTGGTTGTAGGAGTGATCTATATTACTTGTTTCTTGAGTAGGTAGAAGGCGTTCCTCTTCTACCCTAAAAATACTTCAAGTCAAAAGTGTTGCAAAACTATAGATAATATTATTCCCCGTATTGGGATGTTCCATGAATCCTACACCAATTGGGTAAATCTAAGTCACAAATGTTTACTTCAGGTCCTTTACCTTTGTTGTAATCCTTATCGGATTCATACAGAGGTCTGGGAAATCTATTCGATTGGTAAGGAAATCTATTTGAACTTTCTCCCCTAAATATTTATCTCTTAAAACTTAGGAAGTCATTTACCAATTTTTGGACCTTCCGTGAAATTTCTTCAGCCCTAGTTTTATCAGATTCCTTCTTTGTATTCTATACATGGTCAGTGTGTATCAAGGGTAATGGAGTTTATTTAGGTAGAGCTTGACATGTTGGCATTAATATTTGATGTGGAATGGGATTCAAAATAGGTGTATTTAGGTAACATAAGTTATCATAGGATAATTCAAAGGTTGAGGTCCTAACTGTATTTCAATAATTAGAGCCTCCTTGTAAGCTTCTCTCAAGGTCATAATATTGGTATCTCTTTTGAGGAAAATAGAGTTCAATGGATCTAAGGTATTTTTATAGATTTCCAAGGCTATATTTGCACTTGGTACATAATGACCAGTCATTCTACTGTAATCCTTTTGAAATCTCACATTGAAAGACCTGATGGTTTCATTGGATCCTTTCTTAATATTGAATAATTGTTGATATAACACACTAGGATCAATTACTTGATCAAATTGAGAAATGAAATTAGTTTCTAATTCATCCCAGCTGGTGATAGAGTCATTGGTTAAATTCAGTAACCAATCGTATGCGGCTTCTGCAGGGTAAAAGGAAAAATTCTACAAGCAACATCTTCATGAAGGATATTTAACAGTTTAAGAGAATTTTTGAAGGCAACCATGTGCTCTTCGGTTGTTCTAGCACCATCATGTTTGTATGTAGGGAGATATTTCTCAGGATTCCTAGGTAAATCATGGGTTACACTAGGGATATTTAAAGCAGTGAAACCCAACTAGTTGGCCATGAATGTTGGATTAATGAAAGGATTTTGAGTCACAGTATGGGGAACCACTAGCGATGAGAAAATTATGTCAAAAAAATATTTAGCCCTCATAAGATTGTTTCTCCATTTCTAACTCAGAAACAAGGAACTCTACAACCCTTGGGTGGGTCCTGGTTATTCTAAAGGTAGAATCCAACATAAATGATTATCTTAACAAACACTATATGTAGGTTCATGGCACCTCCTTCTAGCACCAATTTTATGTTGTGCCTTGAGGGCTTAGAGGAATTAAAAAAGAATCAACAATTCATGGCCCTCCTTCTAGCTAGCATCTGAAACTAGAGCACAACATAGAGATATAGAAGAGGAACACCTTCTACCTACTCAAGAAACAATCAATTTTATATAGCTAGTTAGGCCAATTAACTACATGGACTTGAAGTATTTTTTAGGATAGAAGAGGAACACCTACCTACTCAAGAAACAAGTAATATAGATCACTCCTAAGTTATGAGACTTGCACGTGGGGGTCAAGGAAAAACTAATAATGGGTCTTTAGTAGCTTTGACATTTTTGGTCTCATGATCCCAAGGGCTAATTTTTATTACAATTAGAAGACAAGGGTTTGCTCACTTTATTCATATATGAGAAGTGACATGGGATTAAGAAGGAAGTAAACACATTTGAGGAAGTAGCCTAAGACACTTTGGGGAATATACAAGGATATTAAAATGAAATCTAGAATGGTATGCCAACCCCAGATTGGTTTTCCTTCTACTCCAATGTGAAGGTCAAATATGATTGTGATCCAGACTCCAAATCCAACCATTGCACAGTAAATGCCCTAGAGTACTTAGGATACTCAAGCAGAAAGATATTTGCTTAGTAAAATATATGGTATGAAACTAAAACCATCACATCTGTATGTAGTAATCTCTTCAATGAACAATCCTTAGCTATTTAGGACAAGAAATATAGGAGGTTCACCAAGAGACTAAGAACAATAGTGGAATCCTTGGAAAGTCCACTAAGTCCACCTTATACCATTGTACCTTAGATCATAATATTTATAGTACTAATTATGTTGGCAATCATAAGCATTATAATTCAAGAGATGATGAGGGAGATACTCCAAAAGCAAGAAGGTGACCCACATGATTTCATGTGCAAAAAGTTGGTGACATAGGAAAAATGAAAAGTGTTTGTAAAAAGGCCTACACATTTTGCACTAAATGAAATTTAATGAAAATATGGTCAAAATAAAATATAATGTGGTTTAAATAATTTATTTTAATTTTTGGATGAAATGCAAATGTGGCCATCATTGTAGAAGATTAACAATTATGATAATTATTATTTAATTAAGGTTGTTTAGAATAGGCAATTTTGGTAGTTTTTGTCATGTCACCTTGAAGTGGTTTTGATGACTAATAGGGCTAAGGTACAAATAGACCTCTTATAATTCAATTTGTATTCTATTGCATTGATAAGCAAGTCTATGTACAAGGAAGAGATGCCAAATTATTATAGCATAAGGCTAGGTATAGCATTGTTGCAGTCATAGATTGTACTTGTACATGATGTCATTGATAATGCAAACTCATTCACTTGTGCCAATTGTATCTCCATTAATGTTGGTGCTAGGCTAGATTATTGTTTCTATGTTGTAAGTGCTACAAGTAGGATTGCTTAGGCAAATATCAAATTCATACCACCTTTAGATGAGCAAGCCAAGTTGTATTAATCAACATCATCATAGAGTAAGAGTTGATATTGGATTACCTACATCCTAGTCCAATGTCATCTAATGCAACTATCAACACCGGTAAGACTCATCATGCCATCATATTAACAACAATCATACACCATACCATCATGTCATCATGCTAACTAATATCATGTGTAGAGATTATCATCGTGTTTATTTCCATGATGATCCATACCATCATGGGTGATTTTGTCATGCTAGCTACTATCATGTTGAGTGTCATCTTGGGAGATGTTATAAAGACTGATGTTGTTATGCATATGTCATCATGTAGAGTTTTTGTTTAAAGTTGGACCGTCATCCTAGTCATCATTTGATCAGTGTCATCTAAGCTATGCCACAATCATTGAAGTTATGTTGTCATAGATATATTCTTCTAGGAACCATTACCATTTCTCCTTCCATTGATAGTCATTCCATCATCTCAAGAATTCCCCATAATTGTTTATATTTGGCACCATTGCCTAGATCAAGTTTAGATCGATAAGAAGCGAGTGTGATAAACAATGAGGTGAATGATAGATTCAATATTGCAAAGATGATGGCGATGAAATCAAATATAAACTACAAATAAAATAGTGAGGAGAAGTTCAAGACTGATTAATCAAGGAGTATAAAATAGATATGAGTTTATGCAACCAAAAGTGGAGAGGATGTGAAATCCCTTGGATGATGAGAGTTTGAGACCTGAAATAGAATGGAAGAAAATATTGTTGTTGACAATTAAGAATGAGATGCAAGATCAAATAGTCTAGGAGAATATTAGCATAAAAAAAGAGGCTAACATAATAAAAGCACAAGAAAATGAAGAGTGGATAGTAACACCTAATTCAATAGAGATGATTTTTCCAATGAGTGAAAAATATGGGATTTCGGCACTAGAGAAACCACATGTGGACACTTGGAAAGGAAGACCATAACCACATATCATTTACTCATGAAGGAGGTCATGAAGTATTGACACATGAGACTTGAGATGACTATTTGGAAGAGAGGCACTAAGACAAGAACTATAAGTCAAGCCATCAATAGTCAAAATATAGTGGGATAGAATTCCATAGGAACCATCCTCAAGTGATGAAGAGGTCGAATGAGACCTAATGACAAACATCACAAATAGAGCAGGCAAGTAGAAATACCCACCCTTTACTAAAGAGGAAAAATAATATCCAACAAGGCATATTTTCATGTGCACCACCATATGGAAAGCAAATGGATCAATGCAACCTACTAAATGGTTGTAATTGTTTCCTGGTACACTACGAGGAATGGTGATTAACTAGTTCTTGAAGAGAGAAAGTACACAACCCTTTGGACAATGGGATGTTATGAAGTAGAAATTTACAAATGAATTTTGACCATTATGAGATGACACTAAAATTATAATGGACTTTATGATACAAATAAAAAGTTGGACGAAGATATCAAAAACTATAATAATATATTAAAATAGTTATCTAATAAAATGTATATTCCACTAGCCAATGGATTAGTAAAAAGATGGTTTATCAATGGGCTACTACCCAAATATAGGAAGAAGAAGGTTCTACCATATTCCACATATGTAGAATCCTTGGATAAAGAAAAGAACTTTAAGAGTGAAGGAAGGCTATAACAACCACCCAAAAACCAACCCAAGAGAGAGATACTTTTTTTTTAAGTAAGGTTCACAAGGAAGATCCAATATACATTTTCTTTAAACATTCTCAAGGCTTCACCATATTTGAGTTCAATGTCATTATAGACGACACTCAGTGGATAGGAGTGACCAATGACTCATATTTTATAGGATTTACCTTACTAAACCTCATCATTTAGAAGGATGCCAAAATTATCCCCCCACCTTTCCTATATCCTCATCGAGATAGAAAATTATGACCACAATGTAGGGATTATACTTTAAGATCCATAAGACTTAAATGGGAATACCTATTCCTTAGCCTTACCCTTAGTTCGTCTAGGTAGGTTATTCAAGTGTAAGCCTTGGTGCTTAGTTACCGCACCTCCATGGGCTAACTAAGGTCATTACCAATCATTTGGTAAGGAACATGATCACCCAAACCTATATATTCAAGGTACCAACACCGTTGTCTTGTGAATGATTCCTATAACCTCTTAGTTATGGAAAAATTTATCCTCACCATTCAAGGTGGATCAAATCACTAGAATATGACTATTACATTCTCACAAATCCTTCCAAATTTGAGAGTTTATAGCTATTTCATTCTATCAACTCCTTTTAGGACTCCTTTCTACCTAGTCATTGTATCATCTCAACTTCTCCCAAGATTGGATTAAATACTTTGACTTAGGTCCTAAGAGAAGGTCTAGATTCATCTTTTGTACACCTCTTTAACCCAAGGAAGAATTATAGAAAATAACAATAACTCTCTCTACAAAAATAAAATGCTCTAAATGAAATTAACATGCTTAAGCTTTAGCACCATTTCAAATCTAAAAATTAGTTTGATATGTTGCATCTATAATCATTAAATACTTCCACTCAAAGCTACCATAATTATATTAAAGCAAGTGCTATATTGGAGCCATATAAAAGAAGTATTTCTCTATCAATTATGAACAAGAAATTATATCAAACTACTTAGTGGTCATATGGAAAATTCCATCAAAATAGATCTCAATAATAATATTATACAAGATCATATTTGCATACTAAAAACATCCTTTGCTTTTATTACAAAACATTATGTTTAAGCATAAATTTGGTAGCTTCATCTACATATTACAAAGCAGGCCTTTTTAACATAACAACTTTTCATTCCAAAATACATCAAAGCCAATTTACCTAATTTATCTCTACTCCATATCCTTTTTCACGATTTTCTTCATGAGAGAAATTTGTCCCACAAATTGAGGTACACTTAAGGATCAGGACAACTATTATGCATGCAACTTAAAATGCTCTATGTAATTGCAAGCAACCATGTACAATATATTTATAAACAAATAAGAGAAAGTATCATATTTTTTTGTTTAACATTTTCTATGTAATTGCAAGCAACCATGCACAATACTTTTTAAAAAAATAAAAGAGAATTCCATACTTATCTACTTAATATATTCTATGTATTGGCAAGCAACCATGCATGATACATTTTTAAACAATAAAAGAGAATCCCATACTTCTCTACTTAACATCTTCTATGTATTTGCAAGCAACCATGCACAATACATTTTTAAGCAACCAAGGAGAATCCCATACTTCTCCCTATAATGGTTTCTCTACCTACTCAAGTTTTGAAGAAACCATTATAACTATTTTCTTTTCCATCCAAGGCTCCCTTATTTTAAGTTTTGAAATACCAAATCAAAGAAGTTCATAACTACCATTTCCATAAAAAAAATAACATCATCACCCATGTGTTAACATTATTAATATAAACAACCTATCATTCAAATTTAATCTCTTTAAAAGAAAACAAAAAGATAAGTTCCATTATTACATCTAAAGTTTACCATACAAAGAATTCCTTTACCTAAAGAGGCCTAAGATTCAAAGACCCAGTTTACTAAAGTTACACAGTGGATCTCAACAAAACGTGGGTCACCAAAAAATAAAACAACAACAAGAACAATTTCCAACATGCTAACGCAAAGCATGACGTCAAAAAGTAAGGTGCCTTCCAAGATATAATATTAAACCATATCTAGGGAGAAGATCAACCTAACTCAATAGCTTACAAGGTAAACATTAAACTAGCAATAGAAGCCAACACCAAAGGAAGAGTAGCAACTCAACACGAACAAGGAAAGAAAGTGGTGCATGACTACAACTATGAACTGCCAAGGTTCTTCTTAGCCATTGTAAAAGACATATGGTCCTACGCAGGTTATTAACATGAAACCAACAAAAAGGATATGTTTGACATACAATGTATACCCAAATAATCCATATAAAGGAACACACAAAGAAGTAGCACTCACACAAGCATCCAAATCTTTAAAAAACAAAACAATCAACAAAAAGGGCGAACAAGGAGTTACGATTGCTAGGCTAGATCCCAAAAGCAACTAAAAACCAAAAAGGAAGATTTACCAAATCAACCTAAGTATCACAACAAAAATGTTTAAACAATATAACCAATGGATGAGGCACTTCACACAGCTATAATTAATAAAAAATAGGGTAAAAACTTCTATGAAAGCCTATCCAACCAATAGCTAAAGATTAATAAACTAGAGCTTTGTCATCCATCAAAAGACATGGTAATTGCTACTAAAATCTATGAACCTCCTTGCTCTGTCCTAGTGTGTGAGTTACCTCCAGCTTCAAAAGCATCTCTTCCTTCGACCAAAAATCCCCTCTGAACTCATCAATCCTATTTAAAAAGATACTCTGTGGTGGCTTCACAAAGATGCAAATATTTTCCACTATGTTTTCCTTCAAGCTAGCCACCTCCAACTTGTAACGTTCTTGAATGAACATCAAAAAACATAAAATGCTCATAAATATTATCTAAGCATTATTTGAGCGAAGAATAATACTTTATTCTTTTAAAACCATAATGTTATTTCCCTTGATTACTTAAAATTTAAGACAATAAAGCAATAATATTATTTTTAAGGCAATCAATCAGAAGAAATCATTTATGCAACTTGAATTAATCTATTTCAAACATTTTCATTTTTTCACAATAAGATATTTAGATTAATTACTTAGTATCTATTGTTAATATTAACTATTAACATTGTTACTAGTATTCTCAAGTATTAAGGTTACAACCATGTTAATACTTTATTGGTTTAATCTAATAATGTATGATTTCAATACCCAAACATGAAGGCCACTCAATAGACAATATTACACACCATTGTTTTATCCTTAAGTAGGTGGTTCTTTTAAGATAGCCAATCGCTATCACCAAGCTTAAGAAAATTCTTAGACCAATGGTGTGACCATAGAATAAGCACAAATGTAACACATCTATATGAAGGGGTATTTTTTTAACCCTTGAGCTATCGATGAAGAAGTCATCCATAATTTCTTAAAATATTCCTTCAACTCAGGTGGTTATCCATATTAATCCACCAGTGAGAGCACATGGTCCTGCAACCATAAATACATCAGTAGTACCATATTACAAGAATAGAATCAAAGCTTAAAGTGCAACTATTCATTGATAATATGAAATAAGACTATGCATTGGACACCCAAACATCAATACATAACTTATTATAAAGAATAAGTCTTCCCAAGGAGGGTTGTTACAAAAGCAAAAAATGACCAAAATTGTGGGGCATCCTAGAAATAAAGAATCATATAGCAACACTGATGACAAAGTACAAAATATTATCTATTCTTTCAGAAAGGAGTTTGACAAAATAATGAAAGAAGTGAAAGGAGATGCCTGGTAGGATCAAAAGGACATTTGGTGCTTGGACTATATGTTGTAAGGACACACAATATCAATTGTCCTAAAAAAATGTATTGTAATATATGTAATATAGTAGGACATATAGTCTCATATTTTCCATCAAACTTGAAGGGAGGAAGACACCAAACCATGATTGTGTAACAAGAATATGTGAACACTTCAAGAAATGAACAAGGCATAATGAGTGGAAGATATAAAAATAATTACTGAGAAGGAATTCAAGGAGGTCAAAGTTGACTTCAATATGATTTAGATGGAAGACCAATCATACAATGCCAAAATTTCAAGAATGGGGATATTTTACGAATTAGCTGCCCCAAACCATAGAATGGAGGGAATTCAAATGGAAATAATACTACTCATATATGCAGATGGTATGGACTAGTTAACCACAAGGAAATAGAATTTCCCAAAGAAAGCAAGTACCAGTGGAATGCAAAATTTCAACTTAATTGACATTGTTGAAATGAACAAACATCAATCAATTGAAAAGCAAGTACTAGCAGTAACAAGAGATCAAGCTCAAAATATGGAGTAGTACCCAAAACCTACCAAGCAAAAGGAGCGATGGTAGGAAGCCCATGATATGGTGAAGGAGGAGCTTGAGAAGGAAAATCAAGGGAAATTTCTCTAGGAGAAAGCCTTGAAAAATCTAGAGGTAATTTTAAGCAAACAATCATCAATGGAACATTTGGCAACACAAGTACCAAGCACGACCGTGGAAGTAAAAGTATCCAATCTACTTGGTGCACTACCATAATTATATGCCATAGTAGGAAAAATAATGAATATAAAGAAAATAAAAGAAGTATGAGAAGTTGTCAGCATTAATCAAGAGCAATTTATCAACCCCACAATATTGATGATTAAAGTAAAAAAGAAACTAGCTTTGGTCCAAATGGAGATATTGGATCATAATCTAACCCATGTAATCATAGATGGAGGGTCAAACGTCAATGTAATATTGGAGAAGACATGAAAAAGCATTAGGGAAACATCATTACGGTCTCCAAATTTTAGATTGTATGGAGCTGATCAGTATGAAATAGATTAAAAGGTGTACTGATAGATCAAATATATGAATAGTGGAACAAGACTTCACCTTGGATTTCATGATAATAACAATGCAAAAACTTGCTTATGATGCATTTCTCAGACATGGATAGCTATGGATGGTGAAAGTAAATCATAATTGGGAGAAAGTGTCATAAATGTTGAGTTGTCATTGATGTCAAAGGCAGAATTGGATACCCATGTGTTGTAGGTGAATTGGAGAGGAGAGGGCAATCCTCCAAGGGAGGTCCCAGGTTTGGATCTCCACCCTACCAAAAATTTGAATTGGGTACCCAAAATCCAATTGATAATGTTGGTGCGGGCAGGGTCGGATGCGACACACGGGTGACTTTGATGGTGTAGAACCCCCTGGTTGTGGTCTCTCAGACCAAGGTGGCCCCGAAAGGGGTTTTTCACTTAAAAAAAATGCAGAAGTGGAAGGATAATTTAATTATAAGTATGCTCATGAGTTTTGGCAAAATCATGTTTTGAATTACAAGAATATGCTTTAATATTTAAATTAAATATTTAAATATTAAAGTTATAAAAAATATTATTACAAAGTTAAACCTTATAATATTTAAATAATAAATTTAAATATTATAAAGTTAATGTTTCAGAATATCAATAAAGGCCGACCTTATGCATATAAATAAAGGTTGTATATATAAAAGGTTGAAATTCATTTGAGCAATGGATGCCTTCGAGTTACTTGTGCAAGCGACAAGGATCGTTAAGCGACGAAGAATATTAGTGCAACGATGAAGGAGATTAGAGCAGCGATGAAGGAGCTTAGAGCAAGGACAGAGATTAAGGTAGCGATGAAGGAGCTTAGAGTAGTGGTGAAGGAGATTAGGGCAGTGACAAAGGAGATTAGAGCAGCAGTAGAGATTAGGGCAGTGGTGAAGGAGATTAGAGTAGCCGTGAAAGAGATTAGGATGACGATAATTCTCAATCGAACGTCCTCAAAATGCATGAGTAATATGGATCTGCAACATGGTCCATTTAGGAGTTGAGACATCATAAATATTAATAGCAAAAAAGGTAAAGTTAAGGAACATATTGATTTCATTGAAGTGTTCAGATCATCAAATCATCAGAAGCTCAAATTGCTTAAACATTGTGTGTGTTTTGTATGATTTACGATGGATTCATGGAAGAGAATGGCATGCGGTGGGAATTGAAGTAAAGAGAGGTCAAAAAGTGATTTCATTGAAGTTTTGCTATGGTTGTGTGGGAGGCATTACAGAGAAACTTGACCAACGTTGATCAAAGCATCAATTGATGTGCAGTTTGAAGTTAGAAAACAATGTGATGTCCAACAAAAGTGACCAACGAGCATTGTTTTTAAACCTAGAAAAACAGTGAAGGGAGCAAGCTTATATAATACATGGAGTGCACAAACCATGCCATTAAATAAAGGTACGAATATTTGGTTTGGTCATCTGATGTCTAGATTCATTTTGAAGGAAAGCCCATAATCCCACATTGTCTGTGTCACTTATGTATTATAGTTTATATACTTCCAAGCACTATGTTTTAAATGTGACTATGGTTACATTAGGACCCCTTTTTGGTATTCGTTGCAAGTGTAAAATTTCCACACTATCCCTAGCTATTGAATCTATCACGTGTCCTTTTGTGAAAGGTCTACGCTATCTCTAACTATCAAATATGTCATCCATCCTGTGGTCATATGTCTCACAGTCGTACCATGTGTCTACTTGTGATGTAACCACGTGTCTATGTGTGTCATGCCAACGTGTCTACTCATTCATAGTTGTGCCTGCTTGTCTACTTGCCTCACAACTAAGCTTGCATGTCCACCTATTTCGTGACTACATATCCACCTGAGTCGAGCCACATGTCTACTTGCCTCATAGTTGCATCGCGTGTCTACTTGCATCACTCTTGTTCGTTGAGCCTATTCAAAACATGCCATAGAGAGTAATATGAATGTGTAGGGAAAATATTACACTAGCCGCTAGGAGTAATTCAAGTTTGCACTAACTGTTGGGAGTAATTTGAATTTGCAATGAAAGGTTGAATTGAATTATCCAAAGTTTTTTTTAATGCTTATCTTATCATGAGGAGTTTCAAATGAATGTGGGGGCAACAAATAATTATTTTTAGAACCTAAGAACAAGTCAAGGTGTCACATAGTAAAAGGATTAATGCACATCTTCACCCAAGCATCCAATTGAAAAGGAAGGACATTTTAGATATCTACAAGAAGAAGAAAAAATGCACAAGATAGTTACAAATCAACATTTACAAGGGTTTTGGATCATATTGTTGAGCACACTTGAGAAGAATTTTGGATCATATTTGGGAGCATATTTGAGCAATGTTTGTGAGCATATTTGAGAGCAAATTTGAGTAGTGTTTGTGAGCATATTTTGGAGCAAAAATTTAGTATAGGACATTGGTGTCTCCTATGGGTTGGTTCCCACAAACTTGTGAGAGGGGATTGGTGTCTCCTGTGGGTTGGTTCCCACAAACTTGTGAGAGGGGATTGGTGTCTCCTATGGATTTATGTCCACAAACTTGTATAGGGGATTGGTGTCTCCTATGGGTTAGTTCCCATGAACTTGAGAAAGGGGATTGGTGTCTCCTATGGGTTGGTGCCCATGAACTTGAGCAAGGAGATTGGTGTCTCCTATGGGTTGGTGCCCATGAAATTGAGCAAGGAGATTGGTGTCTCCTATGGGTTGGTGCCCACAAACTTGAGTAAAGGGTTTGGTGTCTCCTGTGGGTTGGTGCCCATGAAATTGAGCAAGGGAATTGGTGTCTCCTATGGATTGGTGCCCACAAACTTGTATAGGGGATTGGTGTCTCCTGTGGGTTGGTGCCCATGAACTTGTACTAGGAGATTGGTGTCTCCTGTGGATTGGTGCCCATGAAATTTGTTGAAGAAATATATAAGCAATATTTTGTTGTGGTTTTCTCCCCATAGGGTGCTTCCACATAAAATATTTATCTCTTATGTGTGTGGTGATATGTGCCTTGTTTCATTATTGCATTGATATTATTTCAAGTTATTATTGTTATCATTTGGAAAGAAAAGATAATTTTTTTATCTTATACTGTTCACCCCCCTCTTAGTATAAGCTTGTGTTCTTCAATTAGTATCAGATCAGGTTCCTTCATGAAAGCCTAATAGCTTGAAGGAAGATATTACAAGAACACACATGGCTTGCCAAGAAGGTTTTTCATCAAATAACACTCCATTTTTTGAAGGAACTAACTATACTTTTTGGAGTGTGAGGATGCAGATTTATTTGATGGCACATGGCTATGATATATGGAAATATGTTGAGGATGGGTTCACACCACCTACAACTCCTCCCACGGATCGATATGGCAAGAAACCATTTGAAAATAATGCCAGGGCAATGAATGCAATATTAAGTGGGTTATGTGAATTAGAGTTTGTGAAAGTCATGCAATACACCTCAACAAAATAAATATGGGATAAATTACAAAGAAAATATGAAGGAGATGACAAAGTTAAAATGGAAAAAATTCAAACCCATAGAAGGAAGTTTGAAGATTTGAATATGAAATATGAGGAAGATATTGCCAAATATCTACTCCGCGTTGATGAAGTTTTCAACACCATTCGTGGACTTGGAGAAAGTATTGAAGACTCCAATATTGTTCAAAAAATCTTAAGGTCACTTCCCATGAGGTTTGATGCAAAGGTCTCAGTGATTGAAGAAATGAAGGATCTCAAAACCTTAAGCATGGATGAGCTACACAAAATTCTCACAGCCTATGATATGAGGACTGAAAAAGATCAAACATCCAAATGGAAGGCTGTATTTAAAGCTTCAAAGAAGACAAATAATAAAGAACCAAAGTCAAGTGAAGAATCAAGCAACGAAGAAGAAGCTAAATTTATGCGAAGAAAAAAAAGGTCCAAGAAAACACAAAGGTATGCATTATGTAAATTGTTTTAATTGTGGTAACATTGGTCACTATGCATCTAATTTCCCACAAGATGGAAGTAGTAGTAGTAAAGAAGAGAAATAATACAAGAAAAAGAAAGAAATAAAATTTTATCATGAAAAGAAAAACAGACATAGTCAAAGAAAGCATGAGAAAAATATCTTTCAAAGGCACAAGAAGAGTCTTTATATTGAGGAAGCAAGCAGTTCTTCTAGCAATGATGAAAGTATCTCCGATAGTGAAAGAGAAGAAATCATATTTTTGGCCATAGAAAAGAAAGAAGATGCTCTTGTTGATAAAATTCAAGAAAAAGAGGGATCCAAAAAATGAAGAGGAAGCCATAGTTGACATCAGGGTTATGCACAAGGGTGAATTTCACAATTTATAGCGAATTTTAGGATTTAACATTTTTTATTTTTCTAATTTTGAGACCCTAAAAGTCGGCCAATTCACCCAAAAATTAAGGAATTAATTTTTTAGGGTAAATTCGCCTCGATACAATATGTATTACGGCCTAATATTCACCCTAAAATTATTTAAAAAAAATATCCTGTCCAATTCACCTCTTGTACCCCCACTATATATAGATAACCCTGGGAGTGACACTCATAGTCTCAAGATGACTATCATAAGGCGACCACAAAAAGTGATTGGTAGAAGCGAGTGACAAAAGGTAACCGGATGAAGCGACTAACATGTCATGACTATCACAAGATGATTGACACACCACGACTGTCACAAGGCGACTGACACGCCACAACTGTCACAAGGCGACTGACACTCTACGACTGTCACAAGGCGACTGACACACTATGACTATCATAAGACAACTGACACACTGTGACTGTCACCAGGTGACTGACATGTTGTGATTGGCATGATGTGACTGAAACGTCGTGACTGTCACAAGGTGACTAACATTGGGTGACTGACACACCGTTACTGACATTGGGCAACTGATAAGCTGTGACTGGCACACCGCGATTGTCACAAGTTGATTATCAAATGGTGACTGATATACAGGGCCAACCATTTGCTGGTAAGTTTCTATTATCAATTATGTTTATTTTTTATACATTTTTGTTCATTAACACTCAATAAGGAGGTTTTCCTATTATTTTGGCACCAATCTCAAGCTTTCTTGGGTCAAATATTATGTTGTCTTGAATAGTAGTTTGCTCTTTAACCAGTTATTTCTATTTTTCAAAATGATTTTCTTGTTACTCTTCTATTTATATAGGTAAAATTTTACCTATTGGTAGTGGAAAGAAGGGAGGCCAGTCTTCCAATTCTGATAAAAGGAGTATCCTCAAATACTTTCATAATATTTCAAAATCTAGTCAGCCATCAACATATGCATAGATTGAAGGTATGAACATCTTTACTTACTAACCGGTTAATTTTTGTTCATTGTTAATTTTATATATAATGTCTTCATTAATTAAGAAGGGTGATTTTTGGTAGATGGTTTTGTCCATTGTTTATCTGTATTTTTTAAAAGAAGGTATGCTTTTAAAAAGAATAATGATAATGACCCTAGTATTATATCTATAGAAAACACTGTTGACCCTGGTATGAATCCACTTCCACATAACTACGATAATGAAAAGTCAAAATCTATCCCAAAATGATATTACTTCCTTACTACCATTTTTTGGGCCACTTTTGACCTATTAAATCATCTTGAAACTTCATAAAAATACCACCATTAGATCAGGCCTAAAAAGAACTTTCCAACAAGTACAAATATGCCTATGTTTGGATATATATTAATGCCTAAAACTATGAAATTATTGCTAGTCGCCTTATGATAGTCACCATGTGACAGTCACCTTGTGATAGTCACCATGTGGCGACTGTCACAAGGCGACTATCACATGGCGACTGTCACAAGGCGACTGTCACAAGGTGACTATCACATGGTGACTGACAATAATTTCATAGTTTTAAGCATCAATATATATCTAAACATAGGCATATTTATACTCGTTGGAAAGCTCTTTTCAAGCCTGATCTAATGGTGGTATTTTTATGAAGGTTTAAGATGATTTAATAGGTCAAAAGTGGCCCCAAATATAGTGGTAAGAAAGTAATATCATTTTGGGATAGATTTTGACCACTTAAATCATATTGAAACTTCATAAAAATACTACCATTAGATCATGCTTGAAAAGAGCTTTCCAAAGAGTATAAATATGCCTATGTTTGGATATATATTGATGCCTAAAACTATGAAATTATTATCAGTCACCATGTGACAGTCGCCATGTGATAGTCACTTTGTGATAGTCACCATGTGATAGTCACCATGTGGTGATTGTCACAAGGCAACCATCACATGTCGACTGTCACATGGCGACTGTCACAAGGCGATTGACAATAATTTCATAGTTTTAGGCATTAATATATATTCAAACATAGGCATATTTGTACTTGTTGGAAAGCTCTTTTCAAGAACGATCTAATGGTGGTGTTTTTATGAAGGTTTAAGATGATTTAATAGGTCAAAAGTGGCCCCAAAGATGGTGGTAAGGAAGTAATGTCATTTTGGGATAGATTTTGACCTATTAAATCATCTTGAAACTTCATAAAAACACTTCCATTAGATCAGGCTTGAAAAGAGCTTTCCAACGAGTACAAATATGCCTATGTTTGGATATATTGATGCCTAAAACTATGAAATTATTGTCAGTCGCCATGTGACAGTCACCTTGTGACAATCGCCATGTGGCGACTGTCACAAGGCGACTGACACAAACGACTATCACAAGATGACTGACAATAATTTCATAGTTTTAGGCATCAATATATATCTAAACATAGGCATATTTGTACTCGTTGAAAAGCTCTTTTTGATCCTGATAAATTGGTAGTATTTTATGAAGTTTTAGGATGATTTAATAGGTCAAAAGTGACCCTAAATTTTTTTTATAATTTAAGTGCAAAATTTTTGAAAAATCGCCATATTTTGATAATTTTTTTAGTAAAATTTTGAAAAATTTGCCCCGATGTATATACACCTTAGGACTAGATTCACCCCGATTTTATATATACACTTTGGGGCCGACCCCTTATGCATAACCTTGGTTGACATAGAAGAGGAACTTGTTGTTGCTCTTGAAGAGTTGAAAAGGCTTAGAAAGAAGAACTCAAGATTGAAGATTCAAGTACAAGAGGATGAGGAGACAAAGGCAAAGCTTCTGCAAGATATCACTAAATTAAAAGTGAAAATTGAAGAGGCAAAGCAAATTGAAGAAGGTATGGCTAAGCAGTTAAAGGCAAAAGAGTTGGAATGTGAAAAACTGGAACATGAGGTTGTCTCTATGAGGAAGGAAGTTGAAAAATCTAATGATAAGCTACAACAAAATATCAGGTTTGAGAAAAGCACAAAATCTTGGATGATATTTGAAGTAGGGAAAAGTGGTGCACCTAATGATGAACAAAAATATGTGTATCTATCCTATCTCGCTTAAGAGCATCAAACGAAAGCATGCATATGAAAATGAAGCAAAACCAAACAATAAGGAATGAAATGAAAGAGTCTCTTATTTATTAATTTGGTGGATCATATCCAAGGTTACATAGTAGTACCCTTGAGGGCTCAAATTTGATACAATTGTTACAAATTTTGGGGTGCCCAAGGATCAAATCCTCCAAGAAATCAGGGTGCACATCCAGTGCCTTTCCTGGTACCCAAAATCAAGCTGGGCGGGCCAATGCCACTGCTGCTTGTATCTTCAATCTATTATGTCTAATATTCCTTCTTAATGCCTCTCAAGAACTTGCACCTACACACAAGGAAGCAAAAGGGGTCAAATAGCAAGGGTGTGTGGAGGGAAACATGCAATCCCCACAGGCACAAAATGGCACATATATTAAAACTAAATCAAATCAACTCATAATGCTATGAAAATTTATGGGGATGTTTAATAAGAGGTTTTGAGGGGATATCACTAAAAAAATATCAGAAATTGCATCCGTGGACCCCTCGATTTTGCATCGCCCACCTGTAACCTATGAAGACCAAGACAAGCAAATCCCGCACCTAGACATGTCCAAAACATATGAAATTTGGAAAGAATCCATAAATAAACATTTTAAGACAACCCATATGATTATATTTTCAAAATGATATGCAGATACACCTGCATGCAACTGGGGTAGCCGGATGGGCCCTACAAACTTGCAAAAACTTAAAAATGCAATATCTTGGCCAATTTAACTCCAAATTGCATGAAATTTAAAATACAACATCATATGATAGTCTATAATAATATCATAAAAAATAGTAATAAAATTGTGCAAGAATTTTTCCTTGTCTTGGGGAGCGGTGGTGACTGCAACTAATTGGGGGCACCCTGGGAGGGGATACCCACCAATTCTGCCCACCTTTTGCTACTAATATCATTGGGGAATTATCCTAAAAACCATAAGAAGTTTTGTCATAGAATTTAGTGAGGAAATTCACCCAGATGGAAAAGTTATGCTCAAAGGACCCTCTTGAAGTCACCCGATAACCTCCTTCACAAAAGAGAGATTCCGAGGGTAAGAAGGCATAATAAAGTGAGGGGAAATCTTGGCAACACTTTGTTGCATATTATAGAACTCCTATATATATTTTTGTATGGATATTAGATCCATTTTATAGCCCAAAGGGGCTCATGTGCAAAAAGGCATGCGAGGGCATGCATGGCAGGAGGTGCCACTTGTCAAACGGGAGGCATGCAATGGATGTGGAAGAGAATCTCCAATTTGGGCCTCCATTAAGAAGTGTGTCATAAGAATTCAGTGCCCTCTAACCCACATGCTCCATATGGCATGCTAAATGGTAGTTTTTGGGCACCAAATGTCCTAGATTTAACTTTTTCTGGGTCAAACCTACTCACCGTCCCACCCTGGGATGGTGGGAATCTGCCACCATACCAGGGTGGAACGGTGGTGAATTTTGGGCCAAAACCTCTCAAAATTGGGCTAGAAGCCTCCAAAAACCCTTTCAGAGTGGCTAGAACCACTGTGAGCCTTCTGAGGGTTGTCCAAGGGGCCATATGATGTCAATTTGATCATTGTTTGTGGATGCTTAATCGGGTTAACCACATTTTAGTGTCTATAGATGCCCCTTTTTGAGATGCGTTGTGTGCAGTACAGTGCTAAGAAAAAATAGATGACCAAAATTTTAAATGATTAAGGTTACTCGATAACCTAACCAAATTTAGATGCCCCAATCATGAAAAGGGCGTGTGTTCTTGAATCCTTGTTTTTGACTCGTTAAATGAGCGTGCCTATGCTTGAACATTGTTTGTCATGAAGGGACAGGGCCCATGAATTCATGATGCCAGTAATATCAAGTGTTATGATGTGATATTGTGTGCTTTTTTGCTGCCCCAAGTAGGAGCATGATTGTATTTATCGAGGATTCATTGAACGAACACAATTCACATAATTAAGTGTGTGCTTGCTGATTTAGACTGAGTATGACTACCCCCTCAAGTGACGAGTCGATGAGGGAATGACCAGTGAGAAAAGTGACTCATCGTTTGATCCAATTGACATTGGCATGGCCAGTGGTAGATCTAGTGGTGTGGGATACAGATCTTGTATTAGGTATTCCCGATGTGGATGATACTGGGACTAGAGCGGAGTATGATGCTTGGTGGGTGACAGGCTAGTGGCATGGAGAGGGACCACTAGGGAGGAGTGCAACTAGGGAGGCACATCAAGAGGTTTTTGATGAGGACCAGGGTGAGGGAGGTGATTGGCAGGGACACATGGCATGGGAGCATGCAGATCTCCTGGACTTAGGAGATCGAGGTGACTTTGGGGATGATGCTATTGGGGATGAGGAGGTGCAGGCACCACCGATGGCACATGGTGAGACAGAGGTAGAGCTACGAGATGAGCTACTCAGGGTTAGGCAGAGATCTCCTATGGATATAGGTGCATGATGTACAATAGGAGCTAGTAGTATAGTGAGCCAAGGTACAAGCGACTCAAGCTGATATAGCATCTCTTCAGGCATAGTTGTGATCTCGAAGCCCTACACAAGAGGATTCCAGTAGTGGGGAGGTGACTAGGTTGTAGGTAGAGGTGACATGACTACATTCTATGGCAAAGACTTACCAAGCACGATGTCGATGGGGGTAAGCCTATGCAGATGAGTTGGAGATGGAGGTAGTGCACCTTGGAGGACGTCTACGAGATGATGCAGCTACTGGTGGGTCATACTAGAGTCACCACAACAGGACAAGGTAGTCCTCCTTTAGGTTAGAGGTGCCAGATTTTAGGCAGAGAGCTAACAGGGTAGGTGGTAGTAGGTATGGGAGTTCATAGAGGACTCCGACTGTAGGTGGGAGTGCGAGTTGTAGTATCGATCCTGCATGACCATGGTAGTGTCTCGCATGATTATTTTTATGTTTTTTGATGTTTTAGCAGAGTGAAGTCTAAGGACTCCTTTTATTGTAGCCTACAAGCAACATGATGTATCTTTTTGTCCCACACACACACACACACACACACACACACACACACACATATATATATATATATATATGAGCTTTTTATGTGGTTTATCATCATGTGTTTATTATTTTATGAAATGTATGCAAGTGTATGCAATTTGATTTATGAGATGATGATGGATGTCTACCTTGTATGCATATTTTGTAATGTGATTTGATTTGATTTTATACATGCATGGATGTATGGTGAGATGGATGATTTATTGATTTAGAGGATGCAATGTGTAGACTATATGACATATCATGCTAGCACCATAGATGATGTATATTGCACCAACTCATATGTAATTTTGTCATGAGACTTATATAATGGATTTGTGAATAATGTAACTAAAATGAATGAGGTGAAGTGATATGAATGACATGTTGTTTAGGGAATTCCCATTAGGTTTTCATGAGACTCAAACACTCTAGTCAACTCATCAAAAGTTGTATACTAACCATGCAGGACTTTTTGACAAGGTATGAATCTGCTAGGACGACCAAGGTACTTCATATCCCTGTGTGTGCAAGTGAGTTTATTCTTGTGAGATGCATAAGGATACCACCAGTGCCAAGCAGGCTCTCAACCAAACCTATACTGAGGATCACCCAATGAATGCCACCGTCCTAGTTTTGTACTAAGTATGACTAGACCACTATGCAATCTAGGTTACCAAAGCTAGATCATCCACATGTAAACATTGGTCTACACATACGCCCAAAAGCTAATATGGTAGACATATCGTCATGCGAAAGGCTACCGCCATTGAAGGATAGGCTATCCACAAAACCCGTAATGAGGATCACCTGATGGTTTTCCAAATGCTGAGAGTTCCAGAGATTCAAGTTAGACTCCCTACTTTCTTGAATTTTATTGGGATACTTGCTCTCATATAGAGTGATAAGAATCACTGTTTATTTTTCTCTTTTTAGTGATAATAATCACTGTTTATTTTGAGTTTTTTTATTTTTCTCTTGAGCAAGGGATTTGAATTTTTAGTGATAAGGATCATTGTTTCTTGTAATTTCTGACGTGTGCACTTTTTGATTTTTGTATGTTTTTGTACTTGGAATTTTTTCTTTATGGGAGTTTGCAAATTTAGACTATTGCAAACATGTGACAATGTGGGATTTTGATGACAAAAATGGGGAAAACCACTTATTGTTGTGGGGGGAATTGGGTATAGGAAAACTTGTCCTTTTGCCAACTCTCAGCATTCTTGAACCATTCACATAGGGGGATGAGCAAGATGACCTTTTCACTTAAGGTAACCTAGAACACTTCATGGATTTCATTTGTCTTTGTGCAAAACTTGGATTGTTAATGATTAGTTGTGTTTGGGATATGATGTACGCAAGGCATAATCAATGCAAGACTCTAACTCCTAAAAATCAAGCTAGCCTTCTACAAAATATGAGTAGAGACTAGATATGGCTGAGTGACTGAAAACCATACTGATATTCTAAAATAAATGGCTAAGTGAAGGGAATAGACACGACTGTGGAAACATGAAAAATATGGGTGAAAATGATAATTGCGGCATTGAACTATGAGTACTTTCACAACATTGATTTTGAGCGGTAAGTAGTGTACCATCATGGTGCTAGACATGTATGAGCAACTCTAAAATGTAAAGTGCTAATTATGAATATGCCTAAATGCAAGCGATGATAAAATGTAATGGGATGCAATGTGGTGTGATGCAATATTTTTGAATTTTTTGAAATTTTGATAATGTTGTTTTTTTTTTGAATTTTTGATTGATATGTATATACATGTGATCAAAAAGCTTATTTGGGGGAAATTGGGGCATTTGGGGGGGACCAAAGGGCTTATGGATGACTTTAGGGCTTTTTGGGTTTACCTAGACGATCGTAGATAGTTTAGGAGCATTTTTATTTGACCTAGACGGTGAGAATCCGCTAGGAGCCTTTTGGGTGACCTAGACGGGCGACGACACTTAAAAAGTATCTATGACTGCCTAGGGGTATTTGGTTGTGAAAAAAGGTCTTATGGGTGCCTTTGGGGATTTTTAGGGTTGACCTAGATGATTGTAGATAGTATAGGAGCATTTTATTTAACCTAGATGGTGAGAACCCGCTAGGAGCCTTTTGGGTGACCTAGACAAGTGATGGCACTTAAAAAGTGTCTATGACTACCTAGGGGAATTTGGTTGTGACAAAAGGGCTTATGGGTGCCTTTGGGGATTTTAGGGTTGACCTAGATGATCATAGATAGTCTAGGAGCATTTTTATTTAACCTAGATGGTGAGAATACGCTAGGAGCATTTTGGGTGACCTAGATGGGCGACGACACTTAAAAAGTGTCTACGACTACCTAAGGGAATTTGGTTGTGATCAAAGAGCTTGTGGATGCCTTTGGGGTTTTTAGGGTTGACCTAGATGATCATATATAGTCTAGGAGCATTTTTATTTGACATAGACGGTAAGAACCCGCTAGGAGCCTTTTGGGTGACCTAAACGGGTAACGACACTTCAAAGTGTCTACGACTACCTAGGGGCATTTGGTTGTGACCAAAGGGCTTATGGGTGACTTTGGGGATTTTAGGGTTGACCTATATGATCGTAGATAGTCTAGGAGCATTTTTATTTGACCTAGACGATGAGAACCTGCTAGGAGCATTTTGGGTGACCTAGATAGGCGATGGCACTTAAAAGTGTCTATGACTGCCTAGGGGCATTTGGTTATGACCAAAGGGCTTATGGGTGCCTTTGGGGATTTTAGGGCTAACCTAGATGATCTTAAATAGTCTAGGAGCATTTTTATTTGACCTAGATGGTGAGAAACCGCTAGGAGCCTTTTGGGTGACCTAGATGGGCAACATCACTTAAAAAGTGTCTACGACTACCTAAGGACATTTGGTTGTGACAAAAGGGCTTATGGGTGACTTTGGGGCTTTTAGGGTTGACCTAGAAGATCGTAGATAGTCTAGGAGCATTTTTATTTGACCTAGATGGTGAGAACCCACTAGGAGCCTTTTGGGTGACCTAGACGGGTAGCGACACTTAAAAAGTGTCTACAATTGCCTAAGGGCATTTGGCTATGACCAAAGGGCTTATGGATGCCTTTGGGGATTTTATGGTTGACCTAGACAATCATAGATAGCCCAGGAGCATTTTTATTTGACCTAGATGGTGATAATCCACTAGGGGCATTTTGGGTGACCTAAATGGGTAGCGATACTTAAAAAGTGTCTATGACTACCTAGGGGAATTTTGCTATGACCAAAGGGCTTATGGATGCCTTTGGGGCTTTTAGGGTTGACCTAGAAAATCGTCGATAATATAGGAGAATTTTTATTTGACCTAGATGGTGAGAACCTACTAGGAGTCTTTTGGGTGACCTAGACGGGTAACAACACTTAAAAAGTGTCTACGACTACCTAAGGGCATTTGGCTATGACCAAAGGGCTTATGGATGCCTTTGGGGCTTTTAGGGTTGACCTAGATGATCGTAGATAGTCTAGGAGCATTTTTATTTGACCTAGATGGTGAAAACCCGCTAGGAGACTTTTGGGTGACCTAGACAAGTAACGACACTTAAAAAGTGTTTACGACTACCTAGGGGCATTTGGTTGTGATGAAAGGGCTTATGGGTGCCTTTGGGTATTTTAGGGTTGATCTAGACGATCGTAGATAGTCTAGGAGTGTTTGTATTTGACCTAGACGATAAAAATATGCTAGGAGCCTTTTGGGTGACCTAGATGGGTAGCGACACTTAAAAAGAGTCTACGATTGCCTAGGGAAATTTGGCTATGACCAAAGGGCTTATGGATACCTTTAGGGATTTTAAGGTTGACCTAGATGATCGTAGATAGTCTAGGAAAGTTTTTATTTGACCTAGACAGTGAAAACCTTCTAGGAGCCTTTTGGGTGACCTATATGGGTAGCAACACTTAAAAATTATCTATGACTGCCTAGGGGCATTTGGATATGACCAAAGGGCTTATGGATGCCTTTGGGGCTTTTAGGGTTGACCTAGATGATTATAGATAGTCTAGGAGCATTTTTATTTGACCTAGACGGTGAAAACTCGTTAGGAGCCTTTTGGGTGACCTAGACAAGTAGCAACACTTAAAAAGTGTCTACGACTGCCTAGGGGCATTTGGCTATGACCAAAGGGCTTATGGGTACCTTTGGGGATTTTAGGGTTGACCTAGATAATCATAGATAGTCTAGGAGCATTTTTACTTGACCTAGATGATGAAAACCCGCTAGGAGCCTTTTGGATGCTCTCTAAGCATGAAACGACCGCAAGTGAAGGATGTTCAAGGGTTCAGGATCCTCGACACCTTCAAGGGAGGCCAGGTGATAAGTTCTTGGCCTGATTTGACTAGTGATGACAAAGGGACCTAACCAGTTTGCTAAAAATTTATCCCGTAGGTGGCACGACAAGCTAGAGTTTTGCTAGTTCTCTTTTAGGATGAGATCACCAACTTGAAAGTCTCTGAGATGGAATTTCATGTAAGATCTTTTGAGCTACTCTTGATACACACGTAGGTTCTCAAGAGCATTAATGTGATGTTAATCCAACAATGTAAGTTGATATAGGTGATCTTTTTGCACAGTATCATCATCGATAAACTCTTGCATGGATATGCGCAATGATGGGATTTCCAGCTCTAGAGGCATGACTGCCTTCGCACCATACACTAGTGAAAATGGGGTTACCCTAGTGGGCGTTCGAATGCTAATGTGGTAATACCATAGGGCAAGCGGTATTTGCATGTGCCAATTGGTATGATTCTCTTTGACTGTGTTCTTCAATATGGCAATTAATGTCTTGTTTGATGCTTTTACTTTCCCATTTGCTTAGGGATAATAGGGTGTCGAAAATCTATGTTGAATGTTATATTTTGCTATCAAAGCACACACATATTTGTTCTTGAATGATGTCCCATTATTCAAAATAATCTTGGATGGAATACCAAAACGACAAATGATATTATGCAATACGAACTCCGCTATGCGGGGTCCTGTCGTAGTGGTAATGGGGATTGCTTCCACCCACTTTGTGAAATACTCGACAACCGTAATGATAAATGTGTGACAGCCCAAGGATGTCAAGGATATTTTTACAATTAAATCTAATCCCCATTGTAAAAATGGCCAAGCAGATTGGATCAGTTGCAAGGCCTGAGAAGGTACATGTGTCAAGTTAGCATGGTGTTGACATTTCATGCACTTCCTCACATATGCGCAACAATCTCGTTCTAAAGTTGGCCAATAATAGCCCATGCGAAGAATGCGCTTTACGATGGCCATGCCACTGAAATGGCCACCACAAGTACCATCATATGCTTGGGCCATTTCCCAAGTTGATTCTTGATACTTTAAGCAATGAAGGAGGATTTATTCATAGCTTCGACGGTATAAGATGTCTCCTAACAAGACAAACTTTGCTACCTTCTGTTTAAATATCCTTTTGGCAGTGTGTGATAACCCAGGAGGGAGATTACCAAGATTTAGGTACTCTCTAATTGGTGTGGACTAGTCTTGCTATGTGGAAGCCTCGATTGCATGAATTGCCTATCCCTCATGAAGTTCATCTTGAGCAAATGCTAATTGGGATAAAACTTGTAAAAATAGCACTGTGCTGCTATCGAAAGAGGTTTATGGGAACAAATTTTCCCAAGTGTCATGATTCAAGAAATCATGAATGTACGAGAATATCTCTTGATAGGTTCTATTTGAATCAAGTGGACTTCTAGTGTGGCTTGAGTGTTCTCGCGCTCAACCACTGATTGCGATAGTGTCTTGACTTGAATGGTTGTCATCTCGTCTATGGGATCTTGCAGGATCAAGGACCCTAAGGAGGCCATTGTATCCACAAAATTATTAGACAATCGAGGGAGTGCCTCGATGTCATACCATTCAAACTTTACCAAGAGTTTATCCACAAGGGCTTTGTAGCCTTGCAAAACTGGGCACTTGCACTGGTAAATTCCTTTGACTTGGTTCACTATAAGCAAGGAGTCACCAAAGATATTGAGTTTGTTTATTTTCATGGCGATAGCCATTTTAAGACCTATGAGCAAGGCTTTGTACTTGACATTGTTATTGGTACACAAAAAATTTAGTTTAAATGACAAGGGTATGGGAGCCCCATGCTGTGTGAAAAACACAATACCTGCACCACCCCCTTGCTCACATTTGGAGCCATCGAAGAAAAGAGTCATATCTACATGTGACTCAAGCTCATCATAATATGGCGATTCTAATATTTGGAAGACTCCATCATTGGGAAGCTCCGTGCTAAGAGGTTGATCATCCTAGAGAGGAGCCTCTGCAAGTTGATCAACAATGACCTGGCCCTTGATCAACTTTTGTCCTATGAATTCCAGGTCGAACTCTATCAACAACATGATCCATTTTGTCGTGCAACTACTATGATAAGTATGACTCATCATGTATCACAATGGGTTCTATTTAGATACAACATATGTAGGGTGGCTGAGCATATAGTGTCGTAGCTTCTTGGTAGCAAAAACCACCACTAGACATAACTTTTCAATGTATGTGTACTTGATCTCATAGCTCACCAAGGTGCGACTGAGTTAGTATGTGGCCTATTCCTTGTGAAATTCATTGTTTTGGGCTAACATGGCACCCAATGCAGTCTCAATATCTAAGATATATAATTGAAACGACACCCCTGGTCTAGGTGGAGCTAACACTAGCGGTGAAGCCAGGTATTGTTTAATTACGTCAAAGGCATCCTAACACTCATCATCCTAGTGGAATGTGACCCCCTTGTGCAAGAGTTTGTTCATGGGTTGACACTTGTCCAAAAATTATGCTATGAAGCATTTGATGGATGCAATCCTCCCCTGCAAGCTACAAAGCTACTTGATGGTAGTCGAGGGAGGCATTTCAAGGATTGCCTTGACCTTGTTAGGGTCCACTTTGATGCCTCGTTTGGAAACTATAAATCCCAAGAGCTTTCTAGATGTGATGCCAAAGACACACTTCTTGGGGTTCAGTCTCACATTATGTTCAATAAGGTGATCGAGGACTTTGCGCAAGACATCTAGGTGCTCATGACGTAATAAATATTTAGCCAGTAAGTCATCCATGTAATATTCCAAAATTTTGTGCATGTAGTCAAGGAATATATATGTCATGGCACGCTGGTAGGTGGCACTGGATTTTTTAAGGCCAAAGGGCATAACCTTGTAACAAAATGTTCCCTAGGGCGTTGTGAACACCATTTTGAGTTGGTATTTAGGGTTGATATGAATATGATTATACCCAAAGAAGCCATCTATAAGGGAGAGCATTTCATGTCCTATGGTGGCATCTACCAGGGCATCGATGCCTGGCAAAGAAAAATTATCCTTAGGACTCGCTTTGTTTAGGTCTCAAAAATTAGTGCAAATGTGAATCTTCCCGTCAGGCTTCTTGATAGGGACCATGTTGGACAACCATGGTGGATAGTCTATAGAAATGACAAACTTGGCATACAACTATTTTTGTAGCTTGTCTTTGACCATCAAGGCCACTATTGGGTGCATCTTTCTCAACTTTTGCTTGACATGCTTGGCTTTGGGGTCAAGTGTTAGATTGTGGGTGACCAAATTTGGATCTAGTCCTAGCATGTCTTTGTAAGACCATGCAAAAGTTGCCTTCTTCTTCGTGAGAAGGGCTATGTAATCGACTTGATCTTTGGGGGATAGGTTTTCCCATAGCTTGATACATTGGGGGTTTTTAGGATCTAAGCCGATATATTTGTCAATTGTAGGCTCGATTGACATATGTGACCCCTCTTCCAAATGGTGGGGAGTGGGGATCAAATGGATGTCATCAGTTGGATTTAAATCTTTGATGGAAACCTCGAGTTCATCCTAAACATGGAAGACATCACGAGTTGAGCCAGTGGATAAATGGAACAATCCATTGTAAGCCCAATACTCAGAGGGTGATAAGGGTGAATCATCGTGATTCCAGTCAATAGCATCTAGATCTAGATGACATGGCTTGGAAGGATCAACCGGGTTGTAAAGTGGTGTGGTCAAATCAATGGAGATCATATTGATGGAATGTGTCTACTCTCTAGGACCATGGGCATGTGACTGTATATTGATATCATCTCCTACCCCTAGATGTGGTTTTGGGGGAATAGGGATCACTGGATCCTGTCTGGGGACAAACTGTAGGATAGGATCAGTAGGCTCAAGGATCTCCATGTGTGTGGGAGGGTTAGGGAAGACATCATGGTGAATATGACCTATATTGACAAGCCTTGCCCTTAAGCATGGGCCAACGTGCAACTGATGATAGACTTTTTCTATGTCGATTGGCTCGTGACGATGACACAAGTAATTAGGACCAAGGTATGCCCTCTCTGTTTCATCCTCATAGTCACTGTCATATATGGGGATCTCATTTTTACCTCTTAGGATCGGGCAATTAGGCAAGTGTGGTCCCATATATGCTCGTTCCTCATAATTATCATCATGGATGAGGACTTCATTCTCACCTCGCAACACCTCAGGCTCATGAGGATCCAACTGTTCAAGTAAATTAACTGCTCTCTCGCCAGGAGTTCTAGCTTCTTATGGGTGAATCGACTCTTCAGGAGGAAGGAGCTACCGCCAAATAGGATCAAGGAAATGGAATAGATGTATGAGGCCTTCTTGTTGATCGTTAATGGGAAAAATTTATGAATGATCACTATCCGAATCAAAAGGGTCATATGGTTCCACCTCTTAACCCGACTCATCATCTGAGGTCCATTCTTATGAGATGCCTTGATTTTATTCATCACAAACATGGGGACAACCTCACAAACCTTCCCCTCTCTCAAAATGTGGAAGAATGTCACTGGGGATTGTGGGGTTCCCATATGGTAGTGGGAAGTAGTTCCCCAAGGAGTAGACTATATTGGGATTGGCATAAGGGTCTTGGACCAACCCGACCTTGTAGCCTATATTCAAATGATTTAGGCCATCCATGAGGATATATAAAGGCAAGGGATTATTGCATCCCACTCCCAACTTTTCATAGGTTATTTGATACTGTGGTTGATAAGGGATTCTTGTGCCCTGCTCATATTGGCCTAACCCATAACCATGCCATTTACATAGGTCAAGATACTTCAGGGTGAATTTAGGGTTAGACAAGTAGTTAATGTCTTCTCCAAAAGGCACCTCATCCTCCTCCTGCTATTGGTAAGGTTCGATGCCATATTCAAGGCCCCCATAGATAAAATTTGTTTGATTAGGGGGAATACCAAGAGGTACGATAGTGCCTATGGGAAGACAAGGTCTGCTCATGTATCACATCGACTCTATAGCAGTAGTGGTGATATTCCTAACCATGTATTCTCCCAATCTGGTAGAAGCTAAATGCACTATAATCTAGGGCTACAGATAGAAGAGTTATGAGAGTGAGACTTGATCTGGCTCATCGTTTGCATCATGTGTTGTCTCTTCATCATTCGGGCTAGGCATCTCCTCTGTAGAGATAGTGGATATGGTTGGTTGGACCTCATCAATGGACCGCTTCTATGGGTTCCTAGGCAAAGGATCCAATAATGTACTAGGCATCTGGGGTGGAGCTAATGATGAGGATGACATGGTATTCGGTAGTGGTGGGGTCAAACCTCAGCTAGATTTATTCAGCTAAAAATATAGATGTGTCGATGGCAAGGTCGACTCGGGTAACTGTTGCACCATGTTGCAATACTTGAAGGGCTCTAGGTCTATAGGGATGGCATGAACTTGCCCTTCGTGAGTGTACTTGAGTCATTGGTGAGCGATGCAAGGGACACACTTCATGTCCCTGATCCATGGTCTTCCTAACAAGATATTGTATGCCATATCACTCTCCAGGATGTGGCACATCATTGAGATGATATTTTCTCCTACTTGAATAGGTAGGATGATTGTACCAATCATTGAGCATATGGCATCATTGAATGATCGAAGGGTGTAGGTAGATGTAACAATGTGGGATGTTGGGAGCTTCAGGTGCTTGAGAGCTATTGTAGTTATGATGTTACTTGAAGACCCAGTGTCTATCAATACTCTCTTGTAAGGTGTTCCATTCACACATGCGACAATGTGCAAATGGGGATCCACCATATCATGTGGAACCAATTTAAGTTCATATTTTCGAAAGGTAATCATCGATTCCATGCATTGCCGCACATGCCCCACAAAGTTATTGAAGGAGTTAGACTCCTGGGGCTAAAGCTCAATTACCTTAAGGATATCCATCAAGTCTTCTCTATGAGGTTGTGATTGTTGGATGAGCTCATAGATGGAGAGTCGGGCAGATGTTATTCTTAAGCTCTGAGTGAGCTTACTCTTAATGGTAACTACAAGCCTAGGTGGGAGGCTCATACCGAGAGGTGGTATAGGTTATGATGTCGAAGGGACATCACTTTGAGCCATAGGTGGTGTGGTTAGACTTGGATATCGCCTATTTCTTGTCATAATACTGATGATGCCAACATACCCTTGCTTAGGAGGGGCATGGTGAACCTCATTCACCTGGGGCACTGGTTTGGCCTACTCCATGTGGGCAGGCAGGGGGTCCTTGAAGATCTCCATCTGCTGGGGTTATCTACCTATAGGGAATTCCTATCATTTAGGTCTTGCACCAAGTGTTTGAATTTATAGCACATTTGCACATCATGCTCGTTTTGCCTATGAAACTTGCAATATAGGTCTTCTCTGTATCCTTTGGGCTTTGATACATTTGGGTCGATAGGTCAACTGTCAGGTATATGGATCACATTGACCGCCAAGAGGTGATCAAATAATGAATCCATAGATTCTACAATGGGCATGAATTTTTGCTTGGGGTGACACTGTTGATTTTGCCCTTGACCATTCTGGTTATCCTTGGCATAGTTCCCAGGGGTGGCCTGATAATTAGGCTTTTAAGGTGGTACAACTTGGACTGGCCTTGGGCCACTAATTGCAACCTAATTTACTACTGCTGACTTTGGTTGATTTGGGGTAGTTTTAGCATTCTTTTTCCATTCCTTCTTGTGAGGCTTTGCAATCTCACCCTCTTGAATCTTGATTTCTTCAATGATTCTAGTCTATGCTAAGGCATATTAAAGAGTAGGGTATTGCTGCAACTACAACAAGGAGATTGGCTTCAAGAAAATTTTTGAGAACATCTGAGTCAACTCTGACATGGGGAGAAGATAAAGTAGCTTGGAGAGCAGGGTTCACCATCTATTGCCATAATTTGTTATTGACTCATCGTCATACTGTTTCAACCTAGCTACATCGACCAACCTTCCTCTTGGTATTGAAGGCAAAGCACTCTAGGAAAGCATCCACAAGTTGGTCCAGAGTGTGGATGTTATGCTTAGGGAGTTGGTAAAACCACTCAGAGGTGGGACCAGCGAGGGTAGTCACAAATGTCCTCAAAAGAAAAGCATTATCATCATGAATTCCAAAGCATTGACCCAAGAACCTATTGACATGTTCTTGCGCATCCTCTTCTCCTTTGAAAGTGGCCAATTGAGGCAACTTAAATTGTTCTGGATAGGGAGGTGCAGGTATTGACAGATGGATGGGTTGAATATGCAACTGGCACATAGTGGGATTTTTATATCCTGACCCAAAGGTCTTGTTCTCAACTGACTCCAGGTGTTCTAGCAATGCTTTATATGGGCTTGAGGACTTAATCTCCTCATCCTTGTTCACATATTGCGATGGAGGTCTAGGGTCCTCCAACCTATTACGAGGAAGTGGTAAATCACCACCCTGCCTTGGTAAGGCATCTCCACATACTCTATCTCTGGCCCATGCTCAGTATAGGCCCCATAAGGCATCTCTCGAGCCGATCTATAAATGGGAGTATCCACCTACAATGGGTTCCCTATGTTTGGCCTAGGAGGTATCTCTTGATTTGGCCTAGGAGGTCACAGAGGCAACATTGGATAAGGTCTTGGGGACCTATCACGAATGAGTGTGGGTTGCCTCGGATGGAATTCTTTCCTATGTGTCTTAGGGGTAGGTAACCTCTCTTGTAAAGTCTTTTGGAATAGGTTGTTGGTCTGCCATTCAATCCTTTCTTTCTTAAGATGGTGCAAGCAGTCTAATTGTTCTTTGTCCTGTCGAAGCTGCTTGAACTGAGCTTGGTGTTTTGTATATCTTATGACCGCTTACCTAATTTTATCTATAGTGCGATGCCTAGGGGGTCTAGGCATCTCGCCCTGGGGTCGATCTCGTTCAAGATACTTTGTGGTCTCCATAGGGTGCTTGCCTCTTTCGAGGTTCACCACATTGACTTGAGGTTCAGGCTGGAACATATGTTCATTATACTCAGTCGATGCAAAGGCACATCAGGCATGCGAGGAATATTGTTCCTGAGGAAAATTTGGGATCTCCTCATGTCTTCCCTCCTAAACGAGGAAAGGTAGGACATAATTGGCTCACCCCGATTGATGAGTGTCATTCTTGATGGGCTGCATGAGCTACTGTATCCTATCAAGGTGACGCAGAGGTAGAGTCATGTTGACTTCCTTTGGCCAGTGTGTGAAGTCGTACTCCTGCCTATGCTTAGGTGTGTCAACCTTGATGGGTATGTAGATGCATGGCACCACTCTATCTATTAGCACCTCATTGCACAATTTCCTTTCACCAAGGAAGACCTATAAAATATCTACATACTAAGAATACTCTCCCAAGTAATTCTCCTCATCCTTGGGGGTGTCTGAGAGAGGATCCCTTCAGAGATGAGGCTCATGCCCTGCTGTATTTGGGCTAGGTGGAGTGGAAGCTCACCAGGGATGTATAACCAAGTCCCTAGGGCTATATCAAATATGATTCATGTCTCCTAATCCACTCTCCGTAGCTTCCACCTATGTTTGGGTTTGGTTGTGGGTGTGCACCATTGCACTCCTCTATCAATACCCCAAGTGATTATCTTATTTATAAATTTTAATGAAACAGCAAGTAGGAAATGAAACATTCAACAGACAGATGATTATCTCTTTTAAGTTTTAGATGTGAGTCCCTAAATTGTTTTGTGTTTTAGATGTGTTTTTTGCAAAGTGACCTTGTATCGCGTGTTTTAAATATTGTTGGATGATGCACTCAAATGTTTAATTGACTTTCATATGTATAATCGTAGCTCGATAACTCAACTATGAACTCTAGGTTGCATTATCCCACCTATAATGTGTGGTGATGAGGTCCACACATGACCAGGGAGCACAAGTCCTACCAGTTCCTCACCCAGTTCACTTGTAGTCTGCGATACACCTCCCCGAAGGGTGATGCGTGCTATAACCCATGGGCTATGAAGGATCTTGGAACTGGCATTGGAAATATGGATTGGGTTCATGGGATTTGAGCCAAGTGGATGAAGATGAAACCCACCATCGCTTGCGCTCTACTAGTGGATGGTAATACAGTCCACCTCACTAGCGTTTACATGAATCATGGTGTGTGTGGTTCTTTATTATCCAATAAAGTAAAAAAAGAAGCAATCAATGATCGTTAATTAAATGTATGCAAATAAGTGCATTTTAATTTCAGAAAATTAGGATAAATAACCTATAAATGTAACTTATGAATGCCAATCCTAAATGCTAACTTACCCATTGGGTAAGCATAATCAATCAAGCCACAAAGATGCATTGCTACTTCAAATTTATTTTGATTTTTCTTCCTTTTGCTATGTGATGTTTTAAAAAGAGCAAAAATGTAACTTTTAACATTTATATGCAAGCAAATGAAGCAAGAAAACTAATTTTTTAGAGTCTCTAAAAATGTTTCAGAAAAACAGAGGGTTTAGCCACTTACTTTGTCCATTTTGAGCTCTCCAAATTCTAAATTTTTGAGCAAAAAATTATTTGGTTCACAACCGCTCTAGGGTGGGATGATTAGGAGCCTCACCACCATTCTAGGATGGGATGGTGAGGCCACCATCCCAGGGTGTGCCAGATAAAGGCTCTTCCACCATTCTAGGGTGGGGAGGGGAGCACCTGCAACACAAAAAGGGCAAAAATTACAAAATTGAGGTCATATTTTCACCCAAATAATAAGGGACAAGGGTCCCATCATGATCGCAACTGAAGTAGGGAAAAGAGGTGCACCTAATTATGAGCAAAAATATGTGTATATATCCTATATCACTTAAGAGCATCAAACAAAAGCATGCATATGAAAATGAAGCAAAACCAAACAATAAGGAATGAAATGAAGAGTCCCTTCTTTATTAATTTGGTGGATCGGATCCAAAGTTACATAGAAGTCCTATTGAGGGCTCAAAGGTGATACAATTGTTACAAATTTTGGGGTGCCCAAGGATCAAATCCTCCAATAAATTTGGGTGCACATCCAGTGCCTTTCCTTGTACCCACAATCGAGGTGGGCAGGCCAATGCTACCGCTACTTGTATATTCAATCTCTAATGTATGATATTCCTCACCAATGCCTCTCAATAACCTACACATACACACAAGGAAACAAAATAGGTCAAATAGCAAGGGTGTGTGGAGGGAAACATGCAATCCCCACAGGCACAAAATGGCACATAAATTAAAACTAAATCAAATAAACTCAGAATGCTATGAAATTCATAGGGATGTTGAATAAGATATTTTTAGGGGATATAACTAAAAATAGATCAGAAATTGCATCCGTGGACCCCTCAATTTTGCGTTGCCCGCCTACAACCTGCGAAGACCAAGACAAGCAAATCCTGCACCTAGACATGTCTAAAACATATGAAATTTGGAAAGAATCCATAAATAAACATTTTAAGACAAACCATATTATTATATTTCCAAAATTAGGCATAGATCCACCTGCATGCAACTTGGGTGCCCGGATGGGCCCTACGACCTTGCAAAAACTTAAAAATGTAATATCTTGACCAATTTAACTCCAAATTGCATGAATTTTAAACCACAACATCATATGATAGTCTAGAATAATATCATAAAAAAATAGTAATAAAATTGTGCAAGTATTTGCCCTTGTATTGGGGGGCAGTGGTGATTGCAACTAATTAGGGGGCACCTTGGGAGGGGATACCCACAAATTTTGCACACCTTTTGCTACCAATATCAATGGGGAATGATCCTAAACACTATAGGGGGTGTTTTTGTCAAATTTGGTGAAGAAATTCACTCGGATGGAAAAATTATGCTCAAAGGACCCTCTTGAAGTCACCCGGTAACCTCCTTCACAAAAGAGAGATTTCGAGGGCAAGAAGGCACAATAAAGTGAGAGGAAATATCGACAAACCTTTGTTGCATATCCTAGAAATCCTATATATATTTTTGTGTGGATATTAGATCCATTTTATAGCCCAAAGGGGCTCATGTGCAAAAAGGCATGCGAGGGCATGCATAGCAGGAGGTGCCACTTGTCAAACGAGAAGAATGCAATGGATGTGGAAGAGAATATCCAATTTGGGCCTCTAATAAGAAGTGTGTCATAATTATTCAGTGCCCTCTGACCTGCATGCTCCATGTGGCATGCTAAATGGCAATTTCTAGGCGTCAAATGTCCCATATTTTTTTTGGGTCAAACCTGCTCACCGTCCCACCCTGGGATGATGGCTCACCATCGTACCAGGGTGGGACGGTGGGAATATGCCACCATCCCAGGGTTGGAAAATCGTGAATGTTGGGCCAAAACCTCCCAAAACTGGGCCAGAAGCCTCCAAAAACCCTTCCGAAGTGGCTAGAACCATTGTGAGACTTTTGAGGGCTGTCCAAGGGGCTATATGATGTCAATTTGATCATTGTTTGTGGATGATTAATCGGGTTAACCATATTTTAGTGTCTACAATATTATCAAAACACAAATATCTTCGGTTATAAAGACTAGACTTGGTTATCATCAAAAGAAACAAAAGGGGGATCAAAAGGAATAGAGGCATCAAAAAATAATTAAAAAAGAGTCTAAGACCTATGCTAATGTGTTGAGAAGTGGAAGCATCGAGAAGGAAGAAAACAAAGCATCATCAAAGAATAAGGTCCATCATAGAAACAATAATGAGAGAACAATACGATCATATCCTCTAAGGCAATCAGACAAGTTTCAATATTTCTTTTGAGGTTATTATTTTTCTTGTAACCATTTTGGTCATAAAGCTGTACATTGCAGAGTTCATGCTAAAAATAATTTTGGTTTCACCAAGAGGATTTTCAATTCTTTTGCATTTCTCATGGACTACAAAATCATATGTTACAAATATAATAATTTTGGGCATACAGCTAGATGGTGTAGAACAATGTTCCCTAAAATTCCGAAATCAAGTAAGAAGGAGAATGGTCAAACTGTGCAAAAGAATATGACCTCCAAAGTTTGGAGAAAGAAAATAGAATAAGAAGAGGAGCATAGTAATTTGGGAGTTTACTCCCATATCATCATTGATTTTCTCAGTTATAGAGTAAGGGGTGTTGTCAAGTATCTTATATTTCATCCTCGAGGAGACTTTGCCATTGATCTCAAAGGGGGAGAATTTCAGTAAGGGGGAGCAACTAATTAGGGGGAGCAACTTGTGATCATGTTGTAGTAAATGATAGATTCTTTGCAGGGTTGCCATCAATGACAAAGGGGAAAATTGTTAGAAATGTTGAGTTGTCATTGATGTTAAAGGTATAATTGGAAGGATAATTTAAATATAAGTATTCTCATAAGTTTTGGCAATATCATATTTTGAATTACAAGAATATGCTTTAATATTTAAATTAAATAATATTAAAGTTATAAAAAATATTATTACAAAGTTAAACCTTATAATATTTAAATATTATAAAGTTAATGTTTTAGAATATCAATAAAGGTTGACCTTGTGCATATAAATAAAGGTTGTATATATATAAAAGGTTGAAATTCATTTGAGCAATGGATGCCTTCGAGTTACTTGTGCAAGTGACAAGGATCGTTAAGCAATGAAGAAGATTAGTGCAACAGTGAAGGAGATTAGAGTAGCGGTGAAGGAGCTTAGAGAAGCAACAAAGATTAAGGCAACGGTGAAGGAGCTTAGAGCAGTTGTGAATGAGATTAGGGTAGTGGTGAAGGAGATTAGAGCAGTGGCAGAGATTAGGGCAGTGATGAAGGAGCTTAAAGCAACGGTGAAAGATATTAGGATGGCTGTAATTCTCAATCGAACGTCCTTAAAATGCATGAGTAAGCTGGATCTACACCCTAGTCCATTCGGGATCTCAGACATTATAAATATTGATAGTAAAAAAGGTAAAGTTAAGGGACAAATTGTTTTCATTGAACTGTTCAGATCGTCAGATCATAGAAAGCTCAAATTGCATAAACAACGTGTGTGTTTTGTATGATTTATGATGGATTCATGGAAGAGAATGACATGTGGTGGGAATTAAAGCAAAGAGAGGTCAAAAAGTCATTTAATTGAAATTCTACTCTAATTATGTGGGAAGCATTATAGAGAAACTTGACCAACATTGATCAAAGCATCAACTGACGTGCATTTTGAAGTTAGAAAACAAAGTGATGTCCAACAAAAGTGACCAGTGAGCATTGTTCTAAAACCTAGCAAAATAGTGAAGGGAGTAAGCTTATAAAATATGTGGAGTGCACAAACCATGCCATTAAATAAAGGTATACATATTTGGTTTGGCCATCTGACATCTAGCTTCATTTTTGAAGGAAATCCCATAATCCCACATTGTTTGTGTCACTTCTGCATTGTAGTTTATATACTTCCAAGCACTATGTTTTAAATGTGACTATGATCACATTAGGACCCCTTTTGGTATTCGTTGCAAGTGTAAAATTTCCACGATGTCTCTAGCTATAGAATCTATCATGTGTCCTTTCATGAAAGGTCCATGCTATCTCTAATTATCAAATCTGCCATCCATCCTATGGTCGTATATCTCACAGTCGTGCAATGTGTCTACTTGTGCTGTAATCGTGTGTCTATGTGTGTCATTCTAGCGTGTCTACTCACTTCATAGTCTCGCTCTACTCACCTCATAGTCTCGCTCACTTATCTACTCACCTCACAGCCGATCTTGTGTGTCCATCTGTGCCATGTCTGCGTATCCACATGAGCCGATCCACATGTATACTTACCTCATAACTGTGTTGTGTGTCTACTTGGCTCACTGTTGTCTGTTGAACCTATTCAAAACATGCCATAGGGAGTAATATGAATGTGTAGGGAAAATATTGCACTTGCCACTAGGAGTAATTTGAGTTTGCACTAATTGTTGGGAGTAATTTGAATTTGCAATGAAATGTTGAATTGAATTATCTAAAGTTTTCTTTTAATGCTTATCTTATCATGAGGAGTTTCAAATGAATGTGGGGGAAAAAAATAATTCTTTTTAGAACCTAAGAACAATTCAAGGTATCAAAAAGTAAAAGTATTAATGCACATCTTCACCCAAGCATCCAATTTAAAAGGAAGGACATTTTAGCTATCTACAAGAAGAAGGAAAGGTACATAAGATAGTTACAAATCATCATTTACAAGGGTTTTGCATCAGATTGTTGAGCACACTTGAGAAAAATTTTGGATCAGATTTGGGAGTAGATTTGAGCAGTTTTTGTGAGCAGATTTGAGCAATATTTGTAAGAAGATTTGGGAGCAGATTTGAGTAGTATTTGTGAGCATATTTGGAAGCATATTTGAACAGTGTTTGTGAGCATATTTTAGAGTAGAACTTGAGTATAGGAGATTGGTGTCTCCTGTGGGTTGGTTCCCACAAACTTGTGAGAGGGGATTGGTGTCTCCTATGGATTGGTGTCCATGAACTTGTATAGGGGATTGGTGTCTCCTATGGGTTGGTGCCCATGAACTTGAGAAAGGTGATTGGTGTCTCTTGTGGGTTGGTGCCTATGAACTTGAGCAAGGGGATTGGTGTCTCCTATGGGTTGGTGCCCATGAACTTGATCAAGGGGATTGGTGTCTCCTATGGGTTGGTGCCCATGAACTTGAGCAAGGGGATTGGTGTCTCCTATGGGTTTGTGCCCATGAAATTGAGTAAGGGGTTTGGTGTCTCCTGTGGGTTGGTGCCCATGAACTTGAGCAAGGTAATTGGTGTCTCTTATGGATTTGTGCCCACAAACTTGTATAGGGTATTGGTGTCTCCTGTGGGTTGGTGCCCATGAACTTGTACTAGGAGATTGGTGTCTCCTGTGGTTTGGTGCCCATAAAATTTATTGAAGAAATATATAAGCAATATTTTATTATGGTTTTCTCCTGAGAGGGTGTTTCCACATAAAATATTTATCTCTTATGTGTGTGGTGATTTGTGCCTTGTTTCGTTATTGCATTGATATTATTTCAACTTATTGTTGTTAACATTTGGAAAGAAAAGAGAAAAGTTTTATCTTATACTATTCAAATCCCCTCTAAGTATAAGCTTGTGTTCTTAAAGAGTACCTTAAATTCAAGAAAGGGCAACATAAGTACATGATAAATATCAAAAATAAATCTGTAAGTTAGGATATCACAACCTTAGATGAATCAAAAAGTTCATCACCAAATTATGAAATAGGATATGAACTTGATGAAGGAGTATTACAGTTGAAGGATTGAGAAAAAGATGAATGAGATGATAAATAAGAACTACTTCATTGGAAAATGGAATATTATGAAGCATTCAGACCATAGTGCTTATAAATCCACAAAGAAGAAAAAAATAAGATGAAGAGAAGAAGGAACCAAAAGAGGGCCAGAGTAGACAGAAAATATTAGTAATAAGGACCAAGAGAATGAAAAGTGGATATTTCTAAAAAAATTGTAGAGTACACTATGGGTGATGTGGTTATTGAAGATAAACTAGCCCATCCCATTGATGTACTCAAGATGATAGAAGAACCAGGTTTGGTGAAATATGAAGGACCAAGGATGGTGCTGGTAAACCTTGGTAAGGATGGTGAAGCAAAGATGATCAAATATAGATATGAATAGGATCCTATACTAAAATTAATAAATTTTAAAATATTTATGAAGTAAAAGGATGTGTTTGTATGGACCTATAAGGACTTCAAGGGGACACCACCAGAATTGTGCATACACAAGATACCTTTGATCGAGGGTGTGCAGGTAGTTAGGGGATGCCCATACAAGATGAACCCAAAGTACATAGCTCTAATGAATGTTGAGATCAAGGAAATGTTAGAGGCTAGTATAATTTTCAAAGTTATAAGTGAATGGGTGTTACCTATAGTGATCACCTTAAAAAAAATGAACAAAATCAATATTTGTGTAGATTTACAGAGCTTGAATATCATGACTATAAAAGACCTCTTTCTGATCCCATTCATAGAATCCATACTGGAAGAGGTAGCGAGACATGAAATTTATTCATTTTTTTATGGATTTCTATGTTATAATCAGATCAATATTACAGAGGAGGATAAGTTCAAGACTACCTTCATAGTAGAAAATGGCATATATGCATACAATTGAATGTCATTTGGATTATATAATGCACCTAATACCTTCCAAAGGATCATCTTATATATTTTTAATAAAACATCCATAGGGAAATTCAAAGCTTTTCTTGATGATTGGTCCCTATATGGTAGAATAATTGATAATTTAAAGGTGTTGGATAAATGTATGGTATTGTGCCAAAAATCTCGAATAACACTAAATACATGAAAATGTATATTATTGGTGCCTTATAATAAATTATTAGAACATATTGTATGTTAGGAAGTCCTGAAGATAATTCCATACAAAATACACATGATATTATTAATGGAAGAACCCCATGATGTAAGCTCCATGAAAACCTTCTTAGGAATGGTGGGATAATATAGAAGGTTTATAACAAACTATGTGCAGATTACCTACCCGCTAGACACTCTCACACATAAGAGTGTTCCTTTTAAGTTGGTAGAGGAATACCAAGAGGCTTTTGAAGGACTTAAGGCACATTTGGTGAAGATACCTATTTTGGTATATTTAGACCAGGAAAAATAATTTCATGTTCATGTTGACATGTCAAACTTTGTGATTGGATATGCCTTAGCCTAGGAAGGGAATTTTGGGTTGGATCACCCCATATACTTTGTAAGTCAATTGTTGTCTAGGATAGAGAAGAACTATAGAACCACAAAATAAGAAGCATTGGAAATGGTCTATGTAGTACAAAATTTTTGATACTATTTGCTAGCCAACCCATTTTCCTTCTATGTAGACCACTAGGTGTTGCTATATTTAATAAAAAAACTAACAATATATGGATGGGTGAGTAGATAGTAAGACTAGGAAAGAAACACATAATAGTAAAACCAGGAAAGAAACACATAATAGTTGATCAATACATAATTCTTGTGAGTGGTAGAAGATAGTATCAGATAGTGGTAGTAGACACAAAACATGAATTCTTGTGAGTGGTAGTAAGACTAGGAAAGAAACACATAATAGTTGATCAAATTTCAAGGATTTTCTTTGGAGAACCTGCACAAGGAGGAATCCAAGATGAATTTCTAGATGCATAATTGTTCATTATTAGTGTGGTACTAGTATGGTATAAACACATAGGGGGATATGTTTTGATAGGAGAGATGCTAAAGAGATGACAACAATAGAAAAATGTAATATTATTACAAAAGCGACACCATTCTCACTGATTGTAGGATTTTTGTACAAGATGGGAGAGGGCCACATTTTGAGATGTGTCATGGAGGATGAAGTGTAGAAAACATTGAAAGAAACACATGAGGGATTAGTTGGAGTTCATATGGGTCTCAATGCAATAGCAAGGAAATTGTTGTTAGCAATACTATGATGGCCCACCCTCTATCATGATACCAAAGAATATGTCAAGGCATGTGATACATGTCAAAGAATAGAGAAGCCATTAAATATGGACTTCATGGCATTACACCCTTCCCAAACTGAAGAAATTTTTGAAATATGGATATTGGATTTTATGGGACCACTTTGAACAAGCCGAAAGAGGAAGTGCCAATACAATGTGGTGGCTACTAAGTATTTGAAAAAATGAGTAGAAGCAAGTGATCTACTGGATAAATTTACAAGAAGCATTGCTCACTTCTTATATGAAAAAGTTATCACAAGATTTGGTATTCCCATACAATTGACCAGTGATAGGGAAAGTCGCTTTGTTAATGAAATCATTCAAAACTTGACTACAAAATTTAGGATCTTCCATTCTTTGTCTAGACCATACTATCCTAGAGCAAATGGAAAAGAAAAGGCAACAAATAAGGTCTTAGTTTCCATAATGTACAAAATATATGGTGTGTAACACACCAATTGGGAAGAATAAATATCATCAATCCTATGGGTATTCAGGAAAACCTTCAAGCCAAAAACAAACCATACACCCTTCTATTTAATGTATGGCCAAGAGGTAGTAGTACCAGTTGAATTTTTGGTACCTTATTTATGGGTAGTAATGGAAAACTACCTAAGCGATAATGAGAGTTTAGAAGAAAGGCTCAAAATACTAGTACAAATGGGAGAGAAAAGGGTTAAGGCATAGTCGACAATGAAGATTTTCCCAAATACAAATAAAATTTTGGCATGATAAGCACTTATGAAAAATGGACTTGAAGACTAGTGATTTAGTGCTTAAGTTTAATTAAAAAGAGAAACCAAGCCAAGTAAATTGAAGATCTTGTGGCTTGGACCCTTCCAAGTAGAGGAAGTACTGAATAATGGAGCTATCTGACTTAAGAAATTGGATGGTACAATTTTCCCTAAAATAGTGAATGGTTCTAAGTTAAAGGTGTATAAGTTAAAGGTACATGTAAATATCATTAACTTAGAATAATAATAAGGAGAAACTTCTAGAAGAAAAAAAAGTACCATAATCAGGGATGTGGTTTTACAAATGAGGAGAGCATAGTAGAATTGTTGATCATAAGACTTAGGAAGATGAACAAATGAACTTGGAGTGGTTTTTGAAGAACACAAGATTATACTGAGAGGGGGGTGAACATTATAAGACCAATTTTTACTTTTCTTTCTCAATCAATATTATGCAATGTATAAATAGCAATATCTACAACAACAATCAAAGCAATGCACAAATCACCACACACAATAGAGACACAATTTACATGGCTCACCCAATGTGGGCTACTCCACGGAGAAAATATTTCACTAAAATTTTCTTAATCAATCTCTTGGGAATCCTTTACCTATTACAATATTTATGGATCTCTATCCAAAGGAGACACCAATCCCTTAATAAATTTTGTGGATCTCTATCCACAGGAGAACTCCTTTCTCCTAAGCTCTGACTAGTGATATTCTAGAAGAACTACTACCCCCACTCCTTTGTCTAATGGATCTCTATCCACTGAAGACACATGTCATCACTACCCTGGCTAATGGATCTCTATCCATTGGAGACTATCATCCTCTATACTCTATCACCTTCAAAGATCTGTCTCAAATTTGTACTAAAAATAGTCCTTCGATCTAGCATAAATATATCCTCAATATCTGTCCTCTGATCTACACTAAAAATAGTCATTCAGTCTAGCACAAATTTCTCCTCAATATCTATCCTCTGATCTGTACTAAACACAACCCTTCAGTCTAGCACAAATTTGTCCTCTAATCTGCACTAAACACAGTCCTTCGATCTAGCACAAATTTATCCTCAATCTCTGTTCTCAAGCCTTAAATCAAAGCTTGACAAAATCACAAATCAACTCTGCTGGATCTGCCCCAAACCTTAACTCAATATTTGAACCAATCAATCAATACACTCTGCACACAAGCCTTCTCAAAGACTTATTTCAAATCTGCTCAACAAGTCCGCACTAGAACTTGTCCAAACCTGCTCAATAAGTCCTCACTAGAACTTATCCAATTTTGCTCTCAATATGTATTGTAAGCTTCCACAAAAGCTCACACAAATTTGTCCATAAGTCTTCTCAAAGACTTACCTCAAATCTACTCAACAATTCCACACTAGAACTTGTACAAATCTCATAGAAACATAAAGCAAATTTTTAGAGACTCAATATGCTTCACATTCATCACAATGCCTAATGACTTTCAATCACTCTCTTATAAACATATAGAGAATTGTTAGAGACTCAATATGCTTCACATTCACCACAATGCTTAATCACTTTCAATCACTCTCTTAGAAACATATAGAGAATTGTTAGAGACTCAATATGCTTCACATTCACCTCAATACTCAATCAATTTCAATCACTCTCTTAGAAATATATAGAGAATTGTTAGAGACTCAATATGCTTCACATTCACCTCAATACTCAATCACTTTCAATCACTCTCTTAGAAACATATAGAGAATTGTTAGAGACTCAATATGCTTCACATTCACCTCAATACTCAATCACTTTCAATTACTCTCTTATCACAAAAACATATAGAGAATTTTTAGAGACTCAATATGTTTCACACTCATCAATACTCAACCTCTTTCTCAAATCAATTCAGAATATAGAATAATTTGTTTCATAGAACTTGAACAATCACTTCACACATTCACTTGACTAGGCTCAACAAACTCTACTCAACCAATCACTCAATGAAATGATCCTTGCTCACAAACCCTAGTCCAAGCATATGAATACTCACTCAAATATTTCCAATAATGCTTTATCAACCAATCTCACATAACAATGATACTCATGTTCTTTCCAAATCCTAGTTCAAGTTCTTCACTCAACAACTCACTTCAACAAAAATGCTTAAAATATCATCTTCACATAATAATGATACTCATGTTATTTGCAAACCCTAGTTCAAGTTCTTCACTCAACTCAAACACTTCAACAACAATGCTTATAAAACAAGGTTTTATCAACAACTCTTAATTCCAAAAAACCTTGAAGAATTAATTCAAAACACTCTCAACAATGCAAACCCAACAATTCTTTTCACTCAAACTTTCCATTCACAATTTTCAACAATCACTCACTAGGAAGAATATGCCCATACCTTTTTTTGGATGTAGAAGTGCCTTTAGAAAACCTGTCTTAATCACAATTTCTTCTTTCCAATTCCAATGGTTAAACACAAGCTGAAGAACACAAGCTTATACTGAGAGGGAGGGGTGAACAGTATAAGACCCCTTTTTACTTTTTCCTTTATATTTCAAAATAGTAAAGCAATATACCCAAAGCAATATCAAAGCAATGCATAAAAACATCCACAAAGTGACATCAATTTTAACGTGGTTCACCCAGAATGGTTGGGCTACGTCCACAAAACTTTTCTCTAAAAGTTATCTCAAAGTTCTTTGGGAATCCTTCCCAATTACAATGTTTATGAGCCTCGGCTCAAAGGAGATACCTTCCCCTCTGCTCTGGAAATGATCCCTCAGAAGATCAACTGCCTCTACCTCTTGCCAGCATGTGGAACTCCTTTCCATCGAAGACCTCCTATCCTCAATGCTTAGCCTAAGAGACCTCTGCCTTCTATGATCACGTCCACAATAGCTCAGCAACCTATACCAAACACAGTCAGTCGGTCTAGTACAAGTCTTCCTCTGTCTGTCAGATCTGTCCAACTTTGAACAAATCAATCCTCTGCACACAAGCCTTCTCAAAGACTTGCCAAATCTGTCCTCAGGTTCTTCTCAAAGAACCAATGCACCTCTGTCCTCAAGTAGCAGCACTTCGCATTCGACTTTGCCCTTTGTGCTCTCTACGCCCTCTGCTCTCTTTGCACAATCACAGCCGCACTTGATCGAACTTCAACCTTTGCACCTCTGCGCAATCATAGCAGCACCGTCTTCGCACACTCTGCTTCCTTTGCGATCTTTCACACTTAGAATGATTTGACGAAATGCACTCTGCACACTACGATCGAATTTTGCACTCTGCTCTCGATGATCGAACTTCTTGCTTTGCGCACTATCTACGAACGTCGCACTCAACGACTTCCATCACCCCTCAACTCTCCAAACAGCCCTCCTTTTATAACAAAATTTTCATGATGAAAACTTTAATCTTAGTCGGTTGTTATAACAAAAACAAACCCTAATCTTCGTTGGTTGCAAGCCCTAATCTTCGTCGGCTAAAATTTGACTTTGTTAGCTTCACTGCCTCTGTAACTCTTTTGTAGCTTCTGTCGTGAAACTACAACATGTCGCGATATCATGACACCTTTGCAACCGTACACTTTCTTTTGGCTTTTGTCACGATATCGCGACACTTCAGCCTTTGTCGACTTCAACTAAGCTCTTGTCATGATATCGTGACACTTCTGTCTTTGTCAGCATCAACTTTGCTTTTGTCGTGATATCGCGACACTTCTCCCTTCGTCGACCTCCTTTCTACTTTTGTCATGAAATCGTGACACTTCTGCCTCTACAAACTTTGTCTTCACTTCTGTCGCGATATCGTGACACTTCTGTCTTCATAGCCTTCCTCTCTGCTTTTGTCATGAAATCGTGACACTTTTGCTTCCTTAGACTTCCTTTTTGTTTTTGTCGTGAAATCGTGACACTTTCTCCAACCGAACGCTGCCATCTCGATCTGTCATGAAATCGTGACACTTTTTGCATCTGTTTGCTTTCTCTTCAACCTGTCACGAAATCGTGATGCTATCAACTTTTCGTACGCTTTCTTTGCAACCTGTCACAAAATCGCGATGCTTTCAGCTTTCGTACGTCTTCTTTGCAACCTGTCATGAAATCGTGACGCTTCTCATTTCAGACTCTTCCCTTTGCTGCATGTCACAAAATCGTGACAGTTCTCACTTCGAGTTCTGTAGCATGTCACGAAATCGTGACACTTTATCTTGCTTCCACTTTGTCTTCTGACTTGTCATGAAATCGTGACACTTTTTCTCCTTAGCGCTTTTCTTTTCTTTGGGTCATGAAAACCCGACATGTCGTGATATCGCGACACTTTTTCTCCCGGACTCTCTCTCCTGCAACATGTCGTGAAATCGTGACACTTTTTCGTCCGTTCAACCTTCCTTGCAATATGTCACGAAATCATGACATTTCTGACTCAAACATTCTCTCTCCTCTTTGAGTCGTGAAACTGTGACATGTCACGATATCGTGACACTTTTCTAACTTGCTTTCTCTCTCTTGCTTAAGTCACGAAAATGCGACATGTCGCGATATCGCGACACTTTTCTAACTTGATTTCTTTCGAACTTGTCATGCCGTAACCTTCATCAAAACAAATTATTTTACATCAAATCAAATTCCTTCAAAAGCTTCTTGACATCAATGACAACTTATACACTTGAGCAAAGGCAATGTACCCAAAGTACCCAAAATTGCCAACAATCTCCCCCTTTGTCATTGATGGCAAACCTTTACTGAAAACACGTCTCAAGAGCCAAAACTGAAACCAACTGTGCTAACAAGCTGAGAAACTGTGCCCACAACTGAGAATCTTCCTTTGAAGTTTTGCTCCCCATGACTTGAAGCTCTCCTCTTCACTTTGAAGCTCTCCCCCTTACTCATATCTCTCCCCCTTTGTCATCAATGGCAAAGGGTCACCTTTGGGGCTCGGGACTAAGAATGAGCCTCTTAGCTTAGTCCCTCCCCCACCTCCTGATGAGGTGATTAATTCTGGGGTGGGAGTAAAACTCCCATTAGGCACTGATCATCATCAGCGTCTATCACTTCCTTGTCGGGCCTTCTCTTGAACTCTTTGTCCATATTCCTGTTCCTGTTCCTATCACTGTTCTTGTTCTTGTTATCATTCCTGTTCTTATCCATGCCTTGATCCTTGGACCTGTTCATACCACTGTTCCTATTCTTGTACCTTGGAAGTTCAGCTCTACACTGTCTAGTTGTGTGACCTTCATTGTTGCACTTATAACAAGTAACAATGTTATTTCTTTTAGGCATACCTATTCTTTGAATCCGCCTGTTCTGACTAACCCTGTTCCTGTTATTAGCCTTGCAAAAAATTGCCTTATGCCCAAACTGTTTACAAGAGTAGCAATACCCTTGAAAGAAATTACCACCTCTGAAACTGTCATTTACCTTCCTTACTTGAGTCATGCAATGCGAAGCCATGTGACCAAACCTGTGACACGCAAAACATCTACCGTGAAATTTTCCTTTATTCGACCTCTTGGGTCCTGAAAACTTCTTCTTCTCATTCTGAATTCTATTTTCTATTTCTGCGCATCTATCATTCAAGGACTCATGATCTGAAATACTTTCCTCATCAGAACTCTCTTCCTTTTGGAATCTCTTACTAGATTCCCCAACCTGTTCCTTGCGTTTCTTACCAAAACCAAGACCTATTTTATCTGTTGTCTTTCTTTGACCTTTGATGAGAGATTTAACCCTTTTGGAGCTATCTTGAAACCTGTAAAGCTTATCCTTGTACTCTTTAGTTTCTTCTTTCAAAGAAGCCATTTTTTGTTCTAACTCACTATACTCAAGAACCTTAGACTCTAACTCATCCTTGAGTTCTTGCGTCTTAGCTATAGAGAAATCAAGATTTTCTATAAGATCATCTCTCTCCATACAACATTCATCTAACTTATCCTTGAGTCTAGCATTCTTCTTTCTTTCCTTTTTCAAAGCACTAAGAGCACTACTAAGTTCACTTTCATGATCCTTTATTTGTTTGCTTTCTGAATCATCAAAGCCTTTTTCAGATTTCTTATCACTAGAGGTGCTACCTTTTTCAAAAACCATACACGCATCTTCCTTATAGTTTTTGAAGCATCCTCATACATACTAGAAACCAAATCATTATTTGTACAATCATCCTCAAGGTGACCAAAATTTCCACATCTAAGACATTTCATGATAATGAATCTATGTTTCGGTTCTTCCTCTTTTTTCGATATGAACAACATCTCATTTTCATTATCACTTGAAGAACTTTCACTATCACTACTAGAACACTTACTTGCTTTGTCTAGGTAGAAACTCTTCTTGTGCTTGTGAGAATACCTCTTTCCTTGATTGTTGTGCTCATCTTTGTTCTTCCTGTGATGCTTGTGCTTTTCAGAATCCTTGCTCTTAGAATCCTGTTTATCTTCATCACTTTCATTCTTGGGAACAGATACGATCAGTAGCATAATGACCAAACTTTCCACAATTGAAACATCTTATATTTTTCATGCTTTTGTGCTTTCTAGAGAACTTGCCTTTCTTGCTATAATATTCTTGCTATAATATGCCTCTTCATCACTAGAAGACTCATCACTCTCTTGAAGTTGTTACCCTTGGATTTCTTGGTAGCCTTGAAGTCTGCCTCTTTCTTGACGTCAACCTTCACTTGAGTTCTCAACTCAAATGCTGCAAGTATACTATGGAGCTCATCCTTTTTCAACTTATCCAAATCTTTAGCTTCCTCAATAGCAGAAATATTTTCACTAAATCTATTAGGAAGAGATCTTAAAATCTTATCACAAACATCATTTTCAGCAAGCTCAAGACCTAAGTCTTTCATGGAGTTAACAACCTCATCCATACGAAGCATGTAGTCACTAATATTTTCATCATCATTCATCTTGAGTTGTTCAAACATACCTTTGAAGTGTCTCAACTTGGCCTTTCTGACATTTGTATCACCTGTATGAACCACCTGCAATTGTTTCCACATTTCACTAGTTGTCTTGCAGTGAATCACTTTGGTGAGATCTACTTTCTGTAAGCCTTTCAGGATTGCATTCATTGCTTTTGAATTGTTGTGATGTAGGAGCATTTATTCTTTAGTATTTGGACCATGTACAGGGATAGTGTACTCATCTTCAATTACTTCCCATACCTCATTACCAAGTGCCATTAGATGAACCTTCATCCTTGCACTCCAAAGACCAAAATCTGACCCATCAAGAATAGGTGCTTCATTGCCACTTGAATAATCCATTGTGTTCTTTACTAGCTTTTCCTTCAAGTTGTTAAACTTTTCGAAGGCACCCGCTCCGATACCAATTGAAGAACACAAGCTTATACTGAGAGGGGGGTGAATAGTATAAGACCCCCTTTTTACTTTTTCCTTTATATTTCAAAATAGTAAAGCAATATACCCAAAGCAATATCAAAGCAATGCATAAAAACATCCACAAAGTGACATCAATTTTAACGTGGTTCACCCAGAATGGCTGGGCTACGTCCACAAAACTTTTCTCTAAAAGTTATCTCAAAGTTCTTTGGGAATCCTTCCCAATTACAATGTTTATGAGCCTCGGCTCAAAGGAGATACCTTCCCCTCTACTCTGGAAATGATCCCTCAGAAGATCAATTGCCTCTACCTCTTGCCAGCACGTGGAACTCCTTTCCATCGAAGACCTCCTATCCTCAATGCTTAGCCTAAGAGACCTCTGCCTTCTATGATCATGTCCACAGTAGCTCAACAACCTGTACCAAACATAGTCAGTCGGTCTAGTACAAGTCTTCCTCTGTCTGTCAGATCTGTCCAACTTTGAACAAATCAATCCTCTGCACACAAGCCTTCTCAAAGACTTGCCAAATCTATCCTCAGGTTCTTCTCAAAGAACCAATGCACCTCTATCCTCAAGCAGTAGCACTTCACATTCAACTTTGCCCTTTGTGCTCTCTATGCCCTCTGCTCTCTTTGTGCAATCACAGCCGCACTTGATCGAACTTCAACCTTTGCACCTCTGTGCAATCACAACGGCACCGTCTTCGCACACTCTACTTCCTTTGCGATCTTTCACACTTAGAATGATTTGATGAAATGCACTCTGCACACTACGATCAAATTTTGCACTCTGCTCTCGATGATCGAACTTCTTGCTCTACGCACTATCTACGAACGTCGCACTACAACGACTTCAATCACCCCTCAACTCTCCAAACAGCCCTCCTTTTATAACAAAATTTTCATGATGAAAACTTTAATCTTAGTCGACTGTTATAACAAAAACAAACCCTAATCTTTGTCGGCTGCAAGCCCTAATCTTTGTCGGCTAAAATTTGACTTTGTCGGCTTCACTGCCTCTGTAACTCTTTTGTAGCTTCTATCGTGAAACTACAACATGTCGCGATATCGTGACACCTTTGCAACCATACACTTTCTTTTGGCTTTTGTCACGATATCGCGACACTTCAGCCTTTGACGACTTCAACTAAGCTCTTGTCGTGATATCGTGACACTTCTGTCTTTGTCAGCATCAACTTTGCTTTTGTCACGATATCGCGACACTTCTCCCTTCGTCGACCTCCTTTCTGCTTTTGTCACGAAATCGTGACACTTCTACCTCTGCAGACTTCGTCTTCACTTCTGTCATGATATCACGACACTTCTGTCTTCATAGCCTTCCTCTCTGCTTTTGTCGTGAAATCATGACACTTTTGCTTCCTTAGAATTCCTTTTTGTTTTTGTCATAAAATCGTGACACTTTCTCCAACCGAACGCTGCCATCTCGATCTGTCACAAAATCGTGACACTTTCTGCATCTGTTTGCTTTCTCTTCAACCTGTCGCGAAATCGCGACGCTATCAACTTTTTGTACGCTTTCTTTGCAACCTGTCATAAAATCGTGACGCTTTCAGCTTTCGTACGTCTTCTTTGCAACCTGTCGCAAAATCATGATGCTTCTCATTTCAGACTCTTCCCTTTCTGCATGTCACGAAATCGTGACAGTTCTCACTTCGAGTTTGTAGCATGTCGCAAAATCGTGACACTTTATCTTGCTTCCACTTTGTCTTCTGACTTGTGAAATCGTGACACTTTTTCTCCTTAGCGCTTTTATTTTATTCGAGTTGCAAAAACCTGACATGTGATATCGCGACACTTTTTCTCCTGGACTCTCTCCTGCAACATGTCGTGAAATCGCGACACTTTTTCGTCCGTTCAACCTTCCTTGCAATATGTCACGAAATCGTGACATTTCTGACTCCGAACATTCTCTCTCCTCTTTGAGTCACGAAACTGTGACATGTCGCGATATCGCGACACTTTTCTAACTTGCTTTCTCTCTCTTGCTTAAGTCACGAAAATGCGACATGTCGCGATATCGCGACACTTTTCTAACTTGCTTTCTTTCGAACCTGTCATGTCGTAACCTTCATCAAAACAAATTATTTTACATCAAATCAAATTCCTTCAAAAGCTTCTTGACATCAATGACAACTTATACACTTGAGCAAAGGCAATGTACCCAAAGTACCCAAAATTGCCAACAACAACAATATCACTTCAACACTTTTCCAAAATATTCCTTGGACATAAAACAATCATAATTCAATTTATGCCTTATTGCTAACTTTTAAAATTAACACTCATCATAACATACATAAAAATAATTTCCTTGATACACCTTATAAAATCCAACTTAAAATAATATCCAACACCATAAAAATATCAACCAAACACCTTACAACCTTTTCAAAACATTTGAGCAAACAAAATTAAAAATTTAATTTTGCAAAAACCCTTATAACTCCTTTAGCAACCTTAGAACCAATTTAAATATGCAAAAATTAATTTTAAATGCCCAAAATATATTTTTGAAATTTTTGACGACCAATTTACAAGCATACCTCTTTCTTCCCCAAAAGGGGATTCAGTGAGATTCGATCTGTCGTCTCCTCTATCCTAAGTGCCTTAGCACTTGGGAGCCCACCGTGTGGGCTACGAATGCCCACATGAAGGAAGGTAGAACCCCTTCCTCTTATGCCTCCACTCACCATCTATTTCTCACAAAACTTGCACACCCTTTCCTTGCTTTGGATGTAGCACAATTCGTAAGGCTCACAATTCTAAAGCTCACAATAATAATCGAAGGTATGGTAAGGTTTGGTAGGGTGGGAGTTCCCCCCTTATATACACATTTTTAATTTCTCCTCACGTCGGTGGTGCTTTATTCAAAATTTAATTTCAAATATTAAATTTGATAACCCACCTTAGGGTTATTTAACCTTATCTTAAATTAATTAATAATTAATAATTAAATTAATTAATAATTAATTTAAATAACTTTATAAGTTAAGTAAATTAACTAATAAATTAATTTATAATTAATTTTAAACTTTCTTTGCATAATATTATAAAAGAATATTATAATATTATTTATTTGGGCTTTTTCTTGCACTTTGAACCTCATTTGACTTTCTTGAACCAAATCTTGAAACTGAAACCGAAACGGATACTGCCAACTGAAATTGCCATTGATTGGTGCTGAAAGTTTGACATCAATGACCACTCACTTTTGACATCAATGATAACTTATCACTCAAATTGTCCAACAATATCCCCCTTTGTCATTGATGGCAACACAAATTCTTTTTACCAAAACTTGACCTTTTCCTATTCTACTCCCCCTGGGAAACTGCTCCCCTTGACTCAATGCTCTCTCCTTAAACCAAATCTCTCCCCCTTACTCAAATATCTCCCCATTTGACATCAATGTAAAAGGTTCACATTTGGGTCTTGGTGCTAAGAATGAATCTCTTAGCTTAGCCCCTCCCCCACCTCCTCTTGAAGTGGTTAATTCTGGGGTGGGAGTATTTCTACTCCCAGAAAACACTGGTCTTTACATTTATCCTCTTTTCTTCTCATCTGATCCTTCTAATTTCTTTAACTGTTCATATTCTTGTTCCTATCCATATCCACATTCTTGTTCCTATTTATATCCACATCCATATTCCTGTTCCTATTCCTTTTCTTGTTCTTATCCATATTCCTGTTCTTGTTCCTGTCCATGCCCATATTCCTATTCCTGTTCCTATTCATGCTTGATTTTGGAATGTCTAATGTACACTATTTTGATGTATGTCCATTATTATTGCACTTATAAAAATTAATGTTATTATTCCTTGGAGGTGCAAGTGTCTTAGGATTTCTCCTAGTGAAGCCATATCCTTTTCTGTCATGAACCCTGTAATCCATTGCCTTGTTACCAAACTGATTACATGAGTAGCAATACCCATGGAAAAGCTACCTATTTCTAAAATTCCCATTTTCTTGTATTTCATGTGTCCTGCACTATGATGCCATGTGTACAAACTTGTGACATGAGAAACACCTTCCATTGAAATTTCCTTGTCTTGACCTCATTGGTCTCTTAGTCTCTCTTAACCTATTATGATTGTTGTTCCATATGTTTCTTCTTTGTGCATTGTTTCTTTTCTTGTTGAACTTTATGTTATCCAACTCATCCTCAGATGTCTCACTTTCTATTACACTATCTTCTTCTTCAAAACTTGAGGTTGACTTTTCTTCTTATTTCTTTTGAGCCTGTTCAAAACCAAGACCTATTTTGTTTGTTGACCTTATTTGTACTTTGATCATCTTATCCACAACCTTTGAGCAATTTCCAAACTTGTGTATATTATCCTCAAATTTTTTTAAATCTTCCCTTAGTAGAGCTACTTCTTGTTCTAAACTTTCACATTCTAAGACCTTTGCTTCTAACTTATCCTTGAACTTATTTATCTTAGCCATTGACTTGTTTATATCCTCTATAAGTTTTTCTCTTTATTCATCACATTATTGAAACTAAAACTCAAGTTTAGAGTTTTACTTTCTTACCTTCTTTACTATGTCAAGAGCATAAATAAGTTTTGCTTAAGATCAAATCCTTATTTATCTGATTCTTCCTCTATTTGTTTGCCTTTGTCTACATATTCATTTTATTTTGACTTGTCTACAATGGGATCACCTTCTTATTCTAGTGCCATTAGAAGATTTTATTCTGGTCCTTCAAGTACATCCTCATATTCATCATCACTGAAACTATAACCATTCCTTGTACAACTATCTTAAATATGTCCAAAGTTACCACATCTAAAACACTTGAGAATTATTGGTGACCTTTTCTTGACTTCTTCTTTTTCTTCAATCATAAATAGGTCTTCATCTCTATCATTATCTGAAAAACTAGCATCACTCTTGAGTATTTACTTGCCTTGTCTGGATAGTAGCTCCTCTTTTATATTTGAAAGAACTTCCCTTGTCTGCTTTATCCATCCTTGCCTTTCTTTTGGTACCTATATTTTTATGATTCCCTGTTCCTGTGATCCTATTTTTCTTCATCATTGTTAATTTTAGCTTATTGACAATAAGTTGCATAGTAACCATACTTTCTACAATTGAAACATCTAACATATTTTACATCTTTGAATCTTCTTGAATCCTTATTCCTTCTGCTATAATTTGCTTCTTCATCATCGGATTACTCATTGCTTGATTCTGACTTCTTACCCTTTGTCTTCTTAATTGCTTTGAAAGTTGCTTCCTTCTGAGGATTAGGTTCTTTTGTTATTAACTCAAAAGCTATAATAATACCAAGCAACATATCTCTTGTCAAAGAATCACCATCCTTTGCTTCTTCTATAGATAAAATATTTTCACTAAACCTTGTTGGAAGAGACCTTAAGATCTTATCACAAACATCCGATTCATCCACATTAATTCCAAGTCCTTGCATATCATTAACAACCTCATCTACCCAAAGTAGATAAGAACTAATGTCTTTCTCATTCTTCATTCTTAATTCTTCAAATTGTCCTTTGAGATTTCATATCTTTGCCTTTTTGACACTCTTATATCCTTCATATATGCTTTGCAACTTATCCCAAATTCCTTTTGCATATTTACAATGCATAACTTTTATTGATTATGTTCTATGCAAACCTCTCAAAAGTGCATTCATTGATTTTGAATTGTAATGTTGTAGAAGCTTACCTTAATTATCTGTAGGTGGATCGACTGGTGGTATGTATCCATTTTCAACTACTTCCAAAATTTCATTGCCAAGTGCCATCAGGTGAACCTTCATTCTCATACTCCAATATATATAATCACTTCCATAAAATATTGGTGTTGAATTATCTGAGGACACATTATTAGAATCCATTGTGTTCTTGAAAGCTTTTCCTTCAAGCTATTAAACTCTTTCGAAGGAACCCACTCTGGTACCAATTGGAGAACACAAGCTTATACTGAGAGGGGGGTGAACAGTATAAGACCACTTTTTACTTTTTTTTCCCACTAAATATTATGAAATGTATAGATAGCAATATCAATAGTAGTAATCAAAGCAATGCACAAATCACCACACACAATAGAGACACCAAATTTATGTGGTTTACCCAATGTGGGCTACTCCATAGAGAAAATATTCACTAAAATTTTCTCAATCAATCTCTTGGGATCCTTGCCCTATTATAATTTTTATGGATATCTATCCAAAGGAGACACCAACACCCTAATAAAGTTCATGTATCTCTATACACAAGAGAACTCCTTTCTCCTAAGCTCTGACTAGTGATATTATAGAAGAATTATTTCCCCACTAATTTGGCTAATGGATCTCATCCACTAGAGAATTTCATCCTCTATACTCTATCACATTCAAATATTTGTCTCAAATATGCACTAAACACAGTCCTTCAGTCTAGCATAAATCTATCCTCAATCTCTATCCTTTGATCTGCACTAAACACAGTCCTTTGGTCTAGCAAAAATCTATCCTCAATATCTATCCTTTGAACGGTACTAAACATAGTCCTTTAGTCTAGCATAAATATGTCCTCAATATCTATCCTCTAATATATACTAAACATAGTCCTTCAGTCTAGCAAAATCTATCCTCAATATCTGTCCTCAAGCCTTAACTCAAAGCTTGACAAAATCACAAATCAACTCTGCTGGATATGCCCCAAACCTTAACTCAAGTTTTGAACAAATAAATCAATCAACTCTGCTCACAAGCCTTCTCAAAGACTTGTCTCAAATCTGCTCAACAAGTCCTCACTAGAACTTGTCCAAATCTACTCAATAAATCCTCACTAGAACTTATCCAATTTTGCTCTCAATATGTATTGTAAGATTCCACAAAAGCTCACACAAATCTATCCATAAGTCTTCTGAAAGACTTACCTCAAATTTGCTCAACAAGTCCACACTAGAACTTGTCCAAATCTCATAGAAACATAAAGAGAATTTTTATAGACTCAATATGCTTCACATTCATCATAATGCTTAATCAATTTCAGTCACTCTCTTAGAAACATATAGAGAATTGTTAGACTCAATATGCTTCACATTCACCACAATGCTTAATCACTTTCAATCACTCTCTTAAAAATATATAGAGAATTGTTAGAGACTCAATATGCTTCACATTCACCTCAATACTCAATCAATTTCAATCACTCTCTTAGAAACATATAGAGAATTTTTAGAGACTCAATATGCTTCACATTCACCTCAATACTCAATCACTTTCAATCACTCTCTTATCACATAAACATATAGAGAATTTTTAGAGACTCAATATGTTTCACACTCATCAATACTCAACCTATTTCTCAAATCAATTTAGAATATAGAATAATTTGTTTCATAGAACTTGAACAATCACTTCACACATTCACTTGACTAGGCTCAACCAACTCTACTCAACCAATCACTAAATGAAATGATCCTTGCTCACAAACCCTAGTCCAAACATATGAATACTCACTCAAATATTTCCAACAATGCTTTATCAACCAATCTCACATAACAATGATACTCATGTTCTTACCAAATCCTAGTTCAAGTTCTTCACTCAACAACTCACTTCAACAACAATGCTTAAAAGACAATCTTCACATAACAATGATACTCATGTTCTTACATCCTAGTTCAAGTTCTTCACTCAACTCAAATACTTCAACAACAATGCTTATAAAACAAGGTTTTATCAACAAATCTTAATTCCAGAAAACCTTGAAGCATTAATTCAAAACACTCTCAACAATACAAACCAAACAATCCTTTTAACTCCAACTTTCCATTCACAATTTTCAAAGAATATGCCCATACATTTTTTTGGATGTAGAAGTGCCTTTAGAAAACCTGTCTTAATCACAATTTATTCTTTCCAATTCCAATGGTTAAACACAACAATATCACTTCAACACTTTTCAAAAATACTCCTTGGACATAAAACAATCACAACTCAATTTATGCCTTATTGCTTCCTTTTAAAATTAACACTCATCATAACATACATAAATATAATTTCCTTGATACACCTTATAAACTCCAACTTAAAATAATATCCAACACCATAAAAATATCAACCAAACACCTTACAACCTTTTCAAAACATTTGAGCAAACAACATTAAAAATTTAATTTTGCAAAAACCCTTATAACTCCTTTAGCAACCTTAGAACCAATTTAAATATGCAAAAATTAATTTTTAAATGCCCAAACTATATTCCCAAAATTTGCGACAACCAATTTACAAGCACACCTATTTCTTCCCTAAAAGGGGACTCGATGAGATTTGATCTGCCGTCTCCTCTATCCTAAGTGCCTTAGCACTTGGGATACCACCGTGTGGGTTACAAATGCCCACGTGAAGGAAGGTAGAACCCCTTCCTCTTATGCCTCCACTCATCGTCTATTTCTCACAAAACTTGCACACCCTTTCCTTGCTTTGGACGCAGCGTAATTCGTAAGGCTCACAATAATAATCAAAGGTATGGTAAGGTTTGGTAGGGTAGGAATTCCCCCCTTATATACACATTTTTAATTCCTCCTCACTTCGGTGGTGCTTTATTCGAAATCAAATTTTGAATGTTAAATTTGATAATCCACCTTAGGGTTATTTTTTTTTTGATAGTTATAAGTGTTTGTATTTATAGCGGGTTTTAACAACGATCCCAAAACCTGATTACATAAGCAATGGGCCTAGGGCATAAATCCCTTGAAACTGAACACCAAAATAGAAATCCCGCCCAGTGATAACAGTAAGCATGAAACAATCCCTCTTAGCGGGAAACAAACAAATAAGAAAGAAAGTAGTTTTGGAGATCCCGCCCAGCGGGGAGTAGCCAAAAACCACCATCGAGAAGATCCCACCCAGCAGGAAGCACAGAAAAACCGTTACAATAAAATCCCGCCTCGCGGGAAGCAGTCAAAACCACCACAAATAGTCCCGCCTAGCGGGAAGCAACAGGGAAATCCCGCCATCCGGGAAACCAGCAGAAAAGAAAGGATCCCACCTCGCAGGAAAACCAGCGGATTTGGCGGATCCCGCCTTGTGGAGAAACCATCCCGCCCATCGATAAAACATTCAGTTCAGCGAGAGCCATCCTGTAGGAAGCCGACGACCAGCACAGAGAGGATCCAGCCCATCAGGAAGTGACCAGAGAGTTGCACCACAAGGAACCCGCCTCGGGAAAACAAAAGAGGATCCCAGCAGCAGGGACCAAGAATCCCGTCCAAGCACAGAGCCCGTCGAGGATTCACAAGAAAAAGGGGGAAGTTGTCCAAACCCTAAATCGTCACCTCCATCGCACCGAGAAACGCAGGGGACCAGATCCACGCGATTAACCTGCAAAAAAACCCCAGGGGGGAAGCCTGAGGGAAAAATGGAAGGGATCCCCAACCAAACAGGGATCCTTGGGAAGCACCGATCCGAAAAAACAACCAAGGAAACCCTAGCCGGCCGGGAGGGGCGCGGATAGTGGAGAAGGATCTCCCCAGGAGATCATCTGCAAACAACCACTCCCCGGGTGGGATGACCTGGGTTGAGCCAGGGACTGGGCAGGAACCAGGAGCCATGGGAGAGGGAGCAGGGGAGGGACCAGAGCCCTCCCCTCTCTCCACCTTAGGGTTATTTAACCTTAGCTTAAATTAATTTATAATTAATAATTAAATTAATTAATAATTAATTTAAATAACTTTATAAGTTAAGTAAATTAACTAATAAATTAATTTATAATTAATTTTAAACTTCCTTTGCATAATATTATAAAAGAATATTATAATATTATTTATTTGGGTTTTTTCTTGCACTTTGGACCTCATTTGACTTTCTTGAACTGGATCTTGAAATTGAAACCGAAACGGATGCTGCCAATTGAAACTGCCACTGACTGGTGCTGAAAGTTCGATATCAATGACCACTCACTTTTGACATGAATGATAACTTACCACTCAAAATGTACAACAGTTGTTTGGAAGAGAAAGAGAACGTATAATTGAACAAAAAGAATTGGAACCTCAACCAATGGAACGTAGAATATTACAATTTCATGTTAGATTTTTGAATAACAAAGATGAAGATATACTTCAAACCCTCACTAATTTTGCATTGCAAGAAAGAGAATCTGGTGCAAGAGAAATGAGGGATGGAGTTTCAAATAAAAATTCAAATATTCTGCAATAAATGATCAAGAAAACACATCAGTTACAAGAAGAGTATAAGACCATAAGGATGTATAATACACAATTAAGAGAGCAAGTGGTTCACAAATTAGATGAGATGATGAAATGTATAAATAAAAGAGAAGAACTAATAGTAGAAAAGCTAGATGAATTTGAACAAGGACTAGAACTATAGGTATAATAGTTAAGGGGAAGCACCAATGGCAATGGGTTAGCACCATCAGAAAGTAGCCTTTTCTCCCTAAGCTCTAGCAGTTTGTCTTTAAACACTATGAGTTCAATTGAATAGTGGAGGTACTACTAGTTATACTTCCCCATTGACAAGAAGGTCTAGAAGGCAAAGAAATATTATACCACCAAATCCTCAAAGACAAGGGCAAGATGAGATATTTGAACCATGAAGAAGAATTGAAGATTTTTTGATTCCATAGAATATCGATTATGCATAGAACAAATGGCTAAAATTCTATGGGGAGATATTAGGGAAGTTCCAGAACAACCCAAAAATGGAGGATGGATTGAAGATTCAAGTAGTGATGAAAACCTTCCTACTCAAAGAGACCCTAATACCCCATATCCAAGTCCCAATTATGCAAGAAGAAGGCAAAGGGACAAAGATCGAAGTTAGCAAGTAGGGGTATGATTCCTTGAAATGGTTCAAGAAGCCAAAAGTAATGAACCATTAATTACCTAGGAGTAGGAGGCTGAAAGGATGGAAAATAGCTCAATTCATTATAGTAATCCAATAAGAGGACCACAAGGGAGGTCAAAAGTATAAGAGTGTCGAGCGATAGCTAAACAATTAAGAAGATGGATAAGAGAAGTGAGAAGGTTACAAAGACAAGTGTAGGAAACATCTAGATGGTTTATGTATGCAACAGGCAAAGAAAATGACTCCAATACTGACTTTGATTTCTTAATTTAATATCAAGGTGCACTGGTAGAGTGTGAACCATAGAGATAGTTTAAAGAAGCAATATGGCATAGATGATTGTTGAAGGTAGATCAAAGGTTGATAACTCTAAGATAATTATCACTAGGAACTAAAAACCATGAGGGGAAACTAACAAGAGAAAAATTACTTAATAAAGCAAGGAATGGAGGTAACTTGAGCAATCCAAGGGGATTGATAGGTCTTCTTGGTAACCCAAGTATACCTAACCAAGGGAGGAGTCTGTTTACTCTGCTTATTGGTAGCTCAAAGGGGAGAAATCCCTTTCCTACTACTCGTAGGTTGACTAATCAGTAAAATAGATCTTAAGGATTATTTATAGATTCAGTATAAAACAACCACACCCATGAGTTCATGAGAATGACCCATCAAGACCACCTCATGAAACCCATGGAAATCAAAGAAGTCTTCTTAAGGTACTGAGAAATTGAACAAATCTCGAATAGCTAGAAGTTTGGCAATCCCACATAAGGGATATTTGGCCATAAATAAGGGAAGGACATGAAGAAAACTTTTGGTGAAGATAAGGATTCTAAAATAGAGACCAAGTTTTGCTAAGAAGACCAGTTCTAGGCCTAACATGCCAAGGAGAATTATAAATAAGAAGGAATATGACGGTTAGAGAAGAGGAAGATAAACTACCAATACGATGGTAGTCAACCGTTAGAATGATGGTAGGGCAGTAAACCATTAGGATTATGAGAAAATAGATGGTTGACATGAGGATGGTAGGGAAGTAGTCCATCATGATGATGATAGGAGGAATAGCCATCAAAATGACAATAAAAGAGAAGGTTGTTAATTATTGATATGGGCCAACAATTTTCTACAAATGAGAGTCAAAAGTAGTCAGGAAGAGAAAAGAAACCCACATGTTAAAGATATGACATGCCATCAGCAAGAGGAAGGAATGGTGAATTAGGTTATTATTAGGATAGTTAGAAATGATTGATAGGTAGAATAGTAACTAGAAACACCCCAAAGCTAAGGATATAATTGAAATAGACATCAAACAGAACCAATGCATGACAATTATGATTCAATGAGTGAGGGAAGCCACCATCATAGACAAGAGGAGGCATCATCAATAAAAAAATTAAAATTTCACATTGGCATAGCCATGCAATTCACATGACATTGGTAACACGTGGCAGGGACCCACATTGTAAATAGTGTAAATAAAGGAATAAAAAATTATAAAAAGACAAAAATAAAAAAAGATAAAAATAAGAAAAAGAGAAAATAAGGAAAAGATGACAAATGCATGCAAGGTGGCAAGGTGGAAAACATGCAACAATTTGAACATGCAATGGTAGTTAACAAATGATTTGCATGGGTGGTAATGAAAACAAGCATGGGCTATAAACAAGTGATGGCCAAGGAATAGAATACATAATGCAAATAGGAGAAGCTAACTGAAGCATTCATGAAGTATCTAGTGTAAGGACTTGAAGACTTTGTTGGTAGAAATGTCTGTAATCAGCAAATTACCATACTATACGAAGGATACCATAATCCAAAAAGAGAAATTGATAGACATTAAGGACTCATGAGAATTATAGCAATCATCCATGCAATAGAAGGATAATTATGCTAACGTATTTATAGTCAGATGAACTAGTTAATGAGTGCAGCCAATACCGACAAAATATAAAATCCAAAGAGTTGTTATTAGAGGATGGATTATGGCTACACGAGGTTATTGAAAGATAATATTGAAAGAGGTTTATGACTACAAGCAATCAAGTGTTGTCATCATCACCCTTATCATTGGGATATTGCTGCCATAATCTTTCGTAGTTAAGATATTGTTGTATCGTGTTGGCAAAAGTAGATATGCCATCATAAGTGAGGAGGAGAAGGGAAGTGACATCAATAAAAATTGGTAGAAAGGACTATCATCAAGCAAGATGATAGTAAGGATCATCATGGTCGATAGACTCAATGCCATCAAAAAACTTAACTAGAAGGACTATCGTCAAGCAATTTGGTTGGAAGGACTATCATCATAGGTAAATGGATGTGAAGCATTATCACAAAGTTAATAGGAAGCAACACCATCAGGAAAGTTGAAAAAAGCAAGGAAGTGGCCATCACAATCGTTGAACAAAAAATTATTGTCTCAAACATAGGTGTCACCACCGTCACACTGTAGAAGTAGCAAGTTGTCATTTTTATCATTGGAGGAGGATAGTCATAAGAAAGTAAAAATAAGATAAGTAGAAGTCTACCAATTCATGCCAAATTAATATATCTAGAACAATTTAGAAATGAAAAATCATAGGAAGAATCGAGATCAAAAGTACCATCAAATTCAATATTTGAAAAATAAAGATATCTCTAATCTCTTAGTAGCTAACATCTTTGCTATTATAAAATTCTAGTTGCAAGTTGAGTTAGTAGGTTGCACTCATAAGGAGAAAGCACTTCAAGAAGAAATCACAACTCTAAAGAGGCATATCTGTGAGACCTCGGCTCATAGCTCGGATGGAATTTATAGATTAAAGAACATGGTAGGTGAATTAACTTAGCAACATAGCTTGATGATGCATAATCAGACACACTTGCTGAAGCATTTGGTTCAAGTGGAATTAGAACCCAACAACACTCATTTCAATCCTCATAATAGGCTCCCATCATAATATGAGGTGGAGCAGGGTCACTTAGACTCTTCTACTTAGTAGATGTTTTCCTAGCATGGTTACTTCCTTGAAGTTTTTATTTTGGTACAGTGTAGTAGTCTCTTCTCAAAAGATAATATTCAGTCCACCCATTAGAGGGAGTGACCTAGTAGTCTCTAGTCATTCAATTTTATGTTAGCATATCTTTTTAGAGTCTTGGTGATGGCATATTTTTTCATCCCCATGACAACCACTAGGGATATCTTAGTTTTTGATATGTGTCACCAAGGGATCACTTGTGTGGTTGTTCACTTTCAATGCTTGTAGTCGGGTGTCCTATGTGTCATAATATTTCTTAGTTCTCCTCTGTGTTGGTTCTTCATGGCCTCATATTGTAATACAATAGTAAGGGCCTAAGTGTGGTCTTTGTTGTGCTTATTTTTGGTGATGGGTGCCCTGTGTGGCCCTATGAATGCACCTGTGTTTGCTTTATCCTTGCTAGAGGGAAGTCTATCATGGATTTGATGGTTGTTGGGTGTTCAAGCCTATATGTAAGTGCCTAGACCATGATTAGCCTTTATATTGTATTTGTTACCTTAATATTTTGACTAGTATGAATATGGCAACAATTTCAATATATATATTTATATATGTTTGAAAAATGACTCTAATATCACCAAGAAAATTCCTATGCTAGTGGAGGAGCACGCAAATAGGAACATGATCTTGAGTAGGAGCAAACTCAGGAGAAATAGATACATTCATAAATAGTTATTTCAAAACCAAAATAAAAGTAAATTCGATAGTCTAAATGAGAGCAAATTTCTCTCAAGAATATCACATAGATTCATGCTACCAAGTATTATTGTAGGCAGTAGTGGGAGCAAATACCACTAGAAAATATGCTTAGATAGAAGATAAAGAAAACTAGGAAACTAGCGTACATTTCATACTACAGGTTCCTAATTTTGATAAGGAAGTTTTCAAGGAGTGTTTGTTGCAAATGTTGCAAATATACAATCCTACAAAATATGTCAGTACATTGCAAGTTGGATAAAGAAAAATTACCATTGTCTTATTAGCCAAAAGTTTTAGGACATTCAGGTTGTCAAAAGGAGGACAACTAGTAGTAAAAGGATTCGATTCCAAGAGAAGCTGAAAATTAATTCAAAGCATCACAATATTGAAGAAGGAAGAAATTGAAACTTTGATGTCACATGGAAACCATGGGGTAAAACCAAACTAGCTGAAGGATGTGGGATTATAGTATATCACGAATGTATTAATGGAAAGACTGTCGAGGGTGCAACGAGCCTTGAAGTTGCCCATTTGGTTGATACCCTACCTACAAGGCATTGAAAATGGGGTAGCCTATGGTTGGGAAAATTATTTGGTGACACTTACAAAAAAACTTGATGTCTACCACCAAGAATGTTTTGATGGTCATCCATGCTATCAGATTATTTTTGGATGCTGCATATAGGGAATGCATGGAAATTCCTGGACTGAATCCTTCCAAAGAATTACCAAATTTAACACCAACAATACTAAGGTGGATGGATGCAAAACCTTAGAAAAAGAAAAACACTACAAAAAGTAACAAAAAGTGAAATAGTAATTTAGCAAAGCCTCACTCTTAGAAGATATAGTGGAGGAATAAGAGGAGGAGGAAGCTATACCACTAGTGAAAAAAGAGGAGAAATTTCATACCAATAGTACCATCACAATCACCATCACTAGGATTAGTTTAGAAGATAACAGTTGAAAGGTTTACAAAAATCTAGGTCATGGTGTGTGACATCGAGAAAGCATTGGAGTAAGCATAGAATATACCAGTAGAAACATGGTTTGAAAAACCACAAGAGGAGGATTTTGAAATTTCATAATCTCTTAATATATCTCTATTGGAAGGAACTAGTGTTGTCCACATTGGACCCATAAAATTTTTGGTTGAAGTATTGTATATTGATCCTTTAGCATCACCAACCATACCCACAGATATTTAGTATCAGAAGACCTCAGTTACACAAGCATTACAAACTCATTCATTTGATGAAATACTTGTTGCTTCAGAGGTAGAAGCGACTAGACAAATAGTAGAACCTAGCAAGGAAAAAGGATAAGAATATGAGAAGAGGGAAGAACTAGAACCAATAGAGATGGGAGAATTAGGTCAATCATTAGGAACTCAGTTGAACCCCATCACAATAAAGGGAAAAATTTTGAGCAAAAATAATTGCTAGAAAAGTAGGAAGGTGGTCCACAACAAAAAAAATCCTTTTGGGAAGTCGGTACCCACATAGGAGAAATTAGTCAGCCACATCCATTATTGGAATAGCAAGTGATCATGAAGGGAAAGTGATAAAGAAATAAATTGATCTTTTAGGCAAAATGAAGAAGACTATTTTAGAAGAAGATAAAACTAAATAAGGAGATGATGGCATGAATGAACATGTCATAATTGAAGTTCCTAAGTTTTAGGATCCACCAAAACTTAGGGTATGCATCAATCAACAAGTTGTAGCTTATTCTACTAAGCTGAACCAAGTCATGGATAGGATACGAATAGAATTTGAAGTAGGTTGTATCATACAATGGAAATAGTGGTAGTTTATGGTAGAAGAACTTTATAAATTAGTGTAGTGGGATAGAAAAAGGAAATGGTAGTATGAAATTTCTAGAATTTATCAAGAACAACCATGGGAATTGCCAATGGAAAGCATTAAGACCATGGAAGGGGTAGAAAGACTACCACAAGGAATACTAACAACATACCTAGAGCCTTCTCAAGTTTACATAATGGGTCATGGGAATCATGCATCTTTTGAAAGCATGGAGGGAAGAAGGCAACATGTAGAATTGGTACCAAAGTTATTCTCGATGTATGACCATATAAATTTTATGGCACATTTGATATACTGGCTAGCTAAAGGGATTAAGCAACTACACTTGGTGAAATAGAACCTTATACAATAGTTACAAGAAACTAAAGGAAGATTGCATAAATCAAAGAAAAAGCTACAGAAAGTTGAACCATAGGTGAATGATGATATTGCTCAGTTGACTAAAACCATGAAGAATATTTAGGAAACTCAAAAAGAACTGAATAATCTCAATGAGCAAATCAAGGACATGAAGAATACTATTAAGGAAATGAAAGCTAATTTGTTGCAACAACAATCAATAAATACACTATTGTAGCAATAGTAAGCAGAACTAATGGCTCAAAATTTTTATCATGAAGAAGCTTTGTTGAAGGAGCTTGAATAGACTAAGTAGAAGGAGGAAGCATTGCTTAAAGAATTGGCTCAGACACAACAATGAGAAGTAGCATTGAAGAATGAGTTGAAGCAAAAGAAACCAACGTTTCCAACTCTTTTTTTTTAAGCAAAAAACCCCTTACGGGGCCACCTTGGTCTGAGAGACCACAAACAGGGGGTTCTACACCATTAAAGTCACCCGAGAGTCGCACCCGTCCCTGCCCACACCAACATTATCAATTGGATTTTGGATACCCAATTCAGCTTTTTGGTAGGGTGGATATTTGAACCTAGGACCTCCTTTGGAGGATTGCCCTCTCCTCTCCAACTCACCTACAACACCTAGGTGTTTCCAACTCTGACATAGTAGAAAATGAGAGAATTTTTTATCAAACGTGAAGAAAATATCTTACAACAATTGCAATTCATGGAGGATAAATTCAATACCTATGGTGTGGAATGGGTCAAGTACTATAGCTATTCCAAGAAGCTATAAGATGAATGAGAAGCCTACAACCTTTGCATTCAAGAATTAGAAATCCTACACGCATCAGAACCAAAAGAGATAGAAACTCCAGCAAAACAATGCAAGAAACTGCTAAGGACATCAACTAATGTAAAGGGGGGGATAGATATATACAACAACACTAAGAAAAAGTGTGAGTGTTTGTAAAAAGGTCTACACATTTTGCACTAAATGAAATGTAATGGAAATATGGTCAAAATAAAATGTAATGTGGTATAAATGAAATATTTGGAAATTTAGATGAAATGAAAATACAATTCTCATTATAAACAATTAACAATTATGTTAAGTATTATTTTATGAAGGATGTTCAGAATAGGCAATTTTTATAGTTTTTGTCATGTCACCTATAACTACTAGGTCTAAGGTATAAATAGACCCCTTACAATTCAATTTTTATCCTATTACATTGATAAACAAGTCTATGTATGAGGGAGAGATGCCATATTGTTACAGCATAAGGTTTGACATAGTATTGTTACAATCATTGACTGTACTTGTACATGATTCCATTGATAATGTAAACTTATTCACTTATGCTAATTGTATCTCCATTTATGTTGATATTAGGCTAGATTCTTATCTCTATATTCTAAGTGTTGTAGGTAGGATTGCTTAGGTAAAGTCACCTTCAGACACACAATCCAATTTGTAGTAACCAACATCATCATAGAGTAAGCATCACCATCCTAGTTTGATATTATCTAATGCAGTTTTTAACACTAGTACAAGTCATGTTGTCATACTGACTATAGTCATGCACCATACCATCATGTCGTCATGCTAACTATTATCATGTGTAGAGCTTGTCATCATGATCCATGCCATCATGGGTGATGTTGTCATGGGTGATGTCATTATGGGTGATATCGTCATGCTAGTTGCTATCATGTTGAGTTTCATCTTGGAAGATATCATCAAGACTGATGCCATCATGTAAAGCTATAATATCAAGTTGGACTGTCATCCTAGTCATTGTCAAATAATTGCCATCTAAGTTGTTCTGCAATCATTGAAGTCATGTCATCACATATGTATAGGAACCATTGCCATTTCTTCTTCCACTAATAATCATTCCCTCATTTTAGTAATTCCTCATCACTTCTACAAAAGCAAGTAACACACCAACTAGAGGAGGGGGAAACCCCTTAAGAAGGAACTTCTTTTGATTTGGTGACAATCAAAATCTAAATTTTGACCACTATAACTTCCCTTTCTATTTATATTGCTCCCACTTATTTTTACCTCTCTATTTATTCTCTTTCCACTTCTTTTTCTCCTACCCCTACTTCTATCCACTCCCCTCATCATCCACAAGTGAATCAATTAGTTCTCCAAGAGGAAATCTACCTCCCATTACTAATTTCATCATTAACACCACATCAATCACTTCATTCCCCATACCATCCATTGAAGTCATCACTTTACAATCCCTTATCTCCTAAACTATGAGCCCATATCCCTCATAGCTAGTATATCCTCTAGTCAATACATTGAATCAATTGGTGATATGGGTATCCACATAAAAATATTTATTCACCTCCATATCCACATAATTCACCTCACAAACCAGATCCTCACATCCATAAAGCCATCCTAGTTTGCAATTAATTTTTTCTTAAGGAAATTATGTTTCCCATGCATACTCCTTTGACCAAGCCTACAAAAGCAGCCCCAAAAACTAGCTTACCTACAAGGCCTAGCTAATATATTTTTGGGGGTATATCTATTGAAGTAGATAAGAATAATGTACGAGAGGAATTTTAATCTAAAAAAATTATAGAAAGTTTTGGAAGGAGTGTAAATAACTATAGGATAAAACATCTAGGGCACTAGTTATCATGTAGTCTCCAAATGGTATCTGGTAGCAAAAAGTCCTCATTACAAAATTATACCATAATGAGCCTTCTAGAATCAATTTGAGAGTATTAGATATGGATCTAACAAAAATAAATTATTGTTAGATGATCCAACTCTCCACTGGCATAACTATACAATTTGGCTAGATGGTAGTGGAGAATGACATAGCAAGGAAAAATGCAACATAACTAGAAGTAGTAGTGGACCAACTAAATATAGATAAATCACAAATTCAATGAGATATTGAGACCCTTAGGAAGAACACCATTAATAAGGAAAATATACAATAGCAGGTTGAGGAAATCAAGTCCAAACTTGCTAAAGTTGATAAGCAAAAATAGTAGTTGGAGGATCTTTCATAGTAACTTGAACAAGGGAAGGACAGAAAAAAAACAAGTAGAAAAAGAGAAATATCAGTTGGAGGACCAATTAAAATAGATACAAAAATCCCAACAAGCAAAATATTTTAAGCTTCAATATGATATTATCAAATTAAAAGGAGCGGTTGACCAAGGGTAGGTCTAAAAAGTTGAAAAAGTAAAATCCCTGGGATAACATTAAGATTGAGGCAAAAAGTGCTAAGAGGTACTTTGAATTTATGTCCAACATCATAAACCAAGTGGTAAGGATCATCAAGAAAATCAAAGAAGATTTAGTTGTGTAATAGAAGATGATTAAACAATTGGCTATGATGATGATAACTTAGGCATAGTATATACGAATATAAAGGAAGGACCTCGTTAGAATATTAAAAAAAATACTTGATTCCCAAAGATATACCTAAACCTACAAGGATATAGTGGAATATTTAGAATCCCAAGAGAATCCCAAGCACATAAAACAGAAAAGAAAATTTAGGGGCTAGTCATTGTTGGATTGCCTAATGTGTTTGACCATCAAAATAATACCCTCGATAATTATATCATTGTTTTAATGATAAAAGAGTAAAAGGCCAAGGTTGTAGCTGACACAACAAAAGAACAAGTCAAAAAATTACAAATTTTCTCACCAAACTACAAGAAATGATGGTAAAATAGGATAGGTTATCTGAAAAATCCATATGATGCCTTGGAAGGTGACATAGAGAACCTCATAGATATCCAACTACTAGGGTATAAGTAATGTTAGATGTTGTTGGGGCTCTTCCATAGGATTAAATAAGGAGAACCATCAATTTTTCATTTTGCGATAAGGGAATCCAATTTTTAAGACTCCATGACCAAGGATGAAAGAAAGACTAAGAATATCTCACTAATAGAGCATAATTATCCATGAAGTTGCTAAAAATATAGTGACAATTCACTATGCTATTATTTTTCCATTTTGGGGGATTGAAAAACCTTTATAATTAATCAATTATAACCTTCAAAACCATAAAATTTTCTAAGTGAATAATAGAGGATTGATTGGATCTAAAGGTACTAATTTACTTAGAATGAAGTTGTCAACTCACAAGAGTGATTTGCTAGCATGATGAGAGTTATTGAATCATAGGAATGAAGTGCTACTAGACTAGAGTGATTCACTAATATCTTTGAGCAAATCACTCATGGAAAACTAAAGGGATAAAAAAAGTACACAAATTCTAAAGAAGATTTTTGTAAAGCAATACTTTGGCATGTAGTGACACCACCAAGCATTTTAGAGGCATTTTCACTCATTTAGAGATGTAACTATATGCATGAAATTTTTGGAGGTGCATAATAATTTTAGGGATGCCCCCACTTCTTTACTTGTACTAGGAGTACGAATTTTCACCCAAGGTAACTTAGCGATGAATTCTTCCTATAAATAGGAGCCATGGGCTCTATTGTAAACATGTTTTGGCCTTACAAAAGTTAGAGATACACTCTATAAAACCCACATCATGCTCTTTATTTGTAGGTTAATGATAAATTGATAAGTCTTTTGCTTTCTATTAGTGACACCACCATCCTGGATTGTGGAGTGCACAATTATTGTTGCACTATCCTTTTTCTATCTTTTCATTTCTCTCATAATATCATTTTATGTGAATGGGACTACATTGTTGTTATTTTATTTTCTCATGTTTTAATTGATCATACACTATTTGCTATGGTTATTATCATATTTACTTTCAATATTTCACACCCTAAAGTTCATAATTTACTTTTCATGCATTTGAATTTTTGCATTTACTTTTTGCACTTTAATTTCTTGCATTTAATTCCATGCGATTAGATTAGATTAAATAGATTTTAGCAATGATAGTTGGGAACCTTTATAAATCTAGAGGTTGGAAGAGTCATTATGTAACGACTCTAATATAGCCATGGTAGCTATATTTATTATTATTACCTTGGGCCCTAAAATAAGGTAGGTAGCCCTTAAGCATTAGGGTTAGGGTTATTGTTGATTTAGTCTATAAATAGGAAGAGTTATGTTGTAGTTTAAATTATCTTTCATATTCAAATCTTAGTCACCTTTGTTACACACATGAGAATTCATCATATTTGAGTGGCTATGAGACTTTTTTCTCTCAAAGTGGGTAGGATTTAAATTTACTAAGAATATGCAATATGTGACTTACATTGTTGATTTTATGGTATTGAATCTAAATTATTGTTTCCAATGGATATTTACTATTGTGCATTATTGAATTGTAAGTGCTATTGATATATTTTTGGAAGTTGTTTTAATGGTATTAAAGCATTTAATTTGGCTCCCTATAGCATTACAAAAGAGCAGCATAAGGTAATGCACCTATTCTTTGTTTTTGCTTCTTATTACCTAGTAAATTTTTATCATTTTTTGGCCCAATATTTTGACACATTTTTCTTCTATAATATCATGAGTTATATGTTGTTGTTTCCTTTTTCAACATAGTTAAAAAAGATAAAAAATAAATAAGGGGTATCAAGTATGTTTGGACCCTTGTATGAGACCCATCTCATTGTGATTATCTCTTCAAACCAGTCAAAATAAGGGGTACTCTTAGCAACAATTACTTAGGGAACTAGTGTGCTAGAACCCTTGCATGAGACCCATATCATTGTGATTATATCTTAAATCCTATCAAAGTAAGTGGTATTTATCACAACACTTGTCAAAAGTTCTCCAAAACATTCTTTTGGATTTTATATTTACTCCTAATGCATGAATAAACTTGCTACTTCTACTAGTTGGTTGTGAATCAATGGTCATTTGTAGCACATTGGTCATCTATAGAATGTGATCATTGAGTATAAATAAGCATCAAACTATAAATATTTGTAAGCATCACAACACTCAACCAAATATCAATAGCTTTGACCAACATGTCCTATATTTTTTAAACACCATGGTTTTGCCTCCTCCCAACATCCCTCCTCCTGCCACTCCTGTTGCTACTCCTCTAATTGGTAATGCTCTTCCTAATACAATTGACTATAGTTTGCAATTCTATTTTGAACATGAAGAAAAATTGGTTAACTACATCACTAAATCTTAGGCCTACCTTAATTCTATTCAAAACCATCTTGGTCTTGCCCCTACTAAGAATTCCCTTGACCAAGAGTTTCAATAAGTAATTGGGATGTATCCACACGACATGAAATAGGCACCAAATATAAAGGAACACTAGTATAAAGAGACAATAATGTTACACTCCAAACATGAAGAGTCGGCTATATTTCCAATTGTGTAAAAAATTCATTATATATGGTTCATAATAATTTAAATGAGAAACATCATATCTTTTATATTTTTCATCTGCTGCTTCTGCGCAAGGGTGTGCCCACCTTAAGTGGCCATTGATTTACTTTATTCGTTCACCGTGATTCCTTATTTCATATTCGCTTCGTCCTCTGTCTGCATAATAATTGTTTGTTTGTATTTCATTGTGCAAGGGATAGAAATATCCCTGCAAATAATCTACCAACAATCATCATTTGGTCATAAACCCCCAATTTTCCATGGTATCCATATGGATCCTTATGCTACTAGGGGTATTGTTCAAGGTAGGGGGGGTTTTAATTTAGAACTTTCTAATGATCTTGATCCATATATAGGAGGTGCTACTAATTTTCTTTATTAGCCTCATTATGTTACTATTTCATGCATAGACACCTCAAACTTTGAATGCGTGGGTCCACTTGGTTGGCTAGCCAATATGGATAGCATCATCTGTCTATGCCATGTGCTTGAAGAAAGTTGTATTACCTTAGTTGCTACTAAGTTGGGAAGCCATGCTCATTAGTGATTGTTATAGGACCTATCATTATATAGGACCTCTCTTATATGGAATAGGTTCAAATCATTGTTCCTCCATAATTTTGACAAAGGATCTTATACTTTGTATGTGATCCATATGATGCAAAGCAAGAAAAAGGTTTAATTAAGGAATATTACATAAAGTTCACAAGTTTACGCACCTACACCTATTAATTGGACCTAGTGGTAGTTGTATCATCATTTCACCATGATTCTAGAAATGGAACTTAGTGGGAATTCAACATACATAATCCATACACCCTTGAAAATTCTAAACATATAACTCTAATGGCAAAAAAAAGATCCAAGTGTCCTATCCCCAACCTCAACATAATTTCAATCTTAATGGACTTACTTCAATAACTTTAATGATGAGTGCTCCTAGGGATTTTTTATTTTAGTCATTCATGCCATCCCAAAGATCATACCTATGAAGAACATCATAACTTCCAAGTAAAAGTTGAGGAAGTAGCAATGTTATATGACGAAGATCAAGATTCATCAAAGCAGGAGACATCGACTGAAGTGGAAAATTCTAAGCATGAGGATGATACAATGGATATATTTGCATTTAACCTTATAGGGATCTAATCTCACCATACCATTAATTTCTAAGGATTCATCAAATATTAGTACATCAATGTGTTGACCGATTCATCTAGCATACATAATTTTATTAATAGCAAAACAACAAAGTATTTGGGACTATATATTAATACTTCAACCAAGGACATATTTCAAGTATTGATTGCAAATATGGTCACAACTCAATGTGTGGGATGGATTACTAAGGTTAACATCTATATAAGTGACTATACTTGCTCTAGCCATCTCTTCTCCACGAATATTGGAAGTTAATATGCCATCTTGGGAGCATAATGGCTATCCTAGCTTGGCAATATTACTATTAATTTGTAATGCGTATACGTCAAATGGATAAAGAATGATAAGGTTATTTGTATCCAAGGAATCCATCATCCTCCCTCCAAGTTGGTTAGTTCCCATATAATGAAAAATATATTGAATAAATGTGTTCATAGATTCTTTGCCCAGGTCACTTATTCCAAATTTTCCTTTAAACTTATAGACTATTATGGATTATTATGCAAATGTCTTTGATTATACCATGGGTCTTCCTGTATCACTCCAAATTTTTCACACCCTTACCTTAAGGCTATAGGATCCGTGCCCGGAAGGGGGATGTGAAAAGGATGTCGCGGTACCTTGGACTGAGAGGACTTGCGAAGGTCCCACCTCTCAAGGGAGGTGTTGGTGATTTTTTGATGGATGGTGGGTTCACCAGGAAACATTTAATGGCAGTTTCCATGCCTAGGTTGGGAATGTGTTTTATGTGTTCGTTTTTAGCCTTAAGCATTCAAATCCTAGGTTTGGCCAAAATGCATCTAAGCTATTCTATATGAAGATGCAGATTAAATGAATACAAAAAATAGAATTAAGACAAAAAAATAGAGAAGTTACATAATGTTAAAAGCAAAATACCTGATCCGGATGTCTGATGAAGATTCTAATCTTGAAGCAGTCAGGATCGCCTCTGATTTGATAGGATCGTCTGAGATCAGACAAGATCGTCTGAGATCTGACGAATTCGTCAGACGAATTCGTCAAAGACCTGCAAACAAAGAAATAGGTGCAAAATACAGAAAATGCAACTATCCTAACAGAGGGAAACAATGTAAAATGACAGCAACAATATCAAACTGAAACTTGAAAACAGAAACATGAATGAATTATGCTAATTAGATAATAATTATGATTTAATTATGCATTTGATCTAGATGGGTGAACTCCAAAATGCAGAATAGTATAAAATACTGAATAAAATTGCTAATTACAACATAAAACAATAGAAAAAGGGAAGAAGAAATGCAAACTTTAGGCACTGATTGCCTCAATGTTGACTGCAGTCGAAATCATCTCGCATTTGTACGAAATCGTCTCTAATTCGACAGGTTCGCCTCCGATCTGAACAGGTTCGTCGACGACGATGTAAGCTTGCTTCGGCTAAAAAACAATATGGTACCTGCAACAAAATTGTATAGAACTAATGCAAAATAGAAACTTAGGATGTTTTAACATGTATGCAGTTGGGTTACAGGGAATTTCAGCCAAGGGGTGCTAAGGGGAGGGCTTAGGATTAAATAGGCTTAGGAGGGAGGTTAGGAGGTTGGAGATCATCCCTATTTGGGAGATCTCCAACGGGGGAGGGTCTCTAACGGTGCAGACACGCTTCTGCCTGGATTAGAGGCCCGTTGGAACAGAAGCTAATTATGCAAAATCAGTTTTGAGACAAGATCATCTGGACGTCCTAGCCCAGACGAAATCGTCAGATCTAGGGTGATATCGTCTGATCGGCGATGATATCGTCAAACGGTCAAAACAACCTCTAAAAATGGCACAAAAAAGGGGGAAACGGATTACCCGACGGTTAACGGGGGTTTGGGAGGTTAAAATTTGAATTTAAATTATTTACTATAGTAAATGTAATTATTACAATTTCATTGCGCCAATTTTAGGGTGCTACATTTTGCCCCCTCTTTAGAAAATTTTCCAAAGAAAATGTGTTAAAGATGAGTTCTTCTCGATCTATGAGAAAGCAAAAATTATTCCCATTTTTAGGCGACGATTCTTGGTCGAATCATACGACAGCTTACTATGGTGCCCCCTCCGTGTTTTTACCCAAATCGAACGTTTGAGGTAAAAACGCGAAAAAGCAAAAATTGTTAAAATGTTGTTAATTATGTTTTTGAATAAAATTAAGAAAAATAGGGTAAAACCCTAATTCATTTTTACTGTTCATTTTTTGGTTTTAGAGCTCTGGAAGCAAAAATGGTGGAGACAACGCACAGATCGACAGAGGTCCGGCACGGGCTATGGGTAAGAGTCTAAACTTAGTTTAGAGTGATTTAATTTGAATTTACATGCTTTTTAGGTAAATTTTAAATGAATTTTGAGCATCGCGGCCATTTTTGGGCCGTCGACGTCATTGGGATGAAATTGTCCCGATTTCGACGAAATCGTCTCAAGTTCGCCAATTTCGTCTAAGGGCGAAATCGACGAAAGGGGGACGATTTCATCAAATTAGGGATGATTTTGGCTTGCAAAATCGGAGACGATTCTGCTCAAATTGGGGACGATATCATCCAATAGTGGACGATATCATCATTTGATTAAATTGAACTTATTTTACTTGCATTTTTAATCACTTGAATTGTTATTAATGATTGTTTTGTTTTGTTGTTGTTGTTGTTTATGTTGCAGAGAGGATTGCTAAAGAGCAGGGAATGGAAATATGGAGGTTTGAGAGATGACTTGGCCGCTCTTACACAGGCAGAGCGGGATCAGCTGGCACAGGCCGGCTTACAGCATGTGGCAGAGATGCCACAAGTGTCTACAGACATGGGGCTACTGACAGCCCTAGCAGAGAGGTGGTATCCGGGTTCTTCCTATTTTCGGCTACCTACAGGGGAGATGACTCCCACACTAGAGGATGTATGGAGGATTCTGAGGATCCCCATATAAGGACGGTTGATCACTCCTACGACCAATCAGGGCCATGCTATGGGACGGTTGTGTGGTGACCCGAGCTTCACCCTGGAGAAGGGCGAAGTTAACATCGAGGCACTACGTTAGATGCCTGGGGCATCTAGACTCACACAGGTTTTAGCCGAAGTGGTTGGTGGACTTCTGCTGTGCCACCAGAGCGGGTGTAGGGTACCATGGATGCTAGCAGATGTGATCTACGATATGCGAGACCATGGCTACAGGTTCTCTTGGGGCAGCTATGTTCTATGTCGGTTGTACAAGATCTTGCATGGGGTCATGTACAAGGGCGGCCGATGTCTAGTTATGACATCGCTCCTACAGGTTTGGTGCTGGGAGCACATTATAGTGCGAAGGCCGATAGGGCTTCCTCTAATAGGGATTGATGGGGAGAGGCCCCGAGTTTTCTACTGGTGGCTCTAGAGAGGGTCACAGTGGCGGATCGACCTTTCGATGTCCTGGAGACTACTGGATGACCTAGTCCTAGACTAGATCACCTAGAGGCCATGGCAAGAGCATCCAGGGTGGGCTAAGGACGGACAGGAGCTGGCTCACATCAGGCAAGTTTGTTGGCTATGGATGGAGAGGGGAGAGGTGGAGCTCCACCACTACGACCGAGTTTTGTGATAGTTTGGTCTACAGCAGGGGATCCCATCTCTCAGGGATTACGAGTTTTCCCGGACTATCCGGGATAACACCACAGTTAGTAGGGCTCTAGACATGTAGTGCTTCTAGAGTCAGGACTTGGACGATGCCCCCATTCAGCTAGTGGATGGGGACGATGCAGGGGTAGCCGATGGCTATGATGCCTGGTACGCAGGCATTCGCCCTCCTCGGATGATGAGGGCTTAGGGTCCGATACACGCAGTTGTGCATCGGATAGGGAGGCAATGCCAGGTAGCTATGGAGGTGGCCTAGGGTCACGATGGGAGAGAGCAGAGGAGGCCACAAGCACAGGAGAGGTCATGATAGCGGGAGAGGAGGGCGGAGAGACCCCCTTCTCCATAGAGAGAGAGGCCACCATCGCCCAACAAGGGCAAGGGTGTCGACACAGGGGAGAGTAGCGAGACAGCTACTCTTCGAGTGGAGATGATTCGTATCTAGGCATAGGTGTAGACCCTACAGGAGGAGGCTGCATGACATCGAGCTGAGGTTACACAGCTCAGAGACGAGATTGCATGCCTTAGGGCACGGGGCGGAGGGGCGAGCACTGGGGAGCTGACATGGGCTATTGCCCAAATTACTTTCTATCAGACATTGTACTATCAGCTGGTGCCAGAGGAGGATAGACTACCCCTGCCAGCTAACATCACAGAGCCGATTAGGATCGGGTCGTCGAGGACTTCGTCCCGATCGATGACTAGGACTCGTAGTACTACACATACTGTGATGGGGCCACCTCGTCCACCTCAGGGTGGGGGAGGAGATGAGGCTGAGAGCTTGAGGGGTTCTTGAGGCTAGAGTACTGCACGACATTGTACAGATTGAGACATAGAGCATTTATTATTATTATTATTATTATTTTTGTTGATAGAGGATTGAGTATGCCGAGGTACAGATTGTGGCATACCAATCCAATTTTGATGATGTATATATACTGTTGATATATATATGCGATGAGATATTTTTGATCATATGACTTATGTTATGTATTTTTATGATGCTTTTATGTTTGATTGATTAATTTGATGATTAGATTGAGGATTTATGAAATTATGTCATTTTGAAAATTTATAATTTTGATGTCATGCTGTAATATTTTAAATGAAATAATATGATGTAACAAATTGGTTGTTTGTGATGTAATGTGATAAAAAATAAAAAGAGACTTCTAACAATAATTTCAAAGGACATTGTCGCTAGTATAGACCATTTCATGGAGTCGTTGCTCACTCGGTCGTCAAGCTAATCCTAGTATAGAAATATTGTTAAAAGTAAAAGAGTGCTTAAGAGACTGTCTTAAGACTTTGGTGCAATGGTGCAAATGATGATGATGATGGTTTGTTTTTCAGATTTTCATGAAAAAGTATGCATGAAATAATGTTAAAATGATTTTTGCTAGGCATAGAATATGTAGGTATAGACTTATACCATCATCGCGAAAATCAAAGAGAGATAGTTTTATTGCATGGTTGATTTTTAATAAATAGAAAATATGAAGACGAGGACTTGCACTAGGCATAAAATTCCAATTTCGGTTTTGGAACTATACCATCGTCGCGAAAGTCAACCAGATATATATGTTTTGATTGTATAGTTTTGAAAGAAATTTTGATTTTTCTATTATATAGTTGTCTTTATGCTAAAAAACTGTACTTGAAAGAAGAAAATGAATCATTCCAAACAATTTGCAAAAAATATTTCAAAGTATTTTGAAGACAAAAGTTAGATTTATAAGGAATCCCATGTGCATATGTGAGTTCATTTCCAATCTTGATTTATCATAATGATACACAAAATCTCTCAAATACAAATGTGTGTGCAATTGCTATGTTCATTTACCAGTTTTGAGCAAGATAATATGATACAAGTGATTTGAAGAAACCAAATAAGTGTTCATTAACCATGATGTAGATGCATATAACCATACTAGACTACTATGTAGGTCGGATTATCAAGAGCTAGCTAATCCATAAGCGGACATAGGTCTGTACAAAATAAGGTCGCTAATGTGACAGACATATCGCCATGCTAGGAGTTACCCAAAGCCAAGCGAGGTTGGGCACAAACCACCTGTTATGGGGCTTACCTCACAGTTTTCGAATAATTGAGAATTTCAGGGATTCAAGCTCATCAACCCTTCTTTTCTTTTCAAAGGGTAGGGAAAGGGATTTTATTGCTTTTGCTTTTGCTTTCTTTTCTTTTTGTATTTTTGCTTGATTTTTGAGATAGTGCTTGAAATATTGCTGTAATGATATAAAATAACATTTTTTTGTCCTTTTCTTTTTCTCTTTTTCTTCAATTTTGCCTTTTGTTCTATACTAGGGATACTTGCTCGGATTAGCTGTAGAGCAAGGGATTTTTATTCTGGGTAGGGGTGAGCTTGTCCTTTTGCCAATTCTCAAAGATTCTAGACCATGTGCATGATAGGATAGCAGGGGAAACTTTTCGCTCAAGAAATCACTTCTACTATGTAGCAAAGCATGGAAATTACAAATATAATCATTTTATTGTGAAAAGATGTGCTTGGTTTAAGTAAATAACAAGATCAATTCTCTATGCTCAAACTTTATTTAATTGAATTTTGTGGACTTTGATATAAGAGAGATTAGTAATCATGCCAGATAAAATCAAGATATTTATTTTTATTTTTTATTTTTTTTTTATTTTTGAGTGTGCAAGTGAGAGATTCCAAATAAATGCTAATTTATCCAAAATAATTTGAAACATATAACTGCAATAATTGTAAGAAAATATATATAAATTATTTTTGAGAAGTTTTGAGAATGTTGACTCTCTCTTTCTTCTTTATATTGTTTTGGTTTCGAAAGAGTCAAGAATATTGCTGTTTTTATTTTTATCATTTTTTGAAAGAATTAACAAGTGCCATAACAAATAGTTTTGAAGATTTTGATGATTATGAATGTTTTTGGTGTTTTTGAATTTATAAATTGAAAGAAAATACAAGATAGTGATTTTGAATTATTGTAAACAAATATATACAAGGATGAAATGACCAAATTTATACATAGTAACGTTTAAGATGCAAAATATTCATGGGTTCTTTAAGTTCTTTACCATCTAAGGTAGATAATTTGTATGCTCCTGATTCAAATTTAGCAGTGATAATGTATGGTCCAAGCCAATTGGGCTCAAATTTACCTTTAAGGTCCTTAGTTGCATTAGTATTTTTTTGATTTTCTTTTAAAACAAGGTCACCGATTTCAAAGGATCGATGACGAACTTTTTTAGCATATGATCTTTTAAGCTTGTTTTGGTAGGCACGGAGATGCTCCAAAGCATTGATGTGTTTTTCATCTAGGAGTTCCAGCTGACTGAGTCTGTTAGCTCGATATTCATCTCCTACTTCGGTATCTTGAAGTAGCAGAGCCAAAGAAGGAACTTCTAATTCAAATGGAAAAACGGCTTCAGCACCATAAACCAAAACAAATGGTGAAGTTCCCATGGGGGTTCGAACACTAGTTCGATAGGCCCACAAGGCTGGATATAACTGAATGTGCTAGTCACGGCCAGTTTTATTGACCAATATTTTGAGGATTTTGATTAAGGTTTTGTTAGATGCTTTTGCTTGACCATTACCCTGAGGATAATAGGGAGTGGACCAACGATGTTGAATCTTATATTTTTGGCATAATTTTTTAACATCTTTATTTTTGAAACAAGTTCCATTGTCAGAGATGAGATTTGCGAGAATTTCGAACCTACAAATGATTTGATTAAAAATAAATTTAGAGACTTGTGTGCTAGTGCAGGAAGCTAAAGGCATAGCTTCAACCCACTTTGTGAAATACTCGGTGGTAGTTATGATGAATTTGTGTCCATCAGATGACACAGGATTAATTTTGCTAATAATATCTAAGCCCCATTTTGAAAAGGGCCAAGGAGATGAAATAGCTTGCAGTTCTTGTGCAGGCGCATGGACAAGGTCAGCATGTTTCTGGCACTTGTCGCAATGGCGCACATACTCATGTGCATTCGTTTCCATGGTAGGCCAAAAGTATCCTATCCGAAGGAGCTTTTTAGCAATGACACTACCACTGAAGTGTCCTCCACAAGATCCATCGTGGGCTTCACTCAAGGCTGATTTAGATTCTTCTAAGTTCAAACATCTTAATAGGATACCTTCAAAAGATCTCCTATATAAAGTATTGCCAATTATTACAAATTGACTTGCTCATCTACGTAATAACCGATGTTGGTTTCTATTAGAATTGGCAGGGAAAGTCCCATTTTGGAGAAAATCAAATATGTCCGTATACCAAGGTTTCGGAGTAGTTTCATTGATTAGAAACACATCCAAAGGCTCTAAGCATGATTTATTTGAAGCGGGTTCCTGGAGTCGACGAATAATGATAGTGGCATATTCGTCATCTAACTCCAAGGGCAGGGGAGATGCAGCTGTGGCCATAGCATCAGCTGCACGGTTACAAGTTCGAGGAATAGATTCCAAGGTAACTTGATCAAATAGGGACATTAATTGTAAAACATAGGCCTTATATGGGCATAGTTTATCATCTCTGGTTTGATAAACTTCATTAATTTGGTTTATAACCAGTTGAGAATCACCAAAAACTAATAGATGTTTAATTTTTAGCACCAAGGTAGCTCGTAATCCAAGGATTAGAGCTTCATACTCAACAGTATTGTTGGTGCAAGCAAATGTCAATTTGAAGGACAGAGGAATAAGATGTTTTTGTGGGGATATTAAAATAATACCCGCACTAGCCCCACTCATGCATCGGGCTCCATCAAAGTATAAGGACCATTGTTCAAGTATGGTCTGCCTCTAATTGAAGGCATTCATCAGGAAACTCAATGATGAGGGGATGGGTAGACTCTAAGGGTGCAGCAACTAATTGATCTGCTATGATTTGACCCTTAACAAACTTTTGTCCTATGAATGTGAGATCAAACTCGCTTAGAGCAAGAACCCACTTGACTATGCGACCCGATAAATATGGTCGACTCATGAGATACCTCAAGGGATCATATTTGGCAATGACATAAGTTTTCTGACTAAGCATATAATGTCATAATTTTTGCGTAGCAAACACGACTGCTAGACATAGTTTCTCTAATGTTGTATAGCGGGTTTCATAACTAATGAAGGTTCGAAGGTTTGACTAATATAATAATTAGCCCGTTCTCTCTTTTCATCATCAAGCTGAGCTAACATGGCTCCTAAGGCAGAATCTGAAGCTGAAATATATAGAAGAAATGGGCGATCAGGTTTAGGCGATGAAAGCACTGGAGGATTAAGGAGGTATTGCTTGAGAAGTTCAAAAGCTTCTCTACATTCGTTGTCCCAATTAAAAGGGACATCCTTCTTAAGGAGTTTAAGAAAGGGACCGGTTTTGTCCGCCAGCTTATCGATGAAGCGACGTATGGCTTGAAGCTTACCTTGTAAACTTCATAACTCAGATATATTAGTAGGTGCGGGCATATCAGTGATGGCCGCAATATTGAGAGGGTCAATTTTGATACCACGTAAAGAAACTAAAACCCCTAATAGTTTATCGAACTTAACTCCGAATATGCATTTTGCTAGATTTAATCGAATAAGATATTCTTGTAATCGATTAAAAACTTTTCTCAAATCATCTAAATGATTATCTTCAATAATAGAGTGAGCTATAATATCATCTACATAATCATGTAGGATATCATGCATCATATCATGAAAAATATAGGTCATAGCTCGTTGATAGGTTGCACCTGCGTTCTTTAAGCCAAATGGTATTACTTTCCAACAAAAGGTACCCCAGGGGGTAATAAAGGCTGTTTTAGCCTGATCTTCAGGAGCTATCTTGATCTGATTATAACCGGAGAATCCATCCATTAAGGACATCATCCCACTCTCGGCAGTAAAGTCAATGATTTGATCCATGTTTGGAAGAGGAAAGTCATCTTTAGGGCATGCAGTGTTAATATCTCTAAAATTTGTGCAAACCCTAACTTTGGTGGCTTCTTTTTTGGTAACTGGAACTACATTTGAGATCCATTCAGCATAATCAATAGCTTGTATAAAAACAACATTCATGAGTTTTTCTAACTCCCCTTTGACTAGCAGAGCCACTTTGGGATGCATTTTTCTAAGTTTTTGTTTAACAGGTTTAGCATCCGGATGGACCACTAGATGATGCATGACAACAGAAGGGTCCAGACCTAGCATATCTTCATATGTCCAAGCGAAGACATCTTCATACTCTTTAAGGAATGCAATGTATTGTTCTTGTTTTTCTTGACTTAATTTGGATCCAATATTGATTATGTGAGGATTATCCTCCATTCCAATATTAATTTTAATGACGTTTTCTACCTCCATGTGTAGATCTCTTTAAAAATTAGGTGGGGTGGGTGAAACACCCAATTCTTGTAATTCTTGTAAGGTTAATTTGGATAATTCATCTTGAGGATTAGCGGTCCCAAGTTGGGCTATAGTTGGTATAGAACCATCAAAATAAAATCCATTGTGTAACATCTCTTCAACAGAGACATCATGGAAGATATCTCCTTCCAACTCTTCATCGGGGTCATCAACCATTTTTGGGTAAGCTATGGATAGCATGTTACATGTAAACGACTAATTTTTTAGAGGCAAATCAACATGCCTATCCAAATAATCTTGATAACATATGAGGTGATCATCATCTTCAAAAGGAAAGGGTTGACCCTTACTAGGAAATAGGCCCACACCACGATAGGCGGTGCCACGGTTCTACCTTGAAATGTTCTTTCATGCCATTTTGGAAAGGTCCCAAGCCTTTCCCTTTATATCCCATTTTAAGTATTATGGGTTTAGCTTTAATATATTCATTGGTAAAATAACACCGAGCATATCCCTCATGATGAGTTTTAATGTTCCGAGGTATTCTTCCCCAGTCACATCCTTTATAAATGAATGCACAACTCCCGACTTGGTAAGTACTTCCCATAGGTTGTGGGAGGCCCAAAGTACGAGGAGATGGCGACAAGTTATTTAAAAGAATTGAATCTTGCATGAAAGCATTTGTTTTTTTTGATATTAAGATTGTGGATAAATCTGGTAAAAGTTCATCAAAAAGAGCATAAGATGTAGAAGGATTATTCCCTATATCTTTAGATGTGGAAGGGATGATAGATGTGTCTATAGGTTTTGAATTTATAGGGATAGCACATGAAGGTTTGGTTGTAGATTTAAGATCTTTTTGAGGTTCTAGATTGATTTGTTTAGAATATTGTTGATCTATATATGAGGATGAAATTAATGGAGGGGAAATAGGTGAAGTTATGGGTGTGTGTTTCACACGTTTGGATGAAAAATAAGAACTAGGATGTGTGGATGACAGAGCGGGGCAAAATTGCACTCCAACAAGTTCTACCAAAGCACACATATCAAAGGGTATAGGGTCACCATGGATAGTGACCAACTGATTTTTAAATTCAAATTTAACACATTGGTGTAAAGTTGATGGGACCGCTCGCATCGCATTGATCCAAGGTCGACCCAAAAGTATATTGTATGATGTCGAGCAATGTACAATAAACACGGTTGTTTCTAGGGTTCTAGGACCAACTTGCAAGGGGATGGTGATAACTCCACATGTTTCTTGTGTTTCGTCATTAAAAGCTTTGATAATCATATCAGTTTTCTTCATTTCATCACTTCTAAAGCCAAATCATTGGTAGAAGTCAAAAGTGCAAATGTTTAGAGATGAGCCATTATCAATCAGGACTCATTTGACAGCTACATCTCCAATTAGAGCAGTAATATATAAGGGATTATCCTTATGTAAACTATGTTGTGGGATATCTTTATCCCGGAAGTCAATACAATCAACTTCTCGAGTGATGATAGTATTGGCCATAGCTTCAGGTTGAATGTTTTGAGGTACCATCATTTGGCTTAATGTAAGCATCAACTCATCCGTATGGGTGGGAGAGGATCTTAACAAATCTAAAAGGGAAATTTTGGCTGTAGTATTGGATAATTACTCATTAATATTAGGTTGAACATGGGAAGCATGATTCCATTTATTGGGATTTTTCAAAACAAATGGAGCTGATCCATCATTCTGATTTGGTTCTTGTTGAGAATTTTGAGCCTATTGTCGGGTAACGACTCCAATGGTACCTACAATGTTATATTGAGGACGTTGAACTGGTCTCGGTCTAGCATTTATGGCTTGTTCATTAGGAAGGAATTGATTAGAAGAAGGTCGAGTAGTAACTCTTCTAGGAAATGGTTCTTCTGGAACCATAGCATCTGTGACAGGTTGAATAGGATCTGATTCATTTTCAGAACTATTCAATTGGTTTGAAGTAATGTCTAATTCACTTTCAGATATCCGATTCTATATCACTAGAATTTGAAGTTTGAAAATTATGTAAGGGCCTGGTCGTAACCAGGGATAAGGTTGTGTCAAATATTTGAGGATCCTGAACAGGTAATTGTCCGCTAATGGTTCCTACATATCGGGTAGGAGGAGGAACATTATGATGTTCAATTTGATTGGCCACCTCTTTACCATGTCTTGGTAAAGGGTGTTGAAATATGTCTAATTTTTTATTAGCATTTTGATTTTGATTTTGGGGAATGGTATTTTGAGTATTATTAGGAGCATTTTTTTTAGGTTGGAAGGCTTGCACTTCCATTTCATTATTATCAATCAAATCTTGTATTTTATGTTTCAACCTTTTACAAGCGTTGGTAGAGTGTCCAGGTCCTCTATGGAAATCACAGTGTAAGTCAGCTATGTATCCGGGTATAGTTGGATCAGGTTCTCGGATAGCTGGTAATTGGATCAAACCTCTTTCGAGTAATTGAGGTAAAATAGTTGATAAGGGTTTATTTAATCTAGTAAATTCTCGAGGAGGTTTATCAAGAGGTTTCAATATAAATTTTTCTGTTGTCTTTGTTGTATTGATATTAGCAACATTTTTGCTGTCAGTGACTCTGTCACCAACAACTTGTTTGTTTTTATATTGATTTTTGGATGTTTTCTCATCATCCTTCTTCCTAAGTTGGCCTCTCCTAATGAGGGAATCTTCTACTCTTCGAGCTAAATATATAGCTTGATCGAAGTTAGTTAAAGTAGCAGTTGATAGCTCATAAGATATTTGTTCTTGTAAATTATTGATAAAAATGTCCAACATTTCCCTATAAGGTAGCACAAAGTGTAGTTTTCCTATCAATTGCCTCCATCTAGCTAAGAAATCAGCAAAACATTCATCCTTGTCTTGTTTTAAGTTGTATAGATCTTTAATGGTTACATGCCTCTCAATGTAGGCACTAAATTGATGGACAAAAGATTCAGCTATTTCTTCAAAGTTTCTCAAGGAATGAGTGGGCAATTGATAGTACCACTCTAATGCCATTCCACCTAAACTTTTTGGGAACATTTTTAGTAATAGCAAGTCATCATGTGATATATCATGACATGCTATCCTAAACATGCGAAGATGCTCTATGGGATCTTCGGTTCCTTTATATATAGGCAATATGGGCATGGGAAAATGCTTAGGGTATGGTTGAGCTACAACCATGGGATCCAAAGGTTGACTACATATCTCTCGATAATTGTACGAGAGACGATAGGGATCTATCTGGTCCATACGTGAAGCTAACTGTTTCACCATGGCTTCCAGATTACTAGTTTGCCCACCATATTGGTTCGGTAGGGCATTGACATGGGTTTTGTGAGCATATGATGGAGGGACATGAATATTAGATGCCATGTTACTATTGTGTAAATTTTTGGTAGGAAAAGTGTTATGAAGGAATTTTGAAGTTGTATTATGTTGTATTCCAGATTGTTGAAAATTGGTGTTTGGCTTCGTTTTAGGTTTTTGTTTACTTGAAGCATATTGATCAATAGTTTGGTGAAATAAAGTAGTGAAGGATGTTTTATTTTGTGTGGGAATGATTTTAGGTTGAATAACAGGTTCCTTAGGAGGTTGGGTAACCTGTTGTTTTGACATGTTTTGCATCATAGTGACCATGTCTGTATTGGATGGCCCAGCCTTATCACTTTCTTGATCAATGAAAGATAAGGGATTAGTGCGCACATCATACATATATTCCATGGCTGCTTGAGTGTTACTAATTTGCCCTTTATCAATACGAACTGCCACATTAAGGGCGTCAATGTTATCATTGAGAAATTTCTGGAAATGATCTACGTTGTCAAAAGCAATAGTTCCATCTGGAGCTATGTCGGGTTCACCAAAATGTATCGCTCCAAAATTTTCACACCCTTACCTTCAGGCTATAGGATCCGTGCCCGGAAGGGGGATGTGAAAAGGATGTCGCGGTACCTCGGATCGAGAGGACTTGCGAAGGTCCCGCCTCTCAAGGGAGGTGTATATTGGTGATTTTTTGATGGATGGTGGGTTCACCAGGAAACATTTAATGGCAATTTCCACGCCTAGGTTGGGAATGTGTTTTATGTGTTCATTTTTAGCCTTAAGAATTCAAATCCTAGGTTTGTCCAAAATGCATCTAAGCTATTCTATATGAAGATGCAGATTAAATGAATACAAAAAACAAAATTAAGATAGAAAAATAGAGAAGTTATAGAATGTTAAGAGCAAAATACCTGATCCGGATGTCTGATGAAGATTCTGATCTTGAAGTAGTCAAGATCGCCTCTGATTTGACAGGATCATCTGAGATCAGACAAGATCGTCTGAGATCTGACGAATTCATTAGACGAATTCGTCAGAGACCTACAAACAGAGAAATAGGTGCAAAATACAAAAAATGCAACTATCCTAACAGAGGGAAACAATGTAAAATGATAGCAACAATATCAAAATGAAACTTGAAAACAGAAACATGAATGAATTATGCTAATTAGATAATAATTATGATTTAATTATGCATTTGATCTATATGGGTGAACTCCAAAATGCATAATAGTATAAAATACTGAATAAAATTGCTAATTACAACATAAAACAACAAAAAAAGGGAAGAAGAAATGCAAACTTCAGGCACTGATTGCCTCAATGTTGATTGCAGTCGAAATCATCTCGCATTTGTATGAAATCATCTCTAATTCAACAGGTTCACCTCCGATCTGAACAAGTTCGTCGGTGACGATGTAAGCTTGCTCCAGCTGAAAAACAATATGGTACCTGTAACAAAATTGTATAGAACTAATGCAAAATAGAAACTTAGGATGTTTTAACATGTATGCAGTTGGGTTACAGGGAATTTCAGCCAGGGGGTGCTAAGGGGAGGGCTTAGGATTAAATAGAATTAGGAGGGAGGTTAGGAGGTTGGAGATCATCCCTATTTGGGAGATCTCCAATGGGGGAGGGTCTCTAACGACGTAGACACGCTTCTGCCTAGATAAGAGGCCCGTTGGAACATAATTTAATTGTGCAAAATCAATTTTGAGACAAGATCGTCTGGACGTCCCAGCCCAGACGAAATCGTCAAATCTGGGGCGATATTGTCTGATCGACGACGATATCGTCAAATGATCAAAACAACCTCTAAAAATGGCACAAAAAATGGGGGAACGGATTACCCGATGATTAACGGGCGGTTTGGGAGGTTAAAATTTAAATTTTAATTATTTACTATAGTAAATGTAATTATTACAATTTCACTGCGCCAATTTTAGGGTGCTACACTTCCACCTAAACACTCACATGATCATGCCATCCACCTGGTTGTAGAAATTCATCCCTCTAATGTATGACCTTATCACTATCCTCAACCCCAAAATTTTGAGATTGAGAAGTTGGTCTAGGAAACATTAGAGCAAGAAATTATCCATCCAAGAATAATTTCTATTTCCTCTTCAATGGTTATGGTGTACTATAAGGACAAATATTGGTACATGTGTCCTCATTTTGTACCTCTCAATAAGATCACCATCCAAGATAAGTCTCCTATCCCCATTATAAATGACTTTTTGGATGAACTAAATGGTGCTATATCTTTGCAAAACTTTACTTACATTTATGGTTCCTTCAAATTTTGGTTGAACAAGAGGATATCCCCAATAATATTTATCATATGAACAAGGGTCATTATGAGTTCTTAGTCATGCCATTTAGTCTCATTTATGTTAGAGAATATTACATTATTTGGTACCTTGTAAATACTTTGTAAATATCTTGTCAATATGTGGTTTCATGTAATCATTAGGTTTTATCATTATTAGAAGGTTAATAAAATATTTCTTCTATGAGAAATATGAAGAGTCATATCTCCCATGAGTTTGAGAGAAGATGAAGAGATAGTAGAAGATGAAATTTCAAGATACTATGTAAAGGTTATATGTAGAGATGGAGAGCATCGAATGTTGGAACTATTGAGTACATTAGTTGTCATTGATGTCAAGGTGTTAGTATGTCAAGGTTTTAGTAGCTATCATGGTTGCCAAAGTTTGTTGAAATGGTAAGCAAGTGTGTAGACAAAGTAACAAAGACAAAGTGGTGGACTATGCAAAATATTAAAGGGTCAAAGACAAAGTGGTGGACTAATATTAAAGGGTCAGATTTAATATTTAAATTTAATATTTAATATTAAAGTGGGACAAAAGTAAGTAAAGGTTAATATTTAAATCAATTGATTTAAATATTTCACCAAGCACAAATTTAAGTTTGGAGTGTCGACGTCCTCATGCATTGCATAAATGAAGAGTATTTAATGAAATACCTTGTGGAGAAACATGCAAAATTATTGGAGTGCTTCATCATTGTAGATTCATGAGCCATTTCATTGAATATAGAAGAGTCATTTTTGTTGAGGAGAGAAGAGCCATTTCATTAAGGATGGAAGTGGCAATTTGATGTTGTTCGTGAGAACTTTTGAGAGTCCATTTCATGGCTGGTTGTGAGCACTGATTTTTTGATTTTGAAGAAGCATTTTGTAGCTAGTTTAGAGCAATTTTATGGTTAATGTATGCACAATTTTTTGGTGATTGAGACTAGTGCTTACTACTGGTTGAAGACCACTTTCACTACAGTTTGAGAGCACATTTCGGTGCCAATAGAAAGTGTTCATTTCTAATGTTTCATTGCTATAAGTAAGATGTGTCAGTTGAGGATTGAGAGCACTTCTACTTACTGTGTGTGTGAGCCCTTCATTTCTAAATTTGTGAGTCCTTCATTCATTGGTCGTGAGCTTTCGTTCATCATCCTTTTTTCACATTTAGGAATTATATTGCTTGTTGTGTGCAAGTCTATTTGTTGCTGTCAAAATAAGTAATCTTCAGTTGAAATTATAAGTACCCTGTGAAAAGGTTGTATGTCATTATGAGCATTGGTTGGTGCTATGTGTAATATTTATTGTTTGCTATGTGAAATGTTCCATTGTTGGTTAAAGAAAATATTCAGTGTCACTTGTGAGAAGTCTTCCTTTGTATTTTGAAATAGGTGTTTGTATTGTCATTTGAAAAAAGTTTCTCATTGCCAATTTGAAAGAGTCCAGATGTTGTTGTTACTCATTATTTATGAGGAAAGTTTGAGTTATCATTTTGAGTGACAGTGTAGTCATTTGAGAGAAAACGTTTTAGCACCATTCTATGACCTAACCGTGTTAGATACCTGTTGTGTGGAAGAGAGAAGTCTGTGATACTATTGCTAATGGTTGTCATTTGAAAGATAAAACTCTATCTACCTTCCTTGAGTATTCACCTATGTCATTGGGAGAAGTCTATGTGAATTATCATTTTTGTTTTGCAACTGATAATTGTGAAAGTCCTTGATGTTTGATAGTGCAAATTGAGTGATCAATTTGTTGGTCGAAACAAAGAAGAGGTGAAATGTTTCATCTGCCAGAGATTTGAAATATTCCTAAGTAAATCAAGATGGCATTTGCATGTGGAAGTTACGTTTGCTTATGGTGAAAGAATATTGAAAACATTTAGGGTTGAGACACATCATCACAAATGAGTTGATTTTATTTCCTTGCCAAAACGTTGATAGTGAAGATAAAGGGAAGTGTGCACCCGTGGTAGTTTGTATTGGTTGATTAAGGCTTTAAAGGAAGAAACCAAGGTTTGAGTCTCAAGCACATTTGATTTTGGTATGTGCAACAAACAAATGTTTTCCAAGAAAGGTGACCTCATTTTGTTGACAACAAAAGGTACTTGCTAATACTTTATTTTATGAAATAAATCAAAGGTGCATTCCATTGGTCAGTTTGAGAAGGAATAGAAGAAATATTTTGTGCATCATTATTGATTGTTTTAAGAGAAAAAAAGAACAAAATTAGATCATTTCCATTTATGTTTTGAGAGAAAACAAAAGAATTAAATTAGTGCATTGCCATTTATGTTTTGAGAGCAAACCAAGGAACAAAGTTATTGTTGGTTGTGTTAAAAAAAAATAGAATGCATATTTTGTATATCATTATTGGTTGATGATTGAGAAGAAACAAAGGGTAAAACCTGTGCATTACCATTGATGTTGTGAAAATAAACAAAAGACATAATTTATGCATTATTATTGGTTAAATTGAAGAGGAACAAAGGGCGGAATCTGTACATATTATTGGGCAGATTTTGTGCACTTTGTAGGACAAGTTTGTGCATCATTGTTGGGTAGATTTTGAACATCCTATTGAGTAGATTTGAGCAAATGTTAGAGTAGGATTGGGCAGAGTTTTTGAGTAGAGTTGAGGCATATTGGTGTAGGTTTGGGTAGAGATAAAGAGTAAATATGAGGCAGAATTGTGCTAACCTTGTAACAAGGTTTGGTGTAGGTTTGGATAGATATAGAGAGCATATTTGAGGCAGATTTGTGATAACCTTATAACAAGGTTTGGTGTAGGTTTGGGCAAAGATAGAGAGTAGAATTGAGACAGGTTTGACCTAACCTTGTAACGAGGTTTGGTGCAGATTTGAAACAGAGTTGAAACATACTTGTGCATGTAATGTGTGCAAATTTGAAGTAAAGTTAAGTAGAGAAGTGTACCAACTTTGGAGGTGATCAAAGAAGTGGGGACAATTGTCTCCTATGGATAGAGGTCCACTAGCCAGAGCAGTGGGGACATAGCTCTTCTGTGGATAGAGGTTCACCAAATAGAGCAGTGGGGATAGAGGTCTCCTATGGATAGAGTTCCAAAAACCAGAGAAAGGGGGATAGAGCTCTCTTGTGGATAGAGGTCTTCGAACTTGAGCATAGGAGATAGAATTCTCCTTTGGATAGAGGTCCATAAATATTGTAATAGGGATTTGATTCCCAAGAGATTTTTTGATAAACTTTAGTGGAAATATTTTCTTCGTGGACGTAGCCCACATTGGGTGAACCATGTTAAATTTGTGTCTCTCATGTGTGTGATGATTTGTGCATTATTTTATTTACTACATTAATATTATTGTTGTTATCATTTGGAAAGAAAAGTAAAATTTGGTCTTATACTATTCACTCCCCCTCTCAATATAAGCTTGTGTTCTTCATAAAATTCTATTGGATCATTTTGTATTGTAATACTTTATAGATTTCTATCATCCGTTTAAATATCTCATTTTCTATTAGTGACATCAGATCCATAAGAAATGAGTCATAGAGATTTTATACATGTGAAGAGCTATGAATAAGATATTGAGGAGGGACAATCATCACCATCTAATGATACACCCCAAGTAAGAAGAAATAGTGCAAGATATTAATATTTTTTGAGCCCATTTATGTGATTTTTTTGTAATTTTTACTTTTAAACTTGTTATTGCACATGTTTCTACCTTTTCATCTATGTTCCTAACATAACTATTTGTATTTCCCCTTACTGATATGTATTATAAGTACTAGAATATTGTTCACTTGATAATTTTCATATTTGTGTGTGATATTTAGTTCTTTGTCTACTTGAGTTGCTTGAATCCTACAATAGAATAGAAATCATTTCATCAGATATGCTTGTGTCCCATTTTGTCACCTAATTCGGTTTAATTGAATCTTACAATGGAATAGAAGATGTTTCATTCCTGTGTTCTATGATCCTTGCCACAAAATGGAAGACATTTTATCTAGTGTTTTCTAAATTTGATGTTCCATCTGCTTCACCTGCATTTTGACTATGTAACAAACCTAAATCTGCACAAAGTAATTATTTAATTATTTTTAAGGAGCATTATAATATTATCTTGACCTATCTAAATAAAAATTGGATAAGCCTCATATATATATATATATATATTAAAAGGAGGTCATTTTTTAGAGAAAGGACAAAAGACAGTGGGAAATTTATAAATCAACTTCTAGGAAGTGATGAGTTGGCCCGCATATTTGTTTCAAGGAAATCAACATTTGGAGAAAATGTGGGTACAAATAACTTCAAGCTCACCTAATTTTTGTAAGGTACAAACCATAACATTTTCCTCCACTTATATTTGGAAATTGAAGGAAATTATGTTTTTTTTAAGGGAAAACAAGAAGAACAAATTTCATAAGAGAATTTATTCAAAATAGTAGTAGAATTCATTTTCTAGAAAAATAAAAGAAAATATGATAAATGGTCATAGAAGCATAGATTAAAAGATTGATTTTTTTATAAGGAGGTTTCTCCAAAAGAAATAAGAAGGGGCTTTCCCATTTTATAAAAAAAAGAAAGAGATGAAATTTAAATGAAGATAAAAGGAAATTGGTAAATGTTTAGAAGATTAATATTTTGAAAAGTGAGAAGAAGGAAAATATTATTTCGATCATAAGATTTTTATAAAGGAGACAAGTTATAAAGAAAAAGAAGATAAAAAAATTATAAAGTTGATTTTTCTACTGGTTGAAGTTCCCATCATGACAATACCTAAACAAAATTTAGAATATAATTATTGGTATATTGACTCAATGGCAAGAAAACATATGATTGGAAATAAACAATGGTTTAATTTTTTCAAGAAAGAAATGGTAAACTTGTTACAATTGCAAATGATAAAACTTATGAGGTCAAAGGAATAGGAAATGTTTCAATCAATCTACCTAATGGAAAATACATAATTGAAAATGTATTGTATGTACCTATGTTGGCTAGTAATTTATTATTAGTTTCTCAAATGTTAGATCGAGATATGATGGTTGAATTTAGAATTATTGATGGAAAAAGAAATGCTTCATTACCAAACAAGAAAAGTTTATAGCCATTGGTTCCTTTAAAAATGGTTTGTTTGCTCTTGATATTACATCATCACCAAATTTTGCTCTATTCGTTAGCACATCAATAGAAAATGATCTTTGGCATAAGAGGTTTGGGCATATAGGTGCTTCATCCTTAAATAAATTAAACAAATATCAAATGGTAATAGGGTTGCCCAACTTAACATGGCATACCACAATATGTCCATAATGTTTAGCAAGAAAACAACATAGAGCACCTTTTGAACTTAGTTCACATAGAGCCAAAGAACCATTAGAGGTGATACATACAGATTTATATGGACCAATGTCAGTCAACCTTGGGGGACAAATACTTTCAAATTTTTTTTGATGATTACTCATGAAAAATATGGGTATATTTTTTTACAGTAAAATCAAATGCCTTTACATACTTCAAACAATTCAAATAACTTGTAAAAATAGAGACTAGATGTCCAATTAAAATTCTTCATTCAAACAAAGAAAGAGAATAATTTGAAATATTCTTGAAAAAAAATGGAATAAAATAACAACTTACTATAGCTTATACACCATAATAAAATGGTATTGTAGAAAGAAGAAATCGATCTATTATGAAAATGGCTCGTTGTATGCTCAAAGAAGCAAATCTTGAACAAAAATATTGGGTATAAATGATTAAAACTATAGTATATATTCAAAATAGGTCACCCACAAGAATTCTTAAAAATATTACACCTAAAGAAGCTTGGTCAAGATGAAAACCATTAATATCACACCTAAGGATTTTTGGATGTAAAGCATACATGCATGTTCCAAGAGAATAAAGAAAAAATTAGATGTCAAAACCTTAAGTGGTATATTCCTTGGATAAAATGATGCATCAAAAGGTTACAAAATAATCAATACAATCACAAGAAATTTTTTTGTAAGTATAGATGTAATATTTGATGAAGAATGCAAGGCAGATATTAAAAATTCTAAGGACACTACATTTCCCATCTTAGCTATTGAATTAGATAAATAAACTCATGAAAAATATTTCAAAGAATAATAAAAAATAGTGGATGATACTATCAAATAATAAATAACTCTAGATCCACCCCCCAAAAAAAAGAGATGCATAAATGATATGCAAACACTCTCAAAGATTCAAAGTTAGAAAAACTACCTGATCTTACTTCTAGTAGACATTGAACTCATAATATGACAAGGAAATAAGTAAATATAGGACTAATGACCTCAATAATGGAAAATACAAAACCAAATTTAGTACAAGATGCAATAAACTTACCTCAATGGAAATAAATAATGGAATAAGAACACACATCATTAAAAAATAATAAAACTTGGGATCTAGTTGATTTACCCAAAAGAAAAATAAAAAACTATAGGATGCAAATGGGTCTACAAAACAAAATCTAAAGTAGATGGCTATATTGAAAAATATAAGGCAAGACTTATTGCAAAATATTTTTTCACAAACATAAGGGATTGAGTATGAAGAAACATTTACACCTATAATAAAAATGATTACTATGCATACAATTTGTGCACTAGAAACTCAACTTGGGTGGAAAATATATCAAATGGATGTTAAAAGTGCATTCCTCAATGGTGATATTGAAGAGGAAGTATATATGACTCAACCAAAAGGATTTATTATTGAAGGACAAGAACAACAAGTTTGTAAGTTAAAAAATTCACTATATGGATTGAAACAAGCCCCCAAAGCCTGGTATATTAAGATCAATGACCATCTTCTACGACATGGTTTTAAAAGGAGTTCTTTTGATCCAAACCTTTATATTAAGAAAGTTGGTTATGATATAGTTATTATTGTGTTATATGTTGATGATCTAGTGATTACATGGAGTTCATAGAAATTCATAGATAGTGTGAAAAATAAAATAAAAAAATTATTTTAAATTATAGACCTAGGACTTCTACATTATTGTCTTGCTTCAAATGTTTGGCAAAAGAAGACTTATATTGTACTCAAACTAAGTATGCCAAAACATTACTCAAAAAATATAGAATGATAAACTACAAACCTAAAGAGACATCCATGGGACAAGGGCTACAATTATCAAGATATGATAAATCACCTTAAGTATCTACTACCTTGTATCACCAATTGATTGGAGGTATTTTATACTTGACAAATACCATACGAGATATCATATTTGTTGTAAATTATCTCTCCATATTCATGTAAGATCCTAAAGAGAGTCACTGGAAAGATACAAAAAGGATACTACATTATGACAATAATAATATGCAATGTGATCTAGAATATAAGAAAAATGATAATTTTTATTTACAAGGATATACTTCCTCAGACTATGTTGGATTGGTTGATGATAAAATATCAACATCAAGCTATGTATTTCATCTTGGATCAAGACATATTTCATGGTATAGTAAAAAATATGTAGTAAAACTTTCCTCTATAGAAGTATAATATCATGTTGTAAGAGATGTTATATGTGAGGCACTATGGTCACAATACATTATGTTAGATATGGGGATAAATATAAATTCTATAATTTTAAATTGTGATAATCAAGAAGTTCAGATAATAAAAAATTTAGCGTTTCATGAGAAAAGTAATCATATATAAGCACAACCTCATTTTATTCAAGAACACATTCAAAATCATCATGTTCAACTTAAATGCATCTCCATTGAAGATCAACTTGCAAATTTTTTTACAAAGGTACTTGGTTGAAACAAGTTTAAATTATTTTGTAACTATATTTGTACAAATAATGTAACAAGGAGATTGTTTGATCTAGATAATCCAAATTCAATTATTTACCCAAATATAAAGTCCAAGACCAAGTCAAAAAATCAAAATCAGAAAATCAATAGTCAAAGATAGGAGAACTAAAGCGAGTAGAAACTAGTCAAAGACAAAGTTGGAGATTGATATTTACACAAAATAATGTAATATGGGGGGTGTTAGAGAATATTATATTATTTGGAACCTTGTAAATACTTTGTAAATATCTTTTCAATATGTGGTTTCATGTAATCATTAGGTTTTTTCATTATTAGAAGGTTAATAAAATATTTCTCCTATGAGAAATATGAAGAGTCATATATTCCATGAGTTTGAGAGGAGATGAAGAGATAGTAGAAGATGAAATTTAAAGAGAATCTATGTAAAAGTTATATATAGGGATGGAGAGCATAAAATTGTATTGGATAATTTTGTACTATAATGTTTTAAATATTTCTATCATTCGCTTAAAAATCTCATTTTTTATCAACTAATGCTCCTTCCACTTTTCAAAGCCTTATAAATTTTATATTTTATACTTTTATCTACAAGATTATATTAGTCTTATTTTATGATATATTAGTTTACATTAATTCATAGGAAGTTCAATAAGTTCATGTGGACCAAGTTCTCGACCGTTGATAGAAGGAAAAACTCTTTAATAAAATATCCAAATGTTGCTTGAAGATCCATGAGGTGGAATACTTGGGATATATAATATATTAAAAAGGAGTCAAGTTGGATCCTAACAAGATCAAATCCTTTAAATATTGTATCTTACATAAATCCCTCAAGTAGCTTGATGGATATTTATGTCTTACTGAATACTATAGGAACTATGGCAATATTACTATTCCTCTCATTACTCTCACTAAGAAGGATGCCTTTATTTGGTCCAAAGCAACATACCAACCCTTAAATACCCTAAAGGAGGTTGTGTACCACCCTTATTTTGGCCACTCTTGATTTCATTAAATCATTTTTCATTGAATATTGTTCGATTTTAAGCTTAACTATCTCAAAATATCATAGGTCCCAATATCAATAAACCAACAATGTTATAGGTTGAAATATCAATAATCAATAGTAGAATAATGTATGAGCAATTAAATATATATATCTAGGTCAATATAATGATAGAATAAAATTCACTTATAATATAAAACATGAATGTAAATGGCCAAAATAATTCATGAACATACATGAAGAGTACTTACAATGCTCAAAGTCTATATACAAACTTTATTATCAATGCTTGCTCTTTTTCTCTTGTTTGTGTTTCTTGAGTTACATTGTATGGAACTTTATCTCCATAATATAGACATAGAATATGAATCTTCATATACTTGACTATTGCTCTCCATATGACAACTCCCATGACCTTTGGCTTATCATCTTGCCACTTGTATACTAGACTCTTCACTCTCTTCTTACATGCATACTTGAACCTATGACACTTGCACACTTCTACATGACTCTTACTCTCCTACATGCACTCCTAATATAATACACTTGTACACATCCTCCAATTGTATATTCACACTTACATTCATAACAGTTGTGCACATTCTCTCAATACACACTTGCACTCTAACTTACATGAAACTTGTGCATTTCCTGCACATTGCACTCTTACATGACACTTGTGCATTTCCTGCACATGGACACTTACATAAAAGGGAAATATAAATCACTCATATAAACTATAAACTCAATCCTAATCTATTACATATTTATATTTTTACCATGAAGGTACCATGGGGGTATATTTACATGTACCAAATAATGTAATATTCTCCAACACCCCCTATATTACATTATTTGGTTATTGAAGACATTAGTCTTCAATCATGGTATTCATGTTTGTTTTTCAATCTTCATGTGACCTTGCATTGATCATGAATATCTGCTTCTCTAGAATCTTCATCGTCTTGAATCTTGGGTTCATCCATTACTCATGTTTGTAAGTTAATCTTGGACCAAGGTTATGCATAAGGGGTTGGACCCAAAATATATTTATAAAGATGGGGTGAATCAATTTTGAAATTGAGGCAAACTGTCGAAACTCATGTAGAAGACATGAAAATTTTCATTCTTCTCTAGAAAATTTTATAAAAATAGGATCAATCAATTACAAAATCTTGCTACCACTAATTTTTCATATCTTTTTGTGATAAGATAAAAATATTTACCAAATCCATCATTTTAGGTTGCCTAGATCTAGCATCCTTTAAGGGTTTCTACACATTACCCTTACTAGATCTCTACTTGCTTTTTCTTAGGTATCACACTTTAGCAACTTCAAAGCTCATTTTGGAGGTATTATAAGGGTTTTTTAAGGATTTTACCAAGTGCTAAACTGATCATAAATAAGTTTAAAGTGTAGATCTCATCGATCTAGGTGGTTTCAAAAACAAAATTGAAAATAGAGCTCTAGACCAAAAGTTATACCTCCTAGAAGATTCTCTACAAATAAAATCCTTTGCGACTTATTGATACTTCTATCAATCAGTTGTAAAGGTGCAATCGATCAATACTTTTATTGATCGAACTGATTGATACTTCAATCGATTTATTAATCGATTGTAGACGAGCAACCATTCTATCGATTGGTTGCTCCTCTACAACTAATTGATACTTTTGTTGATCAATTGCAAAGGTCAAAATGATTGATAAAGTATTGATAAATTACACCTATACAATCGATGGGTAGAACTATCGATCAATTGTAGAGTAGCAACCGATCAACTCTTCTATGGATCGACTACTCCTCTACAATGGATTGACTCTTATTTGGATTGATTGCTCCTCTGCATCTGATCTACTCTTATACCGATCCACTGCTCCTCTACAACCAATCATTATTTTCCTCAACTAATAGTCCTTTATCTTTGTTGATAAACTAATCCTCTACAATCGATCATCTGTTCTTATTTCTACAACCGATTGTATCAGGTTTTTGCATGTTATTTTTTGCTACTACAGGTCATTTTTTGCTACTACAAGTTATTTTTTTGGAGTTTGAATTTAGATGTATGAGTATTGATGTCATGTTAGGTATATATACTAGTGGTATAAGAGATAAATTTTGTAGAATAAATAAAATAAGTTATAATTTAAAGGAAAAAAAGGTCCATGATTTATGTGGGAGTGTTGGCAATTTAAAATAAAAATAGTAAGATTATTATCGTGGGGCGAGCCAACCCACAAAAATATTTTAGACCTAAAAAAAATTAGTGAATGGGCATTTATCAAGGGTCCCCATATTTTCCAGTTTCAAAATTTGGAAATTCTAAATTTCATGAATTAACATTGATTCGTTGCTATGCATAAACCTATCTTGGACTATGCCTGATCCAATTTCTTGTTCCTATATTTATGAAAAATCAAACAACTTATCATTAATTTGATCTTGAGGTAAATGTTCAATGATTTTTTGAGAAAATCCTATTGTATATAAAGCAAATATTTTATTTTTTATTGACCCTATAGGTTTAGTTTTGCTTTGATTCTTAATAATGCATTTTCTATGTTCATTTGTGTATTTTAATTCTATTATTCTTCCTTTTGAACTAAGTGATCAACTGAGATGAGATTAGTTGATTTTTTTTTAGAGATTTAATGAAGGGGTCTTGAAAGGATATCCAATTATTTTACAATAAAAATATTACATACAGAGAGGACCACCAATGGGGGTCATTAGAGATAGTTGAGAGATAGAACAAAAACTTACAAAAAGGGAAAGCCAGAAGAGAGGGCCTCTAGAGGAGGTCATAAGAAAATATCTTCCCAACCCTAAGGGGAAGCAAACAAAAGCTGCACATAAAAATGAAAGAGACTCTAGAGACCAAGGGAATCTCAAACATTAAGAACAACACAAAAAATGAACTAAGAGGAGGGAGCATGAATGGCTGTATTACTCAGAATTTCTAGCACTAGGGGATCTAGTTGGGATCTCAAGATCATCACCATCAAAATTCTCATTGTATTCTTCCATAATAATGGTGGCTAGTTGGATCTAAGAGGATCTCATTTTGGCCACTCTGGTCATGGCACTAACAAGGTCATTAAGCTCTTGGATGCAACCTTTCCTGGTAATGAAAGACACATATGACTTTCAGTGAGTGGAGCTCAAAGGCATACAGGAGCCACCTTCCTAGTGGAAGACCTCACAAAATTGCTCTTTTTATCTTCTAGCCCAATAAGGGAGAGTATTATGCCTCCTCAAGTTCATGTTCAATGATGATTGGGGATTTTATTTTCCTAGTATGAGATTTATTGTGAGTAGATCAATGTTTGGCCTCCAACATCATTTTGGGTGTAGCTTCTTCACCCTTGATTAAGGGAGATTCTTGAGAAAGGCCTAGAAAAGACAAAGAATCCACAACATTATCATATTTGCGATATACATATGAGATTAGTTGACAATCCAGGAACATATAAATATTTTCTAACACAAAATCTAAAAATGGTATGCTAGGTATTACTCTTCTAGTTCCTTGAACTTGATACATATTATCATCTATTATTTTTAGTGAGATATTATCCCTAACTTCTAAGGATTCAAACCAATGTAAGTTTCCAATCATATGATGACTAACACCTAAATCTATATACCAAACATGTTTTCTCCTTGTATTTTTTGATGAGATTCAAGTGATATTATCTCACATATTTGATAAGAATCTTGAATAACTCTTTTATGATGTTGCCCTTTGAACTCTAAATATTATTTTTTATAGAATTTTTGTTTTTGAAATATTCCTCTCATATAGTACGGTCTTGCACTTTGATATTTTTTTCTATATTATGATGTTCCTCTTTTCCATTTATCCATCTTGTTTGAAGTTGAAATCCTTAAATCTCCCAAGTTAAGAATTAACTCAAATATGAAATTTGCAAATGGTAAATTTTCTAAACCTTTGATGTAGAAGTCCGTTTATCTCCCTAATAAATAAAATTTGCAAAATTTCTAATTTCTAAAATTCAAAATTTTGAAAACTTCAATTTGCTTCAAACCAAATTTCATCAAATTTCAAAATTTTAAATCTTAAAAAAACTTTAAATCAAAAGACTTCAAATATTTAAAAACTTATAAATTTCCAAAACTTAAAAACCAAATCTTCAAGTTTCTAAAATCACTCAAAAAAGTTTAAATCTTTAAAAAAAACTTCAAACCTTCAAAAAACTATTTTCATATATTTAAATTCTAGTTGAAATCATTATTACTCCATAACTTAAATAAATTTAAAAACTTATCATAAAAACTAAACTTTTGAATTTTAAAATTTTAATAGAGTAGGAAACCTTATAACTCTCCACTTAATAAAGTTTAAAAACTTGAATAATTTATTTTCCCTCTAAATAATTAACGAAAGGTAATTCAATGTACCTTTATTTTTTGTAATGTTCAATGAACATGCACCTGATGCATAATGTATAGACATTACTTCTTGCTATGCTCATATCTAACTATTATGCTTATATTGAAAGATGTTTCATTTTCCAGATTTAGGCGCTCACTTCTTGTCTATGGGATAGACTATTAGGGTTATGTGCATTGTTAAGCACCTCTCCTACTTGGTGCTCACTTAGACTTCATCTTTGGATATCTTTATTGTGAGGCACTCATTTGGTGCTCTTTGTTTGTTGTTCTCTGGTATATCTTCGCTATGAGACACACACTTGGTGCTCTACATTTGCTATTTACTAGAGTATATTTCCTATGAGGCATGTGCTTGATGCTCTATGGTTTAAAATTTAAATTTTGTAAATAATAAAAGGGAGCTATAAGGTATAGTTTTGTGATTTAAATTTTGCAAATGATAAAAGGGAGCTATAAGGTATAGTTTTGAAATTTAATTTTTGCAAATGATAAATGTGATTTAATTTTTGCAAAAGAAAAAAGAAGAAATAAGGGTTCTTGTTGTTAATAAAGCTTTATATTGTGAGTTTCAAAAGGGAGATATAAGGAGTTGTTTTTAAGATTTATTGTGTATGTTTTGATAAGGGTTTCTAAAGTGGTTGATTTGATATTTGATCAAAAGGGAAAAAGAAAATTGCTAACCAGATTTTGAAGGAACAAACAAAGAGAAGATTATTTTTGTCAAAATAGGTTTGGAAAGCTCATCATCATCATTGAGGCAGATTTGGAGGTATGGTGATTTAATTCCTTTCTCAAAGTGATTTTGTTTGAGGAAAATAATTTTGTTGTCATATGGTTGGAGGTATAAGGAATTATTGGTTGTGCATTAATTTTTGGAATAAATGTGCAAAGGTTATAGATCAGATTTGTGAGTAAACTTGTGCATTGATTATGCTTGAAATTGGGAGTAAATGTGCAAGGGTTATAGATCATATTTGAGAGCAAATTTGTGCATTGTTCATGATTGATTTTGGGAGTATATGAGAAGGATAGACTTGTGCATTGTGATTGGTTTTGAAGTGAAGGTGGAAATCAACAATTACCTTATCAATTATCTAGTGCTAGACTAAAGCTACCTTTTGATGTAATAAATGTGATATTTGTGAAAGTGACAAACTTAATGAATGTGAAGAACATATAGGATATTTGTTAATGCATATCATATTCTATATGTTCATGAAGATAAAAGAATTCTGGGTAGAATATGTCTGAAATTACTTTAGTTGAGGAAAGCACACTGAATAATAAATGAGCATTGTTTGTATGCAAGTTTTGGGAATAGATGATCAGTATTTGTAAGAAAGTTTTGGATCAGATTGATTGAATGTATTTGAGCAGGTTATGAATCACATTGTTGAAAAATATTTGAGAAGTTTTTGGATAAGGTTTTTGAGCAGGTTTAAGCATGTGTTGTGAGAATATTTGAGTAGGTGTTATGAGCAGATTTGAGCAAGGTGTTGTAAGCATATTTGAGCAGGTTATGTGAGTAAATTTTAGTAGGTTATGTTAGCAGATTTGAGCAAGTGTTGTGAGTATATTTGAGAGCAAATTTGAGTAGGTTGTATGAGAATATTTGAGCAGGTTTTTGAGTAGATGTGAGTAGCATTTATGAGCATATTATGGATATGATTTGAGCAGAGCTAATTGAGTAGGATTTGTAAGTAGATTTGAGAGAATACTTGATCAAAGGGTATTGGTTTATCCTATGGAGTGGTGTCCATAAAAATAGAATAGAGTGGAGTGGTGTCCATAGAACCAGAGAAAATGGGATTGGTGTCTCCTATGGAGTGATGTCCTCAAAACTAGAACAAAGTGTAGTGATGTCCATAGAACCATAACAAAGTGGAATGGTTTCCATAGAACTATAACAGAGTGGAGTGGTGTCCATAGAACCAAAATAGATTGGAGTGGTGTCCACAAAACTAGAACAGAGTGGAGCGGTGTCCATAGAACTAGAACAGAGTGGATTGGTGTCCACAAAACCAAAACAAAGTGGAATGGTGTCCACAAAACTAGAGCAAAGGGGATTGGTGTCTCGTATGGATTGGTTTCCATGAACTGGAGAGGGGATTGGTATCTCCTATGGATTGGTGTCCACAAAATTTGTAATAGATGATTGTTGTCTCTTGTGGGTTGGTGCCCATAAAATTTATTGAGAAATTTATAAACAATTTTTCTCTATGGATGTAGCCCACATTGGGTGAACCACATTAAATCTGCATCTCTTATGTGTGTGGTGATTTATGCATTATTTCATTACTACATCGATATTATTGCTCTTATCATTTGGATTGAAAAGTAAAAAGTTTTATATTATATTGTTCACCCCCCTCTTAGTATAAGATTGTGTTCTTCAATTGGTATCATAGCGGGTTCCTTCATGAAATCCTAACAACTTGAAGGAATATCTTATAGGAAAAAAAATGGCTTCATTGTTTTATGGGACTAACTATGCTTTTTGGAGCATAAGGATGAAGACAAAAGAAATATGGGATAAGTTACATAGAACATATAAAGGAGACGACAAGGTTAAGATGGCAAAAATTCAAACCCATAGGAGGAAGTTTGAAGACTTGAAGATGAAAGATGAGGAAGATATTGCTAGGTATTTGATTTATGTTGATGAGGTTGTCAACACCATTTGTAGACTTGGATAAAGTATTGAATACTCTAACATTGTTCAAAAATTGAGGTCACTTCCCATGATATTTGATGCAAAGGTTTCAAAAATTGAAGAAATGAAGGATCTCAAAACTTTGAGCATGGATGAGTTACATAGGATTCTCACAGCCTATGAGATGAGGATAGAAAATATCAAACATCCAAATGAGAAGAAACATTCAAAGCTTCAAAGAAGGCAAAGAATAAAGAACAAGAATCAAGTGAAGAATCAAGCAGTGAAGAAGAAGCTAACTTCATGAGAAGGAATAAGAAGGGTCCAAGAAAACACAAAGGTATGTAGTCCGTAAAATGTTTTAATTATGGTAACCTTGATCACTATGCATATAATTGTCCATAGGTGGGATGTAGTATCAGTGAAAATGAAAAGAAATGTAACAAAATGAAAGAAAGAAAATCTCATCATGAAAATAAAAATAGACAATATCAAGCCAAACATGAGCAATTAAATATATATCTAGGTCAATAAAAAGATAGAATAACATTCACTTATAATATCAAACATGAATGTAAATGGATAAAATCATTCATGAACATACATGAAGAGTACTTACAATGCTCAAAGCCTATATACAAGCTTTATTATCAATGCTTGTTATTTTTCTCTTGTTTGTGTTTCTTGAGTTACATTGTATGTGTTAGTCTTACAATGACACTGAGAGGGGGGGTGAATCAGTGTAGCTCTTTTAAAATTGAATTTATAGCTCTTAATACAACAACAATTAAAACTTATTACTAGATACAACAAGTATAACAAAAGAGCATCACACAACACAAGATTTAACGAGGTTCACCAATGTGACTACTCAAAAATTGACTGCTTGGACTACCATCCAAATCCAGCCTTTGCAAAGCACCAACTTTACAATCAATTTACCAGCACACACTGGAAGGAGCACCAAACCCTGATTTATTTGCACTAAAATAAAGGAGCACCAACCCTTGATTTACCAGCACCAACTAGAAGGGGCACCAACCCCTGATTTATTTGCACCAACAGAAAGGAGCACCAACCCCTGATGCCAATTTGCAACCTGTACTTCAATTTGAATCTATAAGTTTGACAAAAAGATACCTTTGTTTTTGTAAGACCCTGACTGGTCTTCTTCACCTTTGCGTTCTCTATGCACTCTTCTTTCTCTGTGCAATCACTTCACACACTCTGCTTCGTTACAGTTGAACTTCACGATCATCTTCTCCCTTTCATGCATTGCTCTCTTTGTGAATTTTGCACTTAGCATGATTCGACATGACTTGCTCTCTGTGCACTATGACCGAATTTTGCACACTTCAACATACTTCAATTCTCCAAACAACCCTCCTTTTATAACAATATTTTTATGATGAAAACCCTAATCTTAGTCGACTGTAAATCCTAATCTTAGTTGGCTTTCATAACAATTGTAAACCCTAATTTTAGTCGGTTGTCATCGAAATTTGTCAGATTCAACTTAACCATGAAAATACCACATGTTGCAATATCGCGACACTTTTTATTTCTCTCTATTTCTCCTTGTTTTGGCCCCTGAAAATACAAAATGTAGTGATATCGCAAAAAAATTTCTTTCTCTCTCTTTCTCTTTGCATCGGACCATGAAAATGCTACATGTCGCGATATCACGACACTTTTTCTCCTTGCTCTTTCTCTTTGCATTGGACCGCAAAAATACATGTCGTGATATCGCAACACTTTTTCTCCTTGCTCTTTCTCTTAGATTTGGCCCATGAAAATACATGTCACGATATCATGACACTTTCGCCTCCGTATGCTTTCTCTATTCTTTTGTCGTGATATCGCGACATTTTTGCCTTCGCAGACTTCGTATTTTCTTTTGTTGCAATATCACGACACTTTTGCTTTCATAGACTTTGAATTTGCTTTTATCGTGATATCGTGACACTTCTGCCTTCATAGTCTTCAACTTAGATTTTGTCATGAAATCGTGACACTTCTACTTTCGTACTTAGCTTCTTTGCTTTTGTTGTGAAATCGTGACACTTCTACCTTCGAAGTCTTCTTCTCTGCTTTTGTCAAGAAATCATGACACTTTTGCTTCCATACTTTACTTCTTTGCTTTTGTTACGAAATCGTGAAACTTTTGCTTTCGAAGTCTTGCTTTCTGCTTTTGTCGTGAAATCGCGACAATTCTGCTTCCATACGCTTCCTCTCTTTCTTTTGTCGCAAAAATGCGACATGTCACGATATTGCGACACTTTTCAAACTTTCTCTCTCCTATTTTAGTCGTGAAAATGTGACATGTCGTAAAATCGTGACACTTTTCAAACTTACTTTCTCTCTCCTATTTTGGTCGCAAAAATGTGACATGTCGCAAAATCGTGACACTTTTCTTACTTGTTCTCTTTCTTCAAACTTGTCACAAAATTGTGACACTTTTTTCTTCTTTCTCTTTCTCTTCCAACATGTCACGAAATCGTGACAATTTTTCCACTTGCCTTTTTCTCTTCCAACATGTCATGAAATCGTGATAGTTTTTCCACTTGCCTTTTTCTCTTCCAACATGTCACGAAATCGTGATAGTTTTTCCACTTGCCTTTTTCTCTTCCAACATGTCGCAAAATTGTGAAGATATCTGCTACTTGCTCTGTAGTTGGAACAAAATCCAACTTAACCTCACCTTTCACAACTTTCTCCTTCAAAAAGTAATACCTGATAGCAATGTGTTTTGTGCGTGAATGCATAATCGGATTCTTGGAGATGTTAATGGCACTGGTGTTATCACACTTAACTGATATTGTCTCACTAAAGCTAATACCAATATCTTTTAGGGTTTGTTTCATCCACAGTACTTGCGTACAACATATTGTTGCTACAATATATTCTGCCTCTGTTATCGATAAAGAAACTAACTTTTGTTTCTTACTGTGCCATGCGACCAATCTGTCTCCAAGATAGAATGCACCTCCACTGGTACTCTTCTCGTCATCTACACATCCTGCCCAATCTACATCTGAATACAAAATAAGGGTGAAGTATTTACCTTTCGGATACCATAACCCATACTCCATAGTACCCTTGAGGTACCGAAGAATCCTCTTCACTGTTGTCACATGAGTCTCCTTGGGATTAGCCTGAAATCATGCTACCATGCATACTACTTGCAAAATATTTGGTTTGGTAGCTGTCAAGTACAGTAAGCTTCCAATCATAGATCTGTACATGGTTTGATCAACAGGTGGAGATTTGTCATCCTTGCTCAACTTGCAACCTGTCGTCATGGGAGTGCTAACTGGCTTACAATCCTCCATTGTGAACTTTTTTAACATCTCTTTCACATATTTAACTTGAGAAATAAATATGCCCTTCTTATTTTGATTAACTTGCAACCCGAGGAAATACGAAAGTTCACCAATCATTAACATTTCAAATTCTTTCTGCATCTTATTTTCTAAGTCTTTACATGACTCATCTTTGTTGCTACAAAATATGATATCATCGACGTATACAACAAGAACAATAAGATGCCCATTTTCTATTTTGACATAAAAATTACTGTCCACCATACCTTTCTTAAATATTTGTTGAGTGAGATAGTTGTCTAGCCTTGCATACCATGCTCGGGGTGCCTGTTTTAAGCCATATAATGCTTTCTTCAACTTGCAAACCAAGTTGGGATCATCACCAAGTTGTAAACCATCTGGTTGCTCAATATAAACCTCTTCTTCAAGTTTCCCATTCAAAAATGCTGATTTCACATCCATTTGATAAACTTTGAAATTCTTGTAGACTGCTAAAGCCATAAACATTCTAATTTCCTCTAGTCTAGATACTGGTGCAAAAGTTTCCTCAAAGTCAATGCCTTCAACTTGTGCATAACCCTTACATACCAATATTGCTTTATTTCTGACTACCTGTCCGTCTTCATTCAATTTGTTTTGAAAAATCCATTTAGTCCCGATTATATTTTTATTTGCAGGTCTAGGTACTAACTCCCAAGTTTTGTTTTTCTTGATCTGATCTAATTCTTCATTTATTGCCTTCATCCAACTTTCATATTTGCTTGCATCAGCAACATTTTTGGGCTCAATGTTGGATAATAGAGAGTAGTTACTTACTACTCTTCTTCTTGTCTGAACACCAACTTTGGGATCTCCAATTATTTGCTCTCTAGGATGATTTTTTTGCCAGCTGCCTGTTTTGAATTTTTTATTTTCTTCCACTTCTGAATCACAACTTAAATCATCTGAGTCAGTTTTCTGTATCTTTTCTATTTCATTTTCCTCATCTCCTTCAATAACCTCTTCATAAATTGGGTAGTTCTCTTCATAGCTAATTACTCATTCTCTACCTTCATAAAATTTAACATTGGCACTGTCCATAATTTTCTTTAGCCTCTTGTTGTAGCATTTGTAAGATTTTCTTTTTGACGAATAACCAACAAAAATACCTTCATCCGCTCTATCTTCAAACTTACCAATATTATCTTCAGTTCTTTTGATATAGCACTTGCTGCCAAAAACTTTGAGGTATTTTGATGTTGCACTTTTATCGAACCACAAATCATAAGGAGTTTTGCTTTCATGTGTTCTCAGCATGTACCTATTTTGGATATACACCACAATATGGACTGCTTCTTTCCAAAATCTATCTGCTACTTTGCTTTCAGCCAACATAGTCCGTGCCATTTCCTGCACTGTCTTGTTCTTTCTTTCTACCACTCCATTCTATTGAGGTGTCCTGGTTGCTGAGAACTGTCTCCTAATATCGTAATTTTCACAGTACTCTGCAAACTCCTCTGAAATGAATTCTCCTCCTCTATCTGATCTTAAATATTTGATCCTTTTTTTCTGTTTCATTCTCAACCTGGTTTTTGAAAATCTTGAACATATCAAAAGCTTATGATTTAAGCTTCAAGAAAAATATCCATGTCATTCTGAAATAGTCATCAATGCACAACATAAAATATTTATCACCATTTATGCTTTGTGTTCTCATGGGTCCACATAAATCAGTGTGTATTAGTTCCAAAGGTTTGCTTATGTAGTACTCTTTTGTTTTGAATGTGACTCTAGTTTGCTTCCCATTTTGGCATGATGCACAAATGTTGTTTGTAGGTTTGTTGATGGTGGGAATATCTCTCACTGCCCTTTTTGAGATGATTTTTACTAGATTATCAAAACTGATATGACCGAGTCTCTTGTGCCACAACCAATTTTCTTCTTCTTATCTAATAAAACAAGCTCTTTCTGAAGTCTCTGAGAGCGTGTACAGGTTGCCAGATGTCCTTGATCCAGTTGCTATCAAATTTTCACTATTTGTTTTTCTGACTTCACAACCCTGCTTCATAAAAACTACTTCATGACCTTTATCAAAAATCTGACTTACGCTCAACAAGTTATGTTTCAAACCATCCAAAAACAAGACTTCTAACTTAATTTTTCTGTCACTAATTTTAACTGAACCTTTGCCAACTATCTTAGCTCCATCATTATTTCCAAACTTTACTGAACCACCTTCATATTTTTGTAACTTCTCAAATTTTTGTTTGTCACATGTCATATGACTGAAGCATCCACTATCAAGTATCCATGGTACATATTTATTCTGTGCTTTAAATGTTGTTTGTATGATTAAGGATTTCTTTTCTTCCTTAAGTCGCTCTTTTTCTTTCCACTCCATTTTGATAGTGGTTTTGGGCTCTTGTTTTGCCTTTCCCTTATCAATAGCTTGTGCATGTTTTTCGAGAAGTTTCCTATTTTGTCTTATCCTATTTGGTTGAAATTTTCTTCCTTGAAACTGATTTGATGCAAATGTACTTCTATAGTTTCTTTCAATGTGCCCAAAATTATGATAGTTATAACATTCTACTGTATAATTCATCAAAGGAGAAAAAGCATTTCTACTGGTGAAATTCCTTGGTCTTACATTATATTTGTAGTTTGAGATTTTATGTCCATAGCCATTGCATTTAAAATAGAAACCAGAAAAGGGATAATTGAACCTGGGTGATGGTCTTTGCCATGTTGTCATAGGAGCCATAGGTCTTCTTCTTCTTTGATGTATGACATTGGTGAATCCATCATTGTAAATTCTCCTTTTGTGCTTGGCATTATTTCTTTCTTTTGCATGAGACATTTTTCCTTGATCAACCTGTTTCTTATCTTCATTCTTTATGGATTCTACATTTCTAACCTTTGATCCATTTGATGATTCTCCTTCGATGAAACTCAGACCAAATTTGATGCCTACAGGCCTTTGGTCATTTATAATATTATCCAGCTTCATAGAACTTTCTTTGCATTTGTGATAGCAACTAATTTTGTGATTCATATCTTCTATCTGCGTCCGTAAACCAACATTCTCTTCTTCTAGTTTACAACAATAATCTATTTTCATGGTAATTTGTACTTTGATATCTTCATATATTTTCTTGTATTCTTCTGTCTATACTTTCAGACTGATTATGATTTCATTTGCATCCTCAAGATTTTTTGGAAATTTCTTATTCTTTTTTCTCTTTATTTTCCACTCTTCAAGTGCAGAGATCAACTCACCTTCTAGATCTACTTCAGCTTCAGGGTTTTCACCACATACTTTAGAGTTCACTCCTTCCTTTTCTGAATTTACTTCTTCAAATGCCATGAAAAGAGCTTCACCTTTTTCCTCTTCAGAATCCTCATCGGAGCTGTCTTCTGATGAACTAGCATTCCTAGAGATGAAACTTTTCTTCTTGAAGTTGCATTTTCTGAAATTCGTTTTCTTCTTCCAGTCACTTCTTTCTTGGTGCGATCCTTCATCATTTTTTTCTTCTCTTTAAGTGGAAATTTAGTCGCAAAATTCCCAACGCCTCCACAGTTGAAATAATTAAACGATAGCTTTCCTCTGTATTTTCCTTTTCCCCTTTTTAGTTTTCTAACAAATTTTGCTTCCATTTCATCTGATGTCTCTTCTTCCTCGGACTCTTGTTTTGCATTTTTATATTTAAGGGCTTTAAAAGCCACTTCTCTGTATGTGGGTTTAGATCTTCTTATCCTCATCTCATATGCAATCAAAGAACCATACATCTCATCTATACTAAAATAATTTAGATTTTTAGCTTCTTCTATCGTTGAGACTTTAGAATCAAACCTTTGAGGAAGAGATCTTAATACCTTTTTCATGATGGCAGAGTCTTCGATATCCTCGCCGAGTCCTCTGATCACATTAATGATTCCATTAACTCTCAGTATATATGCCTCAATGTTTTCATCATCATTCATATTTAATGCTTCGAACTGAGCTCGATGTGTCTATAACTTGGCCTCATTGATCTTATCATCTCCTTCATGAATAATCCTCAGTTTGTCCCATATTTCTTTTGCCATTTTATAGCTCATGATCTTTACTAGTTCACTGTCTACTAATCTGCACATGAGAGCATTCTTTGATTTTGAGTTATTTTCAAATAATTTCTTTTCATCAGCCTCTTTTGGATAAGTGATGGGTATTGTGTATCCACTAACTACTGGATCCCAGATGTTGTATCCCAAAGCACAAAGATATTTCTACATCTTGATTCTCTAGAATGCGTAATTAGATCTGTCAAACAATGGTGCTTTGTTTGATAAGAAACCTTCACCACCTGCGATTGTGTTACTTCCAAGATCACCCTAGTCGATTAAGCTTGTATAGGAACTTAGCTCTGATACCAAGTTTTAGTCTTACAATGACACAGAGAGGGGGGGTGAATCAGTGTAGCTCTTTTAAACTTGAATTTATAGCTCTTAATATAGTAGTAATTAAAACTTATTACTAGATACAACAAGTATAACAAAAGAGCATCACACAAAATAGGATTTAACGAGGTTCACCAATGTGGCTGCTCCTCAAAAATTGACTGCTTGTACTACCATCCAAATCCAGCCTTTGCAAAGCACCAACTTTACAATCAATTTACCAGCACACACTGGAAGGAGCACCAACCCTTGATTTATCTGCACTAACAAAAAGGAGCACCAAACCCTGATTTACCAGCACCAACTAGAAGGGGCACCAACCCCTGATTTATCTGCACCAACAGAAAGGAGCACCAACCCATGATGCCAAGCTACAACCTGGACTTCAATTTGAATCTATAAGTTTTACAGAAAGATACCTTTGCTTTTGCAAGACCCTAACTGGTCTTCTTCACCTTTGTTTTCTCTACGCACTCTGCTCTCTCTACGTAATCACTTCGCACACTCTACTTCGTTATAGTCAAAATTCATGATTATATTCTCCCTTTCATGCACTCTGCTCTCTTTGCAAATTTTGCACTTAGCACGATTCGACACGACTTGCTCTTTGCACACTAGGACCGAATTTTGCACACTTCAACATACTTCAATTCTTCAAACAACCCTCCTTTTATAACAATATTTTTATGATGAAAACCCTAATCTTAGTCGATTGTAAATCCTAATCTTAGTCGACTTTCATAACAACTGTAAACCCTAATTTTAGTCGACTATCATCGAACTTTGTCGGCTTCAACTTAACCATGAAAATACATGTCGCGATATTGCGACACTTTTTATTTCTCTCTTTTTCTCCTTGATTTGGCCCCCAAAAATACATGTCGTGATATTGTGACACTTTTTCTTTCTCTCTCTTTCTCTTTGCATCGGACCATGAAAATGCTACATGTCATGATATCGCGACACTTTTTCTCCTTGCTCTTTCTCTTTGCATCGGACCGCGAAAATACATGTCGTGATATCGTGACACTTTTTCTCCTTGCTCTTTCTCTTAGCTTTGGCCCACAAAAATACATGTCGCGATATCATGACACTTTCGCCTCCGTACGCTTTCTCTATTCTTTTGTCGTGATATCGTGACATTTTTGCCTTTGCAGACTTCATATTTTCTTTTGTCATGATATCGTGACACTTTTGCTTTTGTAGACTTTGACTTTGCTTTTGTCGTGATATCGTGACACTTCTGCCTTTGTAGTCTTCAACTTAGCTTTTTTCATGAAATCACGATACTTCTACTTCCATACTTAGCTTCTTTGCTTTTGTCATGAAATCATGACACTTCTACCTTTGAAGTCTTCTTCTCTGCTTTTGTCATGAAATCACGACACTTCTACTTTCGTACTTTACTTCTTTGCTTTTGTCACGAAATCATGACACTTCTGCTTCCAAAGTCTTGCTTTCTACTTTTGTCATGAAATCACGACAGTTCTGCTTCCGTACGCTTCCTCTCTTTCTTTTGTCACGAAAATGCGACATGTCGCGATATCACGACACTTTTCAAACTTACTTTCTCTCTCCTATTTTAGTCGCGAAAATGTGACATGTTGCGAAATCGTGAAACTTTTCAAACTTACTTTCTCTCTCCTATTTTAGTCACGAAAATGCGACATGTTGCGAAATCGCGACACTTTTCTTACTTGTTCTCTTTCTTCGAACTTGTCACGAAATCGTGACACTTTTTCCTGCTTTCTCTTTCTCTTCCAACATGTCGTGAAATCATGACAGTTTTTCCACTTGCCTTTTTCTCTTCCAACATGTTGCAAAATTGTGACAGTTTTTCCACTTGCATTTTTCTCTTCCAACATGTCGTGAAATCATGACAGTTTTTCCACTTGCCTTTTTCTCTTCCAGCATGTCTCGAAATCATGACAGTTTTTCCACTTGCCTTTTTCTCTTCCAGCATGTTGCGAAATCATGATAATTTTTCTTGCTTTTTCTCTCTCTTCCAACATGTCGTGAAATCGTGATAGTTTTTCTTGCTTTTTCTCTCTCTTCCAACATGTCACGAAATCGCAACAGTTTTTCCTGCTTTTTCTCTCTCTTCCAACATGTTGCGAAATCATGACAGTTTTTCTTGCCTGCTGTATATGTCACGATATCGCGACACTTTTCTTACTTGTCTTTTTCTTTGATCTTTTGCATATGGGCCACTTTGATCTTCTTGGAAAATCACTGTACATACTCTGAATAACCTTTGAACTCCTATCTTCTGCATCTGAATAGCTTTTGAACTTCCTTTCCATTGCATCAACAGATCTATTTGACTATGTTGACAATAATGACAATACTGTTGCTACACCTTGCTCAAAAGTATGGAAATTTATCTCCATACTATAGACATAGAATATGAATCTTCATATACTTGACTATTGCTCTCCATCTGACAACTCCCATGACCTTTGGCTTATCATCTTGCCACTTTTTTACTAGACTCTTCACTCTCTTCTTACATGCATACTTGAACCTATGACACTTGCACACTTCTACATGAATCTTACTCTCCTACATGCACTCCTAATATAATACACTTGTACATATCCTCCATTATATATATTCACACTTACATACATGACAGTTGTGCACATTCTCTCAATACATACTTGCACTCTAACTTACATGACACTTGTGCATTTTTGACACATGGACACTTACATAAAAGGGAAATATAAATCACTCATATAAACTATAAACTCAATCCTAATCTATTACATATTTATATTTGTACCATGAAGGTACCATGGGGGTATATTTGCATGTACCAAATAATGTAATATTCTCCAACACCCCCTATATTACATTATTTGGTTATTGAAGACATTAGTCTTCAATAATGGCCTTCGTATTTGTTCTTCAATCTTCATGTGACCTTGCATTGATCATGAATATCTGCTTCTCTAGAATATTCATCGTCTTGAATCTTGGGTTCATACATTACTCATGTTTGTAAGTTAATCTTGGACCAAGGTTATGCATAAGGGGTTGGACCCAAAATATATTTATAAAAATGGGGTGAATCAAATTTGAAATTAAGGCAAGGTGTCCAAAATCATGTAGAAGACATGGCAAACTTCATTTTTTTCTAGAAAATTTTATAAAAATAGGACGAATCAATTGCAAAATCTTGCTACCACTAATTTTTCATATATTTTTGTGATAAGATAAAAATATTTACCAAATCCATCATTTTAGGTTGCCTAGATCTAGCATCCTTTAAGGGTTTCTACACATTACCCTTACTAGATCTCTACTTGTTTTTTCTTAGGTATCATACTTTAGCAACTTCAAAGCTCATTTTGCAGGTCTTCTAAGGGTTATAAAAGGATTTTACCAAGTGCTAAACTGATCATAAATAAGTTTAAAGTGTATATGTCATCGATCTAGATGGTTTCAAAAACAAAATTGAAAATAGAGCTCTAGACCAAAAGTTATACCTCCTAGAAGGTTCTCTACAAATAAAAATCCTTTGCAACTAATTGATACTTCTATCAATCGACTGTAAAGATGCAATCGATCAATACTTTTATCGATCGGTGGCACCTCTACAATTGATTGATACTTCTATCAATTTATCAATCGATTGTACAGGAGCAGCCATTCTATCGATCGGTTGCTCTTCTACAACTAATCGATACTTTTGTTGATCAATTGCAGAGGTAAAACTGATCGATAAAGTATTGATCAATTGCACCTCTACAATCAATGGATAGAAGTATCGATCGATTGTAGAGGAGCAACTGATCAACTCTTCTAAGGATCGACTACTCCTCTACAGTCGATCGACTCTTATTTGGATTGATTGTTCCTCTACATCTAGTTGACTCTTCTGCCGATCCACTGATCCTCTACAACTGATCATTATTTTCCTCAATTGATAGTCCTTTATCTTTTTTGATAAACTAATCCTCTACAATCGATCATCTATTCTTCTTTCTACAATCGATCGTATCAGGTTTTTGCATATTATTTTTTGCTACTACAAGTCATTTTTTTGAGGAGTTTGAATTTAGATGTATGAGTATTGATGTCATGTTAGGTATATATACTAGTGGTATAAGAGAAAATTTGGTAGAATAAATAAAATAAGTTATAATTTAAAGGAAAAAAGGTCCACAATTTAGGTGGGAGTGTTGGCAATTTAAAATAAAAATAGTGAAATTATTATCATGGGGCAAGCCAACCCACAAAAATATTTTAGACCCAAAAAAAATTGGTGAATGGGCATTTGTCAAGGGTCCCCATATTTTCTAGTTTCAAATTTTAGAAATTCTAAATTTCATGAATTATCATTGATTCGCTGCTATGCATAAAACTATCTTGGACTATGCCTGATCCAATTTCTTGTTTCCTATATTTCTAAAAAATCAAGCAGCTTATCATTAATTTGATCTTGGGGTAAATGTTCAATGATTTCTTGAGAAAATCCTATTGTATATAAAGCAAATATTCTATTTTTTACTGACCCTATAGGTTTAGTTTTTCTTTTATTCTTGATAATGCATTTTCTATGTTCATTTGTGTATTTGAATTCTATTATTCTTAATTTTTCAATTAATTGATCAATTGAGATGAGATTAGTTGATTTTTTTTATAGATTTAAGGAAGGGGTTTTGCAAGGATACCCAAATATTTTACAATAAAAATATTACATACAGAGAGGACCACCAATGGGGGTCATTAGAGATAGTTGAGAGATAGAACAAAAATTTACAAAAAAGGAAAGCCAGAAGAGAGGGCCTCTAGAGGAGGTCATAATAAAATGTCTTTCCAAGCCTAAGGGGAAGCGAAAAAAAGTTGCACATAAAAATGAAAGATACTCTAGAGACCAAGGGAATCTCAAAAATTAAGAACAACACAAAAAATGAACTAAGAGGAGGGAGCATGAATGGTTGTATTACTCAACATTTCCAGGACCAGGGGATCTAGTTTGGGTCTCAAGATCATCATCATCAAAATTCTCATTGTATTCTTACATAATAATGGTGTCTAGTTGGATCTAAGAGGAGCTCATTTTGGCCACTCTAGCCATGGCACTAACAAGGTCATTAAGCTCTTAGATGTAGCCTTTCTTGGTAATGAAAGACACACATGAATTTTAGTGAGTGGAGCTCAAAGGCATACATGAGCCACCTTCCTAGTGGAAGACCACACAAAATTGGACTCTCTTTTTATCTTCTAGCCCAACAAGGGAGAGTATTATGCCTCCTCAAGCTCATGTTCAATGATGATTGGGGATTTTATTTTCCTAGTATGAGATTTTTTGTGAGTAAATCAATGTCTAGCCTCCAACATAATTTTGGGTGCAACTTATTCACCCTTGAGGAAGAGAGCTTCTTTAGAAAGGCCCAGAAAAGACAGAATCCACAACCTTATCATATTTGCGATAAACAGATGAGATTAGTTGATAATCCAGGAACATATAAATATTTTCTAACACAAAATCTAAAAATGGTATGCTAGGTATTACTCTTCTAGTTCCTTGAACTTGATACATATTATCATCTATTATTTTTAGTGAGATATTATCCCTAACTTCTAAGGATTCAAACCAATGTAAGTCTCCAGTCGTATGATGACTAACACCTAAATCTATATACCAAACATGTTTTCTCCTTGCATTTTTTGATGAGATTCAAGTGATATTATCTCACATATTTGATAAGAATTTTGAATAACTCTTTTATGATGTTGCCCTTTGAACTCAAAATATTGTTTTTTATACAATTTTTGTTTTTGAAATCTTCCTCTCATATAGTATGGTCTTGCACTTTGATATTTTTTTTTCTATATTATGATGTTCCTCTTTTCCATTTATCCATCTTGTTTGAAGTTGAAATCCGTATATCTCCCAAGTTAAGAAATAACTCAAATATTTGCAAATTTTAAATTTTCTAAACCTTTGATGTAGAAGTCCGTTTAACTCCCTAATAAATTAAATTTGCAAAATTTCTAATTTCTAATTTCTAAAATTCAAAATTTTGAAAACTTCAATTTGCTTCAAACCAAATTTCATCAAATTTCAAAATTTTAAATCTTAAAAAAACTTTAAATCAAAAGACTTCAAATCTTTAAAAACTTATAACTCCCCAAAACTTAAAAATCAAATCTTCAAGCTTCTAAAATCACTCAAAAGAGTTTAAATATTTAAAAAAACTTCAAACCTTCAAAAAACTAATTTCAAATATTTAAATCCTAGTTGAAATCCTAAATAACTTTTAAAATTTTTCATAAAAACTAAACTTTTGAATTTTAAAATTTTAATAGAGTAGGAAACCTTATAACTCTCCACTTAATAAAGTTTAAAAACTTAAATAATTTAATTTCCCTCTAAATAATTAACGAAAGGTAATTCAATGTACCTTTATTTTTTGTAACGTTCAATGAACATGCACCTGATGCATAACGTATAGCCATTGCTTCTTGCTATGCTCATATCTAACTATTATGCTTATATTGGAAGATGTTTCATTTTCCAGAGTTTGGCGCTCACTTCTTGTCTATGGGATAGACTATTAGGGTTATGTCCATTTTTAGGTACCTCTCCTACTTGGTTCTCACTTAGACTTCATCTTTGGATATCTTTATTGTGAGGCACTCACTTGGTGCTTTGTGTCTGTTATTTTCTGGCATATCTTTATTGTGAGACACACACTTGGTGCTCTATGTTTTCTATTTACTAGAGTATATTTGCTATGAGGCATGTGCTTGATGCTCTATGTTTTTTCTTGATTGAAATATCTTTATTTCGTTAGCTTTAATGTGCTAGCTAATTCCAATGTTGTATTTGCTTTGTTCTTGTTGGCTTTAACATTTTAGATGTTCTAACATGCTTGTTTTTACTCAAGTGTTTGTTTTTCCTTAGGACAATGCTCTTATGGCATTTTTTTATCCACCAACTTAGTCTTCTCTATGCTAGTTGATTTCTTCTACCTTGTACTAGTTGTTGGTTGCTTTTCTCTTTGTATTGATTGTTGGTTTCTTTGTATTCCCTATGTAGACCACATAGAATGTTGGTCTATCTTGTATATGTTGGATGCTTAGGCCTATTCCTCTATACTGGCCACTTATATCTCTTCCTTTATGTTGGTTGCTTAGACCTCCTCCTCTATACTAGCTGCTTAGGCCTCTTCTTCTATGTTGGCCACTAAGGCCTGTTCCTTTATGTTGGCCACTTTCTCTTTGTGGATGATAGCTCCACTTAATATGCCTTAATATTTCTTGTTTTTGGTCTTCTATGAGACTTTATACTACACTCTGATATAAGTCAAGACCAATACTGATATTGCTATAGTTAACCTGATATTTTTGGTTTTTGAATAACCAAAAAATTTCTATGCCTCTATATATCCTTGTCTCTGGAGGATTCTTCTTTGTAATTCTCAATACTCCTCTTATCTATGTATATTGATGCTTCTCAATCTCTATACTCAGAAAGCTTGAATATTTCTTAGTCTTCTATAGTCTATCTCCAATATCTAAAATCTTCTCCAATATCTTAGGTTGTACCTAAGAACAAAATATGATTCTTCTCTTTTCTAGAGAACCTAATATCAAATCAAGGTGACTATGAATATCCTAGAATGACCAACTTTCTCCTAATTTGGCTTTCTCTATAAATGGTCCAAATTTCTCCTGAGTTAACCCTCAATCAAATTAGTTGAGTCCTAGTCTTCATTAGTTTTCCTTCAACCAAGTGGAAATACCCTAGCATTCAAATCAGGGTAACTTATCCTTGTTCCCTTATCTCTACTCAATTAGACCTTTAAAATAAAGTCTAAGTCTTCATTGCTTTCAAAGTGGATAGACTCTAATATAACTCTATCAAGAATGAATAGAGTTAAATGGTGGTGGCTCTGATACCATTGTTGACTTTTAAGCTTAACTATCTTAAAATATTATAGGTCCTAATGTAAATAAACCAACAATATTATAGGTCAAAATATCAATAATCAAGGGTTTTGACGGCCAAGATGACAGCGGGCGGGAAAGCTTCTGCGAGAGAGCATGGGAACGCCAACAGACTGAACCAAGGGCACAGCAGGGCGAAGGGAGGGCAGTCAGAGATCGAGGGCGCTAAGGAGTCCTCTCCAACAAAAGAGGATGTAGGTCATGACAAGGATCCACCAGAAAAATGGGGATGTGGACCTCAGAAGTCATACGCTCAGGCAGCGGCTTCAGAAACCCTTAGCGGTCTGCTCTCCAAGGAGTTGTTTCCTGTCGGGGACGAGTTGGACATCCCGGTAGAAATTCTTTCAAGCTTTGTGGAATTCAAAAAATTTACCCTCATCGGTAAGTTTATTGGCGACCGTCCCGACATGGAGACCATTCGCAAGTGGGCGGCAGGTAAATGGCGAACCTCTGGTCACATGGAGTTGGCGGCCTTATCCCGAGGTTTTTTTGCGATTAGACTGAATAACAAGGAGGACTACTGTAAAATCTCGGCTGGTGGTCCCTGGTTCCTAGGTCGCAGAAGTCTCTTTCTAATGAAGTGGGGTATGGACTTCAACCCCGAGACCCAAAATATCAACATTGCTCTAATATGGGTTAGACTCCCGAGTCTCCCCCTCTTCTGTTGGCATGAAAATGTAATCAGAGGAATTGCACGCTCCATTGGTGAGTTGGTTACCATTGACCCTCCCACCAAAGCTCGAACCAGATTTGTTCAAGCTCGGTTCTGCATTCTGGAAGATTTGGAGGCTGACCTTCCATCATCCATCACTCTCCGGTCTGGAGATATCATTCTTCACAAGCAAGCCATTGTGTATGAGAACAGACCGGCTTTTTGCCCCTTGTGCAGTTCTCAAGGGAACCTCCAGTCCAACTGTCCTCTTCAAAATCCAGGGATGAAGAAACGAGATTCCAGCAACCCCTTGGAACACGATGAAGGTCAGACAAAGCTCCCTGCTGCAAAAGGGCATGATTCTCCAGGCCCGTCTAGGGACCATCCCGAATCCTCCCACCCGGTGGAAGCAGTCTCCCCCCAAATGGTCTCTGAGCCGTGTGGTGCAAGCCCTCACCTTGGACCACAAGAGGAGAAGTACCAATCCCTTCCACCAATCACCGCACAGGCAGATTCACCCAAAATCCTGGACCATAACCACCCCGAGTCCCAAAATATGCTGGAAGATTACCTACTAGGAAGAAGGGGTGAGCAGTCTGGTAATATCAGCCCTCGTAATACGAGAAGCCGAAAGCAAGGTGTTGATTTTGGTAGCGAAAGGAAGCAAGGTCGTCCCCCCAACAAAGACAGGCGGGACAAGGAGACGACGGCAGATGTTGCAAATGGTACTCAACGACTGCTTTTTTAGGATGATTCTGATTCCCAGATGGGTGACTCGTCTGTCCCAAAACCTCCCCTCTAGCAAGGAAAGGGAGGTAAGAAGAATATCAAACTGTTGAGATGAAAGTCCTCTCATGGAATGTGAGAGGGCTTAATGCAGCTGCCAAACGGAGATTGGTGGCTGATCTCAAAAAAAGGACGAATCTATCCATCCTAATTTTGCAAGAGACTAAGACCGATGCTATCTCTTCTCGCAGAGCTGCTAAGGTCATTTGGGCTAAGGCAAAATTCCTCTCCAGTCCTACGGTGGGAACGGCAGGCGGTCTCATGATTCTTTGGGATCCAGAGATTTTTGAGGGTAGCCTTCTCTCAACTTCTAGCAGGATTATCAATGTTTTGTTTCATTCCAAAGCCATTAACTTTTCTTGGATCCTGTCTAATGTGTATGCCCCAAACTCTATCTCGGAGAGAGCAGAAATGTGGAAGGCTATTTCCCAGATGAGGGAAACGTTCTGTAATTTCCCTTGGGTTCTAGGGGGAGATTTCAACTCGTCCTCTTCACCCATCTGAAAAGAAAGGAGGATCAGACCACTCTAGCCACGATCTGGAAGACTTTCGAGATTTTGTTTCTACCAATAACTTGCTTGACATTGACCTCAAGGGGGCATCCTTCACTTGGAGCAACAGGAGGATTGGGAGCAATCTTATTCAAGTCAAGCTTGACAGATTCTTCATATCCCAAGAGGCTATTCCCATACTCGGTGCGGCAACTCTCTCGGCCTTACCGAGGATTGGGTCTGATCACAATCCTATTGTCCTGGAGACGGTTGATGGGCCTGTTTTTAAAACCCCCTCGATTTGATTCCATGTGGATTTCTCACAAGGACTTTAGAGGGTTGGTTACAGACTGGTGGCGCAGAAGGTAGCAGGGTTCCGCTTCCAAGAGAGTGGCCTTAAAACTCAAGTTAATCAAAAGGAATTTGAAAACATGGAACAAGGAGGTGTTCGGAAACATTTTTGAGTCCAAAATGTCCATTTCTGCGAACCTAAAATTGGTGGAGGAGAGAATGGAGCTCGAAGGTTACACCGATTGCCTCAGGGAGGAGGAAAGGAGGCTCTTGGTGGATTATCATTCTATTCTTGCAAGGGAAGAAACTTTCTGGCACCAGAAATCTAGGGACCTCTGGTTGAGAAATGGAGACTCCAATACGAAGTTTTTTCACGCGTCAACTTTGCGGCACCGAGGGGCTAACAAAATCAGGGAAGTGTGCAAGGATGGACGCGTTACCAAGGATATTGAGGAAATCCGAAGTGAAGCGGTTGACTTCTTCCAAGATCTGCTCGGTGTTCCTCCCGACAGTGATCTCCAGGTTCAAAAATCTCTGTTGGATAACTTCCCACCAAAGTTCCTCCCGAGGTAAGCTCTAAGCTTCTGGAGCCTTTTTCTATGTCTGAGATTAAAGAAGCTTTGTTCTCCATGCAACCAGACAAGGCGCCTGGGCCTGACGGTTTTCCCCCCCATTTTTTTCAAGTTATGTGGGATGTTGTGGGTTCGGATGTGTGCGAAGCAATTCAGGAGATTCAAGCCTCCAGATCCATCCATCCAAAACTAAATTCTACCTTTCTTGCTCTCATCCCTAAGTCTTCCGCCTGCAAAAGTTTCTCTGATTATCGTCCCATTAGCCTGTGCAATGTTTTTTATAAAATCTTAACCAAGTCCATAGCCAACCGTCTGAGGTCCCTTCTTCCCTCCTTGGTTGGTCCTTCTCAGGGAAGCACCGTGAAAGGCAAAAACATTCTCGATGGTGTCATCACCATCCATGAAACCCTCCATTCTGCTCACCGCTCCAAAAATGTTGCTCTTTTCCTCAAGCTGGACATGAATAAAGCTTTTGACAGAGTTGACAGGAGGTTCCTCTGTGCTGTCCTCTTCAAGTTCGGTTTTCACCCTCAATGGATTGACCTTGTCAGTAGTTGCATATCCACTCCCTCCTTTTCTGTTCTAATCAACGGATCCCCTGCTGGGTATTTCCAAAGTGCCAGAGGCCTCAGACAAGGTGACCCTCTATCTCCTATTCTATTCATCCTTCTGGCTGAGGTTCTGAGTTGGTCTTTGAAAGAGGCTCTTCGTCAGAATAAGATCTCTGGCATTTTTCCCACCTCCAGAGTCGATCCTGTCTCTCATCAGCAATTTGTGGATGACACCCTCATCTCCACTGGGGCGTCCGTCACTCAAGCCAAATCCATCAAGCGAATCCTCTCCCGTTATGAAAAGGCTTCCGGATAGAAATTCAATTACATCAAAAGAAAAATTTATTTTATTAACACTCCTATGCGAAGGCAGCTCCGCATAGCCAAAATTTTGGAATGCACTATTGATTCCCTTCCTGCGTCTTATCTGGGTTTGCCTCTGGCTTGTAATGGCTGGGCCAATGGAAGCTTATGGGACATGATCCTGGAACGTCTTCACAAAAAGCTGAGCACTTGGAAAGGCAAATTCTTGTCGCAAGCTGGGAAAGCCACCCTTACCAAAGATTGTCTCCAAGGAATCCCAACTTACTTCATGTCTGTGTTCATGCTACCTGTTTCTGTCCATTCCAAGATTGAAAAGATTCAGAGGACCTTTCTGTGGTCTGGCAATGAAGAAAAATCTAGAATTCCTTTTGTGGCCTGGAATAAGGTTTGCTTGCGAAAGGACCAAGGTGGCATGGGAATGAGGAGATCAAGACTCATGAACACTGCTTTGATCGCTAAGCACGCTTGGAAGATCCTGACTAATGACCCAGCAGAGTGGGTCAAGTTGGTTAAGAGGAAGTATCTTGGATCGAGTTCTCTTTTTGATGTCGGGATTCATCCTGAAGCGTCTATTTTTTGGAAATCTGTGCTTCAAGCCCGCTCTCTGATCGACTCTGGTGCTCGTTGGATTTTGGGTGATGGCAACTCCATTCTCTTCCGGAAGGACAGGTGGGTTATCGATGGAGCTCTCGAGTTAAGAGCGGACCTTGCTAGCCTGAAAGCCTAGGTGGATCCAAATTCCCAACTCAAGGTTGCAGACTTCATTGATCGGAGCTCTCTCCCCCCTCGATGGAATTTGCCAGTCCTGGACGGCTTTAACAATGAAATGACTTTTTTGTCTAATATTCTTCGGTCTATTTTAATTCCATCTGTTAGAAGAGATGACAGAATCATCTGGCATGGCACAGAGGATGGTTTGTTCTCTGTCAAGACTACCTATGACCTTCTTACTTGCGATATTGCCATGGATCACCGGTGGAAAGTGATTTGGAGGAAGGGTATTATTCCTAAAGTTAATTACTTTGCATGGATTGCCTTTCATAATAAAGCCTTAACCATCGACAACCTCCATAAGAGGGGTTTTTCTATTCCCAACAGGTGCTTCTTGTGCTTTGCTCGATTGTGAGACGATAGACCACTTATTTTTGCACTCGTCCTTTTTCCCATTCTCGTCCCTCGACTCGTCCTGTCTTCCTTTCAAATCCTTTGGTGCACTCCTCGCTCCCTCAAAGATGCCTTCCAACAATGGCCCAATCCTTTCAAGAATCCTAAACTTCGCTTCCTTCTTGAGGCCTCTTTCCACCACTCCATTTGGCAGATTTGGCTAGAGAGAAATTCCAGAGTCTTCGGCAAGGTCCCTAGAGTACCTCCCCGTGTCGCTCAGAGAGCCTTATCCTTCGCCATTGAGAATTCTAAAGTTGTTCCTAGTTCCTGTCCCTGCATTCCTGGCAAAGCAGTGATCTTCCAAAGTTTGGGCCTTTTCCCTATTCTTGATGGTGTTTCTAAGTCTCAGCGTGGGGATGTTATTTGGACCAAGCCCCTTGTGGGCTGGATTAAATTAAACTTTGACGGTGCGGCCAAAGGCAATCCTGGCCTTGCTGGTTCTGGTGGTGTGGTTAGAGATCATAACGGGAATCTCGTGCTGGCTTATTGTGAAGATTTGGGTTCCCAGACTAATCACTATGCTGAAGCCAGAAGTGTTTTGAAAGGTATCCAGATCCTCTTTGAGGATCCTCGGCCTTTGATAGTCGAAGGTGATTCGCTCAATAGATTCAAATATCTGCTAGGATCTAAAGACCCGTATTGGAGGGTCTACAACATCATTCTTGAGGCTAGGATGCTCCTCTCTCAACGTGACAGGTGGAAGGCATGCCATATTTTTAGGGAAGGAAATCGCGTGGCAGATCACATGGCCAACAAAGGGCTTGTGACCACGTGTCCTGTTGTGTGGCGCTCATGCTTCCCATCTGAGGTGGTGAGTTTGGCCAATGCGGATATCCTCTCATGATGTTCTCCTCGCTTCATAAGGTCATTCGTTTGGTTTGGCTGTTTTTGCTTTTGATGGTCAAATTTCTCCAGCTAGTATTTTTGTTTTCCTTGGTAAAATGTGGTTTGTTTCCAGGATATTCAGACATAAGGGCCCTACTTATAGCCTTCGAGCAATTAGCAGTTTTTGGTTTCTGTCATCAAGTTTATTCCTCCAGCCACAAGGCATGATGCACATTCCAACCAAGCTGAATTTGTACATAAGGTTTTGGGATCCTCTATAAAAACCCACTGTTAATCTATTAAAATAATTACCAAAAAAAAAATATCAATAATCAAGAGTAGAATATTATATGAGCAATTAAATATATCTAGGCCAATGTAATGATAGAAAAAATTCATTTATAATATCAAATATGAATGTAAATGGAAAAAATCATTCATGAACATACATGAATAATACTTACAATATTAATTTCTCAAAATCTGTATACAAGCTTTATTATCAATGCTTGCTCCTTTTCTCTTGTTTTTGTTTCTCGTGTTATATTGTATAGAACCTTATCTCCATAATACAGAAATACAAGATGACTCTTCATATACTTGACTATTTCTTTTCATATGACAACTTCCATGACCTTTGGCTTATCATATTGCCACTTGTATTCTAGACTCTTCACTCTCTTCTTACATGCATACTTGAACCTATGACACTTGAACAATTCTACATGGCTCTTACTCTCCTACATGCACTCCTAATATAAGAAATGTGTGCACATTCTCACATTACATATTTGCACACTTACATACATGACACTTGTGCACATTCTCTCAATATACACTTGTACTCTAACTTACATGACACTTGTGCATTTTCTGCACATTGCACTCTTACATGACACTTGTGCATTTCTTGCACATGGACACTTACATAAAAAGGAAATATAAATCACTCATCTAAATTATATATTCTATCCTAATATATTACATATTTATATTTATACTATGAATGTACCATGGGGGTACATTTACATGTACCAAACAATGTAATATTCTCCAACAAATATGATGCTTCAACAATAGGTATTGGGATTTTTTTGATGCTATATGGACATCCTTGGAATTTTACAGAAAGTAATTCTTTGACAATAATTGGGTCAATCCACTTATAAGATGACAATGTTAGCTATTCTACATGCCTTAGAGAAAATGGCAACCTTATCTATTGACGATATGCTTCATCATCAAGACCAACCATAGCAACCTTAAGCATTTGGTAGAATAATATATCTCATGCTAAAAATATAATAAATGGTTGATAAGTATTTTGGGGTATGATATTCTTATTGAGTACAAGAAGGAAAATGAGAATATTATGGTCAATGCTCTATCTTGTAAACATGAGGATAATACTATTTTCAATATCAACTCTATTCCTTTTCCATATTGGCTATCCTAGCTTTGGGAGGATTGGCTTATGATCCAAATATTCCTAGTATCATTAATGAAGTGGATTTTGGCTCTTCACTCCTAATAGGATTCTCCACAAAAATAATCACATTTATCTTCCTCCATCATCAATTGTTAAGACTAGTATCCTCAAAGAATTGCATGAATCTCCTTTGGCTAGACATTCTGGATTCTTAAAAACATAGTAGTAGGTGAAGTAATCCTTTTCTTGGAAGGGGTTAAAAGTGTATGTCAATAACTTTGTGGCCAAATATGAGTTATTTTAGTGAAACAAGGGGAAATAGATCAATCTCCTAGTTTTTTGAAACCCTTGTCCATTCTTGAGTTCTAATAGGAGCACATTTCCATGCATTTCATTAAGGAACTTCCAAAATCTAAAGGTAAAATAGTGATATTTGTGGCAATGGATCACCTTTCAAAGTATTGTTGGAAATATTGAGTTGTCATTAATATTGAGTTTTCATTGATGTCAAAGGTAAAAATATCTTTAGAGGTATCAAAGGCAAAAATATCTCCAAGGATAAATGTCAATGTCAAAGGTAGATATCTTCAAGGATGTTTAATATTTAAATAATATTTAAATATTAAAGATGGAGGTTCATATTTAAATCAAAGGATTTAAATATAGTTTAATAGTTTAAATATTTAAAGGTTAAATATTTAAAACCTTGGGTGACCTCCTTGCAAAATATTTAAAAATTGAAAAATCAAAATTCAAATTTTTTGGCGCCAAAGGACAAATTGCATAATGGTGGATCTAACTTCATTGAAAAACAAAGGACAAAGCATATTAATATGAGCTTTAATTAATTTGGACGATGCTAATTTTTATGTGAGAAAAATAAATCAAAGTGGAGTAGTGGTGAACAGGCGGTGGCGAAGGAGGAGAGTGGAGAAGTTTTGGCAGCAGCAAAAAATGAAGGATAAATTTGATATGGTGTGATTCATGTTTCAACCATTGGGTTAGCCCAGTTGGTTATGTACCTCAAGGGGAGTGCTGCTTGGTAGGAGGTTGAGGGGTCGAAACCCTTTGATATCATTTTTTGTTGAAGATAAAGTGACAAAAGAAATCAATTTGTTTTTGTGCATTAAGGTTTCAAGCGCTGCAATAGCGCAACCGATTAAAGGGTCTATGATAGGGCGCTACGCCTTGCAAGATGAGGGGATCCAATCTCGTTGGCAGTAGTGAGAGGTATTTAATTTTTGCTTTATTAAAATTGATATTTGATGGGCTTTAAGGTATGGTTTAAAATTTAATTTTGTAAATAATAAAAGGGAGCTATAAGGTATAGTTTTGTGATTTAAATTTTGCAAATGATAAAAGGGAGTTATAAGGTATAGTTTTGAAATTTAATTTTTGCAAATGATAAATGTGATTTAATTTTTGCAAAAGAAGAAATAAGGTTTCTTGTTGTTAATAAAGCTTTATATTGTGAGTTTCAAAAGGGAGATATAAGGAGTTATTTTTAAGCTTTATTGTGTATGTTTTGATAAGGGTTTCTAAAGTGGTTGATTTGATATTTGATCAAAAGGGAAAAAACAAATTGCTAACCAGATTTTGAAGGAACAAACAAAGAGAAGATTATTTTTGTCAAAAGAGGTTTGGAAAGCTCATCATCATCATTGAGGCAGGTTTGGAGGTATGGTGATTTAATTCATTTCTCAAAGTGATTTTATTTGAGGAAAATATTTTTTTTATCATATGGTTGGAAGTATAAGGAATTATTGTTTTTGCATTGGTTTTGGGAATAAATGTGCAAAGGTTATAGGTCAGATTTGTGAGTAAACTTGTGCATTGATTATGCTTGAAATTGGAAGTAAATGTGCAAGGGTTATAGATCATATTTGAGAGCAAATTTGTGCATTTTTCATGATTGATTTTGGGAGTAGATGAGAAGGACAAACTTGTGCATTGTTATTGGTTTTGAAGAGAAGGTGGAAATCAACAATTACCTGGTCATATATCTAGTGCTAGACTAAAGCTACCTTTTGATGTAATAAATATGAGATATGTGAAAGCAACAGACTTAATGAATGTGAAGAACATATATGATATTTGTTAATGCATATCATATTCTATATGTTCATGAATATAAAATAATTCTGGGTAGAATATGTATGAAATTGCTTTAGTTGAGGAAAGCACACTGAATAATAAATTAACATTTTTTGTATGCAAGTTTTGGGAATAGATGGTCAGTGTTTGTAAGCAAGTTTTGGATCAGATTGATTGAATATATTTGAGCAGGTTATGAATTAGATTGTTGAAAAATATTTGAGAAGTTTTTGGATAAGGTGTTTGAGCAAGTTTGAGCATGTGTTGTGAGAAGATTTGAGTAGGTGTTATGAGCAGATTTGAGCAAGGTGTTGTGAGCATATTTGAGTAGGTTATGTGAGAAAATTTGAGCAGATTTGAGCAAGTGTTGTGAGCATATTTGAGAGTAAATTTGAGCAGGTTGTATGAGCATATTTGAGCAGGTTTTGGAGTAGATGTGAGTAGAATTTATGAGCAGGTTATGGAGTTGATTTGAGTATAGCTAATTGAGTAATATTTATGATTATATTTGAGAGAAGACTTGAGAAGAGGGGATTGGTGTCTCCTATGGAGTGGTGTCCATAAAACTAGAATAGAGTGGAGTGGTGTCCATAGAACCAGAGCAAATGGGATTGGTGTCTCCTGTGGAGTGGTGTCCACAAAACCAGAACAAAGTGGAGTGATGTCCATAGAACAGAAAAAAGTGGAGTGGTGTCCATAGAACAAGAACAAAGTGGAGTGGTGTCCATACAACTAAAATAGAGTGGAGTGGTGTACACAAATATAGAATAGAGTGGAGTGGCATCCATAGAACTAGAACATAGTTGATTGGTGTCCACAAAACTAGAAAAAAGTAGAGTGGTGTCCACAAAACCAGAGCAGAGGGGATTTGTGTCTCCTATGGATTGGTTTCCATGAACTTGAGAGGGGATTGGTATCTCCTATGGATTGGTGTCCACAAAATTTGTAATAGAGGATTATTTGTCTCTTGTGGGTTGGTTTCCATAAAATTTATTGAGAAATTTATAAGCAATTTTTCTTTGTGGATGTAGCCCACATTGGGTGAACCACATTAAATCCGTGTCTCTTATGTGTGTGGCGATTTGTGCATTGTTTCATTTTTGCATTGATATTATTGTTGTTATCATTTGTATTGAAAATTAAAAAGTTTTATCTTATACTGCTCACCCCCCTCTCAGTATAATCTTGTGTTCTTCAATTGGTATCATAGCGGGTTCCTTCGTGGTTCCTTCGTGAAAGCCTAACAACTTGAAGGAAGATCTTACAGGAACACAAATGGATCCATTGTTTTATGGGACTAACTATGCTTTTTGGAGCATAAGGATGAAGACAAAAGAAATATGGGACAAGTTATAAAGAACATATAAAGGAGATGAAAAGGTTAAGATGGCAAAACTTCAAACCCACAGGAGGAAGTTTGAAGAATTGAAGATGAAAGATGAGGAAGATATTGCTAGGTATCAGATTCATATTGATGAGATTTTCAACACCATTCGTGGACTTGGATAAAGTATTGAATACTCTAATATTATTCAAAAATTGAGGTCACTTCCCATGAGGTTGATGTAAAGGTTTCAATAATTGAATAAATGAAGGATCTCAAAACTTTGAGCATGGATGAGTTACATAGGATTATCACAGCCTATGAGATGAGGATAGAAAAATATCAAACATCCAAACAATAAGCAACATTCAACGTTTCAAATAAGGCAAATAATAAAGAACCAGAATCAAGTGAAGAATTAAGCAATGAAGAAGAAGCTAACTTCATGTGAAGGAATAAGAAGGGTCCAAGAAAACACAAAGGTATGTAGTCTATAAAATGTTTTAATTATGGTAACCTTGATCACTATGCATCTAATTGTCCATAGACAAGATCTAGTATCAGTGAAGAAGAAAATAAATATAACAAAAAGAAAGAAAGAAAATCTCATCATGAAAATAAAAATAGACACGATCAAGCCAAACATGAGAATATCTTTCAAAGTCACAAGAAGAGTTTTTATGTTGAAGAAGCAAGCAGTTCTTGCAGTAGCAGTGATAAAAGATTCTTTGATAATGAAAAAAAAAGAAAATTTATTTTTGGCCATAGAAGAGAAAGAATATGATGCTATTTTTGAAGACCAAGAAGAAGAGTAAGATTCAGAAGATGAAGAGGAAGCCACAGTTGACATAGAAGATTAACTTATTTTTTCTATTGAAGAGTTAAAGAGGGTTAGAAAGAAGAACTAAATATTGAAGGATCAAGTACAAAAGGATGAGTAAACAAAAGCAAAGCTTCTACAATATCTCACCGACTTAAAAGTAAAGGTTGAAGAGGCAAGGAGAATTGAATAAGATATGGTTGAACAGTTAAAGGTAAAAGAACTAGAGTGTGAAATATTAGAACATGAAGCTATCATTCTAAGGAAGGGACTTGAAAAATTTAATGATAAGATATATTAGTTTAGGAAAAGCTCAAAAACTTTGGATGATATTATCAAAGCACAAATATCTCCATTTATCAATACTAGATTTGGTTTTGAAGAAGGTCAAGATAAAGAGTTGAGCTCAAAAGAGATAGAAGCATCGAAGAAAGTAATTGAAGAAGAAGAATTCAAGACCTATGATGATATGTTAAAAAGTGAAAGCATCAATAAGGAAGAAAACAATGCCCCATCAAGGAACAAGTAACATCATAGGAAAACAAGAACCATGTGACCATATCCTCCAAGGCAAGATGAATATCTCTTCCAGGGATATTGTTTGTCATGTAATCATTTTGGTCACAAAGTTTTACATTGCAAGGTTCATGATAAGAATGATTTTGACTTCACCAAGAGAAACTTCAATTCATTTTAACCTTTCAAGGACTACAACATCATGTGTTACAATTGCAACAATTTTGGGCATACAACTAGATGGTGTAGAACAGTATTCCCAAAAATTCGAAAGACAAGCAAGAAAAATTATGCTCAAAATATTCAAAGAGGTATGATCTCGAAAGTTTGGAGAAACAAAATGATATAATAAGAGGAGCATAGTAATTTGGGAGTTTCACTTCCATCCCATAATTGAACACCTTAAAGAGAGCATGTGGTGAGGGGGTTGTGTTTAGTCTCTTATATTTCAGTCCCAAGGAGCCCTTTGCTATTGATGTCAAAGGGGAAAAAATTTTAGTAAGGGGGAGCAACTGGTCAGGGGGAGCAGATTGTGAATCTAGTTGTAGTAAAAGAAAATTTATTTTGGATTGCCATCAATGACAAAGGGGGAGATTGTTGGAAATAATGAGTTGTCATTAATATTTATGTCATTGATGTCAAAGGTAAAACTATCTTTAGAGGTGTCAAAGGCAGAAATATCTCCAAGGATAAATGTCAATATCAAAGGTAGATATCTTCAAGGATATTTCATATTTAAATAATATTTAAATAAGATAATTTAAATATAGTTTAATAGTTTAAAAGTTTAAATATTTAAAGGTTAAATATTTAAAACCTTGGGTGACCTCCTTGCAAAATATTTAAAAATTGAAAAATCAAAATTCAAATGTTTTGGTGCCAAAGGAAAAATCACATAATGGTGGAGCCAAATTCATTGAAAAACAAAGGACAAAGCATATAAATATTTTATTTAATTAATTTAGATGATGCTAAATTTTGCGTGAGAAAAATAAATCAAGCGGAGTAGTGGTGAATAAGCGGCGACGAAGGAGGAGAGTGGAGAAGTTTCGGTAGTAGAAAAAATGAAGGATAAATATGATATAGTGCAATTTGTGTTTCAACCGTCGAGGTAGCCCAGATGGTTACATAGCTCAAGGGGAGCGCTGCCTAGTAGGAGGTTGAGGGATCAAAACCCTTTGACATCATTTTTTGTTGAAGACAAAGCGACAGAAGAAATAAATTTATTTTTATGCATTAATGTTCCAAGCACTACAATAGAGCAAACAGTTAAAGGGTCCATGATAGGGCCTTGCAAGAGGGGATCGAATCCCGTCAGCAGTAGTGAGAGGTATTTAATTTTTGCTTTATTAAAATTGATATTTGAGGGGATATAAGGTATGGTTTGAATTTAATTTTTGCAAATAATAAAATGGAGCTATAAGGTATAGTTTTGTGATTTAAATTTTGCAAATGATAAAATGGAGCTACAAGATATAGTTTTGAAATTTAATTTTTACAAATGATAAAAGTGATTTAATTTTTGCAAAATAAAAAATAAGAAATAAGGCTTCTTCTTGTTAATAAAGCTTTATATTGTGAGTTTCAAAAGGGAGATATAAGAAGTTATTTTTAAGCTTTATTGTGTATGTTTTGATAAGGGTTTCTAAAGTGGTTGATTTGATATTTGATCAAAAGAGAAAAAGAAAATTGCTAACCAGATTTTGAAGGAACAAACAAAGAGAATATTATTTTTGTCAAAACAGGTTTGGAAAGCTCATCATCATCATTGAGGCAGATTTGGAGGTATGGTGATTTAATTCCTTTCTCAAAGTGATTTTGTTTGAGAAAAATAATTATGTTGTCATATGGTTGGAGGTATAAGGAATTATTGGTTGTGCATTGGTTTTGGGAATAAATGTGCAAAGGTTATAGATCACATTTGTGAGCAAACTTGTGCATTGGTTATGCTTGAAATTAGAAGAAAACGTGCAAGGATTATAGATCATTTTTGAGAGAAAATTTGTGTATTGTTCATGATTGATTTTGGGAGTAGATTAGAAGGACAAACTTGTGCATTGTGATTGGTTTTGAAGTGAAGGTGGAAATCGAAAATTACCTCATCAGTTATCTAGTGTTGTGATCCTTCATCATTTTTGTTCTTCTCTTTAAGTGGACATTTAGTCGTAAAATTTCCAATGCCTCCAAAGTTGAAACATTTAAATGGTAGCTTCCCTCTATATTTTCCTTTTCCCTTTTTTAGTTTTCTAACAAAGTTTGCTTATATTTCATCTGATGTCTCTTCTTCCTCAGACTCTTGTTTTGTGTTTTTATTTTTAAGGACTTTAAAAGCCGCTTCTTTGTCTGTGGGTTTAGATCTTCCTATCCTCATCTCATATGCAGTCAAAGAACCATACATCTCATCTATACTGAAATAATTTAGATTTTTAGCTTCTTCTATCGTTGAGACTTTGGAATCAAACCTTTGAGGAAGAGATCTTGGTACCTTTTTCATGACGACAGAGTCTCCAATATCCTCGTCGAGCCCTCTAATCGCATTAATGATTCCATTAACTCTCAGCATATATGCCTCAATGTTTTCATCGTCGTTCATTTTCAATGCTTCGAACTGAGCTCGATGTGTTTGTAATTTTTCCTCTTTGATCTTATTGTCTCCTTCATGAATACTCCTTAGTTTGTCCCATATCTCTTTTGTTGTATTACAGCTCATGATCTTTACTAGTTCACTGTCTGCTAATCCGCACATGATAGCATTCTTTGCTTTTGAGTTACTCTCAAATAGTTTCTTTTTGTCAGCCTCTTTTGGAGGAGGGATGGGTATTGTGTATCCACTAACTATTGAATCCCATATGTCATATCCCAAAGCACAGAGATATGTCTGCATCCTGATTCTCTAGAATGCGTAATTAGATCCATCAAACAATGGTGCTTTATTTGATGAGAAACCTTCACCACCTGCCATTGTGTTACTTCCAAGATCACCCTAGCCGATTAGGCTTGTACAAGAACTTGGCTCTGATACCAATTTTTAGTCTTACAATGACACTGAGGGGGGGGTGAATCAGTGTAGCTCTTTAAACTTGAATTTACAGATCTTAATATAGTAGCAATTAAAACTAATTACTAGATACAACAAGTATAACACAAGAGCATCACACAACACAAGATTTAACGAGGTTCACCAATGTGGCTACTCCTCAAAAATGACTGCTTGGACTACCATCCAAATCCAGCCTTTGCAAAGCACCAACTTTACAATCAATTTACCTAGCACCTACTGGAAGGAGCACCGACCCCTTATTTATCTGCACCAATAGAAAGGAGCACCAACCCCTGATTTACCAGCACCTACTGGAAGGAGCAACAACCCCTGATGCCAAGCTGCAACCTGGACTTCAATTTTGAATCTATAAGATTTACAGAAAGATACCTTTGTCTTTGCAGGAACCTGACTGGTCTTTCTTCACCTTTTTCGCTCTCTGTGCACTCTGCTTTCTCTACGCAATCACTTCGCACTCTCTGCTTCATTACAGTCGACCTTCATGATCATCTTCTCTCTTTCGTGCACTCTGCTCTCTTCGCACTACGACAGAACTTCGCACACTTTGACAACATCCAAATCTCCAAACAACCCTCCTTTTATAACAAAATTTTTGAGATGAAAACCCTAATCTTAGTCGGCTATAAACCCTAATCTTAGTCGGCTTTCATGACAACTGTAAACCCTAATTTTAGTCGATTGTTCATCGGTCTTTGTCGGCTTCAACTCAACCATGAAAATACAACATGTTGTGATATCGTGACACTTTTTCTTTCTCTCTCTTTCTCCTTGCTTTGGACCGTGAAAATACAACATGTCGCGATATCATGACACTTTCGCCTTCTTGCTTCTTTTCTTGGCTTGTACCCATGAAAACTCAGCATGTCGCGATATCGCGACACTTTCCTCACCATACTTCTTTTCTTGGCTTGTACCCGTGAAAACACAACATGTCACGATATCATGACACTTTCACCTCCTTGCCTCTTTTCTTGGCTTGTACCCACAAAACATACATGTCACGATATCATGACACTTTCGCCTCCTTGCCTCTTTTCTTGTACCCAACAACATGTCATGAAATCGTGACACTTTCACCTCCATACTCTTCCTCTTTACTTTTGTCACGATATCGTGACACTTCTACCTTCTTACTTTCTCTCTCCTCATTTAGTCATGAAAATGCGACATGTCACGATATCGTGACACTTTCTCTCCTTTGCTCTTTCTCTCCAAACATTCATACACTTTCTCTCCTTTCAATTTCTCTTCTATGTCACGATATCGTGACACTTTCTCTCCTTTGCACTTTCTCTTCCTTCATGAAATCGTGACACTTTCTCTCCTTTGCTCTTTCTCTTGCAATATGTCACGAAATCGTGACACTTTTTCTTTCATACAATATCTCTTGCAATATGTCACGAAATCGTGACACTTTTTCTACTTGCATTTCTCTCTTCCAACATGTCGAAATCGTGACACTTTTCTACTTGCATTTCTCTCTTCCAACATGTCACGAAATCATGACAGTTTTCTACTTGCATTTTCTCTTCCAACATGTCACGAAATCGTGACAGTTTTCTTACTTGCCTTTCTCTCCGAACATGTCACGAAATCATGACAATTTTGCTTGCTTGCCTTTCTCTCCGAACATGTCATGAAATCGTGATAGTTTTGCTTGCTTGCGCTTTCTCTCCGAACATGTCGCGAAATCGTGACAGTTTTGCTTGCTTGCGCTTTCTCTCCGAACATGTCATGAAATCGTGACAGTTTTTCTTGCTTGCGCTTTCTCTCCGAACATGTCACGAAATCGTGACAATTTTTCTTTCTTCTCAACATGTCGCGATATCGTGACAGTTTTTCTTTCTTGCTCAACATGTCGCGATATCGCGACAGTTTTCTTCCTTGTGATTTTCTTTTGATTTTTAGCATATGGGCCACTTCGATCTTTTGGAAAGTCACTGTACATACTCTGAAGAACCTCTTAACTCCTGTCCACTGCATCAACCGATCTGTTGATTGTGTTGACAACAATGACAATATTGTTGCTGCACCTTGCTCAACAATCTCCCCCTTTGGAATTGTTGGCAACACACGTGCAATTTCCTGTAATTCTTCTCCCCCTTTGACAATAATACCAAAGGGCTGCTGCAGACTCCCCCTGAGTCCATGCACAACATTCTCAGGCACACTTTATTGCATTTAGCAAAGATCATGAACATGAGCAAACAGATAATCAAATACTGAAATGCTCCCCCTGAGAATGTGATCCCTGTAGCTAGTCAATTCTTGGGAAGTGTGACCACTCCCAATTTATTGCGAAGGTACTCAAAAACTTCCTTGGGCAATGGTTTTGTGAAGATATCTGCTACTTGCTCTGTAGTTGGAACAAAATCCAACTTAACCTCACCTTCTGCAACTTTCTCCTTCAAAAAGTGATACCTGATAGCGATGTGTTTTGTGCGTGAATGCATAACTGGATTCTTGGAGATGTTAATGGCACTGGTGTTATCACACTTAACTGATATCGGCTCACTGAAGCTAATACCAAGATCTTTTAGGGTTTGTTTCATCCATAATACCTACGTACAACATGTTGTTGCTGCAATATATTCTGCCTCTACTGTCGATAGAGAAACTGACTCTTGTTTCTTACTGTGCCATGCGACCAATCTGTCTCCAAGATAGAATGCACCTCCACTTGTACTCTTTCTGTCATCTACACATCCTGCCCAATCTGCATCTGAATACGAAATAAGGGTGAAGTCTTTACCTTTTGGATACCATAACCCATACTCCATAGTACCCTTGAGGTACCGAAGAATCCTCTTTACTGCTGTCACATGAGTCTCCTTGGGATTAGCCTAAAATCGTGCTACCATGCATACTGCCTGTAAAATATCTGGTCTGGTAGCTGTCAGGTATAGTAAGCTTCCAATCATAGATCTGTACATGGTTTGATCAACAGGTGGAGATTTGTCATCCTTGCTCAACTTGCGACCTGTCGTCATGGGAGTGCTAAGCTGGCTTACAATCCTCCATTGTGAACTTTTTTAACATCTCTTTTACATATTTAACTTGAGAAATAAATATGCCCTTCTTACTTTGATTAACTTGCAACCCGAGGAAATACGACAGTTCTCCAATCATTGACATTTCAAATTCTTTTTGCATCTTATTTGCTAAATCTTTGCATGACTCATCTTTGTTGCTGCCAAATATGATATCATCTACGTATACAACAAGAACAATAAGATGCCCATTTTCTGTTTTGACATACAAATTACTATCCACCATACCTTTCTTAAACCTTTGTTGAGTGAGATAGTTGTCTAGCCTTGCATACCATGCTCGGGGTGCCTGTTTTAAGCCATATAATGCTTTCTTCAACTTGCAAACCAAGTTTGGATCATCACCAAGTTGGAAACCATCTGGTTGCTCAATATAAACCTCTTCTTCAAGTTTCCCATTCAAAAACGCTGATTTCACATCCATTTGATAAACTTTGAAATTCTTGTAGACTGCTAAAGCCAGAAACATTCTAATTGCCTCTAGTCTAGCTACTGGTGCAAAAGTTTCCTCAAAGTCAATGCCTTCAACTTGTGCATAACCCTTACATACCAATCTTGCTTTATTTCGACTACCTGTCCGTCTTCATTCAATTTGTTTCGAAAAATCCATTTAGTCCCGATTATATTTTTATTAGCAGGTCTAGGTACTAACTCCCAAGTTTCATTTTTCTTGATCTGATCTAATTCTTCATTTATTGCCTTCATCCAACTTTCATCTTTGCTTGCATCAGTAACATTTTTGGGCTCAATGCTGGATAATAGAGAGTAGTTACTTACTGCTCTTCTTCTTGTCTGAACACCAACTTTGGGGTCTCCAATTATTTGCTCTCTAGGATGATTTTTTTGCCAACTGCCTGTTTTGAATTTCTTATTTTCTTCCACTTCTGAATCACAACTTACATCATCTGAGTCAATTTTTTGTATCTTTTCCATTTCGTTTTCCTCATCTCCTTCAATAACCTCTTCATAAATTGGGTAGTTCGTTTCATAGCTAATTACTCGTTCTTTACCTTCATCAAATTTAACATCGACACTGTCCACAATTTTCTTTAGCCTCTTGTTGTAGCATTTGTAAGCTTTGCTTTTTGATGAATAACCAACAAAAATACCTTCATCTGCTCTATCTTCAAACTTACCAAGATTATCTTCAGTTCTTTTGATATAGCACTTGCTGCCAAAAACTTTGAGGTATTTTGTCGTTGCCCTTTTACCGAACCACAATTCATAAGGAGTTTTGCTTTCATGTGTTCTCAGCATGTACCTATTTTGGATATACACCACAGTATGGACTGCTTCTTTCCAAAATCTTTCTACTACTCTACTTTCAGCCAACATAGTCCGTGCCATTTCCTGCACTGTCCTGTTCTTTCTTTCTACCACTCCATTTTGTTGAGGTGTCTTGGTTCATCGAGAACTGTCTCCTAATACCATAATTTTCACAATACTCTGCAAACTCCTCTGAAATGAATTCTCCTCCTCTATCCGATCTTAAACATTTGATCCTTTTTCCTGTTTCATTCTCAACCTGGTTTTTGAAAATCTTGAACATATCAAAAGCTTCTGATTTATGCTTCAAGAAAAATATCCATGTCATTCTGGAATAGTCATCAATGCACAACATAAAATATTTGTCACCATTTATGCTTTGTGTTCTCATGGGACCACATAAATCAGTGTGTATGAGTTCCAAAGGTTTGCTTGTGTAGTATTCTTTTGTTTTGAATGTGACTCTAGTTTGTTTCCCCTTTTGGCATGAAGCACAAATGTTGTTTGTAGGTTTGCTGATGGTGGGAATATCTCTCACTGCCCTTTTTGAGATGATTTTTACCAGATTATCAAAACTGATATGCCCTAGTCTCTTGTGCCACAACCAGTTTTCTTCTTCCTATCCAATAAAACAAGCTCCTTTTGAATTCTCTGAGAGCGTGTATAGGTTGCCAGATGTCCTTGATCCAGTTGCTATCAATTTTCCACTATTTATTTTTTTGACTTCACAACCTTGCTTCATAAAAACTACTTCATGACCTTTATCACAAATCTGACTTACGCTCAACAAGTTATGTTTCAAACCATCCACAAACAAGACTTCTTCGACTTAATTTTTCCGTCACTAATTTTAACTGAACCTTTGCCAACTATCTTAGCTCCATCATTATTTCCAAATTTTATTGAACCTCCTTCATATTTCTGTAACTTCTCAAATTTTTGTTTGTCACCTGTCATATGATTGGAGCATCCACTATCAAGTATCCATGGTACATATTTATTCTGTGCTTTGAATGTAGTTTGTACGATTAAGGATTCCTTTTCTTCCTTCAGTTGCTCTTTTCCTTTCCACTCCATTTTGATAGTAGTTTTGGGCTCTTGTTTTGCCTTTCCCTTATCAGTAGTTTGAGCATGTTTTTCGGGAAGCTTTCTATTTTGTCTCATCCTGTATGGTTGAAATTTTCTTCCCTGAAACTGATTTGATGTAAATGTATTTCTACAGTTTCTTGCAATGTGCCCAAAATTATGACAGCTATAACATTCTACTGTATAATTCATCAGAGGAGAAAAAACATTTCTACTGGTGAAATTCCTTGGTCTTACATTATATTTGCAGTCTGAGATTTTATGTCCATAGCCATTGCATTTAAAACAGAAACCAGAAAAAGGATAATTGAACCTGGGTGATGGTCTTTGCCATGTTGTCGTAGGAGCCATAGGTCTTCTTCTTCTTTGATGTGTGACATTGGTGAATCCATCATTGTCAATTCTCCTTTCGTGCTTGGCATTAATGCTTTCTTTTGCATGAGACATTTTTCCTTGATCAACCTGTTTCTTATCTTCATTCTTTATGGATTCTACATTTTTGGCCTTTGATCCACTTGATGATTCTCCTTTGATGAAACCCAGACCAAATTTGATGCCTGTAGGCCTTTGGTCATTTATGATCTTATCCAGCTTCATAGAACTTTCTTCACGTTTGTGATAACAACTAATTTTCTTATTCATCTCTTCTAGCTGCATTCTTAAACCAACAATCTCTTCTTCTAGCTTGTTGCAATAATCTATTTTCATTGTTATTTGCACTTCGAGATCTTCAGAGATTTTCTTAGATTCTTCTATCTGTACTTTCAAACTAGTTATGATTCCATTTGCATCCTCAAGCTTTCTTGAAAGTTTCTTATTCTTTTTCTTTTCTATCTTCCACTCTTCAAGTGCAGAGATCAACTCACCTTCTAGATCTACTTCAGCCTCAAGGTTTTCACCACAAACTTCAGAGGTCACTCCTTCTTCCTTTTCTGATTTAACTTCTTCAAATGCCATGAAAAGAGCTTCATATTTTTCTTCTTCAGACTCTTCACCGGAGTTGTTTTTTGATGAACTGACATTCTTGGAGATGAAACTTTTCTTCTTGAAGTTGCCTTTTCTGAAATTCGTTTTCATCTTCCAGTCACTTCTTTCTTGGTGTGATCCTTCATCATTTTTGTTCTTCTCTTTAAGTGGACATTTAGTCGCAAAATGCCCAATGCCTCCATAGTTGAAACATTTAAATGGTAGCTTCCCTCTGTATTTTCCTTTTCCCTTTTTTAGTTTTCTAACAAAGTTTGCTTCCATTTCATCCGATGTCTCTTCTTCCTCGGACTCTTGTTTTGTGTTTTTATTTTTAAGGGCTTTAAAATCCGCTTCTCTGTCTGTGGGTTTAGATCTTCCTATCCTCATCTCATATGCAGTCAAAGAACCATACATCTCATCTATATTGAAATAATTTAGATTTTTAGCTTCTTCTATCGCTGAGACTTTGGAATCAAACCTTTGAGGAAGAGATCTTAGTACCTTTTTCATGACGATAGAGTCTCCAATATCCTCGTCGAGCCCTCTGATCGCATTAATGATTCCATTAACTCTCAACATATATGCCTCAATGTTTTCATCATCGTTCATTTTCAATGCTTCGAACTGAGCTCGATGTGTCTATAATTTGGCCTCCTTGATCTTATCGTCTCCTTCATGAATACTCCTCAGTTTGTCCCATATCTCTTTTGTCGTATTACAGCTCATGATCTTTACTAGTTCACTGTCTGCTAATCCACACATGATAGCATTCTTTGCTTTTGAGTTACTCTCAAATAGTTTCTTTTCATCAACCTCTTTTGGAGGAGTGATGGGTATTGTGTATCCACTAACTACTGAATCCCAGATGTCATATCCCAAAGCACAGAGATATGTCTGCATCCTGATTCTCCAGAACGCGTAATTAGATCCATCAAACAATGGTGCTTTGTTTGATGAGAAACCTTCACCACCTGCCATTGTGTTACTTCCAAGATCACCCTAGCCGATTAGGCTTGTACAAGAACTTAGCTCTGATACCAATTGTTAGTCTTACAATGACACTGAGAGGGGGGGGTGAATCAGTGTAGCTCTTTAAACTTGAATTTACAGCTCTTAATATAGTAGCAATTAAAACTAATTACTAGATACAACAAGTATAACACAAGAGCATCACACAACACAAGATTTAACGAGGTTCACCAATGTGGCTACTCCTCAAAAATGACTGCTTGGACTACCATCCAAATCTAGCCTTTGCAAAGCACCAACTTTACAATCAATTTACCAACACCTACTGGAAGGAGCACCAACCCCTTATTTATCTACACCAACAGAAAGGAGCACCAACCCCTGATTTACCAGCACCTACTGGAAGGAGCAACAACCCCTGATGCCAAGCTACAACCTAGACTTCAATTTTGAATCTATAAGATTTATAGAAAGATACCTTTGTCTTTGCAGGAACCTGACTGGTCTTTCTTTGCATTTTTTGCTCTTTATGCACTCTGCTTTCTCTGCGCAATCACTTCGCACTCTCTGCTTCGTTACAGTCGACCTTCACGATCGTCTTCTCTCTTTCGTGCACTCTACTCTCTTCGCACTATGAAGAACTCCGCACACTTCGACAACATCCAAATCTCCAAATAACCCTCCTTTTATAACAAAATTTTTGAGATGAAAACCCTAATCTTAGTCGGTTGTAAACCCTAATCTTAGTCGACTTTCATGACAACTGTAAACCCTAATTTTAGTCGGTTGTTCATCGGTCTTTGTCGGCTTCAACTCAACCATAAAATACAACATGTCATGATATCACGACACTTTTTCTTTCTCTCTCTTTCTCCTTGCTTTGGACCGCAAAAATACATGTCGCGATATCGCGACACTTTCACCTTCTTGCTTCTTTTCTTGGCTTGTACCCATGAAAACTCAGCATGTCACGATATCGCGACACTTTCACCTCCGTACTTCTTTTCTTGGCTTGTACCCATGAAAACACACATGTCATGATATCATGACACTTTCACCTCCTTGCCTCTTTTCTTGGCTTGTACCCAACTTACATGTCATGATATCGTGACACTTTTACCTCCTTACTTCTTTTATTGGCTTGTAGTCATGAAAACACAACATGTCATGATATCATGACACTTTCTCTCCTTTCCTCTTTCTCTTGCCTTGAAAATACATGTCACAATATCATGACACTTTCTCTCCTTTGCTCTTTCTCTTGCCTTCAGGTCACAAAAATGACATGTCGCGATATCGTGACACTTTCTCTCCTTTGCTCTTTCTCTTGCCTTCGGGTCAAAATGTGACATGTCGCGATATCGTGACACTTTCTCTCCTTTGCTCTTTCTCTTGCCTTCGGGTCGCGATATCGCGACACTTTCTCTCCTTTGCTCTTTCTCTTGCAATATGTCACGAAATCATGACACTTTTTCTTCCGTACAATATCTCTTGCAATATGTCATGAAATCGTGACACTTTTTCTACTTGCCTTTCTCTCTTCCAACATGTCACGAAATCGCGACACTTTTTCTTGCTTTTCTTTCTTGCAACATGTCGCGAAATCATGACACTTTTTCTTGCTTGCCTTTCTCTTCCAACATGTCATGAAATCGTGACAATTTTGCTTGCTTGCGCTTTCTCTCCGAACATGTCATGAAATCATGACAGTTTTGCTTGCTTGTGCTTTCTCTCCGAACATGTCACGAAATCATGACAGTTTTGCTTGCTTGCACTTTCTCTCCGAACATGTCACGAAATCGTGACAGTTTTGCTTGCTTGCGCTTTCTCTCCGAACATGTCATGAAATCATGATAGTTTTGCTTGCTTGTGCTTTCTCTCCGAACATGTCATGAAATCGTGATAGTTTTTCTTTCTTCTCAACATGTCGCGATATCGCGACAGTTTTTCTTTCTTGCTCAACATGTCGCGATATCGTGACAGTTTTCTTCCTTGTGATTTTCTTTTGATTTTTAGCATATGGGCCACTTCGATCTTTTGGAAAGTCACTGTACATACTCTGAAGAACCTCTTAACTCCTGTCCACTGCATCAACCGATCTGTCTGACTATGTTGACAACAATGACAATACTGTTGCTACACCTTGCTCAACAGTGAGACATGTGAAAATAATAGACTTAATGAATGTGAAGAACATATAGGACATTTGTTAATGCATATCATATTCTATATGTTCATGAAGATAAAATAATTTTGGTTAGAATATGTCTGAAATTGCTTTAGTTGAGGAAAACACACTGAATAATAAATGAGCATTACTTGTATGCAAGTTTTGGGAATAGATGATCGATGTTTGTAAGTTTTGGATCATATTGATTGAATATATTTGAGTGGGTTATGAATAATATTTTTTAAAATATTTGAGAAGTTTTTGGATAAGGTTTTTGGGCAATTTTGAGCATGTGTTGTGAGCATATTTGAGCAGGTTGTGTGAGCAGATTTGAGTAGGTTGTCTGAGCAGATTTGAGCAAGTGTTGTGAGCATATTTGAGAGTAGATGTGAGCAGGTTTTGGAGCATATGTGAGAAAAATTTATGACCAAGTTATGGAGCTGATTTGAGTAGAGCTGATTGAGCAAGATTTGTGAGCAGATTTGAGAGAAGACTTGAGTAGAGGGGATTGGTGTCTCCTATGGAGTGGTGTCCACAAAAACAAAATAGAGTGGAGTGGTGTCCACAGAACTAGAGAAGAGGGTATTTGTGTCTCCTATGGAGTGGTTTCCACAAAACCATAACAGAGTGGAGTGATGTCCACAGAACCAAATCAAAATGGAGTGGTGTCCACAAAACCAAAACAGAGTGGAATGGTGTCCATAGAACTAGAATAGAGTGGTATCCACAAAACTAAAAAAAAATAGAGTGGTGTCCACAAAACTAGAACAAAGTGGATTGGTATCCACAAAACTAGAACAGAGTGGAGTGGTGTCCACAAAACTAGAAAAAAGTGGAGTGGTGTCCACAGAACTAGAACAAAGTGGATTGGTATCCATAAAACTAGAACAGAGTGGAGTGGTGTCCACAAAACTAAAGTAGAGGGGATAGGTGTCTCCTATGGATTGATGTCCATGAACTTGAGAGGGGATTGGTATCTCTTGTGGATTGGTTTCTATAAACTTTGTAATAGAGGATTGGTGTCTCCTGTGGGTTAGTGCCCACAAAATTTATTGAGAAATTTATAAGCAATATTTCTCTGTGCATGTAGCCCACATTTGGAAAACCACATTAAACATGTTTCTCTTATGTGTGTGGTTATTTGTGCATTGTTTCATTACTGCATTGATATTATTGTTGTTATCATTTGGATTGAAAATTAATTTTTTTTTATCTTATACTATTTACTCCTCCCTCTTAGTATAAGCTTGTGTTCTTCAAGTATGATTTTTTTTTGTGTCCTATAACATCTCTTCTCAACCAACAAGATTGCTAGGGTATTCCTCAACGTTGTTTTTAAATTACATGGCATGCACAAGTCCATTGTTAACAATTGTGACCTTATCTTCACCAATAATTTTTGGAAGGAATTATTCTATATTAGTGGTAATCAGTTGAATATGTTCTCTTCTTATCGCCCTTAGTCAAATGACTAGATAGAGATTGTAAAAAAATGTTTGGGTACTTACCTTTGTTGTTTTTCACAAGAAAAGTAATATCATTAGGTTCATTGGCTATATTTAATTGAATGGTGGTATAATACTTCTTATCATTATTCCCTTACTATGTCCTCATTTGAGTACTTGTATTTCCAAAATACCTCCATTAGTGTAATATTATGTTTTAGGATCCTTCAATCTGGCTCAAATGGATGCTTTGTCATAACAAAATCGACATGTGCTATAGATTCTTAAAGATAATTTGACCTAGGTATAAAACCATATGAAGTAGTAGCAATAACTACATTGTTCTAAGTAGCAATTTATCATGGGGGATATGGTCTTTTTTGCCTCCATCCCTATAATCAATTGTCCTTAAATACCAAATCTAGTCAAATGTTGACTCTTCAATTTTATGTCCCCTACAAGGTGGTTTTTCACATTGATGAAGTGGTATATTAGTTGGTGATTCTGAAATCCTCCCATATCCATTCTATTTTTAATTTTTTTTCTTAAACATGTTATTGTCCAAAAGGTGCAGTCCCAGATTGACCTTTTAGTACTCAGTGAAGAAGGTCAAATCACTCTCTAGGAAGAAATAGGGTTATAGTCCAAAGTTTGTATTCTATGATATTGCCAAATGACAAGATCATCTAGAAGAAGATGCAACATGGAAACCTGAGAGAATTTTCCAATCATTTCTATCTTTTAGGATAAAATTTATTGAGGGGGAATCCATGTAATGATTCCAATATAGCCATGTTGGTTATCTTCATTATTATTAGCTTGGTACCTATGATAAGGTGGTTAGACCGAGCATTAGGATTAGGGTTATTGTTGATTGAATCTATAATTATGAAGAGTTATATTATAGTTGGAATCATATTTCATATTATTTATATTATAGTTGGAATCATATTTCATATTATAATATTAGTCATCATTGTTGCCCATATGAGGCTTGTTGGAAATTTGAGTTAATTTGAGGTATTTTATGTTGTCATTGATGTCACATGGATCATATTTGGTTTTGGTGGCAAAAGCACTTCATAGATAATCATCTATGATATTTTGGAGAGCATGGATATATACAGGGTTTTTATGAAAACCAAGGCAGGCAAAATAAAAGGTTTTATTTAAAACCATGGTGGGCTTATGTGGAAAGGGCTTTTCTTAAAAGCCAAGGTGGAATTTTGTTTCATCGAAAAAGGACCTCCGGTGATGAAGATATTAAAGTTTAAAGTTTAAGTTTAAATTAATGGAGGGCCGACCTATGTGCAATTAATGGAGGTTGGCAATATATATATATATATATATATATGTAAAGGTTTCAATTTATTTTGGAAAGGGGGCATATTATATATCGTCGGAAAGCTTATTTCGAGGGCTATTTGACTAACTTATTTAGAAGGAGAAATAAGGTGTGTGTAAAGAGATATTTCTGATTTTGCAAAGGGGTTCCAAAAGTGAAGTTTGCCTTGTTCTTTTTCAAGAGGATTAATTCTTTCATGAGGTGACAAGGTATGCAATATTGTGATTTATTTTATTTTATGGTATAAGTGGTTTTGGGAGTGAAAAGGTTATGCAATGTTTTGATTTATTTTATTTTATGGTACAAGTGGTTTTAGGAGAGATAAGGAAGTTGTGCAATTAAAGGCCTTGGTGATGATTATTGAAAAGTGGAGTAATGTTGATTATTTTGTGATCTACTAACCCTTGTGAAGATTGGCAAAAGAATTTTGTGATTGTGGCAGATTTACAAAGAGGTTTTTTCATCTTCATAAAAGGTATGGGCACATTCTCCTATTGATTGTTTATGGTGGTTGATTTCTGAAATATCATTGGAGGGAAAAGGATTGTTTGTGGTTTCCTTTTCGAAAGTGGTTGGTTGAATGCTTCAAGGTTTTTTGAATTGAGAGTTGTGTCTAAACCTTGTTTTATAAGCATAGTTGTTGAAGCCCATTGGTTGTGAAAGAACTTGAGTTAGAAAAGAACATGAGTATCATTGTTATGTGAGATTTGTGGTTGAGCATTGTTGGAAACATTTGAGTTGGTTGATACATACTTGGACTAGGGTTGTGTGAGAGAGAGTTGTCCCTTGTGATGATTGGTTGAGTTGAGTTGATTGAGCCTAGTCAAGTGATGTGTGAAGTGATTGTTCAAGTTCTATGAAACAAACTATTCCATCATTCTATGTTGAGTTGAGATTGAGGTTAGAACATATTGAGTCTCTAACAATTCTCTGTATGGTTCTATAAGACTTGAATTGAGTTGAGGTTGATTTGAGTTGAGAGTGAGATTAGAACATATTGAGTCTCTAACAATTCTCTTTATGCTTCTATGGTTTTGAGTTGAGTTGAGATTGATTTGGGTTGAGAGTGAGATTAGAACATATTGAGTCTCTAACAATTCTCTTTATGCTTCTATGAAGTTAATTTGAGTTGAGATTGCCATTCATTGTTGAGTTCATTTTGAGTACTACTTGAGCATGATTGATTGAGCCTTTGAGAAGGCCTTTGGGACAGATTTGAGGATATGTTGGGATAAATTTGTAGAGGAGATTTGGGCAAGTTCTTGGTGAGCTTGCTAGAGCAGATTTGGGCAAGTTCTTGGTGAGCTTGCTAGAGCAGATTTGGGCAAGTTCTTGGTGAGCTTGCTAGAGCAGATTTGGACAAGTTCTATGTGAGCTTGTTATTCAACATTTGACAAGTTCTATGTGAGCTTGTTAAGCAGGTTCTATGTGAGCCTATTGAGCAGGTTCTTAGTGAGCCTATTGATAGAGCTTTGGAGGTGATAGAGTACAGAGGATAGAGTCTCAGTGGATAGAGATCCAGCAGCCAGCATAGTTGAAGATAGATCTGAGTGAGGAGTCTTCAAGTGGAGAGAGGTCCACTAGTCAGTGCAGTAGAGAGACAGAGTCTTCTAGAAGATCACATAGCCAGAGCAGAAGGGGAAAGAGTTCTCCTGTGGAAGAGATCCATGAACTTGAGATTAGGGGATCAACATCTCCTTTGGATAGAGATCCATAAACATTGTAATTGGGAGTGATTCCCAAAGAGATTGATTGAGAAAGTTTTAGTAAAATATTTTCTCCGTGGAGTACCTCACATTGGGGGAACCACGTTAAATCTTGTGTCTCAATTGTGTGTGGTGACTTGTGCTCTTGCTTACTACTGCTATCTGAGTTATTAATGCACACTGCTATATTTGGTTATTGCAATTAAGGACATTAATTGATATTGGTTTGGAAAGAAAGTAAAAAGTGGTCTTATACTGTTCACCCCCCTCTCAGTATAAGCTTGTGTTCTTCAATTGGTATCAGAGTGGGTTCCTTCGAAAAGGCTAACATCTTGAGGGCAGATTCTACAAAGAACACAGATGGCTTCACAGAAAGGATTATCTTCAAATAAGGCTCCATTGTTTGATGGTAACAATTATGCTTTCTGGAGCATGAGAATGAAGAACTACTTGATATCACAAGGATATGAGGTATGGCAGATGGTTGAAAAAGAGTATAAGGTTGAAGGTGATCCCGAGGAAGATAAGACTACCAAGAAATTGGTTGAGATCAATGCAAGAGCAATGAATTGTATTTTGAGTGGGCTACATGAGATAGATTTTGCAAAGGTCATGGTATGTACTTCAGCTAATGAGATGTGGACCAAGTTGAGGAATACTTATGAAGGAGATTCCAAGGTAAAGTTGGCAAAACTACAAACTCATAGAAAAATATTTGAGGAATTGAAAATGGAAGATTCTGAAGATATTGCAAAGTTCTTACTTCGAGTTGATGAGATTACTAACACTATGAGAGGCCTAGGTTTTGAGATGAAAGAATCAGAAGTTACTCAAAAGGTTTTGAGATCACTTCCCATGAAATATGATGCAAAGGTTTCAACAATAGAAGAAACAATGGATATCAACAAGTTAACAATGGAAGAATTGCAAGGTACTCTCACAACTTATGAGATGAGGGTAAGTAAGCATCAAGCTCCAATAAAAGAGATTGCATTCAAGGCTTCAGAAAAAGAGAAAGGGAAAGTTTCAGAAATAGATAGAGTTTTAGAAAATGATGAGGAAGCTAACTTCATCAAAAGGAATAAGGACTCAAGGAATTTCAGAGATATAAGGAAAGTCAGGTGCTACAAGTGTGGTGATCTTGGTCACTATGCATACAAGTGTCCACATGAAGAAATCAATGATGATGAAAAATAGGGTCATAGAAGAAAAGAAGATGGAAAGCATAAGCATGACAAAGATGACAGATTCAAGCAAAACAGGTATGAGAAGAAGAAAATTTTTTGTAAGGTAAAGAAATCTTACTACATTGTAGAAGCAAGTGATAGCTCAGATCATAGTGATAGAGACAATTCAGATGATGAAAAGGAAGAGCATTTATTCCTAGGAATAGAAGGTGAAAGAGAACAATGTTTTGTGTGTGGTCAAAGAGATCACAGATCAGGATATTGCAATGGTTTCAATGATAGTGAAGATGAGATGACACATCAAGGAAACAGGCATGGTCAAAGAAATCTTGAGAGTTTGTTTGCTATAGAAGATTATAATGATCTTAGTGACAGTGAAGATGAAGAAGGGTTTTTCTATGGAATAAGAGAAGTAGAAGAAGAACATTCACTCCAAATAGAAGAAGTTAAACAAGAGGATAATGTCTCAGTTGATCTAAAGGAAGACTTCAATGTTATCCATGAGCAACTACAAGAGGTTAAGGAGAATCTAAAAGAATTGAGATGTTCCCTACATGAGAAGTTTGATCCATCACATGACTCAAAAGGTCAAGATATTTGTACTAAGAAGGAAACATGTATTTCAGAGGCTATAGAGATGGATGCCAAGTTGCTACTTGACACAAATGAAGAGAAAGAAGAGGAAGATTCCAAAGCACCAAAGGTCCCATATTTCAGGTTTGGGGAATCACACTCAAAAGGAAAGGAAGTTCTAAAATATGAAAGCAAGGAAGCACCTAAGATTTGTGAGGAAAGTTCCAAAGTTCCTATGGCTCCAAATATTCAGTTTGGTTCTTGTTTTGAGATAGGTGAATCAAGTTCAAAAGGAAAAGAAATTCTTGAAGAGAAAGGAAGAAACTAAGGAAGAGGTTTTAGATGCTACAAAGAAGGTTCAAGAATGCAATGCACAAGTTGAAGATGATCATAAGGATAATGGTCAAGAAAGGATCCATGGATCAAAGAAGTTTGATTTTTCTAGAAGAAACTTCAAGGGAAGAAGGTATGGTTTTCAGGGACATTGCTTCTCATGCAACAGGATTGGTCATAAAGCTTTTCAGTGCAAAGGAAATGAGCAACATGGTTTTGGTTTTAGAGCTACACAATTCAGAAGTCATGGTTATAATGGTCATGAAAACAGAGCTTCACAATACAGGGTTCAGGAAAGGAATGGATATGGAAATTACTTCAAGAAATAATTTCAGGACATGGGCACCATCCAAAGGCTACAATATCAAGTGTTTTAATTGCAATAACTTTGGGCATATTGCAAGATGGTGTAGGACTCAATTCCAAACAGGTTCAAGGCAAGAAGGTCAAAAAGGTTCAAGACAAGAAGATCAAGTAATTCATCAAGAGAAGGATATCATAAAAACATGGAAGGAAGTTGATAGAGGAAAGAATCAATGTAATATGGGAGTAAAGGTACTCCCACCCCAAAATTAATCACCTCAAGAGAGAAGGTGGTGAGGGGGCTATGCTTAAGAGTCATATATTTTAGCCCCATAGGTGTCCCTTTTGCCATTGATGTCAAAGGGGGAGAGATTTGAGTAAGGGGGAGAGCATTGAGTTAGGGGGAGCAGCCTCCAAAGAGAGTATTGAGTTAGGGGGAGCAGCCTCCATAGAGAGTATTGAGTCAGGGGAGCAACTTTGATTCTCAGAGATGGTTTTTGTAGTGATTGTGGTGTTTGCATTAGAGGTGTTGCCATCAATGACAAAGGGGGAGATTGTTGGAAATTTGAGTTAATTTGAGGCATTTTATGTTGTCATTGATGTCACATGGATCATATTTGGTTTTGGTGGCAAAAGCACTTCATAGATAATCATCTATGATATTTTGGAGAGCATGGATATATACAGGGTTTTTATGAAAACCAAGGCAGGCAAAATAAAAGGTTTTATTTAAAACCATGGTGGGCTTATGTGGAAAGGGATTTTCTTAAAAGCCAAGGTGGAATTTTGTTTCATCGAAAAAGGACCTCCGGTGATGAAGATATTAAAGTTTAAAGTTTAAGTTTAAATTAATGGAGGGCCGACCTATGTGCAATTAATGGAGGTTGGCATATATATATATATATATATATATATATATATATATTATTTTATATATATATATATATATATATGTAAAGGTTTCAATTTATTTTGGAAAGGGGGCATATTATATATCGTCGGAAAGCTTATTTCGAGGGCTATTTGACTAACTTATTTAGAAGGAGAAATAAGGTGTGTGTAAAGAGATATTTCTGATTTTGCAAAGGGGTTCCAAAAGTGAAGTTTGCCTTGTTCTTTTTCAAGAGGATTAATTCTTTCATGAGGTGACAAGGTATGCAATATTGTGATTTATTTTATTTTATGGTATAAGTGGTTTTGGGAGTGAAAAGGTTATGCAATGTTTTGATTTATTTTATTTTATGGTACAAGTGGTTTTAGGAGAGATAAGGAAGTTGTGCAATTAAAGGCCTTGGTGATGATTATTGAAAAGTGGAGTAATGTTGATTATTTTGTGATCTACTAACCCTTGTGAAGATTGGCAAAAGAATTTTGTGATTGTGGCAGATTTACAAAGAGGTTTTTTCATCTTCATAAAAGGTATGGGCACATTCTCCTATTGATTGTTTATGGTGGTTGATTTCTGAAATATCATTGGAGGGAAAAGGATTGTTTGTGGTTTCCTTTTCGAAAGTGGTTGGTTGAATGCTTCAAGGTTTTCTGAATTGAGAGTTGTGTCTAAACCTTGTTTTATAAGCATAGTTGTTGAAGCCCATTGGTTGTGAAAGAACTTGAGTTAGAAAAGAACATGAGTATCATTGTTATGTGAGATTTGTGGTTGAGCATTGTTGGAAACATTTGAGTTGGTTGATACATACTTGGACTAGGGTTGTGTGAGAGAGAGTTGTCCCTTGTGATGATTGGTTGAGTTGAGTTGATTGAGCCTAGTCAAGTGATGTGTGAAGTGATTGTTCAAGTTCTATGAAACAAACTATTCCATCATTCTATGTTGAGTTGAGATTAAGGTTAGAACATATTGAGTCTCTAACAATTCTCTTTATGGTTCTATAAGACTTGAATTGAGTTGAGGTTGATTTGAGTTGAGAGTGAGATTAGAACATATTGAGTCTCTAACAATTCTCTTTATGCTTCTATGAGTTGAGTTGAGATTGATTTGGGTTGAGAGTGAGATTAGAACATATTGAGTCTCTAACAATTCTCTTTATGCTTCTATGAAGTTAATTTGAGTTGAGATTGCCATTCATTGTTGAGTTCATTTTGAGTACTACTTGAGCATGATTGATTGAGCCTTTGAGAAGGCCTTTGGGATAGATTTGAGGACAAATTTGAGGATAGTGAATTGATTTGGCAAGTTCTTGGTGAGCTTGCTAGAGTAGATTTGGGCAAGTTCTTGGTGAGCTTGCTAGAGCAGATTTGGGCAAGTTCTTGGTGAGCTTGCTAGAGAATATTTGGGCAAGTTCTTGGTGAGCTTGCTAGAGCATATTTGGACAAGTTCTATGTGAGCTTGTTATTTAGCATTTGACAAGTTTTGTGTGAGCTTGTTAAGCAGGTTCTGTGTGAGCCTATTGAGCAGGTTCTTAGTGAGCCTATTGATAGAGCTTTGGAGGTGATAGAGTATAGAGGACAGAGTCTCAGTGGATAGAGATCCAACAACCAACATAGTTGAAGACAGATCTGAGTGAGGAGTCTTCAAGTGGAGAGAGGTCCACCAGTCAGTGCAATAGAGAGACAAAGTCTTCTAGAAGATCACATAGCCAGAGCAGAAGGGGAAAGAGTTCTCCTATGGAAGAGATCCACGAACTTGAGATTAGGGGATCAACATCTCCTTTGGACAGAGATCCATAAACATTGTAATTGGGAGTGATTCCCAAAGAGATTGATTGAGAAAGTTTTAGTAAAATATTTTCTCCGTGGAGTACCTCACATTGGGGGAACCACGTTAAATCTTGTGTCTCAATTGTGTGTGGTGACTTGTGCTCTTGCTTACTACTGCTATCTCGAGTTATTAATGCACACTGCTATATTTAGTTATTGCAATTAAGGAAATTAATTGATATTGATTTGGAAAAAAAGTAAAAAGTGGTCTTATATTGTAGTATAAACTTATGTTCTTTAAGGCTTTGCCCTCTCCAAGTGGCTAGGAATTATATTGATTTAGAATTTGGAATTTATTACTTGTATTATTAGTTTTTTGGAATTAAATCTAAATCATTATTTCTAATGGATGTTTATTTTTTGTATTGTTAAATTACAATTGATATTAATTCTAGAAGTTGTTTCATTACGCATTGTCTCTTCCAATTTGTGTAAATGGAATTGTGGGTGCATAAGAAGTTGGACCTTTTTTCAATTCAATACATATATAGGGATGGATTGAAAAGTAGTCTTTATAATTTGTAGCCTTCTAGCATGGTTAAGAATTTACCTTTTCAACCTACCAAACAAGATTTTGTTCTATCCAAAAATGAGTCCCAAAGCTCCTGGTTCTTTCCTTTATGATACAAAGGAATACCCAAATGTATTGAGGGAAATTTCAAATTTTAAATCCTAAAATTCCATAAAAATCTATTGTAAATATAGGGTAGCATTAATGAAAAGTATTTATTATAAATTAATATTATATATTTTTAGTAATATAATAGTTTTTCACATGAATGTGTATAGTAATAAAGGGTTTCTTGGATTTTTTTTTGGGTTAATACTAATTATTGTTGCTCCAAAAAACTTTTGTAGTGCTTGTTAACTTATAATTTTTATTTGAGTCATCTAAACAATATGGATTATCATTAACTTTTGTGAACTTTAAATATCATAGCCTTTTGATATGAGGAGGGAAGAAAGAAGAGAGGGGAGGGCTTTGGTCCCTCCCCTGCTCCCCTCCCATGGCTCCTGGTTCCTGCCCAGTTCCTGGCTCAACCCAGGTCATCCCTCCCGGGGAGTGGTTGTTTGCAGATGATCTCTTGGGGGAGATCCTTCTCCACTATCTGTGCCCCTCCCGGCCGGCTAGGGTTTCCTTGGTTGTTTTTTTGGACTGGTGCTTCCCAGGGATCCCTGTTTGGTTGGGGATCCCTTCCCTTTTTCCCTCAGCCTTCCCCCTGGGGTTTTTTGCAGGTTATTCGCATGGATCTGGTCCCTTGCATTTCTCGGTGCGGTGGAGGTGATGGTTTAGGGTTTGGACAGCTTCCCCTTTTTCTTATGAATCCTCGGTGGGCTCTGTGCTTGGACGGGATTCTTGGTCCCTGCTGCTGGGATCCTCTTCTATTTTCTCGAGGCGGGTTCTTTGTGGTGCAACTCTTTGGTCACTTCCTGATGGGCTGGATCCTCTCTGTGCTGGCTGTCGGCTTCCTGCAGGATGGCTCTCGCTGAATGAAATGTTTTCCCGATGGGCGGGATGGTTTCTCCACAGGGCGGGATCCGCCAAATCCGCCGGTTTTCCCGCGAGGCGGGATCCTTTCTTTTTTGCTGGTTTCCCGGATGGCGGGATTTCCCTGTTGCTTCCCGCTAGGCGGGATTGTTTGTGGTGGTTTTGACTGCTTCCCGCGAGGCGGGATTTTATTGTAACGATTTTTCTTTGCTTCCTGCTGGGCGGGATCTTCTCGATGGTGGTTTTTGGCTACTCCCCGCTGGGCGGGATCTCCAAAACTACTTCCTTTCTTATTTGTCTGTTTCCCGCTGACAGGGATTGTTTCATGCTTACTGTTACCGCTGGGCGGGATTTGCTTTTGGTGTTCGGTTTCAAGGGATTGATGCCCTAGGCCTATTGCTTATGTAATCGGGTTTTTTTAGGGGTTACGTTTTTCTGTAATAGGCTTATACATAAAGCCAGGAGGCATGATGCAAGGCTGATTTTGTACATAAGGTTTTGGGATCCTCTATAAAAACCCTTTTTTAATCTACTATAATAATTACCAAAAAAAAAATATCATAGCCTTTCATGATAATCATAAATTACAAATAAATATCTCTTAGTAAGTGTGATATGAGAGCGAGTTCAACCCAGGGAAAAGCTTCACCTTTTCTAATTTTAGAAATGTGTTGTAACTATTGAGCATGAAGCAATTGTAAGAACAACACAAACCTCACCTTTTCTTGTTCAAAATATATGGGAAAATTAAAAAAATAAAGGAACCTTATGAGGAAAATCTAGATAGAATGGCATAAAACCTAGGTGTTGTAGATGAGTTGGAGAGGAGGTCCTAGGTTCGAATCTCCACCCTACCAAAAATTTGAATTGGGTATCCAAAGTACAATTGATAATGTTGGTGTGGGCAGGGCCAGACGCGACTTTCGGGTGACTTTGACAGTCTAGAACCCCCTGGTCATGGTCCCTTAGACCAAGGCAGCCCTGCAAGAGGTTTTTTGCTTAAAAAAATATAGAATGGCACAAAAGTAACTTTTGACAGTCTTAAATACAAGTAAGAATGCCCTACTTGTAGGTATGGATTCCTTTGTTAGAAATAAGATAAATTCTAAACATGTGGTAAACCTTGTCCATGTAGCAAATTTTACACCAAAAGTGATTATCCAGTACGAAATGATTGAGCATGATATAATTGTTCTTATAATTAGAGGATTGACATGTAAGTTCCATGAATAATGGCTAGTTTTTTTGAAGATTCAAATTAGATCAAATGAAAGAAGTGATTGAATTTAAATTATTCCATGAATTTTCTTATAAAATGATTTTTTCATCTTCTCTAGTTTGAAAATTAGGTATAAAATAATGGTTGGTTGCCTATGGTTTAGGGAGGAGAGATGCATTATATTTAAGGCCATGGAGTGATAAATTTCTATGGAGACAAAAACTATTAGAAGACTTCCATTATCGATTGGGATTTTTGGACTTTTGTATCAACTTATAAATAAAAATATTTTTGAAGGATATAGATAATACTCTAAAGTTAATTTAAGAGGGATCAACTACTAAGAAATAAAGGCATCTTGTATATACTCAAGTACATGTTGCCATGGATATTTAAAAACCTTTGTCATAGTTTGTTAACATTAAATTTGAATTAAAATAATAAGATCAACAAATCGATTATGAAAATATTACATTTTGATGTTATAAATATCATGAGATTGGACATATGGAAAGAGATTGCAAACTAAAATGATGGAGAAAGATAGAAAATTTTAGGCATGATATAAACTTTATTATAAAGCAAGGATATCATACCATAGTATAAGTTGGGTTAGATAAAAGATTCCACTCCAAGAAAGTGGTAAAAAAATCCTCTCTATATCATAAAATGACAAATACCATTATGATTTACTCGAATCAACCATTAGAATAAATAAACGAAGGACATAAGGGATGAGAAAGTCCCTTGTGCAAGTTCAAATTCATAATGAATTAAAGGTACAAAATAAGATAAGGAAGCAAATTTTAAAACAAAGGAGTCAAAAGAGGTCAAGTTTAATCTAGGTGAATCATAATCAATTTCCTCAAGTAAAATAAAATCCTCTCATTATAAAAAAATGAAAGTAGTGTATATTTTATCCCTTGCACTTTAGTGTTTCAAGAGTAACATAATAAAGGATGAGTATGGATGATATTATAGGAAATTTAGGTTTTTATGGGTAGTATAAGAAAGTGAAGATAGATATGAATAAAGCTTGTGATAGGTTCTCTTGTAGATTCCTAGACAAATTTCTTGCTAAGTTTGGATTCAATAGGATATGGAGAAGATGTGTGAGAAATGGCTATGGTGGACCAAGATTCTCAATTATCATAAATGATTCTCTAGTAGGTTTCTTTGGAGTAACAGGAGCTTAAGGTAAAGGGACCCACTTTCTCCTTACCTCTTTATTATCATGGTAGAAGCCCTTGGGAGATGTATAGATGAAACCAAAATGACGAGAGAATAAAATGGGTTGAAACCTTCTATGTCTATGAGAGGTATTACTTACCAATAGTTTATGCATGACATAATCCTACTTGGAAAACCTTTTGTAGTTGAAGCCAATAATTTCAAAGAGATCCTAAATCTATATAGCAAGGCTTCCCAATAGATGATTAACTTGAAAAAGAGTAAAGTGTTCTTCACCAACACTCCAAAGAAGCAAAAAAGAAGGATAGTAAATGTAATAGGTTGTAAAATATTAGGCCTTCCATACATTTATCTGGGAATATTTCTATTTAAAGGTGTGTGTAAGGACCAGATATGGTATATGTTGATAAATAAGATTCAATGTAAGCTAGTAGGTTGGAAAGGAAATTTACTAAGTCAAGCAAGAAAGCTTCAACTACTAAAGAGTACCCTTCAAGCCATGTTGGTCTATATCCTATATGTGTTTAAGATACCAACAAAAAATACAAATAGTATAAAAAGTATACCAAAAAATCAATTATGGTCAAATACAAATGAGAAGAGTAGAATTCCCATTGTGGCATGGGAGAAAGTATGCAGACTAAAATATAAAGGAGGTTTGGGATTAACGAGTATTATAGGTGTGACTAAGATCTTAGCTGCTAAAGTAGGATGGAGGCTAATGAAGGAAGATCATTATTTGTGGGCCAAAATTTTAAAGAATAAGTACTTAGATATCCAAGAAGATATGATATTTTTAACCATTTTAAATCCCTATAAAGGCTTGTCTATATGGAACCATATGGTGGAAGGAAGAAAGTTGCTATGGAAAGGAGCTCAATGGAAAATTGGGAATGGAAAGTTGGTTCACTTCTAGGAGGATGCATGGCTAGAGAACCAACCCTTAAGCTTGGATGTGGAGTTAATTGAAGTACGAACAGATCTAGAACAAAGATATGGATGTATGGTTATAGACTATCTAGCCCATGAAGAGGGAGTGACAATATGGAAGGACTTGTGTGGTAGTAATCATAGTGAGGAAGCTTTAAATAAGCTCAAAAGTAAACTAAGGTTCTTCCATTTAGGTGCAAACATGGGAGAAGACTCTATAGTTTTGGGAGCTACACTTGATGGTTTCTTTAGTGTAAAATCAACCTATAAGATTCTATTAGTTGATTCAAAATATGGATTTCAATGGAGAAGGTTATGGGAAACAAAGGCAACACCAAGGATAGAAATGTTCTTTTGGTTGGCTATGCAAAATAAGATTCTAACAACATACATAAAAGAGAGTTTCAAATTTTTAATAGATGTTATATATGTGAATAATAGGAAGAGTGAGAGGAGCACTTAATGTTAGGATGTATTTATTCCATTTTGATTTTTTAAGGTTTAATTGAGGATATGGGGGTTATTTGGGTACTTCCAAATAGAATGGTGGATTTAAAATAATAGTGGAATAATCCCTTTAGGATTGCAAGGTTGAATAATATATGGGCTCTAATTTATTTTTAATATGCTTGGGGGGTTGGTTGGAGTGTAACATAAGAATATTTAAGGGGGGAAAGAGAGCTTCCTTAAGAAGTAGGTGAATGATCAGGATTGCTATAGTGGAAAATATTAAATTATTGAGTATGAAATAAATTATAGAATCAGTAGAGGAGGTAAGGATTAGTAAAAAATGGGATCTTAGCCCAATTAATACAGAAAAATCCACCCAAGAAAATCCAAGAAAAAGGGTAAAATGACATCTACCTTGGGAGGGATGTCTAAAGCTCAATTTTTATGGAGCTTCTAAGGGAAACCTTAGGAAGGTAGGGGAAGCAGTGATAAGGGATAGCAAAGGGATCCTAATTGGTGTTGTTAGTGAGTTTCTAGGTTGTATGACAAGTCATCAAGCATAATCTAGAGCAACTTTGGCTAGAGAAAAATTGGCAAGGCAATTGGGAGTAAGAAAGTTGATAGTGGAGGGATATTCTCTCAATATTATCAATTACCTTAACAAGAGGACTACAAAGAGTTGGTGGGTGTCAAGTATAATAACAAAAACTTTAAGGATCCTTAACTCATTGGAGCAAGTGGAGATGAATCATGTTTTTATAGAAGGCAATAGGATGGTGAATTGGATAGATAATTGGGGGGCACTTCATGTAGAGGACCAAATATGGATTCCCCTAGATAATGTTCACCTAAATATAAAATATTTAGTATATATGGGAGAGGTATAAATAGTTTATGTATGATTTGGTCAAAGGTTAAACCAATGGCCTATACTTTTTTACAATCCAAAGGAGTAAATCCTAAGAGTAAGCCTCACCATTGGTAGATATAAGGTCACATGGAAATGCATTAGGACTTATTTTTGCTCTAGTTGATCTTCTCAATTACAAAAACCTACTACCAAATTTTCTAGCAAAATGTTTTGTCATCGGTGGTCATTTACAACATGGTAGATGTTGTGGTAGTTTGCTTAAGATATCCCTTGGTGTACAATATACCTATGGACTATCCCATAGATATGTGGTTACTACATCAAAGACCTAGGTAGATAGTTTGAGTGTAATGATCAACGGTTCAAGGGCATAAAATTTCCAATGATTATTTGGTTGAGGGAAGTCTCTATAAATGTATAAACTTAGGGATAATTTTAAGGGTGGGTAGGTGGTGTGGTCCAATGGTGATTTAGATTGGGGAGTAGATCAATAGTCTATGGATGAGGGTTTCAACCCTTTTGACCTTTGGGTAAGGCCTAAGAGTCATCTTAGATATATTTTTTGAATTAGGATGGTAGTATAGAATAAGTTGAAAATGGTTAAAAACTTATGGAAATAACCCAAAATTTTGTAGTCCTATAAGAGGTTTTATGCAATAGTACTTATGATGCCATTTCAAAAGTGTAAAAGGGAGTAGGCGCTTTCAAAAACCTAGTTTTTAGCCTAATAAAAAAATAAATTAATTACTATGAAGGATCATCCCTTTACTTTAGGGTTTTCTAAGGCAACATTTAGGAATTTTAAAGTAGCATAAAAATTAATTACTATGGAAGATCAACCTTGCACTTCAAATTTTCCATGGTGGCAGAAACATTTAGAAGATAAGTCTCATTATGGATGATATGAAAAAATTAAAGACGTTAATTAATATGAAAGTGTTGGTAGGATGGAAAAAGAAAAATAAATGCTTAAAGAACAAAGAGAAAAGGAATCTCAAAGAGATACTTACTAGGGAACTAGAAACAAATATCATAGGTGTTAACAAGAAGTGGGGATAATCCCATGAATAAAAAATAAAAAGTGATGATGAAAATGGTATCGTGGAATATTATTGGTATGAATAAAACCCTTAAAAATAGTTATTTAGTAATTAGTAGGTTGTTGTAGTCCTAAGTTTATTTTAATATAAGAAATAAAATTTAGTGAGGAATATAAGGATGCTTTTAAAAAAACTTATTTTTAGATTTTAATGAATAACCACTCAATAATATGGCTACTAAATCAATAATACTCAACTCAATATGAAGGAAATAGTAATGCTAAGCAAATAAGCTTATATTCAAAATATGAAATAACTCCAATATTGCTAATGGTAAATGCTGAAAAATACAATAAACTCTTATTGAATAAAAGACTTCAAATACATCATATTATATCACCTTCCATTGCTCCATGGGTGATGTCCCATATGATCTTCCCTTTGTGATACCCTATTCTATTACAATTGTACATCCATATATAGGATGGAATGTGACTCTTCATATGGTGTTTCTTGGCCCTCACTCTTCCCATGACTCTTCATATTCACATTCTAATGACACATGTACATGGGGGCAACTATGCACATTTACATTACCAAAATGTCATTGCACACTTATGCTTTTATTACATTGCATAAATTAAATACTTAAATCCTAATATAAGACACTATTTCCTAATATATAGATGTACCCATGGTGGTACATTGTTATGTACCAAATAATGTAATATATTCCAACACCCCCTATGTTACATTATTTGGTTCTTGAGAACTTTGGTCTTCAATATGGATCTTCTTCTTCTTTCTTGAAATTATGCTCTTCTTTGTCATTTTCTTTAATTTTCTTGATGTATGTATCTGTAGCACCCTAAAATTGGCACAGTTAAACCTTAGTAAAAAGATAAAAATTTGAATTTTAACCCAAACCGCTCGTTAACCGCTTGTTACCCGCTTCCCTTGTTTTCCATGCCATTTTTAGGATTTGTTTTGACCGTTGGACGATATCGTCGACGATCAGACGAAATCGTCCCAGATCTGACGAATTCGTCTGGAACAGAACGTCCAGACGATTTCGTCCCAAAACCAAATTTTCATAATTAGCTTCTATTTCAACAACTTCTCTAACTTGGGCAGAAAGCGTGTCTACGTAGTTAGAGTCTCCCCCATTGGAGATCTCCCAAATTGGGATGATCTCCAACCTCCTAACCTCTCCCTAATCCTATATAAACTGGGACTTTCTCAGTTTATCCCCCTGAACCCCCTAGCTGATGGATTTCCCTGCAAATTTAGTTCCTTGTGCCTTAGAACACCTTCATACTTTTGTTTGCATTGCATATTTCAAGTTTTCTTGCAGGAATCTTACTGTTCTTCAACTGGAGCAAGCTTGGATCGTCGTAGGCGATTCCAGACGATTTCGGACGATCCTGTCGCAGATCGACGATGATCTCGTACGATTGGAGGCGATCTCGACTGTAGTCCAGATTGGGGGCAATCAGAGCCCAGAGTTTGCATTTTCTTATCGTTTCTCTGCATTTCTTTATGCATTATCTTAGTTATTATATTTATGCATCCTGGAGTTCACCTCATTTAGTATAGATGCATGATAAAGTCAAAATAAATTGTCAAATTGATGCATTTCCTTTTAATTGCTATCTGGATTTATCATTTGGGCAAGTTTACTATTATTTCTATCATTTCCCCTTGCTTTTGCAGTTGCATTTTTGGTATTTTGTATCTATTTCTGTGATTGCAGGTTTCTGACAAATTCGTCAGATCGACGACGATCTCGTCTGATCTCAGACGACCAACTGAGATCTGAGATGATTCTGTGCAATTACAGATGATTACGTACGATTTGAGATGATTTGGACTTCTACAAAACTCAGAATCTTCATCAGACATCCGAAATCAGGTATGTTCTATTTTATTTAGCCTACTTTCTGTGTTTAGCATTTATTCATGTTTTTTGTATTCATAAAAATCAGCATTGGCATATAGAATAGTTTAGATTCATCTTGGCCAAACCTAGGAATTGAATGATTAAAGCACAAAATGAACACATCAAACCTACTCTCAACCTAGGCGTGGAAAGCGCCACTCAAAATTTTCCTGGTGAACCCACCATCCATCAAAAATTCACCCTTATACCCCTCCCCCGAGAGGCGGGACCTTCAAAGGGCCTCTCGGTCCGAGGTATTGTCCCATCCTTCTCGCATCCCCCTTTCGGGCGTGGATCCTATAGCCTTGAAGGTAAGGATGCAAAAAATTTGGAGCGATACATTTTGGTGAACCCGACGTGAAAACTAAAAACCTTTTGAAAACAATCCAAAAAAAAAACAAAACATAAATGCATTTAGAATCAAAAGATTGCATATCATATTTAGATGGTAGATTATAATAAAAGACGAGTTGTCACCATTAATGTTGAGAATCAATTAGCAGCTATAGAGATTACTTCTGTACTTAGAGTACCTCAAACAAATAGGGTTCAACCTTTATGGGATGAACTTAATAGGAGATTGAATATCATTGAATCTAGATCAACCGAACTTAGGCAAATCAAGAGGTTTGTCCTAGATAGAATCCTGGATCCTGATCAAGTGACCTTGTATCATGAGCTTTAGAGAGCTTGCCATAGGTGGTTAGCAGATAAAAGAGCCCTTGTGTCTTTCGAGTTGTACACCTTTGAGGAATACCTCGACAATGCAGTTGTAGTACATAAATTTCTATCTCGTATAGAGGATCAAGAGGTCGTCCTTACGGATAGAAAGAGATGGAATAGAGTTCCTAGAGCTGTGTTATATCGAGAGTATTGCCATGAGCTCTATTTTTACAAGTCAGAGTCAGAAGTAGATAACATCACCATAGCACACTTTGTCAAATTCTTGAAAAACCATTTCCAATTTGAAGAGGAGCATTTCATGACTCCTGATGAACTTGATCCCATCAATGACATCTATAAACTATTTATAGAAAACTAAGCCATTCTTTTATTATTATTATTTCTTGCATTTAGTGTGTTGTTTGTTGTCTTTATAATCATAAAAAAACAAAACAAAAACATAACAAAAAATCAAAACATTTTCTTTTAAGTATTATAGTAGGTATATAATTAAAATATATACCTCCCAAATTTGTTGCAAATATATTAATATATATTTGCTAAAATCTAAATTTAAGCATAATGACTAGACTTAGGAATGGAAAACAGATTGAAGTAGAAGAAGATTGGTTAGGAAAACCAATAAATAAACCAGATGTCCTTCCTGAAGACCCAATTCAGGAAGAAGGAACACTAGACCAACAAGAAGAAGAATTTGCTGAAGGAAATGAACAAAGAGAAATTGTTAGAGAGGAAGGATCCTCATCTCCTAAAATATCTCCGAAAGGAGCTGTTACTTTTGAGAACATGGAACATTTCTGGAAGTTCCTCAATACTAATATTGGCACTCTTAATAGAGCAGTCCATATGGACAAGGATCAAATTAGTGACACTCAAGCAACCCTAGAAGACATATATCACACACGCACTAATCCCTTGTCCTTCGTTGATCAAGAAAGTGATCAAGCTGGACCATCCAATTTGGATATGGCCGCTATAATCCAGAACATGCAACAACAACAGGTTACCCAACCATCTAGAGTGCATGTTACCAAGCCTAGGGTTATTCCCACACAAAAGAAACCTTCATTCACTACTCTATTTCGCCAAGTTATTGATCAACATACCTCAAATCAACAAAAGCCCAAAACAAAACCTAACACCAATTTCCAACAATATGGGATACAACATAATGCTACAACAAATCTTCTTCATAATACTCTTCCTACCAACCATTTGCATAATAGCAATATAGCATCCAATCCTTACGTCACGCCATCATACGCTCAAATACCACCGAACCAATATGGTGGACAAACTGGTAATCTGGAAGCCATGGTGAAATAGTTAGTCTCCCGCATGGACCAGATAGATCCCTACCGTCCCTCGTACAATTATCGAGAGATGTGTAGTCAGCCTCTAGATCCTATAGTTGTAGCACAACCATACCCTAAACACTTTCCTATGCCTGTCCTACCTATATACAAAGGAACCGAAGATCCCATAGAGCATCTTCGTATGTTTAGGATAGCATGTCATGATATATCACATGATGATTTGTTATTACTAAAAATGTTCCCAAAAAGTTTAGGAGGAATGGCATTGGAATGGTATTATCAACTACCCACTCATTCTTTGAGGAATTTCGAAGAAACCGCCGAGTCTTTTGTGCATCAATTTAGTGCCTACATTGAAAGGCATGTAACCATTAAATATTTGTACAACCTAAAACAAGACAAAGATGAATGTTTTGCTGATTTCCTAGCTCGATGGAGACAGTTGATAGGAAAATTGCACTTTGTGTTACCTTATCGGGAAATGTTGGATATCTTTATCAATAATTTGCAAGAACAACTATCCTATGAGTTATCAACTGCTACCTTGACCACCTTCGATCAAGCTATAGATTTAGCTCGAAGAGTGGAAGATGCTCTTATTAGGAGAGGTCAACTTAAAAAGAAAGATGATGAGAAAACATCCAAAAATCAATATAAAAATAAACAAGTTGTGGGTGATGGAGTCACTGATAGTAGAAATATCGCTACTTGTTAATGCTACGAAAACAACAGAGAAATTTATCTTGAAACCTCTTGATAAACCACCTCAAGAATTTACTAGGTTAAATCAACCTTTATCAACCATTCTCCCGCAATTACTAGCACGAGGTTTGATCCAATTACCAAATATCCGGGAACCTGATCCAACTATACCCGGATACAGAGCTGATTTACACTATGATTTCCATAGAGGACCTGGACACGCTACCAACTCTTGTAAAATATTAAAACATAAAATACAAGACCTGATTGATAACAATGAGATGGAGGTGCAAGCCTTTCAACCTAAACAAAATCCTCCTAATAATGCTCAAAAGAACATCCCTCAAAATCAGAATCGAAATGCCAATCAATCATTGGACATATTTCAACATCCTTTACCAAAGCATGGTAAAGAGGTGGCTAATCAAATTGAGCACCATAATGTTCCCCCTCCTACCCGATATGTAGGAACTATTAGTGGACATTCACCTACTCATGATGTGGAAGTATTTGACACAACTTTATCCATGGTTACGACCAGACCTCTACATAATATTCGGACACCTGATCTTAGTGATACCGAATACGAGACTGAAAGTGACATGGAAATCACCTCAAATCAATCGAATAGTTCTGAAGATGAATCAGATCCTATTCAACCTATCACAAGTTCTATGGTTCCAGAAGAACCATTTCCAAGAAGAGTCACTACTCGACCATCGTCTCACCAATTACTTTCTAATGAACAAGCCATAAATGCTAGACCAAGACCCATTCATCATCCACAAAATAATATTGTAGGTACCATCGGAGTTGTTACTCGACAACAGGCTCAAAATTCTCAACAAGATCAGACTCAGAACGATGGATCAGCTCCATTTGTTTTGAAAATTCCTAATAAAGGGAATCATGCCCCTAATGTTCAACCTAAACCTCCTTATAATATTAATGAACAATTATCAAATACTACAACTAGAATTTCCCTTTTGGACCTTTTAAGATCTTCTCCTACCCATAGGGATGAATTAATGCTCACATTAAGCCAAATGATGGTACCACAAAATATTCAACCTAACGCCATGTCCAATACTATCATAACTCGAGAAGTCGATTGTATTGACTTTCGGGATAGAGATATACCACAACATAGTTTACATAAGGATAACCCCTTATATATTACTTGCCCTAATTGGAGATGTAGCAGTTAAACGAGTCTTGATTGATAATGGTTCATCTTTAAACATTTGCACTTTTGACTTCTACCAAATATTTGGGTTTAGAAGTGACGAAATGAAAAGAACTGATATGATCATAAAAGCCTTCAATGACGAAACACAAGAAACGTGTGGAGTTATTACTATCCCATTGCAAGTTGGTCCAAGAACCTTAGACACGACCGTGTTTATTGTACATTGCCCTGCATCATACAATATACTCTTGGGTCGCCCTTGGATCAACGCGATGCGAGCTGTTCCCTCAACTTTACATCAGTGTGTTAAATTCAAATTTAAGAATCAGTTGGTTACCATTCATGGTGATCCTAGACCCTTTGATATGTGTGCTTTGGCAGAACCTATTGGAGTTCAATTTTTCCCTGCTCTATCATCCACACATCCTAATTCTAATCATCCGTCTAAACGTGTGAAACACACACTCATAACATCATCTACTCCATCAACTACACCTCTACATATAGTTCAACCATCTTTCGAACAAACCACATTAGGACCCCAAAAGGATCCTAAACCCACAACCAATGCTTCTTGTTTTACTCCTATAACTTCCATACCTATAGATCCATCCATAGACATCTCTACAACGTCTACACCTACCAGAGGCATGTTTTCCGCATCCGAAAACATAGGAAATGATCCTTCTACCTCTTATGCTCTTATTGATGAGCTCTTACCCGATTTATCTAAAATTCTTGTATCAAAAAAAACAAACGTTGCTATGCAAGATTCCCTTATTTTAAATAAATTGCCACCCTCTCCTCGTACCTTGGGCCTCCCACAGCCTATGGGAAGTATCTACCAAGTCGGGAGTTGTGCTTTTATTTATAAGGGATATGACTAGGGAAGAATACCTAGAAACATCAAGACTCATTATGATGGGTATGCTCGATGTTATTTTGCTAATGAGTATGTTAAAGCTAAGCCTATAATGCTTAAATTGGGATATAAAGGGAAAGGTTTGGGACCTTCCCAGAATGGTATGAAAGAACCTTTTGAGGTAGAACCATGGCCTGCCCGATGTGGTGTGGGCCTATTTCCTAGTAAAGGTCAGCCCTTCCCATTTGAGGATGATGACCATCTCATATCTTACCAAGATTATTTGGATGAACGCGATGCTTTGCATTTAAGGAATAACCCATTTACATGTAATATGCTATCCATAGCTTACCCTGAGATGATTGTTGAATCCGACGATGAGTTGGAGGGGGATATCTTCCATGATGTCTCCATTGAGGAATTGTTACATAATGGATTTTATTTTGATGGCTCTATACCTAGTATAGCCCAGCTTGAGGCCACGACTCCTCAAGATGAATTATCCAAGCTAACCTTGGAAGAATTACAAGAATTAGGCGTTTCACCCACCCCATCTAATTTTGAGAGAGATCTACATATGGAAGTTGAAAACGTTATAAAAATTAACATTGGAACCGAAGATAACCCTCACATAATCAACATTGGATCAGAATTGAGTCAAGAAAAACAAGATAAATACATTGCATTCCTTAAAAAATATGAAGACATTTTTGCTTGGACATATGAAGATATGCCAGGATTAGACCCTTCTGTAGTTATGCATCACCTAGTAGTCCATCCGGATGCTAAACCTGTTAAACAGAAACTTAGAAAAATGCATCCTAAAGTGGCCTTACTAGTCAAAGGAGAATTAGAAAAACTCTTGAAGGTTATTTTTATACAAGCCATTGATTATGTTGAATGGATCTCGAATGTAGTTCCAGTGACTAAGAAAGAAGCTACCAAAGTTAGGGTTTGCACAGACTTTAGAGATATTAATGTTGCATGCCCTAAAGATGATTTTCCTCTTCCCAATATGGATCAGATCATTGATTTTACTTGTTGGGAGCGGAATGATATCCCTAATGGATGGATTCTCTGGTTATAATCAGATCAGGATAGCTCCTGAAGATCAGGCTAAAACAACCTTTATTACCCCTTGGGGAACCTTTTGTTGGAAAGTGATGCCATTCGGTTTGAAGAATGCAGGTGCAACCTATCAACGAGCTATGACTTATATCTTTCATGATATGATGCATGATATTCTACATGATTATGTAGATGATATTATAGCTCGTTCCATCAAAGAAGATGATCATTTAGATGACTTGAGAAAAGTATTTGATCGGTTAAGGGAATATCTTATCCGACTAAATCCAGCCAAATGTATATTCGGAGTTAAGTCCGATAAATTATTGGGGGTCATAGTTTCTTTACGTGGCATTGAAATTGACCCTCTCAAGATTGCGGCTATCACTGATATGCCCACACCCACAAATATATCTGAATTACGAAGTCTACAAGGTAAGCTTCAAGCTATTCGTCGCTTCATTGATAAGTTGGCGGACAAAACCGGACCCTTTCTTAAGCTTCTTAAGAAATATGTCTCTTTTCATTGGGACGACGAATGTCAGGAAGCATTCGAACTCCTCAAACAATATCTCCTTAAACCACCGGTGCTTTCACCACCTAGATCTGATCGCCCATTTATCTTGTACATTTTTGCTTCAGATTTTGCCTTAGGAGCTATGTTAGCTCAACTTGACGATGAGAAGAAAGAACGTGCTAATTATTACATTAGCAGAACTTTAATCAGTTATGAAACTCGCTATACAGTATTAGAGAAGTTATGTCTCGCAGTCATATTTTCTACACAGAAACTACGCCATTATATGCTCAGTCAGAAAACATATGTTATTGCTAAATTCGACCCTTTGCGATATCTCATGAGTCGACCTTATTTATCTGGTCGCACAGCCAAGTGGGTTCTTGCGCTAAGCGAGTTTGAACTCATGTTTATAGGACAAAAGTCTGTTAAAGGTCAAATCATAGCAGATCAATTAGCTATTGCACCCTTAGAGTCTACCCATCCCCTCATCATTGAGTTTCCTGATGAATGCCTTAAATTAGAGGCAGACCATCCTGAGCAATGGTCCCTATACTTTGATGGAGCCCGATGCATGAGTGGGGCTGGTGCAGGTATTATTTTAATATCTCCATAGAAACATCTTATACCTCTGTCCTTCAAACTAACATTTGCTTGCACTAATAACACTGCTGAATATGAGGCTCTAATCCTTGGATTACGAGCTGCCTTGGCACTGAAAATTAAAAATTTATTGGTTTTCGATGATTCTCAACTTGTCATTAATCAAATCAATGATGTTTATCAGACCAGAGATGATAAATTACGTCCATATAAAACATATGTCTTACAATTATTATCTTTATTTGATCAAGTTACCTTGGAAGCTATTCCTCGAACTAGCAACCGTGCGGCTGACGCTATGGCTGTAGTTGCATCTCTTTTGCCCTTGGAGTTAGATGATGAATATGCTACCATCATTATTCATTGACTCCAGGAACCCACTTCAAGCAAATCATGCTTAGAACCTTTGGATGTGTTTCTAATCAACGAAACTACTCCTGAACCATGGTACACTGATATATTTAATTTTCTTCAAAATGCGACCTTTCCTGAAGGTTGTAATAGCAACCAATGCCGGTTATTACGTAGACGAGCAAGTCGCTTCGTAATTATTGGTAATACCTTGTATAGGAGATCTTTTGAAGGCATCCTATTGAGATGTTTGAATCTAGAAGAATCTAGATCAGCTTTGAGTGAAGCCCACAATGGATCTTGTGGGGGACATTTTAGTGGTAGCGCCATTGCTAAGAAACTCCTTAGGATAGGATATTTTTGGCCTACCATGGAAAATGATGCACATGATTATGTGCGCCATTGCGACAAGTTCCAGAAACACGTTGACCTTGTCCATGTGCCTGCACAAGAACTGTAGGCTATTTCATCTCCTTGGCCCTTTTCAAAATGGGGCTTAGACATCATTGGAAAAATCAACCCTGTGTCATCTGATGGACACAAATTTATCATAACCACCACTGAGTATTTCACGAAGTGGGTTGAAGCTATGCCCTTAGCTTCTTGCACTGGAACCCAAGTTTCCAAGTTTATTTTTAATCAAATTATTTGTAGGTTCGAAATTCCTGCAAATCTCATCTCAGATAATGGAACTTGTTTCAAAAATAAAGATGTCAAGAAATTATGTCAAAAATATAAAATTCAACATCGTTGGTCCACCCCCTATTATCCTCAGGGTAATGGCCAAGCAGAAGCATCTAATAAAACATTAATCAAAATCCTCAAAAGACTGGTCAATAAATCTGGCCGAGATTGGCACATCCAACTATATCCTGCTTTGTGGGCTTATCGAACTAGCATTCGCACCCCCATAGGTACTTCACCTTTTGTTTTGGTTTATGGCGCTGAAGCTATTTTTCCCTTTGAATTAGAAGTTCCTTCTTTGGCTCTACTACTTCAAGATACTGAAGTAGGAGATGAATATCGTGCTGGCAGATTTAGTCAGCTGGAACTCCTAGATGAGAAGCGCATCAATGCTTTGGAGCATCTTCGTGCCTACCAAAACAAGCTTAAGAGAGCATACCTCAAGAAAGTTCATCATCGATCCTTTGAGATCGGCGACCTTGTCTTAAAAGAAAATCAAAAAAATACTAATGCAACTAAAGACCTTAAAGGTAAATTTGAGCCCAACTGGCTTGGACCATATATCATCACTGCTAAATTTGGCTCAGGAGCATACAAATTATCTACCTTAGATGGTAAATATCTTAAAGAACCTATGAACATTATGCATCTTAAGCATTATTATGCATAAAATTTGGTCATTTCATCATTTGTATATATTGTTATTTTGCATATTGTTTCATTTTAGTCATTTATATAAAAAATTTCAAAAACAATCACATTGTGTATCTTCTCAATTCATAAATCAAAATCAAAATATAAAAGCTTTAAAACCATCAAAATCTTCAAAAAAACATCTTTTATTTTCGTACCTATCAATTCTTGAAGTATTGCAGTTATATTTTCAATTATTTTGGATAAATTAGTATTTATTTGGAATCCCGCACTTTCACACTCACATGCATAAATATCTTGATTTTATTTGGTATGATTATTAATCTCTCTTATATCAAAGTCCACAGTTGAATTAAATAAATTTTTGAGCATAGAAGAATTGATCTTGTTATTTACTTAAACCAAGCACATCTCTTCACATTAAAATGATTTCATTGCAAATTCGATATGATGCTACATAGTAGAAGTGGTTTCTTGAGCGAAAAATTTTCCCCTGCTATCCTATCATGCACATGGTCTAGAATCTTTGAGAATTGACAAAAGGACAAGCTCACCCCTACCCAGAATAAAAATCCCTTGCTCTACAACCAATCCGAGCAAGTATCCCTAGTATAGAAAAAAAAAAGAAAAGTCAAAGAAAATGAGAAAAAGAAAAATATTATTTTGTACCATCGCAGCAATATTTCAGCATTGTCTCAATTCCACGCAAAAATACAAAAAAAAAAAGAGAAGAGAAAGAAAAGAAAAAGCAAACAACAAATAAAATCCCTTTCCCTACCCCTTGAAAAGAAAAGAAGGGTGAATGAGCTTGAATCCCTGGAATTCTCAATTATTCGAAAACTGTGAGGTAAGCCCCATAACAGGTGGTTTGTGCCCAACCCGCTTGGCCTTGGGTAATCCCTAGCGTGGTGATATGTCTGTCACATTAGCGACCTTATTTTGTATAGACCTATATCTGCTTATGGATTAGCTAGCTCTTGATGACCCGACTTACATAGTAGTCTGGTATGGTTACATGCATATAAATCATGGTCAATGAACACTTATTTGGTTAAGTCAAATTACTTGTATCAAATTTTCTTGCTCAAAATTGGTGAATGAACAATACAATTGCACACACATTTGTATTTGAGAGATTTTGTATCATTATGATAAATCAAGATCGGCAATGAACTCACATATGCACATGAGGGTTCCTTATAAATCTACATTTTTGTCTTTGAGATAATTTAAAATATTTCTGCAACTCTTTTGGAATAGTTTTTTCTTCTTATTTAAGAACATTTGCTTAGCATAAAAACAATTAAATATATGTTTTTCCAAACAAACAAAAATTTTCTTTCACATCTTCAAAAAACCTCGCAAATAAAGTCATGTTTATTTTCTGTTTATCTCAAAATCAAAAATCAATCATGCAATAAAACTAAAATATCAATTTCTTCTTTGGATTTTGCGATGATGGTATAAGTCTATACCTATAATTCTATGCCTAGCGCAAACCATTGTTCTAATTTTATTTTCCCATTCATTTTAATTTATAAAAACATATGACTTACATCATTATGTTACACAATTGAGCTTTAAAACGAACGAACACTTATTCTATTTCATGTCATTATGTCAACATTCAATTTTGCAATGATGGTATAGTTCCTAGGGACTTATTCAAAAAATTTATCACACTTAGGAATTTATGCCTAGCAAAAAATCATATTTCTTTAATATGTCATGCATAATATTTTTTATGAAAATCTGAAAACAAATCATCACCATCATCATTTCCATCATCACAACACAAAGTCTTAAGACAGTCTCTTAAGCACTCTTTTACTTTTAGCAATATTTCTATACTGGGATTAGCTTGACGACCTAGCGAGCGGCGACTCCATGAAATGGTCTATAACAACGACAATGTCCTTTGAAATTATTGTTAGAAGTCTCTTTTATTTTTCATCAAATCACACCACAAAACAACCAATTTATTCACATCAGATTATTTCATTTACAATTTTATGCCATGACATAACATTATAATTTATTTCCAACGACATAATTACATAAATAATCAATCACAAAATTCAATATTAAAGCATCATACAACATATACACAAGTCATATCATCAAAAAGACAATATATATATATATATATATATATATCATCAATCAAATATGTACATCATCTGGATTGGTATGCCACAATCAATACCCTGGCATACTCAATCCCCTCAAAAAATGATAATATAATATAGTCTGTAGTCTATAGCGACTAGCCTCGAGAAGCCCTCGAGCTCTCAGCCTCATCTCCTCCCTTGCCCTGACGTGGAGGAGGTGGTCCCATAGAGGTCCGGGCTGTGTCTCGGGTCCTCACCATCGATCGTGAGGATGTCCTCGATGATCCCATCATGATCGGCTCTGCAATGGGGGTTGGCAATGGTACCCTCTGTCCCTCTGGGACCACGTGATAGTATAACCCCTGGTAGAATGCGGTCTGAGCAATAGACCATGCCAGATCCTGAGTGCTCGCCCCTCCGCTCCGAGCCCTGAGCCATGTAGCCTCATCCTGTAGTGTCTACACCTGAGCCCGAAGGTGGGCAACCTCAGCCCGGAGAGCCACCATCTCGTTGCTCTCCCCCACCTCGACACCCTTGCCCTTATCGGGCGATGGTGGTCTCTCCCCCTACTGAGAAGGGAATCTCTCCTCCCTCCTCCCTATCTGCTGTGGCCTCTATGGAGCCCATGCCATCCTCTGGCATCTCTCCTACAGAGATCGTCGCTGCTCTCTCCCACCGTGACCCCGCGTTGCCTCAATAGTAGCCTGACGTCGCCTCCCCATCCATCGCACCATGGCGTGCATCGGACCCTGTGCCCTCGTCATCCGAGGAGGGTGGATGCCTACGTACCAGGCATCGTATCCATCGGCAACCCCAACGTCATCACCATCCACTGGCTGGATGGGGGCATCATCCGTGTCTTGACTCTAGAACCTTTGCATGTCTGGAGCCCCGCTCAGTGTAGTACTATCCCGGATAGTTCGAGAGTACTCGTAATCCCTGAGAGAAGGGATCCCTTGCTGAAGACCGAACTATCATAGAACCTGGTCGTAGTGGTGGAGCTCTACCTCTCCCCGCTCCATCCTTAGCCAGTAGACTCGCCTGATGCGAGCCAGCTCCTACCCATCCTCAGCCCACCCTGGATGCTCTCTCCATGGCCTCTAGGTGATCTGGTCTAGGATGAGGTCATCTAGCAACCTCCGTGACATCGACAGATCTATCCTCCATTGTGACCCCCTCTATAACCACCAGTAGAAAACCCGGGGCCTCTCTCGGTCAACCCCTGTCAGTGGGAGCCCTATCGGCCTTCGCACCACGATGTGCTCCCAGCACCAAACTACAGTAGTGATGTCAAGACCAGACATCGACCTCCCTTGTATACGACCCCATGCAGGATCCTATACAGGTGGCATAGCACAAAGCTGCCCCATGCATATCTATATCCGTGGTCTCTCATGTCACAGACCACATCTAAGAGGAGCCAGGGTAGCCTGCACCCGCTATGGTGGCACAATAATAAGCCACCTACCACCCCTGCCAAAACCCGAGTCAGCCTAGATGCCCCAGGCATCTACCTTAGAGACTCGATGTTCACTCCGCCCTTCTCCAGGGTGAAGCTCGGGTCTCCGCTCAACCTCATCATCGCCTGGCCCTGATTGGCCGTAGGAGTCATCGACCATCCCTGTATGGGGATCCTCAAGATCCTCCATACGTCCTCTAGTGTGGGAGCCATCTCCCCTATCGGTAACCAGAAGCAGGACGACCCCGGATACCACCTCTCTGCTAGGGCTGTCAGTAGCCCCATGTCCATCGATACTTGTGGCATCTCTGCCACATGCTGCAAACCGACCTATGCTAGTCGATCACGCTCTGCCTGGTCGAGCATGGCTATGTCATCTCTCAGCCCCTCGTATTTCCACTCCCAACTCTTTAGTAATCCCCTCTGCAAAACAAACAATAAAACAATAAAATTCATTAATAAACCAATCATTAAAATCAAATTAAAAACATTTTAAACAAGCTTAATTTCATAAAAATGATGATATCGTCCACTATTGGATGATATCGTCCTAAATTGGGCAAAATCATCCTTTGTAGGATGAAATCATCTCCTATTTTGCAACTTGGGGATCGCCCCTTGTTGGACGAGATCGCCCCTAGTTCGTCGATTTCGCCCTCAGACGAAATCGATGATCTAGAGATGATTTCGTCCCGACGTCATCGACGGCCTAAAAACGGCCGTGATGCCCCAAACAATCAAAATTTCAAACAAAAAATTGCACAAATTAAATTCAAACATAATTCACTAGGATTAGATCCTTACCCGTAGCCCGTGCCGGACCTCTATCGATCGGTGCGCTGTCTCAACCATTTTCTTTTGCAGAGCTCTAAAACAGTAAAAATGAATAGTAAAAATGAATTAGGGTTTTACCCTATTTTCTTAATTTTATTTTAAAAACAACAACATTTTTTTAATTTTGCTTTTTCACGCTTTTACCTCAAACATTCGATTTGGGTAAAAACACGGAGGGGGCACCATAGTAAGCAGTTGTACGATTCGACCTAGAATCGTCATCTAAAAAATTGAGTAAATTTTTGCTTTCTCGTAAAACGGGAAAAACTCGTCTTTAACGCATTTTCTTCGGAAAATTCGCTAAAGAGGGGGCAAAATGTAGCACCCTAAAATTGGCACGATTAAACCTTAGTAAAAAGATAAAAATTTGAATTTTAACCCAAACCGCTCGTTACCCACTTCCCTTGTTTTCCACGCCATTTTTAGGATTTGTTTTGACCGTTGGATGATATCGTCGACGATCAGACGAAATCGTCCCAGATCTGACGAATTCGTCTGGAACAGAACGTCCAGACGATTTCATCCCAAAACCAAATTTTCATAATTAGCTTCTGTTTCAACAACTTCTCTAACCTGGGCAGAAAGTGTGTCTACGTAGTTAGAGTCTCCCCCGTTGGAGATCTCCCAAATTGGGATGATCTCCAACCTCCTAACCTCTCCCTAATCCTATATAAACTGGGACTTTCTTAGTTTATCCCCCTGAACCCCCTAGCTGATGGATTTCCCTGCAAATTTAGTTCCTTGTGCCTTAGAACACCTTCATACTTTTGTTTGCATTGCATATTTCAAGTTTTCTTGCAAGAATATTACTGTTCTTCAGTTGGAGCAAGCTTGGATCGTCATAGGCGATTCCAGACGATTTCGGACGATCCTGTCATAGATCGACGATGATCTCGTATGATTGGAGGCGATCTCGACTGTAGTCCAGATTGGGGGCAATCAGAGCCCAGAGTTTGCATTTTCTTATCGTTTCTCTGCATTTCTTTATGCATTATCTTAGTTATTATATTTATGCATCCTGGAGTTCACCTCATTTAGTATAGATGCATGATAAAGTCAAAATAAATTGTCAAATTGATGCATTTCCTTTTAATTGCTATCTGGATTTATCATTTGGGCAAGTTTACTATTATTTCTATCATTTCCCCTTGCTTTTGCAATTGCATTTTTGGTATTTTGTATCTGTTTCTATGATTGCAGGTTTCTGAAGAATTCGTCAGATCGACGATGATCTCGTCTGATCTCAGACGATCGATTGAGATCTGAGATGATTCTATGCAATTATAGATGATTACGTACGATTTGAGACGATTTGGACTTCTACAAAACTCAGAATCTTCATCAGACATCCAGAATCAGGTATGTTCTATTTTATTTAGCCTACTTTCTGTGTTTAGCACTTACACATGTTTTTTGTATTCATAAAAATCAGCATTGGCATATAGAATAGCTTAGATTCATCTTGGCCAAACCTAGGAATTGAATGATTAAAGTACAAAATGAACACATCAAACCTACTCTCAACCTAGGCGTGGAAAGCGCCACTCAAAATTTTCCTGGTGAACCCACCATCCATCAAAAATTCACCCTTATACCCCTCCCCCGAGAGGCGGGACCTTCAAAGGGCCTCTCAGTCTGAGGTATTGTCCCATCCTTCTCGCATCCCCCTTTCGGGCGCAGATCCTATAGCCTGAAGGTAAGGATGCAAAAAATTTGGAGCGATATAGTATCTTGATCAATCAACTTATTAGTATTTTTATAAAATACTACATTTGCTAAAAGAGCTTTAGCTTCATGTAATTTTGTATCATCTTCTGGTTCTTGTATCTCATGTATCTCTTGAGCTAGATGTCCCTTTTGATTTCCTTCTCTGTATTATGGTTGGTGTTGTTATTGTTTTTGTGATGATTTGTATTGGTTATGATTTTGTCGAGGTTGAGACAATCTATATGGTTGGCCTCCTAAATTAGTTTGGTATTCCTGATATTGATTCCTTGGATTGAATCTGTAGTAGCTGGTACTATGTCCTCCTCTCTTGCAAATTTGACAATATCTATCATTCCACTTTCCTTTGCTTCTTGGAAATGAAGAAAAATTCTTTTGTGAGTTATCTTTTGAGACTAATGCATTATTACTCATTTCAATCTAACTAAATTTTCCACTTCGTATTCTTGTAAAATATTCACCAGATCATCAAAAGAAGTTTTCTTACTTAGAAGTTGTAAGGATGTTACTAGATGCTTGTAATTCTTTGGAAGTGCCCTCAATATGACTTGAACAAGAAATTTGTCCCCTACTTTTTCTCCTAGGATTAATAACTTCCCTTTTATGTCTGCTACCCTTCTTAAAAATAGTTCAATAGTTTCTCCACTTTTGACCTTCAAAGAATGCAATTGTGTTTGTAGATTTAATATGGTAGCTTTATTTTTTTCTTAGAATATTTTTGTTAAGGTATCCCATGCATTTTTGGATGTTCCTGCTGAACTAATATATGGTTGTATGTCATATAAAATTGCAAAAGTTATGATTATAAGGGTTTTTGCTTCATCCTCATATTTTTGTATATCTCTTTATTGTAGGTTTGGTCTTGGCTCCCTTAAATATATCCCAAAGCTTTTCTACTATTAAGATTGATCTTACTTTATTTTTCCATGTGGTATAGTTAGGACCTTTGAGCAATTGGGATTCAGATAGAAAAAGTTTATTTGTAGTTGTCATGAGTAGACTACCTTGTGACTCCCTAATGTTGGAAATAGAATGCAATTCCAATCCTTTACAAATATTCAAATTAACTATCAAATGTAGTCCTAGGTAGAATCCCTTTTATCTCCCAAAATTATGGATAAAATATTTAATTCTAAATTTTATATACTATTTTTGATGTAGAAATCCTTATGCTTCCAAAATTTGGAAATTTTAAAAATAATATTTTCAATATTTTGTAATTCTAATTTGATGTAGAATCCTTATTTATCCAACCTTATTTAATTTACAAATATTTAATTGGTTTTGTAAACTATGGTATGCAATTTTACAAAACTCCAATATAGCCTTCAAATTTAGAAAATGCTCTTCAAAAATATAATTATATGCTTCAAAATAATAATCTGATTTTCTATGGTTATAAAATGCTTATCACTCTATCTTTTGGCTGAGATCGCACTACACTATAAAAAGGAGGATGGATATGGTCATGCTCCCTCTCCCTACTCCCCCTCCCCTGGTTCTTGCCCAGTCCCTGGCTCATCCCGGGTCATCCCACTCTGGGAATGCTTTGTAGTAGATGATCTCCTTGGGGGGAGATCCTTCTCCACTTTCTGCTCCTTTCCCAGTAGTTTTAGGGTTTCCTTGCCCAATCCCGAGGTCTGGTGCATCCCAGGGATTTCCTAGGGTTTCTTGCATGCTTTTGGGATCCCTTCCCCGATCTCCCTTAGGCTTCCCCCTAGGGTTTTTTGCAAGTTTTTTCTTGGATTCGGTGCCTAGGGCTTCCTCGGTCGGTGGTGGTGGTAGGTTGGGTATTCAACTACTTCTTGGTGCATATCGTGAGATCATATCTACTTTGGGTTGGTCTAGGGGGTCCAGTTTCATCTACTGCTAGTGACTCCTCTATGGGATGCCCGTGGTTGTTGTTGGTCCCATCCCATTGGGTAGGGCCCTTTTCGGTTTCCTGTTCAAAGGCTTCTTCTTGCTGGATTCACAATTTGGTGGAAACCTAGGGCATTGGTTGACCTTTGGGGTGGGCCTCTTCTTCTACCTGGGTTTTTCCCAATCCCAGTTCCAGTTCTTTGAAACTTCCATGAGCAAGGATGGGGGGATCTTGGTCCCTTCTTTTGGGGTTCCTAGGGTTTTTGTTGCATGTCTAGATCTTGGGGGAGGACCCATGATCAGTGCATGCAGAACCCAATTCCCTAGGTTAGGCTTCCAAGGATCCCATCTTTGTGCCTATTCCTGCTTCCCACCTGGGATCCTTAGGTTGTTCATTTTAGTTCCTATTCAGGGGCTTCTGGTCCCAGTTCCCTGGATCTATTCATGAGCAAGGATGGTGGTTCCTAGGCCTTTCTACTGGAGTGGTGGGGCTTCCTTCTGTATTCATTGGTTTGGGGGGGAGATTAGTGTGTTTGCAACTATGGTCCCTCCTTCCTCCTTTAGTTTTGGCTTTTGGGATCCTATATTTGCACCTATTGTTGTTTTCCCTGGATCCTTTTGACTTCCTCGTATTTCTCCTTGCTATGCATAGGGATATATTGGCCTGTAGATATCCCTAGTATTTTTGTTCCTCTTTTTTGGCTCAAGCAGAGGTTTCCTATTTTTTTCTTTGAGGATCCTAATGCCATTTCCTAGGATTTCCCGTTGCTGATACCTGGCCTGTATCCCAGTGCTGCTTACTGCTTTGCTCACGCAGCTTCTTGTTGCCCTACTAAACCTTGGATTGCTTCCCGAGGCATCCTTGGGTGAGGATCCTCTTCAATTTTCTAAATTTCCCTGCTTTAGGTTTTCGGGTAGGATTTCTAGTTGTAGGCTATTCTTGGCCTTCCCATTCTCCCTATGCAAGTCTAGGTAGATGTGTTGTGTCCACCCCTGGGAGGATCCCAAACTACTGTATCCACCCCTGGGTGGATCCGAGACTGCTATATCCACCCCAAAGTGGATTCGAGACTATTGTATCCACCCCCGGGTGGATCCCAGACTGTTGTATCCACCCCTGGGAGGATCCCAGTCTGCCAACAATGGGAGGATGATACTTTGGTGAAGTGGGTCTCACTAATTAGTTCTAGAATCTGGTCTTTCTACTGGATCAAGGGTTGTTTTTGGCCCTTTCCCTTTCAGTTTGTGTTTATTTTCATGTACTAAGGAGTTGCTTTAAATCTCGACGGTACGACTCTTTTTGTTAGAAGGTTTTGGGATCCTCTTAAAAAACCCAATCTATATATAAAATTCTAGTTACTTATAAAAGAATGCTTATCACTCCACTTTTAGTTTTAATAAACTTTGACCTTGGAATATATTCCCTTCTTATTCCTCCTATCAATATAAAACTTTAAAATATGATAAAATGCTATGATAAATACCTCAAATATTTAGCCGCTTCCTTGCTGATCTTGCTGGGTGCTTATCTCTCTGGTCAAACTTTCTTGGAATGCTATGTATGACTCTTCAAAGATAGTTTGACCTTATTTAATGCTTCTCCTCTTACCTTTTCTATTTAAGGCATTGGAAAAATTGTTATATTAATACCTTTATGGCTATATGAGTGCTTCACCTTTCTTGGATGTGTTCCATGTGGTGTATATATTATTTGACTCCTTGTATTCCTTTCTTGGTGGTGCTCACATTCATGGATAGAATAAAGTGGACACTTGTCACCTTTTTCCTTGCAACTTGGGAGTTACACAGTCTTCTTCGGTGCTTGGATAATAATGAAGAATATTTGAATCTTTGAGCGCTCTTTTCTCATGTAGAGTTACATTCAACCTTATGCACCAACTTTTCTCTTTAGTTCCAAGTGGATATATCCCTTTATTTTGGAAGAGACAAGTGTAATAAAATCTTTTTGAATGCATTATTTTCCCAAACGTATGGATTATAAGGCTTTTGAATGCCTTTGTTCTTCCTAAACTTATTCTTTCTCCTTGTAAAATGTATTCTAGCTTCTTGAAAATGTATTATTGCTGGATTTTCTCCTTACTTTGGATGATGGTGGACTTTCTTGTGGATGGATTCAACCAAAGACCTTCTTGTATGTGTCAATGGTAGCCCTATGGTAATCACTATGGCAACTTATTTTTCTTCTTTGATAATTCACCCTGTATTTTCTTTTTTATTTTTTTTTAAGCAAAAAACCCCTTGCAGAGCCGCCTTGGTCTGAGAGACCATGAACAGGGGGTTCTACACCGTCAAAGTCACTCGAGGGTCACACCCGACCCTGCTTGCACCAATATTATCAATTGGATTTTGGATACCCAATTCAGCTTTTTGGTAGGGTGGAGATTTGAACCTGGGACCTCCTTTGGAGGATTTTCCTCTCCTCTCCAACTCACCTACAACACCTAGGTAATGCACCTTGTATTTTCTTTCTCTTGTAATATGCCCTATTTTAAATGGTTGTAATAGTACTTTTGTAGGTTGTGGATGACATTCTCTACATTATTGGTTTGGCCAAAACTTAAGCCTAATGGCTTCTCTTTCTTATGCTCTTTTTCTAGTGTTTTTTCTTATAAGTGGATGGATGTATGATGAAGTATTTACTCCCCTATAATCTGCTACCGAATGGTGCTTTGTGTGGTGGTGGTTTTCACCACTTCCTTGGTGGTTTTCTATACCACTCTTAACTGTAAATTTGTTGTTTTTAAACACCTAAAATATTCCCAAATTTGGAGCTCTTTTCCTTTTCAAAATCTACTGTACTTTGAGGGTTATTCTCCCTCACAAACGTAGAATATTTTTTCTTCTTCTTTCACTTTAAAATCTAGCATATACTAACACTTATAACTCCTTTAATAAATCAATCTAATGCTTCTATAATATTTCAACTTTCTCAGATAATAAAGTGGTTCTATCCCACTAATCAATGTTAAATAAATCTGATTTTCTCTTATTAAAAATAGCATATAATCATCTTCTTATGATTCCAATTAAACTTGTAATTTTATTGTTATAAAATGCAATTTTTCTATAAAATAAATGGTGTGAAATAGTGTCCTTTATTACCTTAATGACACCTTAAAAAATTCTTCTTGGCTAACTCTAAATGGCTCCAAAATTTGATGCTTTAAAACTCCTAATAAACTTCTGTAAAAAATTCTACAATAGTAATCTATATGGCATAAATTTTACACACCTTTTGTAGCTTCTTCCTTCATAGCTTACTGTCTTGTATTTTCTGTATTTGCACCCTTCAATTTTCTATGAGTAGATCCTTAAATTTGCAGCAACAATGGCTGCCTCAAAGCTTGCTTTCTTTTCTTCTAAACAGGTGCTTTCTTCTCCTTCAAACAGGTGCTTTCTACCTTTGATTTTTACAGCTTTAAATGTTGTCCAAATGCACTCCAAATATGCAATAAACCTCCTTAATAGGTATTTCTACTAACCCTTATTCTTTGTTATCCAAAAATATCTCAAATATTTCCCAAAACTTCTTTAAAATGTAGCTAATTTTGCTCTTACAATGCTGCCCAAAAATGCAGCTTAAAACCTTCTAATTTTTGTTCACAAAATATGATTTGATGAAGTTTACTAACCTTAAAATTTTCTGCTCTCTTTTATATCAAGCCTAATCTTAATTGTATGTTCAAATATTCCTTGAAATATTTTCCAAAGCTTTTCAATCTGCAACTTTCTGCTTCTTTTTGCAGTTCTTTTTCCTTTCAACTTTTCTTCTAAAAATTAGCAAATTGTGCTTTTACAAATTAGCCTACAAAACTTGTGTGGCTATCTTCAAATTTCTAAAATTTGTAGCCTATGCAATCTTCTTACTTTCTTTCGACTTCTTGTTGAATTCTATCTTCAAATATGGCCTCTATCTCTATCTTCTCTCTCAAGAATCTAAATATCTGGAGTTCTTAAAAATCTTCTTCAAATTTGACAAACTTCTTGCCAAATCCTTTTCCTTGTGGGCTTGTTGTCGGATGGTGAAAATTATCCCAATTTCTTATGGTCAAATACTCTTTTTGCTTGTAATATTCTACCATGAACTCTACTTCAAATCTCCTTCAATAATGGTTGCTTCAACTTCTACAATAAGGCTTTTCTATAGCCTTCTTTTCTTCTTCAAAATCTTCTTTAGACCTCTATTCTTGGGTCTTCTAATTCTGTAGCATTCAAATCTATTTTCAATGAAACCTTTGTTAGGGTAAAATAATGTAGTGTATTGCATTACACTACGTGGGGTTATTACATTTACTTTTCTATGTAATTATGTAATTACCATGAGATATTTTCCTCATGGTTAAACTAGGTAAGTACCTAAATATCCTATGTTAGATATTTAGGTTAGTGTTATGGTTAGAAATCTCTACCTAGGTTAGTGGTTAGCATCACGCAACTCCCTTCCTATTCTATTGTTAGAGGGTAGTTAGTGCTATATCCTACAAACTATTGTTTAGTCTATTATTTAAGCATAGACTAAACCTTAGCAGATGTTAATTAATCTAATGATTATTTTGTGAACTTACCTTTGGGACCTACATTGGTATCACTCACAGGAGGAGAATACGAGCTTCGCTTGTTCCCCATCGACTATACGGACTCCCACAGAGTAGCTGAGGTGCTCAACGCGGGGATTCCCTCATGGATCAGCCACTGCACTCGATGCAAACTCTCCCTCACGGAGCAACCGCAGTGCTCCTACTCTGACCCGACACGATCAATGTCGACCAAGGCCCACGTGTTGGCCTGTAAACCTAGTCGACATAGTCGACGCAGGCCAAGGGTCCGCGATCCCCTAGATCGACCGCAGTCGACGTCTCGAGGCCATACATCCTGAGCTCCCGCACTGGCCCAGGGCCCATATAGCCACATAGGCCAAGCAGGCCACGTGGCCCATTCATGGGAGAGCAACGAGGGTAGGAGCACCCTCCCCTCCCCATGGACACCAGACCTAGCACTCAAGATTTGAGATGTCAGGTAGCCCTCCAATCCTTGACCGACATGTGGCACTTTTTTGTGCCTAATCTGAATGCACCCCGACAGACACATGGACTGGACCCTGGCATGCACCCCGAGGTGCTGACTACACTGGACCGAGACTAGACACGTGACGAACAGCCACTAGACAATTAACAACGTAGACTGGACCAAGATCGAACATGTGGCAGACAACCACTAGACGACGACCTGATGCAGAAGGACGAGACACGTGGTAGACTAGCCACGTGTCACAGGACCTGACACGGGCAACAAGTGGAGGATAAGCCATGTGTTGTGACTCAGACGGTCCACGTGACTGGCAGCAAAACCAATCATGTGATGGACTGACTGCCCAAAGGCAGTCAAAGCGCTCTATGCACTTTTGCTCTTTTAAAGAGCAAAAACATTGCCACACAGGCAATGTGGGACTAAAAGTCTCGAAGGATTTTTGTTTCCTTCTAAATAGCCATGGAGTTTAAAAGGCACGTCATGTGCCTTAGTACCCATCAAGCTCCTTAGCCCGACCAGTTGATCGGGTCGAGCTAAGGCCCTAGGCGGGTATTCTAGGGTTCGACTCCCGTCGGGTACAGAAGGCAATTTTTTGCCTTATTCGATTCCAAGGTATATTAAAAAAAAAAATTAATTAATTTTTGCATTTTAATTAAAGTTTTTTTTGTATTATTTTTTTTTAATAATTTAAACTTTAAAATAATGTTTTATTTATTATATCAATTTCTATTTAACATTTAAATTGATTTATTTAAAACATATATTTTTAGTTTTTTATTATTAATTAAAATAATTTACTTAAACTTTTCTTAAATATTGCAAATTAAAATTAAAGAAATATTTTTTTTGCAACTTTGAAATTTAAAGGTGCTAGTGTTTTCTCACAAAATGGAGATATGAGACATAGCAAGAGCACATTTTTTGTTGCAAATTAGACAACTCTTCTCAAACCTTGTTAATTTAGCATACAAGAAAGGATCACACTTGATTTTTTTTTGCAAATTAGACAAGGAGCCTGAAATTTTTTGTAAGAATCAAAGTTCAAAGAGTGCATTTGTTTTCTCCAAGGAGATATAATACATAAAATTGCACATCTATTTTTTATGCAAATTTGAGAAGATCTTGTAACCTTGGGCCCATCAAAACTAGGCCGTGTGTCGACTAGTTCTGGAAGCCTTTCAAACGCGAGTCGTGTGTCAACTTGTCTTGAAAGGAGTGCTCTAAATTCTACATTTTGTAAACATTAAGGGGGGATAGAATTCATTTTTTTTAATTCTATATTTTGCAAAATTTTAACAAAAAAGGGGGGATATTTCAAAGTAAGAAAGGTGCATTCTCGATTTTACTCGACACCTTCTATTAAAAATTTCTTATACTAGGTACATTTTCGGTTGCATCTAACACCTAGAGTGATACAAATTTGGGTTGCTCTCATGTTTTTATTATTGCACTCACACTCATGTTTTTTGTGTGCAATTAAAAATTCAAATACAACATTAAAAGAAGCATTTCACAAAACCCAAACTTCATTTTAAAAAAAAACCATGCTAAACTTTGCATAGGTTAAAACAAGTCATTTTTTACTCCCCATCAAAAGGTCATAAATCCAAATCACCTTGATTCACTCTCTTTGTTTGGCTTAATAAACCTCAAATTTTTCATCCTTCTTCAAGGGTGTTAAAGCAGGTGCCATTAAATATCCTAGAGGGCAAAATCAAAAGTTTTACACAAACCTACCCCTATTTCATTTGCTTTATTTTGTTTGGCTTAAAATTCCTCCAAATTTTCATCCCTTGGTAAGGGTGTTAAGGCAGGTGCCATTAAATATCTTATAGAGGCAAATTGAAAACAACTTCCATATACTCTTTTGAGGGTATAGTGCAAGATATAACCATCTTAGTCCTATCAAATTTGAAACCTAAACCATGGCCATGATACACAAGTATCTCACTGAGAGCCAACTGCTCAAAGGTTCAAATTATTCAGCTTGGAAGACTAAGATGAAAGCTATCTTAACTGTAGAGGATTTGTGGTCAATAGTCGATGGAAGTGTCACTAGACCTCAATCACCTGAAGCAAATCAAAGAGACTTTGATAAAAAGGATAAAAAACTATCCTTAATGATTTTGCTTGCTATTACTGATGATATCCAACCTCATATCAGTGAATCTACAATTGGTAAGGCAACATGAGATGCCTTAAATACAATCTATGAGGGAAAGAATCAATCAATGATTCTTAACCTTCAAACACAGCTTCATACTCTACATATGAAATCAGGAGAAATAGTAGATTTATTCCTCTGTAGAGTCACAGAATTGAAAATAAAACTGCAATCCTTAGGAGAGAAAGTGGAAGACCAAGTCTTGAACTCTATCATTTTGAGAGCTCTTCCTGACTCCTACCGAACTTTGATCATTTCACTACAAGTTTATGGTAGGACAGTAACTTTTGTCGAGTTGGTAAACATGCTTCAAACAGAAGAAGCTAATCAACTCCAAAGAGATGAGGCATCCAACAATGCTCTTTTCTCAAAAATACAAGGTGGTAAGAAAAAGTGGAATCAACAGAAAGGTTCTTCTTCTAATCAAGAAAAGGGTAAATCCAAAGAGATTTTGAAGAAGAAGAAGTATTATAAGATTTGTGACAAATACACTCATGAAACCAAAAGATGTTGGTTTAAGAACAAATCGCCCAATGAACAAAGAAACAAAAAGGGCCAAGGCAAACCTAAGAACATGAACAAACAGTAAAAGGGACACATTGCGGCTGAAGATTCTAGTTCATATTCTAAGAGAGCACACAAAGTGCTCATGACACATACATATTCCTCCCACAAGGACTCTATGTGGTACGTAGATTCAAGCTCTAGTAAACATATGACTGGCGATAAATCTTGGTTTGCAACATTTGAGGCTCAAGAAGGTAGACCGGTCACCATTGCTGATGATCAGACCTATTGAGTTCAGGAAGAAGGAAGTGTTTCTGTCTCCCTTCCAGATGGAGAATGTAATATTCAAAAATTTATTTATGTACCAGGATTGAAAAATAATCTCTTGTCAGTTCCATAAATCCTGGACAATAACATGAATGTCAATTTCACAATGGACAAAGAAAAGAAATGTTGCTTTATCACTAAGAAGGAAAAACAGATAGCAACAAATTCATACAAACATGGTTTGTTTGTCTTAGATGCCATTACCTCTACCCATACTGCAATGGCAGTAACCACAAAGGAGGCCACTTCTATTTGGCATAAGATATTTGGGCATTTGAGTTCAGGATATTTACTAGAGTTGAGTAAATATCAAATGGTGAAAGGACTTGCCTACTCTTTCATCTACTTTGCCAGTGTGCTCCGATTGCTTTTCAGAAAGCAACATAGAGTACCTTTTGAACCTAGCTCTTTTCGAGCTAAGGTACCTTTGGAGTTGGTTCACATAGATTTGTGTGGTCCCATATCTACAAGTTGTGGAGGAAAATGGTATTTTCAATTGTTTGTCGACGATCACTCAAGGAAAATGTGGGTCTTATTCTTGCAGTTGAAGTCTGAAGCATTTTCCTATTTTCAACAGTTCAAAACTCTTGTTGAGAAGGAATAAGGATGCTTTATTAAGACCCTCCATTCAGATCGATGGGGGGAATACACATCAAAAGAATTTTCCTCATTTTTACTAACACATGGGATAAAGATACAATTAACAACAGCCTACACTCCTCAATCCAATGGGGTTGTTGGGAGAATAAATCGGTCCATAATGGAAATGGTTCGATATATTCTTAAGGGGGCCAACCTTGAGCAAACTTACTTGGCTGAAGCTGTTCAAACTATAGTATATCTTTTGAATAGGGCTCCCACAAGGGCTCTTGAAGGTATGACTCCTCAAGAATCATAGAGTGGTAGGAAACCCTCCATAACCCATCTAAGGGTATTTGGGTGTAAGGAATTTATGCATATACCTAAGGAGAAAAGAAATAAATTAGATGAGAATTCCCTACCTTGTATATTTCTTGGATATGATGAATTTTCAAAAGGCTATCGGTTGATAGACCCATTTTCCAAGAAGATACATGTAAGTAGAGATGTAGTGTTTGATGAAGCTTTCACACCCAACACTACATCAGTATACCTAGATGATGAGGAGGAACATCAACTTCCTTCTTCACAATAGAAAAAGCCACCCAAATGGTATACAAGCATAGTGAAAGACTCTAAAATTACTTCCCCACCTGATCTTACTCTCAATCATCCAAAGACAAGAAGCATGACACAGAAAGAAAAGAATGAAGCATCCACTTTAGTTGATGATCTTTGTGCAGATGAGATGGAAATAGATAAGAAGAGGGTTTACTTATCAAAATGTGATGAGAATGAACCTTCTACATTTGATGAAGCACTTAGACTACCTCAGTGTAAGGCATCTATGGATGCAGAATATAACTCCTCATAAAGAATAAAACATGGAAGCTAGTGGATTTTCCTAAAGGAAAGAAACCCATAGGCTGCAAATGGGTTTACAAAGTAAAATATAAGGCAGATGGCACTATAGATAAGCATAAATCCCGTATTGTGGCAAAGGGATATGCTCAAAATGAAGTACTTGACTATGAGGAAACCTTTGCTCCTACAACAAGGATGACCACCATTCAAGTGCTTTGTGCTATGGCAACATAGTTCGGATGGAAATTACATCAAATGGATGTAAAAAGTGTCTTTCTTAATGGTGACTTAAAAGAAGAAGTGTACATGACTCAACCTCCTGGATTTGCAGAGGTAGGCCATGAGCAACATGTTTGCAAATTGGTCAAATCATTATACGGGCTAAAACAAGCCCCAAGAGCATGGTACATAAAAATGGATAGTCACCTATTGCAACATGGATTTAAGAGAAGTCCATCTGATGCAAATATCTATATCAAGAACATAGGTTTTGAGATAGTGATTCTTGTGTTATATGTAGATGATCTGATCATCAGTAGAAATTTAGAGAACTTGATTAACATTGTGAAATATGACTTGAAAGAGTCATTTGATATGACAGATCTAGGACTTCTCCATTGTTGTCTTGGCCTTGAGATAGAACAAAAAAAGAATCATCTAAGGGTGACTCAAACAAATTATGCCAAGACTTTAGTAGAAAAATATCGTATGACTGATTGTAAACCCAAAGCAACACCGATGGAATCAGGGCTATAGTTATCATGATATGAAGACTCACCACAGGTAGATGGAACACTTTATAGACAGATGATTGGAAGCATCATCTATCTGACTAATACTAGACCGGATATTACTTATGTTGTAAACTATCTCTCACAGTTCATGTAAGAACCAAAGGTCTCCCATTGGAAAGCAGCTAAGAGAGTCTTACACTACATACAGGGTAGTGTTGATTATGGTCTAGAGTATAAGAAGAATAACTCATTCTTCTTATAGAGTTACACTGACTCTGATTATGTTGGATTCATAGATGACAGAAAATCAACATCGAAGCTATGTTTTTCATCTTGGCTCCGGTCTTGTCTCATGGCATAGTAAAAAACAATAGGTGGTTGCTTTATCTTCAACTGAGGCAAAATATCATGCTGCACGTGGAGCTGTGTGTGAAGCGATATGGCTAAGTCGCATCTTGGCTACCATGGGCCTACCAAAGAAACTTCCCATTCACATGTTTTGTGACAACTCAGGTGTTTTGAACTTGGTCAAGAATCCAGTGCATCATGAACAAACTAAGCATATTGATATAGATTGTCATTTCATTCGTGATGAAGTTCCTAAGCACAGAATCAAGCTCCAACACATTCCCACCGATGAACAGGTTGCAGAAATTTTTACAAAGGCACTTGGACATGTCAAATTTCAACTGTTTCGGAGCAAACTTTATATATCAAAGTAATGTAATAAAGGGTGGATGTTAGGGCAAAATAAGGTAGTGTATTGCATTACACTACGTGGGGTTATTACATTTATTTTTCTATGTAATTATGTAATTACCATGAGATATTTTCCTCATGGTTAAACTAGGTAAGTACCTAAATATCCTATGTTAGATATTTAGGTTAGTGTTATAGTTAGAACTCTCTACCTAGGTTAGTGGTTAGCATCATGCAACTCCCTCCCTATTCTATTGTTAGAGGGTAGTTAGCGCTATATCCTACAAACTGTTGTTTAGTCTATTATTTAAGCATAGACTAAACCTTAGCAGATGTTAATTAATCTAATGATTATTTTGTGAACTTACCTTCGGGACCTACAACCTTACCTTGGTTTCTTCAATTTTCCACTATGGAAAATTCTTCAATGATATCTCTTTCTATATCTCTAAAATCTACAACATGACTTTCAGTAGTCCTTCTTCAATCTTCAATCTTCAATCTTCAACCTGTTGCTTCAATTAGCAATAGGACTTTCAATAGTCCTTCTATATTCAATATTCAGTATGCTACTTCAATCTGCAATAGGACTTCCAATAGTCCTTCAATATTCAATCTTCATCTGCTACTTCAATCTGAAATAGGGCTTTCAATAGTCCTTCAAAATTCAATATTTCAATTTTGGAAGTTCTTCAATATGACCTCTCTTAGGGTCTCTTCAACCAATGGTCTTGCAATGAGAATCTCTCCTTGGTTATTCTTAATCTTCAATTGAGACCTTCTTCTTGGACCTCCTTCAATGTCTATTTTATACAATAGAACTTGAGCAACAATAATATATTTAAATTTCTAGAAATAATAATCTTCACTAGCTATCTAGTGGAATCAAATCAATGTTGAATCCTAGTCTTCACAGGTGTTCCTTCAACCTTGTGGAAATATTCTAGCCAATCAATAATATGGAATCTATATTCTCTCAATCAATCAAATCTATCAATAGGACCTCTTTTAAGGGTCTCTAAATCTTCAATATCAAGGTCTATCTTCAAGACCTGTAAATTTTCTTCTATTCTGATTTTGCTCTTGGAATAGGTAAATCTTTAACTTTCACTAGTTTTCTTTCAACCTAGTGAAAAATGCTATCTTATCTGGTTTTATTTTCCAGAGCTAATTTTCTTTTATCTTCTTTGGATTCTCTTTCTAGAGGTAATTTTATTTATCTTCTTTAGTTTCTATTTCTAGAGGTAATTTCCTTTATCTTATTTGGTTTCTCATTCCAGAGGTAATTTCCTTTATCTTTACTGGTCTCTTATAAACTAGTAGAAATTTTCTTTCTTCCAATCTATATAGTAAATTCTATCAAACAATCTCAAAGCCAATGAATTTTGCAAGGGGCAGGTCCAAAGGTACGTTCGGTTTGCAAAAATGCAGCAATGGTGTTGAATGATAAAAAACTAGAATAGTTTCCAGTGGCTCTCTCAATTCCTATATAGACCTATTGTGGCTAGATCTACCATGGCTCTAATACCATTATTAGATTTTAATGAATAACCACTCAATAATATGACCACTAAATCAATAATACTCAACTCAATATGAAGTAAATAATAATGCTAAGCAAATAATCTTATATTCAAAATATGAAATAACTTCAATATTGCTAATGGCAAATGCTGAAAAATATAATAAACTCTTATTGAATAAAAGACCTCAAATACATCATATTACATCACCTTCCATTGCTCCATGGGTGATGTCCCATCTCCTAATATTCCCTTTGTGATACTATTCTATTACAATTGCACATCCATATATAGGATGGAATGTGACTCTTCATATGGTGTTTCTTGGTCCTCACTCTTCATATAACTCTTCATATTCCTATTCTAATAACACATGTACATAGGGACAACTATGCACATTTACATTGCAAAAATATCATTGCACATTTGTGAATTTATTACATTTCATAAAGTAAATACTTTCATCCTAATCGAAGATATTATTTCCTAATCTATAGATGTACCCATGGTGGTACATTATCATGTATCAAATCATGTAATATATTCCAACACTTATAAGAGAGGAAATTATCTAACGACTTATTCTATAGGATCTTCTAAAGGTATTACAACAATATAGGATGAATGAAAATGAGATGGATACTTGCTAGAAGCAAAATCAATTGGGTTACTAGTTCTTTTTACAAGAAAGATGAAAATATCAAAGTTGGGGTTATAAATTTATACACTCCAATTTTTGTTACTGCTCATGAAATATGTTGGAAGGACCTTGGTTATTTATGTTATTTCAATTATGATTTATAATTGTGATCTGTGGATTTTTTTGAAGGGGGTCTTCAACACAGTTCTATCCCTTTTAGAAAAGAAAGGTGGTATTCCTAGATTGCCTAAGTCATTATGTTAATTTTAAGAGGTTTTAAAGGTTATAAATATAAATTTTAATAGAATTTATTTTATATTATTTGAGTACTATTAGGGAGTGAGTGTGAATAGAGAACAAGCTTTACCTTCAAATTTTTTGCTCTCGATCCGTGGATAAATTCAAAGAATAAATAATTCTCATGAGAAAAAGTTGGTAGCAAGGCAAAAATATCATTTAAGAAATTCCTGGTTGGAAATAAGAATCCATAGTTGGGGAAGTATTTTTTATTAGTTAAGAACAAAATAAAATAAATATATGACAATCCCTATCCAAATATAAAATTATTCATTAAAAATGATTATCAAGAATGAGATGATTGAGGATGATTTAATAGTTCTTAAAATTAAAAGGTTACTATATAACTCCAATGCATACTAGTCAACCTTTTTGGATATCCAAAAGTGGATTGAAAGGAAGTAGGAACTAAGTTTGCATTATTTAATGAATTTCCCTCTAAAAATATCTTTCATTCTTGTATTCTCCAATTCAAAAGTGAGGAATAAAATAATGGGCAACGATACATAGTTTGTGGGCCCCTAAGAGTTGACTTGTATTTAAGACCATAGAGTGAATTTTTGGTGGAGATAAAAAAAAAAAGATACTAGTATGGATCAAGCTTTTTATACTGATGTACCAATTTATCAATGTGTTTTTGAAGATGTTGGTAATACTTTAGGGAAATTTATCCAAGAGGCACTAACTTTTAATGAGTGAAAGAAAGTTTTATATGCACAAAGATGTATTACCATGTATATTTAAACATCTTTGACAAAATCCATTACAACTAGTTTTAAATAAATATAACACATTTAGAAAGTAGAAACACTACATCTTGATGTCATAGATGTCATAAGAATAGACATATTGTAGGGATTATAAATTGAAAACAATCAAGAAAGAGATGAGAAGTTTTGATCATGAGACAAACACAAAGTTATAGCAAGGGGATCATGTTATATTATAGGATTTCTTAGATCAAGAATTTCCACTTCCAAAAATTGGTATAAGAATCATTTTTCCTCATTATATGGAAAAGAAATAATACTAGTTTTTAACACCCGCATGACCATAGGCCATATGGTGAAGGTCGTCGTGGTTAATTCAAAGTAAATATTGGAACAAAATAAGAAGGATGCATAATATGAGGATTTTCACTGAATTAAAGTTATAAAGGATGATGTAGGGTTAATTTTTAAAGTAGAGAAGGTGGTATAGGTTACACTTGATCCAGGTGAATAATATCCATGTTTCTCAAAAAGTAGAAATTTATCTTCTTGCAATAAACATATAAAAGTAGCTTAATCATGTTTGATACTAGAGAGAGAGTTGAATAAGAGCACTTGAAACTCTAGATACTACTCGTTTGCTCCTCATGGCAATCATGGATTCCTTCAAAGAATCCATATGTGGGAAAAAATGTAGTCCCACCTAGAACCATTAAATCCCTAATAGCGGAAGCCAAGGTGCAAAAATATCCCTTAAATACTAGGGATGATTTGAAAATGGTCAAAATATGGGAAGAAATTCCCATGATAAATATAATTGATGAAGCTATTGGAGAAGAAATTAATGGTCTCTCAGCATTGGATAGATTGACAAAGAATGGAGAACTAAGGTAAGAGGGACAATAGAAATTAAACTATGTGGAAGAGGATTTTTTTGCCACCATATTCACCGTTGAGGAGGACAAAAATATAAATTTTAGATTTGGTCCATGGTTTATGGATCCTTGTGCTCTATACATGAATATGTAGAATCCTCACTTTGACCTCTTGGAAGAAACCCCTTCCAAAGTCCCTAAATGGATTCATCTTTCTTTCCTCCCATTGCATTTTGGAAGGAAGAAATATTGAAGGCCATTGGAAATAATATTAGAATATACAAAATGAAATTAGAGATGAAAGATTAAAAATTACATGGTATCTTCAATATGTGTTGAAGTAAACCTGGTAGAGGGGCTACCAAAAGCCATCACGTTGTCATTCAAGAGGCTGCAACATACCCAAAAGATAGAGTATGACCAGATACCTTTCAGGTGTTATAAATATCTTGAATATGGGAACTTCTAGAGATATTACCGTATAAATCCTACAACTCAAGTTTAGAAACAATAAGACTTTACAAAATTCCAAACAAAAAGAGGAAAGAATGTCTATATCCCTCAAAATCAAACTTCTAATGAGAAAATACAAGTTCAAAATAATCTTAGTCTACTGGAATAATATTATGAGGAAATAATAACAACTACTCTTGAAAATCAAGAAGAAGCCTCCAAACAATACCCTTTGCTAAATATGGTAGTCCCAAAAGAAGAGCAAGGTGAAGAGGAATCGATGCACTCTAGATCGAAATAAGAGGAAGACGAGAAATAAAGAGTCTCAAAAATCCCAAGGCCAAAATAGGAAGCATATACTCAATAAAATGAGAATGTAACCTCTTCTCTAATGGATAAAACCAAAACCAAAGTATGATGTGTTACACACACAGATAAGAGAGAATATTCAAAAAATATACCAAAATGGAAGCAAGCCACAATCAAGGATACATTGAAGAAGAGAGCAAAGAAAAATTCCAAAAAGAGGTAGAATAATTTGACCCTTTTTCTATCCATATTATTAATGATGAAATTTATTACCTGGAATATTATAGGGCTATGACAAGAAAATAAAAAAATAGGATTAAAGAACGTGGTTATCAAATAAAATTGAGATGTGCTTTTGGTCTAGGAAACCAAACTAGATCTAGAAAGAGTCAATACAACAATGGGATTTTATTGGCCCTCATGCAATCATTTACCCATATCATCCAAAGGGAGTTTTGGAGGGGTTCTAACAACCTATAAAATTGAGTGGAGTTAATTTTGGTATAGGCCACAAAGCACTAGATAACAATAGTTCTTAAAGCCCTATTGGTTAAGTTTACATTATCACAAAAATTTATGCTCCTAAAAGCCTGGATAAAAATGTGTATTCTAGTTTCAAGCAAGAAAACTAGGTAATTAGAAGAGATCTCATTCTATTTTTAAAATCCATTGAAAAAAGGGGCTTCTACATAAGACACCCAAATAGAGAGCTAGTAGAAGATCTCATGTAGGAGCATAACTTAATGGAAATACAACTTGGAAGTGGAAAATATACTTGGACTAATAAAAAAGTGGGATCAACCTTTATTGCAAAAATATTAGATCAATTTCTCATTGATGACATTCTATTAGCTCATAGAAGCAAAATATCTCACAAAATATTGTCTAATGGTCATTTTGACCATAGACTAGTCCTTCTAGGGTTTGAAAAACAAGCTAATTGGGGGACCCTCCCTTTTAAATATAACTTTATTTGGTTTATGGAGGCTAACTTTAAAGAGTAAATTTAGTAAGCATAGGAAGACAACAAGGAAAATGGAAGTTATACCCAAAGGTGGGTCAAAAAGATATAAATAGTAAAGCAATAGATCAAAATTTGGGTCAACATTAAATTCAAGGACACACCCTACTGCATACTAAAAGTTATAGTAAATGAAGTTCAAATCATAATGAAAAATAGAGGAGAGGAGAGTTTAATACAAGAACAACAAGATCTCACAACCCAAATATTGAAATTGGAAAGAGAAGAAGAAAATAAATGGCATATAAAATCTAGAATGATATGGCTTAAGGAAGGTGATCAAAACACCAAATTGTTTCACAATAAAGTATAGCAAAGGAATATGTAAAACACCATAGTAAAGCTAAAAATGGAATATGGAACAATATCAAGTGATCTGCAGCAAATGAAAAATAGATTTTTGATTACTTCACATATTTGTCGAGCAAATATGGAGAAATCAATGCAACCTATTAGCAAGCACTTTTAAGTCTAATTTTCTACTCTTTGAAGCAAGAGGATAACAGGTGATCCAACCTTTCACCATGAAGGAGCTCAAAGAAGTGGTATTTTCTATGCAACACGATAAATCACCAAGACCCAATGGATTCAATGTAAATTTTTATCTAGAATTTTGGAAAATCATCAAGATGGATCTTTTGAGGATGGTTGAAGAAAGCAAGAACAAATAATAAATACATGGGGAAATAAACTCCACCTTTTTAGATTTTATCCCTGAATAAAAGCATGCCCATTCACTACAATGATTTAGGCCAATATCACTTTGTAACACATACATAAAATAATATCCAAAATCATCAAAACATAATGATTTTATTGTTGGATACAATCATCCCCCCCAACCAAATTAGGTTTATGAAAGGAGGAAGAATTTTTAAGGAATCATACTAGTTCAAGAGGCAATGCACTCTAATAGGGATGAAAAGCCCAATGACTTGGCTCTCAAAGTATATATGGTAAATATTTTTGATAGAATTTATCATGATATGATCTTAAAAATTCTAAGCAAGGTGGGATTCCATGAATAGTTCACAATATGGATAGAAGAATGTATTTCGAGACCCTAGATTGATCCTCTACTTAATGGAAGACCCGCTTTCTTCTTCCAAGATTTCAGAGGAGTTAGAAAAGGTTATCCCCTCTCCACATATTTATTCATTCTATTAATAGAAGGTCTATCTCGGCTACTAAAAAAACAAATGGGATTAATAAAAAATTGGAAATTTGAATCCATCAGAAGGTTCAAAGAATCAATAATGCTTAGTTGACAAAAGATCTAATATTATTGAATAAAGCTACAAAATTGACTGCCATAAGAATAAAAAAGGTTTTTAAAACATATTAAGAAGCAACAAGAAACAAGATAAAATATGGTAAGTCTACAATATATTTCTCTAGCAAAGATAATAGATAAGTCAAAGAGATAAAGAGAATATTAGGCTATTAGAGCAAGACTAATGTCACTTACAAATATTTAGGAATCTCTATCATTTTCAATAGGATTAAGAGTAACCAATGGAATGAATTTATTGAAAAAACAAAGAGATATGATGGAACGTCCAATTTTTGGCTCACACACCATGGAAGAATGACCCTAATCAAGGTTTTCATTAGTGCTTTACCTATCTACCAATGCTCTATTATCCATGCACCAAAGTCTTTTCTTAATGAGTTAGAGAAAATCATTAGAATATTTTTATGGCCAAGGGGTAAACAGGATGGCAAAGGAAAATATAGCTTGATGAAGTGGGATATCATCACTCGATCAATGAGTAAATAATGGTTAGATATTAAAGCAATAAGTAATAAAATTTTGGTATTAAAAGTAAAACCAGTTTGTGAAATGATTACCCAACCCTCAAAATGGTGGGTGCAATTGTTGGTGCACAAATACTGTAATGGGAAAACTAGAGTAAAGAACTTTGTCAATCCAAAAACTCTAAAAATTAGAAATCTAGAAAGGAATTCATGTGGCCAAAAACATTGTTATAGGATAATTATAATGGAATCCCACCTCTAGTAAAGAAGTCTTCTCTCTCATAAAATTGTAGGGAATTTTAGACTATAAATAGAGCCTTAACTACAAGAGTGGGTAAATGACTCTCAATTACATCATGCACAATCAAAAGTAGGAAATAAATAATAACTTGGCCTTTCTACAAATTTATAGCCTCAATGACTGATGGTTAAATCTTAATTGATTGGAATACTATCATCTTATGCTTTACAGAATATTTAATTATATAGGGATTTTCTACCAAATATGGAAGATATACTATAAACAAGGGATATAAGTCCATAATCAATCATAGTTCTGTAGGTAACTGTTGGTCATCAAATCCGCACAGGAAAGGTCTTTCGGTGGGTTTGCGCACCCTGGACCTACGACAAACATTGAAAGGCCGAGGGGAAGAGATGCCCCTTGTGCCAATCTTCGGAGAAAGGCCGACTCCTATACTAATCTACTTTTGGGGTTTAAGACAAGAGTGCAGGAAAGAAATAAACAGAGTAAGGGTTAGGAAAAGAAATAAAAAGGGGTAAGGGTTAGAGATGATGATTTAAGGTGGGAGAGAATAGGAAGCACGATTACTCGCTAACAACTCGAATAGCAGTAAGAAATACCAAGAACAACACAAAAGAAATGAAATGCCAAACTTCCTATATATCCTCTGGACGGGTTCACAGGGTTCTCCTTTCTCTCTCGCTGGAATTCAGGGTTCAGAGTAACAATGATTGAGATAATGGAATAACAGAAACCTCGATCCACCAGGCAGCATAAAGGAAAGTGACAAGACGTTTTTCCTCTCCTATGTATCCTTCAGGGAGAATTTTAGGGGTTCGGTCCCCGATTGCGCATCGGATTCAGGATTCAAAGTCTCAGTACGTGAATGAGAAAAGACAAAAGAATTAAGCACATAAGGCAGCATAAAATAGAGAAATAGAGCACAAAAGTCTTTAGCATTAAACGCAGGACATCAAGTTACAGCAACTTTCTAGCAAAAAGTTCTCCCCCTTTTACATTGCAAATCTTGGGTTTTTATAGAGGACCCGGCCCTCTGAATCATTATTACAAAAATGGTGGAGTACACCCTCGAGCCCTGAGAAATCGGCTCCTCATTGATGCTGCGGATGATCCCTCAAATCGGCTACCAAAACTGGTAAGGGTGACTGAGTCAGCTGAGGAAAGACGCATTAAATGAGCCACCTGGGTGTCCTTGGATTGCAGGTGTGATGGTCGAGTGGTGGCCATGCTTGCTGGGCTCTTCTTCTCAGGCTGATACTTCGCATCCAATTGCCAAAAATGAGCAGCGGGCTTATTGGGCAATAAAATATGCATTTATGAGGCTCTCTGACTGCCTCGAGAAAATTCCCAACTTGGGAAGCATTCTTGGGAAGCACCTCGCTGATTTCTGCTTCGCGAAACTACTTCGGGGGCATGGAGTGTCAAAGCTGATCTCCTTCTATCCTTCGCTGCTTCGCTGGTGAAACTGCTTTGCTGATGGGTTGGGAAAAACGCTTCGGGCCGATCTTATTTTGAAATGGTGGTTCGAGGGAGTTTTGGCCGAAGCACTTTCTTGACCTCTACTGCTTCGGGTGAAAACTGGCTGAAGTGGTTTTTAGAAATACTTCGGGCCCGAAGTAATTTCTTTGCCTTAGCTGATTCGAGCTATCTTTTCTTCTTCGACGAAGTTGCTTGGATGCCGCTTCGTAAGACTCTTCACCCGAAGTAGCCACTGGGAATGCTTCGGGTGCGAAGCATTTCCTTCGTACCCTTTTTGACAAAGTTCTCACTCGAAGTGATGATTTGAAGCACTTTGAGCTTGAAGCTCTTTTCTTTTCATTTTGTCCACCAGGGGGCGATAGGGAAAACCAAAATTGCTATAACTTATAAACAAAAGAAAACTTTCAACAAAAAAAATATCACACAAAGTTTTAATTTTTCTGCCCCTTGGTGGAATGTGACAATATTGTCAACATTCTTGGCGGCTCGTGGGGCAACGAGCTCATCTTGGTGGTAGAACCCTCAGTTTTTATCCATTGGGCCAGAGTTACCTCCAGACCCTTCTCCTTGTTCCTTTTCTAGGAGCACTTCCATAGCTTGTCCTTCCTCTTCCTCTTCCCTCTCCTCTTCTTTTTCTACTACTTCTTCTCCTCCTGTCACCATTTCTTCTGCTATGTCTTCAGCCATTGGCAGTGGGGCCAGGCGGACATGAATATCTTTCAAGGTTCGGTAAACCTGAGACCATACGCTTTTCATGAACAGCTCCTGATCCTCCAGGGACTTGACCAAAGTGCAGAACCTATCGATCTGCCCAATTTCTGCGTGCTAGGACCTGGTATGCAGATCGTTTAGGGAAGAAATGATTCTACAGTATTTCAATATGTAATCAGCAACCTGCTTCTCTATTATTGGTTTGACCCACTCGTCTATCTTTGAAATGTTGCCTTCAAACTGTTGCCACTTTGGCATGATTTCTTGGCTAAGGGCTTCCCATCATTATCCATGAAGCTCGAGAAGCCTAAGGAGAAGAGGTCTTCGAAGTAGCCCATTGATGCGCACCTCTCGCTTTCGAATGCGTCCAGTAGGATTTTTGCATTTTGAGATTTCTTGGCTATGGAGAAAAAGGCACGAACTGTGGCCTAGGTGGTTGACCAATCCCTCGTTGTTCAACTTATCGCTGTAAGCTTCAAATCTTGATACCTTGCATCTTGGACCTTGAGGGCCAGCTTGAGTTGGGCTCTGACATTCTAAATGACCTCTTCGACGATTGGCCCTCCTTCGACGGTGGCAATCTGGGCTTCTATGGTGTAAACTAAAACTGAAAGGGCACTGATAGCCTAAGACCTAAAACTCCTAAGCAGATGTGAGTGAATATCCTTGATTTTGCTTCTGTTGAATAGCCCTAGGTTTTCCTTCTCATGTAGCTGTATCTGAGCTTGCAAGATCTTACTTTCAAGTTCCTTGGCCCTCAAATCATTTTCGACCTGCCTTTGTGCTTGATTCTCAGCTGTGCACTCCAACTGTGCTATCCGCAGCTTTAGGGCATGTGCTTATTTTTGCATCAGTTTGCACTGCTCCTCGGCCTCTACCAATTTGGAGCGAGCCCTTGCTAGCTCCTCCTCTAGCTTGATGTTAGCATTCTCAGCTTCAAACCTATGCTTGTTGGCAATGTTGGCATGCGCCTTGAAGGTCTCGATTCCAATGTGCATAGAGGCGGACTCCTTGTCCATGTTCAAATGTTCCAAGTCCTTTTCTTTATCCTGATATTCATAGTCCATTGGAATCATTTCATCCAGGGGCTTCTGGACTTTGGGTATCTTCTTTACTTTGTGCAACTTTCCTGTCTTGAAATCAAAGACGGTGCATCTTTCAACTTGAGCGAGCGAGCGCCCTTTCTTCTTTCTTGCCTCTTTCAACATTCTCTTTGTGTTCTGTCAGGCTTGGAGGAGTTTTTTGGCCAAGGGAGATTCCCGTATCGAGGACAGCTCAGAGTCAAATGTGACTAGGTCTACAGCTGAGGGATCGAACAAATACAAGGAGTTGAAGGGGATAGCCTCACCCGAAGGTTCGACAATAGGGGTGACGGGGGATTCGACGAGTGGGAGCACGTTATGTACAACGGAGGAATGAGCCTCGAGGTTCGGTACTGGACTATTAGCTTCACCCTGGTTGATGATCGGAGGATTGACGGTGTGGCTGGGCGAAGTAACTTCAACAAGTTTATCCTGGCTGGAAGGCTCAGGGGGAGTAGTTAGGGACACGATAAAAGAAGGTGACTGACCTTGTGGAGGCAGGGTGGACAGGTGAGAGATTTCGGCTAGGGTCGGGGTAGACTTAGGAGCAACCAGAGCATAAGGTGAAGAAAATGTACTTGCATGCCCTCCTGGCAGAGCAGCCATGGTGATATCCTGGGTGATTGGCTCTTATTCCTTTTGGACTTCGGTACTCTCAGTTTCCATGGCTTCCCCGAGTTCCTCCATGTTGATGACATCTATGTTTGGGATCATTTTGGTACTTGGTGGAGTTCCTTCGTCATTTGCTTCGATAGAGCCCAATACTGTTCTTTCAGTGGGGGCACTCGAAGTGCCTGTACGCGATCGCTTTGGGAAGTTCGAGGGGGTCTATGTAGGTTTTCGCTCCTTTCTTTTCTTCCTCTGGAGGGGTTGCTCTGATTCCTCTATTGTTGTCTCAAGATCCTCGGATGGAATCTATAGTAAAGCTTTTGGCGTGGCCTTGGCTGCTTTTTTCTTTGGGACATTATCAGTCCTTCCGAGGCTTTCGCCCAAACTTAGGGTGGCTGGTGGAACAAAGTCGGCGAAGGACAAGGGTTCCCAAGACCCAATATTGGTCTGATACACAATTGTGAATTCCTTGTCCATTGGTAGAAGCCCATAAGAATTCATCTTTCGGTGATGGACTCTCATAATACACCATTCTCTTAACTACTCCTCGTCCCAGTCTTTCAACTCCTCTTTTAAATCGTCCTTTGCTTTTTTCTAGAAAGTGGAGTCGGGAGTTGGGAATGGGTACTGGTCTAGGTCGAATTCGACCTCCATAAGATAGAAGTCATGCCAAGGAGGCAAGTCCTTATCTCCTCTAAGTGCCACTCCAGATCCGTACCATTGGGGTTATTCCTCTGCTCCAAAATTTTAGGGCGAGGACAGACATGGAAGTTATTGCTTTTCAAATGATCTCTCATCACCCCCAATGGGTCGTAGAGCCACCTCTATGGTATTTGAAGCAGACCAAAATCGGCGAGCTTCTCCTCCAGGTATATGTTCTGCTTCAAGGCAAAAACTTTGATCACTCCCATCTTGAAGGGGAAATCGTAGGTGTGTGCCCACTTTCGCCCATGGTCGTAGGCTTCATCGGTCATGTCACTTTGTCGAGCAACTTCCAAGGTAAATTGGTACTTCGAAGGGAAAAATGGCAGCAGGAAGGGCTTCCCTGTGAAGCCAAAAAGGCGGATCACAAGCCCTTGTGTCAATTGAAACACATCCCCCCTTTTCTCTAGTACCACTTTATATCTAAGGCAGAGAGGCACCTGAGGGCTAGAATTTGTCAGAATGTGCATCATAGGTCCCAAAAACTGTTGATTGAAAGGGTAATAGGACTCCGACCTCAGCAAGAGATGGGTCCACTGATATACAGGTAAAGGGATCCCATCCTTGTCGACTGGTGAAACATCACAATGGTGAAGGGCTTTATGTACATGAAAGAAGAAGAGCCAAACCAAGAAGGAACAAGGCTGGAAGTGTGGCTCCTTGCTAGCATCCTTCATGGATGACAATCGCACATGCAGATTTTGGGCCACCCATTCTACCCAATCAAATAAAATTGGGTTGGTGTTTGGCTGTGAAGCGTCGGGAGCGTAGAACTCTCCTCTGGAAATGCATTCTGCTAGCGACACCTACCATGGGTATACAGAAGTATCGCTTTACAAGCCTCCCACCCATGCGATGATGGAGAATATATCTATGTTCTTGAAGGCCTCCAAGGGCAGGGGCATCTGGGGTCACTTGTCGGAAGGAAGTCCGCTCTTGAGGTTTTCACGCAAAAAGCTTAGAATGAAGGGATTAGAGGTGAACTTATCCGTTTGTTCACTTAGGTTGACATTGCAAACGGTATAGCCTTTTGGTGGCCTTTGTTGTGGTGCGAATGCTGCCTGCACATCCTCCTTCAGAATGGAAAACAACCTTTTACCCGAGGCATCCAACACCTGTCTGGTTTGTGGTTGGTAGTTCTGAGCAATGGCATATATGAGCTCGGGGAAGTGATGTGTAGGAGGAACTAGATACCAGTATATGTGGGAATAATATGCCACAACCCTCTTGTTTTCCATCGAGAGTCTGCTTTGCATGAAGTCAATGGTATGCCGAAGCTCAGCCACGGTTCTTGAGAGTTTTGGGTCTCTGATTTTCGCCCACTTATCGACAGGTGGTTCTATGCTGGGCTTGTCATCGAACTCTTCCCTTCCTTCCATCACTTTTTTTCCTGGGCATGGGGGAGGATTGACCATTCTAGGTCTCTATTTATTTTCTTCTGTGGCTCTAGCCTTCTCTAGAACTGTCGTCTCTGGCACTTTTCCTTTTTGAGTGGGGTTCTTCTTTCCCATTGTGAATGATCGCAGCAGAATAACTTGTGAGGTAGAAAATTTTAGTACCTCAAAACAAGGGATGGGATAATCATGGCGAACAATGGAGCCTTTGATGTAGAAGTTCTCCGAGGTGACAGAATGCAGACTCGACTCTCACACTTGCAAATGGTTTGTTCTTTAACGGGCATCTGCATTTTATAGCTTTGGAGGGCAACTTTCGGCATTTATGGCAACCACCGTAATTACTTCATGGGCCTGGCCCAAAAGTATCGCTGTGGCATCTGATTGGCCATATGGCGACATCGTACGTGGGGCCATGCAATTCATGGATTTGATTTTGTATCGAGAACGCAAATCGTTGCCACCTGGTACCCTTGCATGGCCTTTCGGTTAACAAACTGCCTTGGGATGAGTTTTGTTTCTTTTGTATTGAGTTCATCTGCTTTGTCCCCATTTTGAGGCTATTGTCAACATGTTTCTCAAGGCATATCTTAAATGTGCCCGCCTCAAAATCGAGGTTCGACGACATGGAGTTGGCGAAGAATATACTTCACCACGAAGTTCTTCTTCGGGCTGATTTTCTTCATTTTGGGCCCGAAGTTCCTCTTTGCCATGCTGTTACTTCGATTCGCCAATCGAAACCTATTTCATCGAGGAGGGCCTCGCCAAGAATTACTTCGGACAATGCCTTCGGCACATTTCTTTAGCGAAGCATTTTCCACATCCTTGATCTGCATGTGGTTCTACAAGGATGGACTGCTTCACGATGAACTTCCCATCGTCAACTACTTCGGACCGAAAACCCTCGAAGGTGATTTCGATCATGCTTTGTGAAGCCGAAGCTAGGAATATAGCTTTTGCGGTTGAAGGCGCTTGCTCTCCGCGATATTTTGAATAGAGTATAGACAAAGAACTGAAACCCTATATACAAAAATACATGCAAGATTTTTTTTTTTTTAAAAGAGATATAAATACCTCAGCGATTGAAGGTCTTCAGGTGGAGACCATTGACGGAGATTGGTAAAACTTGGCCATTCGCATCTTTGAGGATGAAGGAATTGGCCGAGTTCACTTTTACTATTTCAAACGGTCCGTCCCAAAATGCATCCATTTTGTCATGATTTCCAGGCTTGGCCTTCCATGAATCCCACCTCCATACCAGGTCTCCTGCTTTGAATGTGTGATCGGATGATTTCCTTTTGAACCATTCTCGAGTGACCTCAGCATGTCATGCGAAGTTCTGGTAGGCCTTTTCATGTTCCTCTTCTAGTCATAGTAGTTGGACCAGGCATTCCTCCATCGGGTTAGCTTCATCTTCTTCTAGCAACTGTAATGTAGGGATCTCAATGTGAGTGGGCAGGATGGCCTCCTTGCCGTAGACCAGAGCATAAGGTGAAGTATTGATCGACCTTTTAACAGAAACCCGATCGGCCCACAAAGCCCGATCCAAAAGGAGGTGCCAAGTTCTTTTGTTTTGATCAATCAGCTTTCTCAATATCCTCAACATGGTTTTGTTGGTGGATTCTACCAATCCATTGCCCTGGGGGTAATAGTTGGAAGACACCTTGTGATATATCCCATACTTATATAGGAACTCGTTGATATTTGCGCCTATGAAACTAGGACCGTTATCTGTAATAATTGCTTTGAGGATGCCAAAGTGGGTAATCAATCCTTCCAGGAAGGTGACCACAGTATCTTGATCGGCATGTTTTGTGGGGACTGCCTCGACCCACCTGGTGAAGTAATTAGTCACAGTCAGAATGAATTTGTGCCCAGCGGAGGAGTTTGGCGATATGGCCCCTACAAAATCCAGTCCCCATTGCTGAAAGGGGGCTTCCACTTGTATCGGTCGGAGTGGCATTGAAGCATTTCTACTTCGGTCGGTGAATCTCTGGCATTGCTCTTACCTTCGACAAACGGAGAAGGCATCGACAAAGAGTGTGGGCCAATAGTAACCCGCCTTGATTATCTTTAGTGCCATCGCTCTTCTAGCAAAGTGTCCTCCAGATAGTCCTGAATGAAATTTGCCCAGGATTCTCCTCTTATCATCATCTTTTATGCATCTGAGGAGGACGTCATCAATGTTCCTAAAAAATAGGCCTTCTGGGCGCATAGTGTATCGGGCGGACCACATCCTAAAATGTCTTCATTGTGAAGCATTCAGATGTGAGGGGCATCTGCTAGTGTTGAAATATTCCACTATTTTGTCGACCCAATCTTTCTCGGCCTCTTCCTTATTAGTGAGGCATTCCCTTGTTGGCCAGTCATTCGACTGACAGTCTGTTATTTCGGTCGTTGCGCTCTTTGCCAGCTCTTGACATAATGCGCGACCGTGAACTAGTTTGGTAGGTTTGATCTCAATATAAAACTCTTGGATTTTGCTTACCCAACCATCTCTCTTGCTTCCTAGTTCCCCCTGAATAATGAAACTACGCACATCGGGGTGAATGACGAAGACTGTGGTTCGACTCTGAGAAATGAACTGTTTGAATTTCTTGAGAGACTTCATTACTACATGCACTTGACGCTTGATGAAATTGTACTTTTCCTCATGGGGATTGATTATCTGGCTGAGGAACGCAATGGGGCATTCCTCTCCATCTTCCCCATTTTGCCTCAAGACCACGACGTAGCTTTCAGGTTCTCCTATTGCATACAGGATAAAATCTCGACTGTAGTCGGGGTTGATCAAGACCGGTGCCTGAACAATTTGGGCCTTGATTTCTTTGAATGCTTTTCTCCTTTCTTTTGTCCAGACAAATTTTGCCCCCTTTTTTAAAAGCTCAGACATCGGCTTAACAACCTAGGCGAAGTCTGGGACAAACTTCCTTATGAAGTTAATCTATCCGAAGAAATATTGAAGGCCCTTTTTATCTGCTGGTATTGGGAGCTTCATCAGAGCTTTGGCTCTGTCGGGATCCACGATGAGACCCTTTTTTGAAATTGCATGTCCCAGCAGCTTTCCTTCATTGACTGCGAAGATAGACATTTTTGGCTTGCTTGAGATGCCAAATTCTTGGCATTTTTTGAAAATTTGTTGAAGATGTTCTGGGTGGTTCTCTCTCCTTCGGGAGAATACGGTCATGTCATCCAAATAGATAACAATAACCTTGTTCAAAATCTTGCCAAAAGCTAGGTCCATCGCTCTCTGGAAAGTAGCTCCCACATTCGAGAGGCCAAAATGGTAGGCGAATGTACCCCACTTGGTTGTGAACGCGGTCTTATGCTGGTCTTCATCCCTGACCCAAATTTGATTATATCCGGAGAAACCATAAAGCAGGGAGAATCGTTGAGCTCCAGCCATCGAATGCAAGATCTGATCGATCTACGAGAGAGGATATCCTTGAGGGAAGAATGATTCAGGTTGCAGAAGTCCACACATAACCTAATGTCTCCATTCTTTTTCCTGACAGGGACCAAGTTCGCTACCCAGGAAGAATGCTTGATGGGATAAATGATCTTTGCTTCGAGCATTTTTAGCAGTTCGACCTTCATCATGACCTTGATATTTGGATTAACCGGACTTTGCTTCTATCGAAAAGGTTTGGCCCCTTCTTGTAATTCGATTGTATGTTGGATCGGCTGTCAATCATATCCCTTGAGGTCGTGATAAGACCAAGCCACGATATCTGGGTACTTCCTACACAAACATCGGATTCGCTCTATTTCTTCCGAAGTACAATCGGTCCTGACCTTTATTACTTTCCTAGGTTTCAATTCTAAATCTTGATATTGTTGTGCGTTGATCTGGATCCTGCGGGAAAGCGATCGATAATTTTGATCGAAAAGGCTCTCAAGCGTAATCAATCCCTTGGAAATGTGGTTGTTCTTCAACTGGACCAATCCTTCATATTCTTCCTCATCAGGGCTTCGATCTTCGACTGTAGCAGCTTCTTGGATCATGAAATTGACAATCTGCTCATCGTTGTCAAAAAATTGCCAGTGTAAATCTCTGTCCAGGATAGAGGGCCTATAGATCATCCTTACAGCCTTCAACTTATGCACCATATCATCCATTGGAGAATATCAGGCTATGATGGATGCTAATACATCTACATGTCGATTCTTTTCACGTGGAATAGATTGTAGATTGAGAGATTCAAACTGGTCAAATAGGTCCCATACCCTATTACGGTATGATTTAAGATAGTGCTTCTTTGAAGAGCATCTGTTGGTGACCTGGTTGCAAACTAGTTCAGAATCTCTAAAGATTTTAAGATGCCTTATGCATCCCAAGCATAAGGCTTCATAATCTGCTACATTGTTTGTGTAGCTCCATGTCAATCGATAGCAATATTCCTTTTGCTCACCGAACGAGGAAATCAGAATGATTCTTGCCCTAGCGCCATCCTTGCATCGGGCACCGTCGAAGAACAATTTCCATAGTCCTTCTTGAGCAGAAAGTTTTCCCTCCATTTTGGTTGGTTTCTCGAACTTGGCGATGGTGTAGCACCCCACCTCAGTCTCTATCATGGCATTGAAATTTTCCAATGAAAATTCATCTTCACAACATAACTATGCGAGGGATTCCTAAACTAGATCCACTTGCTCTAGCTCCTCCACGATCGTATGCACAGGGCCACTGCTCTCTTCCTCGGACATCTTCTAAACCAAGAACGTAGAAGGCTTTTCATTATAGATCTTCACCTTCTTCCCTTTGAATGGTATCTCTAGATGAGTGTATTCCATGGACAGATACCTGCCCAGCTTTACCGTGAATTCCCTTGACAGGCACATGCTAAAGTAGGGTTCTAGGTCCACGACTACCACCCCTTGTATGACTATGATTTGAGGTGTCTTATGTAGCCAAATAGGAATGTCTTTGATGACACCTACAGTATTCACTGGGGTACCATCTAGCTGGAGGACTCCATGACTGCATCATGTGTATTCCATGCCTATTTCCTCACATACCACCTTCGACATTACTGTCGTCGCAGCTCCAGAATCTATCATGTAGTTATGCACGATATATCCTTCCATTTATAAGGATAAGTAGAACGATGGTGGTCTATTTTTCCCTATGATGGACGCGGATAGGGTCTGCACCAGGGCGAGCGGCTCTGCCTTCTTTGTATTGATCCTCTTTAATGATTCTTGCAGCAGGTCCACTTGTCCAGGAAGTTGCAGAGCATCATACAAACTAATTTTGGCTGGAATTCTCTTCAATTCTTTTATAATGTTGTAGGCTGGGGAGCTATGCACCTTAGGTTCCTTTCTTGATTTGTACTTAGTGCAATATTGCTTTGTCGCTTTGACCCTTTGTCACTTGGTGAGCGAGGGAAACTTGAGCTTCTCCTTAGCCTGTTCTTTGGTCTCCACCTAAGGTGGTTCAACAGTGGCCTTTTGGGCCTTTTCTTTGACTAGAGCTGGTGGAGGAACTTCACTCGGGGTCAAAGAGGATAGTTGTCCCTTCTCAAATCAAGCGTGTACCTTCAAGGGGCCATCTGAGTAGCATCCACCTCTATCGTCCTTTTACCTCCCCTAGTAAGGACTGCGACTGGCTCTTCCTCACCGATGGACAAGTTCTGATCCAATTGTCTGATGACGTTGACTTGATCGCCCTGACCGCTGCTAGCTAGTGTCTACACATAGTGTTGATGCAACATGCATGTATTCTCCTTGTGAGGATCATTACATGTAGAGCACCAGTATACATGATTGAAAGTGCTTGGGACTTCATCTATCGTAGAATTTCTTGTCGAAGCTTTTCCTTGATGGACCGCTCGATCTTTGGTAAGTGCAGGCATGGGATAAGACCTTCTTGGTAGAAACTCTTATTGTGCTTGCTTCTTCTTGACAACGGTCATGTCGTTGGACAAGGTCTGCACTGTGGCATTTAATGATTGCATTTCTTGCAGTATCTTGGCTTGCATATCATCGGCCTTGGGAACTGATGGTAAAGAAGCCATAGTTGGTATCGGAGGTAGGGTAGGATGTTGGAGGGGTGCTGGCAACATTGGAAATGTTGGAGTGATAGTGTGTGTCGTAGTTGAAAGTGTGGGGAAATGTATCTATGGAGCGGTGATCTGCAACACAACAGGATTCGGGTTCTAGGATGAGATCGAATATGCAAGGATTGCAAAAATCTATGGAGCTACTGCGCTCATGTACTGGGCTTGAAGGAACTCGGGGAGTATGGGCATTGGCATTCTTTGAGGGAGTTTACCCACGGTTATGAGGTCCATTTCTACTTTCTTGGCTAACCCATACAACTCTGGAAAAGTATTGACATTTGAGTACCTTATCATAAGACCGATATCAAGGTTGAAATCCCAAAGAAAGTAGTATGTCGTGGCTTCTTCGGCTAGGCGAAGCCCAACTAGGACTCTTTGCCAGGTTCGAGCGAACCTAACATTGAAGTCTACGATCTTTTCTTATGGATGCCTTTGGATTGAAGTGAATTGTTGCATAAGAGAAGTTGGATCGACAAACTCGTTGAAGCCTTGCATCAACTATCCGGCTAACTGGTCCCATACCGTAATAGTGTCAGAGGGCAGAGATCTACATCGATAGAGGAGTTTTCCTCTAAGGGAGAGAACCAGGAGCTTCACCATCACTCGCTCTTATGTGATATCATGGATTTCCACCAGGGAAATGATGTCCTGGATATGCTCTAGAGCAGTCTTTTCGGTTTTGTTGAATGTCGAAAGCTTTTTTATTGCAATAGGTGGAACTTGCCCTTGGCCAACGAGATTCAGCGGTGACGAAGAATTCCATGCTGGAAATAATTTGGGTGGTGATTGCTATTGTTGTTGTTGTTATTGCTGTTGTTGGGCCATATTTTTGCCTAGGTTCTATGGAACCAAAATCCTCGAAGTCCCTCTTGGGTTGCTTGTCAGAATGGCAATGGGAATGGAGGCACTAGGATGCTTTGGTGAGTTGGGAGGATTCAAAGGAAAACTAGCTGCTGTGCTATCAAAAGTTGGGCTTTGCCCATCAACAGCAGCCTCTTGTGAGGATGTCCCGCGTAAGAGATATTCGAGGGTAACTAACCTAGAGCATTCCCCAAAGGCATCAATATCAAGCTCAAATAACTCGGTTTCCTCTCCTCTATTCCTAACTCTCCATCTCGTTTGCATGAAGGCACAGGCTTTTAGTACTGGTCTTTATGACTTGAAGATTCTCGGGTAAAACAGAGTCGCAAAATGCTAAGAGTCTCTTAGTAATGAGAGCATCGATTCTCACTACTACTCAGGGGGTGAGACTGATCGGATCTCACCGAGAACTTGTTAGAACTACTGGCTCTGGTGAAGATGAGCTAGAAATTTTCTCAAACATGGGACCTTGGGTCCCATCGGGCATGCTAGAAATTGTTGGTCATAAAATCCGCATAGGAAAGGACTTTCGATGGGTTTGCGTGCCCTGGACCTACGACCAACATTGAAACGCTGAGGGGAAGAGATGCCCCTCGTGCCAATATTTGAAGAAAGGCTAGCTCCTATACTAATCTACTTTTGGGGTTTAAGACAAGAGTGCAGGAAAGAAATAAACAGAGTAAGGGTTAGGAAAAGAAATAAAAAGGGGTAAGGGTTAGAGATGATGATTTAAGGTGGGAGAGAACAGGAAGCATGATTACTCGCTAACAACTCGAATAGCAGCAAGAAATACCAAGAACAACACGAAAGAAATGAAATGTCGAACTTCCTATGTATCCTCTAGATGGGTTCACAGGGTTCTCCTTTCTCTCTCGTTGGAATTCAGGGTTCAGAGTAACATCGATTGAGATAAGGGAATAACAGAAACCTCGATCCACTAGGCAGCATAAAGGAAAGCGACAAGACGTTTTTCCTCTCCTATGTATCCTTCAGGGTGAATTTCAAGGGTTTGGTCCACGATCACACATTGGATTTAGGATTCAAAGTCTTAGTACGCGATCGAGAAAAGAAAAAATAATTAAGCACAAAAGGTATCATAAAAGAGAGAAATAGAGCACAAAAGTCTTTAGTATTAAACGCAGGACATCAAGTTACAACAGCTTTCTAGCAAAAATTTCCCCCCCTTTTACATTGCAAAGCTTGGGTTTTTATAGAGGACCCGGCCCTCTGAATCATTATTACAAAAACGACGGAGTACACCCTCGAGCCCTAAGAAATCGGCTCCTCGTTGATGTTGCGGATGATCCCTCAAATCGGCTACCAAAACTGGTAAGGGTGACCAAGTCAGCCGAGGAAAGATGCATTAAATGAGCCACCTGGGTGTCCTTGGATTGCAAGTGCGGTGCTCGAGTGGCGGCCATGCTTGTTGGGCTCTTCTTCTCGGGCTGATACTTTGCATCCAATTGCCAAAAATGAGCAACGGGCTTATCGGGCAAGAAAATATGCATTTATGAGGCTCTCTGATCGCCTTGGGAAAATGCCCAACTTGGGAAGCATTCCTGGGAAGCGCCTCGCTGATTTTTGCTTCGCAAAACTACTTCAGGGGTGTGGAGTGCCGAAGCCGATCTCCTTCTATCCTTCGCTGCTTTGTTGGTGAAACTACTTCATTGATGGGTCGGGAAAAACGCTTTAGGCTGATCTTCTTTTGAAATGGCGGTTACAGGGGAGTTTTTGTCGAAGCATTTTCTCGACCTCTACTGCTTCGGGTGAAAATTGGCCAAAGTGGTTTTTAGAAATTCTTCGGGCCCGAAGTAATTTCTTTGCCTTAGCTGATTCGGGCTATCTTTTCTTCTTCGACAAAGTTGCTTGGATGCCGCTTCGCAAGACTCTTCACCCGAAGTAGCCACTGGGAATGCTTCGGGTGCGAAGCATTTCCCTCATACCCTTTTTGGCAAAGTTCTCGCCCGAAGTGATGATTTGAAGCGCTTCGGGCCCAAAGCTCTTTTCTTTTCATTTTGTCCACCAGGGGGCAATAGGGAAAACCAAAATTGCTATAACTTATAAACAAAAGAAAACTTTCAACAAAACAAATATCACACAAAGTTTTAATTTTTCTGCCCCTTGGTGGAATGTGACAATATTGTCAACGATAACATTACTTGGAATCTAATTTGGACTCCTTATTCAATCCCAAAGGTCAACTTCTTTCTCTAGATTGCTTGCCACAATCATCAACTTACTTAGGGTAACCTAAAAAAGAGGATTTTCTAGTCCATCTATCTACCCCTTATGTTATAATCAAGAAGAATGTATAGCTCATATAGTGTTGGCATACCCTTTCTCTAGAGAAGTATGGTTCAAGTTTCATAAATGTCTCCTTGGTTGGAGTGAATCCCCCATGCTCTAACCCAAGTTCATTTCTCCTATAAATCCCTTCCTGCCTATAGAAATTAAATATGATAAATCCATACTCCAAACTTGGAAAATTATTCCCAAATATTTTCTTTGTGGAATTTGGAATATTAGGAATAATTTTTTATAAATAATAAGTTACCAATATAGAAATAACTATGGTCAAAATCTAATGTCTATGTAGGGATATTATCAAATCCTATTCATGCAATAAGCCTCAAAATTGTTTCCTCAAGAAAAGATAGGCACAAATTGCCTTATGAAGTTTGATGGGGCCTCTAAAGATAACCTTAGCATTTTTGGCATAGGAAGAACACTCAATGAAAATGTCAATTAGGTATGGTTTTACTTTTAATCATCTACTTATAATACTAATAAGTTTACAAAATTTTATGCCCTCAAGATAGGAATGAATCTGGCAATAGAAAAAGAAACCAAATAGCTTACAGTGCAAGGGGGACTCTCAATTTGTTATTAACAACTTGAATAACAAATCTAAGCCAATATCAAATGGCATTAGCTCAAGTGGTTATATTCCTCAATATTTAAGTATGAGACCTAGGTTTAAATCTTGTCAAGCAATTCATGGATGATATCCAAGGTATTGTAATACAACTATGTGGTGATGATGTAATATAGGTGGTGCCCATTCCAATCCCATATAACCAATTGGAAAAAAAATAAAACTAATCCAACATCTATTTGGATTCAAAGAGTGTATCAGAAAGTGAAGGAAATTGGCCTTAATTTTTACCATGTCTAATTTTAACACATCCCCAGGAATCTAAATAAAAGAGCATATCCACTAGCCAATAAAGAAACCCAGTTAGGGGAAGGACTAAAGATATGTCAATCAAGTGATCTACATAACAAGGACTAGGAACAAGCAAAAAATGTAACAAGTGACTATACAACAAAACACCCAATGCTAATTAGACTTGCTACAATAGAAGAGCATGTAGTACCAATAGGGTAGGTAGTGCCAACTAAATTTATAGCATCAATAGTGTAGGCAATGCCAACTAAATTTGCAGCACCAAGTGAATATGTAGTAGCAAGTGAATATACAGCGATAGACGAATATGTGGTGTTAGTGGAATATGTAGCACCAAATGAACAAGTAGCACCATCAAAACATGTGATGCCTAAGAAACATGTAGCGATAGTCAAACATGAAGTGATAGTATATTATGTAGCATTGACTGGACACACAGTAACATCCAAACATGCAACACTAATAGAACATATACAACCACATGCAGTACAAATGGGACAATAAACACATACAACAAATATGGATCAAGTAGAACATATAGAAGGAGAAACTATAGGAAAAGAAGGAATAAGACACTAACAAAGTCAAGAAAAGCATGATCTAGGATAATTGGTAACCTAGCCCTTGATCCTAGTTAATGTAGATGTGTATGCATATTATTAAATTAATTATCCCACCTGTAATACAAATTTATTTTTCTTTTGAAAAATAAATATAAAAGTAGTATAAAATTTGTCCATGTACTTTAGGGTTTCCATGATAGCATAATAAAGAAAGTATTATAGAGGATATCCATTACACTTTAATATTTCCAAGGGAACATAAAAATAAAGTATTTTTGAGGTCATCCTTTGCACTTCATGTTCTCTAGAGTAGTATACACCTAGAGATGATAAGTTAAATTATGAATTATTTGGAAAAATAAAAGAGGTTCAAGAGGATGAAACCTTTGGTAGGAATGGAAAAAAGAGAATAAGATCCTTAAAGTAGAAAAAAAAGAGGAATGGAACCAAGAGGGATATGAATTTGGAAATACAAAAGAATTATCACAAGTGTTAATAAGAAGTGGGGCTAATCCTACAAATAAGAATAAAAACTGATGAAATTAGTATCTTGGAATATTTAGAGTATGACAAACCAAAAAAAAGAGTTATTAGGGAAATAATCGTTTTCATCATAAAAATATTATTTTAATACAAAAACACATATGGGTAGTGAGGAATATAAACATGCATTCAAAAAAATTCATTGATTGGGGACTTTTTAGCACCTTCTACTATAGGAGCTTTGCAAGGTATATTAAAGGTATGAGATAATTGTAAATAGGATGGCAAATTGCTAAAAGCAATAAGTAATTGGGTTGTTGGTCTTTTTTTTAAGAATATATATATATATATATATATAGTTTTATACCTTCTTTTAAATGGAAGGGTCACATTCCTATATGGTCTACATTAATAGAGAATTTTTCTTCCTTTGCCAATTTAAATGACCTTTAGGTTTCCACTAAGTCAATATTCTATTATACATGGGATAATAAGGGTATTGAATGATCTAATATAACAAAAATGTTGGACATGTTCTTTTAAATTCTATTTTTTGGTTATAAGTAGAGTATGCAATCTCTTCAAAATTTATTGTAAGGATCATATTACATACCTATCCTCTTGAGATGCAATAATTTTTTTATTGGTAAGAGGGGTTTTTAAAGGTTCGCGTAACCTTTTACAAAAAAATTCTAGTTAGAAAAAATGCTCCCAACCATATGAAACAAAAAGGAAGCACCTTCTTCAAAACATCCAAGAAGAAAGACAAAAACATATAGAGAAACCCTCGCAGGGGCAAAAGAGGAAGCCTCAACGGGTAATAAGAGAGGCATGAGCGAAATAGAAGTTCCATGCAAGACACCATAAGTCCAACCATCAACCAATCCTGAAAAAAAGTTGTAGTCAAGGTGTGAGAAATTTTTTATGGCACTTCTCACAAGGCTATAAATATCGTTGGTAGAAAAATTATGTTTCGATCCTTTCCAATTTTGGTGTCGCACCTCTCGTGATGGATAGTAACCATTTCACCACCATATTCCTGCAAGCTCATGTGCAAACAAAAAGTTGAAAGAGAAAGTTGCCCTAGGAACTCACAGTCATCCCTCATCCACCAAAAGAGACCAGTAATAATGATTCTTAAATTTGGTCTGGAGTAAAGCCTGCTCACGTATTTGGGTAAGACAACAGATGGCTCCATTTTATCATCCATAACGCAACAAAAAACCTACAAGAGGTGTTCATTGAATATGGTGTGGTTACAATGTCTCCACATATGGCTCACAAAGACATTCTCCATGTTGAGCCACAAGCTCCATGTACCCCGAATATTGAAGCCACACATGAGAGTGTATGTTCAAAATAAATCTTGTGAACTTCAAAAAAATCCATGAATCGATGAAACCTCCAATAATGTATCTTGAAAATGTTATCCAATATGAGGTGGACTCCCATAACATGGAGAATATGTGGCTACCCAAGAAACCTAAATCCTGAGAAAAGTCACAAAAGAGATACAAGTATGGGATTGAAGAACACAAGCTTATACTGAGAGGGGAGGTGAATAGTATAAGATCACTTTTTACTTTTTCTTCCAATTCAATATTATGTTGTATAAATATAGTAGTATCAATAGCAGTAATCAAAGCAATACACATAAACCATACACAATAGATACACCACAATTTACGTGGTTCACACAATGTGGGCTACTCCACGAAGAAAATAATTACTAAAATTTTCTCAATCAATCTCTTTGAAAATCACTCCCAATTACAATGTTTATGGATCTCTGTCCAAAGGAGATGTTGATACTCTAATCTCAATTTTGTGGATCTCTTCCACGGGAGAACTCTTTCCCCTTCTACTCTGGCTATGTGATCTTCTAGAAGACTTTGTCTCTCTGCTACACTAACTGGTGGACCTCTCTCCACTTGAAGACTTCTCACTCAGATCTGTATTCAACTATGCTGCTACTGGATCTCTATCCACTAAGACTCTATCCTTTTTACTCTGTCACCTCCAAAGCTCTGTCAATAGGCTCACTAAGAACCTGCTCAATAGGCTCACACAAAACCTGCTTAACAAGCTCACATAGAACTTGTCCAAAATTGAATAACAAGCTCACACAGAACTTGTCCAAATATGCTCTAGCAAGCTCACCAAGAACTTGCCCAAATCTGCTCTAGCAAGCTCACCAATAACTTGCCCAAAACTATCCACAAATCTGTCCCAACATTGTCCTCAACTTTGTCCCAAAGGCCTTCTCAAAGGCTCAATCAATCATGCACAAAACTTCCACAAATTTATCCATAAATCTATCCCAAAATCCTTCTCAAAGGCTCAACCAATCATGCTCAAGTAGTACTCAAAACTCATCCACAAATATATCAAGGCAAAGCTCAAATATGAACTCAACAATGAATGGTAATGTACTCTTCAATGGATGACAACAATGATCCACAATGATCTCAACTCAACTCAACTCATAGAAGCATAAAGAGAATTGTTAGAGACTCAATATGTTCTAATCTCAATCTCAACTCAACTCAACTCAACTCAACTCAAATCAACTCATAGAAGCATAAAGAGAATTGTTAGAGACTCAATATGTTCTAATCTCAATCTCAACTCAACCAATCATCACAAGGGAAAACTCTTTCTCACACAACCCTAGTCCAAGTATGTATCAACCAACTCAAATGTTTCCAACAATGCTCAACCACAAATCTCACATAACAATGATACTCATGTTATTTTCTAGTTTTTTCACAACCAATGGGCTTCAACAACTATGCTTATAAAACAAGGTTTAAACACAACTCTCAAACCAAAAAACCTTGAAGCATTCAACTAACCACTTTCGAAAAGGAAACCACAATCAATCCTTTTCACTCCAATGATATTTCAGAAATCAACCACCATAAACAATCAATAGGAGAATGTGCCCATACCTTTTTAATGCCAAAAAGTTATCCACAAAATCTACCACACTAAACACAACTTTCCTTTTCCAATCTTCACAAGGGTTAGTAGATCACAAAACAATCAACATTACTCCACTTCTCAATAATAATCACCAAAGATTTTAATTTCACAACTTCCTTATCTCTCCTAAAACCACTTGTACCATAAAATAAAATAAATCAAAATATTGCATAACCTTATCACTCCCAAAACCACTTATACCTTAAAATAAAATAAATCACAATATTGCATACCTTGTCACCTCATGGAAGAATTAGTCCTCTTGAAAAAGAACAAGACAAACTTCACTTTTGGAAACCCTTTGCAAAATCAAAAATATCTCTTTACACACATCTTATTTCTCCTTCTAAATAAATTAGTTAGATAGCCCTCAAAATAATCTTTTCGATGATATATTATATGCCCCCTTTCCGAAATAAATCGAAACCTTTATATATATATATATATATATATATATATATGCCAACCTCCATTAATTGCACATAGGTCGGCCCTCCATTAATTTAAACTTAAACTTTATCTTCATCACTAGAGGTCCTTTTTCGATGAAACAAAATTACACCTTGGCTTTTAAGAAAAGGCCTTTCCACATAAGCCCACCATGGTTTTAAATAAAACCTTTTATTTTTCCTGCCTTGGTTCATAAAAACCCTATATATATCCATCCTCTCCGAAATATAATAGATAATTATCTATGAAGTGCTTTTGCCACCAAAACCAAATGTGATCCATGTGATATCAATGATCCATGTGACATCAATGAAAACATAAAATACCTCAAATTACCTCAAATATCCAACAATATTCCCCTTTGTCATTGATGGCAACACCTCTAATACAAATCACTACAATCACTGCAAAAACCATCTCTGAGAATAAAAATTGCTCCCCTGACTCAATACTCTCTATGGAGGCTGCTCCCCCTAACTCAATACTCTCTTTGGAGGTTTCTCCCCCTAACTCAAATCTCTCTCCCTTACTCAAATCTCTCCCCCTTTGACATCAATGGCAAAAGGGACACCTATGGGGCTAAAATATATTACTCTTAAGCTTAGCCCCCCTCACCACATTTTCTTTTGAGATGATTAATTTTGGGGTGGGAGTACTTTTACTCCCATATCACTTTATTTCTTTCCTCTATCAACTTCCTTCCATGTTTTTCTGATATCCTTCTCTTTATGAATTACTTGATTTTCTTGTCTAGAACCTTTTTGATCTTCTTGCCTTGAACCTGTTTGGAATTGAGTCCTACACCATCTTGCAATATGCCTAAAGTTATTGTAATTAAAACACTTGATATTGTAGCCTTTGGTTGGTGCCCATATCTTGAAATCATTCTTAAAATAATTTCCATATCCATTCCTTTCCTGAACCCTATATTGTGTAGCTCTGTTTTCATGACCATTATAACCATGACTTCTGAATTGTGTAGCTCTAAAACCAAAACCATTTTGCTCATTTCCTTTGCACTTAAAAGCTCTATGACCAATCCTATTACATGATAAGCAATGTCCCTGAAAACCACACCTTCTTCCCTTGAATTTTCTTCTAGCAAAATCAAACTTCTTTGATCCATAGATCCCGCAATGTATAGCCCTGTGTCCAAATCCATTAAAAGAAAAACAATATCCTTGAAAAGCCCTTTGTTCATGCTTTGGTTCCTCATACCTTTCTTGACCATTATCCTTATGATCATCTTCAACTTGTGCATTGCATTCTTAAACCTTCTTTGTAGCATCTAAAACCTCTTCCTTGCCTTTCTCTTTAAGAATTTCTTTTCCTTTTAAACTTGATTCACCTATCTCAAAACAAGAACCAAACTGAATATTTGGAGCCATAGGAACTTTGGAAATTTCCTCACAAATATTAGGTGCTTCCTTGCTTTCATATTTTAGAAATTCCTTTCCTTTTGAGTGTGATTCCCCAAACTTGAAATATGGGACCTTTGGTGCTTTGGAATCTTCCTCTTCTTTCTCTTAATTTGTGTCAAGTAGCAACTTGGTATCCATCTCTATAGCCTCTGAAATGCATGTTTCCTTCTTAGTACAAATATCTTGACCTTTTGAGTCATGTGATGGATCAAACTTCTCATGTAGGTAACATCTCAATTCTTTTAGATTCTCCTTAACCTCTTGTAGTTGCTCATGGATAACATTGAAGTCTTCCTTTAGATCAACTAATACATTATCCTCTTGTTTAACTTCTTTTGTTTGGAGTGAATGGTCTTCTTCTACTTCTCTTATTCCTTAGAAAAACCCTTCTTCATCTCCACTATCACTAAGATCATTATAATCTTCTATAGCAAACAAACTCTCAAGATTTATTTGACCATGCATGTTTCCTCGATGTGTCATCTCATCTTCACTATCACTGAAACCATTGCAATATCGTGATCTGTGATCTCTTTGACCACACACAAAAAATTGTTCTCTTTCACCTTCTATTCCTAGGAATAAATTCTCTTCCTTTTCATCATCTAAAATGTCTCTATCACTATGATCTGAGCTATCACTTGCTTCTACAATGTAGTAAGATTTATTACCTTACAAAAAAATTTCTTCTTCTCATACCTATTTTGCTTGAATCTGTCATGTTTTTCATGCTTATGCTTTCCATATTCTTTTCTTCTATGACCCTATTTTTCATCATCACTAATTTCTTCATGTGGACACTTGTATGCATAGTGACAAAGATCACCACACTTGTAGCACCCGATTTTCCTTATATCTCTGAAATTCCTTGAGTCCTTATTCTTTTTGATGAAGTTAGTTTCCTCATCATTTTATAAAACTCTATCTATTTTTGAAATTTTCCCTTTCTCTTTTTCTAAAGCCTTGAATGCAATATCTTTTATTGGAGCTTTATGCTTACTTACCCTCATCTCATAAGCTGTTAGAGTACCTTGCAATTCTTCCATTGGTACCTTGCTTAGTTATCCCAAAAGACTTATCAAAGGCTCAACCAATCATGCTCAAGTAGTACTCAAAACTCATCCACAAATCTATCAAGGCAAAGCTCAAATATGGCCTCAACAATGAATGGCAATGTACTCTTCAATGGATGACAACAATGATCCACAATGATCTCAACTCAACTCAACTCATAGAAGCATAAAGAGAATTTTTAGAGACTCAATATGTTCTAATCTCAATCTCAAATCAAATCAAATCAAATCAACTCATAGAAGCATAAAGAGAATTGTTAGAGACTCAATATGTTATAATCTCAATCTCAACTCAACCAATCATCACAAGGGACAACTATTTCTCACACAACCCTAGTCCAAGTATGTATCAACCAACTCAAATGTTTTCAATAATGCTCAACCACAAATCTCACATAACAATGATACTCATGTTCTTTTCTAGTTTTTTCACAACCAATGGGATTCAACAACTATGCTTATAAAACAAGGTTTAAACACAACTCTCAAACCAAAAAACCTTGAAGCATTCAACTAACCACTTTCAAAAAGGAAATCACAATCAATCCTTTTCACTCCAATGATATTTTAGAAATCAACCACCATAAACAATCAATAGGAGAATGTGCCCATACCTTTTTAATGCCAAGAATTTTTCCACAAAATCTGCCACACTAAATACAAATTTCCTTTACCAAGCTTCACAAGGGTTAGTAGATCACAAAACAATCAACATTACTCCACTTCTCAATAATAATCACCAAGGCTTTTAATTTCACAACTTCCTTATCTCTCCTAAAACCACTTGTACCATAAAATAAAATAAATCAAAATATTGCATAACCTTATCACTCCCAAAACTACTTATACCTTAAAATAAAATAAATCACAATATTGCATACCTTGTCACCTCATGGAAGAATTAGTCCTCTTGAAAAAGAACAAGGCAAACTTCACTTTTGAAACCCCTTTGCAAAATCAGAAATATCTCTTTACACACATCTTATTTCTCCTTCTAAATAAGTTAGTCAAATAGCCCTCGAAATAATATTTCCAACGATATATAATATGCCCCCTTTTCGAAATAAATTGAAACCTTTACATACATATATATATGCCAACCTCCATTAATTGCACATAGGTCGACCTTCCATTAATTTAAACTTAAACTTTAAACTTTAATATCTTCATCACCGGAGGTCCTTTTTCGATGAAACAAAATTCCACCTTGGCTTTTAATAAAAGCCCTTTCCACATAAGCCCACCATGGTTTTAAATAAAACATTTTATTTTGCCTGCCTTGGTTTTCATAAAAACCCTGTATATATCCATGCTCTTCGAAATATCATAGATGATTATCTATGAAGTGCTTTTGTCACCAAAACCAAATGTGATCCATGTGACATCAATGACAACATAAAATGCCTCAAATTACCTCAAATTTCCAACAAGGATTGCCATCAGGGTTATGCATAAGGGGTCGGACCTAAAATGTACTTGTAAAAAAATGGCAAATTTGTTTCGAAACCCTAGCAAATCCTAGGCAACTTCATGTAGGAAGACATGGCAAAATACTTTATTTTTTCACCAAAATTTAGAAAAAATTGGCAAATTTTTGTTTATATTGGAAAAAAAATTAAACAACACCAAACTACCATCAGATATGCATCCGAGGGAGGGTCGGGTGCAAAATTGCATCCAAGGGAAGGCCAGGTGCATTTCTGTATTCGGGGAGTCGATGTAGAAATACATCCGAGGAAGGCTCGGATGCAAAACTATATCCGAGGGGCCTTGTGCAAAAATGCATCCAAGGGAGGGTTGGGTGCATTTTTGCACCTGTGCTGGTTGCAGCATAGGTCCGACTACAGTGTGGTTCCATCTGGTATTATCGGTTGTAGAATAGGGTTTCGATCGATTGTAGAATAGGGTTTTGGCCGGTTGCAAAATTGTGGTGTTGGTAGGATATACAGCTGGCATCGAACAGTTATAGAACTGGGTCAATATATTCATTGAGTGTAGAACAAGGTCCGAAAATGAATCTGTATCCCTGGGGTGTTAATTATATATAGAGGTATACTTGGCAAGTTGGGCGGGATAATTTAGAAATTTTAAAATTTTAGGGTGAAAAGGGTACTTTATTTAGGCGGGATTACTTGTGAATTTTTCAAAATATTCATGATACTCTCATCAAAGGACGGCTAACCGACACCTAAAATTTATTTTTTCCCAAAAATTCCAGCTAAATGGTTGATGTTCGGGTCCCAAAATTTTTGTAAATTTGAATTTTTGAAAATGTTTTTTTTCACCCCAATGACGAAGTTTCACCACTATGCATAACCTTGATTGCCATCGACTAGGGGGGAGGAGAATTTTTATTCCAAATGGTGAGGTTAGAAAAAGAAACCCCCAGGTTATCTAGAAAGTTATCAACTTGGTTTCCTTCCCTAAAGACATGTTGGATGGTGATATTAGGGGAAGAGCTCAAAAAAAACTTTGCCTTAGAGATTAAACTGGAGATGTTCCAGGAAGCTGACTGGGTGTCTACAATGCTTCTAATAATATTCATAGAGTTACCTTCGATAATAAGGTTAGGGCAATTTATTTTGGATGATAGGAGAGATAGACCTTGGAAGAGGGCTTGAGATTCAGCAAAATGGTTGGTTTGGATGTCGATATTTTTTGCAAAGACTGCAAATATCTTCCATGTATGATATCGAAAGATACCTCCTTCTCCATCCAGTCCCGGGTTGTCCTTGGTAACACCATCAAAATTATACTTGATCCATCCCAAAGGTGGAGGAGACCACTTTATAAGTGAGTGATCAACCACAGAAAAGGAAGAGGAAATATTACAGGAAGGGATATGGAGGGACTTGGCTAATTGAGCTTCACTCACGGACTCCAGCCACCTAGTGCCCTAAATAACAGAGAGATTTTCAGCTATTGCATGGATAACTTTGGAAATACTATAGTTGGTCTTGAGATACAATAATGGTCATCTAAATCAATTTTATTTTCAATCTATGTGGCTCTAAAATCTTGTTTTTTATAAATGGTTATGTTGTGGTGGGATGAAATAATTTTTTAAGGAGCACCATTTTCTATGAAATTTGAAGAGATTTAAAATGAGTGTTCATATGAAAGAATCCAAGTAGTATTGAGGGAGATAAGACCATGTGAATATAGTCATCCAAAACAAGGGCAACATTAGGGAAAAGTTTTCTAGAAAAAATATCTCATCTTTTAGGATCCATATATTTGTGAAGGATTGTCTAATTTAGATGATTCTTGGACCAATTTGTGTGGAATTTTAAGAGCTTTATAATTATTGGTCATATTAAGGAGTCCAAACAATATAGAGAAAGATACAACCCTTTGAAGTCAACCATTCAAAACAAGGGTAGTGCCAAATTTTCAAGTTGTGAGAAATGAAATTGCAAATATTTGTCAACCAGGGTTTGGATGATGGGAGGAGGAGGGCTAGGGAATCAGTGAGGTGGGAAATTCTATCTGGGTGTAGAACTTTTTAGCTAATTTTTATTTCTCTTTATTATATTAGAAGTTTTGCATGTAGATTATTGTAGGTTTATTTTCAAATAATATAATCGCTATAGGATATACTAGTAAATTTTAGTAGATATCAAGTTATAGTTTCCTTCATGTGGACTAATTTATAGATAAATCCTTAGAATCATTTCTAGTAATAGAGGTTAGGGAGCACCTCACAAAGTAGTGATCCTTGTTTCTCAAATATAGATAATCATTGGTAAAAGTGATGGGTCTTGGCCAAGGATTTTGAATCTAACAAAATAGATTGATAAAAGATGGAAGTCTCTATGAGTTACTCTATCCTTTCTTCCTAGATATTTTTTATTGCGAAGAAATAGATAGGATCTTTAAATGGGGTCCTTTGTTTAGGGGAAGAGCAAGACTCTTCCTTACCTGTTGATATGAAGGTTTTGCACCCAAAAATGTAAATCTATCCCTAGTACCAATATGGGTTAGGATGTATGGATTTCCCATTGTATTCTAGGAAATGGATACCTTCAAGGAAATAGGAAAAACTCTAGGAAAACTCATTGAGACTTCAAAAACTATAAAACATGAATTCTTGGTCATTTATATCTAGATATCGGTCATGATTGATATTAGTAAACCTTTACCAAAATAAATCATTCTTAAGTATGGGGGTGAGTGGTGGACCCAACCATGGATTATGAAAATAAATATTTTATATGTAGAAGATTTTATGAGGTGGATCATATTGAGAGATCATTCTCTAAGAAGAGTCCAATAGAAACATATATAGAAAATCACAAGAGAAACTTACAAATGGATATGGATGAGGATGGTTTTCAACTTCAAAAAAATTGGTCCAGACAGATTAAAATAAATAAATAGTGGATACCATTAAGTAAGGATAATGAAAGAAATACCAATTATTTCAAGTCTTTATCCTATGAATAAAAAGTAGATAAGAGCTTAGAGGACATGGTAAAATAGGATCAAAATATTAACAAGGAACTCGTATACTTAGTATGATCCCAATTTAGGGATGAACATTCCTATTGAACCTAAGGAATGTACCTCATCAAATTTTTAAGACTTTCTTGAAGTACCATGCACCATTTAGGAGAAATAAAGTGGTAGATGTCAATACCTCTACAATTAACAAGTAAATTCCATAAAATGAGTAGGATAAGTCAAAATATTCCTTAGCAAAACTAAAAGAGGATAAATCTAATGAAAAGGAAAGTTGTGAAAGAATATTGAGGAATAGAATAATAAGACCTACTATCGATATTGACAAGGCAAAAAGAGGATAATATTGAAATTTGAAAGTGAGAGCCAGAGAAGCAAGAGAAAACATAGAGAAAAAAACATAATCTATGTTGGTTGAACTTCTCTTTACCATACAATAAAATAATATTGGTAATTTTTAGGAGAGTCAAACATCCCCTAATGAGACATGGTTACCATCTCATGGAATACAAGGGGTGCTAATGCCCCCTCAAAGAAGAGGTGTGTCAGAGACCGTTGTTAAGTGATAAGCTTGATTTTCTTTATTTCTAGGAAACTAAAATGATAAAGGAAGAAGTTTCCAAATCTATGAAAGTAGTATAAGCACAATTTTAATGGGGTGTTATGGATTTAGAAGGAGCAGTAGGGATAATTCTAACATGTTAGAATCTAGTTAGAACCTCCTATGAAACCATTCATAAAACTAGGCATTGGATAGCCTCATTAGTCACATGCTACTTTGCAGATATTTGTTTCATCCTTATCAATGTCTATGGACCTACAAATCAGTCAAGTATATTAAAAGTATAGAGTGGGATTGAAGCCTTTATGAGAAGTAAATACCAAGAAACCCAATCAATGATCATAGGAGATTTTAATGCCATAACCAAGCTGGATAAAATGTTTTGGGGAAATTAGGAAAATAACCCAAAGTATGATATATTTCTTATTTTTTATTCAAAACAATAATCTATAGGATGTTGAGTTTGAAGATGACAACTATAAGTGCACTAGCACTAGGACAAGCTAGAACTTGGTAGTAAAAAAAATAGATAAATATATACTCTCAAATATTTGGTTAGATGAAATGACTTATGCTAAAATCAATTCCTTGAAAAGGATTGGTTCAAATCATTGGCCAATAAGATTTAAAATGGTGGTAAGTGAATTCAAAAAAAATCCTAATATAAATATGAGCAGATGTGGCATAGACATGGAATTTTTTAGGAAACGTTGAGTTGCATACACTTCCAAAACAAATTAAATCAATGACATCTAGATTAAAAGAATGGAATAAGAACACTCTCTGAAATATTTTTGAGAAGGAAGAACTAAAAGAGAATCTTTCAAAATTCTAAAAAGGTGAGCACAATAATCCAAGCTTGGAGGAAAGGAAGTTTCTTAGTTTTTATCATAGTATTTTGAGTAAGTAAGAGAAATTTTGGAGATTAAAATTGAGATCAACATCCAAAATTAGTAGAATTAAATCAATAGAAGGGGTTTGGATTGAATACTAGAGTGAAATAAAAAATGAGGTAAGGCATTTTTACCAAATTATTCTAGGATTAGAGGAGATTGAAGTTCTTAATGATAAACTACTGCAAGAAGTAACTTGACTTATAATAGGTGAAGACAATAACAAATTTATGGAGCCTATTTTTTTGGAAGAAGTTCATTCAACTCTTATCACTTTTGATAAGGAAAAATCTCCAGGTTCATATGGGCTCTTAGCAACATTCTATTAGCATAATGGGAAATAGTGAAGGATTCTTTATTGGTGGTAGTGGAACAACCTAGGGTAAAATAGTACATACCTTATAAAATAAATGCAAAATATCTTACCCTAATTCTAAAAAAGAAGGATGCAAAATTGTTTGATTCATTTAGACCCATAAGCCTATGTAATATGGCATATAATATAATATACAAAGTTATGGAAAATACGTTAATACCATTGTTAGACAAAATTATTTTAGAAGAGAAAGAGGATTTGTGAAAGGGAGACAAATTCTAGACTAGATTATAGTAGCTCATGAAGTAATGCATTCAGGAGCTTCTAGAAAAGAGAGCAATGATCTTAAAAATTGATATGAATAAAGCCTATAGAATGGTTAGATGGAATTTTCTTTTTATAGTATTAGAAAAGTTTAGATTTGGAAAGAAATGGGTCAGATGGATTAAAATTTGTGTCTCTACAATATCATATTCATTAATGGGCTAATAACAAAATTATTTAAAGTTAAGAAAGGTCTTAGATAAGGAGATCCTCTATCACCATATGTGTTTATTATTATGGTAGAGGTATTGGAAAGGAACTTGAAGAAGGCATATAAATATGGGTTGATAATTGTATTTAAGGCTAGTAATAACATCGGCATCATCCAACAATAATTTGTAGATGATACAACCCTTTTTGGGAAGGGTAAGGAAAACAAGGTCATATCTTTGAATAACTTAATAAAGAAATATGAAAGGGCATAAGGGAAATAATTTAATAGGACAAAATCCAAAATTTACTTCCTAAAACTCCAACTAGAATCAAAGCAGGGATATGCAAGTTACTTCAAATGGATTACATGATACAAACAAATTTACTTTTGTGAAATGGAGCAAGGTATGTAATGATAAAACTAGGGAAGGTCTTTATTTAGGAGTTATTATATATGCAAATTTAGCTCTAAGGGGAAAAGTAATTTGGAGATTGTACAAATAGATTCAAAGACAATGGGTGAGAATTCTTCTAAGTACATTGAACCCAATGACCAAAGCTTGATCTTTAATTCATTTTCACTACCACAAGGCTCTACACTATGGAATAATTTTAGAAAATCAATTGATCTAGTGATTAAAGGTCTAATATGGGTGGTGGAAACTAGAGAAAAAATTCTATTCAAATGGATACTTAGTGTGATAAAAAACCACTCAATATAGATCCAATTTTGAAACCATGGATAAGATTATTTAAATATAAATATGGTGATAGGTTTTCAAACATTATGTACAAAGATCAGGAAGGAAGATAAAAAAAAAATTACAAGTAAATAGGATATTATTGGTAGAAGGCAGTTGAACATAAAGATAACAATAGTGATTATTCCAAGGGGAGTCAAGGATAAGCTGATTTAGGAGTTGAATAGCTCAAGAGAATACATATCAAGAAGCGAATATCATGTAAAGCACCAACAAAATAGGAATACCACAAGAATATGGAGAGATATTTGGTATAGCCCGAGAATTCCAAAAGTTAAAATATTTGTATGGCTAGTAGGTCATAGAATTTTTTTATCCTAGGATAACCTAATGAAAAGGGATTTCCATGGCCCCTCATAATATTTTCTATGTAAAAATGAGGAGAGAATAGATCATATTTTGGGATGTTGTTCCAAATACAATGGGTGAGAATTCTTCTAAGTACATTGAACCCAATGACCAAAGCTTGATCTTTAATTCATTTTCACTACCACAAGGCTCTACACTATGGAATAATTTTAGAAAATCAATTGATCTAGTGATTAAAGGTCTAATATGGGTGGTGGAAACTAGAGAAAAAAATTATATTCAAATGGATACTTAGCGTGATAAAAAACCACTCAATATAGATCCAATTTTGAAACCATGGATAAGATTATTTAAATATAAATATGGTGATAGGGTTTCAAACATTATGTACAAGGATCAGGAAGGAAGATAAAAATGAAAAAAAATAATTACAAGTAGATAGGATATTATTGGTAGAAGGCAGTTGAACATAAAGATAACAATAGTGATTATTCCAAGGGGAGTCAAGGATAAGCTGATTTAGGATTTGAATAGCTCAAGAGAATACATATCAAGAAGCGAATATCATGTAAAGCACCAACAAAATAGGAATACCACAAGAATATGGAGAGATATTTGGGATAGCCCGAGCATTCCAAAAGTTAAAATATTTGTATGGCTAGTAGGTCATAGAAATTTTTATCCTAGGATAACCTAATGAAAAGGGATTACCATGGCCCCTCATAATATGTTCTATGTAAAAATGAGGAGAGAATAGATCATATTTTGGGATGTTGTTCCAAAGACAATGGGTGAGAATTCTTCTAAGTACATTGAACCCAATGACCAAAGCTTAATCTTTAATTCATTTTCACTACCACAAGGCTCTACACTATGGAATAATTTTAGAAAATCAATTGATCTAGTGATTAAAGGTCTAATATGGGTGGTGGGAACTAGAGAAAAAAATTATATTCAAATGGATACTTAGCGTGATAAAAAACCACTCAATATAGATCCAATTTTGAAACCATGGATAAGATTATTTAAATATAAATATGGTGATAGGGTTTCAAACATTATGTACAAGGATCGGGAAGGAAGATAAAAAAAAATACAAGTAGATAGGATATTATTGGTAGAAGGCAGTTGAACATAAAGATAACAATAGTGATTATTCCAAGGGAGTCAAGGATAAGCTGATTTAGGAGTTGAATAGCTCAAGAGAATACATATCAAGAAGCGAATATCATGTAAAGCACCAACAAAATAGGAATACCACAAGAATATGGAGAGATATTTGGGATAGCCCGAGCATTCCAAAAGTTAAAATATTTGTATGGCTAGTAGGTCATAGAATTTTTTTATCCTAGGATAACCTAATGAAAAGGGATTTCCATGGCCCCTCATAATATGTTCTATGTAAAAATGAGGAGAGAATAGATCATATTTTGGGATGTTGTTCAATAGTCTAGTAACTATGGTAATGGATTCTTAATATTTTTGGTAAATACATGGTTATGAATAGTAGAATTGAAGAATGGTTAAAGCAATGGTAGAGCACTTTTAAAAGTGAGGTGTTACAAACAATATGGAATATATAGAAAGCTACAATACTTTGGACTATATGGTTGGAATTGAACAAAAGAATAATTAAAGTAGTTTAGAGGTAATGAAAAGAAATATTTGTTTAGTCGTAGAGGATTCTAAACCAACCCTATCAACTCACTTAATTACTAATATTGAAGTAGAGATCCTTGATAAATGGAGTTAAGTCATCAAAGATAATTATGATGTTGGGTATAGGAGAAAAAAAATAAATTAAGAGAATATAAAGTGAAAACCATCAAAAGTATGGTTGATAAAATTGAAATTTGATGGATCATCTAAAGGAAATCTAATATGTCCAACAAGAGAAGGAGGAATAATTAGAAAAAATAAGGATGAGATTTTGTCACATTTTTCTTTCAAAAGTGGATTTAAGGTAAATATTGAAGTTGAAGCTTGGGTGGCTTTGGAAGGGTTAAAAATATGCAGATAAATAAAATGGATTGAAGTATGGATCAAAGGAAATTCATTAATAGTAATAAATGCAATTGTGAGAAAAGCAAAGGCTTCATAGAACATACAAGAGATCATTGTGGAAATACAAGATCTTGCTATAGAGTTTAAAAAACTAGGTTTACACATGCATTAAGGCAAGAGAACAAAAGTGTAAGTAGGCTAGCCAATAGAGGGATTTAATAGAGGATCATGAAGTTAAATTCTCTTTTCCATGGTTAGAGGAATTAGTAAGTTAGGTTGAAGCTAACAAGAAAATGTTGACTACCTGAATCAAATAATGATTAAGCTTTACTTTAATATTTTCCATTGGTAATATTTGTTGTATTTTATTACATTAATGTGTTTTTTTTAATTAGATATAGAAGGGGTTTTGAAAGGGTCCCTAAACCTTTTACAATAGGAGAAGCCCTGCAAAACTTATTCTAATATCAACAATACAGGGATAAAAATGACTTTAAAGCACTACAACTGGCCACCCATCACCAAGTGAACCAGCTACAACTAGATACAAGAAGTAAAATTAAAACAATGTTGGTGAGCCCCCAACCAACCAACACTTCCACACGATTGTGCACAAAACCTTTCTTCATAAACAGTAAAATATTATAGATCATGAAGAAGCATGCATCACTAAATCCAATTGAAGAAGGCCTTCGAGAAAATTCTCTCTCCAAATAGATAGACCATTGAGACTTATATCCAAGTTTACCATAAAGCTAGTGTGGCAGTTTCCTTCTCTAAATGTATGCTTTATCTCCCTATCCTCTCTAGCCTTAAGAATTCACCTAGACCTCATAATCACAGCCTCAATACTCCTTTAATGCAAACTTTTTGGTACCCCATCTTCTCCACAAGGAGGAGACCTTGGTAAAGGGCTTTGGCCTCTGCAACATGGCAAGTATGGATATCTAAAAATTTTACATACACCAAAAGAAGCCTATCTTTGTCATCCTTAAGCACCCCACAAGTACCAGCATTACCAGTAGTATCCTTTTAAGCTCCATCAAAGTTTAGTTTAATCCAACATGGAGAAGGAGGTTTCCACCTCACAAGGGCCCAAGGATTAGGACCAGGAAGACCAACAACCCTATTACTCTATTGAAAGCCAATTTTCCTTTCAAGCTTAGCCTCCTCAAATCTACCCTCCTCCAAAGCCATAGAGGACACATTCTCCAGGGTGGAGGCCAAGGCTTTGGCACAAACAGAGGCAAAATATTTTTTGAAGTTTTTTAAAATTCTACTATTTCTCTCCTTCCACACCCACCAAAAAATATGTAGCAAACAGAAGTTTCAAAAAAAAATTAGCCTTGGAGAGCAAAAATGATATGACCTTGAGTGCAAACATCAAAAAATGAGCTCGATACCACCCAACTCAGTCCCAAAAAATAAAAAATAGAGTTAAGAACTTCCACAAAGAACAAGCATTGAAATAATAGATGGATTATCTATTCCTCATTAGCACCATAGAGGTAGCATCTGTTTGACATTGACCAACCTATTTTTATAATATTTTCAATGGTCAATATCTTATTTTGAGTTGTCAACCAAAAAAATATATTTACCTTTGGTGTTAGACCCTTAAGCCATAATTTGAAATGTGGGACCCACGGAGGAGTCTTGACAGCCAATATATTATAGGTAGACTTTATTGAAACCTTTTAGCACCCTTACTTGGAAAACTGAAGCAAGGAGGGAGAGCAAAACATCATTTGTAAATTGGTGATGAGAAATAATATCCACCAGCAAAGCGAGTTTTATACCTTCCACAAAGGGTTCTAACTTGATAGCCCTACCTAGAGCTTCTACCACTAAATATAAAGGTAAGGGGACAAGGGGTCCCCTTGGCAAATGCCTCTTAGACTTAAAAAATAACATGTTGGGGACCCATTTATTAAGACCAAAAACTTGGTAGAAGAGATACAAACATGGACAAGTTTTATCCAACTTTGGCTAAAACCAAATTTTCCCAAAACCTTTAACAAAAACTCCCATGAAACCCTGTCATAAGCCTTGGTCATGTATATTTTGAAGAGGATACCAACTCTACAACTTTTAACTTAATGAAGGATTTCATGGACAACTATGATATTGTATAGGATTTGTCTCCCTGGCATGAATCCACTTTGGGATGAATCAATCAAGGCTGGAAGAAAGGGTTTTAATCTGTTAACAAGGACCTTTGTCAAAATTTTATAAACAATGTTACATAAGTTGATGGGTCTAAAGGCACCAAAGTCCTTTGCACCAAAAATCTTGGGGATCATAGTTAAAAATGTAGAATCCACTCTAAATGGGATATGATTGGTGGTTTGGACCTCTCAAAGGGCATCAACAATATCCTTTCCTACAATATGCCAATACTTTTGGAAAAAGAGGGGGGAAACCATCAGGACCCGAAGCCTTAATTCCTTCCATCGCAAAGATAGCAGCTCTAACTTCCTCATCGTTGAAGGGAGATAAAAGGGCTTGTTTCATATCAACCATGACAAGGCTAGGAATACTACAAAGCAACTTATTTTGGGCTTCCTCATTACAAACCTCTTCCACCCCAATGAGATTTAAAAAAAAATCCAGAACCTCAACTCTTATATCCTTAATGTGAGTAGCACTGGATCTTTTAGATTTTAGATTTTTTCTAATTCTATTGGCGCTTCTGTGCTTCAAGGCTATGATGTGAAAAAACTTAGAATTTTTATCTCCCTCCTTTAGCCAAAGAACCCTAGATTTTTATTTCCACAAAATTTTCTCCTTGGCAATAGTGTTATGAAATTTGGCCAACACCTCCTTTTCTCTATATCTGATCTCTTGAGATTGATTTCCAAGTTCTATCTCAGATTCAATAGCTTTCATTTGACTTTTTAGATCTTTATTCTTTTGCAAAATATTCCCAAAAACTCTTTTATTCCATTCTTTAAGGTTTATTTTAACAACTCTAAGCTTCATCACAATTTTGGAAAGGTCAAAGCCTTGGACCCTTATCGACCATCAATTTTTTGTTTTAGCTTCCAACTGAGGATGAGGGCACCACATTACCTCAAACTTAAATGGCTTGGGGAATCTAGTTTCTTCTTGGTTCACTTTAAAACATAAGAGGTTATGATCAGAGCCAATTATGGGTATAGAACAGAGAAACAAATTCCCAAACAATAGAAGGCACTCCTTGGAGATAAGAACCCTATCCAACCTAATTTGGATGAGTTGGTTACCCACTCTCCTGTTGCTCCAAGTATACCTTGAACCCTTCAGGTCAATATCCAATAGTTCATTGTCATTCACAAAATCTACAAAATCTTCCATACTTTTCAATATTGGGGAGTTCCCTCTTTTTTTATCTGAAAAAAAATAGAGGGGAATTAAAATCCCCTGCTAGGCACCAAGATTCTTTAGTAAAAATATTTCTCATGGAACTTAGAGTTTACCACAATAAGTTTCTACTAGGCCCAAATTTTGGCTTATATACGTTAGTCATAACCCACCTTTTATTACTTTATATGTTGCATAAGAGAATATTAATAATTCTATCTAAGGAAGAAATTATAGAGCCCTCAAACTTGTTGACATCCCAAATACAAAGGAGTCCCCCAAAGGAACCATTGGCTGGGCTTGCATAAAAATGGGCTACTTTCTAAATTCTTCTTCTAACAACTTCTATATCCTAGCCATCCATCTTTGTTTCTTGCAAAAAAAAATATTAGGCAAAATTTCTTTACACAGGGGAGCGATCACCCATTGTTTAGAATGCCCATTCAGTCTCCTAGCATTCCAAGAGAGGCACTTCAGTTACAATATTTGGAATTAGATTTCTTTTCCCCAGATACCCCATGGTTACTCTGGCAGAAAGATTCTAGCTTTAGTTTTCTTACTCCTACAACCTTCCCTTTTTCAATTTTGAACAGAGCTCGAGATCCATTCTCAATATTAGAATTTGTTTCCCTCTTCCTCATAGACTTGTTAGGGGGATTTTCTAACTTCTTCTCAATACCCACATCCACATTGCCCTTCCTTTATCTCTAGATTTTAGGACCTATATAACCTTTATCCAAATAGATATTTGGGAAGCTAATCAAATACCCTACCTCAGGGGTCACCAATCAAATCATAGTCTCCTCAAGAGCAGAACCAATACAAAGCCCATCAAAGGAATTATGAAGAAGAGCCTTAGAAAAAATGGTTTCAAAAATGATATTTGACTGATATACCTCAGTAACACTAAGCTTTGAGTCTACGTTCATCTCTTTAGATGCCTTCTCAATCACCATCAAGTTGGCTAGGGTTAATTCTGAGAATTGCAAAATCTCCTCCACCAGAACCTTCAACTTCTAAACCTCATCCATCTGGGGTTGAGATTCTCCTTCCCCCACCTTTGAGTAATTATCATCCAAATACTTCGAGAGGACTCGGCTCGAGTTCTCCTTCTGGATCCATTCCGTTCTTGCAGATCGTTTTTTTAAATGTGTTTTCATATAAACTATTTATTATAATTTTTATGGTTGCACTTATGCTTTAGGAAGGAAACTAGTAGTTCAAATCTAGTAAACCTGACTATGATAGCACAAAAGGAAATATTAATCTACTAAGATACAGTGCATAAATAATAGAGGTGACGTTTTGGTATTGTGAAGACTACTACAAGAAAATGTCAAGAAGGATGCTGAATTTTGGAATATTTGTATTTACAAAGAAATTGAAGATCTAGAAAATGAAAATCAGAAATTTAGACTTTTTTATGAAAAAATATGTAGGTATTAGCTATAGCAACTCAATTGAGATGAGAATTGAATATGTTTGTAAAATATCAATCTCTAAAGGAAGGAGTTGTGATTTTTCAAGGGTGGGGGACCTAAGCACAACCCCTTTTTATCCAACAATGAAATAAATAAAAATTGAATGATTGTTTATGTACAAGTTTGTTCAAAATAAGAAATATATAAGGGACATATAAAGATCTAAAATATTAAATATATGGTAATATATTTAAAAGAAAGGAGGAAACTAGATTTAAAATCAAGTATTTGAAAAAGAGTTAAAATCAATGAAACAAATTAGCATACTTATATGCAATAAAAGAAATTATTGTATTGTTATCCAAACATACTACAAAAGAAAGAGTCATATGGGACCCAAAAATCTAGGATAGATTTCATGTTATTGCCAAAGCAAATTTTTTATTTTATTAAATAAAATTTATTTCAACTCCAAAAAGAAGTATTCAAGATAAAGATGAGATCAAGAAGGAAGTGATTATTTATTTCAAATATATTCTATCAAAATTTAGTAAGAATAAAGATAAGTATGCTCAGGTTTAGATTTTACAAAACACTCCATCAATTATCACACAAAGACAATGAAATGGATAAGCTACAAGAGGTAATTTTCTATTTCCATTCTAATTAAGTGCATGGTCCTAATGAATTTATTGCAATTTTCATTCAAAATATTTGGTATATGTTGAAAAGTGATACATTGGTGCCACTAAAGAGTCTAGGAAAAAAAGCTATAATAAGTGAGATCAATGAAATCTTTACTGTGGTTGTTCCTAGGAAAGGTGAGATAATATTTTGATATTTTTTATTCAATGAGCCTTTGTAACATGATTTATAAGAATATTTTAAAAATTAATAACAAATTTATTGAAAGACATGTTATATAAAAGGAAGAAGGTGGTTTTTGTATGGTAATAAAATATTCGATGATAAGATTATTGCAAAAGAAGCCATACATTCAATTCATTCCATGGAAAACTGGGCATGCTTGTAAAATTGGACATGGACAAAGATATGATGGGGTTTACTAGAGTTTTCTATTTAGTACTCTTAGAAATTTTATTTTAATCAAGCTTGATTTGAATATTTCAGATGCCATTATAACACTCCAAAATATTTTATGATGATCAATGGATCATCACTAAATACTTTGATACATCCCATGGACTTTTACAAGGTAATACTCTATCTAATTATGTCTTCATTATTCTCATTGAGACATTGGAAATAGCTTTTTGAGGTAAAATTAAAGGTATTCAAGTTATGACAAATGGGCCCTTCAAATGTGATCTCTAAATTATTTACGACACTCTTCTTTTATGTCATCACTTGGTCAATAAGTTCATGGAATTTAAAGCAATACTATCATGTTATGATAAGACTACTAAACAGTTGATTAGTATGACAAAATCAAGAATATTTTTTTATAATACTAATCTTGATATAAAATAGATTATAATAGAGATTGTTATAGTTTAAACTTGGAAAAATATTATCAACATATCTTCAATACTTTAATGTTTTATAAAAGAAATAAGAAGCCCTAGGACTCAAATTAAATATAATGCAGGGTTATGCATAAGGGGTAATACCGAAAAAGTATTTATCAAAATTTTGTGAATTAAGGTGAATTGTGTCTAAACTTGGTGGCGAATTTTTCAAAAAAATTTAGACCGTTTTCAGTGCAAAAATGGCTAGCTCTTCCTCTCCTATGCATTCGAAAGTGTCATTCAAGAACTACTTTTACCCCAACATTAAGAACATTGTCGGCACTCCTAGAAGAAATTCTAAATGGGTTTATACCTCTAGAGTTGCAGGAGTAATCAATATGCCACAATTAAATTTCGATATCTCCCTGATGCAAAGGATAGTTAGTTGCTACAACCATGATGAGTCCATTGTTTAGATCAAAGTGGATAACAAGGATATTATTTTTATGTGAAACCCTCAAATGTGCAACGACTAACAAGGTTTTCATTTACGGATGGTCACCTGGTGAACAACCAATACACTTTGACCAAAGATGACAAACGACTGCTAGCATCCAAATTCAGTGTCCATTCAGACAATTTGAAAAGTATATTTTTAAAATTTAGTTTTTATTTTTCTTCATTTTTTATGTATTATAGTTTTTGTTCTCTAATAATGTTCTTCCTATTGTAATTTTTGTTTTGTGATAATGTTCTCCTTTTTTTTAGTTAATTTTTCTAAGTCGAAAAGGGGTTTAAACATTTCCAATGTTGGAGACAAATTTCTTCATGTTTGCATTGAATTTTTTCAAGAAAGACTTATTTTACAGGGGTGACCTACAGAAATGTCATTTTGGGCATTGTCCTTATTGATTCGATGTATTTCTGGTGATAGATTTGATTGGTCCACACATATTTCCAACCGCATTAAACATGATCTTCTAAGTGCCTAGAAAATTCAATATTCTTATGCAGTATAAACCAACAACATTGTTCTTTATTTTTTTAATGAAGCATATTAAAATCTTCAAAATAGCCCTCCTCCAACTGCATTGCACCCAAGATTGAGCTATATGTTTTATTTCTTTCCAATCTATCTTGTTATTTTCTATTTTTATTTTGAAAGCAAAAAAATAGCTCAATCTTCTAGTAAAAGGATCTCGTCTTTATGATTCAACAAGCATCTATCGATTCTAACACGTTGTCACAATAATCACCAATAAATGCCTCAAGATCCATGGAATGTGTGAGGTCTCCTGATGATCAGCATACACCTACAACTCTTATTACTTCTGGATGTGTTACAGTTGATGTTGAAGAAGTAACCTCCAGCTCACAAGGTAACCTTATTATTCAAAAGTACTATTTTAAATGATGTATTTTAATAATTTAAAATATATTTATTTTGAGGAAATATTTTAAATTTTTTTAGAGCAAGGGCAAATGGTTGCATCATCAACAGGTGCAGAGTCTGAGTCTAGTATGTTTGGTTAAAATTAATCTCTTTTTATGACCTTATTTTTTACACTATTTTTTAATTTATATTTTCATATGAAATTTTGCAGATGCACTGGTTACATTCAAAAGATTAAAAAATAGATGCCTCCATCGTATGCACACCCGCAAATGCACCGACAACAAGTGCCACAAGTACCACCAGTGAGGAACCAATATCACATGCATGGGAAATAGTTCCTCACACCACCGCCTTCGAGAAGCAAAATTTTTTTCTAAACACATATCATGTCTCATTCTAATGTTCTAGTGTTCCTAACTTTTTCCCTTGGAAATTTATCAAATGTGCAGAGCGCGTCTCAAATGCTCTCTGGGAATCTCGATGATGATTTTCTTTATTAGGATATGAATCCTAAAAAATTCTCATTTAAGGTAAGTGATGTGCTTCAAGGTCACAGAGCCATCATGAAGCAGAAGAGAATGTTGAGGCACATGCCATTGGAGTTTATTCTTCCCCCTAAGCAAGTCGCCACCCATCATCATCTGAACGATGATAAAGTTAAATTTTTAGAAACTATTTTATTAGCCAATAGAAGTAAAGTTATAGTTAATAATAGTCTACTTGTAGATATTGATATATTAAAATATTGGGAATATCGAACCAAGGTTTTGATAAAAGAAAAAAATGCTTGATACAAGAATTTTTCAAATAGAAAGGAGTTGTTTTCAAATGTGGAGAATAATCCACAAAAGCTCGATGCTTTGTTACATAAATCTGAATTTGTCACCATTCAAGCCAAGTCTACATAGTGATAAAGTTTTGGGTATTAAGCTGAATCGATTAGAAAACCTCAATGTCGAGGCCTAGGCATATTTCAATGAATGGGCACTAGATAAGAAAAATTCATTGACCAAAATAATATAAAGGTATTTCCTTTCCGTAGACATTAATACATAGATGATCATTTATGTTGAACTTAAAAAATTTCTTAGGATCATTCATGTTTGTTAATGCTCTTCAACTCTCAAACATGGGATCCATAAAACTTTGACCAGACGCGTACATTGTATCAATATGTATGCAAATTTATTTTCTCGCCCTGATAAAATCCACAATATAAATCGATATTTCTCATGCAATTTTAATCAAAGTATTCATTTCTTCCAACATTGGAAGAATACCACACAATGTGAGAAGTGTTTTAAAGTCACTCATTCGAAATAGAAAATATTTAGCCTTATCAACTGCCCTATGATTTGCATACATAAATCTCACCAAGGATTGATATTATTTGAAAACTCTATATGCCAATTGATACATCAAAATCCACCTAGTATCTACATATTTTAAGAGTTTTTTACCTTTAGTAACTCCTAGTGCAAACTGTTGAAACTCTAAAAAAAAATTTGGATTGTGCAAAAAATAATCATGAATTTTACAGATAAGCTCTTCCACTCTCGCTATATTTGTAAATGTATCCACAATTTTGTATGCAAGATTCATTCTATGAGTCATGCATTGAATAGAGATCAAATATGGAGTAACAGATGTTTGTAGTCGAACACAAAGACCATTCTTGTGTCCTTGTATTGTAGCAACACCATCAGCTCTGACACATATTAACTTAGTGGCTATTTCCATTTCAATCATTCTTTTTATTTCCTTTAAACTAGTTACAACAACATTGTAAGTGTTTTATGCATTGTAATTTTCCACCATCTTGCATACTCCAAGTAAATGAGGTTGCCTTAAATGATTTTTCAATGTGTAAAAATGCATGTAAATCTAATATGTGTTGTCAACAGTAGTCACCTCATCAATTGAAAGTGAAATGAACTTGGATTTTTTTACTTTATCTTTGAGGTTATCCGGCTCAACCAATGAGAGATATTTTACCATTTCCCAACCACTTCGATCTGACCAATGGGCGTTGGGTAGGTTTTGCACATAAGCTATTTGAAATAGAGATTTATAATCAATGAAATCAGATATATGTCTACCCTTTTTAAGAATAATGAGTACAACAATAAACTGCAAACTTTTTGAAGCTAAAGTGAACTTATTCATTTTTCAAAATTGAGTTTGAATCATTGCACATTTTTCAACCAAAGTTTGCTTTTGTTTCATTTATTTATCATATTCTTGTACATATCTGATATGTGCGCACTCTGATGCATCCTTCCATCTATATTTTTTCTGTATTGGTGCATCACTTTATTTTGTTTTTATATAAACCTTTCCACAATTTTTTTCTACTATATCTTTCTTCACTTACAATCTATGATCATTTTCGTGTTTTAAACTACAAATTATGCATATCAATTTTGTTATTTCCTCACTACCATTCTCAGTTAGCACTGGCTCAATAAATAGACATTCTGATACCCAATCAGGCTGAAATTATTTGGTAATTGTCCACATAGATAACCTTGCACGTTTATGTTTTTTAGAAGATTCTTCAGAAGTAGGGACTGTATGAGAACTATTATTTTCTTTTCCATTTTGCATGTTAGTTTCAGAAATATCTTCATATTGTCATTGTATTCCATTAAGAAAATTTTCATCTGTGGACTTTTTATTATTGTGGATATATGGAAGTGGAGGCATACCAGGGTCAATAGCATTTTCTATAAAGATATGTTTTGCATATCATTATTGCATTTAAAAACATATCTTCTATTAAAAAATACAGATAAACAATGGACAAAGCCATCAACCAAAAAGCACCCTTCTTAATGAATGAAGATATTATATATAAAATTAACAATGTACAAAAATTAACTAGTTAGTAAGTAAAGGTGTTTGTACCTTTAATTTGTGTAGATGTTGATGGCTGACTGGATTTCAAAATATTATAAAAGTATTTGAGGATACTCCTTTTATCGAAATACTAGCCTCCCTTCTTTCCACTGCCAACAGGTGATATTTTACCTGTATAAACAGAAGAGTAACATGAACATTATTTTAAAAAATGAAAATAACTGGTAAAAGAGAACTATTATTCAAAACAATAGGATGTCTCACCCAAGTAGGCTTGATATTGGTGCCCAAATAATAGGAAAACCTCCTTATTAAGTATCCATGAACAAAATATTTATAAAAAAATTAATGATAAAATAAACTTACTGGTAAATGGTTGTCGTTGTATGTCAGTCACCTTCTACCACTCACCTTGTGCCAAAAACCTTGTGCTAGTAACATTTTACCACTCACTTGATGTGAGTCACCTTATGTCACTCACCTTTTACTACTCACCTTCTACCACTCACCTTGTGTTAGTTGCCTTGTGTCAATCGCCTGATACAAGTTACTTTCTACCAATTACCTTCTACCACTCGCTTGATGTGAGTTACCTTTTGACACTCACCTTATACGAGTTGCCTTCTACCACTTACCTTCTGCTAGTTGCTTTATGCTAGTCGCCTGATGCGAGTCATCTTCTACCACTCGCCTTGTGTCAGTTTCCTTGTGTGAGTCACCTTGTGCTAGTCGCCTGATGCGAGTTGCCTTCTGCCAGTCACCTAATGCAAGTTGCCTTGTGTCAGTCACCTTGTGTCAGTCACCTCATGCCAGTCATGTTTTGTCAGTTGCATTGTGTCATCGCTTACTTTGTATCACTCACTATCAGAGAAAATTAATGTTTTAATTGTATGAATGTCGTTCTCATGTTAGCTATATATAATGGGGTAAGAGGCGGATTTGGTGGGATAATTTTTTTATAATTTGAAGGCAAAAATTAGGCAGAAAACCTTATGATAGCAGGGTGAATTGACCCTAAATAAACTTGACCCCAAAATTTTTAGGCGAATGGGCCGACCTCTAGGGTCCCCAAATTTGTCAAAATAAATTTATGAAAATCCTAATATTCATGCTAATTTGTAAAATTTGCCACTGTGCATAACCCTGATAGAATGTAATCTTGTTTGGATAATTGGAAAGCTAAGATCCTGATAATGGTTGGAACATAAGAATAATAAAATTTATATCAATTATAATTTATCCTTATTTTTTATGTTACTTTTAAGAATTACAATAGGTAAAACATCTGAATTTGACAGAATTCAAAGAGATTTTTTTTTAAAAGGGTGTATGGAGATATATAGGTTTTCTCTCTACAAATGGAGTAGGGTTTATAAAGGAATGAATATGGGAGTGTAGGCTTATGAAATTACAAATTTATGAATTTAGAATTAATGATAAAACTTGGTTGGAGATTATTTGAATATCAAGGAAATAGCAAGGTAAAAATAAACTACATAAATATATAAGATGATATGGATGCAATAAACATGTTAATGGAACAAACCTTGTCTCAGGATTTAAAACATGGAACTTCATATCATAGAGTTTTCAATTAATCAAAAAATATATTAGATGGTTTCTCAATGAGGAGGATTCTATATATTTTTAGTGTGATGCTTGGTTTAAACCTTGCTCACTTATTTCAATCCAAAAATACGATTATTGGCTTAGATCACTTTAAATTTTAGATGTTTAAAAGTTAAAAATTATAAATATTTAGAGTAATCATAATTCCCTACTCCTAAGGATTTCCCTTGGAATAATGTTTGGTTAGTTGAGGCCCTTCCTAAGGCCTCAAAAATCCTTTGGTTAGCAATCCAAAACATAATTCTTATTAGTGAAAATTTTCAAAGAATACGAACTAATGGACCTTTTAGATGTAGCTTATGTTGGCAATATTGCATTATTTAATCATGTAATAGTTTAGGAAGTGTGTTTATTAGTTTAGGGAGTGATTAATATTTAGGAGTGAGTTTAATATTTAGTCTATAGTATGTGTCAAGGTGTGAAGTGTGTTTAGGTGTCAAGTGTGCAAGTGTGAGTTAGTGAAGAGTCATGTAGGTGTCATATATAATTATGAGATACTTTTTCATTATGAGAGAAGAGGGAAGGTCAAGAGACATGCATGTGGATAATCACATGTAATTATATATTGATGACAAAGCATTGTAAAAAGCATCAAACTAGCATAGCTTCATGCATGCTATAGTAGACTTTATTAATAATATTTTTAGTATTTTATATGTGCATTATTGTGTGTGATTTGTTTATCCTAGAGAAATTTACTTGTGAGATAATCAAGCATATTTTCCAATAGTAGTATTAGATACATCTTGGTGAAAGCCATATTAGTTTAAAGCTACCATGAGAGAGATTGCAGAATTTGGGAGAGAGAATATTGAAAAGATTTTGTTTTGAAGGAACCAATCCTTTATTAAGGAAGACCCATATTTGTGGAAGACAAGCAGTGAGAATAGCATACTTGTAAGTAGTCAAGCCTTGGAAAAGAAAGACTCAGGGTGATGTAGTTTTGAAGTTTGAAGATTGAAGCTTGGAGATTTAAGAAGAAGAGAAATAAGCGAAGGAAGAAGAAAGAAGAATGAAGCATAGAAGAAATATCAAATATTGAAGGGCTAAGGTCACTCAGATTGCATAAACTATTGAAAAAAAGTTGCCAGGTAGATTTGATAAGTTTGAGTTAATTAAATGTATTTGGAGAATATAATTGATGATTGGAAAAATTGATTGAGGAAGATAAAATTGATTCAAAAGAAAATAAAATTAAGTTGAAAAAAGTTTTTCAAAATTTAAATTTTATTATCTGGAAGAAAATATATTGAAAGATATAAGGAGATAAAATAAATTTTGAATAGTATAAAATTTTGAAGGAAGATATAAGGAAAGAAGAATTTGCAATTTGATTTTTTTGAGAGAAACGACTGTAGAAGTTTGAGATAGTAAACGTGATGAAGAAAAGAGAGACAAAGCTTTGAAACCATTCTTACTACAATGATGAAGATAAAGTGAAAAAATAAATTGATCTCAGATGATTTAATAGAGGAACAACCATCTTCTAATAGCATAATGTTCTTGAGACTTCGTGAATGCTATATTTTTCCATTGATATTGAAACTGACATCATATTGATTGTTGCAAGTAAAGTAATGGGATAGTTGGCTCAATAGTTGAACACAGCATAGGTTAATCAAACAATAAAAGAACGTCGGTTATAGATTACAAAAGGAGATAGAAAAATTATGACGATAGAGACTGGAGGTCTACAAAAAGTTGGACATGTAGCCAAGAAGACATTGTGTTTGTCTCTTGCTTTGAAATGGATGCGACCTGGCCAACAATCAAGGAGACAATACATTGGTTGGATTTATGTTTGTGGAAATTGAATATTGTGGTTTAAGATAGACTTCAATGAGGCATTGCTTCTACTAGATCATACAACAAAAGATATCATTAAGGTGGAGTGTAAATATGTGACAGAGTAATGCTTTTAGGAATGGAAAAATGCCAGTGAGAGTGGCAATGTGAAGGCATCGATAATAATGCTCACAACTAGTTTTTACAATCTCCAATGGACCATGCAAATCAAAGAGGAAAGGTAAAATTTATTTATGTCTTGTTTTTGAGGGTTAGTGGATTGGTAAGTGTTTTTTTTGTCAGGCATTTATGAAGAAGATACCAAGTTCAAACCTTGGGGGCACCCTATTTTGCAAAGGTAGTGGTCTGAATCCTCTGAATACGTATCAGATGGAGGATGATGGTACAAATCCCCAATTACTGGTGACCCTTTCATATCGGATCAACAATAACCAATGAAATAGGTTTGATGGAAATGTAACCAGCGCTGTGGAATAGTGTGGTTGTGACCAACAAAGTTATTCATGTCTTGAAAAATGAGTGAAAGGACATGTTATCAGAAAAAACAAAAGTGCATGAAGACGACGACATTGAGAAAATGCTAAAAAAAAGGTAGAGGAACCTTATTTTGATGTAAGTGGCCATTAAAATATAAATCCTCGAATTGGTCTTTCTAAGATCCTAATGGAATGGTTTGAATTGGTTGAAAGGCGAGGCGATTGTCACTTCACACAAATGATTACAACTGAGGAAATGTTGTTTTTTGCTACAAGAGAAAATCTTGACGTTGAATTTGTCCATTGTGAGGTGGCTCGTTGTCATGCTATAATTCCTTCAAACATGAAGCAACTAAAATTAGAACCCATGGTTGTTGGGAGAAAGTTTTTAGTGAAGGTGAATGCAAATATTGGAAACTCAGTTGTTACTAGCTCAATGGAAGAGGAGGTTAAAAAGCTACAATGGGCAACTATTTGGTCTGCAGATACAACTGTGGATTTGTCCACTAGCCAGATTTTGAGTAATTTTTTTTATTTTTTATCAGTGGGTATTGATACCACTGAAGTTGTCAATTGTGATACGCCTACCATTTTGAGCGAGAAGGAGAATAGATGCATTCAAAATATAGCAAGGCAAACGGATCCCAAAAGAATCTAAAATCCTGGTGTGGCAGAACCGCATCAAGCGAGATGACATCCTCTAAAAGAAAAAATGACCACAAGAAAATTTTAAAGAGGCATTTAAATTTTTCAATGCAATTTTGACTTTTGATGAATAATTATGAAATGTAATTGGACCATTTTGAATTAAGGATTTTTTATTTATTGAGAAGAAAAAATACCAATGTAGTATGAGGTGTGTTTACTATATGATATTACATTATTTGATCATCTAATAATTTAGAATATGTGTTTATTTATTTCTTATTGATAAATAGGGGTTTTGAAAGGAACCGGTAAACTTTTACACAAAAATATGAGGATTGGGAGAAGAGTTTCCAATTGAAATATATTCGAAGAAACAAGCTCTGTGTAGATTGTTGGAGATAAATAACTTAAACTGAAGAAGAGAAGCCCACACAAGAGCAAGAGAGGAAACCTTACAGGCTAAGAAGAGAAGCTTTCGCAAGGACAACAGAGAAAATCTCACAATTACACACAAATTTGAAAAGGGTTTTCATTAGTTTAGGGAGTGATTAATATTTAGGAGTGACTCTAATATTTAGTTTATAGTGTGTTAAGGTGTGAAGTGTGTTTAGGTGGAAGTGTGCAAGTGTGAGTTGTGTGAGATAGTGAAGAGTCATGTAGGAGTCATCTATAATTATGAGATACTTTGCTATCATGAGAGAAGAGAGAAGTTCAAGCCACATGCATCACACTTACATAGCTTCACACATGTTATAGTAGACTTTATTAAAAATATTTTCAATATTTTATGTGTGCATTATTGTGAGCATTATTGTGTGTGATTATTTGATCTTGGAAAAATTTAAGTGTGAGGCATATTTACCAACATCTTATATAAGAAGCTAGAAATATCACACCATCTACTTCTTTATTATTTATTTACTTCCACATTTAGGGATAATTTTTTCAAAAGAAAGAGTATATTGAAGGGCTCCATCAACATTGAAAAATTGATGAAATATTTAATTAATTAGTTCAAAGGTCAAGCATAAAACATTCTATAGAGGATTTGTCTTGCCATTATTTGTCGTAATTTGTGGCTTGAAATAAATAATTAAAAAATAGATTTAAAAAATATATCCAAATGTCTCATAGATTGTTTATAGGCATGGTGATCATCAAGAAATCTTAGGTGTGTAAAGGGATACACTAAAATCTTGGTCACAATATTTAAATATACATGTAGAGGTGATTTGTGACAATAGAGTTAATACAAAATATTAATCTAAAATAAAATAAACATGTCTAGATGTTGGTTTAATTAAACTTAATTTTGATGGTGCTTCTAAATAAAACCCTAAAAAATTGTAGAGTTGGTGTTCTTTAGAATAATAGAGGTAAAGGGTTGGAGAGCTTGGTTCAACAGTCAAAACTTTTTTGTAGGAGCGCGGAGACCAGGGTTCCAATCCCTCGTGCTCCGTGGTATCGATGGACGTGTCACATCAACGTAGTCGGCTACGTAAAAGGTTTACCTGATGCAACTAGAGGTTATAGTGGTGACAAGGAGCAAAATTCAAACCCACGAAGAGGCATAGAAAATTGTAACGAGTTACCGATTCCTCTAGTATAATAAAAAAGAATAATAGAGGTAAAATTATCATCGTATACCTAGAATAATATACATTTTGAACAATCAACTATGCAAAGGCGAGGATATTTCTCACAAGGGTTAATATCACCATTTAAAAATAATTATACTCATTTTAATTAAAGGAGATTCATAAATTATTCTTAGTGTTGTCAATAAAAACTAATGTGGGGATTTAATCATCAATAACATTAAATTGTATGTTCACCAATTATTTATTAGGTAGTATCTTGGAAATATCAACATACCCATAAAGAAAGAAATAGGATGACAAATAATTTATTCAATCTCTATGTTAATCTCCAGCTTAGAAAAATACAAGTTTTAAAATGTAATTGCTTGAAGGATATTCTATCTCTTAATGAAAATAATGTTAATGATTTGATAGAATGAAAGTAGTGGTTTGAGGAAGATGATAAATACCTTGATAGAAAGGTAATTTTGATATGGTTTGGTTGGCCTAATAGTAGATATAATATTTTTTTAAACACATATATCCTATTAGAAATATTGATAAAATATTATTTTAAAACTTTTGATATTTTTAAGTTTACTTTTATGACATCATGTTGCTTGTAGGTAATTATTTATTATGAAATGTCCAAGACATTGCAGAGCAATAATAGAGATCATATAAGTGTAACCTAAGGTTAAATCCTCGTATTGTGATAGATGCTCCCAAGTTAAGGATATGTGCAATAATACGATTTGTTATAATACCACTTGGAAGAAAATCAAGAGGTACGTATTGAAAAACCCTCTTCAAAGAGTTATGAAGTTCTAGTTTTGAATTCCTTTGCTTAGCTAGACTTAGTAATGATCGATCCAATTCCCCCAAACACAATGAAATGAATGAGGAAGAAAACACATAGTTGATTGTCTGTTTTGATTCAAATGAACAAGGCCATAGCCCTCTTGTAGAACCTTTAACCCATGATGATGGAAAATGATCTAAAAATATGGAGGGTTTAGAATTATTAGGTCCAACCCCAAGCCAAAAAACTAGGAATCAAAAGAAAGGGGGGATTGATGTAGGAGTGGAAAGCAAACATGGAAGGCCAACGAATCAGGAGATTAGATAATGAGAAACTATGACCAAAATTGCAAATGGAACCCAAACTACCTTATCCTAGGGCTGGGGTAAAAGATTGTTAAAAAGAATTAAGAAATGAAACTACTCTTTTGGAACACAATGGGAGTCAATGGCCCTTCCAATCAAATATTTATCAATGGGATCTTGGATACCATTGAGAAGCATTGCAACCTGATGTAGTCCCTGTGAAAGGAGATCAGACAGTTTGTGGATGAAGCAAAAAAGAAGCTCAAGGAAATCATCGAAGCTTCAGAGCTTATGGTCAATGGGCACCTCTAGTTTATTGTTTTCTATCCTGTAGGAGGTGGTTTACTTAATCAATTTAGTATGATATTACTTATGCTTTGATGGTATGTTTCTAAACCTTGTTAGTAGTTTTTTTGTATGTATGTTGTTTGGTTGTGAAGTAGAATGTGAAAGGAGTGTTTGTATTACAACCTTCTTTATTTAGCATAGATGTTTTGTGGAGTTGTATTTTTTAGCATATTGTTAAATATTTGACTACTATGTGAAAGGTTTGAGGACCTTTCAACATCCCTTATTAAACCTTTATATATATATATATATATAGTCATGATGTAATATGGATATCACATTTCAACCTCAAGTAGTCAATTAAAACATGAATCATTATGTGTTGGAATTGGAGTATTATGCACACATTGAAGCAAGAAAATATCAAAAATATTTTTATTTCACTATATCAAACCTCGTATCTTTACACATAAATACAATGTGATGTCTCTTGTTTGTCTCAAGAGACTCTTGATGCTTCACCTTCATCTAATTTTTCAGCTACTCTCAACCTCCAATGAGGTTTTACTATTCAGCTTCTCTCAACCTCTTATGAGGTGTAATAATAATATAATAATTAAATATCAAATAATGCAATTGGTATCTAACATCCTCATTATATTATTTGGTATGGCAAATATTTGAAGGTGTCAATCACAGCAAAAAATGCATCTTTTACAAAAAATTACTACCCCCTTAAGGGTAATGAAATTGTGGTCTGGCTTTGGTATTGGCCCTTGCTCTAGCTCTAGCTTGGGTAATCACCTCTAGGTATACCTTTGGATCTGCCTCTAGGTCTATCTCTAGGTCATCATATTTAATTATACCTCTAGGTCATCACCTCTGGATCAACCTTGGGTCATCGCCTCTGGAACTTTCCACCACTTATTTGAAATCTTTTACATGTCATTTCACAATAAGATTTGTTACTGCAGGATTTTCGAGCATAGCCTGGGTTAAATATATGAATTTTGATGCAAGAATAATGTACCTAAAGAATCCTAAGATTTCATTGCTCCATTGGAAAACTATGGACTCTCTCAACCACCAAACTTCATCTTATCCCTACTTGTTTCTTATGGCAAAACTTTCTCTTGTAAAATCCATTCGACATTTCTGATGAGGACATCACATGTTATTAGTTTATTTAATTCCTAGGTTTATTTTATATTAGAATTTTTTTCTAATAAATTCCATCTATGTAATGTGAGCCTCTAATCTCACATATGGCTTCTAGATGGCTAAGTTAGGCTTCTAGTTAGCTTAAGTTAGTAGTTAGGTCTAAATAGTTATTTGTTAGCTATTTGTTAGGATTTACTTGCAAATCAATAAAAATCAACAGTGAAGTTTGAGACCATATTAATTTCTTTCACTCTATCCCACTCTAGCACATACATCCATCCACAATTAACATGTATTTTATTGGTCATCTTATCTTTATGCCAACAATTTCTTTGAGAGTGATTATTACTACCACAAATCTCACAAAGATGTAGATTCCAACACTTAGTTGTCACATGTCCAAATCGTCCATAATAATTGCAAAAATTTATTCTCAAAGTTTTCTCTTCTGAATAGGTTTCTCTTTTTACAAACTTGGTCTGACTAATTCCTATTTGACCATCAAAACCAAGACCTTCATTCTTTGGCCTTCCATTTGGTTCTATGGTCTTTCTCATGCTTTACCCATTCATTCTCAATCATGTGCCATTATAACCCATTATTTACATTAATTTCTAGCCGATTTCTTTGGTGTGTTTTTCAAAGCACCCAATTTCTTCATCACTATATCCATCATCAACATGGCCTTTGTCTGAGCCAACACCACCAATATTGTTCAAACATCCTATTTCTTCACTATCGCTATGGTCTTCAACAACATAGCCTTTGTCATGGCTTTCATAATAAATGAGATTGAGTATGAGATTATGATGTTTATCTTCAACACAAAATCTACTATCATCAACAATATTTAAATCACTAGTATCATAAGCAAAATTTGTCCTTTTGATAAGGTTTCTTGTGTCATAATAAACATTTGCCACTATAAACTTAAATCATTAGTATCACAAGCAAAATCTATCTTTTTAACAAGGTTGCTTATGTGACAACAAATACATAAACCTCTCTTTTTCTTTTTAAACTTATTTTAATTTTTTAATATATTTTTAATTAAAAAAGGTTTTAGTGGGTTTTAACTGGTTAACCTTTGTTTAAAAAAATTATGCCTTTTTTTCAATTTGCCAATTCTTTGTTTAGCACTTCAATAAAAAAAAAATGCTTCCTTTTACCCTTACAAAATTAAACCTAAGACCTCCAAGTTACAAATGTTCAAGACATGCGTTGATACCAAACTGTCTATCCATCTGGACATGCATAAAATGAGGTCTTGATGATTACTTTTATGTGTTGTTGCCTGCATGGCTTGGTTTCCACTGAAGGGACAGGTGCAAGAATTTATAGCAAATCCCAACCCTTTATTCAGAGTAGGAACAAACTCAAGGACGAGGAGGAAGCAAGGCATGCAATTTCATTAATATTATTCTTCTATGTTGCTCAGAGGTGCTTTTCCAATTGATCAAATCCTGTAATCATTCAAGACTCATGGATTTTTGTTCTCCCCATTATCTTCTTGGGCATCAATATTTTTTTTTAAACAATGGTTATTGGAGAAGCGTAGAAAAACTTTGAAGCAATCTAGGCTTCAAACCCTTGAAAACAAATTATGATGATTTTATAGGTGGGCTTACTGGAAGTCTACCAAGACTCATTAATTTTGTTGAAGGAAAATCTCAATAAAAAATTAAAAATAAAATCTAGTCGGGCTCCATTATTTTTTTTTTGTGGATGGAGAGCTTTATTGGTCAAAAATTTGCCTTAGGTAAGGGTTTGTTAATTAGCATGCCTTAGACTCGACCAACATTGAAAGACCGAGAGGAATAAATACCTCTCGTACCAATGTCGAGAGATGGGTTGGTTCCCTTGCTATTCTAACTAGGGGTTTAAAGATTAAAGAACTGGAAAGGAATGGTAAATATGGCCATAGGCCAGATAGAATAGGGGTGATGGACTAATAGCACGATAACTCTACTGCAAACCAAACCAAATAGCCCTCAAATATAGACAACTAACAAAAATTAAAACTAAACATCTAACATGCATAATCTCCAGGGCTACTCCAGAGGTTCACGTTTTATCAGAAGCTAAATCCAGATATTAGAATTCAAGCCTACAAAAAAAGTAGAGAACTTAATAGAAGATAAATAATAGAAGACATACACATAAAATAGAAGTCCAGAGTTAGAGCCAGACATCAGCTATATTGATAGCAGAATTTGGGTTACATCAAGCTTCTAGAAAAAATCCATCATTTTACAATAAAAGAGAAATCTTATATAGCAAATTATGTCGCTTGAAATATTAAATGCACACCTACAAAACATGGTGGTGCCAACCAATATAAGATTTACAAGGGAGTACAGTCATGAAATAGTTATTAGGCATGGTCGGGACTAATGACTCCTTGAAAATGCAATTGAGCTCCTTTAATACCCTGACAGGCTTGGCTTGCTGGTGCTGCCTCCTCACTCATGGGGACCGCTTCTGTGGAAGATAGAATTGAAATCCTGAAACATCCAGTCTAGAAGCTTCTCAGAATGGTTGTGCTCGAATGGATAAGGATGTACCTTAACTTTGCTGATGTGGAGTGCAACTGAGAAAGACCAATGCCAGAGTTGACAGATCCGGATATGAAGTGAAACTGGCCCATTGCGCAGCTGCCTGGCACAACAAAAATGAGTGCAAGGCCTTGTGCAGGAGAAAAGGATTGCAAGAATGAGGTCTTGGGAGATGAACCTCTGTTTAAAATTCAACCGATGAAGCATAGCCAGATAGTGCACAACAGCCTTGCACATCTCAGGGAGTGCACCATAGTGTTGCACACCTAAGGGAGTGTGCCATAGTCTTGCGCACCTTAGGGAGTGCATCACAGTATTGCGAACCTTAGGGAGTGCACCACATTCTTACCTACACTTAGTCATTTTCATGTCGAAGTTGGGTGCTATGCTTTTGACCATTTTAACAAGTGTTGCGCTCTACTGGTAGTGCGTTCCTCAAACTGGGCTTATCTATTTTGTCCCAAGACTGGGTTGCGCTCTTCCTTCTCCATGGGGCCAAATTGCATCAGGGAACTTGGCACGAAACACCATTGCCATTGAAAGGAGGATTTTATTGCATGGTCAGTAGACAAAAACAACTACACATTGTTTCAGGCGCTGCAGAAAGGGTTTGACAGCAAAACTCAGGAGAGAGAAAAAATACATTCAAAAAATGAAAACAGAGATTTTGAGGAGCAAAAATTACTAGAAAGTTGAATATACATCATGTTGCAGAAATGACAATAAGCTTCAAGAATGTGTTATTGAACATGGAATACTAATTGTTGCTCCAAGACAGCCATGCTTCCCAAAAATTATGATGGCCTTATAGGCCCTGAAAGCTTCCTTACTTCCTTGGCGATGTCAGACAAGGAATTTCTTTATATTAACCTCCAATAAGGTGTAATTTATTCAGATTTTCTTTATCTTAACCTCCAATAAATTATAATAATTAAATATTAAATAATGTGATAAATATAATACTATGTGCATCAATGGTTGCATTGTTTTCTCAAGAATACTAACGATTGTAAAGTTTTGATATAGAATCAAGGATTGAAATATGTATTGAAGAATGAATATTATAATCAGTTGAAATATAAAGTGTAATAATTAAATATTAAATAATGTGATAAATATAATATTATATGTATCAATGGTTGCATTGTTCTTTTTTTTTAAAGCAAAAACCCCTTGCGGGGCCACCTTGGTCTGAGAGACCATGACCAGGGGGTTCTACATCGTAAAATTCACCTGGGAGTCACGCTCGGCCCTGCCACACCAACATTATCAATTGGATTTTGGGTACCCAATTCAACTTTTTGGTAGGGTGGAGAGTGCATTGTTTTCTTAAAAATACTATTGAATGCAAAGTTTTGATATGGAATCAAGGATTGAAATATATATTGAAGAATGAATATTATAATCGGTTGAAGTGTAATCGTTGTAATATAATTGGTCATGAAGAAGTAATATGTTAGAATATTTATTCATGTAAATTTTGTGGAAGAAATAATCATTCCCCACCTAATTGTCGATATAAGGAAAATAAATATGAAAACTTAGAAAAAATGTTATTGATGAGATTAGACAATCTTCTTCAAAGTCATAAAAAATGAAGCTAAATGGTCCAAAGATCAAGATAGGAAAGAATAAGAACATATGAATATCATAATCTAGAGCAATGTCAAAATAGGAACAAAAGAAATATTAAATCATCTTTTACCTCAAGATTAGATTAATGATTAATTGTTTGATTTTTTAGAAAGATAGGAAATTAGAAGATCAAGCACAATGCAAGATTATCTGACAATAACGAAGACAAAGATTGAAGACTAAAGTCTTCAAAAACCAAATAATGTAATACAAGAGGGTTTTGGAGAATTTACAATATTTGGTACATGCTAATGTACCCCCATGGTAGATTCTTAAAAAAAAATTATTTCTTCCTCTTTTAAAATTTAATATTCAAGAAGCAATAGATCTGAATTCGGTAGTAGGAGAAAGGTCAAAGGGAGGCACTTCTTGGGTACAAGTTTTGAAGAGATATCTTGTTTTGCAAGCTATCGATGACATGACCACTATTAAGAAGGGGAAACCTGGTCTACATAAGAAGGTAATATTGACGGTGATTATCTGCCAAAGGAATCCGTAGAGGAGAAAGGATGGGGTATATAGGTATTTTGAAGGAGAAGCAGGAAAGGCGATAGGCAAGGGTTTTGTTGTGACAAAATCCCCTAAGGATGCGGATAGGAGAGATTCTAACCCTTTGGATCTAGGAGTAGTAGATATAAATTTGACAACAACAGAAATGTCAAAGGGAGGCACTTCTTAGGTGCAAGTTTTGAAGAGAGATCAAAATTCACAAGAAGAGGAATTTGTTATGTCTTCGGATTTGGATGAAAAGGGTTTTACTCTTAAGGTCACAAAAATTTTTATTGACAAAGCGATTCAAAAAGGACAAAATTCTTTGGTCAAGAAATTTTTGCCTAATAAACCAGATTTAGATACAATAAGGAAGTCGGTTTAAGATAAATGAAAACTTCTCGGGTAGGACATAGTGGTGGCTTTTCTTAATAATTTTTTGTTCTTAAATTTTCAAATCCTGAGGATATGTGAAATTTTTTGTTGAGGAGCCCATGGTTTTTTGGGAGGAGAGGGTTATTTTTACAAAAATAGAATCATGGCTTTAATCAAGCCACAATCTCTCTTCAATCGATGACCTTAAGGGTGAGTCTATCGAGGCTTCCAAAAAAATTTGGGATGATAGTATTATTCTTGAGATAGCTAAAGCGATTGGAAAAATGGTTGCTTTTGATTTAGCTACTAAATCCAGATCAAAATTATAGCGATCTATTTTTGAGTATAGGCAAATTTGGTTGAACTACTATTTAAATCTATTAGGCTAGTTTCAGTTTATAGGGAATGGGAACAAGATATTTAGTATGAAATTCTCATTCCCTTATGTAACCTTTGTAAAAGGGTAGGTAATATTTGGAAAACATGCATAGAAAATCCTAAGGAGAAAGTTACGAATAATAGAACTAGACAATCTTTGAGTGTTTGGAAGAAAAAGAAAACCAAACAAGTAAAAGTTCTAGGGTAGAAAGAAATTGGTGAAAGTAGTAAGGGTCCATCTCCAAATAGTTTGAGGTTCTTGCTACCCTTGAAGGGAATGGAATTTTTGGAGGGGAATAGTTTGTTTCAAAAACTCAACCTAGAGGTATTAATGAACCGATGACTGAGGCTTTGATTGAAAAGGAAAATAATTCTTCTTTGCATGTAGAAGAGAATATTGAGAAAGAGCCACACTCTCCAACAGGGTTGAAGAAAAAGAGCATAGAAATGAGGGTTTCGAGAGAAACCACTCCTTAACAAAATGTGATATTGATTTGCTATGGAAGAAAAATAAATAAAAATATTAACATTATTCAGAATGGGTCTGGGGATGAAGAAGATGGAGGAAAATGGACTTCTACTAATGATTCAGAGTTGGAAAAGGAGAAAAAAAAGTTATCTAGAAATATTCTGTTGGAAGTAGTAGAAAATCTAAGAAGGTTGATTTAGGAATTTTAGTTTCTCAAGGAAGGCCCAATCTCTAGGAATTGAGAACCAAAATCGTTGCTAAGGATGTAGCTAATGGGAAGCAAAGAATTTTGTCTTTGGGAGGAGGACAACTTCCTCAACTTGATACAAAATAAATTTTCTATCTTGGAATATTCGAGAAGGTGAAGAATTCAATTTGGAAAACAACTCAGGTGGAAATGGTTCCTACTAATGGTGTGTTTGGGGGTTTATGGACTTTATGGAATCGAAGTGGTTGGAGGAACAATGTTTGTAGATTAATGACAAGTTTATTTCCATTTTGTTCACATGATTTAAAAACTAAATTTAATATTTTCTCGTTGTTGATGGGAAATTATAACTAGTAGTATGTTTAGACTATTAATGTTTTGGTCATTGCACTTTTGGTCAAAAAATGTTGTATTGTTAAAAAAATGCAGAATTTGATTTGTAAGAAGATAAGTTATTTTTTGTGCCTGGATTGATTCATTTATTTTTCTTAGATTTCTAGAAGTTGTAAAAGGTAAGGGTCCCTTTCAAAACCCTATTATTTACCAATATCAAAAAAAGCATCTAACATTATATAGCTACTTGTTTATTTCTTATAATAAGCATGCATTATATAAAACAAAAGCTTTGAAATCTTTATATTTGATTATCTAATATTCATAATAAACTCAAAAATAATGCAAGCTAAGAGGAAGGGCAAGCCAATAGGAAGTGCGAGCCAATATTCAATCATGGCAAAAGAGCGACAAGATTTATTTGGAGTGCATCATTACTTCAAACCCTTACCATGAATGCGTGAAACATTATTTCCAAAAAAATGATGAAGTGAAGGAACGTTGGGAAAAAAGTGATAGGGGCTATTGTGAGCAAAGATGAAGTGAAATTTGGGAGCGAGTGCGAAGCATGAGAGAATACAAGTTTGTAGAGAGTGCCATCTAAGAGGGAATGCAAGCCAAGAGTAAGCCTCATTAGCTAGTATGGAAGGAAAGTCATAAGTTGGAGATAAGAAAAAGAGCGAATATATGGCAAGTTCAGTCTAGGTAGTAGATGTTACACCAAAAGTGAGTATCAAGGATGAGATAATTGAGCATGATATAATGGTTCTTAAAAGTAGAAGGTTAACATGTAAGTTCCATAGATCATGGTCAAGGTTTTTGGAGATTCAAAATTTGATCAAATGGAAGTGGGGATTAAACTCAAATTACTCTATGACTTTTCTTCCTAAAGGTTTTTTCCTCACCATATTTTCTGGTTCAAAAATTAGGGATAAAATAATGGTTTGTGTTCCATGGTTTAGGTGAAGAGATGCACTTTATTTGAGACCATACAATGAAAAATTTATGTTGAAACATAAAATATTAAGAAGCTTCCAGTATGGGTTAGGCTTTTTGGGCTTCCATATTAGCTTATAAAGAAGGTTTTAAAGAATATTGGAAATACCATATGGGAATTCATTAAGGAAGGACTAACTACTAAGGAGCAAAAGCATGCTATATATAATCGAAAATGTGTTGCTATGATTATTTCAAAACCTTTGCCACAATACATTAAGATTAAATCTAAATCAAGAGAATGGGATCAACAAGTAGATTATGAAAATATTGTATTTCTTTGCCACAATTGTTATGAGATTGGACACATGGCAAGAGTTTGCAAAGTGAAAACTATGAAGAAAGAGAAAAATTCTAGCCATGAGATAAACTTCAAGACAAAGCAAGAAAATCGTATAGTAATAGAATCTAGATCAGATCAAGGATATTCCACTCTAAAATAAGAGACACAAAAATTCTATCTATAGTATCATATGACAGGTTCAAAAAGAATTAAAGGTGCAAAAAAATATGTGGAGAGAAATCCTAAAATAAAGACAAAAAAAAGGTCAATTTTATTCCAAGTAAATCATCTTCATTTTCCTCATGTAGTATATAATCCTTTTTAGGTAATAAAAGTGAAAGGGGTGAAGATGGTATCCCTTTCACTTTAAGGTTTCAATAGTAGGATAATAAAGAAATGGGGATGGATGAAACCCATAACAATATAGGTTTTCTAGGGAAGAATAAGAAGATAATTTTTATAGAAGATCATCCTTGCACTTTAAGGTTTCTAGGGCAACATAAACAAGATTGTGCTTTTGAGGTTATTCATTGGACTTCAGATACTTTAGAACAAGGTAAACCTAAGATGATAAGTCTTACTATGATTCATGTAAGAATATTGAAGATATTGATGAAGATGAAATTATTGCTAGGAATGAAAAAAGAGAGGAAGGCCTAAGAAGCAAAAATAAAGAGAAAAATTATTGTAGTGGTAAAGGCTTTGGCCTCTCTTTAAGATGTCTAAGGTTCAAACCCCACTTAGTAATAGGGGACTAGGACCCCTCATAAAAACCTATGTAAACTTATTGAAAAAACAAAGAGAAAAAGAAACCCGGAGGGATATTGATATGGGAAAACAAAAGCAAATATCACAAGTGCTAACAAGAAGTGGGGCTAAACCCACAAAAAACAATAATGAAAATAATATATTGGAATATTAGTGGAATAAATAAGAACCCTAAAAAAAGGTATTAAGAAATTGTGAGGTTTTTATAGACAACATATTTATAGATATAGAAGTTAGGCAACAAATATTTTAGCCATTCGTGGTGTTGAATTTCATCTTGATATAATTTAAATTTCAAAAGGCATATGATATAAAATGAGTTGATTGTGGAAACTTAGTAGTTAGCAGTTTGAGGAATATGGAGAATATCTTTAATAGAAAGGCAAATGAATAATATCTTTGATAGAAGGGTAAAGTTGGATATGCTTTAATTAACTTGTTAGAAATGTAATGAGAGCAATGCAAGGTTTTATTTTTGTAATGGGAGTGGCCCCCAGTAGAAGCCAAATATAGCTTATTAAAAAATAAAATAATATAAACTCAAAAATAAGATCCAAAGTGTTGATTGAAAAAATAATTTCTAATAAGTTATATGCCATGTCTATTGGGGGTCACTCCCATTTAAATGTCAAAAATATCATATTTACTAGTAGATCAATTAAGTCAAATCCAACTTGCCTTTCTATCAAAGATATACTTCATCTTGCTCAAACCATTATGTTTCCTCTATCAGCTCATTAACATCATACAATTAAGATAAAATATCCCTTAGTTAGGTACTTTCTAAAATTTGAATTTTCCAAGATGAACATTAACACAATGTTTGGATAAATTATTTGCTACCATTTCCTCCTCTACAAGATATTACTTTCAATAATAGCTTATAGAAATAAAAAATAATGTTATTGTTGATCTAATTTCCACATTCATTTTTTATAGTATTAATAACAATTTGTTAATCCCTTTCAAATTAAATATATCTCCATCCTTTTTGAATGATGATCATTGTGATTATTTTAAGAAGTAATGTAGTCTCTACATAGTTGTTCATTAAAGTTCCATATGATTTTGAGTAAGTGTAGTAGTCTAACTACTACCATTTCACTCCAACCATAAGACCAACCACATAAATGAAATTAGAGTCAAAATTTATCATCATTCCATTCAAAAGTAGAGATTTAAATCCAAGCTCAAAAGAGGGGAGAATGAGACATCACTTCAATTTTCTAATAAGTATGGAAATTGGTGATTATTAGAAAATTAATGATTCATTGGCTTCTCTTCCAACATTGACATCAGATCATTCATATTTATTAAAATGGCTAAGTATGAAAATTGGTGATTCATTAACAAATCAACAATTCATCAAATTTCCTTTAACATCATTATCATGACATCATCTAGACTTATTAAAATGGATAAGCATGGAAACTAGTGGTTCATCAATAAATCAACGATGTGTCAACTTCCATTCCAACATTAACATGATGTCATCTAGATTCATAAAAATGGATAACTACAAAAATTGGTGATTCATCAACAAATCAATAATTTGTTAGCTTCCCTTCCAATATCAGCATGAGGTCATCTAGATTTATCAAAATGGCTATGTATAAATATTGGTAATTCATTAGCTAATAAGTAACTTGTCATATTTCCTTCCAACATAAACATGACTTCATTTAGATTTATCAAAATGGATAAGTATAAAAATTGTCATTTTTTTAATAAATTGATGATTCATCTATAAATCAAGTGAATCAATAGATAGAGAGTCATGGCCACAAAATTTGAGACAATATTTTCAAGGAAATAGCTTGGAAAATAATATTATGTCTTCAAGTGGCACTAGTGGAGGAGTGAGAGTAGCTAAAGTCATGTAGATATAGTTTAGAGGTAATTCTAGTTAGCTAAACATCAAATTTTCTAAAGATAGTACTAAATTAGATATTTACTAAGAGTAGAATTAGTTTACATCAGTTAAAAAGTTAGGTAAAACTTTTTTTATAAATAAAATCTAAAATCTCATTTGTAGGGATATTTTGTCCATTTATGAATATTAGAGCTATACTTTGTGATTGTGATTTGTATTCACAAACTCATATTATAATTAATAAAAAGATTTTTCATGTCATTTGCTAATCAATTGTCCTTTGACCTCTTGATTCATGGATGAATATTGCTTGTTGCTCTACCCTTTTGCTTATTATTAGTCACTTCTCCTATTGGTGTATGTTATTCAAATTTTCAATGACATTGATGTTATTTGTTCACTTTGAAATATTTTAATTGATCAACACTAATGTCGCTATGCTTTTGACCATATTTTCTTTCTTGCATTTACCTTACATTCCTCACATCCTTTCCCTTTAAAATTTACTTTTATGCATATAGATTAGTTTAGTTTAGATAGATTGGTGAGTAGTCATCCTAAATATAGATATTGGTAAGTATTTGTCCCTTCCTTCCAATTGTTGAAAAGTAACTTCATGGGAACATACAATTTCACTAGTCCAATAGTTTACGTCATGTTGTACGAGACCACATGCATGCTTTTCACTTAAAATCAAGCCTAACCTACTTAAATTTATTTCTAATTCTATACGAATCCACTTCAAATTATTTTAGATCTATAAAAGAGTTAGTTCATAACATAAAACACATAAAACCCATATAATTTGAATCAAAATTGTGTTAACAAATTATCAATAATATCTCACAAGATAAATTCACTGGATCTCACAATAACATGCATAAATCACTAAACATCAAACTCACTAAAAATATTTATTGAAACTACTAAAGTAATGCATAAATGAAATGCTCCCTCAAGTTACATATGACATGGATTTGTCTTCAATATACACATACATGAGACTCTTCATATTACATAATTCTTGATCTTTGCTCTCCTCAAACTCATGAGAGAACCAACTCTTCATATTTCTTTTTTACATAATAAATATCACATATTATATAAAGATAAAGTCTCTCATGATTACACATAACTCCCTACTTCTAAACTTGACACTTCACTCATATAACTCACACTTACACACATGACACCTCACACTCATAACTCCACACTTATTTACATGACACATACTCACACTTAATAACTTGACACATACTATAGACTCAAATATTAAACACACACCCTAATATAAATATTTACAAAGGTACCAAATAATGTAATACCTCCAACATCCCCCATTATATTATTTGGTATGAAGACCTTTTACCTTCATGTACTTTCAATCTTGAATTCTTATCTTGGTTTTTTGGCTTTGGTTTTGGCACTCCTTCAAGTTTTGGTTTTGAATATGTCCCTTTATTGTATTCCATGTGCCTATCATGCTTATGAATAAGCTATTACAATAATATAATATAGAATATAACAATTAATATCATTGTGAAGATTTCAAATTATTGCTAATAATTCCACAAACACATTTTGAACCAATACACATGCTTTATGTACATTCTTTATCTATATTCAAATCTCTTTTTTCATATGTGATACAAGAATGGATTTGGAAATGAAGAACTAGTTTATTTCATTCACGAAACTTGTTTAAATAGGTAAATTTCATTACCTTTGATATCCTTGTAGAAGCCTAAGGATCATATCTTCAGATGGGATTGAATTAATTACAAACATGGTAAATACCATCCCAAATATCATAAACTATCTAAAGGTCAACTTTTTTATTAAATGTCTAACAATGTAATTTTATTGCGTAACTATTACATGTCACCTACAAATTTAATATAATATTAAATATTAAAATCCATTTCCTATCATTCCTCTCAGAAACAAAAGCATTGGACTCCAATGAATTACAAAATAGGAGGAAAAGTATCTAAGACAGTCAAGAATCATGACAGAGAAGGAGAATATTGAGAATGAGAGATCTAGCGAACCGGATGTAAAAGGTATGAGAAAGTGATGTGCTTGATGTGGTGTTGCCTTGAGAATTTTTATGAGTCTTACCTATAAAGATATGAGTTATGCTAAAAAACTAAAATCCACTGAGAGAGATGAGTCGCTCGAGGGCAAAAACAACTCCAATTGTAGGAGTACCCATGTGATTTCCATGATCACATAAAAAAGGGCCATGGTCTTGTGAAGGAAGATACAATGACAACTTCATCTATAGGAGTATCCAAATGCAAGGGCCATGGTTTGGAGGGTAGTCTACTTTCAAAATATTCTCTAAGGTTGAAGGTGGACTAAGGAGTTTTGCATATGATCAAAAATGCACTCCATGATATAATAATTATTTTTGAAACTAATTTTGGAAAACCAAAACTTTGGAGCACCTCAAGTCAAAGTAGCCCTTTAAAAAATAGATAGATAGATACACACACAACTTTTATTCATGAGAGTCCTTCATTCCTTGTATTTCTTCTAACATCTAGTGGAAAATATAAGATGCTTGCTCTTTGTTTGCAATTGATTATACCATATTTCGTAAGAACAAATTATTTATGGATATTCTTATATTTTATGTTTTTCATTTAATTTTTTAATTTGTTCGTAAATAATTAAGTTATTTTTTAGTTTTGGAAAACCAAAACTTTGGAGCACCACAAGTCAAAGTAGCCCTTTACAAAATGGAAAAATTATGCTTCTACTAGATCCGACTCAAAAAATGCTTCCTAATGAGTATAAATATACTTATACTTGGGAAGCATATTTGATTTTCAAGAAAGAGGCTCACCAAGCAAAAAGAAAGAGTGAGGTAATTTTCCCTCCAAGCAAAATCTTGGAGGAATATTCCATAGTAGGTTCTCTTAAATAGAATATTTTAAGAGTATTCCTAGGAAAATTATTCAAATAGTTTATATGGCCTCCCTTATTTTTCAAATACATTGTAAAAAAGAAAAACAAAGGTAATAAAGGCTTTAAAGTCTTTCCCATGCTCAATGTGGGACTAAAGGAGAAACCATTTATTTTTTCACAATGGGTCTACTGGACAAAAAGCATCTTGAAGAGGTGTCATGTGTTGTGAAGTAGAAAGCAACTAAACTAATATGTGGGACGGCCTTAACAATAGACAACCATCCATATCATGTCGAAAGGCCAACATGGCTTCCTTGTGGCTAGGGATAGACATTATGAAACATGGAGCTGCCTAAATTTAGTGCAAGCATATGCATCCATTACTGTCCAATTAGTTGGCTAGGGCTTTTATAGTGAACATATTGCTCAGCCAAAGTCTCAATTTGCTATGAGTTTGTTATTTAACATACAGCAAAGTATGCTCTCCCATGACTTAATGCATTGATTTGATATAGATTTTAGTAAATTCTAAGAATTATCCATGCAAAACAATCTTGTTTATGACTAAAGGCTCGATCTCCCACTGAAGCACAACACTTTCCCATTAGCACCAGGTCTCATCCCAAGATATAGATTAGGTGGGTTAAAAATGGAGGTAACTCTTCACCTTGAACATGAGTAACATAAAAAAAGCACGTTGATGAAGGAGGTAATGATGTTATCATTGTTGCATTGACAAAAGAAATCAAACTATTGACAAACAACAAATGCTTTGCATAGTAATGTTGTTATGACACATCTAATATTTAATTTCATAAATAAACTAGAATTACTTAACATGAGGAATAATATTCTCTTCAAATTTTTGGGCCCTTTTGGAAGGATTTGAGGGTGATGGGTTTGATAGTTTCCCTCACATGTTGAATATGCAATCACAACAAGACCATACTCGATGCTCTGCATCACCACAATATTTTCCCTAATGGAAGAGAGTACAAGATGAGAAGATGAGTGGAAATCTTGGATATAAAGATGCAAAACTAGGTTTTGGGCCATGGTATCTCTTGACCTCATTCATTGTGTCAGATAAGTTGCATAACACTTCTTACATTTGTCTTTAGAATAAAAGCAAGTGTACACCAACAACAACACCACCTAAGAGGGCTATGGTAGTCAACTTGATATTGACATAGGAAATTGGATTCTCCATGGCATACCTAGCACCAACCTGTGCATCCAAATGCATTACATGAGAAAAGGGTACCACATCAAACAACTTCTTTAAAAAATATCCACCATTTATATCTCCTTCCACAATGAAAATCCCATGATTTTCAAGCACCCTCTAACGAGATTTATTCAAAGAAGGATCATAGTAATCGTTGAAATTATCTAGACCAACAAAAATCGAAAGGCTTATTGAGACAAATAAAAACAAGGATAAATAAATAAATTAGAACCCTTTGCGCAAAAGTTAACATAACTAATGATAATAAGGATGGAATTACAGAGGGGGAGGGGAATTTCCCTTTATAGGGTAGGATAAACCTGCTCAAATAACAAAATGATACAGGAATGGATTTGGCAATGAACCTATTTATTTCATTCATGAAGCTTGCTTAAATACATAAATTACACCACCTTTGATATCCTTTTAGAGGCCTAAGTATCAAATCTTTTGATAGTATTGAATTACTTACAAAAATGGTAGAGACCATCCCAAATGTTAGAAACATCCAGAGGTTAGCTTTTTGATTAAAGGCCTGACAATGCAAGTTGGTTGCCTAACTATTACATGTCGTCAACAAATTTTAATATGCCATTAAATATTACATTGAATATTAAAGTCCATTCCCTATCAATATGTCATATCCATTTCTTGAACAAGATAAAAAATTTAATGTGTTGTCATTGTTTTATAAGTACCACAAAGAACCTTATGTTGAACTTCTTTTTACTTGAATTATATATGAGGAACATTTTTCTTATCCATATTGATTGGTTCTGTGTGAGATCATTGTTTGGAAATCTCCATGATGCCTTAGTTTATTCCATGTTCAAATATGTTATTGAAAGACATTTTGGAACTTCATTACTCTTGGATGGTATCTTGTAATTCATCTTGAACATTTTTGAATAATTGCAAATCAATACTATATTTCCTTAAATATTTATCTCTTGCTCTTGATTTATCTTTTGCAATCTTCTTTTTTTCATTCAAGGTTCTTCAAATTAATTTCCTTTGATGTGGAATTCCTTATTACTCCCAAATTAAAATTTTCTCTTTTACTCATCAATTTTTCTTCAATTTAATTTTTAAATTCAATTGTTTTTCTTTCTTCAAATGTTTCCTCAATTTTTATTCTCCAAATTATCTTTCTTCAATTTAAACAACTTCTTATAACTCCCTTATTCAATTCAATTTTCTTTTCAATTTTAATTTCAATTTTCAAATTCTTCAATTTCAATTTTTTTATTTCCTTCAATTTCTTCTTATAACTCCCATAATTTCATTCTTCAAGTTTTCAATCTTTTTAATATTCAACTTTTCTTTCAATTAATTGTTCTTCTTCTTCTTCAATCTATTCTCCCATTTCTTTAATTCCAAATTTCAATAATTTTCACTTTCAAATTCCAAATCTTTCTTCAATTAAATTTCAAATTTTCATAAACTTATTATATCTCCCTTCAATTCTATTAATTTATTTTCCAATTCAATTTATTTTATTCTTTAAAATTTTCCTTCAATTCATTTTTTTAATAATCAATTCATTTAATTCCTTATTTCCTTCAAATATTTAATTTCTCCTTATTAAAACTCCCATTCATTCATTCTTCACTTCTTCAATTTATTTATTCATTCACCTTCTTATATCTCTAGTAAATCAATTTACTTTAATACATTTTAAATCAAATGTGTGCTTGAATAATATAATGGTAAAAAATATACCTTTAGACGCTTATCCATTGAATGCATTTGGATGTCTTGCTAAGGCAATTTAATATTGATTTTCCTTTACATTAGGTCAAATCATCTACATGCTTAAACTTCCAAAAATTACCTTTGCCTTGGGCATTACTCAACTGGCTTCTATTATGCCATGTTTTGCTTGATTTCTCCTATCATTTCTAAATAATTCTTAGATGATTCTCAATCTGCACCAGATGCTTTGAATGTCTTTACTCTTTGCAACATTCATTTGTTGAATACTTGTAGCCTCTAGACAACATGAATATCTCCTTTATTTGATAGGCATTCTCCATATATTTTGGATTTCATGCTCTATGTCTCTCCATTGGACGTATCCTTTTCTACATAGCTTCCTCATTGGATTTCTCTTCACTAGATATTTCCATTCCTTTACAACTTATTGGACATTTTCTCTTCTATATAGTTCTTGGACATTTCCTTTCTTGCACATCGTTTTGGTTGAACATATCTCCATTGAACTTGCATTCATATTCTTTCACCTTCAAACTTCTTCCTCTAGCACTCAACATTATTTTCCAGCAATAATTCCTCCTTCATTTCTCTTACTCCCATTATTCTTCTCACATTTCTCCCTATAACTATCTCACTCAATGCGGCTCTTCCAAGCTCACACAAGGTGGCTCTGATACCATTGTTAACAATTTATAAATAATATCTCATAGGATAAATTCACAAGATCTCACAATAACATGCATAAATAAATGAGCATCAAACTCATTGAAAAATCTTTATTGAAACTACTAAAGCAATGCAAAAATGAAATGCTTCCCCGAGTTATATAATACATGGCTTTGTCTTCAATATATACATACATGAGACTCTTCATATTACATGACTCTTGACCTTTACTCTCCTCAAACTCATGGGAGAACCAACTCTTCATATTTCTCTTTTACATAATAAATCTCACATATTACATAAATATAAAGTCTCATTGTTACACAGATCTCCCTACTTCTAAACTTGACACTTCACTCATATAACTCACACTTACACACATGACACCTCATATTCATAACTCCACACTTATTTATATGAAACATAGTCACACTTAATAATTTAAAACATACTATAGACTCAAATATTGAACACACACCCTAATCTAAATATTTACAAAGGTACCAAACAATGCAATACCTCCAATAATTTGTGCATATTTTATCTAGATCTTGCAATTTTGCATCTAGATCATAAGTTTATAAAGCAATTATAAATTCACTTCCAACTTGTTGAAATCCATGAAATGGTCTCTCTATTGATAATAAAAAGCATAAAACTCTACTTGGATTGAATAATTCTAATTTTATTTTACCTTTGAATTTTGTAGGTTTTGTAGGCACATGTCCCAAGAAAATTAAAAGACTTTCAAAATTGTCCAAAGTATTTACCCAAGTACTTAGAACAATAATTTATTTATTTTCTAGTGATCTACTTATTAGGCAAAACAAATGAATCAAGGCAGAGTAATTAACCTTCTTGAACACAAATAAAAATCCAAATACTGTCAGGAGGGAAACTAATGGGATTATTTCATTGATAAAAGTGGTTACAATATATAGGCATAAGCCTATATTCAACACATGACACTTGTCAAGTGAAACTGACAAGTGTCAAGGTGAAGGCATAGTGCACTTTAACTCTAACATTCTCCCTTAAAGTGCACTATCCTAACTAAAGAAGAAACAAAACAAGTCAACATTAGGTAACATTCCCCCTTAATGTTGACTTCTCTAAAACAACCTATCATCCTCACTTATTGCTGATTTGGTCTAGGCTCGTGCTCTGTGCTCTTGGATCTCCAACTGTGAATAATGCTAGATTCACTATGTATACATCTCGATCTGTTGCCTCAGGGTCAGCCACTTCCATGGGTCTGTTGCCACTGGGTCAGCTATCTAAGTGCCTCAGGGTTAGCCACTTCTAGGTCTATTGTCTCTGCAGGTCATCCTCAGAGGATGTTGCCTCTCGTAGGTCACTAAATATATTCACCATGAGTATGAAATCCCTCCTCATGGTGAACTCAATCTAGAAGGTGTCGGTCTCTACCGAAAATGCACCTAATTAAAGGAAAAACGAGCCATATAAGAGTGTCGATCTCTGTCGAAAATGCACTCAATACAATAAAATGAGCCATAGATCCAAATAGTAGGAGAGAAGAAGAAAAGAAGAGAATCTTCTAAAGTGTCTTCGTCTGTAGTCTTCAAAAGTAGATCCGAAAAAGCCTCGGATAGAGTCTAGGGTGTCTTTGTCTGTAGTCCCTAGTATAAGTGTCCTTATGGTGACCATGTCATCCCACCAAAATGCATGGGTAACCAGCCGCTGTATTCGCCAAGTGTATAGATAAGGTCACTAGGTACAAGGATCACATATAAAATTACCTTGGGAGTGTCGGGTACAACCAAGAGTGCACTCCAAGGTAGAAAAACTTTGAGGCTTAAAAAAATCAAATGAAATAGCCTCAAAATTACAATATGACACCACCATTGTGTCCATCACGAAAAAAATTTCCAATGACTATAAATACCCCTATACTTGGGTTTGAATGGGGCCTTTAACTTGCTAAAAAAACAATAGCATGCCTCTCTAAGCAGCAAAAATAAACAACATCACTCAATGGCGGCATCGCTATCAGGCGAAATAAAAATAGTCTTAAAATTTTCACATTCAAGTGAATTACAATGGCTATCTGGAGACTCCGACAGGTAAAATATGGTCAAAACCACATAAAATATGGAGGGAATAAACAAGACAGCCAACATTAACCTCCAACTCGGATCACTCATCAAGGACATTCCAAACACCATACAGTACACCAAGAAGATTCCACCAGAACCCAACATCTCTGCGAGAGAGAAGCCGAAAGAGCAAGTTATATTTTCCCTTGATTAGAAGGAAATGGAAAAAGACGACAGAAGTGCTTGAAAAAAAGCTGGCATTAGAAATCTTAAGCATGACGCTCGAAGAGGCCGTGTCTTTAGGCAGAGATTTCAGCCATTATCTCAATCTCATGGGCATAGCAGAGACTCATCACCGGGTGCGTCAAACCAGGAACACTGTTCACTTGTCAAAAATCCTGTGATGATGTTTTGGCAAGATGATTCAGAATGGAACCTCTCGAGATGAACTGTATGATGTTGTTTGTAAATAGGAGGTTGAAATTGTTTTGACTGCACATCCGACACAAATAAACAGACGAACTTTGCAATACGAGCATTTGTGAATTGCACATCTATTGGAATACAATGATCGACCAGACCTGACCCATGAAGACAAAGAAATGTTGATTGAAATTTTGATGAGAGAGATTACTTCTTTATGGCAAACATTTTGAGACATTGGATGCCATCCTTCGCTGGAAAGTGCCCTCGATCTGCAAGCTTAAAAAAATGATAAATATTATAGAGTCAAGATGCACAAGAGATGTGAGGCGGTCAAATATTTAAAGCATGCCAGAACTGCCACCACAACGCCTTCAGTCAAATACTCTCAAGTCGAGTTGAACTCCATTTTTCTCCCCCCATCTCGCAACAAAAACTGCCTCTGTTTTTTTGTTGTACTCTTGGTATTCTTCTCAAAATCCTCCACAATTTTCCCCATAGCACGCACTCAATTTTTGTCTAATTTTGTGTTCTAAAAAACATTTGGAGTTCAAAAAACTTTGACAGGACTTTCCACACGAGCTTCACCACAAGTTTCACACTTATTAGCATCCATGAATCATGCTAAGCAAAACAAATCAGGTCATGGGAGACGCCAAAAAACAACGGGAAGGATGTCTGTCAGTTTCATCCTTAGTTGTCGCAGCAAATATCTAAATAGGGGTGATGAGGCAAACACATGGCGGCTGCTGTAAATATGAAACTGTCATAGAATCATGCTCCAGATTAGTGTCTGCTAAAATGTCTTCCATAGCCCACACCATAATTCCCCAATCTGTAGTGTCTTGCCTTCATGCGCTACCTGGATGAGGAGAAGGACTCTATTGCTAACACCATCGTCGCTATTCGAGGTCGCGTCGCTCTAAAGCCTACGAGGGGGCCAACGACATTTGCAGGAGGAGCAGTAGCACCGTCTTCAACATTTGTCAGCGTCGTCGGCCTTGCTGCTCGATGATCATGTCATCCATCTCACCTAAGCTCGAACCTGAAATGCTTATCAAGATCGAAGACGCCAAAAACACAGACGAGAAAAAAAAAAAACTAGAGCACGTCGCCTTCACGAAAAAGAGAAGTTACACTGTCAAAATTCAAATACATTATCGAAAAAACACAGAGCAAAAAATGCTAGGAATAAATAATGTCATCTTTGAAGGCAATGCCTCAGGTCTGTCTGGCTCAGACAGTAAGGGGGATCTCTCTACTCAGTCTCTAAATGTGGATACATTGTTGCGAACAACTCATGCTGATGGGGATCATAGAAGTGAAACAAGTAATGGTTTACTAGAATATAGCTGGGAAAACATTGGCAAATTTGAGGAGGTTGAAAAACTTCTTTGAAACATGAGCCACAGAAACAGCACACAAACAGTAGCAGTAGCAACAAAATCAGAAGATCCTGGTGAGAGAAACAAGACCCCACGGATTTTTGGCAAGGGTTTTAAATTCCTCCCATGTCTTGTGCCGGTGGATGCTTTACGCGGCTCATCAAAACTACGAGCCCTGATCCAGACGATAAAATACCAGGCTCTACTGGACCGATCGTGGCTCATGATTCATGACCGTCGGAGCAACTGCAAGATTCTCAACATCGGGATACTGCATCAAATCGCATTAGAAATTGAATTCTTTAAGTCGATCGAAGTTATATATCTCGAAGATCTTGGCGTTGCAAGCCAGATCCGGCTCATGATGCACAAAAAATAGATTTTTGTTTAGCATCAACATCTTTAACTGTGTCAAATTCCCCAACATCGCCGAGATTTGTCCCGACAAACTTCTCTCCTCTTCGGTGATGGCGTGGCTACGTCCATGGATCTGCAAACCCTAAAAAAAAACTAAAAGAAAATTCTCCCTAAATTTAAAAATCTTACCATCTGGTTTTTGATCCATCAAATTATGGAGAGCATACTCCCTCGGTAAAAAGTTTTAAAAAATGGGGGGAGGGAGGATTTCCATGAGGGAAATCCCCCCTCAAGCTCACAAGCTCAGGAGACCGCCTGGAGCTCTGATACCAAATTTCAGGAGGGAAACTAATGGGATTATTTCATTGATAAAAGTGGTTACAATATATAGGCATAAGCCTATATTCAACACATGACACTTGTCAAGTGAAACTGACAAGTGTCAAGGTGAAGGCATAGTGCACTTTAACTCTAACAAATACCATAGCTAGTGATTCACTAGCAAGCTATTAATTATTCTACAAGTACTAATAAAGCTAGTAGAGCAAGAAGAAAGTAAGGATTTAGAAAAAAAAATCACCAATTTCCAAAATAGGTAATTAACTTCCAAACTTACAATTTTTCTTATAACACTTGATGTCATTCTAACATAGCATGTGATCTTAGTAGTTTGACATGACTAATTCAATGATAAATTGATTCATTTTTCTTAGTCACATCATGTTGACATAAGCATGATCTTAGTGGTTTAAATTCAAAAAATTTAGCTAAGTGCAAACGATTTTATTGCATCATTGGCGATTTCCTTGTATCTTTGGTAATTTGCTTGCATATTGATAATGCCATCTTGACATAAGTGCAATCCTAGTATTTTGAAAAAAAATGGCTAACATTAAGAGGAAGAAATTTGCTTGATAGTCATCCATTACATCTGAGTCGCTTGCATATTGATGATTTCATGATGGCATATACATGATCCTAGTAAGTTTTCCACAAATAAATGATTTATTGTTTTTTAATTTCAAAAAACATTTAGCCTTATGACCCTAAGTTTGACTGATACAAGATTTTCGTAGCATTATGGTAGCTCCACTAGAGGATAACCATCAAATGATGCAAAATATGGGATGGGTTCCCATCCCTCAATTACCTTAATACTTGCAATTTTCCCAATGATCATAATAGTTTTACATAAATCACATATCACCAAGAGTCAACAAATTCTACAATATCAACAATTCTCTTGGTATCAATTGAACATGTAAACTAATCAAATAATATAAAATTTGATTCATAACAAGCATATAAGATCCAAAAACCATTCTAGAACTGAATTTAGCAATTCCTGCAATAATAACAATAGATAGTGGCTCAAAAAATTCCAAGTTGCATTGAATCAACAATTGTTTCAATATACTCAATAACAACCAATATATGCCCCAAATAAAATAACCTTTGTACCAAAGGTTATGTGGGTAAGGATATTATGGTCCACAAATAGTGTATGGACAAATATCTCAACCACCTCAAGTAATTCAAGAAAAAAATTTAATGGTGTCTATGTCATAAAAGTATCCATCTTATTTGGCCCAAGTGTTTAAACAAAAATTCTACAAGGGTAAGATTTTATCCAAAATTAATAGTTACCCTAGTATTTGTATCTCCCTCAAGGTCCATCGTAGATATTGCAAAGTTAAAATGTCACTCAAAATCAAATGAATCCATAGTATTGACAAGTTCTTCAAAACTAGAAATATATTCAAATGCAACTAGACCTAGTCAAGTGCATAGTTTTAATCCTTGAGTCATTCCATACATTGGATATATTAATTGCACAATATTATGAGCTTGAAGAGGAGAACTAGCAAATTTCTCAGCAATAAAACATGTAGGCATCCAATCAAGTGTACAACAACATGTGAAATATGATCTTGAAATTAAGTACACTTTGGTGCTTCACCAGTAATATGAGCCATGATTTGACAAACTATGCTATAACCATCCACCATGCCCAACTTATGAAATCAAATTGTAGTGGTGAATCAACCCACTATAGTCAAACAACCAATTGTTGATCAACTCATTATGGGCCAATTAATTCAAAATCAAATTGTTGTACCTCGAGTCAATGTAACACAAGCTTCTGCAAAGCCTTGGACACCTAAAATGAATAGATTTTGCCTTCCTATGCAAAGCGCAATAGTGTACAATCCTCATTTTGGTGGATTGATAATTCCACCAAGGAATACTCTTCCTTCTCACCAAGAATCTTACCCCCTTAGTTAGAGAGAACTTGAGATGATAAGGGAATATTCAAATAATGATGGATTTCATTTCCAAAATTTATTGGAGGTTGTGGAGCTTTGATTTTGTATGCCCTTAGTAAGATGCTAATGGTGCTTGGTCATGAGTTCAATTCTATTTATGAGAAAATGACATTTTGTATGAAGGGGAGTAATTTAGGCATGGATGTTTTTGGCATGAAGGTGTCATTCTTATATACTAGCTGACTTAGATATGACATGTAATATGCTTTGTTGAAAAAGAAGCCTTGTGTGAAGTATTTGCTATAATACCTAGGGATAATTTAGAATTATGGATAATTTATATTTATGAATTAAAGTCTTGTAATAAGTGGTATCAAAGTAACAATTCTAACAAGATGTGTATTATTTTTTGTGGATTGCAAAATTTGAGCAAATGTTTTTTTCAAAAAATGTCTTATCTTTCAAAATCCCTATCTTTGTATAGAGTAATATGATTTAGATGTTTCTTATGTAATTTTTTTTAGAATTTGAAGATCAAAATGAGTGATCATATGAATTATAAGAAATATTGAGGGAGATAACACCCTAAAAATTCGTTTGGAATAGGGATAGTGATGCTTTCTCAAATCATGTATTTTTCAAAAAATAAAATTTGAGATATCTTTCAATTGGGGTAAGCAAATCATCTATTATTTGTCTGTACTAAAGGATATTTTTGGGGTGTACTTATCTATATGGATTTTTAGCTTCAAATCAGTGGAAAGATATATAATTTTATGAAACACGAGTTTATAAATCCCTAGTTTGCATTATCCTTTTTTGTTGGGGTGTGAGGTCATAGAGTTAATACCATTTTTGGAAGAGATGATATTGATATCAGAGAGTGGTTGAAAATATTAAAATGTATAATTTATGAAACCTATTTGGTTCATATAATTTATGATTATTTATATGGGAAAGCTTTGTCTTGGTATCATAGTTTTGTTATGGCCATAATTATAATGAGACTTGGGAAGAAATTGAGCAAGTATTCTTGAGTACATGTAAACTAAAAAACAAGGATAAAAAGATATCTAGGTTGAAGGATACTATCACAAGACTTGAAGAAGAAATCAAAGGGCTTAAGAAAGAGAAAGAAGAAAAAAGGCTAATAGTGTGCAAGCTAAGGGAACCACATCTTTGGTGTCAAATAAGCCAAAGAGTGGTCAAAAGGATTTGTTTGAATCTAAAAATTCTATTTTGCAAGTTTATGTTTGCATTTAGAAGGAAATGTCTATTATTTCCATAAACCCTAGCAACAGTTATAATTTCATTAATATTGCTTGCCTAAGAAGTTGTAGTTTTAGGCAACAAAATTTAAGAACATACAACTTGAGGATGAGAATGCTCAATTTTTTTAAGATTTGAAGATCGCCATAGGTAAATATGTTTTACATTAATATTTTCTTGCTATTGGGATGGATGATGTGGATATTGTTCTTGGTTATCCTTAGTTGGATCCTTTGGGGATTGTTAACATTAATGTGCAAAAGAAGTCCACAAAGTTATGGTATAGAAAAAATAAGATAACATTGTAGGATATTTCTCAACTTAAGGAGCAAGGATCCAAGGAGAAGCAAGAAGCAACTATGGCAAGGGAACAAGGTAAAGAACTAGTAGAGGAATAAAAAATTGAGTCTACAATAGGGGTAATAACATATTCCAAGGAATAAATAACAACAAAGTCCAAGAAATCTCTATTAGAAGAGCATAAGGACACACAAAAAAAAGGGTAGATGAGCAAAGAACATGAGGAAGAATAAAATAGAGGAACAAAATATTGAAGAATCAAAAGAAGCAAAACATTAGTTTAAGGTTGCAACATATCACCACCCATACCACCATGAGCAACAACAATCATGGAGGCATGCCATAGGGCATCAATGTTATTATAGGCCTATATGAAGTTAGAAAGGCGTCAATTATAACAATGTTTGGCAAAAAATGTGTAGTAATTATAGACTTCAAAGTGGTGCAATAACATCATGGAACCACAAGAGCATTCATTTTGAATATCAAAGTAGAGCGACATAAGCATGAGACCAACAAAGCAATTATTGATATTCAAGTGGCACAATGACAACTTTGTTTTATCTAAGACCACCACAAATCAACATTTCACTTGGATGGATGGATGATCAAGATTCATACCAACTGTCAGCATTGTTTAAAAGATCATATTATTTAGTTTCTTCTCATATTTTGAGGATAAGATATTTTAAAGAGAGTGGAATGCTATGGTACCTAGGGATAGGTATATAAGGATATTATATTATATTGTATATGGGCATTATGGATAGTTGGCATGGGCCACACATAACCCAATTTTTTTGAATTTACAAGGTGGAATCAATAGCCGCCACGAATCTAGGTAGGTTGTCAAGATTTTATGGCCGTCACATTATTCTGCATTGTCTGTCCCTAAATCCCCCACATGTATCTTCATGTCATCTGCCCCTATAACCACCATGCCACAATAATTTTAAACCTTTTAAGCCACTGAAAGCACCAGGAAAGGGACAAGCGTTCAGTATGACAAGGCCCAAGATTTGAACCTTGGACCTCCACCCCACTTACGGGGTTTGGTAGAACCAATTGGTCTACACCTTGGACCTACACATAACCCAAAGTTGATTATATTAAAATATTATATTATAATAATGAGTTGGATAAGGGTTTAGAGTTAGTTAGGGTTAGGGTTATACCCTCCACAAAGGGATATGTCATTATAAGAATTGTCATTCATATTGAGTGTTCTCTTATAGTTGTGTTTACCCATAGAGTGACCTCTCATATTGTAAGATCTTGTGGAGTTATTCCTTTGTTAAGAAGTATTATTGATGTTTCCCTACCTAAGGGTACTATCTATCTATATCTCACTATGTGGATTATCATTATGAAATATTATTTGTGAATGAATTATTTTTGTTAATTGAATAAAGTATATAAAAAATTTCCTCCCTATAGGGTGTGGGTTCAATTTCTAGCCTATTCATTTTTCTTGCACAAAGGTCTTTGGAGCATGTGATCTCATGGAATACTTATCAAAGGTAGTCCTTTTGGTACCCAAGCACATACTTGGACTTATGAATAAAGGAGAGTGACTTAAGGCTATGGATACAAGAGGTCCAAGGTTCTAATACCTTGCCCAAATTTTTGAGTGGATTCATTTGGTTGGGAGCTTTATGGTTGATGTGCATCCATGGTCAATGTGGTGTTATTGATAATGTGGTTTCCAAATTTTATGTTTAAAAAGGAGGTTAACCAATTAGGTTGTAAGATCTCGTCATTTAATTTATACTTGCCTTAGAATAGGTAACAAAAAACATGGCACACAAATATATGTTTGCTTCTCTAAAATGCAACATGTGGTAGCATGTGATTCCTCAATACCCTATTTTGTGGCCTACATAATCAATGTCCTAGTGGCAACCCCTATCTAGTTCAGTGATACTTGACAACAGGTGGTTTGCTGAGGAACTACCTAGTTAGCAGATTGATATATAGTTGACCCATCTTTGATTGTCCAACCAATGATACATGACATCACCTTATTAGAGGGTTTTTAGAATGCATTTAAGGAAATACAAATTTAATAATAACACCTATGGATTTAAATTATAAATCTCAATACAATGCCATGCAACAAAAAATGAGATGTAACTTGAAAATCTATAACAAAAAACTCCAAATACTTCCCAAATTCTCTTCCACATTCCAAATAATCATTATTTTTCTTCATCCATCCAAGTATGCCTTTGATGTTATCATTTTTCCATTTCAAAACCCTTGACAAAAAACTAAAAGTCCCATTCATTTTTTCAAAGTATCCGAGGTTCAGGCATTTCAATCAAGTAATAGCTCTAGGGTCTGGTTCTTGCAAGTTTCCATCAAGCATCATCATGCTTAGGTGAAATATGGAGAAAATTCTTAGCACAAAACTCACCTCACCCTAACGCTCAACAAGTAAGAATAGAGGCATTCAAAAATATTGAACTTAAATATGTTAGGAATGGTCAAAGTCAATGAACCCTAATTTGGGTAACTCACCAAAGTAGCCTTCTTACCAAAATTAAACCATATATTCCAACAAGTATGACAAGAGTATTATCATATGGTTCCCTCCCTCCTATCACTAGGCAATAGTGGAATTTATTTAACTTATACTATATCACTGTTAATAGGACTTGTGCCAAGAAATGAGTTATTTTCATGCTACTAATGAATACCAGTAGAAAGTAATTCAACCATGCAAGTTATCATAAATGTTTAAGTCACATTATTAATGTGCTTGCAAATTTTGCAACAAACGCCATATCAATAGATCAAATCCAAGAAACCAACTTGTATGATGCAATGCATAATTAATTCAACACAACTACTGACATAGAAATGCAATGATCCTATTAGATGATTTATGCAATTTCACTTATATCTGTTTGTTTATGTTATTGTTACATATCTAAAACCTTCTTCTTGATGATACCATCCATCACTTGGTCTAATGGAGCGTAACCCTATCAAACACTAGAATAATATAATTGATAGTTAGTCAACTTTATAAAGTAAGCATCGTATGATCATTGACATAGAAATAATTATCTATTCTATTTTTTGCAAAGTATTGCTAGAAATAAATGAATGCATAAATCATCAAGTTTGATATTTTATCCTACTAACCATACTACAGGGTTATGCATAAGCACGAAATATCGTAAATTGGCTCTATTTAGGATTTTCAAAATTTTAAATTGGCTAATTTTGGATCCTTTCACTAGGGCCCATTCGCCCGAAATTTATGGGGTGGAAGTTTTTTAGGGTAAATTCGCCCATCATTGATAATAATTAACCTATTTTTATTTTAATTCGTCGACCACTTTCACCCCATTCCATGGACAATTCACCTTCAAATTATAAATGATTTTGTTTTTCCTGCCCAATTCACCTTCAAATTATAAATGATTTTGTTTTTCCACCCAAATCGCCTCATATACTACCCGTATATATATTGTAGTGGGTACCGATAAACATACATCTAAAATACTCTAACTCAAAAATAGCTCTGAAACAATGAAAAACTTGACAAGGTTGCAGAGGAGTGTCTATCGACATAAGTCGATCGATTGCAGAGGAGTGTCGATCGGATGCAAGATGATCGACATAAGTCGATCGGTTGTAGAGACATGTCTGTCAGTTGTAGAGGTGTCGATCGATATTAGTCTATCGATTATAGGGATGTGTCGATCAACATTAGTCGATCAGTTGTAGAGGTGTCGATCGATATTAGTCTATCGATTGTAAGGATATGTCGATCGACATTAGTCGATCGATTGTAGAGGTGTCGATCGACATCAATCTATTAATTGTAGGGACTATCGATCAACATTAGTCTATCGATTGTAGAGGTGTCGATCGATATTAGTCTATCGATTATAGGGACATGTCGATCAACATTAGTCTATCAATTGTAGAGGTGTCGATCGACATTAGTCTATCAATTGTAAGGATATGTCGATCAACATTAGTCTATCGATTGTAGGGATATGTCGATCGATATTAGTCTATCAATTATAGAGGTGTCGATCAACATAAGCTGATCAGTTATAGGGATGCATCGATCGAAATAAGTCGATCGATTATAGAGAAGTGTCGATTGGTATAAGTCGATCAATTGTAGAGAAGTGTCTATCGACATAAGTTGATCGATTGTAGAGTAGTGTCTATCGACACAAGGTTGTAGAGATGCATTTATCGGCCTAAGCCGATCGGTTGTAGAGAAGAGACTATCGATAAAATTTGATCGATTGTAGAGGCATGTTTATGGTCTGACCCATTGTAGAAGTGTGTCGATCGGCATAGGGCTATCGATTATAGAGGATTCATGACTAAAAATTGATAGAGTATTCTTCTTCCATTATTCTTTTATCCAAATCTCTTTTTCTTTAGTTTCATAGGCACTGTAGGTGAACTATATGCAACTATGGTAGACAACTATCAATGTCATCTAGTTGTGTGTCAAGAGCATTTCTCTTGTTAAAGACTGCTTCTTGTCTCTTAGAGTATATTTCATAATTCATAGGTAGTGTAGAAGCACTATCTACAACTGTGGTCGATAAGTATCCATGTCATATTGTGTGTTAGGAGCATTTTCTTGTCAGATTGCTTCTTGTCTTTTAGATGTCATTCTATAGGGCAACGTAGGTTCATCTTGAGGGATATCTACTATTTTCCTTCAATTTCATATACATTTCCTAACATCTAAAGGTTTTTCTTTATAGATACAATGTCACCTACTGAATATGGAAAGAAGGGAGGCCAATATTCTTGTAAAAAGATAATTCTAAAATATTTTACACAAATATCAAAATGTAATGAGGCATCAATCTCTACAGATTCTACACAACATGCAGGTACAAACACCTTTTACCATCAAATTTTTAATATTTTTGTTATTCTTAAATATAAAACCTTTCTTTATTAATAGATAAATGGTTGTCTACTTATCTACCTCTTTTTAAATGCTTTGTAAAATTGTATTATGTTAATTCTTTAAAATAGTGTCTTTTTTACTTCAAAAAATGATAGAGAACACCAAACATTGAATGCAGTAAACATTGTCGACCTTGATGTGCATTCACTCGAAGATATTCTAGCAGATGAGATGGGACCACATGATAATTTTCCTAATAATGACATTCAACAACCACTTTAGGAGATTTTAAATTCAGACACATCAACCAAAAAAGAAAATGATAGTACAATTAAAATGCAGACCTCTAGGGAATCTTGTAGTCAAAAATCTAAACATCAAAAGATAAGTGAATGGACTATTGGAAGGGATTTTAAAAATGAATGGGCATGGTTATACCCCTTTATTGAGCGAGATGAGAAACAGAATGTGTGTAAATGCATTATTTGTACATGGAAGTTGGGAAAGGATCATTTATTGCAAAATAAGAAAGACACAATAGAAAAACATTGTGGGAAAGTTTACATCAAAGAAATACGAAGTGATGGAACAATTAATAGATTTCATAGGTGGAAGGATGCATCAGAATGTGTGCATGTGAGATATGCACTTGAATATGAAAAAGCAATGAAACAACAACAAACTCTCATTGAGAAGGGTGGAACAATCGAGGCACAATTTCAAAAAATTAATAAGACTGTATTAGCCTCAAAGAAATTGTAGTTTGCTATTGTATACAATATTCTAAAAAAAGTTGACCCATGTCTGATTTTGCTGATTTTAAGGAAATACTTCAACTAGCCGATGTACAAAACCTTACCAATTCACATTGGTCAGATCGAAGTGGTTGGGAAATGGTAAAATGTCTATCACATGTTGAGAAGGAAGACCTGAGAGAGAATGTGAAACAAGCCAAATTTATTTCACTTTCCATTGATGAGGTAACAATTGTTGACAACACATCTTGGATTTGCATACATGTTTACACATTCAAAAATCATTTGAGACAACCTCATTTACTAGCACTACATAAGATGATTGAAAATTGTAATGCGGAAAATATTTATAATGTTGTTGTAACCAGTTTAAAGGATATTTTTGAAATGGATGAAAAGGAAATTGCCACAAAGTTAATTTGTGTTGGAGCTGATGGTGCGGCTACAATGCAAGGACAAAGGAATGGTCTTTGTGTTAGGCTTCAGACATCAATTGCCCCATATGTGATTCCTATTCATTGCATGGCTCATCGAATGAATCTTGCATACAAAATTGTGAGCAATTTTGATAATGTAGCCAGAGTGGAAGAACTCATCCATGAAATACACTCATACTTTTCATGCAGTCCAAAAAGGTTTGTAGAGTTTCAATAGTTTTCTCTAGGTGTAACTGAAGGCAGAAAAATGTTAAAAGATGTGGAAACCAGGTGGATTTCACTGTTTCTTCCTGCAAAAAGGGTATTTTTAGAATATCAATCCTTGGTTGGGTTTATGTATGCACATCGTAGGGATGTTGACAAGGCAAAAGATTTGCTTTTTTGTATGACTGACTTGGAAACTCTTCTCACATTATGTGGTATTCTTCCAATGTTACAAGAAATGAATTCTTTGATTAAACTTGCATAGGAAAGGGCAATTTATATTATCGATTTCATGAGGATGAGAAAACAAATATGTATGATTATTGACAGGATTTATTTATTCGAAAAATATTTTGAGGATCCCAAGTTTGATAGTTGGAATACGTTAGTTAATGTCAATGATCCGAACAACTTTTTAAAGTTCAACATCAATGATAATATTTGTATTGCTATCCATGGAAAGTTGATTCTTGTATATCATTTTGAAAAGTGATTAGATACACTAACAGATGATGTTGAACAAGTGCCCGTTACACATTCTAGATTCGATGAGGTTTTGGATAGCACTAAGAATAAATTGAAAAGAATTGCAAATACATTAACAAGTGAAATAAGAGATCATTTTAAGAGAGATGAGACACTTGAGGCCATGGCTGTTGTTAATCCCATCTTCTGGAATCCTTGTGGTGACCATAGTAGTAGAAGTGAGTTGTTTGTAAAATATATGGGTAATCTTATGACACATTTCTCTAAAAGTGTGGAAATAAATGGCATTGAAATCAATGGTATTCTAAACAAAGATCTTCTGAGACAACAATCAACCAATTTTGGAATAACAATGGATAATCAAATTGCACATTTCAAAAATCCACATGAGACTGGTTCAATCACGTATTTCTGGCAAAAATTGTATCGAAGTAGTGTCTTACAAGAAACTATGAGTGAATACTTTATTTTATATGAATTATGTCAGACAATGATTTTGGGATCTGTTGAAGATGAAAGGGTTTTTAGTGCATTATATTTTGTTAAATCAAAATTTCATAATAGGTTGGACAAAAATTTGGAAAATTGTTTGAGAATGTATGTGTCATCGTACGAGGTGGGTAAGTTTCCCTATGATAGAGCGTTGACATATTGGAAGTCCCTAGCAGAAAGAAGAGGTCTCACTAATATTGTTGATAATGACGAAAATGATTCAGCTTGGAGTGATGATGAGATTATGGAAATGTATAATTCACAAATGATTCTCGGTTCTTTTGGAGAAGTCGATAAAGCTTTGTATCAACTTCCAGAAATGTAAAAATTGCAATGATTATATGACAAATTCATATAATCTATGATTTTTTAGATTTGAAATCATTTGTAAAATTTTAGTGATTTGAATAAATTCATATTATCAATGATTTTCCATATTTGATATCATTTATAAATGTCAATGATTTGAAAAATTCATATTATCAATGATTTTTCATATTTGATTTGTTGTAAAATTTTAGTGATTTGAAAAAATCATATAATCATTCTATTTTCAATGATTATGCATGTTTGCTTTTTAATGATATGGATTGTCTATGTTTTCAAAATTTATGATTTATGCTATAGCTTTGAGTAAGCTGAAAATTTGAAAACCATGTATACGTAATGATGCTATGTTATTGAATTAATTGTATATGTTGACAAAATATAATGATTTTTGCTTTGAATTTAAATGTATGTATGTATCATTAGTATCATTAGTATGTATGATATGACTCTAGAAGTGTTATTAACTTTCTATGTTGACAAAATTTTATGATTTATGCTTTGTCATTGAGTAAACCTTGTATGCATACATAACTAGTAAAAATTTCTCTACATATGTATGAAAAATGCATGTAGTATATTACTCTAGATATGGAAAATGAAAATTTAAACCCATTCATAGATATATCCATCGTAAACTCACTTTGAAATATAAAAACAATATAGCATAATACAAATGACCATATTCATTTTTATACAACAACTATAATGACTATGAATGCACTAAAAATTGAAACCCATGCATAGATATATCCTTTGTAAACTCACTTTGAAATATAAAAACAATATAGCATAATACAAAAGACCATACACATTTTTATACAACTAGAATGACTATGAATGCACTAAAAATTGAAACCCATGCATAGATATATCCTTCGTAAACTCACTTGAAATATAAAAACAATATAGCATAATACAAATGACAATACTCATTTTTATACTACAACAAGAATGACTATGAATAAACTGAAATTTAAACCCATGCATAGATATATCATTCGTAAACTCATTTGAAAATTGAAATATAAAAACAACATAGCATAATATATGGAAATTGAAATTTAACCCCTTCATAAATATCTCCATCGTAAACTAACATTGAATATGAAAACAATATAGCATAATAAAAAAGACAAAACACTTTTCTATACAACAACAAGAATGACTTTGAATAAACTAAAAATTTAAACCCATGCATAGATATATCCTTCAGTAAACTCATTTGAAAATTGAAATATAAAAACAACATAGCAGAATACACAAGACAATACTCATTTTTATATCACAACATGAATAACTTTGAATAACATGAAAATCTAAACCTATGCATACATATATTCTTCGTAAACTCAAGCATATTTGAAACACCATAATACTCAAGAGATGAAAATAACACACAATTATAAATGTAAATAGTGTAATAGTAAAATAATAAAAGCAAGTATCTTGTTTTCAAATGAAAACATATGAAATGTCATAAAATAGTCTTTTCGAAATATCAAATTTTGAAATTCAATTTCATGCTTCAGAATATTTTCCCCCTTCCACCACTCCTTTTGCCTTTTCAATGACTTCCACAGTCTCCATAGCAACGGCTCCTCCCTCATATTTCCCATGTTCAGCTCCTTTTTCCTCATCCACTACTTCCACGATTTCCACATTCTACATTCCAATGGCTCTTCCCTCAAGCTGGGTAACAGTACTATCAATTGCTCCAAAATTGACAAGGATCTTCTCAATATTTTCCAATCCATCGAGAAGGGTGTTTTCTTCTTTGCCAACATCTTCAGATGTTGGTCCTTGAACTTCTTTACCCTTCTCCTTTAGCAGAACATCAGGATCCAATCCGTTGTGGATAATGATTTTTCGCAAAATGTTGTTTTGTCAAACTACTTCCTGTGCTTTTTTTTCATTGCCATGGAAGCATTTAAGAACTCCTTTGCCATCCTGAGATAGTCTTGCAGGTTTTGAACCTGCTTCTTGAGATTATCATACTTTACCTGCAAAAAGGAAAAATAGTTAATCAATAGATAATTACATTTTAAAAAAGAGAACAAATTTTTGAACACAAAAGTGATTAAGTCAAACCTCAACAACATTCTTTGTAGCTACAACAACAACAACCTTTTTCTTATCACTTGCCCATTCATTGTAATAAGCTTGGGCCTCACCATTTATGTTCTCCAATCTGTTCATCATAAAATTTAAAATTTCATCTATGTAAGATGTATTCACCTTCACAATGCCAGATTTTACTTGTTGTAGTAGAGCCTCCATATTTTCAGGTTCATTTTCAACAACAAAAAATTTGTTTTCTCTTTTTGAAAAATTATTGTATCGGGCATTAATTTCCTTTATCAACACTTTGGCTCGATACTCCCATTTTTTCATTTATGTTATATCTGGAAGTAGTAAATCCTTAATGGTAGATTCAAAGTTATCAGAAACCAAATATTTTTCTAAAATATTTAATCTTTCATCCTCTGGTCGAGGATGAGCCTGACGAGTGTTTGTTTCCTTAGGAGGAGATTTGCTTGAACATTCTGCTCCTTCATTTCCTTTATCTTGAAGCAATTCTGATACTTGAAAAGTAGTGGGTGTGTTCTCTTGCAAAAATAAATCTTTATCAAGTGGAACCTCATCCAACCTAGCACCAGAAGCTTCTGGTATATCCTTAAAATTAAAATTAGCAAGAGAAATACGGTCGAATCCTGAAAATGTCTTTGATGCTTCTTTCTCTGAAAATTGTTGTGTTGCTTCTCTCTATGGCCTAGATGGAAGAATGTGTTTTCCAACTGGGAAGCATTGACCTCGCATTTGAGGTTGGCATGGTGGAGGAGGGGCGGCATCGCTTGTTGATTTTGTTGATGAAATTGTTGTATGGGAACTTAAAACATAAAAATAAAAATTAGTTATAAAATTTGTGAAGGTAGAAAATAAAAATTAGTTATAAAATTAGATTATGAAAATTGGTTGCAAAATTTGTTATAACACTTACCGATAGAAGAAAAGACATCTTGCATAGTTGCTGATGCAAATGGAATGTGGGCATGTTGTACATCTGAAAAAAATAATAATTAAAAACAATAAAATTTTTGTTTTGGCAGTCATTAAAACTTACTCTCCGAAGATGAAACCTCTTGTGCAACTACGCCCATTGGCAGTGGACGTGCAGCCGTAGGTGGAGGTTGTCGAGGATCAGGAGAACTAGATCTTCTACGTTTCCTTGTTGATCTTCTCCTTAGAGGTGGTGTTGTTTCCTCCGTAGGTGTTTCGGAGTCTCCTGATTCCTCTAGATTATAACCTCTGATAGCAACATCCCACTTTGAAGAGGAAGAGGATGCCCTTTTTTATGTTTGGTATAAAATATCAAAATTATAAAAAGACAAACATATGAAAAATAAAAAAATTTACTTAAATATTAATGAAAAATTACCTGAACCTATTGTTCTGTCATGGTTGCATTGGCTAGGGTTGAGTGCCAAGATGTTGGTACTTGAGTGTTCTACAAATGATAAAAATATTCATAAAAAAACAATAATATAGTTGCATGTGCTAACTATCGGTGAGGGTGAAGCATGGGTTATCACATTATGGATTTCCAATCTGATCCGATGTGAGACATAGTTGGACCAGTCGAATTGGTGGTGTGCAACACAATGGACCAAATACGCTAAGGCCCACATCAGAATTTCTATCGATCTTCCTTGTAGAACGAGTCTGGCAAGGAAGAATTCGTAACATGCCCAAAGAAATTTATTTTCAATAGCTAGTACAGTCAAACCCCTTCTGGACTTGGTGGATGTAACTACAAAAAAACAAAATCAATAATTGTACACTAGTGACTAGAATTTAAATTCAATTAAATAAAAAAATAGTTATACCTTGAAAATATTTTGATTGCACATTGAAGTTGGTCTCCAAGTAGAGTTTATCTTCATCAATTAATTGGTATTTGGAAGTGATAGGCTCACAACCAGCATGGGGCAATGTTGTCAATCTGGTGACATCAGAGGCTATGAAAGAAAGAATGACATTTTTATTGTCGATGACAAGATTTACCTTACCCGAATCAATATTATAACCTACAATGATCTTCTCCAATAGTTTAGTGTCCATGTCGAACTACGGCATTGAAACTAGACCCCGAAGACCAGAGTCCATGACCCATGACATGTCGTAACCTGGTGTTGATAAAATTTTAGAAATCAGGGGGTAAACCAGGTTTTTAAAATTAATTTTAAACATTCCAAGGGTGACAAGGGATGCCATAGGGTTATTTCATTATGTACAAGAGTATGGATCAGAAGATACAATGGATGGTATATGACACTTGACGGAAAAGGGTTCAAATAAGAGGAAAAGGGTTAAAAATCACTTAAAAATTAAGGTAAAAGGTTAAAAACTAAGATAAAACTAGAGGAAGAGGGTTAAGAATGCATTAAAATAGGAGGAAAATGGTTAAAACTATGATAGAAAAGGTAAAAAAATGATTGTTTATCCCTTTATATAGACTTTTTTGCATGCAATCAGCTCATGGATGGGTGACACATGGCATCTGCATGCAATAATTTCATAGATGGTTGACACATGGTACAGATGCACCGCTGCAACCGATTAGGTACTCAACACTATTGTAGCCCATCATCATACTTACAACCGATCAATATTCCTACAATCGATCATCATACCTACACCCGATCGACATTCCTACATCTGATCATCATACCTACATCCGATCAATATTCTTGCAACTGATCAACATTCCTGCATTCAATCGTCATACTTGTAGCCGATCATCATACCTGCAGTCAATCGTCATACCTACAATTGATCGGTATTCCTGCAACCGATCGATATTCTTGCACCCGATTGTCATTCTTGCATTCGATCGTCATTCCTGTAATCGATCGATATTCCTACAGTCGATTGGTATTCTTGCAATCAATCGTATGATCGTCATGTCTACACCTGATCGACATTCCTACAACTGATCGTCATCTATGCAATCAATCGTCATATATGTAGTCGATCGACATTCCTGCAACCGATCGTCATATATGCAATCGATCATCATACCTGCAGTCGATAGGTTTATCTGCAACCGATCGGTTTATCTACAATCGATCATCATACTTGTAACCAATTGTCATGCTTGTACCCGATAGACATTCCTGTAATCGATCAACATACCCATAATCAATCATCATTCCTACAATTGATCATCATTCCTACAATCGATCATCATTCCTACAATTGATCATCATGCTTACAATTGATCATCATACCTACAACCGATCATCATGCATACAACCGATCGTCATGCATGCAGTCGATCGTCATGTCTATAGTCGATCGTCATACATGTCTCAGACCGATCGTCATAAAGCATAAAGGCTAAAAGTATTTCATGTCGACCTAAAGCTTTTAAGTTTGCCATACATTTTTAGATTTTGCAAACCGATATTCATAGCCCCCAACACAGAAAAATTCGCCATGGTTTGAAAATTTTTGGAGATAAATAAATGCAATTTGCCATGTATACTTCTACATAATTCACTAGGATTCCGAGATAATTCGCCTTGATTTTATAAATAGATTTTGGGGCCGACCCCTTATGCATAACCCTGGCATAATATGCTAAGCCAATAGTGCCACATCATCCATTAATCCATTTGATACAAGAAAAATAATAATACAAATAGTTATAAAAATTTGGGATGTGACACAAAAAGACAAATATATTTTGGTAATAACATAAAATTTTTGGTATTGTTGTTCCCTTTATAAATCATCTCTCCCTAGATTTTTGTCCCCAAATATGTTTTTTACTTTTGTAATACAATATGATAATTAATAAGTATTTGTTTTTCTTTCATACAAGTATCTTGGTCCATTCTTATTTTTTCTACCATCCCTTGTAAATTATTAAGCTTAGATTTAATTTCGTCCTCTATTTTAAATATGTTAACAAAATATTTGATATTCCAAATCTTTATTTATCCCTTTATATATTTTATCTTTTGAATAAACTTATACACACATGCCCTTCATACCTTTGTTTCATCCCATCATAACATAACCATTTGGAAGAAATAAAGTCTTGGAGCCACATAGATTGAAATGAAAATGGATTTGGATAACCATTATTGAGAAGATCACATCTCAAAAGAACATGTTTGTGATTTGATCTAACTTGCAATAACATGTTTGAAGAGATTGTATATTTTGTTTGCAACCATGTATTATATAACAAAAATCCTATCCAATATTTCTCCTATGTGAGTTTGCGCCATATGTTTATTATCCCATGTATATTTAAAGCTTGAAGAAATAACATCCCAAAGGCACTTTGAATTAGTAATGGAAGAAAAATCTTCCATTGATATAGACCATCCAAGGATACCATCCTTCTTTGCCAAATGAGATAGAATTGTGTTAAAGTTCCCACCCTCTGCCCCCCCAAATCCATAGATCACAATTATGAATCATCATTAATTTTGAACTAAATAAATTGAGGTCCTTATAGCATCTACCATGAAAAGTAACTAGAGTTTGAGCATATACACTTCTAATTCTAATGTTTGTGTTTCCATTTCCTAAAAAAAGACCAATGGAAGCAAAATCTTCCATCGATATAGACCATCCAAGGATACCATCCTTCTTTGCCAAAGGAGATAGAATTGTGTTAAAGTTCCCACCCCTTGCCCCCCAAATCCATAGATCACAATTATGAATCATCATTGAATTTGAACTAAATAAATTGAGGTCCTTATAGCATCTACCATGAAAAGTCACTATAGTTTGAGCATATACACTTCTAATTCTAATGTTGGTGTTTCCATTTCCTCAAAAAAGACCAATGGAAGCAAAATCTTCCATTGATATAGACCATCCAAGGATACCATCCTTCTTTGCCAAAGGATATAGAATTGTGTTAAAGTTCCCACTCCTTGCCCCCTAAAATCCATAGATCACAATTATGAATCATCATTGAATTTGAACTAAATAAACTGAGGTCCTTCTAGCGTCTACCATGAAAAGCAACTATAGTTTAAGCATATACACTTCTAATTCCAATGTTGATGTTTTCCTTTTCTAAAAAAAGACCAAAAACCCAATTACTTCTTGTTTCTAACAATTGTCCATCTCACTTGTGTTTGTCTTATATTGTCGTAGTATCTCTTCAAACTACTATAACAAAATATGCTAGATAATCCCCCTTCTTCCAAGTATTTTTTAATACATTCTTACATTCTTCACTATTTATTTTTGTTTATGGTATTAAAATAAACTCAAAACTATAGCAACTTATTAATTTGTTGATAACTTTTTTTGGGAGGGTCTTATTTATACCCTTAATATTCTAATATACCATCATAATCATCAAAATTTTATCATTATTTATGGGCTTAGCCCCACTTCTTATTAACATTTGTAATATTTCTTTCTGGTTTCCCAATTCGATATCCCATGAGTTTCATTTTCTCTTTGTTCTTGCTTTAAGAGTCTTCCTCTTCTTTTTCTATTCACACTAATGCTTTCATTGTCATTAATCACTTCCATTTTTCTAGACTATTATTAACTCGACTTATCATCTATAGGTTTATGCCACATTAGAGAACCTGAAACCACTCTCCTTTATGTTGTATAGAAACTCAAAAGTGAAAATTTCAACCCCTATAGTACTTGTCTTATATTGGCCTAAAAACCCTAAATTACAATGGATAACCTCCATACTCCTTTCTTTATTTTGGTACTCATGAAACCCTAACATGCAAGGGATAAATTCTATACTACTTTCATTTTTATTATAAGAAGACGATTCTCCACTACTAGAGGAAAATCGAGACGATTTGATTGGATTGGAATTGACCTCTTCTACCTCCTTTGTTTAAAATTTGCTTCTACATCTTCCTTCACACCTTTAATTCCTTTTGAGTTTGAACTTATGTAATGTAATTCCTAGTCCATTGTGTCCTTAGTTTATTCTTGGTTACTCTGAATGAACCATGAATGCCTTTGCCATTTGATGAGGCAGAGAGGGTTTCTTTGCTACTTTTGTGGGAGTGAAAAATCCTTGATCTAATTCTTTTCTACTTTTGTAGGAGTGAAAAATCCTTGATCTAAGCAATATCACAACCTTGATTCATTTGAAGTTCATCTCATAATCAAAGTTTTCCATCTCTTTCTCAATCATTTTCACTTTGCAATCTCTTCTCATGTTTCCACACATATAGCATTTGTGACATTAAAATACAATATTTCATAGTCCACTCATTAAACTACAATATTTCATAGGTTCAAACCGTGGTGTGGACGAGTGTGTGAGAGGGTGGGTGTGTGGTGGCTTTGTGATAAGTATAGCTCTTAGATTTATGAGGGGTCATGGTTGGGAGGAGACTGCTCAGCTCTCACAATAACCGAATACAAAAAAATTGATAGTCCACTCATTGATCCCATTTTTTTATTTAGATTTAATCTTAATAAATTTTGGTAAAAGTTCTAAAATACCCACAAAAACACATATTTGGGTATGTTATACACACATACATGGTGATTAGGGACCTAAGACCATGAGGGGTACTATTAAGTGTAAAGGGGACTTGAGCCTTTGACCTCTTCACCGTGGTGCCTCCCACTCACCACTCTACTAAAACCTTGTAGTTTTAAAAAGAAGTACTCTTCATTTATAAGTTGATGTAGAAGTCCAAAAAATCTAATCCACATTAAAAATATTTTAGTAATTTCTATAAATACAAGCCATCTCTCTCAACAAACTATAAGCCACCACCCTTTTATTTTGTCTTTGATCTTTGAAGATAAAAAAGAAAAAACATATTATAAGAAAAATAGTCATAATTTGAATTCAATCCACACTTCCATTTAATCTACCTTTCAATCTTTGAAAAACCAATCAAAATTTGTTAGCTTATATATTAACCATTTTTTTTAGATGTTGCATATGCATACGAAAACCTAAGACCATGAGGGCACTATCAAGTACCAAGGGGATTCCATATCTTAAACTCTTCACAATGAGTACCTCCATTCACCACTCTCCCAAAACCTTGTGATCACCTCTCAATTTTCAAAACCTTTACTATATTCTCATCATATCTTTACTTTCGACTATAACATCCTTACTTCCCATACTTCTTTTCCTTACTACCTAAGGTTTTTTTATTAGATTATTATTATTTTTATTTAAATTTCTTCAATGGCTTGAAAAAGTTTGAGATTTACTCCTCATCAATGATAGCTAAGTTTACTATTTATCATACAATAATAATAATAATAATTCATTTTTTATTTAATTTAATAAGTTAAAAAATAGTTGAATTATAAACTTTATTAATCTTATTAATAATTAAAAAAAAATTAATAATTAAATATTATTTAATTTTATTTTTATTTAAAAATTAACAAGTTATTTAAACTTGTGGGAGATATGTAATTTAAGTTATTGGATTTTTATCTAGAGACTCAAGTTCAAACTTTGGTCCTAGGATCAAGATTCTTTATAAAAACCTGTGTAAACTTAGGTTGATTCCTTATAAAAACTTGTGTAAACTTAAATTTTTGTCCGACCCAAAAAAAAATGGTAACAACCAAATAATGCCCAACTGAGGCTAAATTTATAATATTATAACAAAAAAAAAAAAAAGTTAAGATAAGATAAAATGAAAGTGAATATTATTTTTTTTTCGGTTACATAGTAGAGTTGGTGATAACCACATTATTTTTAGTAACTTGACAAGGGCAGGGTTCAAACCATAAGGATTTGCTTCCACCAAACCTATTCCGCTTTGTTATTATTGATTTGTGAAAGGAACCACTTACAAGCACAGGGTTCAAACTTACCGTGAAGGGGACCAGGTCATCCAAAGGGTTCAAACTTACCGTGAAGGGGACCAGGTTGTCCAAGATTCGCAATGTGGAACGCACTCAGAGGATTCAGATCAGACAACTACCTTTACAAAAGAGCTACCCAAAATTTGAACCAAAATATATTCTTAATAAAGAAATAGTTACCAACCATAAAATGAAAATAAATATCATTTCCTCTTAGCTTATCCTTCGACAGGTAAAACTCAAAATTATCAGGGTTCTTGCAGCAACCGAAAAAAAAAAAAAAAATTACCTATGGATTAGACAAGCACTATAAATGGAAGAGTTGCATATGAAGCGTCTTCAGGAATTGCATCTGCAGGATTCACGTGTAGTGGTCTTTGCAGTGGACATCTTTGACACCGATAATTATCTAGATTTGCTGGAATACATCTTACTGTTGTCTGAAAATCAAAATCCATAATTTTTAACACACCCAAATAGCCGATTTGCTCTTCCTTATCCCGCTCTTAAGTGGGGTGCTCTTAGAAAATACATATTTGGAATTTTGGTTTCTTCGCATTGGCAGCCATGGAAGTGTGCAGCAGCTTTGGTACGTGTTGGTCCAGTACGAGGATTGGAAAGCCCCATCTGCTTTTCCATATACAGAAAACAAGGACACACAGACAAACACAATTATCTTTGAATTTCAGAAGTCGGAATTATACACAGCCGTTGCCTACTAGGACACCTGCACATCAGTCTAAAATGACCACATTTTCAGTTAAATGCTCTCAAGACTCGGGTAATGCTCTGAGATTGATGTCTTTCTTCACTGTCATTTTAAATTAAACATTCAATAAAATGTAAGACACCCACACAAGAGAATGCCACATTAATCTAGCAAATCAATCTATCTATATAATTGTCTCTCTCTATATAATTGTCTCTCTTTCTATATAATTGTCTAGTCCTTATGGCTAATTTGCACCCTGTATCATTCCTTATACATGTTACGGTGCTTAACATTCTGTTTGAGTGGAACTCTGGGAGGTTATATGGCAGCCAAGTCAACTACTACGGCAGCGACCACAACCTCATTAAGTTAAACTTTTAAGACCCACGATCAGACGACCCCATGCGTGGGAGGAGACACAATACTGTCTTTTAGATTCGAATTTTTGGATGCCTTCGCCAGTTACTTCGTTCCTAAACTTTACACAAAATACTTGTTAGACATAGCCATGGTCCATTCCTCACTCCTGGCTGCAGTTCCCATTGCCACTGAAGTACTATGCCTTCTAGTGAGTAAAGCTAGAAAAGGCCCTCAAACCTGGCTGGTTGTCCACGCCATCATCTGGGGCATGGTACAAATGTTGGTTTTGAGGTGCAAAGGATTTTATTTTATTTTCTTTAGTTGGTTATATGGAATTGAAACGTACCATCGGCATTGCATCATGGCTATCTTATCATGGTATTTCAACAAACTACATGGTTAATGGTAGTATCAGAAAAACATTTTTGGCAATCATGGATATGTTGCTGGTAAGATTCGGAACTGGCTCTCTTCCTTGAAAGTTAAGGTATTCAACTGTTTGAACTCGTGTCATTTGATGCACAGGGATTGTATTATTATGAGCATGAAATCTCATATCTTGATGACCATAGTTTCATGGGAGTTTTTCTGAGAGGCTTGAAATTAGTTTGCCTCAAGCAGGTCTGGTGTATGCCCCTCTGCTATGTGACAGTGTCATTTGAGCCGATGCCTAATTGGGTAGGGTAAATATTTTAGGTGAGACTATTGGGGTTTTTCCATTCACAGGGCTGAGGTGATTCCTTCTGCAATTAGATAATCTCTGGTTCACTAGGAGTGCCTGGGCTTTGGCAAGTGGTGCATACTCTCTGTTGGAGAATATCTCAGTAATCCAGCTTTGAGCTGGCGTTTGCTAATAAGCAAGGTTAGACTTTGGACTCCGAGCCTCACCGGGGAAAACTCAACCGAATTACTAATAGATATGTTCTTAGGGATTAGTCATTTGAGGAGTCTATGGAACTTTATGGACAATTGGCAATGAATGTGGCAATGGAATTTTGTCAATTGGGTGTTGTAACTTAGTTGTTCTAAGCTCTATGCTCCTACGTATGATGAGGTATGGTTCTAAGTCTCAATTTGTCACATACCAGGGCCTTTTTCACATGGGAAACTAAAAATCAGAGCCTTCAATGATCAGTTGGGGTATATTGCTTTGATATTAGATCCCAACAAGCCAGGGCTTCATTGGTAGAGGGAGGTTGGCTGACTATAGTTTTTGCTGAAAGCTACTGGATGTTGCTCTCTTTATACCTCTTTTGGTAACTAATCTTCCATTATAGTGTAAAATAACTCCACACCTTTATGGAATCCTATCTCATCCATATTTACATTTTTGGATCTGTTATGGTTGCAAGCCAAACTTGCAAAATATTAAATACTGTTTTGTATCTCTCTATTTTATTCATGACAAATTAGGCCAATTAGGCTGGTTTATTCAATAAGCTTTGTTTCCTCATAATCACTAATTTGAATGCTGATGAAATTGTTAGTCGATACAGGTTTGAGATGATGATGCTGTTGGTCTGGAAATCTACTTATGGAAAGGTCGTGCATCCACAGTCTTTGACCAACATTGAATGACCTAGAAGTTGTGAGGCTTCAATGGTCAATATCTGGAGGAGGCCGGTTCCTATGAAGTTCTAACTAAATGTTCCTGAAATATGGGGAAAAGGGTGCTGAAAGAAAAAAATAGTGGTGCAAATTAAGCCACATCAAGACACAAGTATTTTATAAGACTATGCAATTGAGAAAATAAGTAAACTGCCTAACAGACCAACTAATTTTTACCAATCACAGGACATTCATTTATACCATATGTAGCTATTCAGATTACAAATTCCAGAACTAGGAATGAATCATGAACATAAATCCAGAAAGCAGAATTAACACCATGAGCATTCAACAAGCTAAAATTAAAAATAAGCAATCATTCATACATACGTCCTGCAACCAAGTTGAACCAAAGGCCAAACAACAATCCCTTTGTATTTCTCAATATGCAATATGCTCAATAATGCAAATTGTAAAAGCTTAAGAGTCGACCTTTTTTACATACTACATTCTAGTATTTATAGCTTTTTACAATGCATTTAGTTATCCAGATATTATTGCTTTGGAGATGGATTGTCGTTATGTCAGAAGATTCGTCAGTTTGTTAAGCTACTCGGAGGTATGCTTGTTCTAACCACCTGGTTGTGGCTTGCTGACCTGGCTGAAACCTGTGCCATCTTGGGTCGTATTGACCTTGCTGTTTGCATCTGGCTCGTTGATCTTTTACTAACATTTCAGTTGAGCTGCCTTGAATATTTGCATGATCGCCTTGGTGGAGATTTTATTGTTAAGATTGTCTGACAAGCGATCTTGCCCTGTAGGCAGAATGGGATGATGGCCACCCATATACTGACAAATTGGTGTCGGATATCAAGTTGGATCTACTTTTGCTGATCAATGGTTGTCGGGTGCGTACCAAGGCTGCTGACGGGTGATGGATTTTTGGGTACCTCTATTGGCTTTGTCCGGGTACAAAAGTTTCGACGGGACTGTGACAGCCATTTTTTTTGCATCGTTCTGTTGTCTGGCTACGTGATGGACTTTTGGTACCCTTGTCGGCTCTGTCCGGGTACAAAAGTTCCGGCAACCTCAAGACTAAGCCATTTTTCCAACTTCTATTTTTCGGCTGCGTAACAGACTTTTGGTACCCTTGCTGGCTCTATCCGGGTATAAAGGTTTTGGCAGCCTCAGGACTTAGACATTTTTCCTCTTTTGCTTTCCGACTGCATGACGGACTTTTGGTACCCTTGTTGGCTCCATCCGGGTACAAAAGTTCCGGCGGGACTGTGACTTAGCCATTTTTGCATCGTTCTGCTGTCCGGCTACGTGACAAACTTTTGGTACCCTTGTCGGCTCCATTTGGGTACAAAAGTTTTGACAGCCTCAGGACTTAGCCATTTTTTCAACTTCTATTTTTCGTCTACGTGATGGACTTTTGGTACCCTTGTTGGCTCTGTCCGGGTACAAAGGTTCTGAAAACCTTAGGACTTAGCCATTTTTTCTCTTCTGCTTTCCGGATGCATGACAAACTTTTGGTACCCTTGCTGGCTCTGTCTGGGTACTAATGTTTCGGCAGGTCTGGGACTTAGGCATTTTGTTGATGTTTGATCTTTTGGCTCCGCGATTTCGAGGGTCCATCCTTAGCATACCTAGGCCAAAAATGCCCGACTTCCTCCTGATTCTGCAGTTGGGGTTTGAAATGCCCTCCTTTGCACCTTTTACCAAAGTGTATCTGGATAATGCTAAAAAATACCCACATTCTTGGCGACTCACAGGGGATTTGCACTTGTGGAAAATAAAGAACTCAGATCGCCATCTTCTGAAATTAACACTTTCTAAGGGAGGGAGAAGTAGAGGAGGAACTAGAAAAACTTGAGAGAATATAGTCGGTATTTACCGCAAGATAAAGGAGGGTGGTGGGTGATGGTGCATGCGCAAAAAGGCGAAAAGTAATGGAGGAAAGGAGAGGAATGGAAAAGCATGGGGACGACAAAAAATGATATGGAATATTACTTACAAGGGATGGAAGAAGAAGCAGTAAACATGTAAACAAAAAAAGGAATTTGTGGCAAATTTAACTGGCGATTATTAGAAGAAACTGTATTTCAAATCAAAAACAAGAAACAAAAGGGAAGGGAGTTCTTGAATTATCTCACCAAAATGGTAAGAGAAATTACTTGGTTCTTGGGACACCCCCAAAAGTTGCTTTTTCATGAATATACGCCGCTGCAGCTAACAACTGCTTCAGGAACAGAAAGAGTGCCATTGGCATTTGACATCCTTGCACCTTCTTTTCTTCCTCACACAATCCATTTAGAACCTCTTTTGCTGATGACATTTCATGATGTGAGTCTTCTTTTGCGCCTCTAGCCTCATTTTCATTTCAATTTTTTTTTTTCACTTTAAGCTGCATATGAAGTCTTAAATAGATCAAAGTCCCAAATGATGGTTCCACCAGCTGACATCTCTTGATTGAGCACTTTTCTCAAGAAGTTTGGCCTTTTGTGAACTGTCTATTCATCTTTCCATTTTATGTCAATTGAGATCCTTCTTTTTTGGCGGCTTTGTGTTCAGCTGACATCATGTCCCTATATGGTATGATGTGTTATCATGCTCACAAGTTGCAACAGCCTTGCTTCATACCACGACAGGTTTTCAGGTGCATCCTCTGCAAATTCTGTACTGTTCTGCTCTTGTCCATTGGGCTGCGGAGTCGATACATTAATGGTAAAATGGAAAAAAAAAAGAAGAGAAGAATGCAGAAGGTAGATAGAAAGTGCATCTGAAAAAGAATTTTGACGACAAGCAAAATATTTTCTGAATTCAATTTTCCAATTATTCAACCAAACTTCTGATTTGATCAGATAAAAATTAATTGCTGGAATGATCCCATTTTCTTATATCTTTGACTTTATGTACAAGATGACGCAATATACTTGGCGTCTATGAGATTGCCGTATTTTATCCAACGTGGCCATAATCAAGCTGCTTATTTACTTGCCAGCTATGTACACAAAATCGTGGCATGCTTGCCACATTTGGCTTGAGAGATTTTCTATAGATTATCCTGTGAATCTGCAATGCCCAGACCACATGACATCGAATTTGAGTTTTTCTCCATGTTCAGTTTTCCACGGCTCATAGTTGTTGCCAATCTTGGTTAATAAAATCCATTCTGACTCTGATTTCTGTTGTGAAGATCCCGTATTCGGCTCTTGGGTGGACAATGAATCGTTTGTCTTGTTCTTGTGGCCCCCCAACTGGATGTTAGTTTTTTTTATGTTTGCTGCAAGGATTTTCTTACCCAAATCTCCATTGGGTTCATTATCTTTTGCTTATTTCCTTCTTTTGTGGTTGTATTTTGAGTTGCTACCCAGAGATAATGAACATTAGAATCTTCTGAATTCAATCAGAGTGTAAGACCGGCCACAAATCATTGTGGGGTATCTGGTTGAAGGATAGATAATATATTCTAGACTGAGTTGACCTTGATTTTGATGAGTCACTTGATTCTAACCTTATGTTGCATACGACTTTCTTCATCAGACTTGTCTTTTGTTCTTTGTAACCTTCAATGCAGAAAGAGTGTAGACTCTGTCTTAGCACCTAGATGATTTTCCCGGCACATGGGATTAGCATTTGATCTTGCTTCTGAGTCATACATCCTTTTTCCTTTCTCAGAAAATCTTGAGATAAACAAATTCCAAACAATGGGGTACGTCAACTACCATTATATCTTGAATGACAGCCAAATCTGGATGTCCACATATCATCATTAGAAAATTGTGCAGTGTCCCCACCCTTTTCAATGGTACCCCCTTAAAATACAACAAACCTAATTTTTGTGTATTTGGGTTCAATCCCAAACTTCTGCAGACATCTATCAGCATAATTGAGACCTGGGCCTTTGGATCCACTACACAATTATGAGGTATACACTTTTCTAAGAAGAGATAAATAAAACAGAGAGGGATGATTCTTTGGACTGTTTGACGGGGAGCCTCTTGTAAGTGCATTGTTGGCCTCTGATGATCTCCCGATGGAAATGTTAATCAAGTCTACTTTCTCGGATACCAACAAGTCTTCCCTTAGACTTGCTGGCATTGGGTCAAGGCTTTTGAATAGGCTGTGAAGTTGCTCCACTATTTCTGCTCTCTGTTTTGGAGTCATAGCTGAAAAATGAAGCTCTTTATAGGATTCAGCCCTTTTTTGATTTAGGGATTTTGATTCTAGAATTGATAATTGGACACTTGCTTGAACCCTGTTATTTATGCCCTGAGCTATTGGGAATAGGGCGTGGTTATCACTGCAATCTTCTGGCTTGCTTGCTACAATATCTGCCTCCTCCCAGTATTTTTGCCCATGTATTGCATTGCAAGCTATCACATTATCTATCAACGGGGGCCTTTGCATAAAGTGTGGATTTATTGCCTCAATATGGATTTTAGTAGGCGGAATAGGCTTGGCAGAGGCCAGAGTCTCCTTCTCCCTTTTGAAACTGTCACTTTGTTCTGTGTCCTTTTCAATATTCAGTGTTGCGCTTTTAGCAGACATGAAGTTATCCTACTGATGTAATTGCTGAGATGTGATCCCAAAAGTTGCTTTGGGTTGTGGGAGTTGTCTCTCCATATTCATGATATCTTTAGTAGCTTCTGAATCATTGCTCTCAACTCCACTTCAGTTTGCAGTTGATTCCCCTGAGGAATGGAAGCAACATTGTTTCCAAGAATCTGTGCTGGGTAGGACTCAACTTCTATGAAGGATGGACTTATGGAAAAGCCAAGAGGATACATACAATTTCTAGGAAGGATTTTGCTTGCTAGGATCAATGTATTTTCAGCACGGATAGCATCCTTGAAACTTTGCAAGAATCTCTTTTCTTTAGATTACTGAATGAGGATGCTTAGATCAGAATGGAATGCATGAATATAATATTGATATGCTTGAGCGGGAGATGGCTGGAATTCTTGGGGGATTCTATTCCAAGTCCTTTTGAAACAAACATTGAAGTCAAAGATACTCTCATAAGGGGCTTTCTTGATAAATGAGAAATGAATAAGCAATAAGAAAGGATCTCCAGAGTCATCAAACTCGTTTATAAAAGCCTCTGCTAGATCAGCCCATGTACGGATACTTCCATTTTCTAGAGATCTATACCACAACAACACTTTTCCTTTGAAAGAAGAACTAGCAATCTGGTCATTACATATTCAAACTCAATATTATAAATACTGGCCAAGGACGCTATGTCCTGATAGTGTTCAAATGCAGTTTTTTCTTTGCCTTCATAGCTGGGTAGGGCTTTTAGGACAACCTTAGGTATTTCATGAAGGATTGGGATATTGAGAGGGCCTGTATCATTCCAAGGTGGGCAATATTGTTGAGCCATAAAAAACTTGAGAAATAGTTGTAGTAAAAGCTTCAAGGAAGCTATAGATCTGAAAAATATATATCTCGGTTTAATCGACATTGGAGTTGCCAGATGAACATACTATCACCGTCAATGAGGTCAAGACTATCCATCAAATCTTGAGCTCTATGGGTGAGAAAATAGGACAAGACAATTAATCTTCTTGCACATCCTTCTGGGTTTCTTATTAGATGGAGTCGCCAGGTGATTAAAATGATCTTATTAGAACAGAGTGTCACCAAAAACTCAGATCTATCAAAATGATGAGACATGCCGTCCCACCGGGCATGTCAAAAACTATTGGTTTGGAAATCTGCCAATGGAAAGGTTGTGCGCCCACAGACCTTGACCAACATTGAATGACTTGGAAGTTGTGAGGCTTCAATGGTCAATCTCCGGAGGAGGTCGGTTCCTATGAAGTTATAACTAAATGTTCCTAAAATATGGGGGAAAAGGGTGCTAAAAGAAGAAAATAGAGCTGAAGCTAGAACTTATAGTGGTGCAGATTAAGCCACATCAAGACACAAGTATTGTAAAAGACTATGCAATTAAGAAAATAAGTAAACTGCCTAACAGACCAACCAGTTTTTACTAATCACAGGACATTCATTTATACCATGTGCAACTATTCAGATTACAGATTCCAGAACTAGGAATGAATCATAAGCATAAATCCAGAAAGCAAAATTAACACCATGAGCATTCAACAAGCTAAAATTAGAACTAAGCAATCATTCATACATACATGTCCTGCAACCAAGTTGAATTAGAGGCCAAACAACAATCCCATTGTATTTCTCAATATGCAATATGATCAATACATTCAAATTGTAAAAGCTTAAGAGTTGACATTTTTTACATACTACAGTCTAGTATTTATAGCTTTTTACAATGCATTCAGTTATCCAGACATTATTACCTTGGAGATGGATTGTTGTTATGTCAGAAGATTCGTCAGTTTTTTAAGCTACTTGGAGGTATGCATGTTCTAACCACTTGGTTGTGGCTTGCTAATCTGGCTGAAACCTACACTATCTTGGGTGGTATTGACCTTGCTGTTTGCATCTGGCTCATTGATATTTTTCTAATATTTCAATTGAGCTGCCCTGAATATCTGCACGATCGCCTTGGTGGAGATTTTATTCTTAAGATTGTCTGAAAAGCGATCTTGCCCTGTAGGCAGAATGGGATGATGGCCACCCATATACTGACAAATTGGTGTCAGTTAGCAAGCTGAATCTACTTTTGCCGACCGATGGCTTTTAGGTGCATACCAAGGCTGTTGACGGGTGACGGATTTTTGGGTACTTCTATTGGCTTTGTTCGGGTACAAAAGTTTCGGCGAGACTATGTCTTAGGCATTTTTTTTGCATCATTTTGTTGTCTGGCTGCATGGACTTTTGGTACCCTTGTCGGCTCTGTCCAGGTACAAAGGTTCTGGTAGCCTCAAGGCTTAGCCATTTTTCCTCTTCTGCTTTTTGGCTGCGTGACGGAATTTTGGTATCCTTGCAGGCTTCGTCCGGGTACAAAAGTTCCGGTAGGACTGTGACTTAGCCTTTTTTGCATCGTTCTGTTTTCCGGCTATGTGACGAACTTTTGGTACCCTTGCGGGCTCCGTCTGGGTACAAAAGTTTTGGCAGCCTCAGGACTTAGCCATTTTTTCAACTTTTGTTTTCTGGCTATGTGATGGACTTTTGGTACCCTTGTTGGCTCCGTCCGGGTACAAAGGTTCCGACAACCTTAGGACTTAGCCAATTTTCCTCTTCTACTTTCCGACTGCATGACGGACTTTTGTACCCTTGCTGGCTCCGTCCGGGTACCAATGTTCAGACGAGTCCGGGACTTAGGCATTTTGTTGATGTTTGATCTTTTGGCTCTGTGATTTCGTCCTTAGCATACTTAGGCCAAAAATGCTTGGCTTCCTCCTGATTCTGCTGTTGGGGCCTGAAATGCCCTCCCTTGAACCTTTTACTGAAGTGTATTTGGTAATGCTGAAAAATACCCACAGATGCATGCATGATTGGACCTATAGAAACCTTTGCTATATCATATTTTAGGCTTGTTTCTTTGCAACAAAAACCATTTAAAATTTCTAAAAAGAAGAATGTTACTCTTTCCTATCATAGAAATTGGTGATGATAAATTTTCTCCACAATAAATGCAAGTAATCAAGTACTTGTGGATTTGAAATTTGTGAGAGTTAAGTTACTTACAGGAATAAGTTGATCCTGATGGCAGCACAAAACAAGCTCCTCAGTGTTTGCCAACCCCAACCAAAGCATTTTCCTACAAAATGCTAAGTTTCAACACTAGTGTCAACTTTGCATGGTTCCAACTGCCGACTATCATGGCAGCAACTCACCAACCCTAACCAAAGCATTTTCCTACACAATGCTTTTTCGACACTAGTGTCAACTCTGGATGGTTCCAACTGCCAACTATCATGGCAGCAACTCACCAACCCCAACCAAAGCATTTTCCTACACAATGCTAAGTTTCAACACTAATGTCAAGTCTGCATGGTTCCAAGTTCCAACAGCCAACTAACATGGCAGCAACTTACCATCTATAGCTTTTACGTGGCACCAATCCTTTAGTAACTGATGGAAGATGAATTTTCTATTTTCCACCTTTGCCTCTTCATTTCTGTTGTTGCCTACAATTGGTTATATAGGATTGAAATGGGCCCCACCTGTATTATATTATGACCATGCCATGTTACCATGGTATTTCAACAAATCACATAGTGGTATTTGGAAGTTATGCATATATTACTTAGCAAGATTTGAACCTGGGTCTCTACCTTAAAAGTCCATAATTTTAACTACTTGAGCTCATGCCATTTGATAAATCATTATAATTTAACACCTCAAATATTCTCAGTATTGTATAAAGTTACCATATAAATCAAATTCTAATTTAAATCTTATTGACAATCTTTTTCCATGCTTCCATTTTGCATTCACCTAGATATTTTGAAATATTATCACAAATTCAGCTATTTTTTTTCAATTAGTTATATGGGATTGAAACGGGCCCCACCCGCATTACATCATCACCACATAGTGGTATTACAACAAGGCTTGGATATTATCCATATATAGCTTGGCAAGATTGGAACTTGGGTCTCCCCCTTGAATGTTGAGGAATTTAACCGGTTGAGCTAATGCCATTTGATTCACAAATTCATTTGTTAAAATGCATTCAATTAAAAATTTAATTTATTATCCATTGGATTGTTTTTGAAAGTCAGTTTGGCAAGACTAGATTTACAATGAACTTGGTCCAAAAGGTCAAAGTTCAGAAAGGTACACAATTGAACTACTATAAACATGTAAAGTCAAAATGTTTCCTTGGTTGCGCAGTTATGTTTGAACAATTGAACTACTAGGCTTGTTGGGAGCAGCCCCTGTGGTTTGAACCTTGTGCTTAACAGTTACTAAAAATAGTGTGGTTGTAACCAATTCCCCTATGTATCTAAAAAAAAAATGTTTCCTTGGTTGCACAAGGGGTCTCATGTGCCTGAGGTATGCTGTCTTGGTTGACCTCAAAATTCACCTTTACCATAAGTTGTGAGCACTTTTACGTTGCAATTGTTTTACCTGGCTATATGTTTTATACAATCTTTGAAATATGCTTCATTCTTGGTATCCTGTTATATATTCATTTTCCAAAATCATAAGGCATGAAGGCTTGCCAGAATGGCATATTCAGGCAAGTTGTTTTCTCCATAGAGTCAATCTTCTTGTATCTCTAAGGGCCAATTTCAAAACTTTAGTAACATGTTATCTTTGTTGGAAAAATATTTTTTCTATGAATCTATAGCAATAAGTAAGTCTGTTGAAGGCCTTGGTTTAACAAAAACTGCAGCAGAATTCTGAAACTTAACAGGGGGATATCTCAAATAGCAGATACCAACTGCTAGGCCGTCTATGTTGTGTGAACTAAAATAAAAAATTCAGTCTTCAATTTAAACTAATAAAGGTATATTAGATATATAAAAGGGTCTCCATGGACATGAAGGACATAAGTCTCTCATAGAACACTTAGATAATTACAACCTTAGGTGTGAACTTCATGATAGTTAGAGGCAAACAAACAAAAACAAAACCAAAGCAGAAACCTGAACATAATAGCAGTCAAAGGCTGCCATGAGTTGAGAGAATCGTTTTCTCTACCAGTCGCACTTCATCACCTGCTGCTCATCTCTTTCGTCTGTATACCTCTTACAAATACAAAAATTTCATTTCCAAACTATTCAACTATTATTTCAGGTTTTTGGCTGTTTTGTCTGGGTTGTGTTGGTTACGAATCTGCCATGAGGAAAGGATTTTTGTGTTAATGCGCCCAGATTCGCCCACCAGCTTGAAAGGCCGGAAGGAAGGGATGCCTTCCGTGCCAATCTCCGGAGAAGGCCGGCTCCTGTGGGTTTTTATGGTTTGAGATGAGAGTGCAGGAAAGAGATAAAAATGCGGAAAGAATTTACAAATGTGATTGGAGTTGGGTGGGGGGAACTAACAGTACGGCAACACATCAATCACCGCTACTTACTGCATTATGAATACAAAGCATAACCAGGAACTGCAAAACCTAAGTATACTTTCTGTATAAAGCAGTGTACGCACAGCTACAATGGCTCCCTAGCAAACATTCTCCCTACAAGGAGAACTAACAGCACGACAATGCATCAATCACCACTACGGACAGCAACATAAACAGAAAGCAACCAAGAGATGTCAGATCCAAGTATGTGTGTTATGCAGAGAATTTGTACGCACAGCTACAATGGTCCCCTAGCAAACATTCTCCCTACAAGGAGAACTAACAGCACGACAATGCATCAATCACCACTACGTACAGCAACATAAACATAACACACAAACTGAAGGAACTGCTACCACATTTATTCTATGTATCCTCTAATCAATTAAGTTCAAGAGTACTTGGCCACCAAATGCTGAAGTGAATCAACAAGCCATGACACAAGCAATGCCTCAGGTATTCACGACCACCAAATGCTGAAACGAATCAACGAGCCGTGACACAGGAAAACGTAAAGCAGAAATATAAAGGAGAGGCGGCATAAAAAATAGAAGAAGTAGAACAGAGCCAGGCATATACTTTATATTTATAAGCAGAAGCACAATTACAATGGTTCCCTAACAGACATTCCCCTTCCACCACCTTACAATGAAAATGCGGTGGGTATTTATAGCCCGAGTCCCTCCCGTTACATTAATGGGCACAAAGTCCCAGTCAAACACTAGGCGACAAAAGCGGCGACGGAGCTGCTAATGCTGACCTTTGTCGGACAGGACTGTACCCGCAGCATGGTTTCCCTGAAGACCGGACAGCTACGTGGCAGGGCGTTGGGTAGAACTTCTCATCGGCCGGAATGCGGGCAGCTGGAGCAGGTAGAACCTCCAATCAGCCTTAAATGAGGCGGCTGGCATAAATAGTGCGGCCCATGCTTGTCCTTTTGCTCGGCACGTCTTGGCTCGGATCCGAAGGCTGGACACTTGTCGGATGATCTTTGTTTGACACGTGCTTGCCTTGAAAGGCGGTTTATCCAACTTCTCCCGGGATATGAGCGCCATCGGGTTGCGCGAGCGGAAACAGCGTGATTGGGAAGGTCTTCATGCCTTGGTCAAATTCCGAGTTTGTTTCCCTACTCGCACTTGTCAAAGGCGCACTCCGACTTCGCTGCGAAGTCGGGTTGCGCACGGTGAAGCTGATTTCTGCTGCCGAACGGACTTCGCCCTGGAAAGGGGAGCAGTCCGACTGCTGCGAGTCGGACTTCGCCCAACACTTAGTCATTTCCCGACTGCCCGATACAAGGTGCGCCCGGAAAGAAGGGAGAAGTCGGACTTCGCACCAAAGCGGGAGAAGTCGGACTTCGCACCGACACTTAGCCATTTTTCGGGGCAATTGCTTGTCAAATTTGAGATCCGGCGAGGGGCTACAAGAAAGGGGGAAGAAAGAGAATGTAGGGAAGAGAGAGAAAGGGAGAGAAGAAGAAAGGGAAAGAGAGGAAGAGGAAAAAGGAAGAGCAGCACTGCTACAAAACTGAAAACATTGCACCCCGTGCAAAATGTGGCAACATTTTTGGCGGCTCGCGGGGTGTCGAGCTCGCCTCGGCGCAAAGAATCCATGCCTTCATCCATTGGGTGCAGAGGAACTTGCTTCCCCTGCTTTCTGCTGCTCTAGCCGTTCTCCTCGCGGCAACTGTTCTTCAGATTCACTTCCGGCAGTCGCCTCCTCAGAATCATCTTCCGAATGCTCTCCAGCTCTGGCTTCTGCCTCGCAGATGCGGTTGTATGCGGCCTGGGCTTGGCCCCAGGCCTCTGCTTCGAATGGTCGGCGGTCGGCAACTTCTTCTAATGCTGCGTGGAAAGCAGCGACCGCGTGCAGGTCGATGGTGAGGTATCTTTTTCCCAGCTCCTGGAAGTAGGAGCTGATCTTGCAGCACTTGGACACCATCTGGGTGACCTGACTTTCTTGAATTGGCTCGGTCCAGCTATCAATTTCAGCTGTATCTGCCTCAAAGGACCGCCAATTCTTTTTCACCTGCTCATGGGTGAGAAACTCACCATTCTCGACAAAGCCCGGGCACCCTAGTTCGGAGAGAGCGTGAAAGGGAGCCATACAAATGTCTCTTTCATGTTCAAATGCATCCAGCATTCGTCTGGCAACCCTCACCTCTTCTACTTTCTTAAAATATTTATGCAAGGTTACCCTTGCATCTGCCCATTCTGCGGCGAATGAGGACATGGGGGGAGAATTGGAGGCCATCGCGCTCGCGCTCTTGAAGATTTATTGCCAGGTCCAGCCATTGCTTCGCCTGGCGTTCGGCCTCCTCTACCACAGGCTTTCCCTGGGCAGAAACTTCTTGGATCCTGGATGCGAAATCCAGAACCGACATAGCCTTATACGTGTGGGGCTTGCATCCCCGCAGCAGATCAGCCCGCATCTCCTTAACTTTGCTCTTTGAAAAGACCGTCGCTTGAGATGCTCTCTCTGCAGATTGCGACTGCGCCTGTTTCAAAGACTCCTGGAGCTGAGAAATCTGCTCCAGGGCTGCTTGCTTTTCCGTTGCGGCTTCTTGCTGAGAAGCGGCCAGCTGGGCTTTTAGTTCATCTATTTCTCGCTGCGCCGATTCCAGTTGCTCAGTGGACCTAGACAGGTCCTCTTCAAGCTGCCTTGTTTTATCCTGCAACCGGAAAAGCTCTTCCTGTTCCTCCAGATTTTTGACAAGGAGATTATCCGCCTTACGAATGATTCCCTGAATCTCGTATTGCTTGTTGATATCGTCAAAGCTCTTCTCCTTTCTCTGGAGCTCGTAGTCCGCCCTGGTCATTTCCCGGAGAGGCTTCTTCACTTTTGGGGTTATCTTTTCTGTCGTGAGCACTCTCCTCTCGAAGTCAAACTTGGTGCGCTTTACCGGGGCGGCTATCTCTTCAGGTCTCCTCCGCTTCAGGTTTTGGAGGAAAGAGATAGGGTATTCTACAGCTCTAGGCGCCGAGAGGCAAATCGTCCGTGTTATGGAGATCGTCCATGAAGTCCGGTTCCCCCGACCCTAGGGTTTCTTTGTGACATTTCTCCCGAGAACAGGGAAGTAGGAAAAACCGGGAGGGCTTTGGAAGGAACGGCCGCTTTTGAGGGCGGCCGGGGAGCGAAGAGCGGAGCGGTTGATGCTGGAAGGGTTTCAAGCGGCTGAGGCGATGGATGCGACGGTGAACGCGTAGCTTCAGCACTAACCACGGGCGAAGGGTTTGGGGTTTGACTCAGGGATAGAGAGTCGTTGGGGTCCTGAGCAAACTGGTTGAAAGAATGATGGCCGCTAGAAGGTTGTGGAGATGGGGAGGAAGACACGGCCACGACTTGCTCGGATTGAGCGGGAGATGGAGTCGGAGTAGGGCCAGATGGGACTTGAGGGAGCGGGGCAGCGGACGTACCTGCGGGCTCCGCCTGAGCCGATCTTTGGATGGATGTCTGCGGTTCTGGTTCCGGCGGCTGGCTCAGGATCATCCAGAGAAACAACCTCTGGAGCGGCTGGACGCGGCTGCGGCTCTGCGACTGACTGCTGCACCGTCAGGCTAGGTCGCCTGATCCTATCAACCCTCTTCCTCTTCTTCTCTTCTGGAACAATGGCTGGTTCGGGAGGAGAGGAAGTAGGTGCAGCGGGCGCTGATGTTCCCACGGTAAACTTGTACCGGGGTTTGACTTGCAGAAGGTCTGCCGTTGCCGGTCCGCTCGCTGGTGGCGCTGGCGTCTTTTGTGCCTGAGGAGTTACCTCGGGCGTTGACTTGACTGATTTTTGAGCCTTTTCGGGCACCACCTTGGAAGCAACAGGTTGCATTGGGTCCACTTGGATATCTGCTGGGCCCATGCGGCGATTGTAAAAGTGTACAACTGTTGGGAGGAAGACCCTCCTTTATAACCCTCAAAGGGACCTCGGGGAACGTAATCTCGAAATGCGAAAGGCCGCCAGCTGGCAATGTGCTGGTCATATAGAGCTGAAAAGTCGTCATCAACGGCCAGATTTTTCCTGATGGATTTATCGTGCTGCGTGCGGCACCTCATCTTCCAGCATTCAGTAACTTTTTCTTTTGGCCAGTTAAGGCCTGCTAGCTTGGAGATGAATTTTTTAAATCCTGGAGAAGAGAACTTGTGGTCCGGGTTTCGCTCGGGGTCATATGCTACCTCCTCGCAGTAAAAATCCTGCCACGGAGGCCATGCTTCCATCGAGTCAATCTCCCAGTCGAGGTCAACATGGACCACATCGCATCTGTCTTCGATTATATCCGCCCGGGGGCAGATATGTACAAACTTTCCCCTTATCCCGTGTGGGTCGTACTTCCAGCGCTGCGGCAACAGAATCAGACCAATGTCAAAAAGCTCCCGCTCGAGATAGACATGCTGTCCTATCTCAGAAATCTCAACGTTCGCCCGGGAAAGAGGATATTGAAAGATCTGGCCCTTTCTCTTTCCCTGGCCGAACTCCTCTCCTCAACGTAATCCATCTGCCGCGCAACCTCCATCCCAAACTGATGATCCGTGCACCAGTAGGGCAGCAGATGAGGTTTGCCCTTGAATCCGTAGATTCTACCACAATCCCTTGCGTCAGTCTAAAAACGTCCCCGAGCTTCGATTCGACAAATAGTTCGTCATTTCTTGCGGGGGGCGAGGGATCTCACCATCGCTGAAGACTGACATGACCAATCCCAGAAAGTTGAAGTTGAACTTGTAGTAAGACCCTTTCCGGTATAGGTCATCCGTCCAGTCATAGACGGGCTGTGGTTCTCCCCTCTCATTCACCTTCTTCAGGTTAGGGATCTGCATCCGGGAGTGCAAATGATACAAACAAAGCCAAGCCAAAAGGAACTGAACCGAAATTCAGTTGACTGCCTTTTCTGGAGCTTCACCAGGTTGGAGTGAATGGCGTATGCAAGCCGATCCGCCCAGTCGAAAAAGATGGGGCGCTTTCCACTTCTCTGCGCTGCTGGTTCATAGGATTCTCCGCACAGGAGACATTCTGCCAGCGCTAGCTGGTACGGCTGTACTAGCTCGTCAAAGTCGCAGCCGAGGACCCACGCCAGAATGGTGTATATGTATTTGCTCTGAAACCTCTCCAAGGGTATGGGGCCGGTTGGCCATTGTCCGGTGCGAGCGGGGCGTTCGGCTACGAATTGAGGAAATCCCTCATCCTTTTTGTATGCGTGAAGCGCCCCGCTTGCTCGCCCAGATTTATCTTTCTGACAATCGTCTTGGAGTCATACTCCAACCACAGGGCGAAGGCCGGCTGGACAGTCTCTTTGCGGAGCGCGAACAAGGGTTTACCGCTGGAGCTGCAAATTTGCCGGGTAGCTGGTCTGTAATGTCTGACAATTAGGTCTACCAGCTCCGGGCATTGATGGACAGGAGGGCACAAGAACCGGAAAAGGTTCGACTTGTACGCTGCTCCAAAATGGTGAGAGGGCGAAACCTTGTCAGCCCAATTCTCCACATTTACCCGCAGCTTAGTAAGGCTCATGGAAAACGAGCCGTCCTTGTATCCCGACGAGGTAATTAACCGGCGGTGGTGGGGCTTGCCCATGCTATACTTTCTTTGGCCAGGATTTTGACTTTTGCTCTTGCAGAATCTCACCCTTGGAACCACCCGTTTGCGGGAAATCTCCACTTTCGCGCCCTCGCTAGACTGAGCTTGTACTGGCAACTTTCCCTTGTCCATCCCTCCGAAACGACAATAATTACGAATTACGGACGTACGCACCAGTTTGCGATCCACGGGAATAATCTGCACAATTTGGCATGTCCGGATGCATCGGACCCCCTTTTCTAGACAATGACGGCGTCATTAATGTCGCGCGAGGAGGGGGTAGGTCGGTCGGCAAATGAAGGCGTTATGATTTTCGGGTGGCCGCGCGAGGAGAATGTCTTGAAAGATGTACCCCGGCTGCCGTGCCATGCTTCTTTGATTGCGCTTTCCTTGAAGATTGCGCAATCATTAAATTTGCCTTTGAACGCTGCGCCATGGCTGACGTCACTGCCGCAATCCGGGCACATTGCTCAAGAAAAAACCCCTTTGGTGCGGAAACCCACCTCTTACTAACGCAATGCGCCCTGGGCCCATACTTGGAATTTTTTATTCATTTTTTAAACCGTCCGAGCTGGCCCAATAGACAGGGCGCAATCGGACTTCGCCCCAAAGTTGGGCGCGATCCGACTTCGCCCGCGCGATCGGACTTCGCCCGAAAATCGAGCGCGATCCAAATCACACTTGCGTTAAGACTTGCCTTTCTTTTCCAAGCTGCGCAGAGGATCGGGCGCGATCCAACCTTGTAATCCGGATGAGGCTTCGAATGTTTGTTGCCTTGTGATGGAGCGCGCTCGGACTTCGCCTGAAGTTTGCGCGAAGTTCGCACTTCGCGCGCAAGCTGAGCGCAGTTCGAACTTCGCGCGAAAGCCGAGTGTATACGGACTTCGCGCGCGAAGTCGGACTTCGCTCAAAAATTGAGCGCAGTCCGAACATACTCCTTTGCAGCTTCCTTCTTTCAAATTGCGCCCTTTGGCCGGTGCGCAGCCCGACTTCGCTGCGAAGTCGGGCAGCGCACTGCCACTTAGCCGTTTTCTGTTTTCACAAGCAGCTCCCTTCTACGAACTTCGCTCCTTTTGAGGGGCGACAACAGACTTCGCTGCGAAGTCTGTGCTCTCTCCCTTTGTCTGTTTTGGCTCAAACAAATGGAAAACCGAAAGCTGGAAAGCGTACATGCTTGGAAAATAAAAAAGCATAAGGGAAATTTTTACAAAGAAGGGCCCCTCGGGCACCTTCAGCAGCGGTAGATTTTTAAGTGGAACCCGTTAACGGGGATAGGTAGGAGCTGACCCTCCATATCCCGAAGTACGTAAGCATTGAACTGGTTCACCCGGGCAATATGATAAGGGCCCTCCCAGAGGGCATCAAACTTCCCGTGGTTGCCCGGCTTCGCCTTATATGAGTCCCACTTCAGCACCAGGTCCCCGATTTTAAAAACTCGGGCAGTGGTGCCTTTTGCAAACCAGCCTTGAGTGGCTTCAATATGCTTGGTGAAGGCCTGGTATGCTTCTTCTCTGTCTTCTTCCAACTGCAGGAGTTGGCACAGTCTGTCATCCACCGGGTCTCCACTGCTCCTGTCTTCGTCCAACATCCATAGGGCAGGGATTTCAATGTGGGATGGCATGACAGCCTCTTTGCCATAGACGAGCGCATAGGGGGACGTTATGATGGATTTCTTGAATGAAACTCTGTCCGCCCACGGCGCCCGGTTCGGGAGTAAATGCCAAGTCCGCTTGTTCCTGTCAATGGTCCTCCCGATGATCTTCGGGAGGTTCTTGTTAGTAGACTCGGCGAGGCCATTCCCCTGCGGGTAGTAATTAGAAGACATTTTGTGATAAATGCCAAGTTTGCCGGTGTACTCCGTGAGTACGAGCGCTTGCGAATCCCGGACCATTGTCCGTCACAATTGACTCTGGAACCCCGAAGCGGGTAATCGGGCTCTCGAGGAACCTGATGACCGTTTCTTGGTCTGCATTTTTGGTTGGGATCGCCTCTGCCCACCGTGTGAAGTAATCGGTGGCTGTAAGAATAAACTTGTGTCCGGCAGAGGAATTAGGCGAAATCACCCCAATGAAGTCTAGACCCCATTCTTTGGAACGGAGTCTCGGCTCTGAATCGGTTGAAGGGGCGGGGGTGCTTTTCTGTTTACGCCGACAAACCTACGGCATTGATCACACTTAGAACAGACCGCATAAGCGTCGTAAATAGAGTGGGCCAATAGTACCCGGCTCTAATTATTTTTAAGGCCGTAGGCCTTGCGGAATGATGACCTCCAGGCATCCCGGAATGAAAATCTCCGAGGACCCTGGGCTGGTCGGATTTCATGACGCATCGCAACAGGATGCCGTCAATATTTTTGAAGTAAAGCCCCTCGGGGCGAAGAGTGTACTTGAGTGCACCCAGCCGAAATCTCCTTCGTTGTGAGGCGTTCGGGTGATCGGGACATCTTCCGGTGCAGAAATATCTCACCAGTTCATCTGTCCAATCACTCTCCTCCGATAAGGAGTTGGCTAGGTAGATGCTTGTCGTTGTGTCCTCCCACTTACAGGCGGAGATGCCGGCTACAGCGCTTCGGGCCAGCTCCTGACACAAGGCTCGGCCTCTGATAAGCTTGGTGGGCCGCACTTCGATGTCGAACTCCTGGATTTTTGCAATCCATCCTGCTCTCTTGTGACCCGGCTCTCCTTGTATGATGAAGCTCCGAACGTCCGGGTGAATCACAAAGACAGTCGTTTTGCTCAGGGAGACAAAATGCCTGAACTTTCGGAGGGATTTCATGACAGCGTGAACTTGCCGCTCTATAAAGTTGTACTTTTCCTCATGCAGCTGAATCACTTGGCTCAAGAACGCTATGGGGCGCTCCTCGCCATCGTCTCCCTTCTGAGTTAGGACTGCGGCGTAACTTTCCGGTTCTCCCACCGCATACAGGATGAAGTCCTTGGAGTAGTCCGGGTTTATCAACACCGGAGCTTGCGCGATTCGAGCCTTGATTTCCTCGAAGGCTTGCTCTCTCTCATCGGTCCATTCGTAAATTGTATCCTTTTTCAGCAGTTCGGCCATAGGCTTGATCAGCTGTGCGAAATCCGGGATGAACTTCCGCACGAAGTTAATCGGACCGAAGAAGGACTGCAGCCCTTTTTTATCAATTGGGGCTGGCAAGCGAAGGAGGGCTTACGCTCTGTCGGGGTCAATGGCGAGGCCTTTCTCGGAGATGACATGTCCCAGCGACTTACCTTCTTTTACCGCGAAGACGGACTTCTTCGGGTTTATAGAAATGCCGAATTCTCGACACCTCTCAAATATTTGCCGCGGGTGGGAAACATGATCCCCTCTTTGGTGAGAGAAAACGGTCATGTCATCAAGGTAGATGACAATGATCTTATTGAGCGGCTCTCGGAAGGCCGGGTCCATGGCCCTTTGGAATGTGGCACCGGCATTGGATAAGCCGAAAGGCATGCGGTGATAGGCGAACGTCCCCCATTTGGTGGTGAACGCCGTCTTATCCTTGGTCCTCATCCACGACCCAAATCTGGTTGTAGCCGGAAAATCCATCTAAAAGTGAGAATCTCCGGGCTCCGACAACGATGTGTAGAATCTGGTCAATTTGGGGAAGCGGATAGTGGTCCTTGAGGGAAGCTCGATTCGGGTTTACGAAGTCGACACGAGAGACGAATGTCGCCATTCTTTTTCCTCACGGGCACCAAATTCGCGACCCGGGATGAATGTTTGATGGGGTAGATGATTTTGGCCTCCGGCATCTTCAAGAGCTCTGCTTTCATCATGGCCTCAATTTTCGGATTTACGGCCCTACGCTTCTGACGGAATGGCTTGGCGCCATCCTCTAGCTCAATGGTATCTTTGGATCACATTTCTGTCATACCCCTTCAAATCCTCGTAGCACCGGGCCACGATGTCGGGGAACTCTCGGCACAGTGATCTGATCTGCTCAAGTTCCTCCGACGTGCAATCTGTCCCAACCTTGATAGTTTTACCAGGTTCAAGTTCCAGGTCGGCATATTGCTTCAGGTCTACTTTGATCCTATGAGATATTGCTCTGTCATTACGATCAAATAGACTCTCCAATGTAATCAGTCCTTTTGGGACATGATTATTTTTTAAGCTGTATCAACCCCTCATATTGCTCGTCATCGGGGTCTCTACCTTCGATTGAACCAACTCCGTTAACCAAAAATGTGACGATCTCCTCGTCACAATCGAACACCGCCGGTGGGTGTCCTTATCGAGCACAGAAGGCACTGTAAATAGTGCGAACCGGCTTCGGTTTACGGACAACGTCATCGGCCGGAACGTACCTGGCTCCAACAGACGCCAGAATGTCAACGTGTTTGTTTTTCTCACGTGATATCGCCTTGACATTCAACGAGTCAAACGACTCCATTAGGTCCCACACCCGGTTGCGGTATGCCTTGAGATAGTGTTGTTTGGAGGCGCACTTGTTCGTAACCTGGTGGCACACCAGCTCTGAATCTCCAAAGATCTGCAGGTGTTTGATTCCCAGCCTCTCCGCCTTTCGCAAACCCAAGCACAGGGCTTCGTACTCCGCCGAGTTGTTAGTGCAGCTCCAGGCCAACCTGTAGGTATAGTCCTTCTGGATCCCGGTCGGAGAAACCAGAAGCACCCCTGCGCCGGCGCCATTTTTGCATCGCGCGCCGTCAAAGAAAAGCTTCCACAGCTTCTCAGGTGCAGGTCCCACTTCCTTTGCAGCTGACTTGTCAAGCCTCTCGGGCTGTACAACGGTGTAACAGCCCTGCTCTGTCTCAATTACGGCATTGAAATCCCGCAAAGAGAACTCATCTTCAAGCTGTAGCACTTCGAGGGCTTGCTCTGTCAGCTCTACTGTCACCAGTTCTTCCTCCGACAGCTGGACCATGCAGTCCGACTCTTCTCCGGGTATCTTCTCTACTAGGAAGGTGGAAGGCTTCTCATTAAAGATTTTCAGTCTCCTTCCTTTGAAGGGCACTTCCATGTGTGAGTAGTCTAGAGACAGGTACCCGCCCAGCTTCGCAGTGAACTCTCGGGAGAGACACATGCCGAAGTAGGGAGCCAAGTCAACAACCACGACCTCTTGGATGACCACGATGTCGAGAGCCTTATGCAGCCGGATAGGGATGTCCTTTATGACACCAACCTTGTCTTGACGGGGGTGCCGTCTAATTGCGGCACGCCTTGGCTGCTCCTTGTGTACTCCATCCCGATCTCATCGCGAGACGGCTTTCGGCATAACGATCGTGGAAGCGCCAGAGTCCACCATGCAGTTGTGAACTATGTGCCCTTGCATCCGTAAAGACAGATAGAAGGGAGGCGGTCTGTTCTTCCCGGTGGCTGAGACTGTCAGAGGTTGAACCGGGACAGCGGGCTGTGTCTGCTTGGCGTTCTTCATGTTTTTCAGAGATTCTTGCGGCGAGATCCACCGGCACGGGAGCAGAAGAGCATCGTACATGCTGATTCTAGCGGGTGTTCTTTTCAACTCGTCTACTATGCTGTAGCCCGAGGTGCTAGCTCCTTCTGCTTCTTTTGCCGGCTCATACTTCGTCCGGTACTGCTGGGTGGCCTCAACTCTCTGTCTCTTGGTCAGAGACGGGTACTTCAGCTTCTCCTGTGCTTGTTCTTTGGTTTCAGCTGGAGGCTGAGGTACGGGAGCTTTAGCCGGAACTGGAGCTTTCGCTATAGGAGGCTTGGCTGGAACAGGGGGCAGCCTTTGCCGGAGGAGGCTTGGGCTGGAGCTTTGTCTTTGGATGCCTTCTCCTAGGGCTGTGTAGGGCCACGGCCGCTTGTATGGTGGCGGCCCACGGGCTGCGGTTTTTCTCTTCTGGCATAGACCTGCAAAGGCTTGGCGGCATCTGCAGTTTTCTTTTCTTCCTTGGCGGGCGGCACTAGATTCTCCTCTGGGAGGGCAAAGTTGGCTTCGTCGTCCAGGATCATGTAGAGTTCATCGTCCTCTATGGCGCTGTCGGCCAAAGTCTGGATGTAGTGTTGGTGCAGTGTGCAGTCTTCCTCCGAATGCGGGTCATTGCACGTAGTGCACCAGTTAACCTGGTCAGAGGGACCAGGTTGGTCTTCTATAGCAGCATTTCTCGGAGGCGGACGCCTCTGCAGCTGGTGCTCTGGGGGTTTGTCTTTTGTCAGTGCCGGGGGCGGATATGGCCTCCTAGGAGCGAGGTCCATCTGGGCCTGCTTCTTCTTCAGAGCGGTCATGTCATTGGACATGGCATGATAACCTGAGGCCAAAGCCCGTACCTCTTGAAGGATTGTATTCTGAATGTTATTGTCAGGAGGCGGCAACTGTGCCGGTGGAGGCAATGCGGCTAATGGAGGAGGGTTGGAATAAGGTGCGTACTGCGGGGGAGCAGGGAGTGCTTGGAAAATGCGGAGCGGGGAGGAGGCGGGTGAGGATAATGCATTTGCGGCGGGCCATAAGGGGTTACGACCGGCGCCGGATTCCATTGCTGCTGGGGTTGCTGTCCTGATGTGGACGGCGCATCACCGAAAGCTGATGGATACTGGGATCTGGGAAAGTCGGGACGAATGGGTTCCTGCACCCTGGACGGGAGTCTGCCGATAGAAATGATATCAGCTTCAGCTTGCTGGGCAGCCTCGTACAGAGCAGGAAACTCATCTATTATGGCAATCTTCAACAGCAGGCATATGTCTGAGTTGAAGGATCTCAGGTAATAGTGAGCAGCCATGCCAGCTGAAGGCCGAAGCTCGCGAGGTACCCGTTTCCAGGATCTCGCAAACCTGATGTTAAAGTCAGACACCTCCTCTTGAGGGTGTCTCTGGATGCTTTGGAACTGATGCAGCAGAGAAGTAGGATCAGCAGACTCGTTGCATCCTTTCACGAGCCTTCTGGCAAGCTGGGGCCATCCTGTGATAGATCCCTCTGGCAGCGATCTCCACCGGTAGAGAAGCTTTCCCCTCAGGGAAAGGGCCGACGAGACGGGTCTTCACACTCTCGTCGGTAATGGAATGCAATGCGGCCAGGGCAAGGATGTCCTGGATGTGCTCGTACGCCGTCTTGCCGTAGCCGTCGTACGTAGGGATGGACTTTAAAGCAGGAGGGGGCACAGCTTGCTGTCCGACCGGGGCCATGGGCCCTGTAGAGTCCACCGCCGGGAAGAGATCATCGTCATTCTCGCTGCGGGGCAGCCATTTCTTCTTCTTCTCCTCCGTCGGTTGTATACTCGGTGTCGGTACCTTTCGAGGATGTAGATTCCTCTTCTTCCTCGGCCTCTTCTATTTCGTACTCAGCTCCTCCGACCTCGGCTTCGGCTTCTTCTTGAATTTCGGCCTCGGCTTCGTCGACACGAGCCTGCGGATCAGCCCGGCCTGGCAATTTCGCCTCGAGCGTTGATGTCCAGTTCGTAAAAGTCGGGCGGGCTTCTCGGATCCCTTGCTCGCCACCTTCTTGTTTGCATGAAGGTGCTGGGACCCGGTCTCTTGGACTCGAGAGGATTTGTTCGTGCGAGTCGCCAGGTGTTCTGATTTTGAACAGCAATGAAGCGAACACCAGTGCTTCGATTCTGTTTGGGGGTGGGAAACTTCCTTGGCCCACCGAGTGCTCAGAAACTGTTGCGCCAGGTGGGGACTGATCAGAAAATCTCTCTTCAAATGTGGGACCTTGGTCCCACCGGGCGTGCCAGAAACTGTTGGTTACGAATCTGCCATGAGGAAAGGATTTTGTGTTAATGCGCCCAGATTCGCCCACCAGCTTGAAAGGCCGGAAGGAAGGGATGCCTTCCGTGCCAATCTCCGGAGAAGGCCGGCTCCTGTGGGTTTTTATGGTTTGAGATGAGGGTGCGGGGAAAGAGATAAAAATGCGGAAAGAATTTACAAATGTGATTGGAGTTGGGTGGGGGGAACTAACAGTACAGCAACACATCAATCACCGCTACTTATTGCATCATGAATACAAAGCATAACCAGGAACTGCAAAGCCTAAGTATACTTTCTGTATAAAGCGAGAGTACGCACGGCTACAATGGCCCCCTAGCAAACATTCTCCCTACAAGGAGAACTAACGACACGGCAATGCATCAATCACCACTACGGACAGCAACATAAACGAAAGCAACCAAGAGATGTCGGATCCAAGTATGTGTGTTATGCGAGAGAATTTGTCACCTAGCACAACTACAGTGGTCCCCTAGCAAACATTCTCCCTACAAGGAGAACTAACGACACGACAATGCATCAATCACCACTACGTACGGCAACATAAACATAACACACAAGCTGAAGGAGCTGCTACCACATTTATTCTATGTATCCTCTAATCAATTAAGTTCAAGAGTACTTGGCCACCAAATGCTGAAGTGAATCAACAAGCCATGACACAAGCAATGCCTCGGGTATCCCGACCACCAAATGCTGAAACGAATCAACGAGCCGTGACACGGGAAAACGTAAAGCAGAAATGTAAAGGAGAGGCGGCATAAAAAATAGAAAGTAGAACGAGAGCCAGGCGTATACTTTATATTTATAAGCAGAAGCACAATTACAATGGTTCCCTAACGGACATTCCCCTTCCACCACCTTACAATGAAAATGTGGTGGGTATTTATAGCCCGAGTCCCTCCCGTTACATTAATGGGCACAAAGTCCCAGTCAAACACTAGGCGACAAAAGCGGCGACGGAGCTGCTAATGCTGACCTTTGTCGGACGGGAGTGTACCCGCGGCATGGTTTCCCCGAAGACCGGACAGCTACGTGGCGGGCGTTGGGTAGAACTTCTCATCGGCCGGAATGCGGGCAGTCGGAGCGGGTAGAACCTCCAATCGGCCTTAAATGAGGCGGCTGGCATAAGTAGTGCGGCCCATGCTTGTCCTTTTGCTCGGCACGTCTTGGCTCAGATCCCGAAGCTGGACACTTGTCGGATGATGTTGTTTGACACGTGCTTGCCTTGAAAGGCAGTTTATCCAACTTCTCCCAGGATATGAGCGCCATCGGGTTGCGCGGGCAGAAAACAGCGCAATTGGGAAGGTCTTCATGCCTTGGTCAAATTCTGAGTTTGTTTCCCTACTGCGCACCTGTCAAAGGGCGCACTCCGACTTCGCTGCGAAGTCGGGTTGCGCACAGGTGAAAGCTGATTTCTGCTGCCGAACGGACTTCGCCCTGGAAAGGGGGAGCAGTCCGACTTCGCTGCGAAGTCGGACTTCGCCCCAACACTTAGTCATTTTCCTGCCAGCCTGCCGACTGATACAAGGTGCGCCCAGAAAGAAGGGAGAAGTCGGACTTCGCACCAAAACTGGGAGAAGTCGGACTTCGCACCAACACTTAGCCATTTTTCAGGGCAAGCTGCTGTCAAATTTGAGATCCGGCGAGGGGCTCCAAGAAAGGGGGAAGAAAGAGAATGTAGGGAAGAGAGAGAAAGGGAGAGAAGAAGAAAGGGAAAGAGAGGAAGAGGAAAAAGGAAGAGCAGCACTGCTACAAAACTGAAAACATTGCACCCCGTGCAAAATGTGGCAACAAGTTGCAGTTTGGTCTTGTCTTCCATTTTCCTTTACTTTGGTTAAGAGTGTTTCACTCATATGTATGCAGCCAAACATATCAATAGACGGATGTGGCACCATCTCAAGTGCCAACTGAGTGAGTTAACGAAGTTCATTTTTTTGTATATAAGTCTTGATCAAATGTTGTTACATTTTTGTCATTTTGTACACATCATAGGTTCTTGCACGTGCATGACACCCAAACTTAATAAAAAAATGTGTTGTCTTGTGTGATTAGTTTGCAATTCGGTACATAGTTAGGAGTGAAGGTTTGACGATTGGGTGTTGTAACTGTCCATCCTCCCTCTTTCATTTTGTATATATTTGATATGAGAGTAATCAATAGGTATCATTGTATCGTTGAATCGTCATTGTGTCGTACTACTGTTGGTATTGTTGGTGAAGATGAGAGATCATCTCATTGTATTGTGACATAGAGAACTATGCTTGTGTAAGTAATGTACATCAATTGCACATAATGAAATGGTTCTACTGTTTAAACATTTGTTATTCATTCCTTGTTGCATGTTCTTTGATATGTTTGCTCTGATTGCTTGGAAACAAATAATCTAATACTACATTTGGTGTCATTGCTGTAATGACCTTGGATTGGAAGGAGGACGCATGGTGAGAGCAAATGCAATGTAACAGGGTGAATAAATGAAGCATCAGGTGGTATGTGTAGACATGGAAGATGTATGCTGTGAGGATAGGAGCCAACACGGATGTCCAGTGTATTGCATATTGTGAAGATGGAAGACGTGCAAACATTGGATGTGAAGACGATGAACCTGATGAAGTGAGCAAAGAGACACAACAATGCCAAGAGCCCCTTTCACAAGTTGAAGGAAGTGTAGAAGGCAAACCTTCTATAAAGCTCGTCCTTGGACAAAGATGCTTGGACACAAGTGAGACTCTTTGGGTGACAAAAGGAGTCTCAGTGCCAAAACTCTAACATGTGTGGCCCCCTCGGGGGAAGTAAGAATTGGTTGAAGACTCTATTTGCAGACAACTGAAGAAGATAGAGTTGACAAAGGTCTTGTAGCAAAACATTGTGCAACAAAAGATCGTGTAGACAGAGGGAGTACTGACGATGAGTGTTGAAGATGAAGGTCACAACGTCGAAAGGGATGCCATCGATGAAGTTGTTGGCAAAGGTGCCGACAATGAAGGTGTTTACAACAGTGAAGAGGATGAAGCTACTGACAACGAAGGAGTTGACGATGAGGAACCTTGTGATGAAGGTTGCGTCAACAAGAGAAGGGTTGACAAAGACTATGATTGACAAGAGACACCAATACAGGCACAAGTGTGGGATGGAGAGTTTGAAGGCATATGATATGGGAGTCCATCACAAAGACTATCACAAATGAGTGTGTATGTGATTGAGTGGACTTTTGGGAATTGACCAGAACCTACAAAAGTTTATTCACGAAGACAATCTCAAAGGAAGCTAAACAAATGCGGAATAACTTCCTAGTCGCGATTTTGCGACATGTCGCGAAATCGCGACAAAGGAGAGCAGCCGGGAGAACACCAAGGAGAATGTCGCGAAATCGCGACAAGGAGCAGGAAAGCAAGTGCATCAGAAGGCAAATGTCGCTATTTCGCGACATGTTGCGAAATCGCGACATTCCACAAGCGCCTGCCCTTCCTGCTCTATCTTGCCGCGATTTCGCGATAGTCGCGATTTCGTGACCGTCGCGAAATCGTGACCCTTAGCTGCTCTCCCGTCGCGATATCGCGACGGTCGCGATTTCGCGACACGTCGCGAAATTGCGACCTCCTTACTGGCATTTTCTCCCTCTTGTTGACTGTCGCGATTTCGCGACGTAGCGAAATCACGACCGTTTTTGCTCGGCACTTTCTCTCTCCCCTTCTCGACTTGCAAAAACTTAGAAAAATTTTGGTTGATGCAAGATTGCACTGTTGCCACCGGATGCTCCTGCATCAGACACCCGGGGTTGATGGAGAAGTGATCTTCACTTCTGAGTTGTCTGGTCACCGCCTTCTGCAACACCTCCAGACATTCTCCTGCCTCTGCAGCCTGCTCCAACCCCGTCTCCTGGTCAGAACAACTTCTGTCTTCCACCAGACAGATTCTACCACTGCTGCATACTTCCTCGTCTGCAGCCTGCTTGAACCCCGACTCCTGGCCAGATAAATTTCTGCCTTCTTCCAGGCAGATCCTGGCACTGCTGCACACCCCTTTGTCTGCAGCCTTCAACGGCTTCAACTTCTGAAGCACTCCATCATTTCTCCCACCAGTTCCTTCTCCCTGGCCTCTTCTTTTCAGTTTATCCTCACGCTGTCTGCGCAGCTCCCTTTGTAGGGCTTTCACTTGCCTTTGCAAATCTCTTCGGAGCAGCTCCTCTTGCATGGCTTGCACTTGCCTCTGCAACGCCAAGAACTCTTCCTCCGACACCATATCCTCTTGCAGGGCCTGCACTTTCCTCTGCAAAGCCATGAACTCTTTCATTGTCATCATATCTCCCACAGCTCCTAAACTCTCTTTTCTCTCTCTCAGAACCCTACCACATATCCTGGTGTAACTGCCTCCCGTCCACCATCAAATGGTATCAAAGCCGGAAGTTCCTGAGTGTGTAACAGATTGGTATCAAAGCCGGAAGTTCCTGAGTGTGTAACAGATCGCCGAACGTGAGGCAGTTACACCAGGATCTGTGGTAGGGTTCTGAGAGAGAGAAAAGAGAGTTTAGGAGCTGTGGGAGATATGATGACAATGAAAGAGTTCATGGCTTTACAGAGGAAAGTGCAGGCCCTGCAAGAGGATATGGTGCCGGAGGAAGAGTTCTTGGCGTTGCAGAGGGGGTGGATAGGAAGATTGCATGCAGAAGTGTGAGTAAGAAAACCAAGCCGAGCGCTAGTTATTGTAAAGCCTGCGGGCTGTTACTGCAGAGATTTCCACATTAATGAATGAGAATTTGGAGTCTGTGAGTGTGTGATTTTCCCATCCGCCATCAAGTTGTCTGATGCAGGAGCATCCGGTGGCAACAGTGCAATCTTGCATCAACCGAAATTTTTCTAAGTTTTTGCAAGTCGAGAAGGGGAGAGAGAAAGTGCCGAGCAAAAACGGTCGCGATTTCGCTACGTCGCGAAATCGCGACAGTCAACAGGAGGGAGAAAATGCCAGTAAGGAGGTCGCGATATCGCGACGAGAGCAGCTAAGGGTCACGATTTCGGACAGTCGCGAAATCGCGGCAAGATAGAGCAGGAAGGGCAGGCGCTTGTGGAATGTCGCGATTTCGCGACATGTCGCGAAATCGCGACAAGAGAGAGCAGGAAGGGAAGAAGCTTATGGAATGTCACGATTTCGCGACATGTCGCGAAATCGCGACAAGGAGGCAACCGAAGGCAGACGTTATTGGGAATGTCGCGATTTCGCGACGTGTCGCGAAATCGTGACAAAGGAGAGCAGCCAGGAGAACACCAAGGAGAATGTCGCGATTTCGCAACATGTCGCGAAATCGCGACTGTCGCGAAATCGTGACAAGGAGCAGGAAAGCAGGTGCATCAGAAGGCAAATGTCGCGATATCGCGACTTGAAGATAAGAAAGGCAAGCGGTGGAGGAAATTGTCGCAATATCGCGACGAGGCAGGGATGAAGAGAATACGTCGCGATATCGCGACCAAAATAAGGAAGGAGCATAGGAAAGTTAAACTGTCGCGATATCGCGACAAACAGCTGGTTCGTGGCTCGAAAAGGCGCGCGCTCCAAGATGATGTTTCTGAGGCGGTCAGGGGTCTCATTAATGCACGTTTTCGTATCCGGTAAGTTAGCTGAACACAACGGCCTCTCGAATGCTGCGTCCAGAGGTCAGAAATGTCAGGTGGTTCTTTAAATGCATGCTTTCATGGCGGATCGGGGCAGTTGCCCATTTATGGAAAGAAATTGAAGACTCGGCGGAGGAAGCCAACTTTGTAGGTTTTTGATGATGTGTTCTTTCGAAGGGTCATTAATGGCTCAGAGGGTCGGGGCCTCTATAAAAACCCAAGTATTGTAATAGAATGGGGTGGTGGATTGGAGAACGCACTTAGAGTGTAGTTTGAGGAAACCAAGCCGAGCGCTGGTTGTTGTAAAGCCTACGGGCTGCATTTGTAAAGAGATTCACAGTTAATGAATGAAATTTGCTAGATTTTTGGAGTCGCGTTTTCCGGTCCTCCATCAGTGGTATTAGAGCCGGAAGTTCCTGAGTGTGTAACAGATTGCCGGACGTGAGGCAGTTACACCAGGATCTGTGGTAGGGTTCTGAGAGAGAGAAAAGAGAGTTTAGGAGCTGTGGGAGATATGATGACAATGAAAGAGTTCATGGCTTTGCAGAGGAAAGTGCAGGCCCTGCAAGAGGATATGGTGCCGGAGGAAGAGTTCTTGGCGTTGCAGAGGCAAGTGCAAGCCATGCAAGAGGAGCTGCTCCGAAGAGATTTGCAGAGGGGGTGGATAGGAAGATCGCACGCAGAAGTGTGAGTAAGAAAACCAAGCCGAGCGCTGGTTATTGTAAAGCCTGCGGGCTGTTACTGCAGAGATTTCCAAATTAATGAATGAGAATTTGGAGTCTGTGAGTGTGTGATTTTCCCAAGTAGTGCAAAATAGACCTAGACTTTCAATTCCAACAAGCAAAATCACATATACCTCACACAGGAAGCAACATATACCCTGGGAAAACCCTTTCGGGAAAACCCAACAATCAAGGAGCACTCAATGTATTATTCAGTAATCAACAATCTGCTTTTACAATAAAATTACAGAGTATCCACTCCTTTAGTCCCATTTATCAGCAAGACTGGAAATAGACCTGCAGGAACACAACTGACCTACAGTACCACTAATGACCTGCAGTAACACTGCTGAAATAACGCAGACTACTTAATACCTATCGTGTATTTATAAACATAAAAATATAAAACCATGGTCTAAAACCATGAACCAAAACCATGGTCTAGTTCACCAGTTTTCTTTTTTATATATGCTCTTAACATAAGACATGAGAGATTTAGGATTTGCAAGGTGTATGACACGACACCTATTCCCAACACAATCACGAACCACAAGTACAAGTATTCCAACTAGAGATAGTTGGGCATTGAGATCGAAAGAACAATTGAAGATGAAGAGGTTAGGGTAGAAGAGTCTTCAACATTGTTGGACGGAGTAAGTCAACTGACAACAAGTCATTCAAAAAATAGACAACCAACAATCATGGCTGCTACTGCGAGCAAGCAAAAATGTGTAAAATTTCATGGCAATGGAAAAGACGATCCTATCCTCCATGGGACTTGCATCATCATTTGGAAGGCAGTGAGTGTGACAGAAAAGATGGTGTGGATACAACTCTTTCCAACAACTTTGAGGGGTGTGGCAATGGATTAAAATTTGTAGTTGGCTAATCCATACAACACATGGAATGAGTTGAAAGAAGCTTTTGAGAAAGAATTTTGCTTGTTATGCAATGATACTGAGAACATTGCGGAACTCTATAACACCAAACAAAAGAAGGATGAAGACGCCAAGTCCTATAACCGTTGCTTGAAAGAATTGATTGACAAAATGGAAGTTCAACTGATAGATGGGTTAAAGAAGCGATGGATTTTGGATGGCCTTCTTCAGAAACTTCAAAAGAAGATGAAGGTGGTTCCATTGACATCATATCAAGAGTTGGTTGATACAAATCTCAATCTGGAGAGCAAAATGAAGATGGAAGGTGGTGGATATAGTTGACACAAGAGTGACTTCGACGGTGACAATGATGAAGAGAAGACGGGTCATTGATTTTAGCACTTCGAGATATGATACAAATGATGCATGTGCACGAAATCAAAGAAGACAAGAAGGAAAAGTGTGACATTTGATATGTAGAATGTCGAACAAAGGGACATACAAGCACTAATTGTCCAAAGCAGAGTTATTGAAACATCTACGAGGTTCATAGTCACTCGGTGGCAGAGTGTGCGTTCAACGTCAAGAGCAAGAAACACTAGACAATGGTACTCTAGAAGGAAGCAGAGGAGAAGCCTACCACTTTGAAGAGTAGTGGAGGTGTGATCGGTGGCAGTTAGATAACAACCAACAAGGTGCAAGGAGTGAAGGACACATTCAATATGATACAAGGAGGCCTATCGCACAGTGTTGCAATTGTCAAGAACGGGGACATTTTGTGCAAAATTACCAATGCTGCTAAGCCAAGTGGCCAAATGATGTATAGATGGCATGGTCTTGGTAACCACATAGAAGCAAATTGTCCTAAGATGGGAATGAGCCAAAATGTCAATCTTATTGACATTGAAGAATGAAGCATGGGAACGAAGCATGTCCTCATAGTAACTCGGGTACAAGTAAAGGTGTATCCTAATCCTACAACATAGAGGAAGAGGTGGCAAGAGGCCCAAGTAGAAAATGAAATGAAATGGTGGAGTGAGATGTAGATAGTGACAGTGACCAAGGGAGAAGAACGATGACGAAGGAGTCATCAACGCCATTAACATTGTCACAAATCCTGGCAAGTCAATTGTTGCAGTCTAGCATACTTGTAAATGTGGCACCCTTGTTGAAGACAGTACTAGACTTACATGCAACTATTGGAGAGATGTTGCAAGGACTAGGGAAGAAGGAGAAAGAAGAACAAAATGTCCCACCAAAGATTGCAACATGTGACCAATTTATTAACTCAACAATATTGATGATCAATTCAGGGAAGTGACTAGCATTAGTGCGCATGGAGATATTGGACCACATGCTAACACAAGTCATTGTGGATAGAGGCTAAAGTGTGAATGTCCTCTCAGAGAAGACTTGGAGGGGGTTGGCAGCATCGATGTTTTGGCCACCTGGTTTTTGGCTAGTTGAAGTTGACCAATATGAAATTAAAATGAGGGGGTTCTTGATGGGACAAAAATGGTAGCATAGTCAATCAAACATTCATTTTGGATTTCATAGTCATCATGATGCAAAAGGTCGCCTATGATGCCTTGTTGGGATGAGGCTTGTTGAGAACGACAAAAGTTGATCATCATTGGGGAAAACACCGATTGATTTAAAAAGGGTCACTGCAAGTTTACCATAAACTTGCGAGATTAGTTAGTTAGAGAAGATATTGCTTCATTAGATGAGTAAAAAAATTTCATCATCTGATGAGAAGGGAGAACTAGCCAATCGGGAACCAAGTGAAGACAATGTCTTGGAGCTAGAGGAATGCATGGAAGATGATGGACACTCTGACAATGGTCTTTACCACTGGCAAATGAGTGACTATGAAATATTTTAGCTAGGATGTCTATCCTTGGATACAAAGGTGACCAAAGGCATAGATAGAGCAAGTGAGCAAGTGAACTTCCTCGATTACGAGCCAGAGCCAAAGACATTGGACGAACCACTGTAGGTTTTGAGTCAACTCGAGGACTCATTCAAGGGGTTAACAATTTTTGAAGTTGGCAAAAGCAATCAACTAGAAGAGAGAACATTGCCAATTGATGATAGTATAGGGGTTGGCGGTGCATCAAGGGGACAAACAAAGAGGTCCAATTGCCAAAACTTGAGCCAATGGTTGAACAAGAGGAGATAGAACCGACTTACAATGGCACATGTAGGGTACAAGTACCTATGCAATTTCTAGGGGACTTGGAACTTTGCCTATTAAGATGCGTCTCCTGCAACATGGAGGGGCATGTCTTGGCAACACAAAATGATGAAGTGGCTAAAGAAGTGAGTGAAGGGGGAGTACAAGATGCAAAAAATATGAGTAAACGAAAAGAAGAAATCCCCTAAAAGTATGAAGGCTATAGCAAATGTTGGATTAATTCTAGGAATGGAAGTTGCTGGAGGAAGGTGAGCCCTCAAATGGAGTAGAAGCAACAAGTGAAGGCAACGTTAATGTATTGAAGAGTGAAAGGGGAAGTAATATTGGGGCGGATGGACTTAGTATACTTGCATAAATTGGAAGTCCATGACTGGAGATGCAATACAAGAGGGAGGAACTGTAGCAAGAGAGTGAGTAGTTGGAAAATCAGATTGATGCCATAGCTACGCAACAACGGACATAGTGGAATTGCACAAAATCATTAGGCATAGGGGGGAGAAACGTAAAGGGAAAACGCCTGATCTTGAGCTAGAACATAGCAAGGGAACAAGAGGGGCAAAAAGATAATTAAATTTAATTAAATTTTAATGCTAAAAATTTAAAAAATTTTGAGGTTGGAGATTGCAACTAACACACAAATGATCCTTTTTGACGAAGCGAGGCAAGATGTTGGCATTGGTCATGTCATGGGGCACGAAACAAGAAGACGAAGACATTTGAGTATAACTACTGTAATAGCAATAACTACTTTTTGAATGAAAGGGGAAAGGGACGAAGGGGAAGGTTCTCTTATAAAAAATAAAATAAAATATAAGCTCATTTTCAAATAGTGAAGAATGAAGGGAGAGATCTTATTGTCGTAAGAATAGTTATTACTAAAACCCAGTTGCTATTATGAGAAGGAATTGTAGAAATGAACATGAGCATAAGTGGCCAAGATTGAATAGAAGGATAAGTCAAGAACAAAGAAGGAAGGGATACAATTGTAGTTTTAGCAACCACGTCCAGGGCACAACTTCAAGATAAAGTCGTGCATTAGTGCAAGGATAGTTGAGAAGGATTTGTAATTGGCACCAAGACCAAAGTCAGAGTAGAATATAGAGTATCCATTTCCCCTCATGGACGGGATAGTGGCACTATTTTGGGAAACGAGTGCTGCTAAATCTAAGTCATGATCGATTTCCACAAGCACAACTAGCGTACTACTATTGTCTTGGACATATTCAAAATCTGAAAATGTTGCAAAGAAATCAGAGATTGAATCGACAAGCCTGTACATGTTGAAGCAGCCATTGCCTTTGCCATTTCTAGGCTTGGTGAAATCATACTCTATGTACCCACCGTTGTTGCCCACAAAACAGTGCGTAGTCACTTCAAAGTTTGCAAGTGCTAGGAAGAAGTTGTCGTCGATACTTGTTCATTTGCCACCGGTCAAAAATTCGATATTGTTGCCTGATTTCTTTTCATTGTTGGCAAGGACCAAGTTGTCGTCGATATTCCACCCCATGCCTTCGTTAGCAAAACATTCACTCTCCTTGTTGGCAACCTTTTTAGTGCCCTCGTTGACAATTCTATTATCTCTATCAGTAGTTGTGTTCATGCTATCGTTGGCAGGGATCATTGGATGATTCCCTTCTAACATCGACATAATTTGCCTACATGTTACACCAGTCATTGTTTGATTTGTCTTAAGGATTGTTTGCAGTAGCGTCCTCAACAAACCCTTAACCGTCAACTTTTTCAATTTTGTTTGTGTTGTCCAAGCCATCTTGTATGTTTGTGTCATCTAGCTATTCCTCGACAACATACACCATACCATCCTTGTCATTGTCTTCATTTGAATTGTCGTCTATACCATTTTTGTCATTAGCCTAAGTCCTGTCAACCTCATCAGCTTGATTTGCGTCGTTGGCAAAGTCCACGACAACATATTTCCTTGCGTTATTTTTGGCAAAACCATCCCCTTTGTCAACAAAGTATTCACCGACATTGTGCAATTTCTTGTCGTCAATGAGAGATGCCCTATTGTCATAATGAGTCCGTTTGTTTCCGTTGGTTAGGTTATTGTTGTTGTCATCAGCATGATGAGTTTTGCTATTGAAATATTGAATCTTGACATCCCTGTCATCATTCTCCATTTAACCCTCGTTAGTAGTTGCATCCAAGACATCACTTGCACTAGTCCTGTCGTTGCATTTCCCTTAGTTGTTGTATACAGTAGCTTTACCAACCTCACAATCATTCTATCCTATTTTGTCATCGCCCCTTGAGCTCGAATACCCATTTTATGTCATTGTCCTCTTGCCTCCATTGTCTAGGTCTCGTTCATGCAAGTCTTCCAGGTTTTATGTCCAATGAGTCATCTAGGGAGTTGTTGCCCCAAAGGTTTGTTCAAGTAATAGTCCAAGTCCTTATCTTACATAACATCCTTGTTGAAGACCATGCTTGCTGCCCCACTCACACTAGAACTTTCCACCATTGACATTTCCAATTTTCAACTAGGAAGTACAACACCATTGTCTTTAGCTAGAGGAAGAGTGTAGCAATTTTGTGAAGGCTAGAAATAGAGAACTCCATTGTGAGTCAATTAGAGGCCACCAAAATTTCATCCACAAGAAAAAATTGGCTTAGATAGTGAAGGTTTCAATGGTTCAGCCGTTGAGGTTTGTCCCAAAACCCTATGGAGATGCTGCCCTCAACCCTACAAGGGGCGTTGCCCCTTGACCCTTGACACAGGTGGCAATGGGCGATGGGTGTTGCCCCTTGACCCTTGACACAGGTGGCAATGGGCGATGGGCGTTGCTCGTCATACTTGTGAATCACTTGGTTAGACAAAGTGGAGAAAGAAGCTGAGGGAGTGCGACCGGAGATCCAAGCACCACATTTAGTAGGATAGTTGGCGAGGACACCGACAAGTCTAGAGGAGGGGATACATGTAGGCAGCCAAACACATTAGCAGAAGGACGTGGCACCATCTTAGGATCGACCTGAGTGAGTTAATGAAGTTCACTTGTTTGTGTATGTGTTGATCAAGTGTTACATTTTTGTCACTTTGTACACGTCATGGGTTGTCGCATGTGCATGACATCTGAATGTAATAAGACAATATGTTGTGTCTTGTGTGATTAGTTTGCAATTTGGTATGTAGTTAAGTACAAGAGTGTGATAGTTGGGAGCTGTAACCGTCCATCCCCCCTCTTTCATTTTGTATGTATTCCATATGAGAGTAGTCGATCAATATCATTGCATAATTGAAACATCATTGTGTCATTATGCTATTGTTATTATTGGTGAAGATGAGAGATCATCTCGTTGTGTTGTGACATAGACAGCTATCCTGCTACAAGTTATGTATATCTATTGCACATAATGAAATGGTTTAGCTGTTAATTCCTTGTCGCATGTTCTTTGATATGTTTGCTTTGATTGCTTGGGAATAAATAATCTTAGTATCCCATATCCTATAGATAGTTTATGACAAATTGCACAACAAATCCATCAATGAAAAATATAATTATATTGGTTCTCACCTATGCCCTCTACAATTTTCTTTTCTTTCTTGTTCATCTTTCTTGCTAAAGTAAATTTATAACTTTGCAACCTCATAGATCCTGGGTGCTGTATCTCAGTTTTAATATTATCCTAACTCATCAGAAGTTATGCTTCCATCAAAATTCTGACCCTTTTTACCTTTCACTCTTCCTTTTTCACATGCTTTCCTTTGCATACATGGAAAGGCTCATTATCTGTTTTCATCTTACCTCTGTTCTTACTTCTCTTTGTACTTATATTTGTTTCTTTTCGTTGGGCGCTTTGGCCCACTCGCTTGTTGTTATGGCTGTCCTTTTCACAGTCCCTTGGGTCATCTTTGGCCCCCCGTGGACATTAATAATATTTCATTTCATTTCTCTGCAACATGGAGCCCTTCACAGATGTGTCACTAATCGACTGCTATGAGCAAGTGAATATAGAAGTTTAAAACTTATGGACTTCCTTTGGAGTCTGTACTTTCATCTGTCATTAGCCTTTCAGTTGGATTCCTCTGAAACAATTTCCATGATCTCATGCCTTGCTGGTGAGTTGTATATTGAATGTGACTGAAATTGGACTTTTCTGCTTTATCAACTAATACACTTATCTGATTATTATCATACATTTTCACCTGTTGGCTCAAGTAATTGTTGCTACTTCTAATAATGAGATTTCCTCATTTCACGAACCTAATAGCTTCAAAATTCTGTTTTTCCAAGATTTAGAAATCAAATTTATATATCTAATAAAAAAAATTCCCCTATAGTAATGATTTTCTTTAATCTTAAGGACAAAGCAAATTCTTGAGGCCTTTATTATCAGGCCAATGCAATCAGCTTCATTAATAGTGGGAAGCTTAAGTACCCTTGAAAAGATAAGCATTAAATTTGCCTCTTTATCCAGAATAGCGCCCCCTTAACTGATCATCCTGAATTACCCTTCATTGGTTTATTTAAGGTTAAAACAACTTGGGAATTATAACTTATTTGCTGAGAGAGGGCTTTGACTGAAAAATGTAGTAACGTTTTACCTGAAACAGGAATACAATGGCCCTTTCAAATCGGTCTTTGCATGGCTGTGAAGCAGAGTTTAATAAATCTTGCAAAAATATGTTAATCTACATATAATGTAAATTTCTTCTGGTTTACTTGTATCAGAAAAAAAAATGTCTAGGGCTTGCAATAGTCAAGTGGATACTATAATATTAACAAGGCTTCTGACCTGGTTAGATTTTCAGGTTTGATTCAATTCCCATTACAGGTTAAGTTTTATTTTTATTTTTTATTTTTTTCTGGTTTAGAATTAGTAAGATAAGGGAAGTACACATTGACACCTTACATTTCTAGTAGACATGTTACATGGAACCAAACTGCCGGTACCTATCTACAACATGTTTACTAATACATTTTAAAAAACTGATCGGCCTAAGTAACTATAATTATAGATATGGCTGCCACCATATAACAGTTAATACAAATTTCTATACATTTACAAGAGTCCATGAGGAGTCCTGATCCATATGAACCCAATTTGTAAAACCAAAAAAGGACTGCAGAACCAATAAAAAGCAAGCCACACATGTTAATGAAGAACAAACCACACACAACCAAGAGATTACCCCTGGTTGAGGTTAGGCTTTAAAACTAACCTATTATTGGTTATATTTCAATCACAATTAGTTGGAATAAGAATCAAATGGCATGAGCTCAACTGGTTAAGTTCCACAACTATCAAGGAGGAGACCTAGGTTCAAATCTTGTCAAGCATGATACATGCATAATTGCCAAGTTGTTGTAATACCAGTATGTGGTAATGATGTATCAAATGGCATTAGCTCAACCAGTTAAATTCCTCAACTTTAAGACATGTTCAAAAACATGGTGAAAATGTAAAGAAAAATGTTATTCTAAGAAGCAAAAAAGATGGCAAAAGTATAATAGTCCTTGTTCACAAGTATTCAAATTCTGAAATACTTGTAAATTTAAAACAATAAAATGAATTAAGGGAGAAGTAGGAGATTGTACTAAAAAATAAATCTAAACAAATAACCTATTAGAACATTAAAATATCCAGTCAACTAGCAATCTACCTACTTTCAGGTAGCTCTCTTCTTTCTAATCGAAATTGGAACAAGATATATGCAAATCTTATAAAAAATCAAACCACCTGAAAAAGTATGCCTGCAGACCTCCTCTTGTGTCCTTGGTGAATATTGTAGCATAGCAATAGCTCTTCATTTTTAGCTTATTCAGGAAGTATTTCTTTTCTTCTCTTCACCCTGGTTCTATCCTGGATATTGCATGCAGCTCAGGTAAGTCTTGAAAGGGAATTTGTGGCAACATTATTATTATTTTTAATTGGTTATGTAGAATTGAAATAGGCCCTGTTGGTTACGAATCTGCCATGAGGAAAGGATTTTGTGTTAATGCGCCCAGATTCGCCCACCAGCTTGAAAGGCCGAAAGGAAGGAATGCCTTCCGTGCCAATCTCCGGAGAAGGCCGGCTCCTGTGGGTTTTATGGTTTGAGATGAGGGTGCAGGAAAGAGATAAAAATGCGGAAAGGATTTACAAATGAGGTTGGAGTTGGGTGGGGGGAACTAACAGTACAGCAACACATCAATCACCGCCACATACTGCATTATGAATACAAAGCATAACTAGGAACTGCAAAGTCTAAGTGTACTTTCTGTATAAAGCAGGGTACGCACAGCTACAATGGCTCCCTATCAAACATTCTCCCTACAAGGAGAACTAACAGCACGGCAGCTCATCAATCACCACTACGGACAGAGACAGGAAGCAACCAAGAGATGTCAAATCCAAGTATGTGTGTTGTGCAGAGAATTTGTACGCACAGCTACAATGGTCCCCTAGCAAACATTCTCCCTCCAAGGAGAACTAACAGCACGGCAATGCATCAATCACCACTACGTACAACAACATAAGCATAACACACAAACCGAAGGAACTGCTACCACATTTATTCTATGTATCCTCTAATCAATTAAGTTCAAGAGTGCTTGGCCACCAAATGCTGAAATGAATCAACAAGCCATGACACAAGCAATGCCTCAGGTGTCCCTGATCACCAAATGCTGAAACAAATCAACGAGCCGTGACACAGGAAAACGTAAAGCAGAAATATAAAGGAAAGGCAGCATAAAAAAATAGAAGCAGTAGAACAGAGCCAGGCATATACTTTATATTTATAAGCAGAAGCGCAATTACAATGGTTCCCTGACAAACATTCCCCTTCCACCGCGTTACAATGAAAATGCGGTGGGTATTTATAGCCCGAGTCCCTCCCGTTACATTAATGGGCACAAAGTCCCGATCAAACATTGGCTGACAAAAGCAGCTATGGAGTTGCTGATGCCGACCTTTGTCGGACAGAGTCGTACCTGCGGCATGGTTCCCCCGAAGGCCCGACAGCTAGGTGGCAGCGCGTTGGGTAGATCTTCACATCGGCAGGAATGCGGGCAGCTGGAGCAGGTAGAACCTCCAATCAGCTTTAAATGAGGTAGCTGGCATAAGTAGTGCAGCCCATGCTTGTCCTTTTGCTCGGCACGTCTTGGCTCAGATCCCGAAGCTGGACACTTGTCGGATGATGCTATTTGACATGTGTCTGCCTTGAAAGGCAGTTTATCCAACTTCTCCCAGGATATGAGCGCCATCGGGTTGCGCAGGCAGAAAACAACGCAGTTGGGAAGGCCTTCATGCCTTGGGCAAATTCTGAGTTTGTTTCCCTACTGCGCACCTGTCAAAGGCGCACTCCGACTTCGCTGCGAAGTCGGGTTGCGCACAGGTGAAAGCTGATGTCTGCCGTCGTACGGACTTCGCCCTCGGAAAGGGGGAGCGGTCCGACTTCGCTGCGAAGTCGGACTTCACCCCAGCACTTAGTCATTTTCTGCCCGCCACTGCTACAAGGTGCGCTCAGAAAGTTGGGAGAAGTCGGACTTCGCACCAAAACTGGGAGAAGTACGAACTTCGCACCAAAACTGGGAGAAGTACGAACTTCGCACAAAAACTGGGAGAAGTACGAACTTCGCACCAAAACTGGGAGAAGTACGAACTTCGCACTTTGTGTTCCTGCTGCGCTCCATCTGGAGGGCGCACTCCGACTTCGCGCGAAGTCGGAGTTCGCCCTAACACTTAGCCATTTTTCAGGGCAACTGCTGTCAAATTTGAGATCAGACTGAGGGGCTCAAAAGAAAGGGGGAAAAGAATGAGAATGCAGGGAAGAGAGAAAAAGGGAGAGAAGAAGAAAAGGAGAGAGAGGAAGAGGGAAAAGGAAGAGCAGCACTCTTACAAAACTGAAAACATTGCACCCCGTGCAAAATGTGGCAACATTTCTGGCGGCTCGCGGGGTGTCGAGCTCGCCTCGGCGCAAAGAATCCATGCCTTCATCCATTGGGTGCAGAGGAACTTGCTTCCCCTGCCTTCTGCTACTCTTGTTCTCCTCGCGGCAATTGTTCTTCAGATTCACTTCCGACAGTCGCCTCCTCAGAATCCTCTTCCGAACGTTCTCCAGCTCTGGCTTCTGCCTCGCAGATGCGGTTGTATGCGGCCTGGGCTTGGCCCCAGGCTTCTGCTTCGAATGGTCGGCGGTCAGCAACTTCTTCTAATGTTGCGTGGAAAGCAGTGACCGCGTGCAGGTCGATGGTGAGGTATCTTTTTCCCAGCTCCTGGAAGTAGGAGCTGATCTTGCAGTACTTGGACACCATCTGGGTGACCTGACTTTCTTGAATTGGCTCGATCCAGCTAACAATTTCAGCTGTATCTACCTCAAAGGACCGCCAATTCTTTTTCACCTGCTCATGGGTGAGAAACTCACCATTCTCAACAAAGCCCGGGCACCCTAGTTCGGAGAGAGCGTGAAAGGGAGCCATACAAATGTCTCTTTCATGTTCAAATGCATCCAACATTCGTCTGGCAACCCTCACCTCTTCTACTTTCTTAAAATATTTATGCAAGGTTACCCTTGCATCTGCCCATTCTACAGCGAATGAGGACATGGGGGAGAATTGGAGGCCATCGCGCTCGCGCTCTTGAAGATTTATTGCCAGGTCCAGCCATTGCTTTGCCTGGCGTTCGGCCTCCTCTACCACAGGCTTTCCCTGGGCAGAAACTTCTTGGATCCTGGATGCGAAATCCAGAACCGACATAGCCTTATACGTGTGGGGCTTGCATCCCCGCAGCAGATCAGCCCGCATCTCCTTAACTTTGATCTTTGAAAAGACCGTCGCTTGAGATGCTCTCTTTGCAGATTGTGACTGCGCCTGTTTCAAAGACTCCTGGAGCTGAGAAATCTGCTCCAGGGCTGCTTGCTTTTCCGTTGCGGCTCCTTGCTGAGAAGCGGCCAGCTGGGTTTTTAGTTCGTCTATTTCTCGCTGTGCCGCTTCCAGCTGCTCAGTGGACCTAGACAGGTCCTCTTCAAGCTGTCTTGTCTTGTTCTGCAACCGGAAAAGCTCTTCCTGTTCCTCCAAATTTTTGACAAGGAGATTATCCGCCTTACGAATGATTCCCTGAATCTCGTATTGCTTGTTGATATCGTCAAAGCTGTTCTCCTTTCGGTGGTCATTTCCCGGAGAGGCTTCTTCACTTTTGGAGTTATCTTTTCTGTTGTGAGCACTCTCCTCTCGAAATCAAACTTGGTGCGCTTTACCGGGGCGGCTATCTCCTCAGGTCTCCTCCGCTTCAGGTTTTGGAGGAAAGAGATAGGGTATTCTACAGCTCTAGCTGCCAGAGGCAAATCGTCCGTGTTCTGGAGATCGTCTATGAAGTCCGGTTCCCCCAGCCTAGGGTTTTGCTGTGACATTTCTCCTGAGAACAGGGAAGTAGGAAAAACCGGGAGGGCTTTGGAAGGAACGACCGCTTTTGAGGGCGACCGGGGAGTGGAGAGCGGAGCGGTTGATGCTGGAAGGGTTTCAAGCGGCTGAGGCGATGGATGCGACGGTGAACGCGCGGCCTCAGCACTAACCACGGGCGAAGGGTTTGGGGTTTGACTCAGGGATAGAGATTCGTTGGGGTCCTGAGCAAACTGGTTGAAAGAATGATGGCCGCTAGAAGGCTGTGGAGATGGGGAGGAAGACACGGCCACGACTTGCTCGGATTGAGCGGGAGATGGAGTCGGAGTAGGGCCAAATGGAACTTGAGGGAGCGGGGCAGCGGACGTACCTGCGGGCTCCGCCTGAGCCGATGCTGGATGGATGTCTGCGGTTCTGGTTTCGGCGGCTAGCTCAGAATCATCCAGAGAAACAACCTCTGGAGCGGCTGGACCCGGCTGCAGCTCTGCGACTGACTGCTGCACCGTCAGGCTAGGTCGCCTGATCCTATCAACCCTCTTCCTCTTCTTCTCTTCTGGAACAATGGCTGGTTCGGGAGGAGAGGAAGTAGGTGCAGCGGGCGCTGATGTTCCCACGGTAAACTTGTACCGGGGTTTGACTTGCAGAAGGTCTGCCGCTGCCGGTCCGCTCGCTGGTGGCGCTGGCGTCTTTTGTGTCTGAGGAGTTACCTCAGGCGTTGACTTGACTGATTTCTGAGCCTTTTCAGGCGCCACCTTGGAAGCAACAGGTTGCATTGGGTCCACTTGGATATCTGTTGGGCCCGCACTGGCAGTTGTAAAAGTGTACAACTGTTGGGAGGAAGACCCTCCTTTATAACCTTTAAAAGGACCTCGGGGAACGTAATCTCGAAATGCGAAAGGCCGTCAGCTGGCAATGTGCTGGTCATATAGAGCTGAAAAGTCGTCATCAACGGCCAGATTCTTCCTGATTGATTTATCGTGCTGCGTGTGGCACCTCATCTTCCAGCATTCAGTAATTTTTTCTTTTGACCAGTTAATGCCTGCTAGCTTGGAGATGAATTTTTTAAATCCAGGAGAAGAAAACTTGTGGTCCGGGTTTCGCTCAGGGTCATATGCTACCTGCTCGCAGTAAAAATCTTGCCACGGAGGCGAAGCTTCCATCGAGTCAATCTCCCAGTCGAGGTCAACATGGACCACATTGCATCTGTCTTCGATTATATCCGCCCGGGGGCAGATATGTACAAACTTTCCCCTTATCCCGTATGGGTCGTATTTCCAGTGCTGCGGCAGCAGAATCAGACCAATGTCAAAAAGCTCCCGCTCGAGATAGGCATGCTGTCCTACCTCAGAAATCTCAACGTTCGCCCAGGAAAGAGGATATTGAAAGATCTGGCCCTTTCTCTTTCCCTGGCCGAACTCTTCCTCAACGTAATCCATCTGCCGCGCAACCTCCATCCCAAACTGATGATCCGTGCACCAGTAGGGCAGCAGATGAGGTTTGCCCTTGAATCCGTAGATTCTGACCACAATCCCCTGCGTCAGTCTAAAAACGTCCCCGAGCTTCTGATTCAGCAAATAGTTCGTCATTTCCCTCGGGGGGCGAGGGATCTCACCATCGCTGAAGACTGACATGACCAGGCCTAGAAAGTTGAACTTGTAGTAAGACCCTTTCCGGTATAGGTCATCCGTCCAGTCATAGACGGGTTGTGGTTCTCCCCTCTCATTCACCTTCTTTAGGTTAGGGATCTGCATCCGGGAGTGCAAATGATACAAACAAAGCCAAGCCAAAAAGGAACTGAACCGAAATTCAGTTGACTGCTTTTTCTGGAGCTTCACCAGGCTGGAGTGAATGGCGTATGCAAGCCAGTCCGCCCAGTCGAAAAATATGGGGCGCTTTCCACTTCTATGCGCTGCTGGTTCATAGGATTCTCCACACAGGAGACATTCTGCTAGTGCTAGCTGGTACGGCTGTACCAGCTCGTCAGAGTCGCAGCCGAGGACCCACGCCAGAATGGTGTATATGTACTTGCTCTGAAACTTGTTCAGGGGTATGGGGCCAGTTAGCCACTGTCCAGCTGTGAGCGGGGCGTTCAACTCTGAATTGAGGAAATCCCTCATCCGTTTTGTATGCGTGAAGCGTCCCGCTTGCTCGCCCAGATTTATTTTCCTGACAATCGTGTTGGAGTCATACTCCAACCCTGGGGCGAAATCCGGCTGAACAGTCTCTTTGCGCAGCGCGAACAAGGGTTTACCGCTGGAGCTGAAAATTTGCCGGGTAGCTGGTCTGTAATGTCTGACAATTAGGTCGACCAGCTTCGGGCATTGATGGACAGGAGAGCACAAGAACCGAAAAAGGTTCGACTTGTACGCCGCTCCGAAATGGTGAGAAGGCAAAACTTTGTCAGCCCAACTCTCCACGTTTATCCGTAGCTTAGTTAGGCTCATGGAAAACAAGCCGTCCTTGTATCCCGACAGGTAATTAACCGGTGGTGGTGGGGCTTGCCCACGCTGTACTTTCTTTGGCCGGGATTTTGACTTTTGCTCCTGCGGCATCTCACCCTTGGAACCACCCGTTTGCGGGAAATCTCCACTTTCGCGCCCCTCGCTAGACTGAGCTTGTACTGGCAATTTTCCCTTGTCCATCCCTCCGAAACAGCAATAATTACGAATTCTGGACGTCTGCACCAGATTTCGCGGTCACAGGAATAATCTGCACAATTTGGCATGTCTGAATGCATCAGACCCCCTTTTCTAGACAATGACAGAGTCATTAATGTCGCGCAGGAGGGGGTAGGTCGGCTGGCAAGTGAAGGCATTATGTTTCTTGGGTAGCCGCGCAGGAGAATGTCTTGGAGGATGTACCCCGGCTGCCGTGCCATGCTTATTTGATCGCGCTTTCCTTGAAGACTGCGCAATCATTAATTTTAACTTCGAACGTTGTGCCATGGCTGACGTCACTGCCGCAATATGGGCACACTGCTCAAGAAAAAAAAACCCCTTGGTTCGGAAACCCATCTCTAACTGTCACAATGCGCCTTGGGCCCACGCTTGGAGCATTAGAATTTTTTATTCATTTTTTTTTTTACTCATCCAAGCTGCGCTCAGAAAACAGGGAGAAGTCGGACTTCGCACGAAGGTTGGGCGCAATCCGACTTCGCCCGCGCAGTCGGACTTCGCTCCAAAATCGAGCGCAGTCCGAACTGCTACTTGCATCGAGACTGTTTCCCTTTCTTTTCCTACTGCGCCCGAGGATTGAGCGCAGTCCGACCTTTGCAAATTTCGGAAGAGTTGGTGAGTGCCTCTTGGGATCGGGTGCACGAGCTGCGCTTAGAAAATGGAGCGCGTTCGGACTTCGCCCGAAGTTCGGGCGAAGTTCGTACTTCGCGCGAAGTTTGCGCGAAGTTCGCACTTCGCGCGCAAGCTGGGCGCAGTTCGTACTTCGCGCACAAGCCGGGTGTATTCGGACTTCGCGCGCGAAGTCGGACTTCGCTCAAAAGTCAAGCGCAGTCCGAACACTCGTGCCTTTGCAGTTTTCTCTTTCAAACTTCGCCTTTTGGCCGGCGCGCAGCCCGACTTCGCTGCGAAGTCGGGCAGCGTGCCAGGACTTAGCCGTTTTTGCTTCCTTTACTCAAGCAGCCCCTTCACGAACTTCGCTCCTTCTGAGGGGCGACAACAGACTTCGCTGCGAAGTCTGTATTCTGTCCCATGTTGCAGTTTGGCTCAAAAAAAATAAAAAAAAACTGAAAGCTGGAAACTGTACATGCTGAAAAAGCAAAAATGCATAAGGGAAATTTTTACACAGAAGGGCCCATTGGGCACCTTCAGCAGCGGTAAACTTTTAAGTGGAACCCGTTAACGGGGATAGGTAGGAGTTGACCCTCCATATCCCGAAGTACGTAAGCATTGAACTGGTTCACCCGGGCAATCTGATAAGGGCCCTCCCAGAGGGCATCAAACTTCCCGTGGTTGCCCGGCTTCGCCTTGTATGAGTCCCACTTCAGCACCAGGTCCCCGATTTTAAAAACTCGGGCAGTGGTGCCTTTTGCAAACCAGCCTTGAGTGGCTTCAATATGCTTGGTGAAGGCCTGGTATGCTTCTTCTCTGTCTTCTTCCAACTGCAGAAGTTGGCACAGTTTGTCATCCACCGGGTCTCCACTGCCCCTGTCTTCGTCCAACATCCATAGGGCAGGGATTTCAATGTGGGATGGCATGACAGCCTCTTTGGCATAGACGAGCGCATAGGGGGACGTTCCGATGGATTTCTTGAATGAAACTCCGTCCGCCCACGGCGCCGGTTCGAGGAGTAAATGCCAAGTCCGCTTGTTCCTGTCAATGGTCCTCCCGATGATCTTCGGGAGGTTCTTGTTAGTAGACTCGGCGAGGCCATTCCCCTGTCGGTAGTAATTAGAAGACATTTTGTGATAAATGCCAAGTTTGCCGGTGTACTGCGAGTACGAGCGCTGCGAATCCCGGACCATTGTCCTGTCACAATTGACTCTGGAACCCCGAAGCGGGTAATCAGGCTCTCCAGGAACCTGATGACTGTTTCTTGGTCTGCATTTTTGGTTGGGATCGCCTCTGCCCACCGTGTGAAGTAGTCGGTGGCTGTAAGAATAAACTTGTGTCCGGCAGAGGAATTAGGCGAGATCACCCCAATGAAGTCTAGACCCCATTGCTGGAACGGAGTCTCGGCCTGAATCGGTTGAAGAGGCAGGGGTGCTTTTCTGTTCCTGCCAACAAACCTCCGGCATTGATCACACTTAGAACAGACCGTATAAGCGTCTGTAAATAGAGTGGGCCAATAGTACCCGACTCTAATTATTTTTAAGGCCGTAGGCCTTGCAGAATGATGACCTCCAGGCATCTCGGAATGAAATTCTCCGAGGACCCTAGGCTGATCGGATTTCATGACGCACCGCAACAGGATGCCGTCAATATTTTTGAAGTAAAGCCCCTCGGGGCGAAGAGTGTACTTGAGTGCACCTAGCCGAAATCTCCTTCGTTGTGAGGCGTTCAGGTGATCGGGACAGCTTTCGGTGCAGAAATATCTCACCAGTTCATCTGTCCAATCACTCCCCTCCGATAAGGAGTTGGCTAGGTAGATGCTTGTCGCTGTGTCCTCCCACTTACAGGCGGAGATGTCGGCTACAGCGCTTTGGGCCAGTTCCTGACACAAGGCTCGGCCTCTGATAAGCCTGGTGGGCCGCACTTCGATGTCAAACTCCTGGATCTTTGCAATCCATCCTGCTCTCTTGTGACCCGGTTCTCCTTGTATGATGAAGCTTCGAACGTCCGGGTGAATCACAAAGACAGTCGTTTTGCTCTGGGAGACAAAATGCCTGAACTTTCGAAGGGATTTCATAACAGCGTGAACCTGTCGCTCTATAAAGTTGTACTTTTCTTCATGCGGCTGAATCACTTGGCTCAAGAACGCTATAGGGCGCTCCTCACCATCGTCTCCCTTCTGAGTTAGGACTGCGGCGTAACTTTCCGGTTCTCCCACCACATACAAGATGAAGTCCTTGGAGTAGTCCGGGTTTATCAACACCGGAGCTTGCGCGATTCGAGCCTTGATTTCCTTAAAGGCTTGTCGTCTCTCGTAAGTCCATTCGTAAATTGTATCTTTTTTCAGCAATTCGGCCATAGGCTTGATCACTTGTGCGAAGTCCGGGATGAACTTCCGCACGAAGTTAATCTGGCCGAAGAAGGACTGCAGCCCTTTTTTATCGATTGGGGCTGGCAAGCGAAGGAGGGCTTCTGCTCTGTCAGGGTCAATGGCGAGGCCTTTCTCGGAGATGACATGTCCCAACAGCCTACCTTCTTTTACCGCGAAGACAGACTTCTTTGGGTTTATAGAAATGCCGAATTCTCGACACCTCTCAAATATTTGCCGTAGGTGGGAAACATGATCCCCTCTTTGGTGAGAAAAAACAGTTATGTCATCAAGGAAGATGACAATGATCTTATTGAGCAGCTCTCGGAAGGCCAGGTCCATGGCCCTTTGGAATGTGGCACTAGCATTGGATAAGCCGAAAGGCATGCGCGCTGATAGGCGAACGTCCCCCATTTGGTGGTGAACGCCGTCTTATGCTGGTCCTCATCCCTGACCCAAATCTGGTTGTAGCCGGAAAATCCATCTAAAAGTGAGAATCTCTGGGCTCCAGCAACGATATGTAGAATCTGGTCAATTTGGGGAAGCGGATAGTGGTCCTTGAGGGAAGCCTGATTCAGGTTTCTGAAGTCGACACAGAGACGAATGTCGCCATTCTTTTTCCCCACAGGCACCAAATTCACGACCCAGGATGAATGTTTGATGGGGTAGATGATTTTGGCCTCCAGCATCTTCAAGAGCTCGGCTTTCATCATGGCCTCAATTTTTGGATTTACGGCCCTCTGCTTCTGACGGAATGGCTTAGCGCCATCCTCTAACTCAATGGTATGCTGGATCACATTTCTGTCATACCCCTTCAAATCCTCGTAGCACCAGGCCACGATGTCGGGGAACTCTCGGCACAGTGATCTGATCTGCTCAAGTTCCTCCGACGTGCAGTCTGTCCCAACCTTGATAGATTTACCAAGTTCAAGCTCCAGGTCGGCATACTGCTTAGGGCCTACTTTGATTCTATGAGATATTGCTCTGTCATTCTGATCAAATAGACTCTCCAACGTAATCAGTCCTTTTGGGACATGATTATTTTTTAACTGTATCAACCCCTCATATTGCTTGTCATCAGGGTCTCTACCTTCGATTGAACCAACTTCGTTAACCAAAAATGTGACGATCTCCTCGTCACAATCGAACACCTGCCGGTGGGTGTCCTTATCAGGCACAAAAGGCCTGTAAATAGTGCGAACCGGCTTCGGTTTCTGGACAACGTCATCAGCCGGAACGTACCTGGCTCCAACAGACGCAAGAATGTCAGCATGTTTGTTTTTATCACGTGATATCGCCTTGACATTCAACGAGTCAAACGACTCCATCAGGTCCCACACCCGGTTGCGGTACGCCTTGAGGTAGTGATGTTTGGAGGCGCACTTGTTCGTAACCTGGCAGCATACCAACTCTGAATCTCCAAAGATCTGCAGGTGTTTGATTCCCAGCCTCTCCGCCTTTCGCAAACCCAAGCACAGGGCTTCGTACTCCGCCGAGTTGTTAGTGCAGCTCCAAGCCAACCTGTAGGTATAGTCCTTCTGGATCCCGGTCAAAGAAACCAGAAGCACCCCTGCACCGGCGCCATTTTTGCATCGCGCGCCATCAAAGAAAAGCTTCCACAGCTTCTCAGGTGCAGGTCCCACTTCCTTTGCAGTTGACTTGTCAAGCCTCTCGGGCTGTACAACGGTGTAATGTACCTCGCTCTCGTCTCAATTACGGCATTGAAATCCCGTAAAGAGAACTCATCTTCAAGCTATAGCACTTCGAGGGCTTGCTCTGTCAGCTCTACTGTCACCAGTTCTTCCTGCGACAGCTGGACCATGCAGTTCGACTCTTCTCCGAGTATCTTCTCTACTAGGAAGGTGGAAGGCTTCTCATTAAAGATTTTCAGTCTCCTTCCTTTGAAGGGCACTTCCATGTGTGAGTAGTCTAGAGACAGGTACCCGCCCAGCTTCGCGGTGAACTCTCGGGAGAGACACATGCCGAAGTAGGGAGCTAGGTCGACAACTACGACCTCTTGGATGACCACGATGTCGAGAGCCTTATGCAGCCGAATAGGGATGTCCTTTATGACACCAACTGTCTTGACAGGGGTTGCCGTCTAATCGCAGACACGCCTTGGCTGCTCCTTGTGTATTCCATCCCGATCTCATCGCAGACGGCTTTCGGCATAACAGTCGTGGAAGCGCCAGAATCCACCATGCAGTTGTGAACTATGTGCCCTTGCATCCGTAAAGATAGATAGAAGGGAGGCGGTCTGTTCTTCCCAGTGGCTGAGACTGTCAAAGGCTGAACCAGGACAGTGGGCTGTATCTGCTTGGCGTTCTTCATGTTTTTCAGAGATTCTTGCAGCAGATCCACCTAGCCTAGGAGCAGAAGAGCATCGTACATGTTGATTCTAGCGGGTGTTCTTTTCAACTCATTTACTATGCTGTAGCCCGAGGTGCTAGCTCCTTCTGCTTCTTTTTCCGGCTCATACTTCGTCCGGTACTGCTGGGTGGCCTCAACTCTCTGTCTCTTGGTCAGAGACGGGTACTTCAGCTTCTCCTGTGCTTGTTCTTTAGTTTCAGCTGGAGGCTGAGGTACGGGAGCTTTAGCCGGAACTGGAGGTTTTGCTATAGGAGGCTTGGCTGGAACAGGGGCAGCCTTTGCCGGAGAAGGCTTGGCTGGAACAGGGGCAGCCTTTGTCGGAGAAGGCTTGGCTGGAGCTTTGTCTTTGGATGCCTTCTCCTGGGCTGTGTAGGGCCACAGCCGCTTGTATGGTGGCAGCCCACCGGGCTGCGCCTTTTCTCTTCTGGCATAGACCTACAAAGGCTTGGCAGCATCTGCAGTTTTCTTTTCTTCCTTGGCGGGCGGCACTAGATTCTCCTCTGGGAGGGCAAAGTTGGCTTCGTCGTCCAGGATCATGTAGAGTTCATCGTCCTCTATGGCGCTGCCGGCCAAAGTCTGAATGTAGTGCTGGTGCAGAGTGCAGTCTTCCTCCGAATGCGGGTCATTGCACGTAGTGCACCAGTTAACCTGGTCAGAGGGACCAGGTTGGTCTTCTATAGCAGCATTTCTCGGAGGCGGACGCCTCTGCAACTGGTGCTCTGGGGGTTTGTCTTTTGTCAGTGCCGGGGGCGGATATGGCCTCCTAGGAACGAGGTCCATCTGGGCCTGCTTCTTCTTCAGAGCGGTCATGTCATTGGACATGACATGATAACCTGAGGCCAAAGCCCGTACCTCTTGAAGGATTGTATTCTGAATGTTATTGTCAGGAGGCGGCAAATGTGCCGGTGGAGGCAATGCGGCTAATGGAGGAGGATTGGAATAAGGTGCGTACTGCGGGGGAGCAGGGAGTGCTGGAAAATGCGGAGCAGGAGGAGGCGGGTGAGGATAATGCATTTGCGGCGGGCCATAAGGAGTTATGACCGGCGCCGGATTCCACTGCTGCTGGGGTTGCTGTCCTGATGTGGACGGCGCATCACCAGAAGCTGATGGATACTAGGATCTGGGAAAGTCAGGACGAATGGATTCCTGCACCCTGGACGGGAGTCTGCCGATAGAAATGATATCGGCTTCAGCTTGTCGGGCAGCCTCGTACGGAAGCGAGAAACTCGTCTATTCCGACAATCTTCAGCGACGAGGCATATGTCTGAGTTGAAGGATCTCAGATAATAGTGAGCAGCCATGCCAGCTGAAGGCCGAAGCTCGCGAGGTACCCGTTTCCAGGATCTCGCGAACCTGATGTTAAAGTCAGACACCTCCTCTTGAGGGTGTCTCTGGATGCTTTGGAACTGATGCAACAGAGAAGTAGGATCAGCAGACTCGTTGCATCCTTTCACGAGCCTCCTGGCAAGCTGGGGCCACCCTGTGATGGATCCCTCTGGCAGCAATCTCCACCAGTAGAGAAGCTTTCCCCTCAGGGAAAGGGCCAGCAGACGGGTCTTCACACTCTCGTCAGTAATGGAATGCAATGCGGCCAGGGCAAGGATGTCCTGGATGTGCTCGTACGCCGTCTTGCCGTAGCCGTCGTACGTAGGGATGGACTTTAAAGCAGCAGGGGGAACAACTTGCTGTCCGACCAGGGCCAAGGGCCCTGTAGAGTCCACCGCCGGGAAGAGATCATCGTCATTCTGCTGTAGGGCAGCCATTTCTTCTTCTTCTCCTCCGTCGGTCGTATACTCAGTGTCGGTACCTTCCGAGGATGCAAATTCCTCTTCTTCCTCGGCCTCTTCTATTTCGTACTCAGCTCTTCCGACCTCGGCTTCGGCTTCCTCTTGAATTTCGTCCTCGGCTTTGTCGACACGAGCTTGTGGATCAGCCAGCCTGGCAATTTCACCTCGAGCGTTGATGTCCAGTTCGTAAAAGTCAGGCGGGTTTCTCGGATCCCTTGCTCGCCACCTTCTTGTTTGCATGAAGGTGCTGGGACCGGTCTTTTGGACTCAGAGGATTTGTTCGTGCAGAGTCGCCAGGTGTTCTGATTTTGAACAGCAATGAAGCGAACACCAGTGCTTCTATTTTGTTTGGGGGTGGGAAACTTCCTTGGCCCACCGAGTGCTCAGAAACTGTTGCACCAGGTGGGGACTGATCAGAAAATCTCTCTTCAAACGTGGGACCTTGGTCCCACCAGGTGTGCCAGAGAAACTGTTGGTTATGCATCTGCCATGAGGAAAGGATTTTGTGTTAATGCGCCCAGATTCGCCCACCAACTTGAAAGGCCGGAAGGAAGGAATGCCTTCCGTGCCAATCTCCGGAGAAGGCCGACTCCTGTGGGTTTTATGGTTTGATATGAGGGTGCAGGAAAGAGATAAAAATGCGGAAAAGATTTACAAATGAGGTTGGAGTTGGGTGGGGGGAACCAACAGTACAGCGACACATCAATCACCGCCACTTACTGCATTATGAATACAAAGCATAACCAGGAACTGCAAAGTCTAAGTGTACTTTCTGTATAAAGCAGGGTACGCACAGCTACAATGGCTCCCTAGCAAACATTCTCCCTACAAGGAGAACTAACAGCACGGCAGCGCATCAATCACCACTACGGACAGAGACAGAAAGCAACCAAGAGATGTCAGATCCAAGTATGTGTGTTGTGCAGAGAATTTGTATGCACAGCTACAATGGTCCCCTAGCAAACATTCTCCCTACAAGGAGAACTAACAGCACGGCAATGCATCAATCACCACTACGTACAGCAACATAAGCATAACACAAACTGAAGGAACTGCTACCACATTTATTCTATGTATCCTCTAATCAATTAAGTTTAAGAGTGCTTGGCCACCAAATGCTGAAATGAATCAACAAGCCATGACACAAGCAATGCCTCAGGTGTCCCTGATCACCAAATGCTGAAACGAATCAACGAGCCGTGACATAGGAAAACGTAAAGCAAAAATATAAAGGAAAGGCAGCATAAAAAAATAGAAGCAGTAGAACAGAGCCAGGCATATACTTTATATTTATAAGCAGAAGCACAATTACAATGGTTCCCTAACAAACATTCCCCTTCCACCGCGTTACAATGAAAATGCGGTGGGTATTTATAGCCCGAGTCCCTCCCGTTACATTAATGGGCACAAAGTCCCAGTCAAACATTGGCTGACAAAAGCAGCTATGGAGTTGCTGATGCTGACCTTTGTCGGACAGGACTGTACCTGCAGCATGGTTCCCCTGAAGGCCGGACAGCTAGGTGGCAGCGCGTTGGGTAGATCTTCACATCGGCAGGAATGCGGGCAGCTGGAGCAGGTAGAACCTCCAATCAGCTTTAAATGAGGCAACTTGCATAAGTAGTGCAGCCCATGCTTGTCCTTTTGCTCGGCACGTCTTGGCTCAGATCCCGAAGCTGGACACTTGTCGAATGATGTTGTTTGACATGTGTCTGCCTTGAAAGGCAGTTTATCCAACTTCTCCCAGGATATGAGCGCCATCGGGTTGCGCAAGCAGAAAACAGCGCAGTTGGGAAGGCCTTCATGCCTTGGGCAAATTCTGAGTTTGTTTCCCTACTGCGCACCTGTCAAAGGGCGCACTCCGACTTCGCTGCGAAGTCGGGTTGCGCACAGGTGAAAGCTGATGTCTGCCGTCGTACGGACTTCGCCCTGGAAAGGGGGAGCAGTCCGACTTCGCTGCGAAGTCGGACTTCGCCCCAGCACTTAGTCATTTTTCCTGCCAGCCTGCCAGCCTGCTACAAGGTGCGCTCAGAAAGTTGGGAGAAGTCGGACTTCGCACCAAAACTGGGAGAAGTACGAACTTCGCACCAAAACTGGGAGAAGTACGAACTTCGCACCAAAACTGGGAGAAGTACGAACTTCGCACAAAAACTGGGAGAAGTACGAACTTCGCACCAAAACTGGGAGAAGTACGAACTTCGCACTTTGTGTTCCTGTTGCGCTCCATCTGGAGGGTGCACTCCGACTTCGCGCGAAGTCGGAGTTCGCCCTAACACTTAGCCATTTTTCAGGGCAACTGCTGTCAAATTTGAGATCGGACTGAGGGGCTCAAAAGAAAGGGGGAAAGAATGAGAATGCAGGGAAGAGAGAAAAGGGAGAGAAGAAGAAAGGGAGAGAGAGGAAGAGGGAAAAGGAAGAGCAGCACTCTTACAAAATTGAAAACATTGCACCCCGTGCAAAATGTGGCAACAGCTCTGTTGTCACATTTTGCACGGGGTGTCAAAATTTGTAAGTATGCTGCTCTTCCTCCCCTCCTCTTTCTTCCCTTTCTCCATTTTTCCCTTTCTCGCTTTCCTGCAGTTTCATTCCTCCCTTTTCCCTTGTACTTCCCCCCAGTCAAATTCCCAAAACAGAGCAAGTATTCCCTGAAAAATTCTAAGTGTCAGGGCGCACCCCGACTTCGCAGCAAAACAGAGCAAGTATTCCCTGAAAAATTCTAAGTGTCAGGGCGCAACCCGACTTCGCAGCGAAGTCGGGGTGCGCCCTCAAGTTGGAGCGCACTAGGGGATGCGAAGTGCGAAAGCAGGCTGAAAAGGAGCTGAATTTGGCTAAGTGTGGGAGCACAACCCGACTTCGCAGTGAAGTCGGGGTGCGCTCTTCTTCCTGTGCGCACTTGGGAAGCAGTGATTGCAGAATTTGGCTAAGTGCTGGAGCGCAACCTGACTTCGTAGCGAAGTCGGGGTGCCCTCCCCTTTTTGTGCGCAGTCCGAACAGCGGTCGAAACAACCAAGTGCCGGTGCGCAACCCGACTTCGCAGTGAAGTCGGGCTGCGCCCTCTGACCGGTGCGCAGTTGGGCAACATTCATCAAACAAGCCCAAAAATTGGCTAAGGCACGGAGGCCTCCCCAACTGCGTTGTTTCCCACCTGCGCTACTCGATGGGGCTCTGATCCCGGGCAAAGTTGGACAAACTGCCTTTCAAGGCAGACATGTGTCACTCATCAGAATTCAACAAGTGTCCAGCCTCGGGATTCGAGCCGAGATGTGACGGGATAAAGGACAAGCATGGACTGCATTACCTACGCCAGCTGCCTCCATTTAAGCTGATGTAAAGTTCCATCTACCACAGCTATCCACATTCCTACCGACTAGAAGTTTCACCCGACGTGCTGCCACGTAACTATACAACTTTCACGGAGACCTTGCTGCAAGTACAGTCCTCATCGACAGGAGTCAGCATTAGCAGCTCTTCTGCTGCTTTTGTCAGCTATTGTCTGGTCTGGGATTTTGTGCCCATAATTGTAATCGGGGGGAACTTGGGCTATAAATAGCCACACCATTTCATTGTAAAAGGGGTGGAAGAAGAATATACTGCTAGGGAACCATTGTAGCTATACGTTTGCTTCTGAATGCAAGACACATACTTGGCTCCGCTTCATCGTCATCATCTTGTATGCTGCCTCTCCTTGTCATTTCTGCCTCATGTTTCTTATTTCATTGCTTACTGTTATACTGAACTCTGGATTCCAATATTTGATGATTAAGTATTCTTGGAATGCATAGATAGAGGATACATAGGATGCATGATAGCTGTAGTTTCTATGGTGTGTTTTGTATTTAATTGTTGTTAGTAGTGGTGATTGATCGTTTTCGTGCTACTTATTCCCCCCACCCAACTCCAATCATATTTGGATCTCTTTCCGCACTTTATCTCTTTCCCTGCACTCTTAGCTAAAACACTAAAGAAAACCCACAGGAAGCCGGCCTTCTCCGGAGATTGGCACGGAAGGCATTCCTTCCTTCCGGCCTTTCAATCTGGTGGGCGAATCTGGGCGCATTATACCAAATCCTTTCCTCATGGCAGATTCGTAACCAACAGTTTCTCTGGCACGCCCGATGGGACATGGAAGTTTCCCACCCTAAAACAGAATCGAAGCACTGGTGTTCGCTTCATTGCTGTTAGAATCAAAACACCTGACGACTCTGCAAGTACCTGAATACTCTCTGAGTCCGTGAAGACCGGTTCGAACGCCTTCATGCAAACGAGAAGGTGGAGAGCAAGGAATCCGGGAAACCAGCCTGACCTTTACGAAATCGACATTGCCGCTCCAGGAGAGCGCGTCAGGCTGGCTGATCACCAAGCTCGCATAGAAGAGCCTGAAACCGAAATCGAAGAGGCCGAGGCTGAAGAGCAATCTACATCCTCGGACGGTACCGATACCAACTACCGGAGGAGAAGAAGAAATGGCTGCTCAACAGAATGACGATGATCTCTTCCCGGCGGTAGACTCCACGGGGCCCTTGGCTCTAGTCGGACAGCAAGCTGTGCCCCCCGCTGCCTTAAAGTCCATCCCTACATACGATGGCTACGGCAAGATGGCGTACGAACACATCCAGGACATTCTGGCCCTGGTTGCACTACATTCCATTACAAACGAGAGTGTGAAGACCCGTCTGCTGGCCCTTTCCCTAAGGGGAGAGCTTCTCTACTGGTGGAGATCACTGCCAGAGGGATCTATCACGGGGTGGCGCCAGTTGGCTGGTAGACTTGTAAAAGGATGCAACGAGTCTGCTGATCCCTCTTCTTTGTTACATCAGTTCCAAAGCATCCAGCGACACCCCCAAGAGGAGGTGTCGGACTTCAACATCAGGTTTGCGAGGTCTTGGAAACGAGTACCTCGCGAACTTCGACCTTCAGCAGGTCAGGCTGCGCACTACTACCTGAGGTCTTTCAACTCAGATATCTGCTTGTTGGTGAAGATAGCCCAAGTCGACTCATTCCCTGCCCTGTACAAAGCTGCCCAACAAGTTGAAATGGACATCATCTCCATAGGCAGGCTCCCGCATAGGGTACAACCACCCATTTATCCTGACTTTCCTCAATCCCAGTACCCATCGGCTTCTGGTGTGATGCCGTCGACTTCAGGGAAGAACCCCCAGCAGCAATGGAATCCGGCGCCGGTCGTAAATCCCTACGGCCCGCCACAAATACACTATCCTAACCCGCCTCCTCCGCATTATCTAGCACTCCCAGCTCCCCCTCAGTATGCGCAGTATTCTGCACCTCCTCCATTGGCTACATTACCTCCGCCAGCTCAGCTGCCGCCTCCGGACAATGATATTCAGAACAAAATCCTCCAGGAGGTATGGGCTCTGGCCTCTGGATATCACACCATGTCGAACGACATGACTATACTGAAGAAGAAACAGGCCCAGATGGACCTTGTTCCAAGGAGGCCATATCCTCCTCCGGCACTGACAAAATATCAAGCCGCAGAACGGCAAGTTCAGAGGCGCCCCCCTGCAAGAAACGCTGCCATCGAGGACCAACTTGGTACTTCTGACCAGATTAACTGGTGCACCACGTGCAACGACCCGCATTCAGAAGAAGATTGCACACTGCACCAGCATTACCTCTAGACTCTGGCGGGCAGCGCCATAGAGGACGAAGAACTTTACATGATCCTGGACGATGAAGGCAACTTCGCCGTCCCAGAGGAAGATCTGGTGTTGCCCCCTGCCAAGGAAGACAGAAGGTCTACCGAGACTGCTGCGGCCCAAGCAAAACCATTGAAGGTATACGCCAGGAGAGAAAAGGCGCAACCTGCTGGGCTGCCACCTGACAAGAGGCTGTGGCCTCACACGGCCAAAGACAAATCTCCCGCAGCGAAAGCTCCCGCAGCTCAGCCTCCAGCTGAAACCAAAGAACAAGCTCAGGAGAAGCTGAGATACCTGTCTTTGACAAAGAGACAGAGAGTCGAGGCCACGCAGCAATACCGAACCAAGTATGAGCCTGCGAAAGAAACGGAGGGAGCTAGCACTTCAGGCTACAGCATAGTGGATAAGCTAAAGAGGACTCTCGCAAGGATAAGCATGTATGACGCTCTTTTGCTCCCAGGGCAGGGTTGATCTCGTCGCAGGAATCTCTCGAAGAGCATGAAATATGGCAAGCGAGATACGACTGTCTGTTCTAGTTCAACCCCTGACAGTCTCTGCCACTGGGAAGAACATACCACCTCCCTTCTATTTGTCATTACGGATGCAAGGGTATATCGTACACAACTGTATGGTGGATTCTGGTGCCTCCACGACTGCTATGCCAAGAGCCGTCTGCGATGAAATCGGGATGGAATATACAAGGAGCATCCAAGGTGTGCTGCAACTAGACGACACCCTTGTCAAGACAGTCGGTGTCATTAAAAATATCCCGATCCGGCTACACAAAGCTCTTGACATAGTGGTCATTCAAGAAGTCGTGGTTGTCGAATTGGAACCCTACTTCGGCATGTGTCTCTCCAGGGAGTTCACTGCGAAGTTGGGTGGGTATCTGTCTCTGGATTACTCGCATATGGAAGTGCCCTTCAAAGGAAGGAGACTGAAGATCTACAACGAGAAGCCTTCCACATTTCTAGTGGAGAAGATACCCGAGGAAGAGTCGCAGGACTGCATGGTTCAGTTGACAGCGGAAGAACTGGTGATGGTAGACATGACAAAGCAAGCTCTTGAGCTGTTGCAAGTGGAGGATGAGTTCTCCTTGCTGGATTTCAACGCCATGATCGAGACTGAGCAAGGCTGCTACATCGTCATTCAGCCTGAGAGGCTTGACCAGTCAGCCAAGAAGGAAGTAGGACCCGCACCCGGAAAAGCTATGGCAGCTCTTATTTGATGGCGCCGGATGCAAAAATGGCATCGGTGCAGGCCTACTCTTGGTTTCCCCTACCGGGATCCAGAAGGACTACACCTACAAGCTGGCTTGGAGCTGTACCAACAACGCGGCAGAGTACGAAGCCCTGTGCTTGGGTTTGAAAAAAGCGGAGAGACTGGGGATAAAGCATCTGCAGATCTTTGGCGACTCAGAGCTGGTGTGTAACTAGATTACGAATAAGTGCGCCTCCAAAAAGCATTACCTCAAGGCGTATCGTAATCGTGTCTAGGACCTAATGGAGTCATTCAACTCATTGAATGTCAAAGCCATATTACGTGAGAAAAACAAGCTCGCTGACATTCTGGCGTCTATTGGAGCCAGGTACGTTCCGGCTGATGACACTGTCTAGAAGCCGAAGCCGGTTCGTACCATCTACGGGCCTTCTGTGCCTGATAAAGACACCCACTGGCGAGTGTTTGACAGTGACGAGGAGATCGTCACTTTTTTGGTTACCGAAGCATGTACAATCGAAGGTAGAGACCCTGATGACGAGCAATATGAGGGGTTGATACAGTTAAAAAATAATCATGTCTCGAAAGGACTGATTACACTATAAAGTCTCTTTGATCAGAATGACAGAGCGATATCACACAGGATCAAAGTAGACCCCAAGCAGTACGTCGACCTGGAGCTTGAACCTAGAAAGACAATCAAGGTCGGAACGGACTGTACCGAAGAGGAACTCGAACAGATCAGATCATTGTGCGGAGAGTTCCCCGATATAGTAGCTTGGTGCTACCAGGACTTGAAGGGGTATGACAGACAGATAATCCAGCATACCATTGAGCTAGAAGATGGTGCGAAACCATTCCGGCAGAAGCAGAGGGCTGTAAACCCGAAGATTGAAGTCATGATGAAAGCCGAGCTCCTGAAAATGCTGGAAGCCAAGATAATCTACCCCATCAAGCATTCTTCCTGGGTTGCGAATCTGGTTCCCGTGAATGGGTTCCACCTCAAAATTTATCACCGCTGAAGGCACCCAATGGGTCCTTCCTTGTACAGTTTTCTTTTCTGCATTTTAGTTTTTTTCAGAATGTACATATTCAACATTCAGTTTTCTAGTTTTCAAGAGCCCAAGTAGAACTTAAAGCAAACCCCGACTTTGCTGTGAAGTCGGGTATCGCTCCTTGGATCGTGCGAAGTTTGAGAGGAAGCAGCCGACAAAAGGGGGTAAGAATTTGACTAAGTGCTGGGGGCGAACCCCGACTTCGCAGCGAAGTCGGGGTGCGCACCGTCTTGAGAGCGCAGTTGGGAAAAGCAGGGCTAAAAACGGCTAAGTGTCAAAATCAGACTACGCCCGTTTTTTGGGGCGAAGTCCGACTGCGCAGTCAAACCTGGGCGAAGTCGGAGTGCGCTCATTTTCTGGGCGAAGTCCGAGTGCGCCCTCAATTTTGGGCGCACCCTAAATGACCTATCACAGGAAACATGAAAAATTCTAAGTGTGGGCCCAGAGCGCAGTACAACACAATGCGAAGTTGGGCCCTGGACCAGAAATTCTCCCTCAAAAGGTGTGCCCAGGCGGCGGCTATGACGTCATCAAAGGCACGAAGTCCGAAGAAGTTTTAATGATTGCGCGACTTTCAAAAACGATGTCATTAAGAAAGCAAGGCGCATTAGGACCAACTGCAACTAGGGTGCGCTTTTCAAAATTTAACCCATGCACAGCCGCCAAAGTATTGTAATGCTTCCACCAACTTCAAGTTAACCACCTTAACTCCCTCCCTCGCGCCATTAATGCTGCAATCCTTGCCTAGAAAAAGGGCCCTGGCATACTCAAAATTCAGATTGTCGAGCTGACTCCGAGACTGCAAAGCGCAAAACTGAGAAATCAGAAGCCGTAATTCTCTATCGCTGCCAATTCTAACAGAGAAAATGGACAAGGGGAAAGCGCCGGTGCAGGCGCAATCCAGCGACGAAGGGCGCGAAGCTGAGGAACAGACTGAATCCAGCGCTCATGAGAGCGAAGTGCCGTAGGAGCAGAAAAAGAAAACCCGGACGAAGAGAAGTCGAGGGCAAATTCCGCCGCCGCCCGTTAATCACCTGGCCGGGTATAGAGACGGCTCGTTCTCTATCAGCCTCACCAAGCTGCGACCGAACATAGCAAAGTGGGCTGACAAGGTTTCGCCCTCACACCATGTCGGGGCTGCGTATAAATCGAACCTATACTGGTTCTTATGCCCTCCTACTCACCAGTGCCCGGAGCTGATTGAATCAATCGTAGAATATTACAAGCCAGCTGCCCGGCAAGTCTGCGACAACAAGGGAAGTGTTGTTCACACTCTTCAGGGAGAGCGTCCAGCCAGCGTTCGCCCCAGGGCTTCAGTATGAACCCGGCGCGATTGTTAGAAGGATTAATCTGGATGAACAGACGAGCAGATTCACGCAGACCAAGCGGATGAGAGAATTCCTCAACTCGAGCTGAAGATTCCGCTGGCGACGGACAATGGCCGACGAGCCCCATACCCCCGGACGAGTTCGAGAACAAATACATATACATCATCCTGGCATGGGTACTTTGCTGCGATTCTGACAAAGTGGTACGCCCGTACCAGCTGGCGCTGGCAGAATGTATCCTGCATGGGGAGTTTTACGACTCCACGGCGCAAAAGAGTGGGAAGCGCCCTATTTTCTTCGACTGGGCAGACTGGCTAGCCTACGCCATTCATTCAAACCTAGTCGAGGCTGCAGCAGAAGCAGACAACGGAATTCTAGTTTTGCTCCTTCCTCACATGGCTGTGCCTGTACCACATGCACTACCGGATCAGAGTTCCTAACTTGAAGAAGGTAAATGAAAAAGGAGAGTCGCTGCCCGTGTACGAATGGACCGAGATCCTGTATAGAAAAGGGTCATTCTATGAGTTTAATTTTAAATTTCTGTGCATGGTCCTAGGGTTGTTCAATCGTAAGGCATCCCGCCCGCCAGAGGTCATGACAAGCTGAGGAAGCACAAGTACAGGGATACCTTCCGGCTGACGCAGGGCATCATGGTCAGAATCTACGGATTCAAGGGGAAGCCGTTCCTGCTGCCCTACTTCTGCACTGACCACCAGTTCGGGATGGAGATTGCGCGACAGATGGACTATGTCGAAGAAGAGTTCGTCCAGGGCAAAAAGAAAGGCCATATCTTTCAGTATCCTATTACCTGGGCGAATACCCGAGTGCACGAGATCGGACAGCACGTCTACCTCGAACGGGAACTCATCGACATGGGTCTGATAATGCTTCCTCAGCGCTGGAAATACGACCCGATTGGGGTCAGAGGTAAATTTGCACACATCTGCCCCCGAGCAGAGATCATGCAAGAAAGGGGCAACAGAACAGGCGCAGACCTGGAATGGCACATCGGGCAGATGCAATCATGGCCTCCATGGCATGATTTTTATTGTGAAGAGGTGACGTATGACCCAGAGCGAAACCCGGATCACCGGTTAGATTCTGCGGGCTTCAAAAAATTCCTCGCCAAGGTGGCGCCCCTCAACTGGCAAAAGGACAAAATCGTTGAATGCTGGAAGATGAGATGCCGCACGTAGCACGACAAATCCAACCGAAAAACGCTGGCCGTTGATGATGAGTTTTCGGCCCTATATGATCAATACGTTGACACGTGGCAGCATTTCGAATTCCGAAATTGCGTTCCCCGAGGTGCTAGGAAAAGGTATACAAGGAGGCCCCCGTCCCAGCAATTGTCAACTCCAAGAACTTCCAGCACAACGCCAACGAGCAGTCAAGTGGGCCCAATGCAGCTTCCAGCTCCTGAAGCAGCACCCGAAAGGGCGCAAGGGCCAGACAGGTCAACTCCTGAGGTGGCCCCCCAAGCGGAAAAAGCGCCAGAACAGCCAGCTATCAGACCGGCCGCGGCAGGCATCCTCCTAGTTAGACCCAGGTACAAGTTTACCGTGGGGACATCGCTGCCTGTAGCCCCAACATCCTCTTTGTCCTTTGAACCAGTCGCAGTGCCGGAAGAAAAGAAGAAGAGTGAAAAGGCCAAACGGCCTAAAGAGTCTGTATAGCAACCGGCCGCGGCGCAGAGAAGGACAGCCGCGCCGGAAATCATTTCACTAGACAGCCCTGAAGCAGAAGCAGACACTTGGGCTGCAGGCGTCCTCCAAATAGCGGCTCAGGCGGAGCCCGCAGGTACGTCCACTTCTCCACTCCCCAAAGTCCCAGTCGGCCCTGCCATAACGCTGTCCCCCATCGCATCAGGGCAAGCCGTAGTTGCATCTTCATCTTCCCAGACTGTCCAAACATCCCACAGCCCCCATTCCTTCGACCAGTTCGCCCAGGACCCTAACGCCTTCCAGTCCCTCAGCCAAACCCCCGGAACCCTCGCTCGCAGCCAGTGTCGAAGCTGCACATACATCGCCGCGCCGCTCACCTCATATGTTCAAAACCCCGCCAACGCCGTCCACTCAGCTGCTCGCTTCCCCTAGGACCCGGTCGCCCTTAAAAGCGGCCACTCCTTCTGGAATACCTCCTGCTTCGTTGTTTGCAGGGAAGATGCCGCAACAAGATCCTATGCTGGAAGACCTAGACTTCATGGGCGACTTCATGCAGATCGTAGACGATCAGCCTTTGGCAGCAAAGGCCGTAGGATGTTTCGCCTCTTTCCTCCAGGGTGTCAAACAGAGGAGAACCGAGGAAATAGCTGCCCTGGTAAAGTGCAACAAGTAGGACTTGGACAGGAGAGTGCTAACAACTGAGAAGTTGATCCCAAAAGTGAAGAAGCTTCTTCGAGAAATGACCGAGGCAGACAATGAGTATCAAGTCAAGGAGAAGAGCTTTGATGACATCAACGAGGAATACGAAATCAACGGTATTCGTCGTAGAACACATAATCTCCTTGTCAAGCGACTTGAGAATCAGGAGGCGCTGTTTCAGCTGCAGAATACTTCAAGACAGTTGGAGGAAGATTTGGCGAGGGCCACCGCGTAGCTAGGGTCTGCACAGTAGGAGATCGATGAACTGAAAGCCCAGCTGGCCGCCTCTCAGCAGGAGGCCGCAGCAAAAGCAGACAGCCGAACAGCTGTCAGAGGAGAAAAGGGCAGCACTGGAGCAGGTCTCCCAGCTCCAGGATTCATTGAAACAGGCTCAGTCGCAGTTAGAGGAGAAAACATCACAAACGGCGGCCTTTTCAAAGAATAAGGTTAAGGAGATGTGGGCTGGTCTACTACAGGGATGTAGGCCCAACGTTGTTAGATCTATATCGGTCCTAGATTTTGCGTCCAGGATCCAAGAAGTATCTGCCCAGGGAAAGCCTGTGGTAGAGGAGGCCGAACACCAAGCGAGGCAGTGGCTGGACTTGGCTATGAAACTTGAGGAGTATGAGCTCAAAGGCCTCCGATTTCCCCCAATGTCCTGACTTGCCTCAGAGTGGGCAGATGCAAGGGTAACCTTGCACATTTATTTTGATAAAACAGAGAAAATAAGGGCCGCCAGGAAAATGCTGGACTCATTAGACCACGAAATGAGCATTTGCCTGGCCCCCTTCAACACTCTGTCTGAACACGGGTGCCCGAGCTTCGTCGAGAATGGCGAGTTTCTGACCCTGGAGCAGGTGAAACTGAATTGGCTGTCGTTCAAGGCAGACACAGCAGAAATCGATAGTTGGACGGAGCCTGTCCAGGAAGCTCAGGTCACCCAAACGGGTCAAGATACTGCAAAATCAATACCTCCCTCAAAGAGTTGGGAGAAAGATACGACACCATCGACCTGCATGCGGTTGCTGTTTTCAGCGCAGCGCTGAAAGAGGTCAGCGACCTAGGGCCCTTCCAAGCAGCAATCTGGGACCAAGCCAAGGCTGCATACGATCGCATCCGCGAGCGGGAGGCCGACAGTGAAGAACATTCAGGTTCAAGAGGAGAAACAGAAGAGGCAACTGCCGAAAGTGAACCTGAAGAAGAACAGTTGCCCGGGAAGAAGCCGTCAGAGCAGCGGAAAGCAGGGGAAGGGAGTTCCTCTGCGCCCAAAGGATGAAGGCCTGGTTCTTTGCATCGAGGCGAGCTCGACACCCCGCGAGCCGCCAAGAATGTTGTCACATTTTGCACGGGGTGCCATGTTTTCAAAATTTGTAAGTATGCTGCTCTTCCTCCCCTCCTCTTTCTTCCCTTTCTCCATTTTTCCCTTTCTCGCTTTCCTACAGTTTCATTCCTCCCTTTTCCCTTGTACTTCCCCCCAGTCAAATTCCCAAAACAGAGCAAGTATTCCCTGAAAAATTCTAAGTGTCAGGGCGCAACCCGACTTCGCAGCGAAGTCGAGGTGCGCCCTCAAGTTGGAGCGCACTAGGGGATGCGAAGTGCGAAAGCAGGCTGAAAAGGAGCTGAATTTGGCTAAGTGTGAGAGCGCAACCCGACTTCGCAGCGAAGTCGGGGTGCGCTCTTCTTCCTGTGCGCACTTGGGAAGCAGTGATTGCAGAATTTGGCTAAGTGCTGGAGCGCAACCCGACTTCGCAGCGAAGTCGGGGTGTGCTCCCCTTTTTGTGCGCAGTCCGAACAGCGGTCGAAACAACCAAGTGCCGGTGCGCAACCCAACTTCGCAGTGAAGTCGGGCTGCGCCCTCTGACCGGTGCGCAGTTGGGCAGCATTCATCAAACAAGCCCAGAAATTGGCTAAGGCACAAAGGCCTCCCCAACTGCGCTATTTCCCACCTGCGGTACCCGATGGCGCTCTGATCTCGGGTGAAGTTGGACAAACTGCCTTTCAAGGCAGACATGTGTCACTCATCAGAATTCGACAAGTGTCCAGCCTCGGGATTCGAGCCGAGATGTGACGGGATAAAGGACAAGCATGGACCGCATTACCTACGCCAGCTGCCTCCATTTAGGCTGATGTAAAGTTCCATCTACCACAGCTACCCGCATTCCTGCCGACTAGAAGTTTCACCCGACGTGCTGCCACGTAGCTGTACAGCTTTCACGAAGACCTTGCTGCAAGTATAGTCCTCGTCGACAGGAGTTAGCATCAGCAGCTCTTCTGCCGCTTTTGTCAGCTATTGTCTGGTCTGGGACTTTGTGCCCGTAATTGTAATCGGGGGGAACTTGGGCTATAAATAGCCACACCATTTCATTGTAAAAGGGGTGGAAGGGGAATATACTGCTAGGGAACCATTGTAGCTATACGTTTGCTTCTGAATGCAAGACACATACTTGGCTCTGCTTACTGTCATCATTTTGTATGCTGCCTCTCCTTGTCATTTCTGCCTCATGTTTCTTATTTCATTGCTTACTTGTTATCTTGAACTCTGGATTCTAGTATTTGATGATTAAGTATTCCTGGAAGGCATAGATAGAGGATACATAGGATGCATGATAGCTGTAGTTTCTATGGTGTGTTTTGTATTTAATTGTTGTTAGTAGTGGTGATTGATCGTTGTCGTGCTGCTTATTCCCCCCACCCAACTCCAATCATATTTGGATCTCTTTCCGCACTTTATCTCTTTCCCTGCACTCTTAGCTAAAACACTAAAGAAAACCCATAGGAAGCCGGCCTTCTCCGGAGATTGGCACGGAAGGCATTCCTTCCTTCCGGCCTTTCAATCTGGTGGGCGAATCTGGGGCGCATTATACCAAATCCTTTCCTTATGGCAGATTCGTAACCAACAGGCCCCACCCATATTACATCATGACCACATAGTGGTATTACAACAACTTGGCTATTATGCATGTATCACTTGGTAAAATTTGAACCTGGGTCTCCTCCTTAAAAGTCGAGGATTTAACCGGTTGAGCTAATGCCATTTAATATTTGCAGCAACATTATTAATGCACTTCTTATATTGAATTTTAAAATCCGAACTCTGCATTTTGCTTACCCACTTTGCTTGTTGTTAATTAACATTTCTTAGGACAAGTATTTCAAACTATTATGATTTGTTCGGATCATGAAGTGTTGTCTCAAATGAATAAGTGTTGCATTTTTTTCTACAACAAGCGCCAGCATTCTCTTGTTATAGATGCATACAAATTTCTCCTGTTCTGTCAATTTTTGCTTTCAAAAACAATAGGCCTCTGATTTTGCAAGTACGGCCCCTATGAAGTATTAGATTCCCCCACAAAGTGCTGTGAAAAATCTAGAAGTGCAAGTACAGGGCTAGCAGTCATTACTTCTTATTGGAATTTGTTTTCTCCGGACTCTGTCCATTTGAAATTATTGCTTTTTGCAAGATGAGTGAGGGTTGCCATTAGGCCTCCAAATCCCTCAAAAAATTTTCTGTAAAAAGTGCACAAGCCTTTGAACTTTCTCAACCTTGTCATATTCTTTAGAGCTGTCCAACAAGCATGGCTTGAATTTTAGTTGGATCAGCTTTGACACCATCCTTACTTATTATGTGTCCCAAGTACAAAAGCTCACTCTGTTGAAAGCCACATTTTAATTTCGTTGCACATAGGGAGTTTAGCCCCAGGAGCTCCCAAACAATTTTGAAGTAGTTTAAATGGTCATCCATCATTTTGCCATAGACAAGGAGATCATTGAAAATAAACAAACATACCAAGATAAACTTCCTCGTATAGGGCTTACAAGTTTCATTGATGGAATGTGGTTGGGACATTGCTTAGCCAAAAAGACTTTTACCCAAACTTCATAGTAGCCATTATGAGTTCTGAATGCTATCGTGATGTGATCACATTCTCTCATTTTTATCTGGTGATAACCATATCTCAAATCAATTTTTGCTTATGTAATTCAGCCAAAAACTCATCTATGCAAAGGATAGGAAACCTGTTCTTAATGATCTTCTTGTTCAATTCCTTGTAATCAATGCACATATGGAAAGAACAATCTTTCTTCTTTATCAATCTACAGGAGAGGCAAAAGGGATTTTACGGGACACCATATATCTAATAATTCTTGAACTATTTTTCCAATTTCATCCTTAAACAGTTTTGGATATCTATAAGGAAGTAGAATACTTGGTTTAGATCCTGATTCCAATATAATAATGTTTTCTTGCTCTCTATTTGGTGGTAGGTTCTCAGAAACCTTTGGATATTCATCATTCAGCTGCTGCATCTTTTGTTTGTGGTATGAATTTTGTGTTTTGACTTTATCGTGCAAGCCTTCAATAAAATTACATTGGAAGATATAACACAGTTAACGTTTCGCAAGTTGTTTACTCATCTTATGAGTTTACAGAACTTTGTTTGCACCTCCTGGAAGCCTTCTAACTGTAACCAGCTGCTATCCTTCCTCATTTCATATACAGCCAATCAAGATTTCTCTGCAAATCACACGAAGTCTTCTGCCATTGTGCTCCTAGGACCAGCCACTGCTAGAGCCACCACATAAAAAAATCAGAAATCAGGTCATAGTTATCCAAGCGTAGTTTCATGCCTTTTCCCATTCCTTGGCACTACATCATTCTGTCAGTAGCCACTGACACCTGGGAATTTTGTAGATCTTAAGGCTTGAAGATGTCACAAATCTTGCATCAATAAAGTTATGGGTACAATCAGAATCGAAGAGGGTTAGTTATTACAGCTCTATTCTTCATCTTGCTTTTTACCCTCAAAGTGCGCATCTTGGCAGCACGGGAGATGGTGTCTCTTGCGTTCTTGGTCCTCTGTATGGATATCTTCCTCCATTTCTAGTTCTTTAGTAACAGTACCAAACTCTTCTTTCAAATCTTAATCTACAAATTCAATCATGGGGATTCTTCTATGGAATTTGCACTTGTGCCTGTTAGACTGGACCTTTTTATAGCCAAAATAAAGGCCCTTTGAGTGCAAATAAGCAATGGTAGAAGGGTCTACCATTCTTCCCTTTTACTGTCCAGTAGTAGAAGTGGGAAATGGTGCTGATTGTTTAGCACATTCATTTTCACCCTTTGTCGTTGGATTGGTTTTATAGGATGATCTTTCTGTAAGATGACTTCCACTAGCCTCAAAAGAAGCTTGTGCTTGCTGAATGGCAACCTCTAGAGTAGCTGGCCTCAAAGCCTTAACATATCTCTGAATGAATTCTTTCCATCTATCATTTTACATAGCAACTACATACCTAGGTGTATTGTTGCCCACCAATACACTAGCTTGGTGAAATTCCTTTGAATTTGAGAGATATGTAATTGTGGCTTGTTGCTTCATGTTCAGGAAGGCCAAGAATTAATCTTATTGCATGTATGCCTCAAATTTATGATAAAAATCTGCCACAAACTGATACGATGTGGTTATTACTGGCTGATCACGTACAACATCATCTTCTTGCTGCCTCTTGACCATTTGCCACCAATGAAGTGCAGACCCATCAAGGTGCAAGGGGGCAATTTGATTTTTCCCTAATTCGCCATAGGATATAGTTAGAAGAAATGGGATTCAAGCCCTCTGTTTAGTATCTTTGCTGGCCCCATCATACTTTGGAATAGGAATCTTTTCAACCAACCTCTGATATATATGATTGCCTTTTATGTTCTATCGATTATTGTGATTTCTGTGAATTTCTCTTGTTCCATTTGGATCCCCAGCAAGAGAGTTTTGATTTTCATCATGTCAGTTAGCCTCTCTTCTTCTATCATGAGGTCTCTTATATCTTTCCTCTTCTTTACCATTCGTGTCTCCTCTTTCCCTTCTTTCCATGAGCACAATCAACGACTGAAGGAGCTGACCCTCTCGTTTATGGAATCTTCCATTTCTTCAAGTAGAATTTTACTTTCAATTACTTCTTACACTGATAAATCAATTTTAGACTTCAAACTATCATCCATTTGTTAGCTGGAGAAGGAATCCATTGCTTCATCCATTGCCTCACAAGGCCAGGAAGGTGGCTTTAAAACCACTTGTGTTACAGATTTGGAACTTTGGAATCTGAAATTAAAGCTCAACAAAATCTGATTTGAAATTCTTATCTAACACGACTGTGATGATCTCTCTGAAAACTGCTGTAAAAAATGGAACTTACAGGAAAACTAGACCTGAACCATTTCTTTTAAGTTATATTATAAAGGTCCTAAACAGATTCAGACAACCATCAAAAATCTGAAACTATAAATTTTAGCATAAATCTGAAACTGGAATTGTTGGAATAACTAAATTGATTAAAGAACTAAAATAGAAATTTTTGAAAACAACAATGCATTGAATAAAAAGAGAACACTTCCTTGGAGGTTTTGGTTGCCAACTTAGGCCATTTTCCAGAGCAGTTTGGGTGCTGCCTTGGCCAAGAACAGAGTCAGAAATATGTGTATAATAGTTCTTTACCATGACCCCTTCTCTATAGGCTATATTTTATTTATTACGATTTCCCACCAAAAATCTCTTTGCTGCATATATTGGGATTATTAGTTTCCATGTAATGACAATAAGTCAGGTGAGGCCCACAAGTCTAGCCCATGTATGAACAATTTTTAAACATAAGTTCCTAGTTGACCCATTATATAAAAGGGGTAAAAATGAAAAAAAAAAAAAAAGTAAACAGAAGGTTCGTAACATCTTTTTACATAAGAATAGTGACTAATACAAGTTTTAACGCAATGCAACCCCTTATTAAAAATATTTGCATGAAATTCTCAAGGGTTAGGTGGATTGGTAAGTGAAGGTGTGGTTGGTCACTTACCAAGAAGAGACCCAGGTTCAAACCTTGGAGAAGCCAACCCTTTGCAAAGATAGTAGTCTCATCGGAATTTTTTGAGTGCGCGTCAGACCGATGAAGATACGAACCCTGAGCGACCAGTGGTCCCCATCTCACGCCGGGTCAACAAGAACGAGACAGATAGGTTTGTTGGAAGCAGTCCATGTGGTTTGAACCCTGCACTGGCCAGTTACTAAAAATAATGACTGTAATCAACTCTCCTATATAATAAAAAAAAAATACTGCATGAATAGAAAAAACAAACCTCTCTTACCATCTTTTTACATTGGTCGTGGTTTCTTTGTAGCTGATCATGTCTTTTGGTCGTGATAATTGGCATTGTCATTACATTTTTCTGAATAAATTTGATTGTCTAAACTTCAATTATTGATAATGTAGTCATATAAACTAATAATTAAAATTTTTATGATAAATGGTGCTGTTCAAGTTACGTTTATGGTTTTCTATTGCCATCACTTTATTTATGATATATTTTCTTTGATATATTTGTGAGGTAGTTGCTGAAAGCGATACATCGGAGATCATGGATAATGAGACTGATCTTTTGGTGGTATGATATCAACCTTTATCTGATTTCTTGTATATATTTAGATGCTAGAAAATTACAAGAAGAATTTATTTAAATTTAGAAAATGCACATTTTGCTCAGCTTTCACTGGCTGGTCATTCAGCAAAAGTTTCAGTCTATCATCTAATGAGAAAATCTTGACGCAGAGAAATGCAAAAGAGATTATTTCTGATCTGAATGGAACATGCCTATTTTTCATTGGTAAGAAGATAATAGATTAATTCTTCTGGTTTTGGCAGCGTAGTAGCGTGGTGATAGATATGTCCAGTGAATTAACCAGAATAAAAATGAACTAATACTAGAGTATGTAAGCTGGTGGAGATTTACAGTGACATTTGTTTCAGGAATGTCATCTAGTATAAGAACTGATGTTGCAAAGAATATATCAGATGCTCTAGGGTATTACTTTTTTGACAGGTACGATTCTAAAGTAAATAGTCCTCGTGCTGTCCTTTATTGTGAATTGTGTAGTGTAAAAATGCTGTCAGACAATATGCTAACTTGTATTCCTTTCTTTGTTGTAATTTGCAAGCAGTGACAAGTTAATAGAGCAGGCATCGGGAGGAGCATCTCCAGCTTGGAAATTGAAAGAGGAAGATGAAGAGGGCTATAGAAACTGTGAGGTAAGGGGATTTAGTCTTTGTTTTTTTAAGTAATACTTCTTATACACATCCATCATGGGAATTGAACCCGGGTCATATCACCGATAATGCAAGTGGCGTCCTTGCCGGTAGACCACACTCATGAGGATCTAGTCTCTACTTTAATACCCTCAAGTTCTAAGATTGGATTCTTCTAAAAGAACCAAACATGTGAATCCAAATGCTTATTCTTTTCTTCATTTAGTTTGACAGGATGTCCAATGGTCAATGCATGGCAAAGGTCTTTAAGATTTTTCGTTGGTTGATAATGACTATAATAGCTTCAGTCAGTGAATCAGTACGAGTTAACTATATAACATGGAAACGGATACGACAGTTTTTTAATACTCCCTTATATGGATACGGCTGGATATGCCATTTTAGAAAGTAAATATACATTTTATACATTAAAAAAATTTAGAACAGTATTTTTTATTTTTAATTGGTTATAACTTATATGGGATTGAAATAGGTTTCACCTATATTTCATCATGATCATATAATGGTATTAAAACAGGTTAGCAATTATACATTATCACTTGGTAAGATTCGAACCTGGGTCTCCTCCTTGAAAGTTGAAGAATTTAACTGGTTGAGCTCATACCATTTGATTTTTTTAAGATTCACCCGTAAGTTTGGAACCTTGATTTATGGTGTGAAATTATTCATTCCCGACTGTTGTCACATTTTGCACGGGGTGCAATGTTTTCAATTTTGTAACAGTGCTGCTCTTCTTTTCCCCTCTTCCTCTATTTTCCTTCCCTCTTCTCTCCCTTCCTCTTTCTTTCCCACATTCTCTTTCTTCCCCCTTTCTCGGAGCCCCTCGCTTGAATTTTTAACTTTCCAGCAAGTTACCTGAAAAATGGCTAAGTGTTGGTGCGAAGTTCGCACTTCGCCCAGTTTTGGTGCGAAGTACGCACTTCGCCCAGTTTTGGTGCGAAGTCTGACTTCGCCCCTCTTTCTGGGCGCACCTTGCAACTGGCAGACCGGCAGGCTGATAGAAGAACGACAAGTGCTGGAGCAAAGTCCGTACGGCGGCAGACACCAGTTTTCACCTGTGCGCAGTCCGACTTCGCAGCGAAGTCGGAATGCGCCCTTGACAGGTGCGCAGTAGGGAAACAAACTCAGAAATACATCTAAGGCATGAAGGCCTTCCCGACTGCGCTGTTTTCTGCCCGCGCAACCCGAGACGCTCCGATCCCAAGCGAGGTTGGACAGACTGCCTTTCAAGGCCGACACGTGTCAAACAGCATCATCCATCATCTGACAAGTGTCCAACTTCGGGATTCGAGCCGAGACGTGCCGAGCAAAAGGACGAGCATGGGCTGCATTCCCTGTGCCAGTGACCTCATTTAAAGCCGATTGGAGGTTCTACCTGCTCCAGCTACCCGCATACCTGCCGAGATGAAGTTCTGCCCAACACACTGCCACGTAGCTGTCCAGCTTCCAGGAAGACCATGCTGCGGGTACAGTCCGGTCCGACAAAGGTCAGCATTTGCAGCTCTTTCGCCGCTTTTGTCAGCTTGTGTTTGACTGGGACCTTGTGCCCATTAATGTAACGGGAGGGACTCGGGCTATAAAAACCCACCATGAATTCATTGTAAAGGGTGGAAGGGGAATGTCTGTTAGGGAACCAATGTAACCGTGCTTCTGCTTATAAATATAATTTGTATGCCTGGTTCTCGTTCTCGCCGCTTTTATTTCTTTATGTTTATGCTTTACGCTTCCCCGTGTCATGGCTCGTTGATTCATTTCAGCATTTGGTGATCGGGGGCCTTTAGCATTGTTTGTGTACACTTTTAAATTTCATATAATAGATGTGGTAGCAGCTCCATCAGTAGTGTGTTACGTTGCTGTCCGTATCTGGTGATTGATGCGTTGTCGTGTTGTTAGTTCTCCTTGTAGGGAGAATGTTTGCTAGGGGACCATTGTAGTCGTGCGGTTAAAATCTCTGCATGACACATATACCTGGCTCTGATATCTCTAGGTTGCTTTCTACCCATGTTAGTGTCCGTATCTGGTGATTGATGTGTTGCCGTGCTGTTAGTTCTCCTTGTAGGGAGAATGTTTGCTAGGGGGACCATTGTAGCTGTGCGTACACTGCTTAGGTATCGGAAGTATACATAGATTTTGCAGTTCTCAGTCATGCTTTATATTTGTAATGCAATAAGTATTGGTGATTGCTGGTTGCCGTACTGTTAGTTCCCCCCCACCAACTCCAAGTATATTTGTATATTCTTTCTGTACATTTATCTCTTTCCTGTACTCTTAGCTTGAACATAAACCCCCCAAAAGGAGCCGGCCTTCTCCGGAGATTGGCTCGGAAGGCATCTCTTCCTTCCGGCCTTTCATGCTGGTGGGCGAATCGGGGCGCATTAACCCAAAATCCTTTCCTCATGGCAGATTCGTAACCAACCGTTTCTGCAGCACGCCCGGTGGGACACGGGTCCCACATTTGAAGAGAGATTTTCTCGATCGGCCTCCACCCGGCGCCGACGGTGGTCTTCGAGCACCCGGTGAGACAAGGAAGTTTCTCACCCCCGACGGAATTGAAGCACCGGTGTTCGCTTCATTGCTGTTCCAAATCCGAACACCGGCGACTCGCACGAACAAATCCTCCCGAGTCCGAAAGACCGGTCCCAACACCTTCATGCACACAAGAAGGTGGCAAGCAAGGGATCCGAGAAGCCCGCCCGAGTTCTACGAACCGGACATCAACGCCGAGGCGAAGTTCCCAGTCGGGCCGACCCGCGAGCTCGTGTCGACGAAGCCGAGGCCGAGATCCAAGAAGAAGCCGAAGCTGAAATCGGCGGAGCCGAGTACGAAATAGAAGAGGCCGAGGAAGAAGAAGATCCCGCATCCTCGGAAAGTACCGACACTGAGTACACAACCGACGGCGGAGAAGAAGAAGAAGAAATGGCTGCCCAACACCCGAACGACGATGATCTCTTCCCGGCGGTGGACTCTACGGGGCCCTTGGCCCTGGTCGGACAGCAAGCTGTGCCCCCTGCTGCTTTAAAGTCTATTCCCACATACGACGGCTACGGTAAGACGGCGTACGAGCACATCCAAGACATCCTTGCCCTGGCCGCATTGCATACTATTACCGATGAGAGTGTGAAGACCCGTCTGCTGGCCCTTTCCCCGAGGGGAAAGCTTCTCTACTGGTGGAGATCGCCGCCAGAGGGATCCATCACGGGGTGGCCCCGCCTGCCGTAAGGCTCGTGGAAAGGATGCAACGAGTCCGCTGACCCTACTTCTCTACCGCATCGGCTCCAAGCTATCCGGAGACATCCTCAAGAGGAGGTGTCCGATTTTAACATCAGGTTTGCGAGATCCCGGAAACGGGTACCTCGCGAACTTCGGCCTTCACCCGGCATGGCTGCTCACTACTATCTGAGATCCTTCAACTCAGACATATGCCTGCTGCTGAAGATCGCCAGAATTGACGAGTTTCCTGCGCTGTACGAGGCTGCCCAACAAGCTGAAGCTGACATTATTTCCATCGGCAGACTCCCGTCCAGGGTGCAGGAACCCATTCATCCCGACTTCCCCACATCCCGCATCCTTCGCCTCGGCGGTGCGCCGTCCACATCGGGGCAAGCAACCCCAGCGAGCGATGGGAATCCGGCGCCGGTCGTAACTCCTTACGGCCCGCCTCAATTGCATTACCCTCACCCGCCTCCTCCCGCTCCGCATTTTCCAGCACTTCCTGCTCCCTCACAGTACGCACCTTATTCTAACCCTCCTCCATTAGCCGCATTGCCTCCACCGGCACAATTGCCGCCTCCTGACAGTAGCATTCAGAACACGATTCTCCAAGAGGTGCGGGCTTTGGCCTCAGGATACCATGCCATGTCCAATGACATGACCGCTCTGAAGAAGAAGCAGGCCCAGATGGACCTCGCTCCTAGGAGGCCATATGCGCCACCCGCGCTGACGAAAGACAAAGCCCCAGAACACCAGCCGCAGAGGCGTCCGCCTCCGAGAAATGCTGCTATAGAAGACCCGCCTGGTCCTCCCGACCAGGTCAACTGGTGCACTACGTGCAATGACCCGCATTCGGAGGAAGACTGCACTCTGCACCAGCACTACATCCAGACCTTGGCCGGCAGCGCCATAGAGGATGATGAACTGTACATGATCTTGGACGGCGAAGCCAACTTTGCCCTCCCGGAAGAGAATCTAGTGCCGCCTGCCAAGGAAGAAAAGAAGGCTGCGGATGCGGCCAAGCCTTTGCAAGTTTACGCGAGAAGAGAAAAACCGCAGCCCGGAGGGCTGCCACCGTACAAGCGGCTGTGGCCCTACACAACCCAGGAGAAGGCATCCAAAGATAAAGCTCCAACCAAGCCTTCTCCGGCAAAGGCCGCCGCTGTTCTAGCCAAACCTCCAGCGAAGGCCCCAACTCCGGCTAAAGCTCCCGTACCTCAGCCTCCAGCTGAAACCAAAGAACAAGCCCAGGAGAAGTTGAAGTACCCGTCTCTGACCAAGAGACAACGAGTTGAGGCCACCCAGCAGTACCGGACGAAGTATGAGCCGGCAAAACAAGCAGAAGGAGCTAGTACCTCGGGCTACAGCATTGTAGACGAGTTGAAAAGAACGCCTGCTAGAATCAGCATGTACGATGCTCTTCTGCTCCCAGGTCAGGTGGATCTGCTGCAAGAATCACTGAAGAATATGAAGAGCGGCAAGCAGATACAGCCCGCTGTCCTGGTTCAACCTTTGACAGTCTCAGCCACTGGAAAGAACAGACCGCCACCCTTTTATCTATCTTTACGGATGCAAGGGCACATAGTTCACAACTCGCATGGTGGATTCCGGTGCTTCCTCGACCGTGATGCCGAAGGCCGTCCGCGATGAGATCGGGATGGAATACACACGGAGCGGCCAAGGCGTGCTGCAATTAGACGGCACCCCCGTTAAGACAGTTGGTGTCATAAAGGACATCCCTATCCGGCTGCACAAGGCTCTCGACATCGTAGTCATCCAAGAGGTCGTGGTTGTTGACCTGGAACCTTACTTCGGCATGTGTCTCTCTCGGGAGTTCACTGCGAAGTTGGGCGGGTACCTGTCTCTAGACTACTCACACATGGAAGTGCCCTTCAAAGGAAGGAGACTGAAAATTTTTAATGAGAAGCCTTCCACCTTCCTAGTAGACAAGATACCCGGAGGAGAGATGGACTGCATGGTCCAGTTGTCAGAGGAGGAGCTGGTGACAGTGGAGCTGACTGAGCAAGCCTTCGAAGTGCTACAGCTTGAAGATGAGTTCTCGTTGCGGGACTTCAATGCCGTAATCGGGACAGAGCAAGGCTGTTACTCCATTGTACAGCCCGAGAGGCTTGACATGTCAGCTGCGAAGGAAGTAGGACCTGCACCCGATGAGCTGTGGAAGCTTTTCTTTGACGGCGCGCGATGCAAAAATGGCGCCGGTGCAGGGGTACTTCTGGTTTCTCCAACCGGAATCCAGAAAGACTATACCTACAGATTGGCCTGGAGCTGCACTAACAACTCAGCGGAATACGAAGCCCTATGCCTGGGTTTGCGAAAGGCGGAGAGGCTCGGAATCAAACACCTGCAGATTTTCGGAGATTCGGAGCCGGTGTGTCACCAAGTTACGGAGAAGTGCGCATCCAAACAGCACTATCTTAGAGCGTACCGCAACCGAGTGTGGGACCTGATGGAGTCATTCGACTCATTGAATGTCAAAGCAATATCGCGTGAGAAAAACAAACACGCAGATATTCTGGCGTCTGTTGGAGCCAGGTACGTTCCGGCTGAAGACGTTGTCCAGAAACCGAAGCCGGTTCGTACTATCTACAGGCCTTCTGTGCCTGATAAGGACACCCACTGGCAGGTGTTCAGCCGAGACGAGGAGATCGTCACATTCCCCGGTTAACGAAGTGTGTGTAATCGAAGGTAGAGACCCCGATGACGAGCAATATGAGGGGTTGATACAGATTACGGAATAATCATGTCCCAAAAGGACTGATTACATTAGAGAGTCTCTTTGATCAGAATGACAAAGTAATATCTCACAGAATCAAAGTAGACCCGAGGCAATATGCTGACCTGGAACTTGAACTTGGTAAAACTATCAAGGTCGGAACAGACTGCACGTCGGAGGAACTTGGGCAGATCAGATCACTGTGCCAGGAGTTCCCCGACATCGTGGCCTGGTGCTACGAGGATTTGAGGGGGTATGACAGAACTGTCATCCAAACATACCATTGAGCTAGAGGATGGCGCCAAGCCATTCCGACGAAGCAGAGGGCCGTGAATCCGAAGATTGAGGCCATGATGAAGACCGAGCTCTTGAAGATGCTGGAGGCCAAGATCATCTACCCCATCAAACATTCATCCCGGGTCGCGAATTTGGTGCCCGTGAGGAAAAAGAATGGCGACATTCGTCTCTCTGTCGACTTCAGAAACCTAAATCAGGCTTCCCTCGGGGACCACTATCCGCTTCCCCAAATCGACCGTATTCTACATATCGTTGCTGGAGCCCATAGATTTTCACTTTTAGATGGATTTTCCGGCTACAACCAGATTTGGGTCAAAGACGAGGACCAAGGATAAGACGGCGTTTACCACCAAGTGGGGGACGTTCGCCTATCGCCGCATGCCGTTTGGCTTATCCAATGCCGGTGCCACATTCCAAAGGGCCATGGACCTCGGCCTTCCGAGAGCCGCTCAATAAGATTATTGTCATCTACCTTGATGACATGACCGTTTTCTCTCACCAACGAGGAGATCATGTTTCGCACCTACGGCAAATATTTGAGAGGTGTCGAGAATTCGGCATTTCTATAAACCCGAAGAAGTCCGTCTTCGCGGTAAAGGAAGGAAAGTCCGCCGGGACATGTCATCTCCGAGGAAGGCCTCGCCATTGACCCCTGACAGAGCAGAAGCCCTCGTTCGCTTGCCAGCCCCCATTGATAAAAAAGGGCTGCAGTCCTTCTTCGGTCAGATTAACTTCGTGCGGAAGTTCATTCCGGACTTCGCACAGGTGATCAAGCCTATGGCCGAACTGCTAAAAAAGGATACGGTTTACGAATGGACTGATGAGAGAGAGCAAGCCTTCGAGGAAATCAAGGCTCGAATTGCGCAAGCTCCGGTGTTGACAAACCCGGACTACTCCAAGGACTTCATCCCGTATGCAGTGGGAGAACCCGAAAGTTACGCCGCAGTCCTAACTCGGAAGGGAGACGATGGTGAGGAGCGCCCCATAGCGTTCCCCGAGCCAAGTGATTCTCGCCGCATGAAGAAAAGTACAATTTTATAGAGCGGCAGGTTCATGTTGTTATGAAGTCCCTTCGGAAGTTCAGGCATTTCGTCTCCTAGAGCAAGACCACTGTCTTTGTGATTCACCCGGATGTTCGAAGCTTCATCTTACAAGGAGAACCGGGCCACAAGAGAGCGGGATGGATTGCCAAGATCCAGGAGTTTGACATTGAAGTGCGGCCCACCAAGCTTATCAGAGGCCGAGCCTTGTGTCAGGAATTGGCCCGAAGCGCTGCAGCCGGCATCTCCGCCTGTAAGTGGGAGGACACAACGACACGCATCTACCTAGCCAACTCCTTATCGGAGGGGAGTGATTGGACAGATGAACTGGTGAGATACTTCTGCACCGGAAGATGTCCCGATCACCCGAACGCCTCACAACGAAGGAGATTTCGGCTAGGTGCACTTAAGTACACTCTTCGCCCCGAGGGGCTTTACTTCAAAAACATCGACGGCATCCCCGTTGCGGTGCGTCAGAAAATCAGACCAGCCTAGGGTCCTCGGAGATTTTCATTCCGGGATGCCTGGGGGTCACCATTCTTCAAGGCCAACGGCCTTAAAAATAATAAGGGCCGGGTACTATTGGCCCACTCTGCTTGCAGACGCTCATGCGGTCTACTCTAAGTGTGATCAATGCCGAAAGGTTTGCCGGCCGAAACAGAAAAGCACCCCCGCCCCTTCAACCGATTCAAAGCCGAGACTCCGTTCCAAAGAATGGGGTCTAGACTTCATTGGGGTGATTTCTCCTAACTCCTCTCGCCGGACACAAGTTTATTCTTACAACTCATCGACTATTTTACACGGTGGGCGGAGGCAATCCCGACCAAGAACGCAGACCAAGAGACGGTCATTAGGTTCATTGAGAGCCTGATTACCCGCTTCGGGGTTCCAGAGTCAATTGTGACAGACAACGGTCCGGGATTTGTAGGCGCTGTACTCACGGAGTACACTGGCGGACTTGGCATCTATCACAAGATGTCTTCTAATTACTACCCGCAAGGGAATGGCCTTGCCGAGTCTACTAACAAGAACCTCCTGAAAATCATCCGGAGGACCATTGAAAGAAACAAGCGGACTTGGCACTTACTCCTCGAACCGGGCGCTGTGGGCGGACAGAGTTGCGTTCAAGAAATCCATCAGAACGTCCCCCTATGCGCTCGTCTATGGCAAAGAGGCTGTCATGCCATCACACATCGAGATCCCTGCCCTATGGATGTTGGACGAAGACAGGAGCAGCGGAGACCCGGTGGATGACAGACTGTGCCAACTCCTGCAGTTGGAAGAAGACAGAGAAAGTGCATACCAGGCCTTCACTGATCACATTGCAGCCACTCAAGGCTGGTTTGCCAAAGGCACCACTGCCCGAGTTTTCGAAATCGGGGACCTGGTGCTGAAGTGGGACTCATATAAAGCAAAACCGGGTAATCACGGGAAGTTTGATGCCCTCTCGGGAGGGCCCTTATCGTATTGCCCGGGTGAACCGGCTTAATGCCTACGTACTTCGGGATATGGAGGGTCGCCTCCCGCCTATCCCTGTCAACGGGTTCCACTTGAAAATTTACCGCTGCTGAAGGTGCCCGAGTGGCCCTTCTTTGTAAAAATTTCCCTTATGCATTTTCATTCCCCAGCATGTACAGTTTCCAGCTTTCAGTCTTTAATTGTTATTTTTTTCATTTTTTGAGCTTAAAATACGGCATGGGAGAGAAAGACAGACTTCGCAGCGAAGTCTGTCGTCGCCCCTCAGGAGGGGCGAAGTTCGGGCAGCAGCTTGGTTAAGCAAAGCAAAGAAAAAAGGCTAAAAAAATGGCTAAGTGTTGGCCGAAGCCCGACTTCGCAGCGAAGTCGGACTTCGGGCCAGCCAAAGTGCGAAGCTTGATTGAGAGAAAAATGCTAAGGCAAAGGAGAACGGACTGCGCCCAACTTTGGGCGAAGTCCGGCTTCGCGCGCGAAGTCCGACTTCGGCCGGCTTGCGCGCGAAGTTCGAACTGCGCATAAACTCCGCGCGAAGTGCGAACTTCGCGCGAAGTTCGTACTTCGCCCGAACTTCGGGCGAAGTCCGAACCTGCTTCAATGTTCGCGCAGCGCAGCTCGAACGGTTCGGTCTGAAGGAGCAGTAAAAATGCTAAGTGTTCGCCTCCTCCGAAGGTTGCAAAGGACCCAGACTGCGCTCAATCCTTGGGCGCGGCGAGAAAGAAGAAAAGAAAAAAGGAACAGTTCAACGCGCACTTCGCGCGAAGTTCGAACTTCGCCCGAAATTCGGGCGAAGTCCGACTTCGCCGGCGAAGTCGGATCGCGCCCAACCTTGGGCGAAGTCCGACTACGCCTCGTTTTCTGGGCCAGCTTGGGCAAAGGTTGTCCAAAAAATGAATAAAATATCCAAGAAGGTCCCAAGCTGGACCCAAGGCGCATTGTAACCGTTCTAAAGTGGGTTTCCGCACCAAAGGTCCTTTCTTGAGCAAGCGGTGCCCGGATGGTGGCAATGACGTCGCCCATGGCGCAGATGTCCAAAGTAAAATTAATGATTGCACGTTCCTCAACGAAAAGTGCAAGCAAAAGAACATGGCACGGCAGCCGAAGTACCCTTTTTCCAAACATTCTCCTGCGCAGCCACCCAAGAAGCATAACTCAGCCGACCTACCCCCTCCCGCGCGGCATTAATGGCGCTGTCTTTATCTAGAAAAGGGGGTCAGATGCATTCAAACATGCCAGACTGCGCAGATTATTCCTTAAACTGTGCAGATTTTTCCTGTGACAGCGAAATCTTCTGCAGGCGCCCTGAACTTGTAATTATTGCTGATTCGGAGAGATGGACAGAGGAAAGATGCCGGTGTCAGCGCAATCCAGCGAAGGGAGCGAGCACAAGGATTTACCACAGCCGGGTGTTTTCAGAAGTAAAACACCGCCAGAGCCAAAGTCAAAGTCCCGGTCTAAAAAAGTGCAGCGTGGGCAAGCCCCACCACCTCCGTTAAATTACTTGGCGGGATACGTGGACGGCTCGTTTTCTATGAGCCTGACTAAGCTGCGGGCAAATGTGGAGAGTTGGGCTGACAAGGTTTCGCCCTCTCATCATTTCGGAGCGGCGTACAAATCCAACCTTTTCAGATTCTTGTGCCCTCCTGTCCATCAATGCCCGGAACTGGTAGACATCATTGTCAGACACTACAGACCAGCTACCCGGCAAATTTGCAGCTCCAGCGGCAAACCCTTGTTCACGCTGCGCAGGGAGACTGTCCAGCCAGCTTTCGCCCCGGGGTTGGAGTATGACTCCAACACAATTCTCAGAAAGATAAATTTGGGCGAGCAGGCGGGACGTTTCACGCAAACGAAAAGGATGAGGGATTTCCTCAATTCAGAGCTGAACGCCCCGCTTGCAGCTGGACAGTGGCCAACCGGCCCCATGCCCTTGGCAGGATTTCAGAGCAAATATCTATATACCATCTTGGCATGGATTCTCGGCTGCGACTCCGATGAGCTGGTACAGCCGTACCAGCTAGCGCTAGCAGAATGTCTCCTGTGTGGAGAATCCTACGAACCAGCGGCGCAGAGAAGTGGAAAGCGTCCCATCTTTTTCGATCGGCAGACTGGCTGGCATACGCCATCCACTCCAACCTAGTCAAGATCCAGAAGAAGCAGTCCACCGATTTTCGTTTCAGTTCTGTTCTAGCCTGGCTTTGTTTGTACCATTTGCACTCCCGGATGCCTATCCCGAACCTGAAGAAGGTCAACGAGAAGGGAGAGCCACAACCCGTCTATAACTGGACGGATGACTTATACCGGAAAGGGTCCTACTACAAGTTCAACTTCAACTTTCTGGGATTCGTCATGTCAGTCTTCAGCGAAAGCGAAATCCCCCGTCCCCCGAGAGAAATGACGAGCGCTTTGCTGAACCAGAAGCTCGGGGACGTTTCGGACCGACGCGAGGAATTGTGGTCGGAATCTACGGATTCAAGGGCAAACCCCATTTGCTGCCCTACCGGTGCTCGGAGCATCCGTTCGGGATGGAGGTTGCCCGGCAAATGGACTATGTTGAAGAGGAGTTCGGCCTAGGAAAAAAGAGAGGACAGATTTTTCAATATCCTCTTTCCCCGGCCAACGTTTGAGATTTTTGAGGTAGGACAGCAACATGTCTACCTAGAGCAAGAGTTTTCCCGGATCGGCCTGGTTCTGTTGCTGCAGCGCTGGAAGTATGACCCGTATGGAATAAGGGGAAAGTTCGCACATCTCTGCCCCCGGGCAGATATAACTGAGGATAGATGCGATGTGGTCCATGTGGACCTTGACTGGGAAATTGAATTGATGGAAGCTTCTCCTCCCTGGCAGGATTTTTACTGCGAGGAGGTGACATATGACCCCAAGCGAAACCCGGACCACCGGCTCTCATCTCCGGGGTTTGAAAAATTCCTATCCAAGATAGCAGGCCTTAACTGGTCTAAAGAAAAGATTACTGAATGCTGGAAGATGAGATGCCGCACGCAGCACGACAAATCCACCAGAAGAAACCTGGCCGTAGATGACGACTTTTCGGTTCTCTATGACCAGCATCATGACAGCTGGCGGCCGTTCGCATATCAAGGTTACGTTCCCCGAGGCCCCTTTGAGGATTATAAAGGAGGGTCTTCCTCCCAACAGTTGTACACTTCGGCAACTGCCAGCGTGGGCCCAGCAGACATCCAGGTCGATCCAATGCAGCCCGTGGCTTCCAAGGCGGCGCCTGAGAAGGCGAAAGAATTAGTCAAAGCAACGCCCGAGGCAATCCCTCGGGCACGAAAGACGCCAGCGCCGCCGTAGAGCAGACCGGTTGCGGCAGACCCTCTGCAAGTCAAACCCCGGTACAAGTTTACCGTGGGAGCATCGGCGCCTGCCGCACCTGCTTCATCTCCTTCCCCGGATCCGACCATTGTTCCAAAAGAAAAGAAAAGGAAGAGAGTGGAGAAGATCAGGCGACCTAGCCTGATAGTGCAGCAGCCAGTCGCAGAACCGCAGCCGCGTCCTGCCGCCGCAGAGACAGTTCCTCTGGGCAGTCCCAAGCCACCCGCCGGAACCAAAAGCGCAGACATCCATCCAAACATCGGCTCAGGCGGAGCCCGCAGGTACGTTTGCTGCCCCAGTCTCTTTGGTCTCATCCAGCCCTACTCCTACCCCATCTCCCGCTCAATCTGAGCAAGTCATGGCCGCATCCTCCTCCCCGTCTCCACACCCTTCTAGCGGCCCCCATTCTTTTGATCAGTTTGCTCAGAACCCCAACGTTTCTCTATCTCTGAGTCAAACTCCAAACCCTTCGCCTGAAGTTAGTGCTGAAGCCGTCCATTCACCGTCACATCCACCGTCTCAGCCGCTTCAAACCCTTGCAGTATCAGCCGCTCCCATCTCCATTTCCCGGTCGCCCCCAGAAGCGGCCGATCCTTCCAATGTCCATCCGGTTCCTCCTGATCCCATTCCCGCAGGAGAGACGTCTCAGCAGAACCCTAGGGCCGGGGGAACCAGACTTCATGGACGACCTCCGTAATACGTACGACTTGCCCTTGGCAACGAGAGCCGTAGAATATTCTCGTCTCTTTCCTCCAGAACCTGAAACGGAGGAGACCAGAAGAGATAGCCGCCCCGGTAAGACGCGCCAAGTACAATTTCAAGAGGAGAGTGCTTACAACAGAGAAGATAATCCCAAAAGTGAAGAAGCCTCTCCGGGAAATGACCAGGGCGGACTACGAGCTCCAGACAAAGGAGAAGAGCTTTGACGACATCAACAAGCAATACGAGATTCAGTCGATCATGCGCAAAGCTGATAATCTCTTTGTCAAAAGTCTGGAGGAGCAGGAAGAACTTTTCGGGTTGCAAGACAAGACAAGACAGCTTGAAGAGGACCTGTCCAGGTCCACTGAGCAGCTGGAAGCGGCGCGGCAAGAAATAGATGAACTCAAAGCCCAGCTGGCCGCTTCCCAGCAACAGGCCGCAACCGAAAAGCAAGCAGCCTTGGAGCAGATTTCTCAGCTCCAAGAGTCTTTGAAACAGGCACAGTCGCAATCTGCAGAGAGAGCATCTCAAGCGGCGGTCTTTTCGAAGAAGAAAGTTAAGGAGATACGGGCTGATCTGCTGCGGGGATGCAAGCCCCACACCTATAAGGCGATGGCAGTTCTGGATTTCGCATCCAGAATTCAAGAAGTTTCGCCCAGGGAAAGCCCTGTGGTAGAGGAGGCCGAACGTCAGGCGAAGCAATGGCTGGACCTGGCGATAAATCTTCAGGAGCGCGAGCGCGATGGCCTCCAATTTTCCCCCGTGTCCTCATTCGCTGCAGAATGGGCAGATGCAAGGGTAACCTTGCATAAATATTTCAAAAAATTAGAAGAGGTGAGAGTTGCCAGACGAATGTTAGACGCATTCGGACATGAAAGAGACATTTGTATGGCTCCCTTTCGCGCTCTTTCAGAACTAGGGTGTCCAGGTTTTGTTGAGAATGGCGAGCTCCTCACCCTAGATCAGGTGAAAAGGAATTGGCAGTCCTTTGAAGCAAATACAGCTGAAATTGATAGCTGGGCTGAGCCAATTCAGGAAAGTCAGGTCACTCAGATGGTGTCCAAATATTGTAAGATCAGCTCCTACTTCCAGGAGCTAGAAAAAAGATACCACACCATCGACCTGCACGCGGTCGCTGCTTTCCACGCAGCATTAGAAGAAGTTGCTGACCGCCGGCCATTCGAGGCGTAAGCCTGGGGCCAAGCCCAAGCCGCATACACTCGCATCCCGCGAGGCAGAAGCAAGAACTGGAGAGCCTTCGGAAGGCGATTCTGAGGGGGCAACTGACAAAGATGAATCTGAAGAACAGTTGCCGCGAGGAGAACAGCTAGAGCAGCAAAAGGCAGGGGAGGCAAGTTCCTCTGCACCCAATGGATGAAGGCATGGATTCTTTGCGCCGAGGCGAGCTCGACACCCCGCGAGCCGCCAGAAATGTTGTCACATTTTGCACGGGGTGCAATGTTTTCAATTTTGTAACAGTGCTACTCTTCTTTTCCCCTCTTCCTCTATTTTCCTTCCCTCTTCTCTCCCTTCCTATTTCTTTCCCACATTCTCTTTCTTCCCCCTTTCTCGGAGCCCCTCGCTGATTTTTTAACTTTCCAAGCAAGTTACCCGAAAAATGGCTAAGTGTTGGTGCGAAGTTCGCACTTCGCCCGCTTTGGTGCGAAGTACGCACTTCGCCCAGTCTTTGTGCGATACGCACTTCGCCCAGTTTTGGTGCGAAGTCTGACTTCGCCCCTCTTTCTGGGCGCACCTTGCAACTGGCAGACCGGCAGGCTGATAGAAGAACGACAAGTGCTGGAGCAAAGTCCGTACGGCGGCAGACACCAGTTTTCACCTGTGCGCAGTCCGACTTCGCAGCGAAGTCGGAATGCGCCCTTGACAGGTGCGCAGTAGGGAAACAAACTCAGAAATACATCTAAGGCATGAAGGCCTTCCCCACTGCGCTGTTTTCTGCCCGCGCAACCCGAGACGCTCCGATCCCAAGCGAGGTTGGACAGACTGCCTTTCAAGGCCGACACGTGTCAAACAAAGATCATCCATCATCTGACAAGTGTCCAACTTCGGGATTCGAGCCGAGACGTGCCGAGCAAAAGGACGAGCATGGGCTGCATTCCCTGTGCCAGTGACCTCATTTAAAGCCGATTGGAGGTTCTACCTGCTCCAGCTACCCGCATACCTGCCGAGATGAAGTTCTGCCCAACACACTGCCACGTAGCTGTCCAGCTTCCAGGAAGACCATGCTGCGGGTACAGTCCGGTTCGACAAAGGTCAGCATTTGCAGCTCTTTCGCCGCTTTTGTCGCCTTGTGTTTGATCGGGACCTTGTGCCCATTAATGTAACGGGAGGGACTCGGGCTATAAAAACCCACCATGAATTCATTGTAAAGGGTGGAAGGGGAATGTCTGTTAGGGAACCAATGTAACCGTGCTTCTGCTTATAAATATAATTTGTATGCCTGGTTCTGTTCTGCTTGCTTTTATTTCTTTATGTTTATGCTTTACGCTTCCCTGTGTCATGGCTCGTTGATTCATTTCAGCATTTGGTGATCAGGGGCCTTTAGCATTGTTTGTGTACTTTTAAATTTCATATAATAGATGTGGTAGCAGCTCCATCGGCTGTGTGTTACGTTGCTGTCCGTATCCGGTGATTGATGCGTTGCCGTGCTGTTAGTTCTCCTTGTAGGGAGAATGTTTGCTAGGGGACCATTGTAGCTGTGCGGTTAAAATCTCTGCATGACACATATACCTGGCTCTGATATCTCTAGGTTGCTTTCTACCCATGTTAGTGTCCGTATCTGGTGATTGATGTGTTGCCGTGCTGTTAGTTCTCCTTGTAGGGAGAATGTTTGCTAGGGGACCATTGTAGCTGTGCGTACACTGCTTAGGTATCGGAAGTATACATAGATTTTGCAGTTCTCAGTCATGCTTTATATTTGTAATGCAGTAAGTATTGGTGATTGCTGGTTGCCGTACTGTTAGTTCCCCCCCACCAACTCCAAGTATATTTGTATATTCTTTCTGTACATTTATCTCTTTCCTGTACTCTTAGCTTGAACATAAACCCCCCAAAAGGAGCCGGCCTTCTCCGGAGATTGGCTCGGAAGGCATCTCTTCCTTCCGGCCTTTCATGCTGGTGGGCGAATCTGGGCGCATTAACCCAAAATCCTTTCCTCATGGCAGATTCGTAACCAACACCGACCAATTGCCCTAAATCCCATAGGCTCCTCAAATATAACTTTTAAATAAAGATATTTTTATTAATTAAAAAAAGATTGTCTTATCAAATGGCGTGAGCTCAACTGGTTAAATATCTTGACTTTCAAGGAAAAGTCCCAAGTTTGAATCTTGCCAAACAATACATGGATAATTGCCAAAAATGTTATTGTGATTTCACTATGTGATTTGTTGAAATAATGTAGTCATGAGGTATAGGTGGGGCCTAATTCAATCCTATATAACCTATTTAAAAAAAATTTTTTTTTACTACATTTAAAATTTAATCATGTGTTTTTCTTTTAATCTCATGTCATGGATATAGTTCTAGATGTGCCTAGGCCATACCTGATGCATTAGATATGGAACACATAGTGGTATATGTTTGCATACGTCTGGATACGATATCCACTAATTCCAATACCTTGGGATACAGTGTCCAAAAAGTATTGTATTCGTATCTTTATCTGATATGCAGATCCGGGTATCCGGATAGGACGAGTACCAGGTATAGTAACTATGAGTTAGAGGGGCAACCCTAGCTGTATATTCAAATATACAATTTAGAATCACATGTGCTTCGCAAATTTCTAAGAAGTTGAATATAGTCATTCTAAGTCTGGTAACCATATAGATGATTGCTGGTGATAAAAATATCTGAGATAAAAGTGGAAGTGTTGCAATCATTATCTTCTATAGCTCACTACAAACTTGGAATCAGAGGGGCTTTCTTCTATTTATAAGAAGTGGATAGAAATCATTACTCTGTAAGATAACCTTATTAATGAATGCCAATGATAAATGTACTTGATGGCAGAGTGAAGTGCTGCGGCAATTATCTTCTATGGGTCGTCTGGTTGTTTCGACTGGTGATGGTGTTGTATGGCGTTTGAAGAATTTGTGAGTATAGTTTGTTAGGCATAGAGAATTCATAGCTGATGTAAGATTTGTCAATGTCTCTTTTAACAGTATTTTTTGATTCAGACCAATAAATGTTTGTCTTTGGTTTGCATCTCAAATTCATAAGGCATTACATGAGAAATGGAATTACAATATGGCTTGATATACCTTTGGAGGCATTGGCAAAGAAAACGGTGGAAGGACTTGCAGTACAAGGTCATTTGGGCCAAACAACTGCTGGATCACACTCTCAGGTTTTGTTACTTTCTTTTTCTAAATTTTATTTAATGGGTTTAGACAATGCCTGCATTAACAGCAAGAAATGCCAATGTTTTATCATTGCTTAGATTCATCTTGGAAGAGGTTTTCATTCAATTTTGATAAGATACCTAGATGGTATGATTTATGACTTTTCAATGTAGAGAAGAATGGCGAAGGTTAGTTATTGAAAGAACAAGTAGAAGGAAAACATCTATTTGTTAAAGATCAGGTTTGTATTGAATGAAAGTTTGGAGAGAAGAAGATCATGCAAAGTGTTTCTTGATAACATTATAGAGATAATCAAGATAACTTTATTTTTATACATCTATTCACAATTATCAGATGATTGCTACAATGGCATGGTTGACTATTATAAATTTATATGTTATTCATGTAGCTATTCTTTAAGGTTCATATCCCTTTATTTTGAATATTTAGTACTATTATAAGCTTATTGATTATACTTTATCTCATATTATATTACCTATAATGAGGTCCTAACAACCTTCTTCTTCTTGAAGTGGTTTGATCTCGATGCATTGTTAAAGTTATAGCATCCTCTATTTAGTAAGATGATGCCATATAAGCTAGACATGTTGAAAGTATAATCTGACTTATGGCCAATATTGACATTGTATGATGGAATCTTGTATAGGCCTATGGGCAAGCATTGTACAATTGTATTTAATTTGTTATACTATTTTATTATGTAAGCCCTATGGGCTACGATTAACCTTGTTATGGTTAAACCCACCTTATAACTTGTAATTAACCTTAATCTCTCTTGTTATGTCGACTCAGGTTAAACTCATTAATGTAATTGGGGTTTTGGTATTGGTATAAATACCACCCACCACTCCATCCCTTGCATCAGAGTGTTGTGATTCTTATCTACAGAAAAAATAGTGATTATTTATGGCGCCTATGGGTGCCCACTATAGCTTTCTCTTTTTCGTCCTCTTTTATACTTTTTGTATAAGGTTTGAGTGGATGGATTACTTTTGTTCATTTATGGAAATAGGTGTGAATTCCAAGATGGTGACAAAGCGTGTATGAAGCTGCCCCACTTGGTCATGCAGAAGAGTTTCTTAGAGCCTCCAATCTTTCTTCCAAGGTAGAGGACGATTTCTTCTTGGAAGTTTCATAAGCTATTTTTTTTTCAATTGGTTATATGGGATTGAAACAGGCTCCACCCGTATTACATCATCACCACATAGTGGTATTACAACAAAGCTTGGATATTATCCATGTATTGCTTGGCAAGATTTGAACCTTGGTCTCCTCCTTAAATGTTGAGGAATCTAACTGGTTGAGCTAATGCCACTTGATAGTTTCATAAGCTATTTTTGCATAAGAGACGAAAAGGATTTTTTAACTTCTTTCTATTTATTTTTCTGAAAGTACTAAAGAAAAAATGTCCTTCACTCAAACACTTATGAACATCAATGCGGATCCTCCCAAAGAACAGGTGTGGTGATCTAAAAAGTTTTCTCCTTCAAAAACCTGTGCACGCGAAATTTGAATTCAAATATTTAAATTCGGCGCGCCATTCTGGCTTGATGCCCTTCCGACCAAAAGTGCGTATGCCTTTCTTCAAGGAGAAGGGGCACGCCCTTGTTTAGTCGAAATGGGTGGCATTTTGAATAGCAAAATGCCCTTTAAGGCGTTGTGTTGCTAGAAGTATGGGTTCGAATCACTACAGTGCTCGTTTTCTGAAGGAAACATCTTTTTCGTGCATGAGTCTAAGAAGAAAGGCCTAGAAAGTGGAGATTCCATTTCCTTGATCGCTACTATGGCGTAGTAGTATGCACTATGGATTGGAGATAAAGCGACACGGGTTTGAATTGCACAAATCTTTTGTTCTGCTATAGGGTACCCAGATGAAGTGTCTTCTACAGGAGCACCAACAACTTCGTTACAACAGTAAGGCATGGAAAGTTGGACAGTGGAATGTTTTTACGCAAATAGGATCGTGTGTTCGAATCTCATGCCCCCATTTTATTTTGTCGCTACTTGGAGACCTATCATGTAGAAGGGAAGTCATCTCCCTTCCAAACCCCATGGCGGAAAGTTGGACAACATGGTTTTCTTGGTGCAAAAGAGACTCAGGTTCGAGCCCCTCCAACGCTTCTCAGGCTTTTGACAAAACAAGGTTTTTTTGGTTGATGTGGATGTGTTTGATGCCACACAACATTTCCTTTTCAATATGTACATGCCCTCAGCCAATGGCAAAAGGACAAGTGTCGCAATCGCTGACAAGGCAACGATTTAACACCCTCCAGGTGGCACAACTATGTGGTAGACATTAGCAATAAGAGGACGACAAGTGTTGGCCTGTGATTGGATGCTTCTTTTCCTAAGGTTTGGGGCTTTAATTTTCCCATTTTTGTGCAAATCTTCCAGAGGCCATAACTTTTGCATATAGAAGCATTTTTGAGCTCCTTGTTTTCAATTCGCACAATTTTTTGATCTCTATGCATTGGCTACATCAGTTTATGAACCTATTATAGTGTTAGGGAATGAATTGTGTAGGATAGTCTTCAAGGCCTATTGCCCTATGTTGAAAGGTCAAATTTAATATATTTTATGTAATCAGAATCTTTGGGCTAATTTTTTAGAATATGTAGTTGGATTTAGAATGTGCTTTAGTCAATCCCTCTTCCTCCTTTGGGCTATTGATTCAGCTTATTCATGAAGATCTAATCTTTCATGATCTCTTCCTTCTTCTATTCGTTGTCCAAGTACTCTTGGGAGTTTGTAATAGCTCTTTTCTTAAGCAGGTCCATGCAAGGTCTTTTTTGGTAATGGAAATCAGGTGGCCTAAGGGCAAGTTCTGAATAAGGTGATGTATGTTTTAAAAGGGAAATCTATGCCTCCAAGTCCTACCTTATGTAACTATAGATAAGATTATTCTATTAATGTCCACAGATGGCCAAAGTAGGCCAATGGGACTCATTGAAAAGAGCTATTACAAATTACAATGCACTATAGTAACCAAAAAGTACTATGAAAATAAGCTAAACTAGAGTAAAGAATCTAGTGTAAACTACTTTAAAGTGGAACAACTATATGGCATAAAATTACAGCCGTAAGGGTAATCCAAAATGGATAAACCCTAACATGCTAAAAGTAATGATTAAGAGAGATCTAGAAGTTGAGATACAACAAAGATAGAAAGGATCTCTAATGGATCCAAGCACCAACATTAATCTATTGTGGGATGTAAAGTAGAAGCACAGTCGTTGTCGTCACCAACTATCCCAAAAGGGCCAACACATGATCTAATGATGCTCCCAGGAGAATGGCCAAGACTAAGAGGGCTTGGTTGGATAATCTTGGGAGGACATGGAGTTCGACCCCTCAAGACTCTTTTAGCATCCATGGTTGTGGAACCAATAGAAGAGGACAAGAAACTAGTAAGCTATGCTTGTCTACAACTCCTTGGTATGTGAGGGGTGGCCGAAACCCGATGTCGAAGATCTGCAATCTTGTCTTGTTGCAAGCAAGAAGAAAGAATTGAAGCCCTAGTAGCCACTCTTGTATGCATACAAGGGTGCATGGATCTGTCATGAATGAGCGCTTATTACTCTCGACTGTAGAGATAGCGTGAAAGAATGAGGTGATTAGTCAAGTAGTAGTTTGTCTCCCCTATAATAATTGATGCCGAAGAGTAGTAGCTTTATTGAGGTAAAGATCCAAAAATCTTTGGTTAGGATAGCTGAAAAAAGTGGCACATGATCCACCTGAGTCTCTATACAAGCAATAGTACCTCCCTTGTAGACAACGGTTCTGGACTAAAACAACAGTAAAAATGAATATGCAAGTTTGGAAGTACATCAAATACGCTTAAATTTTGTATAAGAGTCAAAGTGATATGTAATAAAGGTTATAATAAGGGCAAATAATGAAATATTTGTCTTATAGTGTTCATGTTGATTTAATTAAATATTAGATTAAGATAGGACTGTTATGGGCGAGCAGACGGGTGGTCGTTCTAGCAATCGACACCCATGTCTATAAAAAGACACCCCCTTCCTTTTTGAATGTGTGTGTATGTGGATATGTATGTTTGCGTGTGTATGTGATGGTGAGAGCATGTATATGCAAGTACGTGGAGATTTAGAGCATAATAGAAGAGTCTGAACCCATATTCTATTTTGTAATACAACTATATCTTTCCAATCTATATTGTGCAATGTGTTAATGGTGAATGCATTATATTGTTAGTATTGCATGTGCTATAGGCTATGTTGTGCAAGTTGCAGACCATAGTTGCAGGGTAAGAGAAGGATAAAGTGGTTATTCCAGCAAATGTCATTGTGTACTTAGAGGCTTTGTCGTTCAAGGTGTTGCAGTTCAAGGCATTGCAGTACGATGCTTTGCAGTTCAAGTGTTATAGCATGAACATCGTCGTTCAAGCTAGTTTTCCGACCAAGTAACTTGTTTTCATGCTGTTCAATGGAATGCAATACAAAGCTAAACTGTCGTTCATGTGATAACTACCATTTTAGGTGACTAGTTCTGTTCAAGAGGTTAATGCCGTTCAAGTCGGACACCTCTGTTCTGTTCAAACCTGCCTTTCAAGAGGGTTTGCCTTTCAACACATATTGCCATTTAGTAGAGACTGATATGATCCTGTTCAAGCATACAATGCTTATTGACTGCATACTTCTTTGGCCTTAATATTTGTCATCCTCCTTGGTTGGAAAACTCACTGCTATGCTACATCCCTTGTTTAGGACGGAGGGAGTATTCCACACTTAGAGGAACTATTTGAATGACAGATTTAATAATCAGCCAAGACTCTTAACTTGTACTGAACTCACAATGACTACTTGTATGGCAATATCACTTGTACGACAACATCACTTGAATGGAAACACTTGGTCTTTGACTTTCACCTTGCATCCGAAACTTGAGAGGAACAACGATAACACATGTAATATACATACAATAACAATAGTAGATGATAAATGAATATGAGCAGATCTTGTATTAACAGTGGCTTGTAGGGTTAACTACATACATCTTCTTACATATATGTCTGTGTGGAATATCTCCTTCCAACACCTATAATGCCTCAGCCAACAACCACCAGCCAGCCTCTTGTCAACAACCACACAACTCGACCACCACACACTTCTACCTTCAACCACACTTACAACCACACGAATGAATGAGGGAAGGGTCTTATTTATACAACTATAAAGTAGTTGCATCCTTAGTTACAGAAATTACCGATTTTTCAATTTTTTGCGATTTTTTCAAAATTCCGAGTCAACTTGGTGTGAAATTGGGAATTGCCGATTTTTTCAAAAAATTGACGATTAAATCAGGAAAAATTGGCCGCAGCCGCATGTGTAGAGGCTACGGCTGATTTACTTAAAAGTCATTTTTTTCATTTTCTTTCATTTCACCTATTGCAAATTGGAGAAAGGGGTCTACCTACCTGCTACCACACCAAACAAAACACACTAGGGCATCCTAACAGTGGATTTTTTGTGGTTTGAAGGAATTCAACAGCCACCAATGACAATGCTAGACATTATTAACCAAGGTTCCATGAGCCTGGGGGACAGGGAACGGGGGATGGGTTTTGGGGGACGATGGGGGACGGCAGACCGATTTTAGGGGATGGCTTAGGGACGGCTGGTATAATACTATGAAAATTGAAAGAAATTTAGAATAATCTAAAAATTTAGAATTCTACACACAACAAAAATGATAATAGGATATTCATATTGATATTAGTTACTAAGTGCAGCCATTTAATTGTTTCAACTTTCAACAAATTTAACTTGAAGGTTCAGCCAAGGATATCAAGTGCAATCTGCCAATCTCTAACAGTTAACCAAATTAGTTGCTATTGCTCAAGTAATGAATGCCACACTGTTCAGCTTTTAAGTTTTAACATTCAAACAATAAGTCGTCATTTTTTCAGCCACCAATGTTCAAGCAAAGACTATCATTTTTTAATTTTTTTTCAGTCACTAACTGTTCAAATATGACAACAATCAGCATAAATGGTCAGCCACTATAACCAAATAGTAAATACTAAATACTAAATAGTGAAATCAGAAATCTGAAATACTCATAGTCTCAATGCTCATTTACAACAAAAAGACTCAAAAGAGTTTACATCATAAAACTAAATAGTAAATAGTAAATACTCATAGGAATGAGACTGTATGGAACTCCTATGGAACTTCTGTTGGGCTATCACTATCAAAATCTGTATCACTATTTGATGAGCTGCCCTCATCATCTAAGTGAAGAGCCTCCAATGAAACTCCAACCAACCCCTCCTGACCCTCATCCTCATCAATCTATCCTGCATCCTTTGGATCAACATCCCATCGTGTAGCTGGAGATTGCTTGTACTTTGGCTTAACTCTCTCACGAAGGTGAAGAGAGCTATGCACTGCAACTAGCTTCTCCGCTCTGCGAGAGGTAAGCCTATTCCTCCTCACATTGTGGATAAAGTTGTATGTGGACCAATTCCTCTCAACAACAGAGGAACTAGCAACTTGTGAAAGAACCCTAATTGCAAAATGTTTCAAGTTAGGTGTGCTATCCCCATATAGCTGCCACCATCCAATGGGATTTTTTTGGGCAATGGTAGCCCTATCCTCCATACACTCTGGTTGGCTGAAGCAAGGGCCCTCAAGATTAGCAAATTGGAGCCACTCATCTCTAAGATTTGAGCCCTCCTCCCTCACATATATCTTTTTAAGGGCACTCAAAAACCCTTGTCTCACCTCTGGATCACAATGGGGAGCCACTCTCCCAGGCCTAGGCTCATACCACTTTGGGTTTACTGCATATGCTGCCATATGAAGGGGGGTGTTCATCCTATCCCACCTCCTCTGTATAATAGGTCTAATGTAGGCCTCATAGAATAATAGGGATGGATCTCTAGCAGAAATGATTTTTTTAATCTCCCCTAACATGTTGTCAAAAGTCTCATAGATCTCTCCTAGATTAGGAGCATTTGTGTCAGCATATCTGATGACTGCAACAATTGGGGCAACAAAAGACACAATGTACCTACAAGAAATCAATTTTTTTTTTTTAAACTTAGACTATATGTCATATGAGCAATCCAATTTGAAACTAAAAATCATAAATCATAAATCATAAATCACATTTCTTACTTGGCTTGAGTCCACCAACTATCATCCAATGTTTTGTCTCTAATTTTTTTTCCCTCCTCTGTCCTTGATTCCGGCCACCTCTTCCACTCCGTGCATACTACCATGGATTGTAGAGCATCTTGCACCTCAATCATCCTCTCCAATAAAATGAAGTAGGTGGCGTATCTAGTGTCTCCTGGTTTGATGAACTCCTTCTTTGAGAAGGACCGAAAGAGGGCTAAGGAAGTGTGATGGTTGCAAATGAACATTTGCATATCTCTGGCTTCTGCAACCATAGCCTTCACCCAATCTATCCTCCCAATGTCCTTCAATGCATTGTTCAATGCATGAACACAACACGGGGTCCAAAAAATGTCTATATGCTTGTTCTATCATTTTCCCTGCACGTTGGCAAACAGGGGCTGCATCTGTAACTACCTGTAGTGTACAACAAAAATGGTCTCATTTAAACAACCATTTAGAATCTAGATTTAAAATTTTAAAGATTTTGATTTTCATAAGAAAAACTTAAAAGTTAAAACGGAAATTGTCAAATTGATTACCTGTACAACATTGGAGGCTCCAACCTCCTCAATAGCCTCCTTCAACAGAAGGTACTGGAACTCAGCATTCTTTTTTTTCCCGTGCAATCAATGGCTCGAAGAAAATAGGGACCTGCTTTACATGTGACAATGATATTGATGAGTGGACGTTGACGAATGTCAGTCCACCCATCCATGATGATAGAACATCCATTTGTCAACCATGTGTTCCTCATCTGCTCCATAACCACACTGCATTTGGAATATTGTTTGTCCAAGAGAGAGGTACGAAGCCTAGTTTCTCCAGGCGATAGATATGAAGTCCCTGCCTTGGCTATTTGTTTTACTGCTTCCTTGAAATAGGGGGAACGTGCAATATGGAAAGGAAGCCCATGTGCAAAAAATAATTTTGCTACAACATCATCTGCTTCTTCTCTTGCTTGCACATTAAACATCTCACTTACAATTCCCTTTTTCTTTGAGTGCAGCGGTGGCATACTAGAGGTTTGGGTTGATTCTTGTGGCTGTTCTGAGGAGGCTCCAAAGTCACCTCTAGATGATTGGCCAGCTGTAGGTAAAGGCATGCCTAAACTTTTAAATCTGGACTCTTGCACAAGCTTATGGGCTTCATTAACTTGTGCCCGGGTCATTTTTTGGCAAGCCCTAACCCCTGTTCCTGCCTTATCCGTGAGATGAGACTCAACCCTAGTATAGCTGCCCTTAAACACAGTTTTACAAAAATTACACAGCCATGTTCTTGAGCCCCCAAATTTTTTTTGCCTTGGTCACAGTTGGTTACAAATTGCAGCAGAGGTTTTTTGATATTGAATGGACCCTTGGCATATTCTTTTAATAATGGTGATGGACAGTCAAAACTGGTTTTAGAAGCAGTGCTGTCCCCTTTGGAAGTTTGGGGTTGGATGGTAGAGGATGAATCCCTAACAGTAGCAGCATTAATATTTATATTTTCAGTTTCAGTTTGGTTTCCCCTCCAAATTAATGTTAAATGAACCTGATCCACTGCTGGCCATGTTGAATGTTGAAATAAAAATATGAAAATTTCAAAACAGACTTGGAAGAGGTAATTAAAATTTGAAAACTTCAACACAAACTTGTATTTTTGCTGCCTGATGTTGCTATCCCTGCCCTTTGCTATCTCTGTTGTTGCTGCCTGCTAGTGCTGCCTGCTAGTGTTGTTGCTATCCCTGCCCTTGTTGCCTGCTATTGCTGCCTCCTTTTGCTATCCCTTGCTGTTGCTGTTGCTTGTTGTTGCTATCCTTACCCTTGCTGCCTCCTTTTGCTATCCCAGCTCTCTTTTTCTTCTTCACTGTTGAAAGATGAGTGTTTGTAATTGTAACTTTGTTTTGACTTTTAACTTTATATAGTGTGTTGCTTTTAGGTTTAGGGTTTGGGGGGTGAGAATTGTTGGCATTTTTGCCACATTAAAATTTTTGACAAAATTTTGCCTAAGTGTGAAGCGCACTTCACCAACGAAATCATCTTCTTGGAGTTCGCCAACGAAATCCCTTTGGAGCTTTAAATCAGCGAAACGCATGCAGAAGTGTTGGCATTTTTGCGGGCCCTAAAAGAGGATGATAAAGTGGATGAAATGATCTTTAGATATTTCATTGTTGTATATCTTTTCTTAAGCTTTCCAACGATATATTATAATAGGCGATCGGGTCAAAAATTATGGCCTCGGGAAGCTGTACCACCAAAAATCATTTTCGCTCCACAAAAGGATGCTTTCGCGGGTGCTTTCGCTCCGCAGAGGGATGCTTTCGCTCCACAGAGGGATGCTTTCGCTCCACAAAGGGATGCTTTCGCGGGTGCTTTCTCTCCACAAAGGGGTGATTTCGCTCCACAAAGGGATGCTTTCGCTCCACCTTTGGAGCGAAAATGATTTTGCTCCACCTCTGGAGTGAAAATGCTTTCGCTCCAGTTGTGGAGCAACACTCTAGGCGAGCCCCCCCAAGTGTAGCGAAAGCTACACAGAACCGCCATTGATTTCCCAACCGACCCCGAAGCTGCGCTCTGAACCGTCCGATCATGGTAGATCATGGGAACCTTCTACATTCAATGCTAAGTTATCTACAAAATAAAATTTGTGCTATTAAGTCGGTTGCGGATTGAATCTATCTGCCACCATCGCAGAAGTGGTTGAACATTAATGTTTTGAGAGGCGGAATCCTCTATAAAAACTAGATTTTTCTCTGTAACTAAGGATGGACAATCTCTGCTAGAAAAGCAGTTGTATATCTTGAAATTTGCTTCCTAAACACGGACTTCTAGTTCCGGTCTTAAATCTTCTGTCTTTGTGTATGCCTTCTATCATGTTATTTTTGTTAAGTTAGTCACTTTGTTATACGGCTTGAATTATGTTTCTGGATTTAGCTGTTGGTAAAGGATTAATGCTGGAGTACCCTTGGAGTTTATGCAATTGAGAGGATTTAGTGTCGGTTTCTGTTAAAAGTCTATTGTTTTGATTGTTGTTGGTGCGAGTAAAAGTTGTGTTTCGTGCTTCCTGTCCATAAACCCCGTATTTCAGGATTTTAGCCTCTTTCCCATTCCTTTCAGTAATTTCCTTCTCTTTCGGCATCTTCCCTAATTCTTATCTCAAAAAACCAATTTTATTTTCGGAACCAGCCCTACTGGAGATTGTCATGGAGGACATTCCTTTCCTTTGGACATTCAATGCTTGGCAATGGGTCTAGGGCACTGTAGGCTTAGAAAATCTATATCTAGGCCGATTCGATTGCCAACAAGACTTAAAATGGGTCCCACCCCCTACTTTTTCTATTTTTAAAATTGAAATTTTCATGGGTTTTTTTTTTTTTATGTTTTAACTTGCTTTTGGGCACCCAGCCGTGGGGGACGGGTGGGTCCCTTTGGGGATGCCCAACCATCCCTAGGGACGGCCCGAGCATCCCCAAAGAGACCCATCCGTCCCCAAGGACAGTTAGCCGTCCTCAGGGATGCCCCAAAACAGGGGACGTCTCGGGGACAGGAGGCCATAGGCCTCTGGCGTCCCGAGGACGTTTCCCCATAATCCCCCAAAAGGGGGACGACAGGGAAACGTCCCCGATGCCGTCACCTGTGCTGGGGGATGCAGGGAACAGGGGGACGCGTTTCTCACGAGGGTGACGTGTCCCCGTGTAACCCTGTTATTAATTGATGAAATTCTTCATTAAATGATGAACTATCAATCCAAACTTATTGATCAATATGCTTGTATATAGGAGTAATATTTAAAAGCACAAATGATATGCTTGTATGCTTGTATATTGAAAAATTCAGTTCATATAGTGAAGGTATTAATGGTTTTGTTGTTGAGGTTAAGAGGCGTTGCCCCTTGACCCCGCAAGGGGTACACGCGTAGGGTGTTGCCCCTCGACCCTGCAAGGGTGCTTCCACCCCCATGACCCCCGACATAGGTGGTGACCGACGTTAGTAGCCAAGGCACAAGAAGAGGCACAGGCACAACGACAAAGAGAGACTAGAGCTTTTGCTATGGCAAAGGGCGAAAGCATTCAAAGATCTTGAGACATTGTATTTTTCATGATTCATGATACATTTTGTAATTTGTACCTATTTTATATTATAAGCAATACAAGAATATTTGAATTTTGGACGCATTAAAATTTCTTTATTTAAGATGTGTCTTGTCACTTTCATGTGTATTTTAAGGCTTTAAACTTATATCACTTGTCACTTTCATGTGTACTTTAAGCTTGTATCACTTACATTATCAATATTTGATTTGCATAATGTTAATTCATTGTGATATGCATGTAAAAAGGTTTTTCAATGAAAATTTGTGTTTTCTTTGTTTTTATTTTTTGCCAATTCCCGATTTTTTCTGATTCTTTTTCTAGACCGATTCTGAGCCGATTTTGATTTTTTCTACTATGTTTGCATCCTCCAACTACCTAACACCTTAACATTTTCTTAAATTACATTTGACATGCATTTGATTAACATTTACACTTCATTTTGTGAGTCACTTTATGACTTAACCGTGCATACCTTAACATTACACCTTTACATTATGACTTTATAACTTCATTAATTATACGTATGCAGATTTTGTCAAACATTTCGTATACAAACTACAAAATAACACACAATGACAAAACTTATTCACTAATCACGCAGACATGTTAATTTGCCCGCATACATCTATCGCCTCTAAACTTGTCGGTATCCTTGAAGACACATGAGCTGAACATTGGGGATAGAAGCATTGAACAACGTATTGGAATTTCTTGTCACTCTCCTTCCACTTTCTCCTATTCTAGATATCTTTTGAAACTGGCATCACTTCAAACTGCAGCCCACAACACATTGTTTTCCGATTCCTCACTTCACTTTCTAGAATCAACCGTATCATCAATTTTATCAACATGACAAGCAATGCCCATCGCCACTTGTGTCGGGGATCAAGGGGGCCGGAGCCCCTTACAAATTCAAGGGGCAACACCCTTCGCGTGTACCCATTGAAACCTTCATTGTCTGAACTAAATTTTTCTCCTTGTTTGCATTTTGGTAGCCTTTACTCGACCCACTTAAACAACTTCCCCTTGGGTCCAATTTACTTCTCTCTGGCTCCAAATGATTGGTTCTTGGCCTCTAACAGTCTTGCCTTAGCCTCTGATGTATATTCTTCTCCTTGTACGACACCACCTTGTGTGGCAGGTCTTTGTATGACACCTCCTTGTACGACATCTCCTTGAACAACATGTCCTTGTATGACACTTCCTTGAACGATACCTTGTCAATGCTTGTACGGTGCTCCTTGTCGACAATGCTTGTATGGTGCTCCTTGTATGACAACTTGCTCTATGGCCTTGGCACTTCTACAACTTCTTCTTGTGCAGCTTCAACAACTTGTTGGATTTCTACCTCTTTGATTGAAATCAAATTCACCTCCTCATTTGCAATCAAGTTCATCAAGATTACCTCCTCTTTTTGCAATCAGGTTCCCCTCCTCTATTTCATGACTAGGGTTATGACTCTTCTCAGGTGCTTCAAACTCTGTATGCATCACTAGTTCATCTTGACTCGCAACACTTTGACATTCACATGTGAAGTGCCCCTACAAATGGCATCGCCAACATTGCACCATGGGTCTACCCTCATTATCATATGCAATTCTACATATTCTAGTTCTCCAACGATTGTCACAAAATTTATCACCAATAGCATCCCTCCTTGGTACAATCTCCCTTTGTGCTGCATATACCTGTAGCGATGATCTTGTAATCTCTGAGTCACACTTATCCTCGGAGTCATCGTTATCTCTTCGGAGTTGCTTCCTTGAATTCTTGACCCCAACACTTGAATGATGAACTACTCTCATGCCCAAAATCATCACTCTCATTATCTAAGTCATTCTCAATATCAAAGGCACTTTCATCTCCAGGGTCATTCTTTTCTGCATTAACATGACCCCAAACTTCAGTGATGTTTTTGCATCACTTTCCAATTTCAAGGCCTGCTCCAAGGTATGATGTTGGAGGGACCACCTTGATCTTCCAGTACGTAGAAAGAAGTCTCTCCACGAACCTCTTATTCAATGCGTCTGATGGACCTTCCTCCAAATGGGTAAACAACCCACTCAAACTCCGATTGTCGAATGAACAAGCTCTTTCTCACCTTGTTCCATTCGATAAATTTCAGCAATGACCGCATTGTCATTGTGGAACAATTGGAATTCTTTCACAAATGCATCGCACAACTCTTCCCATGTCTGGTACTCACCCTTTGGCAATCTCATGTACCAGTCCATTATGACTCTACGAAATGTCATAGGGAATAACCTCCTCCAATCTGCATCATTATCCTGCACAATCGCTTTCCACATTGTGAGGTACATTTTCCAATGCTAGATTGGGTCTTCTTTTACTCCTTCATAAAACGTTGGACACTTACATGTTATGCTCAAATTGGCCTTTGTTGTGATAGGTTGACTTAACCTTGGCAGTGGTTGTCCATGTATCTCCTTTATCATGAACATTATTGGACACACCACCTCGCAATTGCTTGCGTTGGACTCCCATCCCTTGCACCATAAAACATGCCATCATGCAGTTCCTTCGATGTTGAACTCCTATCCCACTTACCATCAAGCACACCAACCTACAGTTGCTCTAGTGTCGGACTTTCGTTTCACACACTATTTGACACACCATCTCACATTTGCATCGATGTCAGACTCTTGTCCCCCTCACCATCGGACACATCAACTTGTTAGAGTTAAAGTGCACTATGCCTCTGTTTTGACACTTGTCGGTTTATACTGACACTTGTCAGTTTATCATATAGGCCTTCTGCCTATATATGTAACACATTTTTATCAATAAAATATCCCTTCAGTTTCACTCCTAACATTTGGTATCAGAGCTCCAGGCTTTCTCTGGCCTTGTGAGCTTGAGGGGGGATTTCCCTCATGGAAATCCTCCCTCCCCCCCTCATCCTTTCCCCCTATTTTTGCCATTTTTTTTTCAAAACAGGGAGTATGCTCTCCATTGTTTACAATGGATCAGAAACCAGAATTTTGAAAAATCATGGCTCCCAAATTTTTTTTAGTGATTATTTTTTCCCATATGTATCCGTCTGCAGAAACGGGATACCATTAATGGCTGCCCCTGAAGCTTCAAGCTTGGAGTCATGAATTATTTTTGAATTTTTTTTTTTAGGGATCATTTTTTTTACAGGTTGCAGGCAGATCTGGCAATGTATTCCTCTTCCTAGAGCATCGTCCTCTTAGCGCTCATGGCGTCTCCTGAGATTATGGGCCAAGATGGCCATGGAGACACTTTCACAGCCGTGGCAATGTTGTGATCTTCCGCCTTGACCTGCATACAAGCCATGAGATTATCTCTAACAGATACTGGTTGGGATGCCATAGTGATGTGGTTTGAAACCAGTGGTTGGGATCTGTGCAGGGGTACAAAAAACACAGGGATTTACTCCCGGGTCTCGACGGAAATACCTTTCTCGTGGTTGCAGCAATGATCTGGTGGATAAATCTGGCGTCGCACCGCGATTGCTCCGAATCGAAATGGGGTATTAGCTTTGGTTGTTGAGAAGAGGTCCCCGAGATGAAAAACATGCAGAGAAGAGGATCGGCAGATAAGATTGGGGATTTATCACCAACAGCAATCCGTTGAACTTCATCTGTGTAATCAGAGAAACTGGCGAAAGGAATGCATTGTTTGAAGTACTTGGCGTTAGTGCGTCCCTCGAGCCTATGTCTTTGCAGATATTCTACTTATGCGTTATGGGTTGTGTGAAGTTATGATTTTCTGCACAGACAAACCCCATGGTATGCAGATGGCAGCACCGAGTGTTGCTGCTTATGTGTCTTGAATTTGTGGTTTGCAGACACCCATGCCGTGATCGCTGGAACTGTACTGTGCTGAAAATCTACGGGATGGAGATTGTGTTTGCCGTGGTGGCAGAAGAGGCCTATGGATCAAGGTGGTCTCGATACCGGATCTGTTCCAGAACCCGGTGACGGCTGGACGAATGGATTTACCAGCGCCCGAGATATGCTGCGTGGGGCGAGATTAATGGCCAGTTTATTTGTTTGATTAAATGAAGCCGACGAATGTTTACTGGCTTGGATTTGTTATGAACCGGATCGCTGCTTCCAACCGCCTCCTACGGCCTCAGTTCGCCAAAGTTCAGTTGCTGCGTGAGAAAATATTCAAGTTTATGTTGTTGTCCATGCAACAATGAGATTGATGCTCGACGTAATCATGGATTGACAGGATTGCTGAGTTTCCCATTGCTTCGGTGATTCGTCTGAGCTGTATTGCTTTGCGCGGAGCAGGAGGATTGCCACAACTGTCAGAATTATTGGATGGTCCCATCGATGAAAGATAGGCTGGAGTGCTCGAGTGACTACTCTGCCGACTTTTCTTCCAACCTGTGTCACCCAGAAACTCTGCCATAGATTCAAACATTTGCATGCGGAAAGTTGCAGTTTTTTTGATGGAGTTATAGGTGCGAGCGTGCCTCCAATATCAGATGATGTGGCGCAGCCTCTTTTGTTACTCCGGGCCGTCGGCGGGGCAACGATGGCCAAACTGGCAGTCTGGCGGGGCAACGATGGCCTTTTTTTTTTCTGGATGAGCACCTGAGTTTCCAAGAGTCATTGAACAGGTTTTAGGGGCCGTGACGAGCAATGGAGGAGGCCGAGAAGGAGCGACGAAGACGGTTGCCAAGCGGCTGGATTTGTTAGAAGGAGTCCCTGTTTATTAATAGTATTTTGGTGGTCTGCCAGTGCCTGTAATAGAAAATGCCAGAGTTCGATGCGACTTTTGAGGAGGTTTCTGCCAGCGCAGCAGGCATTATTTGATTTGAAGAGTGCAGCGTAATTATTTGATTTGAAGAGTGCAGCGTAGTGAAGGTGATCACGTTCTTGGCAGTTGAGGATCACCGGAAAATTTTATTAATCCGTCGGGACGTAAGCTTCGATGTATGCTAGAATAGCATATTGGCTGCCTGGAGATAGACTTCGACCATGACTGCTCCTGCGGCCCGGCTGCAGTGATGGAGAGGAGATCTACAAAGAAAACATTTAGCGTTTGGGCGCGTAAATTTTTTTTTTTTTTAAATATTCTAATGAGTTTTTTTAAGATGGCGTCCATTTCCAGGACCACGTGTTGTTGTTTGTGACATGTGGAAGATGAAGCTGTTCCAGTTGTTGCAACAACATCTTCGTGATGCGACATATCCGATGAAAGTTACATTTGATTGAGTGGCAGTGCGGTGCAGTCCGAAGGAGCAGTCGTGATGCCATTTGTCTCTGCGGTGATGTCAGAGGTACCTTCGGCTTGCGAGAATATTTGTTTATGATATTTATTTTGTGCGTAGTTCAGATTTCCTGATGCGCTCCCATCGGCCCTCGCATTGGTGATTTAACGAGATCTGCATTCCTAAGATCGTGGTGGGAAAAATGAGGCGATCGGGAGACAAAATGGTACTTTGGCTTATGGAGGAATAACTTTTGGCTTATCTTTAAATAATGGGAGAATTTTATTTAAAAAGGGAAAGGAAATATTTTATAAAGTGGATGGGGCCACTTTATTTATTTAAATGTATGGGGACTTGACGTTTTGAATTTACAACAGTATGGTCTCAATTGTTTTTAGTGTTTTTCCATGGGAATAGAACTGGAAGGCCCACATGGCCTTTATTGTATTTGCCCATATAATTCCCCTGCGAGGGAAAAATGAGTCTATCTTTTTTTTATTCCGCCAGAGATGCGATGCCGCCACAGTGCGATGCCAGGAATATGATATTCCTGAGGTTTATTTTGCTGCCTTAGATAGGCATGATGTTCTTTTTCCACATGATGAAGGCTCCTTTAATGGTGGAATATAGGAGTATATATAGTCGTTGGAAACGTTTTTCCGCGACGGACACATCTGTGGTGTCCAATTGTAATTCTGAGGCTATTTCAATTGAGTTTTTTAGCCTCAAAGTTTTTCTACCTTGGAGTGCACTCTCGGTTGTACCCGACACTCCCAAGGCAATTGTAAGTGAACCTAGTATCTAGTATTCTCCTCTTTCTACTTGGTGGATGCAACGGCTGGTTACCCATGCATTCCGGTAAGATGAGGTGACTACCATAAGGACACTTATTCTAGGGACTACAAACATAGACACCCTAGATTCTATCCGAGGTTTTTTCCGGATCTACTTCTGAAGACTACAGACGAAGACACTTCAGAAGATTCTCTTCTATTCTTCTTTCTTCTTCTCCTCCATATTTGGATCTATGGCTCATTTTATTGTATTGAGTGCATTTTCGACAGAGACCGACACTCTTATATGGCTCGTTTTTCCTTTGTATTGAGGTGCATTTTCGGCAGAGACCGACACCTTCTAGATTAAGTTCACCATGAGGAGGCATTTGATATTCATGGTGAATCTAGTCAGTGACCTACGAGAGGCAACATCCTCTGAGGATGACCTGCAGAGGCAACAGACCCAGAAGTGGCTGACCCTGAGGCACCCATGATGACCCTGAGGCACTTAGACGGCTGACCCAGTGGCAATAGACCCGTTGAAGTGGCTGACCTTGAGGCAACAAACCGAGATGTATACACAGTGGATCTAGCATTATTCACAGTTGGAGAGCCAAGCGCAAAGAGCACGAGCCTAGACCAAATCAGCAATAAAGGAGGATGTAGAATTTTTTTAGAAGTCAACATTAAGGGGGAATGTTACCTAATGTTGACTTGTTTTTTTCTTTAGTTAGGATAGTGCACTTTAAGGGGGAATGTTAGAGTTAAAGTGCACTATGCCTCTGTTTTGACACTTGTCAGTTTATCATATAGGCCTTCTGCCTATATATGTAACACATTTTTATCAATAAAATATCCCTTCAGTTTCACTCCTAACACAACTTGCAATTTCTTCGGCGCCAAACATTCTTTGCTAGCATGCAATTCCTCACCGATGCCTTCTGGCAACTCTTGCTATACCTAGCGTCTACCATTTGTATCCTTGTCTTGTACGACGACTACTGCTGACACCTTTGGCATGTACGACAGTGTGCACCACTGCTTGTACAGCGATTGTCGTACACACCTTTTGCTTGTATGGCATTGTGCACCATTGTTTGTATGGCAGCATGCACCATTGTTTGTACGACAGTGTGCACCACTGCTTGTACAATGTTTGCCATACACACTCTTTTTTTTGTACAACAATGTGCCATACACACCACTGCCTTGTACGACATCTCTTACACATAAATTGTATGGAGTCTCCTGCTTAGTAGCCACTCTTATATGCAGACAATGGTGTAAAGATCTGTCATTAATATTTTGGATTGTTGTAGCTTCCAACGAGTGGTCATTACTCTTGATTGTAGATATAGCATGAAAGAATGAGGTGGTTAGTCGAGTGATTGTTTGTCTCCCTTGTAATAACTAACACCGAAGAGTGGTAGCTTCTCTGAGGTAAAGAGTCAATCATCTTTGGTTAGGAGCTGAAAAAAGTGGCAAGCAATCCACCTGAGTCTCTATACAAGCAATAGTACCTCCCTTGAATCTCAGAATAAATAGGACATATAAATATGAAATGTCCTTCAGTCTCCACCTCTTGAATAGAGCAAAGACGACATATCCTATCCTCTCAAGAATATGGTGGTCCGTTCCCACCTACAACTGATGTGAGCATACTTTGAGTTGACCAAGAGGAATCCTAAGGCTATGTGTCCAATATTTCTTGAAATAATTAGGACGTGTAATAATGTCATTCTTAATCCTCATGAAATTCTTAGTGTAGAAGACCGACTTAGGACTAAGAGGTTGAGATGGAGTGACCCAAATGATCTAAATATATTGTTGATAACATCATCTCTGGCTACTTGACTAATTACCCTCTTATCAAAAAGGTGGGGAGGACTATTTGAAAGGAGGTAATTGATCAATGGAGATGCCAAGTGACTGAAGAAGAGAAATTACTTCTTAGTACCATCCACGATGAGGACCAAAAGAGCCCCTAGAAGTAATGCATTCTAAGGAGCAAAGCGTCAAATATGGGTATCTCTTTCGGCCTGAGGTGCAGTCACCCATGTATCTAAGGCGATGAAACTGAAAAATAATTTTGAAGATGCTTCCAAGATGAAGAGGATGAATGCCAAACTCAGCTTGAACAATACATTGGGGAATTGTTCCTTTACATCAGATAAATCGTTGAAGAAAAATAATCTAGACCCTCCCAATGCGAGCCTAATCAACACACCCTAGGCTTGGACCCCAGATCTTAGATCCATAAAGAACTGTGGGTTTGATGATGTAATCAAAGAGGTGTCTTTTTGGAGGTATGTCTTGAAAGTGTTGTTGGAAGCATTGGTGTTCCAAGAGTAAGAGAGATGCGTATCCCTTGCAAAGACATGTCTGTGAAGTTGGACAGAGATTAAAGGAAGGACCTGTAAAGTGTAAACTGGACCCCCAAGTAGGTGTAAGCAGTGGTGATCTCAATAGACTTGCCCTTTTAGAAGAACTGAAACTTAGGGTACTCTTTGATGTGTTAAAGATCATCACCTTAGTCTTGCTAATATTGACTACCAATCGTTTCAAGTCACAAAAATGAGCAAGAGCATCCAACTGCCTTTGTAGGCCCTCAGAAGTATGAGCAAGAAGAACATCATTTGCAAAAATCAATATAGCTATCAAGACATAATGTAGAAGACAACCATTGTCAACATGTGTGTATTGACGAACAAATTTTTCAAGGTTGTCAATGTAGATCCCAATGAGTGAAGGAGAAAGAGGACAACCTTGTTTGACACTAGTGGTGCTTTGGACATCTTTTGAGGAACTAGAAGTTGTTAGAAAACAACCAACAACTACTTCATATAGTCTCTTGATGGCAGTGATAAAGGGCTCCAAGATGATGATGTTATGCAGTCTTTGAAATAAAAGATGGCTGGGAACACTGTTAAAGGCCTTTCTAAAGTCCATAAAACAACAAAAATCTTTAGAGGACCATTGGTGAGCCTCCTCAATAATAGCCCTAAAAGTGAAAACATGACCAATAGTTTGATGATCTCTTCTAAAACCAGCCTTCCCTCTCGCTTTAAGCTTGACTTGATCCAACAACTCTAAGAGTTTCATATTCAAAATTGTTGCATAAAGCTTACCAAATTTGTGCCCAATCATGATAGTTTTGTAGTTATTCAAATCTGAATAGTCCCTAGATTTGTGGATGGGGTATAATATGCTATAACTAGGAGGCATAGAACCCATAACAAACAACCTCATTGAATAATTTGGCAATTGGATAGCCAAGAGCTTCAACACCGTACTTCAAGAACTCAACCTGAAATCCCTCAAAATCAATAGTCTTGCTAGTGCTTAATTTATGTATAGCTCTTTTGATGTCCCTTGAATAGAAGAGGTAACATGATTTTGGGGGGAAGAGATATGAATGGTGGGCTGCCTTGGAATATCATATAAAGAATCCAGGACTTGTCATTGATGCATATGGGATGGGGCTTCCTAGGAAGAAGAGTGCACCAAAAGGACTTGGGAGAGTGATGAAAAGCATCTAGAAGTTCACAATGCATTGCAGCAAGAAACTCTTGCTTACGTCAAATGAGGCATTTATATTTCCCTTTGAGTGGAAGATATAGTTGTAGGCTCATGAAATAGAGCAAAACGGAGCTTTCGATGCATGGACTTATATTCCTTATCATACCAATGATTCATGGGGCAAGCACCAATGCGATGAGCAGGATTTGGCTGAGGAATAGTGTGGGGAAAGGAGACAAGGGCTGCATCCCATAACATACGAGACAAAAACTCATATTTGTTTGTTGTTGTGGTGGAATTAAGAGAGTAGTATTGGGATATCAATTGGGAGAGAGGAACAACATAATTATCAACCAATTACAAATCAAAATGAATCATGAAATGGTGGTAGGATTGGGTGATGAAGGAGGAAAATATGGAGAGGTAAAAGAGGAGGAACTCAAGCAGAAAGTCTACATTGCATGATTATCCAAGGGAAGCTGACTAGATACTTGAAAGCCATGAATATCAGAAAGCAAAGTCTTGTTGGTGATGACATAGTGTTAGGACCCTATCCTAACATAACTATCATTATGTAATGTTGCACCTTGGGTGCCTAGTGTGTGTGGGCCCGATATGATGTAACCGCTACTTCTATTATAAGTAGGAATTAGTAATGATGTAAGTAGGAGAATGATGTAACAATTACTTTATTGTAAGTAGGAGTTATTGTAATAATGTAACAATTACTTATTTGTAAATACGAGTCTATATAAAGACAGGAGTGGGTAAGGAATGTATCATCTCATATTTCATATTGTAATGAAGCTTTGCTTCCAAGGAGGTTGCCCCCTCGAAGAGGCCTACGATAATATAAGTTTGCTATATTTCCTTTCAGTGATTTTTATAAGCACTTGTGTTATTTCATTTTCACAATTTTGTTAATTTTTGCATTGTTATTGTGGATTATGCTTATTTCTGATCCAAAGGTTTCTAACTAGTGCTATCAAATCTCTTTCCAGAGCTGTGTTCCACAACAGTAGCAATAGTTCTTATCCTTCCATCTATTTTTCTTTCTATTCAGTAAATTTTCCATTCTGCTCTTTTTCCATTAAAATATCATGCAAAAGAAACCATAATTTTTTTTTTGTTTTCTGTAATTAGTGGATTAGGTTAGAAACCCTATGTCAAGGGTTTTAAAATATCACAAAGGAGTTGTCGTTTTTGGCTAAGCTAGATTGCCCATAAAACGTATAGTGAAGTGGGGTGCTTAGACTCCAATACCTAGGCCTCAGATAACACCCGTATACGACTGCGAGCTCCCACGTACCCTTGGGTATATAGGGAGGCCCCTCTCGGAATAGGAGAAGCCTTTATCCATAGGAATATATTGGCCGTTTGAGTTGTGGTGCACCGTAAGCGGTTAGCCCTGGGAAATTACTCTCACAGTACACTAGGAAACAAATAGTGCAGCTATGGGTATGGTGTAATCCTCCATAGTCAGAGCTATGAGATATTGGGCAGGCCACTAATCACAACCGAAGTTTGTATATAAGAAAGCCCATGAAACTAGACACACCTTGGCCTAGAATGTCCCTATTGAACTTGTTTTCGGTCCCTTCCTAGCCAAAACCAAAATCAGATTTGAGCATATTGTAGAGGAGACTATTCACATCAAATACTGACGGGTCCTCAACACCAAGTGGGATAGAATAAAGAATATACAATGACAGTACAATAGAATTGACAATACAGGGTATATATCAAAGCATTCAATTGTCAATGTCAGGAGCAGTGAGTTGTGAGAGCAGTCATTGTTAGTTGCCAGACTAAGTGCAAAAAATACCTAGTCTGACAATCGGAACAGTTGGTTGGTAATAGTTCCCCCCCCCTCCCCCCCCCCCAAAGGAAAAGTCTGGAACAACCAAAATAGTGTCATTTTGTGGTGTGGTCCATTTTGACTCTATTTTTGAGCTGATCGTTTTGGTATATGACACCGATGCACTTTTTCAGGGACCCCAAATTTGTCATTTTGTGGTCTAGTCCATTCCAATCTTTTTGCGCTGATCATTTTGTACACAACACCCATACAATTTTTGGAGACCCCAAAGTGCTTAAAAAAGGCTGGAGGTATTAGAGTTGCCTAAGAGAGAGAGAGAGATTAGGTGAACAAGTGAGATGTTTGGAAGAGCAGCAACATGCATTCCAAATGCTATTCTTTAAAGTAGACAAATTGGATAGATTAGATGACATTGAGAGTCGTATAGCAGGCCTAGATGCCAAATACTACACATTAGGCCAACAAGGAGTCAAGAAGGTAGTTCCGAGGGAAGAGCCTGAATACCTTGCCCAATAATACAAATCATAGAATGCCCAAGCTAGATTTTCCCAAATTTGATGGTGAGGACCCAACCAGTTGGTTGTATAGGGCCGAATAGTTTTTTGCTCTTCATGCCATTCCCCATAATCAAAGGCTCGCAATAGCATCCTTCAACCTTGAGAATGAAGCAATTCAATGGTACCAATGGTTGGAGAATATGCACCTGCATCGTACTTAGGCTGAATTTGAAACAAAATTGTTGATCCAATTTGGACCTAGTGAGTATGAGGATTTCATGAGAGCCCTCACCAAGTTAAAACAAACAACCGTCCATGAATATCAAACTCGGTTTGAAAAGTTGGCAAACCGAATAAGGGGATTGAGTGCAAAGTTTTTCCAAAGCTGCTTCATTAGTGGGTTAAAGGAAGACATTCGTGTGGAAGTAAAAATGTTCAAGCCAACAAGCATGATGGCAACATTAGGTTTGGCCAGGCTCGCTGAAGACAAAATCACAGCACAAAGGTGTACCTTCAAACCTCCACAAGCTTGAACACTGCTTCCATCCTGGACTTCTTCAAACCCGGTCAACAAATCACCTCCAATCAAATGCCTTACTCGAGAAGAAATGGACACATGTAGGACATTGGGACTATATTACAGTTGTGATGATAAATATTCTCTAGGCCACAAGTGCGTACAACAGAAACTGTATTTACTTGATGTGGGCAAACCTTCCTCTAGGGAATCATAGGATGAATAGGAGGAACATAAAGACGAAGAGCAACCTGAAGATTCAAAAACGACATAGGACCAACCACCTGAGATATTAGTACATGCCTTAGTCAAGATCTCCATGCCCCAGACCATGAAAGTGGTAAGGCATTTTAAGGGACAACGACGTACTATCCTCATTGCTTTAGGCAGTACCGACAAATTTTATTGATTCGTGGGTAGCCAAAAAGGTAGATTGTTACACATACTCATGCGACTCTTTTGAAGTCATGGTGACTGATTGGGGAACCCTACCATGCAAGGCAAAATATAGAAATTTTAAGGTACATATGAGCGAATACAACCTCTACAAGCAAGCAAATTGATATGTCTGTGTAATTAGTAAATAAGTTTTGTCATTGTACACAAAGTGTTTGACAAAATGTCTGTACATATAATTAATAATAATATAAAGTAGCAATGCAATAATGTACATGATAATGTTTAATGTTTAGTGAAGTATTAATTATGTACGGACAAGTCATAAAGTGAGACATCAAATGAAATGTAAATGCAATTCAAATGCAATATAGGAAAATGACGAGGTGTCAGGTAATTGGAGGATGCAACTACTTTTTAGTTGTATAAATAAGACCCTTCCCTTATTCATTCGTATGGTGATGGTTGTAATGTAAGGGCCAAAGTGTGTGGTTGGCCGAAGAATGTGGTTGGCATGGAAGGAGAGGTTGATTGGGTACGTTTGGTATTGTGTATGCCGTATGTATTTTATTTATCATCTGCTATTGCTATTGTATGTTTCCTGTATGTATTGTCATTGCTAATTGTTGTTGAAGGTAGATTTGTAGGTTTATTTAAGTGGAAATGGAATTGTGTTTAAGTATGTTAAATTTTATTTCTACAATCTCAAGGCAGACATGTTTGCCCTTACCTTGGGAGAATGTGACATTGTGTTGGGAACTCAGTGGCTTCGTACACTGGGCCCAATAGTATCGGACTTTCCTGAAGCAATAAACTCTTCGTGGGATGCCCACAAGTCCGACACAACTCATCAATTCCCACTGAATGGAAGAAATTTTGTAGAAATCGTCTCAATGAGTGGTGGTACATCAGTTTGCAATACAAGCCCTGACTACCAATGAAACAATTTAGTCGACTGAATTATAGGAAGTTGTGGATAAGCATGCATCCGTGTTTGCGGAACTCCATGGGTTACCACCACGATGAACCCACGATCATGCTATCCAGGTTGTCCTAGTAAGTGTACCCCCCAACATTCGTCCCTATAGGTACCCATATGTGCAAAAGACAGATTGAAAAGATGGTGGAAGAGTTGTTAGCAGCAGGGTCATTTGGCCAAGTGTCACCCATATTCATCTCCCATACTGTTGGTTCGCAATAAGGATGTATCTTAGTGGTTATGCATGGATTTCCACAAAATTACTGTCAAAGACAAATTCCCCATTCTAGTCATTGATGAGTTGCTAGATGAGCTCCATGGTGCTTGCTTCTTCTCAAAATTGGATTTGCGTTCAGGATATCATCAAATAAGATTAAGGGAAGAAGATATTCTAAAGACAACATTTTGAACTCATGAAGGCCATTATGAATTCCTAGTCATGCAATTCCATCTTACCAATGTGCCTTGAACCTTTCAGAGTCTTATGAATGCAATCTTTAGGCCCTTTTTGTGTAAATTCATTCTGATCTTTTTCAACGATATCCTAATTTTAGTCGCACATGGGAGGAGCATTTGCAACATTTGGACCAGACCTTACAACTCCTGGATGATAATCAATTGTGTGCGAAACGGTCCAAATGTTCTTTTGGAATGCAGGAAGTGGAGTACTTGGGCCACATAGTTTCAAGAGAAGGGGTCAAGGTGGATCCAAAGAAGATTGCTGCCATACAAGAATGGCCAAAGCCACACACTCTCAAAGGTCTTTGGGGTTTCCTAGGCCTCACCAACTACTATAGGAAACTAGTCCACAATTATGGAAAGATTGCATCTCCTTTGATAGCAATGTTGAGGAAAAACTCATTTATATGGTCAGAACCAGCCGAACATTCCTTCCTGCACCTCAAGCAAGCTATGCTATCAACTCCCATGCTAGCAATGCCCGATTTCTCTAAGACTTTTGTGGTTGAAAATGATGCTTCAGGAAGTGGAATTGGTGCAGTGTTTATGCAAGGAGGACGACCAGTGGCCTTCACTAGTAGTTAGGCAAAAACTTGGGCAAATCAACCTATGACAAGGAGATGATGGTGATATCACATGCTGTCAACCACTTGAGGCCTTACCTCATTGGGAAACATTTTGCAATCAAAACATATCACCAATCTAAAATACTTTCTTGATAAACGTGTCTCCATGCTTGAACAACAAAACTGGGTCACCAAATTGCTAGGGTATGACTATGAAATAATTCATAAAAAGGGCAAGGAAAATGTAGTTGACGCATTATCCTCCAACATGAAGACCAGGTTATTTTGTTTGCCATCTCAACCCCACTTGCTCAATGGATCCACCAACTTCAAGAAGAGGTGACCCAAGATTCTACCTTACAAACCCTAATTCAATAACTTCATCAAGATCCCAATGTAGGCAGGCAAATTGATATGTTTGTGAAAACAGTGAATAAGTATTGTCTATTTGTGTTATTTTGTAGTTGTATGCAAAGTGTTTGACAAAATGTGCGTACATATATTTAATACTGTTATAAAGTGACAATGTAATAAACTCATAATGTAATTTTAAGTATTAGTATGTTGGCAAAGTCATAAAATGAGTCATAAATTATTTTGTCTTGTAGTGAGTTAGGAAATGAAAGGTAAATGTAAGACAAATGCAAGTGAAATGTAATTTAGGAGAATGATGAGGTGTTAGGTAGTTAGAGGGTGCAACTAACTCTTAATTGTATAAATAAGACCCTTTCCTAATCCATTCATTTGCCTATGGTATGGTGCAGTCGGGTCATGTATGCAATCATGTAATTGTGTAGTTGGTTGACGTATGGTGTGATGGTTGTAATGTGAGGGCCATAGCGTGTGGGTGTTGTTGTTCTCTGTAGATGATTGTGGACCCGACTGCACCATACCATAGGCAAATGAATGGATTAGGAAAGGGTCTTATTTACAATCATGTAATTGTGTAGCTGGTTGACGTATGGTGTGATGGTTGTAATGTGAGGGCCATAGCGTGTGGGTGTTGTTGTTCGCTGTAGATGATTGTGGGCATGAAGAGTATTCTGCATAGGGTTTGTAGACTGTGTATGTAATACAAGTAACAACCATTGTTAATACAAATCTGCTCAAATATATCATCTGCCATTGCTATTATTATTGTATGTATTGTTATTGCTAATGGCTGCAAATCTGTTGATTTTTTAAGTGGAATTGAGTTCCAGTATGTTAAATTGCCTGTACGAAGTTGGGTCCAACTTGGTGATATGGAGTTGTGAGAAGCACATCATTTGGGAAGGTGCATACCAACAACAATGGAATGCAGCCAAAGAAGCATACGAAGCAAAAAAATTGTTTGTTGACAAATATGAAGGGCCGTCTAACGGGATGTGCATGGTAGGTGCGTAGATGGGAGACAACGGGGTAGATTGTCGTACAAGTGCAGGTGATGGAATGACAGGAGGACAAGATCACTGTTAAAATGGAGCAGTTTGCCGTATTAGTGAAAATGCAGTCTGTTGTTCTTATCGAAATGCAGTCTGTCAATCAATTGCAGATGAAGGAACTAAAATCGAAGAATTTGCAGACGGAGGATTTGTAGACGGAAGAATTGTAGTCGAAGGAACTGCAAATGGAGAATTTGCAGATGGAGGAATTGCAGACTGCCATCCAAATGCAGATTGTCATCCAAATGCAAATTGTCGTCCAAATGTAGTCAATGGCAGACTATTGTCCAAATGCAGTTTGTTGTACAAGTGCAACCAGCCATACATATAGGCTGAAGGGTTGTTCGAACCAGGAACAATAAAATTTGACAGAAGGTTTTGGTAAGGAGTTGCAGGCAAAAAGAATGTTTGGTGCCAGAGCAATTGCAGGTTGTGGTGCACAATGGTGAGCAAGACGGGAGACCGACATTGTGCAAATGGAAGATGGCATGTCCAACAGTGCGTGAGACAGGAGTGTGGCACTAAGGGAACTGCATACTGGTATGCTTGATGGTGAGCAGAATAGGAGTCCAACATCAAAACAATTGTAGGTTGGAACATTGCCTAGTGAGGACAGGAGTCTAGTAGAAGAGCAATTGCAAGGTGGTGCGCCTAATGCTATGTGTGAGGGAGAGATACACAAACAACTGCTACCAATGACAAGCCAACCTATCAAAACAAAGGTTAATTTGGGCATATCGTGTAAGTGTCCATTGTTTTATAGATAAACAATAGAAGACCTAGTTAGGCATTGTAAAATATCTCGCACGATTTGGCGAGTGACTGGGCAGAATAATGATGCAAAGTGGAGGTGGTTATTCCTTGTGACATTTCGGGGATTCACAATAGACTAGTACATGAGATTGCCAGAGGGCAAGTACCAGACATGGGAAGAGTTGTGCAATGCATTTGTGCAAGAATTTCAGTTGTTCGACAATGATGATGCGGTCATTGCAGAAATTTATAGAATGAACAGGGTGAGAACAATTTTGTTCATTCATATAACTAGAAGTTGAGTGGGCAGTTTAACCATTTGGAGAAAGACGCATTAGACGCATTGAAGAGGAGATGGCTCATAGATGGACTTCTTCCTACATGTTGGAAGATCAGGATGGTCCCTCCGAGATCATACCAAGAGGCTTTGGAATACGCCTTGATTTGGGAAAGTGATGCAAAAACATCACTGAAGTATTGGTGTCATGTTAATGAAGACGAGTGATCCTGAGGATGAAAGTGATTTTGATATTGAGAATGACTTAGACAATGAGAGTGATGATTTTGGGCAGGAGAGTAGTTCATCGTTCAAGTATTGGGTCTGAGAAGTCAGGGAAGGAAGTTCCTATGAAGAGAAGAACAATGACTTTGAGGATGAGTGTGACTCGAAGAGTGTAATATCATCGCTATAGGTATATGTAGCACATCAAGAGATTGTATGGAGGGACACCACTAGTGATATGATCTGTGACAACAGCCAGAGAACTAGAAGATGCAGAATGCAGTATGATACTGAGGAAAGAACCATTGTGCAATGTTGGCGATGCCATTTGTGGGGGCACTTTGCACATGGCTCTTAAAGTGTTGCGTGTCAAGATAAACCAATGATGTGTACAAAGTTCAAAGCATTGAAGAAGAGTTATAGTCCTTGCCAGGAAGCAGAGGCAGTGAAGCTGATTGCATTTGAGGAGGTGAACATAATTGAGGAGGTGAACTTGATTTCAATCGAAGAGGCAGAAATCCAGTAACTCGTTGAAATTGCGCAGGAAGAAGTTGTTGAGCTGTCAGGAGGCTGATCAGACGACATAGTGCAGTTCACAGGGAGGCTAGATGATAGAGCACCATTAGGAGGATGGTTAGACAATAGATCGTCATAAAGATGAGGATAGGATGGTAGAATACCGGTCATATGACATAGGAGGAGCTGTAGTCTGAGGAGCTACCATTTGAGGTGTTGTCTGAGGAGCTACCATTTGAGGTGTTGTCTGAGGAGCTACTATTTGAGGTGTCATCTGAGGAGTTGTTGTCTGAGGAGCTACCATTTGAGGTGTCATCTGAGGAGTTGTCTGAGGTGCCACCATATGAGGTGCCATTTGAGGAGCTATTGTTTGAGGTGTCGTCTAAGGAGTTATTGTCTGAGGAGCAACCATATGAGGTGTTATCATCTATAGAGTTGTCGTCTAAAGAGATGTTGTTTGAAGAGTTGTCGTCAGTGTTGTCTGAGGAAATGTCGTCCATGGAGAGGGATGTTTGTTAGAAGCTCTGTTAAAGGCCAACAAGGAGTCAATTGGATCAAGAGAGTAGTTGTTCAGAGATGAGGGGAAACTGTTGAAGAGGGTCGAGTGAAGGCTTCCAAAATGTTGGTCTTGTTCATTATGTTGGTGATTTTGGTCATGTTGATCAAGTTGATTATGCAGTTGATTGTCAAAAGTGGAGAGAGCAATTAGAGACCAATGTATGGTTGGAAGCAGTTTGAAGTGAAGTCTGTTGTAGATGTATGGAATAGAAGAAGGCGGAAGGAGGGTGACAAGAGATTCCAGTACATTGTCCAGTGCTTCTATCCCCAATGTTCAACTCATAAGTCGTTAAGTATGTCGACTAGTTTAGAGGAGGGGATAGATGTAGGCAGGCAAATTGATATGTCTACGAAAACAATGAATTAGTCTTGTCTATCTGTATTATTTTGTAGTTGTACGCAAAGTGTTTGACGAAATGTGCATACATATATTTAATAATGTTATAAAGTGGCAATGTAATAAAGTCATAATGTAATGTTAAGTATTAGTATGTCGGCAAAGTCATAAAGTGAGTCATAAGTTAGTTTGTCTTGTAGTGAGTTAGGAAATGAAAGGTAAATGTAAGACAAATGCAAGTGAAATGTAATTTAGGAGAATGATGAGGTGTTAGGTAGTTGGAGGGTGCAACTAACTCTTAGTTGTATAAATAAGACCCTTTCCTCATTCATTCATTTGCGTATGGTATGATGCAATCAGGTCATGTATGCATTCATGTAATTGTGTAGTTGGCCGACATATGGTGTGTGATGGTTGTAATGTGAGGGTCGCAACGTGTGGGTGTTGTTGTTGGTTATAGATGATTGTGGGCATGAAGAGTATTTTGTATAGGGTTTGCAAATTGTGTATGCAATGCAAGTAACAACCATTGTTAATACAAATCTGCTCATATTTATCATCTAATATTCTATTGTTATTGTATGTTTTTTGTATGTATTGTTATTGCTAATGGCTACAAATCTATAGATTTATTTAAGTAGAAATGGAATTGAGTTCTAGTATGTTAAATTTCATTTCTACACCTGGCCAGGATATACATGGGATGGGCAACATCTAAGATACTGAGGCCACCTTGTTGTTCTTGCAAATTCGCCATTTCGCGAATCTATACTACAAGAAATGCATGCCTCCCCAACTACAAGACATTCCGGGTTCTTAAAGACTTATGAGCGGGCTAAACACACATTTTCATGGGCAGGGATGAAAAGGGATATTTAGACTTTTGTGGCAAAATGTGATACTTGTCAGCGTATGAAAGGGGAAACTATATGCACACTAGGCACACTCCAGCCTCTTCCTATTCCGAAGACCATTTGGATAGACATTTCCATGGATTTTATTGAAGGGCTGCCCAAGTTTGGAGGCAAAACAGTCATTCTTGTGGTGGTGGATCATCTCTCTATGTATGCTCATTTTTGTCCTCTAGCCCATCCCTATAAGGCTTCAACAGTTGCCCATATATTCCTTAATTCCATTTTCTGTCTTCATCGCATGCCAAAATCTATCGTTTCTAACCATGAACCCACCTTTATTAGTCAATTTTGGTAGGAACTGTTCAAGCTACAAGGTACACAACTCAAGATGATCTTGGCATACCACCCTCAGACGAATGGACAGACGAAAATTGTTAACAAGTGCTTAGAAACATATCTTCGTTGCTTTGCATCCGAGCAACTGACTCAGTGGGTCAAATGGCTTTCGTTGGATGAATGGTGGTATATTACTTCATACCACTTCATATCACTTCGCCACCAAGACGACACCATATGAAGAGGTCAATGGACACCCTTTGCCATCTCTTTTGTCATACATTTTGGGAATTTTCGTGGTTCAAGCCGTAGATTCCACTCTCAGGGAACATGCTCAACTCCTCCAACGTCTCAAAGATAATTTGGCTATGGCACGCAAGTGTATGAGACAACAAGTTGATCAACACCCCTCGAAGCGCAATTTTAATGTTGGGGAGATGGTGTTTCTACGCTTGCATCCATACAAGCAATCGTCATTGAGACTATGTGATCATCCAAAGCTAACAACTAAATTCTATGGACCATATAAGGTGCTATAGCGGATTGGCCCCATAGCCTACAAGCTCGAATTATTGACCTCAATCCATACATCCAGTTTTTCATGTATCCTCCTTAAAGAAGGTCATTGGCAGCGATACATAGCTTCAATCAACACTACCGCAGTTGGATGAAGACTTAGTAATCTTGGAACCCAAAAGTATTCTGGATCGACAGACACACATTTCGCAATCGTATACTCATTGATGTTTAGTTCAATGGCAGGGATGGCAACATGAAGATGCCACCTGGGAGCCACTCTATAAACTTCAGCATTAGTTTCCTCACCTCAAGCTTTAAGGACAAAACTTTTTGAAGGGGGAGGGCATGTTAGGACCTTGTACTAACATAAATATTATTATGTAATGTTTCACCTTTGGCACCTAGTGTGTGTGTGGGCCCGATATGATGTAACCACTACTTCTATTATAAGCAAGAATTAGTAATGATGTAAGTAGGAGAATGATGTAACGGTTACTTTATTGTAAGTAGGAGTTATTGTAAATTTGTAATGATGTAACACTTATTTGTAAATATGAGTCTATATAAAGACAGGAGTGAGAAAAGAATGTATCATCTGATATTTCATATTGTAATGTAATGAAGCTCTGCTTCCAAGTAGGTTACCTCCTCAAAGAGCCCTGCGATAATATAAGTTTGCTATATTTCCTTTTAGTGATCTTAAGAAGCACTTTTATTTTTTCATTTTCACAATTCCGTTAATTTCTACATTGTTATTGTGGATTATTCAGTCAACCACACTCGCACCTCCCGCATGTGGAAAACATGTGAACCTGGAGGAGTTAGGAAACTGAGGAATCCCGTTGAGAACCAAGAGGCCATGTGATTTGCACAACTGAATCAAGTGTTTTCCATAATCTGTAATAGGATGCTTCTCATTTGCAGAGGTCCTACTGAATGCAAGATCCTTGGGTTTGAGTTTGAAGAGAGAAAACTCATCCTTTATAAGATCATGAAAAGGTGCTTGGTGGGTCCTAGTGCGGGCATAGAAGTCACCGAAAAGGATGACATCACCCACTGATGAATATCTAGAAATCTATAAGTGGAAGATCCAAGTATGGTCACCATTAGAGAGGATGGCAAAAGTTGACGACGTTGGAGGAAAATACTGTACTGCTATGAAGATGTCTCTAAAACGGGGTGGGCTCCTCTTGATTTGAAACCACATATATCTGGAGTGCTCATGTGATGCAACCAATGATACATGTTGACAAAGGCAATCCCAAATGAGCATGCCACATCACCTGAACTACGAACACCACTATATATTTGTCTCTTTCGTCCTCTTTTACGCTTTCTTTATAAGATTTGAGTGGATGGATTGCATCTGTTCATTTTTGGAAATAGATGTCAATTTCAACAAGACAGGCATGAATCTTCCGTTCAAATGTTGGAAGACAGTTTTTTGTATTTGCTGTAATCATTCACATATGGCCTTAAGGATATCTTTATAAACAGTTTGAAAACTTGGATTCGATTTTATTCAATTTTCATTAAGACGCACAGTTTCTTGTAGTCATTGTAATAACTTGCACATAGAATTAAGATTATCTTTAGAAATAGACTGAAATCATGGATTAGAAGTCTTTTGAGACATAGTGAATTAATTATTAATGTAATGGATTATCCCCCTCCAGTAACGATGCCCAACATTAGAAAACCAGTTTATTAGCAATTTCATGGAAATAAAAGTACAAACAATAACGTTTTAGCTTATCATCATTTGCATTCAGCCTTAAGCATATCTTTAGAAACAGATTGAACACTCGGATTCAATTTTATTCAATTTTCATTCAAACACAGTTTTGTGTAGTCAGTCTCATCATTTGCATATAATGTTAAGGTTATCCTTAGAAACAGATTGAATACTTGGCTTAGAAATTTCCAAGAACTTTGGAAGATTACTGATGTAATTAGTTGTCTCCTTAAATAACTACACCCACCATCAGAAATCCAGCCAGGCAAATCTTTATTAGCAATTTCACCTAAATACAAGCACTGACAATAATGTGTTAGCTTTGAAAGATTATGGGTCTCATAATGAAGAATAAAAAAAAGTCCAACCAATGATTAAGTCCATAAAGCCTATCCATATATCTATATCTATATATATGGTCATCCCTTGTGATTCTTATTTGTCATCTTGTTAGGAATTGGTCTCACTAAGTTGGGACATTGACTTTCTTCTTGTTTCTGGTCATACCCAGGCAAATTTGATTACAGACCTAAGAGAGAAGAGAAAATGACTTACTAGCGAACCATAAACCCAATGGTAATATCCCACTGGCAGATTTAGATCTAATGACTTATTGGAAGATTTATTAACCACTCATAGGTAATATCCCACCAGCAGTGTTACTGTAGGGGTGGGAGAGGAGATAATATCTCACTGCAGGATTTAAATACAGGTATAGGGAAGTGATTTGAAACATAGTTGAGAAAATCTGCAAAAAAGCCCGATTTTGCCGATTTTTTCCCGATTCACAGGCTAGCCGATTTTTTGCCAATCTTGCCGATTTTTTCCCGAAAAATTCTGATATGCATGAAAAAAGCTTTTTTTTCAATGAAAATTTACATTTTCTTCAGTTTTTTCAATAAAAAATGCCGATTTTTTACCGATTTTTTGCCGATTCCGATTCTTTGCCAATTTTAAAACCAGCCGATTTACTACCCAATTCCGATTTTCTCAACTATGATTTGAAATTCCCACTAATGGAACCTCAAGAAGATCCTTTTCAAAAATATGAAGTGCTCTTTGGCTTAGTATCACTTGGACTATTTTTATGGAAGTAGTTGGTGACAATTTTGTCACATTGCCTAGAGGGGTAGTGAAAATAAAAAAAATTTGTGAAGTGTTTCTTTTTATTTCATGAATTTGTTCCCTTGTTTTTAGAAAAACATTTTTAAGCATTGCAGCAATTTTGGCTTTCATTGCCATCCCCCTTGTACATAGAATAGGATATACAAGAGCTTCGCTACTGAGCAAGCTAAGTTTAGGAGCTTCGCAGAAAAAGAAAGACAGCTTCGCCAAGAGAAGGAAAGCAAGGAAGTCTAGATCGCGGTCCAAGGTTGCTAAGGCATGAAAAGAGCTTCGCACGCGAAGCAGCCCAAACAGTTGCTTCGGGCGAAAACCTTGCGAAGCGGGATTTGAAAAAGTTCAAGCATTGAAAAACTGCTTCGCTAAGAAATCAGCGAAGCATCCACTTCGGGCCTCTCCACTGGCGAACCATTTCTACTTCGCCCAAAGTTGTCGCGAAGCATCTACTTCGGATAGCTTTTGTGCGAAGCGCTTTCAACCGAAGCAGTAGTGGCCCGTGAAAAAGCAGAATATTTTTCCAAGGCAAGAATGCACTTCGGCCGAAAAACTCCCGAACCATGTCATTGAAGAAGGTTCGCGGCGAAGCATTTTGACAGCCCATCAGCGAAGCATCCACTTCGGGCGGGGAGTCTCGCGAAGCGGCCTTTCCAGTGAAGCAATGAAAGATCGAGAGCCCTGTTTTGAGAAGGGATATCTGCTTCGGCATTTAGCATCCGCGAAGCCATTTTGAGAAGCTCCTTCGCGCGAAGTGCATGACCAAGGAAGATAGACCCGCTTCGGCTCACATCCATTGCGAAGCGGGGTCGCGAACTGAAAATTGGCGAAGCGCTTTAGGGGTACGCACTCCAAGGCCGGGTATTTTTCCGAGGCAATCAAGTGCTTCATAAATGAATTTTTACGTGCCCGAAAGACTCGGGGCTCATTTTTGGCAACCTGAAAAGAAATATCCATGTGAGGAGGAGAGCCCGGCGGACATGGCGGCCACTCGAGCTCCGCACCCGGAGAAGCCTAGGACGAGTCAGGCGGCTCATAAATGCGAATTTCCCGGCTGACCCGGTCACAGCTGCTAATTATAGAAAAGGATTTGAGAGCTCAGTCACGGGAGTAGCAGGAGCCGACTTCTCTGGTTTTCGAGGATGTACTCCTCAATTTTGTGCATTGATGGCTCAGAGGGTCGGGTCCTCTATAAAAACCCACGTATTGTAATGAAAAGGGGGGGGAACTTTCTGCTAGAAAGCTGCTGTAACTTGATTTCCTGCAATTAATACTAAGAGCTTCGGGCTTCCTTTCTCTCTTGTATGCTGCCTTCTGTGATTATTTCTGTTATTCCATTTCTTCATTTGCATACTGTAATTCTGAATTCTGAATTTAGGTGTGTGATTGGGGATAGAACCTTGGAATTTTCCCGAAGGATACATAGGGGAGAGAGCGCTGTAATAGTGTTCTTGTATGCCGCCTGTGGATAGTGTTTCTGCTATATTCACTTATTTCCTAACCGCCGTAATTCTGAAATCTGGATTTCGACGTAAGGGGAGGGTAATCCTGGAACTCGTCCAGAGGATACATAGGAAGGCTAGTACCGCGTTCATTTTATTTCATTCTTGGTATCTATTGCTGCTATTTCGAGCTGTAGCCAGTAATCGTGCTGCTGGTTCTTTCCCTCTTAAATCCATCGATATTCTTTCCCTTACTCTGTTTATTTCTTTCCTGCACCCTTACTATTTTTATCTCTTTCCCGCACTCTTAGCTCAAAACACCAAGTAGTTTAGTAAAGGAGCCGGCCTTTCTCCGGAGATTGGCATAGGGGGCATCTCTTCCCCTCGGCCTTTCAATGTTGGTCCAGGTCTAGGGCGCGTACACTTCCCAAAATCCTTTCCTGTGGCAGATTTGATGACCAACAGCTGGCACGCCCGGTGGGACCCGGTCAGTCTCACCTTGTGAGTGGTAGTGAGAACCGATGCTTGTCTCATTGCCGTAAGACTCTAGCATCCGGCGACTCTCTTCAACCCGAGAATCTTAAAGTCGTAAGAGACCGGTACTTAAGTATCCGTGCCTTCATGCAAACAAGATGGAGAGTTAGGAATAGTGGAGAGGAGACTGAGTTCTTTGAACTCGATATTGACGCCTTCGGGGAACGTTCCAGGTTGGTCACCCCCGAGTCACCATTACGTGGAACATCCTCACAGGAGGCCGCTTTTGACGAACAAGGGCTGACTTCGGATAGCACAAAGACTAGCCTTCCTCCCAATCCTCCCAACTCGCCAAATCATCCAAGTGCCTCCGTTCCAATTAGTCATTCGGTTAGCAATCAACGAGGAACTTCGGGAATTCCTGTTTCTCGGAATCCAGGCACGAACATGGCACAACAACAACAACAACAAATGCAGCAGCAGCAGCAACCGCCGCCCAGAATGTTCCCGGCGTGGAATTCTTCCGGACCGTTAAATCTAGCGGGACAAGGGCAAGTTCCGCCTGCTGCTATGAAGAAAATCCCAACGTTCGATGGAACGGGGAAGACTGCTCTGGAGCATATCCAGGACATTGTTTCTCTGGCGGCGATTCATGACATCACGGAGGAGAGAGTTATGGTAAAGCTTCTGGTTCTGTCTCTTAGAGGGAAGCTCCTCTACTGGTACAGATCCCTACCACCCGACACTATAACGGGATGGGACCAGTTAGCCGGACAATTAATGAGAAGTTTCAATGAGTCCGCCGATCCATCCTCTCTTTTGCATCAGTTCACAACGATCCAGAGACATCCGCAAGAAGAGATTGCTGATTTCAATGTTAGGTTCGCTCGAACCTGGCAAAGGATACCAGCTGGGCTCCGGCCAACTAGCGAAGCTGTAGCATACTATTACCTTAGGGCTTTCAACCCTGACATCAGTGTAATGGTAAGGTATTCGAACATTAATACCTTCCCCGAATTGTATGAGTTAGCCCAGAAAGCGGAAATGGATTTAATAGCCGTGGGTAAACTTCCTCAAAGGATGCCGATGCCCATACTTCCAGATTTCCCCCAACCCCAGTATACAAATGCGGCCGCTTCGCAAATCTCCGCAACCCCCGCGTATCCGATCTCATCTTGGAACCCGAACCCCATTGTGTCTAAGATCACTACTCCACAAATACATTTTCCCACATTCTCGGCATCACAGCCCACTGTCCCTTCGGCATTTCCTGTATTGCCAGCGCCACCTCAACACCCCGCCCTACCTCCAATACCAACGATGGCTCCATTGCCACCTATTCCCAAAGCCGAGGATATGCAAGCTAAGATACTACAGGAAGTTCAGTCCCTGAACTCCACAATACAAACCCTGTCTAACGACATGACCATCATGAAAAAGAAGCAGGCGCAACAAGAGTTTCTACCAAGAAGGTCTTATCCTCCACCAACGCTTACTAAAGATCAAGCGGTACAACAAGGGAGATCATTGGCAAGGAATGTCGTGATTGACGAAGCTCCAAGCACTTCCGACTACATACATTGGTGCTCCACGTGTAATGACCCTCACGAAGAAAATACCTGCATGCTGCACCAACATTACGTACAAACGCTGGCGGGTAGTAGTCATGGTGGTCAAGTCAACATTATCGAGCAAATGGATCAGAACCTGGTAATTGGCGAAGAAGAGCAAGTTTCAGTCCTTACCAGAGAAGGAAAAAGGCCAATGGAGGTAGATGTTGTTCAAATGGCCCCCTTAAAGGTGTATGCTCGCCGCGAGAAGGGACAGCAGCCTTCCCAGGCCCCAAGCGAAGCTCCTCACCCCTGCACCAAGAAAAGAGAAGGCCCAACAGGCCCTGCAAATCCACCCCAGGTGGAAACCAAAGAACAGGCTAGAGAAAAGCTTAAGCTCCCTTCGCTGACCAAACGACAAAGGGTCGAGGCCACGGAGCAGTATCGCACGAAGTATGAGGCGAAAAGGGAACCTGAGGTGCACAACTCCCTAGTATACAACATCGTAGATGAGCTGAAGAAAACTCCGGCCAAAATCAGTCTGTATGACGCATTGCAGCTACCCGGACAAGTGGACTTGCTGCAGGAATCTTTGAAGACAACTAAGGCGAGAAAGTCAGCACCGCTTGCCCTAGTGCAAACCCTATCCACGTCCATTACAGGGAAGAACAGGCCACCGCCGTTCTACCTGTCTCTACAAATGGAAGGGTATGTGGTACACAACTGTATGATTGACTCCGGGGCCGCGACGACAGTCATGCCCAAAGCAGTTTGCGAGGAAATAGGAATGGAGTACACGCGAAGCAGCCACGGCGTGCTCCAACTGGATGGTACTCCCGTAAAGACTGTAGGTGTAATTAAAGATATACCTATCCGACTGCACAAAATGCCTCAGATCACGGTTATACAAGAGGTGGTAGTCGTCGACCTGGAGCCATATTTTAGTATGTGCCTGTCAAGGGAATTTACAGCGAAGTTGGGAGGATACCTATCCATGGATTACTCGCATTTAGAGATTCCATTCAAAGGAAGGAAGATAAAAATCTACAATGAGAAACCTTCCACATTCCTCGTACAGAAGATGTCTGAGGAGGAAAGCAGTGATCCCATACATGCAATAGCGGAAGGGATAGAGCAAGTGGACCTGGTTGAAGAATCCCTTGCACAGTTGAATTGTGAAGATGAGTTTTCACTGGCAGATTTCAATGCCATGATAGAAACAGAAATGGGATGCTATGCTATCACCAAACCAGAGAAACACACCAAGCCAGAAAATAAGATATGTGCCCAAGGAGAACTATGGAGATTGTTCTTCGATGGCGCCCGATGCAAAAATGGCGTTGGGGCAGGAATACTTTTAGTATCACCATCAGGAGAGCAAAAGGAATATTGCTACCGGTTGGTTTGGAGCTGCACCAACAACGCAGCAGAATACGAAGCTTTATGCCTGGGACTGAAGAAAGCAGAAAAGTTAGGCATAAAACATCTCCAAGTCTTCGGAGATTCAGAATTGGTATGCAATCAGGTCACCAACAAGTGCATTTCAAAAAGCACTATCTCAAAGCATACCGTAACAGGGTATGGGACTTGTTTGACCAATTCGAATCGCTCAATCTGCAGTCCATTCCACGTGAGAAGAACAGACATGCCGATGTCTTGGCATCCATCGCAGCTAGATATTCTCCAGCAGACGACATGGTGCATAAACCCAAAGTTGTGAGGATGATTTATAGGCCCTCTGTACCAGACAGAGATATGCATTGGCAAATTTTTGACAATGATGAACAGATTGTGAATTTTTTGATCCAAGAAGCAGCAACGGTTGAAAGAAGAAGCCCGGATGATGAGGAATATGAAGGGCTAGTTCAGTTGAAGAACAACCACGTCCCAAAGGGGTTAATTACTCTGGAAAGCCTTTTCGATCAAAATGATCGAGCAATTTCCCATAGGATCAAAGTCAACGCGAAGCAGTATCAGGATTTGGAGCTCGAATCTGGGAAAGCGATAAAAGTCGGAATAGATTGCACTTCGGAAGAGCTAGAACAGATCCGATCTTTGTGCAGAAGATATCCTGACATAGTAGCATGGTCTTACCAAGACCTAAAGGGATACGATCGGCAATTGATTCAACATACAATTGAGTTGCAGGAGGGGATCAAACCTTTCTAGCAGAAGCAAAGGCCGGTTAATCCAAAGATCGAAGTCCTGATGAAAGCTGAGCTCCTGAAGATGCTTGAGGCGAAGATAATTTACCCCATAAAGCATTCCTCTTGGGTAGCGAATCTAGTCCCCGTGAGAAAGAAAAATGGAGATATTCGACTATGTGTGGATTTTCGCAACCTAAATCAGGCTTCGCTCAAAGATCATTACCCTCTCCCGCAGATCGATCAAATCTTACACTCAGTGGCTGGGGCTCAACGCTTCTCTCTACTTGATGGCTTCTCAGGATATAACCAGATCTGGGTTAGGGATGAAGATCAACATAAAACGGCATTCACTACCAAGTGGGGAACATTTGCTTATCAGCGAATGCCATTCGGCCTTTCGAATGCAGGAGCCACTTTTCAGAGGGCTATGGATTTAGCTTTCGGTGAACTGTTGAATAAGGTCATCGTCATCTATTTGGATGACATGACCGTCTTCTCCCGAAGAAGGGAGGATCATCCTTTGCATTTGCAGCAGATATTCGAAAAATGCCGAGAATTTGGCATTTCAATTAACCCAAAGAAGTCCATATTCGCAATCAATGAGGGAAAATTACTGGGACATGTGATATCAGAGAAGGGTCTCGCCGTAGATCCTGACAGAGCTGAGGCTCTCTTGAAGCTCCCACTCCCGGCGAATAAGAAGGGACTACAATATTTTTTTGGCCAGATCAACTTCGTAAGGAAGTTTGTTCCAGATTTCGCCCAAGTCATTAAGCCGATGTCTGAACTCTTGAAGAAGGACGCTGAATTCATCTGGACGGATGAAAGGAAAGGGGCATTTGAAGAGATCAAGGCCCGAATCACTCAGGCGCCAGTCCTGACTAACCCTGACTACAATCGAGATTTCATCCTATATGCTATAGGAGAACCCGAGAGCTACGCTGCAGTCCTGACACAGAAGGGGGAAGATGGCGAAGAGCGCCCCATCGCGTTTCTAAGCCAGGTAATACACCCCCATGAAGAGAAGTACAACTTCATAGAAAGACAGGTGCATGCCGTAATGAAATCCCTGAGGAAATTCAAGCACTTCATTTCTCAAAGTCGGGTTACAGTATTCGTCATTCATCCTGATGTACGCAACTTCGTCATCCAAGGAGAGTTGGGTAGCAAAAGAGCTGGTTGGGTCAACAAAATACAAGAGTTTGACATTGAGATTAGACCCACAAAATTGGTTCGCGGTCGCGCGCTATGTCAGGAGCTTGCGAAGAGCGTAGCGGCCGAAGTAACAGCTTGTCAGTGGGATGACTTGGCAGCGGAAGGGTGCTTCGCAAATCAAGAAGAAGATGAGAAGGACTGGGTCAGTGAGATAGTTGAATATTTCAACACCGGGAGATGTCCTCCACATTTGAATGCTTCGCAGCGAAGACACTTCAGGATGCGGTCCCTCCGATACGCATTACGCCCCGAAGGCCTATTCTTCAGGAATATTGATGGCGTTCTTCTTAGGTGCATAAAAGAAGATGATAAGAAAAGAGTCCTGGGAGAATTCCATTCAGGTTTATCCGGGGGCCACTTCGCAGGAAGAACAACAACATTAAAGATAATTAAGGCAGGTTACTATTGGCCTACACTCTTCGCCGATGCCTTTGCAGTCTGTCGCAGATGTGAGCAATGTCAGAAGTTCGCCGGCCGAAGCGTAAGTGCTCCTATGCCCCTCCGACCGATACAAGTAGAAACGCCCTTCCAACAATGGGGGTTGGATTTCATAGGAGTTATATCGCCGAACTCCTCCGCAGGACATAAGTTCATCCTGACCGCAACCGACTATTTCACTAGATGGGCCGAAGCCGTACCTACGAAGCACGCCGACCAGGAAACCGTCATTACATTCCTAGAAGGTTTGATTACCCGGTTCGGCATCCCGGAAGCAATAGTAACGGATAATGGTCCTGGGTTCACAGGCGCCAAGATCAATGAATTCATCTATAAATATGGGATGTATCACAAGGTCTCCTCCAATTATTATCCACAGGGTAACGGATTGGCAGAATCAACGAATAAGACTCTGTTAAGGGTGCTGAGGAAGCTCATAGAGAAGAACAGAAGAACTTGGCACCTCCTCCTAGATCGAGCCTTGTGGGCTGATCGGATTTCTGTCAAAAAGTCAATCAAAACGTCGCCTTACGCCCTAGTGTATGGCAAGGAGGCTATCTTACCAACCCATATAGAGATTCCTGCATTGCGGCTGTTGGATGAGGAAGAAGAATTTAGTCCCATGGAGAATAGACTAGCTCAGCTACTGCAGCTGGAGGAAGACCGCGATAAGGCCTACCAGAGCTTCGCAAAGCATGCCCAGCTCACCCGAGACTGGTTCAAGAAAAAGTCCTCCGCCCGCACATTCAGAGTGGGAGATCTAGTATGGAAGTGGGACTCTTGGAAAGCTAAGCCTGGGAATCACGATAAATTAGACGCTTTCTGGGACGGACCATTCGAAATTGTGAAGGTGAATTCAGCCAACTCCTTTATACTCAAAGATACAACTGGCCAGACTTTGCCAATTTCTGTCAACGGTCTTCATTTGAAGGCTTTTCATCGCTAAAGCAAAACAAAACAAAACAATAAAAAAAAAAAAAAAAAAATGTTTTTACTTTTGTATGTAAGACTTTTTATTTTTGTATATACTCTGTTTCAAGACTGCCAAGAGGTTAAGCTTCACACTACCACAGCGACAAGCTCCGGCTTCGCTAAGTCTAGCAAGAATCTCCTTCGGGAACTTTATGAGCGAAGTGACCGATGCAAGATGGTTCGCAGCGAAGCGCTTTGGCCTAGAAAGAATCCTCGAAGGACTAAACGACATCAGAATGAAGGCGCGAGAAGTACTTCGCACAAGGGAGCCCGAGCGAAGCAGTTTTCGAAAGAAATTTGGCGAACCGTTTTTCAAAAAAAACAAGCTTCGGGGGTTAACCTTCCGCGAAGCAAGCAGTGACGCGGCGAGGTAAAAACACTTCGGGCCCGAAGTATAAAAAATCAGTTCGCGCTGGAGGTTCGCCGCGAAGTGTCTTTAGCGCCGGCATCAACTTCGCCAAATCAATAAGACGCGAGGCGGAGAGCATTTAAAACGTGTTTTGAAAGACGTGCCGACGGCAACCTAGGGAAACGTTCGGGGCAGGTGATTTTAATGCAAAGGTGGCGGGCCATATCCCGAGAGAATTCAGTTATGAGAAAAGCTCTCGCCCAGGTACGAGGTGGCAGAAGGGTTAGATTTCCAACGCTGGGCAAAATCCTCTAAGCGCATGGACCCGCATGCAACGCCGCCGTAAAGCCAATCAAAAAGCAAAACGACCTCCGCCACCCGAGTCATGAATTTAATTTTGGCAGGCGCCATAAATAGAGGTAGTTGCCTTTTGGAGCTATAAAACTCAAGCCTTAGCAGTAAAAGGGGTTTTCGCCTGCTGATTAATGCAATTTTAAGAGCCCTAGCCGATAGCCTGCATTTCTCCTGTTCTTCGCGTCGAAACTCTCTGCGTCAAAAGACTCTGCTGCCGCCAAAATTCAGAATGGGGAAGAAGAATTCTAAGGAGAAGAGGAAAGAGCCTGAGGTAGCCGGCCCAGAGAAAATAAAGAAGGGCAAAGAAGAGAAAAAGCACAGACCTAAGAAGGTCGACCTCAACCTCCGCCCCGACAAACAAGCTGTAGAAGAAAGGGAGGATTCAGAAGAAGAGCAACCTGCGGAACCACCAATTGATGGGTGGGAGAAGATAAGGGACACCGAACTTTCAAAGAGCGTGGCCGAGCTCCGATACACTATCGAGTTCATGAAAAGCCGACTCTCCGCAGAAAACAAGAGAGCCGCTGCTTATTATTCGCAAATATACTGGTATTTGACCCCGCCCGCGCACCATTGTCCCGAATTGGTCTGTGCCATCGCGCAAAACTATCAACCATCCACCAGACAAGTGCTGGACGCCGCGGGCAATAAATTGTTCACAATTTTAAAAGAGGATGTACAAGGAGCTTTCGCGCCACAGCAAGGGCCGCCCAAGGGTTATTCTGTTCGCAATGTTATTCTGAGCGAACAAATGGAGAGGTTTACCTCCTCCAGTTATATTATAAAATTTCTCGAGTGAGAACCTCAAGGACGGACTTCCTTCGTGCAAGCTGCCTCAAATGCCTCGCCCCTTGAAGGATTTCAAGAGCACCGACATCTTCTCTATCATTGCGTGGGTCGCGGGCCTGTCTACCGATGCTTCTGTGCACCCCTGGCAAGTGTCGCTGGCCGAATGTATTTCACGTGGGGAGTTTTATGCCCCAGATGCGTCGAGGCCGAACACTAACCCGGTCTTCTTCGACTGGGCGGAATGGGTGGCCCGGACCTTGCATACGCGGCTAGTCAGCATGAAGAATGCTGGGACGGGTCAGTATTTTGGACCTTGCTCTTTCCTGGTTTGGCTCTTTTTCTATCATGTCCACAAGCATTTCCCCCATATTGCCATTACTTCAAGCGGCAAGGACGGAACTCCTTTGCCGGTGTATCAGTGGACTCCCCTCCTGGCGAGGACGGAGTCATATTACGCTTTCAACCAGCAGTTTCTAGGACCTGCTATTCAGCTGTTGCAGGGTTCTTGCCCTCGGGTGCCCATAACCCTTAGGGACAAGGTGGTTAAGGAGGAAAAGGGAGACGTTTTCCAATTGACGCAGGGGCTTGTGGTTCGCCTGTTCGGATTCGTAGGGAAGCCCTTCCTACTACCCTTTTACCCCTCTGAATATCAGTTCGCGCTGGAGGTTGCTCGGCAGAGCGACGCGACAAATGTCATTTATGGCCACGGCCGAAAATGGGCGCCCACATGCGACTTCCCTTTCAAAATGGGAGTCATTGAGGTTTTTGCCCTAAAGCAACATGTATTCTTGGAGGATAAGCTTGCCGACTTCGGTTTGCTGGAGATTCCTCAACGGTGGTGTTACGACCCCTTGGGGGTGATGAGGGATCATCTCCGATTCAAAAAATTTCATGTCTGCCCTCACCCGGAGATAGTAGAACAAAGGAACAACCCCAATGGGAGAGATTTGGAGTGGCACCTGGAAAGAATGAAGACCTTACCTCCCTGGCATGAGTTTTACTCCATGGAGGTCGAGTATGATCCAGTTCGGCACCCCTTCCCAGGCCCAGACTCCACCTTTTGGAGAAAAATGAAAGATGATTTAAGGGAGGAGTTAAAGGGTTGGGGTGAAGAGCAATTGAAGGAGTGGTGGATAATGAGAGTCCATCGTCAGAAGCAGAAATCATATGGGCTCTTGGAGACAGATAGGGACTTTGCAATTTTCTACGAAGCTAACGCTGGGTCTTGGAAGCCCATATCCTTCGCTGACTTCGTTCCCCCCAGTGCCCCAGGTTCGGGCGAAAGCCCAAAGAGAGCTTACGATGCCTCTGAACAAGAGGAAGAAGAGGAGGCAGCGACGACACCCCAGGAGTTGCCTCAGGAGTCTGTTGGAGGTCATGACACGAGTGTCGTGGGATCAGCGCAGCCATTAGAGAAGGAGGAGAAAAGGAAAAGGAAGAAACTGGAACAAGTCCAAGTGCCTCCTACTCATCCGAAGCGACCGCGTACCAGGCCTCCAGGTGCCTCCAGCGAACAGCCTGTGATAGGCTCAGCCGAAGTGAATGTTGAGGAAACAGCGTCGCAAAGGGCCGAGGTAGTTTCGGAGGTAGACGTCATCGATGTGGAGGAACTCCTCCAAACGGAAGGGGGCCTTGAAGAAGAAGTCATGGAGGTCGGAAGTACAGAGGCAGAGAAAGAACGTGAGCCGACCACGCAGGAAGCTACCACTTCTGCTCTATTGACAGAGCACGCAGGTACGCATTCCTCACCCTTTACCCTGGTCTCCCAAGTCATGTCTACAACGGTCCCGACCGAAGGTCCCCATCAGTCTTCCTCTCTCTCGGATAAATCTCCCCTGGAAATTCAGTCACCCCATCGCATGGTACCCTTTGCCACCACGAGTTTGCCTCTCGATCCCGCCAGCTTCACAAGCATATCCACCCCTTTCGAGTCGTCAGGCCGAGACAAGTCCATGGATACCACTTCGCTCGCCCACGCCACCATTCCCTTGGTATTTAGTCAGGGCGAAGGTACTGTTCCAGCTCCAAACCCCGACTCCCACTCCCCTGTCACGCATGGCGTTGTTTCTCTTGCCGAAACCCCCACCACACCTGTCGCCGAACCCACTGGCGAAGCATCCCCTGTACATTCATTGTATTTATTCACCCCCTTGGCTGGAGACCCAGCCTCTTCGAGACATACAATAACAAATGACAGAGTGATTTGAAGTTGAAACCCCTCTTGGGGAAGAAAACTTATGTAGAATCAGTCAAGCTCTAAATTCCTTCCAAAATAGAGAATGTACCGAAACAGCCTACTGAAGAATCACTCAAGCCTCATATTCCTTGAAAATTAGAGAATGCACAGGAAATTGTTTTCATCAACTTGGCACCTGCTAAGATGTACAACTATTATGCACTTGTTTGCAACCTCAAATAGTGCCTCTTGGTGATCTTCTTGCTTTTTTTTTGTTGAAGATTACCTGCCCCTATTCTTGTCTCCAAAAACTGCCCTTTTTCCTTTCTAGTCTTGGCCAAGTATTTTATCTAGTTGCCTTGTCTTCAAAAGTTTGCAACCTCAAATAGTGCCTCTTGGTGATCTTCTTGCTTTCTTTTTGTTGAAGATTACCTGCCCCTATTGTTGTCTCCAAAAACTGCCCTTTTTCCTTTCTAGTCTTGGCCAAGTATGCTTCATCTAGTTGCCTTGTCTTCCAAATCTAGGATTAACTGATCTTTCTTGATTGTTGAAGGTTTCTTGAACATATAAAGTTGCATGGGGGTGATGTGTCATGCTTCCCCTGCTCATATTTGCAATGTCCTGCGGGGGGTCGAAATGTCCTCAGAACACCCCCATTTTTGGGGATGCAGGTGGGCATCCCTGTGATGTTTCTGGGGTCCAGGGGTGCCATCCCCAAAATAAGGCACCTCGAGGATGGCCTAGGACAGCATGGAGACGTTCCCACGGAATCCCAGGGCATCCTCCAGGTGCCCTATTTTGGGGATGGCACCCCTGGACCCCAGAAACGTCACAGGGATGGCCGCCTGCATCCCCAAAAATGTGGATATTCCGAGGACATTTCGACCCCCCACAAGACATTTTGAATATGAGCAGGGGGAGCATGACCGTCCCAGGGATGTTTGGGCATCCCTAGGATGTCCTTGGGCCATCTCAGCATCCTGGATGGGCCCCCTCAATGTAGCAAAAAAGGAAAAATAAAAAAGTGTATGCTCTCTAAATCTTGGAAAATGTTTCTCAAAGGCAGGAAACTCATTTTTAGGATGCTGAAATCTTTCCCTTTCTGGAAACATTTCCAGTAGATTGAAAGAAATTTTTATCAGTTTGCAGCCATTCTCTAAGTATTTCTGGAAGTTTCTGCTACTTGAACTGAGAATTCTAGAAGTTTTTGAAAGTTCTCAAATATTCTTTACTTAAAATGTCTATAAGTCTCCAGTTTCCTGACTGAGCTTTTGCCACTTTCAATACTTGCATTTTTGAAGTTCTTGAGCACCCATTTCCAGTTATTGCTCCTAAATCTTGGAAAATGTTTCTCAAAGGCAGGAAACAAATTTTTAGGATGCTGAAATCTTTCCCTTTCTGGAAACATTTCCAGTAGATTGAAAGAAATTTTGATCAGTTTGCAGCCATTCTCTAAGTATTTCTGGAAGTTTTTGCTACTTGAACCGAGAATTCTAGAATTTTTTTAAATTTCTCAAATATTCTTTACTTAATGATGAGCATCAGAAATGCTCATATTTTGTACATACTTCTTTGATTAATATGCGGCTGTATAATAAGGATTGCGTACTTTTATAAATGATTATATAGATATTTGATATAATTATGCGTGTTATCTAATTTGTGTGCTTTTAGTATGTTTTGTGGAATTGCAGTTGATTTAGTTAGATTTGGAACGGTCGAGGTCCTTTCGATGGACCTGGCACTTTATTTCAAGGGGAGTCAATGAAGAGAACATAGGCGCCTCCCTACAGTCGAAAGACGCCAAGTGAATACAAGCGCCTCCCTGCAGTCAGAAGGCGCCAATTGAACATAGGCGCCTCCCTGCAGTCGGAAGGCGCCAAGTGAATACAAGCGCCTCCCTACAGTCGGAAGGCGCCGATTGAACATAAGCGCCTCCCTGCAGTCGAAAGGCGCCAAGTGAATACAAGCGCCTCCCTGCAGTCGGAAGGCGCCAAGTGAATACAAGCGCCTCCCTGCAGTCGGAAGGCGCCAACTGAATGGGAGCGCCTCCCTGTAGTCGGAGGGCGCCACTGATTCTTTGCCCGTTGACCAGAGTTGAACGACGTGGACGGCAACGGCTGGTGCAGTTCCAACTCTACGTCATGCAGAGCTAAATTGGAGATAGCGCCTAACGTACCCAAACGTCTTACTGATGCCAGGCAAAGCACGAACCGAAACGAACACGCCGCCTTCAGAACAGAATGCCAGACGTCAATTGCATTCGCCGATCGTTCTAATTTAGTCTGGGAAGAATCGACTGTTGTAACCACTTCTGTAATAGAAGTTCTGCGGGTGTGTTATATAAACACACGCAGATCGTTCTGAAAATATATAGCGATATAGAAAATATAGAGCGATATATAGAGAGAATTAATAAAGATCCATTTTAGAGTTACATTGTAATGCGTTGATAAATATATTACAGTTACAGAAGTTCTAAAGCGCGTGTTCGATCGGGAAGAAGCTGCTGGAGCCTGGGCCCACTCCAAGCCAGTATTTCTTCCCCATTTCTTTTTTGTTCAGTTATTTTAATTAGTTTATTGCTTTCATAGGAATGTTCATTGCTTTACTAGTGATTGTCGTAGGTTTATTTTCAAGAATATGTACATGATTTATTTCTGTAGATTTAAATTTTGTTCTTCTTACGTAATTTATTGAGGAGTGCGGGAATGATTGACAACCATCTCAAGAACACCCCCCAACGTAGGATTAGCAGACCCACCTCCAGTGGTATTGTAGTAACCTAATTCCGACTCTTCGCAAGTTTACGAAGCTCCCTGGGTTGATAATTAAATGCACGGGCATGTGACAAAAATAGGAAACCATTCACCTTGTTTGGCCCGCAACACTTAAAATGTCTATAAGTCTCCAGTTTCCTGACTGAACTTTAACCACTTTCAATAATTGCATTTTTGAAGTTCCTGAGCACCCATTTCCAGTTATTGCTCCTAAACCCTTTTGAATTTGACACCTCATATAAATCACTATGTAGCTAAATATATATCACCATGAACTTATTATGTTTGCTATCATTTCTCGTGTAGGTCTGGCATAAGTAGTATCACATTTGGCATGATCCTCAGTTGACCTAATTGTGCTTATATTCATACCATTATTCTTGAGCATTCATGCCCTCTTTTTTCTCCTACCTTGTATTTTTCTTCTTTTCTTGCCTTGGAGCTGTTCCATGATTGCTTCTTACTGATCTCAGGTTTCCAAATCTTAAGCATCTACTTTTTTTTTTTTGTTCCACATTACCACCTTGTCATGCCAAACACTTCTATTGTTATTTGCTATTTTGTGTAACATCTGTTCGTTTTCTATCTTCTTGCCAATGGTCTTCATTTATTGTTTGATAGATGTTTGATGTATATGTTACATATCTATAAATTCTACTTATAAAATCCAATTTTGGTCTTAAATATATATTTTATGATTTTGGGGCAAAACACCTGCCATTATGCTGTTTTGATGATACCTTGTTCTTTTTCAGCTCTGGGCACTTGGTGTATACCATTTCAGTCCATACATTGTCACCTTGTTGGCTGGGTTGTCTTTTGGACTTTTAAGGACTCGAATGGATGAATTTTAAGCCGAAATTTGGTAGGCACATGGATCATGATGTCAAGAACCTTCGTAGCAATTCTGGCTTATTCAGAACTCATATGAGAGATGAATGATGGCTGAACATCAGATTTAGATTTGTCGGTTTGAAGGACCAAACAAATGTATTTTGTGCTGAAAAATTATCCAATGACAATCCTCTGAGTCTTCTTTCATTTGGAAAAATAATCATTCAGTTTGGACTTAATTTGGTTAGAGTTATTCACAAAATACTGCTCCTGGTTTGAACTGTTCCTCAATCTGTTTTGATCGTCAAATTTGAGTATTTTGAATTCAAACTAATTTCAAGCATTGATCTTGATGCCGACGACCTTTCTATGAAGTGTCATTCAATTTTAACTTCTTTTGAGGAGGTTATGTCCAAAAGACGATGATGCCCTGCCTTAGAAGCTTTATTAGGTTGCCATCACTTGGCCATTCTTAAGTTGTACCAACATGTTCTGCTTGTCAGTGACCTGTCATAGATCATAAGGATCAAGAAAAAAGACGTTCCACTAACCCATTTACTACAAACTCGGGTGGGACAGGATAATAATCCATTGGTGAATTCATTATTGACATAAGGAAGAAAGACATAATGATCCATTGGCGGATTTACCAAAAACCTAGGGGTAGTATGCATCCTAAGGATTTACTATGGACTCAGGAAAGAAGAGGGAATACTTTCTGGCAGATATATCACAAACCCAAAGGTAGTAGGGTACAGTATTCTGGTGGTGGATTTACTACAGACACGGTGAAGAAGAGAAGTACAATGTTGATAATAATAACTTTAATTATAAAATGCTAGCACCATTATATATCTGATGGCCACAATATATCAGTCAATATTTAAAAAAATAAATAAATAATTCATGAAGAACAATTAATCAAGGAGGATGTACATATACTAATTGAGAAAATAATAAAATGGTAATGAACTGCAACAAATGGATTATGTTTTCAAAAAGAACAATTATGCTCATACCATGTGCATCTGTCCATCCATTGCTTATATTTATTTATTTGTCTTGTATTCGGGATGTCCTTCTCATGGAATCTTTTTTTTTCATCCTGAGGTAATCCAAACTCTATTTTTGTTGACCATTATGAAAATATTTCTTCTATAATTAATACAAAATCAGATTTGTGAATGATAAATATATTTCATGAATATATAAATTTCAGAATACATGGTCTTAGAATGATACATGAGTTTTTGGTTGGCAATGCCATCAAATAAGGAATTCCTTTAGGTTCAAGTGTTACGCTATATCTGGTGTTTGTGGTCATCTGGTTTTCCTCAAGAATATATTGCCTATACTGATGATGGCTAATTGGAAGAATCATATTTTTTTTTAACTACATTTATTCTTGGTCAGAAGCATCTGATGTTCACTTCTTTATGTGGCCAAACTGTGATAAAAAAATTGGTCAAGATAAGCAAGATCAATTGCAACCAGTGACTGGATTCTTCATGTATCACATTTTCTGATTGTTTTCAAGTTCTATATTTGCTATTTGTCAAATTGTTGGTCGTCTTGCAGGCTTTGGAAAGGCTTACCAGACTATTTGAGGAAAGAGAAAAGGCATATGCCACTTCAGATGTAAAAGTTTCAGTGCAAAGTATATTCCATGTCCTGTTAGCATACGTGATATAAAGTTGTACGACTATATCCATATGTAGAGCTTAATTATTGTTATTTTCATTGCATCTTTGTTTTAACTTTTATATATAATCATAAATTTTTATCACTGAAAACAATTTGATAGTTGTCATAAATTGCAGAAATTGCAGGTAAAACTAGTTGTGAGGATGTCTTTGCTTTAAAACCTGCTGTTATTGCAACCGAGGTATTTTTATGTTTTTCTTTCTGGCTCCTTTATGCATCTTTTATTTTTTCTCCAAAAATATTTTAGCTTGTCTCTGTCTTGAGACAGAGTAGAGGTTGTGCCATTTTAATGACTTTACAAGTTCTTAATTGCCCTTTATTTTCCATCCTGTTTTTCATTGACTTGGGTTCAGAGCATTCTATCTTGTATACCTTTTATTTTGATTCTTAGTTATGTTTTTTTATCCATTGCTTCAACATCCCTTCATGAGTTAATCTGCAATATTGCTTTTGTTTCATTTTACACCTGTTTGAAATGACAACATATTAGTAGTTTTATGACGACTTAGAGTTCCAAAAAAATATCATCCTTGTATGTTTGCTCCCGTATTTCAATTTTTTGGATCACTTGAATTGCATACTAAATTTTTAGCTCTCTCTTTCTCTTTGAGTTCGAGTTCGAGTTCAACAAGGATAAAAACGAAGAGTACGCCTGCAAAGAAAAGGCTATAAGCTTTAGCATTAAGTTAAAAAACAGAAATAGATATACACATGTAAGTATCTACATCCAATGTTTGAAATTGCAAATTGATAAAAACTTAAAAGCATGTAATTATAAAAATTCATCAAAGATTCAAATCTTATATTCTGAAAAGCATGTCAAATAACATTCAGATTGTTCTTGAGCTGGAAGCGAGTGTGATCCAGAGCGAGTCCCACTAGGTAGCATGGAAGGAAAGTCATATTTGAAATCCCTAATGTGAAGTCAAGATGCCTGTAGAAATGGAATACAACATACTGCAACACAACTCCATTTCTACTTAATTTAATAAAATATACAATGTAAATAACTTTTAATTACAATGCATACACAGTGTACACAACATATATCAGACTACCGACACAGTATTCAGACAACCCAGTCTGCGAATAGGATGGCTTTCCGTTTTCAGACTACTAGCATTCACTGTACGCCCTGAATTCTGCACTATAAGGCTCGACGACTTTGCTGTACGGCGTTAGGCAATTGTATGATGTTCATTGTACTGCAATTCACTGTACAACAATGTCATTGTATGGCCTATAAAACCCTGTGTAACAGAACTTGAAAGAGTACAACCAACAGATCAAATCTAAACTACTGCAGCAATCATCAATGACAATACACACAATGACAATAACAGATGATGAATGAATATGAGTAGATCTTGCATTAACAATAGCCTATACGGTGAAATGCATACAACATTCTTCTTACATACATAGTACTAGATCCTATGCAAAATATCTCCCTCAATGCAATGTCTGTGCAAATGTATCTACTCTCTCATATGTGTGTTTGTACCTATTACCACGCCAACAACACACTTCATTCAACCACACACTTTGGCCAACAATCCGCTTCAGCCAATTATACACTTCGGCCAACCATAGGAATGAATGAGGGAAGGATCTTATTTATACAATTGAGGTAGTTGCATCCTCCAACTTACTAACCAAACGACACCTCAACATTTTCTTAAATAAAATTTGACATGCATGTGACTTACATTTACATTTCATTCCATGACTCACTTCATGACTAATGACTTATTTGTACATAACTAATCATTACACATCGTCACATATAATATTACATCACGACTTTATAATTTTAATAACTATATGTACCCACATTTCATATGTGTGTTTGTACCTATTACCACGCCAACAACACACTTCATTCAACCACACACTTTGGCCAACAATCCACTTCAGCCAATTATACACTTCGGCCAACCATAGGAATGAATGAGGGAAGGATCTTATTTATACAATTGAAGTAGTTGCATCCTCCAACTTACTAACCAAACGACACCTCAACATTTTCTTAAATAAAATTTGACATGCATGTGACTTACATTTACATTTCATTCCATGACTCACTTCATGACTAATGACTTATTTGTACATAACTAATCATTACACATCGTCACATATAATATTACATCATGACTTTATAATTTTAATAATTATATGTACCCACATTTCATCAAACACTTAACACAAAATGACAATTTATTCACTAATTACCTAGACATGTCAATTCGCCTGCCTACATCTATCCCCTCCAGAACAGGCGCAGTTCCTTCATCTGGGGCGAATCCTCTTCCCGCAGGCGAAGTCATACAGGCTAACATTTTAGAAGAGCCTCCTTTGGTTCAGGAAGAACAACTGGACCAGCACATGGAAGTCATAGATCTGGAAAAGGAGGATGAGGAACAGCAAAATAGGGGTGATCCAGCATCATTGTCACCCCCATCGTCAGCTCAGAAGGTACCCAAGCCCGAAGGTACATTTTCTTCTTCCCTTGCTCTTGAGCATTCGGTGACAGTTGTGCCCATTTCTGTAGTTGTTGCTTCCATATCTCCCCCATTTGGCATACCCATCACCTCCATTTCGCTTCCTGTTTCCCACTCCCCAGTCACTGATGCACCCTCTTCCTCTATTCCTGCTTCTACTGTTTCCCTTTCTTTCAGTTCTTTCGCATCTGGTCCTAACCCATTTTCGCTCCCCTCATCCTCCATTCTAGTAACTTCCACCACAGTCGTAAGTACGCAAGCTCCTCTTTGAGTGAGTGTAACTGCAACCGAAACCCTCACTTCCGCCCCTTTAACCGCTTTGGTTACATCAACCATTCTCGTTTCCACTTCTCTTCCTGAGCCAAAACTTCAGCAGTCTCGCTTTCCCCCTGCTCCTTTTCTTGAGTTGCAGGTGTTGACAGAATCGGAGCTAGACATTGTACCAAAACATCCTGTTGCGGCGAAGATGAGTCGAGCCCGAGGAGTCGAGCCCGATTAAGTGCATCTCAGTGGTTGAAAAGCCGAAAGAAGCTCAGGCTCCAGCGAAAGCGTTAAAGGTCGCTCTTGATCCTGAAACTATGGAGTCTCATACAGTCAAGATGATTCCCCAGGTCCAGAAGCCTCAAGGAGAAATGACTTCAAGTGATTTACTTATGAAGTCATTACAGAGGACCTGACGAAGATTGATACCACAGAAAAGTTGGGGAATATGCAGGTAGACATGAGCTCTCTTTACTTGCACAATGAACATTACAAGAAGAGTTTCTTCGAGGCCGAGGCGAAGATTGCCGAGGTGAATGATGCTCTGGCCGAAAGTAGAGATCAGCTGGAAATAGCAAAATCAGAGGCAGAGCACTGGCAGAAGAAGGCAGAAGAGTTGGAGAAAGAAGCCAAGGTCTACCAGACAGCTTGGGTAGGAACCAAAAAGCGAGTACAAGCCTTAACAGCCCAGCTTGAAGCTGTGCAGAAACAATTGGTTGAGAGAGCCACACAATTGGCACGTTTCTCCAAGGAAAAGATCAAAGAGACTCGCCGCCATTTATCGAAACATTGCATGACTTTGGCAGTGGATGCACTCAGGGTTCTCACGTACCTTCATGAGGCTCGGGTAGTGATTTTTCTTGGAGAGCGAACCTTGGAATATGCTGAAGAGAGGCTAGAACCAAAACTGGAAATGGCGCTAAAGATTCAAGCATTGGCGAATTCTGATTTCCAAGTTAAGCCGATGAGTGGGATGGATCGCAGTTGGTCCAAGGCTAGAATGACATTGCGCGGCTACTTTGCTCGGTTGGAGCTAGCAAGAGAAGCCCGAAAGATGATAACTATGTTTGAGCAGGAGTGTTGTGTTTCGCTCGTATATTTCGAGGTTCTAGCCGACGTTGGGTTTCCGAGCTTCGTTGACGAGCAGGATGAGCCATTGCCAACAAAAGAATTGAAAATGACCTGGCAAGCTTTCGTGGGGGATACTTTAGAAATTTATGGCTGGGAGGAGCCAATAACATAGGAACAAGCACTGCCTTGCATGGAGAGGCTCACCCGCATTGAATCTTCCTTACTGGAGCTACAGCAGAGAGCTAACCGCATTAGCCTGGATCAGGTTGAGACGCTGCGCTTTGTCATAGATTCGCTGAGTACATTCTCAGCATTCACAGATGATGCCTAGGCCAAAGCAGTTGTCGTGTATGAAGCTACAAGTGAGAGCCTCGTCAAGCACGAAGCCCATGTACGGGCAGAAGCACAGCAACAAGAAGGATAGGAGAAGCAGGCGCAGGAGACAAGAGAGAAGAAGCAGGCTGCAGCATCAAACGCTCCATCCAATACAACCGGCGGATCTGACGCAGCCAGTGACGCTAACAACTGAGCCCAATGGATGAAGTCCTGGGGTCGATTACATTCAGAAGAACTGAATACCCCGAGAGCCGCCAAAAGTGTTGGCAAATTTTGCCACACTAAATTTTGTTGTAAATTTTTTAAAGGAAAAGAACAAGATGAATAATGCAATTATGTCGTTTTTATTGTTTTAATGAAATATTTTGCTTCCTGTAAGCATTTCCATTAAAATAAAAACATTAATTTCGTTTTTGGAAATGCACTGTAAAATTCTCCTTGTAGAAATTAAAGGCGCTCATGCTCGAAACGTAAAAGGAAAAGAATTAATGCAAGGAACGTCTTCGGGATAGGTTCAGGCCAGTTGCAGAATAGATGAATTGATAGAAATCAACTATAACTTTGGTATTGTCCATTCAAGGTGAAAGCGCTAGAAAAATTAAAGTAAAACCGTTTTCGCCCCAAGGAGGGGCGAAAGTCCTTTGCGCCCCTCGTTAAGGGCGAAACTATCTTGATAAATAATTTCGCCAGTTGGAAGCGGAGAAAGAAAGAATGCGCAAGTAAAGGAGAAGTTAAAGTTAAAGTCGCCCCTGGAAATGGGCGAAAATCAGTTTTGCCCCTCTCAGGGGCAAAAATCCAATCAATAGCTTCTTCAGACCGAAAATAGGAAGGAGAATGAGGAGGGCACAGTCAAAGTCATTTTTGCCCCTTTCAAGGGCAAAACCCCAGTGAAATCAACTTTTGGAGCGCAAGCATGAGGATGACGTCGTTCAGGCATAAAAGGGGAAGTCAAAGTCAACTTCGCCCCTCAGAGGGGGCGAAAATCCAAGAGGAAACAACTTGAGGCGAAAGTCCCCGAAAATGCAGTCTTCTTGCTATCAAAGTCAACGTCGTCCCTGGAAATGGGCGAAAATCATTGTCGCCCCTTCCAGGGGCAAAATCAATTACTTTTTCCCTCCTTTGCAGAAGACGTTCTCTATATTTTTCGGGGCGAAATCACCCAGGAAGCAGGCGAAAGCAGGTTTAAGGGCGAAACTCATGTTTTGGACTGCCATTCGAACTAAAAGAAGTCAAGGGCAAAATCCATTAAAATAGAAAGGCGAAATTCAGGTTTGGAGGCAACCATCAACACAGTATTCTTCTCAGAAGCGCCATAACAGCAGATCTTTTCGGAATAGGCGAAGATTGATAAAATTGAATGCTTGGGGCAGCAAAGAGTCACGATCCAGAATTTCTGCAAGGGTTAAATGTTACGTCCTCAAATCCGGTGTGATCCTGATGATTTTTGAGACGCCTTCCGTCGACTTCCTTTTCAAAGCAGAATTAAATTTCGCTGATTTCAACCAGCAAGGGTAAGATTCCGAGGCGAGGCAGGGATGACTGTAATGGCGCCCAAGATTTAATATTCAAGCTCTCGATTTCCGTGTCTTTGCTGAGTCTCAATGCACCGACGCTTGGAACGTTCTCTCTATCGTCCATTTTTGTTGATTTTCCAAGCGCACTCCCTGAAAGCCGGATCGTTGTCCCTTGATGAATAATCTGATTCAAGCATCGCCATTACCGAGGAAGGAATTGTCGCCACGAATTTTTGATCAACCGACATTCTGTTGTGTCGTGCATTTAATGAAAGAGGCGAAATCCTCTATAAATACTAAGCATTTCAATGTAATAGAGGAGGATAGACATTCTGTAGAAAAATGCTTTAAGTTTTCTGCATCAATAGAAAGGTATTCGGCTTATGGTTCCTTTAATAGTCTTATGGTTGATCTCATTCTGCTTGTCATTTCTGCGTACGTTTGTCTCCACTATTAGCTACCTTTAAATTCGGCATCTGAATTTAATTGCTGCTGGTAAGGGAATGAACACTGAAATGTGTTTTAAATGTGGCCTTTGCAAACTGTGAGTAGTTCCTGTGCTTACCCTTTCTGTTTCATGCTAATTAGCACTTAATGTGATTTCTTGTTGTTAGTTTATCCCCACTACACTTTTCCGGCTTATAGCCATATTTCCCATCTCTTTCTGTCATTTCCCATTTCTTTCCTGTTACTCTAAGCTTTAAACTGGATTAGATTAGTAAGGAAGCCAGCCCTCTCTAGAGATTGGCCCGAAGGACATCTCTCTCCTTCGGCCTTTCAATGTTGGCCGGGTCTAGGGCGCACAAATAATAATATTTTGTACTTAGGCAGATTCATGACCAACATTGCCCAAGAGGCGCGTAGCCTTCTGGAGGAGATATAAAAAGTGAAATTTCTTCATTTCCTTCTCAGTCTTGTTTGCTCATTTCATGAAACTGGAGACTTTGGCCTGTGCAAGGGTTTCAAGCTTTGTGAGGACAAAATCCCTCTCAGAGAACATCATCTTCGAGTGTGAGAGATCACTCCTGGGTGATTCGGAGGCAGCTTCATACAGAGGTTGCAATTGTGCTTCAACGGAGAGTCGTTTGGAGATTATTGCAGATATTTTGGCAACATTTTTGGAGATTATTCAAGGAGAAATCAGTGGAGATTATTTGCAGATCATTTGTTTTCATTTGCAGCAGATTTTTGTAGTATTGGCCGTACCACACTAGGGTTTCCAGCCCTACCTTTTTGCTCACAGCTCTCAACGAAGACATCAAATCATTCTGGGTATTTTGGTGCTGGAGATGGCATGCCTGGGCAACCCTTTGTGGTGATTTCGAGCATTTTTGGAGGTGTGCACATTTTTCTATGTTGGTCATACCATTCCAAGGGGGCCGTACAGTTTGGGGTTGCATTTTTAGCAGTGGCGCTATGGTTTGAACTTTCTGGGTTTGGCTTCAGGGGATTTCAACATTTGGGTTGGCATTGTTATCTTGCATCTTCGGACTATATGACCATTCCATGTACCTCTAAATCCCTCTTGTTAATAATATATGATATTTCATTTCAGTTCAACCTTTAGTTTATGTTCATTTCATTTCTTTTTCTGCATTCTCATTTCTTGCAAGCAAAAAACACAAAAAAAACATAAGACAAAAAAAAAGCGCAAAAAGCAAAAAAGCAGAAAGGCAAAACAGCAAACAGGGGTGGGTTATTACAATAAATTGGCATATTGTGTGGACTGGATATAATCGGCAAGAGGAGCAGCAGCCGGAAACACCCCAAAGCCAAGGGAATCATTGGAATCGACAACAGACAGAATCGATCTATGACGATGATGACCCAACAAGTGAGGGTACCCGTAGTCATCGACAGGAGGAAGCATCGGCAGAGACATTGGAGGTCCGCATAGGCATTGCTATGCGCTTCACACGACACCGGTGACACGTGGGAAAAGGAAAAGTAAATATATATAGATAATAAAGACAAAATAAGGAAAAAGACGAAATTAGAAGAGGGCAACAATTGTGTGCAGGGTGGCGAGGAAGCGCACATGCAGCATTTGGAGCATGCAGTGGCAGTTGCTGGATGGTTGCATGGGCGACAATGGCAATGGGTGGAAGGTTATAAATAGGACGGCCAAGGGAAGGAACACTCATTGTTTGTAGAGTAGATTGAAGCATTTGCACAGGTACAAAGCCAAAGCTGGAGATTTGCTAGCAGAAAATTACTTGTGTATTAGTAATTTCCACACAAAACGAAGGACACCATAAGCCGCAGACAATCGGCAAATAGTAATGCTTCATGGAGATTTGCAGAAGTTAACCATGCATTTGAAGGGTATGTCTACTACAATATTCGCAGTTGGACACAATGAGGAATGATTGCAACCAAAATGCAAGGAAAGGCGGAGGAATAGGCCATTGAAAACTAATTATTCATGACTACGAGGAATCACCAGTTGTTGTCATATTTTTTTTGCCGCCAACAGGCAAATCTGCCGCCAAGCCAGTCAATTGGAAGTCACCGTCAGACAAGTCGGCTGGAAGCTATCATTAGACACATCAGCTGGAAGCTACTGTCAGGCTGGGAGTTGCCTTCAAGCAAGTTGGCTGGGAGATTGTCATCAGGGACGTCGACTAGGAAACTATTGTTAGATAGATCGACATGTTGTAGTGTCGTCATATATTGGAAGTAGCAACAAAGGAGGAAGCCGCCATAGGATTACAATAGTTGTGCAGTTTAAGCCGAAGTTTGAATAGGATGAGTCGAAGTCGCCAAAGCCAGATCAGAGTGACTAATTCAAAACAATTTGGAGGTGAAAGAGCACATGGAATTTCACGACAGGAAGCACCACCGGAGTCAGTATCTGAAAAACGACTCTGACACCACCAGGAATACTCCCGCACTGGAGGGGAGGCACGCGGACAAGTACAAAATCCCTAGCAGGGGCGAACTCAAGGAGAGCAAATGTGCTTACAAATAGTAGTGCCAAAACCAAAAGAAAAGGAGGTACGACAACCTAAGAAAGACCAGATACCCCTTAAGGATATTACTTGGATCCATGCCACTGGGGATTATTGCAGGCAGTGGTGGGAGAAAACACCACCAAAGGATGCACTCAAGCAAAAGATCAAGGAGGCCGGTGTACATTTCATCCTGCAAGTTCCTAATTTTGATAAGGAATTTTATAAGGAGTATTTGTTGTAGATGTTGTTAACATATGATCCGACCAAGCATACCAGTATAGTGCAGGTGGGCGATAGTGAGATACGAGTGGTATTTTCAACCGAAGTATTTAGAAGAACATTCAAATTGCCGAAGGGTGGACAACCTGTAGTAAATGAACAAGTCGACCCCAAGAAAAGTCAATAATTTTTTCAGAGTATCACGACTCTGAAGGAGGAACTAGATGCTCTGATATCACATGGAATTTGCGGGGTCAAAAAAACTCAACTGTTGGATAAGGAACTCTAGTGCATTATGAATGTACTAATGGCTACTCCAAGTAAAAAGCAAAGAGTGAAACAACGGTTCAACAAAGCCTCGCTTGAAGAAGGGCTAGTCGAGGAATCAGAAGGAGAGGAAGCTACACCACAGGTAACGGAAGTTGCAACACTAGTAAAGGAAGTTGCCCCACCAGCAAGGAAGAGGAGGAATTTTGTGCCACCATTACCATCGCTATCACAGTTGCCAGAATCCGTTTAAAGAGTGACAGCAGAGAAAATCGCCAAAATTCAAGTTGTGGTGCGCGAGATTGAGCAAACATTGCAACAAGCACAAACCATACCACAACAAAAAGTGATGGCAATACCAGAGGAATATTTTGAGATCCCATAACCTCTTAAAGCAGACCACCAGAAGGAACAAGTAATGTTGTTCATTTTTTCACCTACAAAATTTTTGGCAAAAGCACAAGTTCCTGAATCCTTGGCGTCATTTGTTGTACCCTCATAATGTTGGTATGAGAAGACCTTAGTCACGCAAACATAACGAGCTCATTCATTTGAAGAAATGCTTGCAACTGTAGAAGTGGAGGAGATGGGACGAACTGTAGACCCAAAAACAGCGAAGGAGGCAAAACAGGAAAAGAGGAGTGAAGAATCAACACCACTCGAAAAGGTAGAAGTAGGTCAGCTGGTGGGAACACAGTTGAATCCTATTACAGTGGAGGAAGGACTAAGCGATGAGCAACAAGAAGTGATGACAAAACAAGAAGAGAATCCACAACAAAGAATACCTCAAAGGGAATCGGTACCAACTACGGGAGAAAGTAGTCAATCATATTTACCTTCGGATCAACAAATGATTACAGAAGGGAAAGCGGCTAAGAAGACAATTGACCTTTCAAGGAAAGGGAAAGGGCCAAAGGTAATTTCTGAAGAAGATGAATTCGGGACACACATAATGCTAGAAATGCCTAATTTTCAAGATCCATTGGAATTCGGGACACACATTAATCAACAAGCGGTTGCTTGTTTCACCAAGCTTACCCAAGTTATGGATGAAGTTTGAAGTAGGTTGTGTCGGACAGTGGAAACAATGGCAATTAATGGCAGAAGAGGAGCTGAATAAATTGGTACAATGGGCTGGAAAAGGCAATTGGTGGACAGATATTTCTAGCATTTACCAAGAACAGCCATGGTATTTGCCCACTAAACATCTCAATACTATGGAAGAAGTGGAGAAACTGCCTGAAGGGACGCCGACACTCTACCTCAAACCTTCTCAAGTGTATATAGTGGGACACACTACACAATACTCACACATCTTCTTGGAGCATGACAAGACGAAGGTCACAAGTGGAATTGGTACCCGAGTTATTCCCAATGTATAGCCAAATCAATTTTGTAGCACATTTGCTGTATTGGCTAGCTGAGGGGATCAATCAAATTCACATGACTAAAAGAATTTGGTCCAAAGATTGCAAGACATGGAAGGATAACTCCAGCTAACAAAGGAAAAACTGTAGGAAACAGAACATAAGTTGGATAATGATGTGACTCAGCTGCAGGAAACTATGGAACAAATTCAGGTAAAGCATAAGGAACTATAGGACCTTCATGCACAGCTCAGGGACAGGGAGCGGATTATTGTTGAAATGGAAGAGAAACTGCTGCAATAGCAATCGGCAAAGGCGTTATTGTTGCAATAGAATGCAGAGTTATTGGCTCAGAAAAACCAGCGCTAAAATATCTTGTTGAAGGAGTTGGAAGAGGCTAAACAAAAAGAGGAGGCATTGTTCAGAGAGTTGGCTCAGATGCAACAGCCTGAAGCAGCTCTCAAGACTGAATTGGAACAAAGGAAACCGACATCCTCTACTCTAACACAATAGAGAATGAAGGACCTCTTTGTCAGATGTGAAGAGGAACTTTTGAAACAGTTGCAGGCAATGGAGGATAAGGCCAATGCATATGGAGTAGAATGGGCTAAGTATTACAATTATGCAAAGAAGCTTCGTGATGAACAAGAAGCTTTCAAACTTTGTGTTCAGGAATTGGAAGGACTTCAAGCATCAGAGCCAAAGGAGGCTGAGACCCCAACAGAACAACGTAGGAAGTCGCTGAGGACATCGACCAATGTAAAGGGGAGGAATAGATGTAGACAGCAATTCTAAGAAGAAATGAAGTGTTTGTCAAAATGTCTACGCATTCAAATATTGTAATTGTTTTTACATATACATGGCATGCAATATAGTCAAAGATGTGTAAATTGGTCAAATGTAATGTCATTAAGGTAATTAGCAATGTTAATGCAATGTAATCAAACGTATGTAATCAGCCATCATTGCAAGTGGTTAACTGTTTTGTTAATCACATTGTTAAGGCTGAGTTGAGAAAGTAGTTTTGGTAGTTGAGGCCTGGTTGGTTACAGTAACTACCAGAGCCACACTATATATAGAACCCCCTTTCATTTTTTTTGGATATCCATTGCATGAGGAGAGCAACCATTGTAAAGGAGAGACGTCAGACTGGTAGTGTTGTACGTGAGATTGTTGCAGTCATACGACTGGGATGTATTTATCTCCATGATAATACAAGAACACCATTTTGTGCCAATTATGTCTTCATGTATGTGCGTAGCATGTTAGATTTCTATGTTGTGTTACAGTGTTGCAGGAAGGAGCGATCAGATGGAACTGAGGAGGCTACCAGTTACAGGAACCGATGCCATCTAGACTGACCAAGGGGAGCCGACACAAGACTTGTCACGCTTGGAACCGACACAAGACTTGCCATCATGCTTGGAGCCAACACAAGACTAGCCATCACACTTGGTTCCGACATGGAGCATGTCGTCATGCCATCCTGTTGAGGTGTCGACATACCGTCTTGCCATCATAAGAAGCCGACATGTTGTCATTAGCCATCTGACATCAGCAGTTTCCATTACGACTAGTGTTGTCTTGGAGCAAGTCGTCACAAGCTACCCGTTAGGATACTTGTCGTCTGAGTAAAACTAGCATAGGGAATATTGAGCCGACATTGACATGTTCTCCACCATGTATTGCCAATTCTCCTTCCATTAAACTGTCATTCCCTCGTCTCGGGAAGTCCTCACCACTATCTACATACATTGTGATTTTAGACCTTCTAAGAATACTTACTAAAAATAGCAATGTTATTTTGGCAGTTACTATTTTTAGTAATGGTCTTGAAAAAGTGTTTGGGTTCTATATATAAAAACGATCACCTCGAAAAGATGATTACAATGGACTAGGTCTCAAGATGACGTTTTTCAGCACCCCAAAGTTATTTTTATTTTTATTTTTATGTTTACTTTTTATAGTCAAGTGTCATTTGTTTATCTCCTAAATCCTTTTTCACCTAGAAAAGTAATTGTATTCTTTGTTCCCGAACATTGTCTTGTCTACTATTATTGGTCTAACAACTATCCTGGCAGACTCTGTTTTGACTGTTACTGAAAATTGCCCTGTTTGATACTGTTCCCAACTGTAACTGATGACTTCCCTAGTAGACTCTGTCTTGACTGTTACTGATTTCCAACAGTTACCTTCATCTAATACAATATAATCAATTCGGTGATAAGTGGTCTCCTTAGTATGCTCAATTCCGTGGTTAGGGTTCTTGAGGTTTGATGGTTGATGTTAGGGTTTGACATATGACATAAACAGGGTAACTCTAGGCCAAGGTGTGCACTGCCCATAGCCCCTTGTTATACCGCAACGACAAACGATAATGCTCAGACCAATATTTCAGGCTACTACTCAAGGAGGATTTCACACATACCCTTGAGCACACTCTTTGCCTCTTCGATAGTACAAAAGGGTAATCTCCTCAAGTGATGTGCTCGATGCACTATGGATAGATATACAGTTGAAAAGCTTCCTATGGCTAAAGGTTTCTCCTAATCCTAAGGGGGTCTTCCTATATACCCGAAGATACATGGGAACTCAAGTTCGTATACGGGTGTTGTCTGAGACCCGGGTATTGGAGTCTGATCACCCCTCACTTCACTAGATGCTTTATGGGCAATCTAGCTTAGCCAATAACAATAGCTCCTCCGTGATATTTTAAAATCCCTGACACAAGGTTTCTAACTTATTAAACTAGAACAGGAAAAAAATATGGCTTGATTTTTTTTTGCAGTCATTACAGTAAATAAAAAAGGAAAATTATACCTAACAGGTTGGAAATTGTAGAATAGGAACTGTTGCAATCACAGTAGGACACGGCCCTGGAAAGTGCTTTGATAGCACTTATTAGGAACCTTCCAATTAAAATAAGCACATCCACATAAATATTGCAATAAATACAAGAAATCATGAAATGAACAAAAATATTTGTATATGAAATGGAAATGCAAAAACTATATTAATCACGCAGAATCGCAATATGAAATTGTGCGCCCTTTGAGGGGGAAACCTCCTAAACAGAACTTCAATACAATATGCAACATGAGATACATCCATCTATGCCCCCTTGCCTTTTTAAAGACTCTTCATAACTTTAACCCTAATGCTCAAGGGTCAGTTTCACATGCCAGTGGAGACCCGAGCTAGAATCTTCTACTAAAGAAACAATTACATTCTTTATATCATTAGTATGGGGTCCCACTTGTCTAGGCGCCTCAAGTACCACATGCATGTTACAAAACAATGCATAATATCACTAGGATGGGGTCCCCATGTTAGAAAGGGGGTCTTTACATTGTAATGTTAGGATAGGGTCCTAACAGAGAGAGTGAGTGACTGTGTGTGTGTGTGTGTGTGAGAGAGAGAGAGAGAGAGAGAGAGAGATGAAAAATTCCTTTGTTACTTCGAGGGGGTTTCATATGCCAGCTACTCATACTGGTTGGGTTGGAAATCCCTTTTACCTTTTGTATGATACATATAGATACTAACTAAAAAGAAACAAATAATTCATAGAAAGTCAATGAATTTTTTTTATTTTGACTAGGTACATCAAAAATTGAAAGGAATGAGGATTGAGTGACAAGAGTTGTCAGGCCATGAAATTGAAGATTCAGACAAAGCACACAAAACTACCATCAGTGCCATTAATATAGATGCATGAAAAATAGACACAGCTAAAATGCTATGGATGATAATACAAAATTGGACGTAGAACGCAGGAAGAAGGAACAATCATAAAATTGACTCAAAATTATAAATTTCTCACATCCAAGAAACAACTGTTTTTTGGTTTTTATCTTGCAAAACAGTCAACTCGCTTGTGGCCTAGTCAAAACAGCAGAATTGGAGGCAACAAGGCCCTAAAAGACATCAAGCAAAGGCCAACAACCCAATCAAATGTTCTAGTCAATGCAGGCAAGTTTGATGATTCTATAATCAATTGCTATGATGTCAGCAGTGCTATCTGTCCTAAAAATCCTCTTTACTGTCCTTGGAGTCTCTGCTGGTCAAAGGAAGAATCCAACTTAAATAAGGTCATTAATAAGGTGCATTGATTATTTTCACATTTAATACTTGGGGAAAATAGGGCTGATGTGACACTTAAGTCAGCTATCAGGCCCCAACAAATGTTGCAGTAAATGTTAAATTGACCAGAGAAAAAAATCATTTAATACCTGAACATTCTCAAAAACCATAGTAAATACAATGATGATTTGAGTGATATTGTCAATAATTATAGATAATGATGTCATTGATCTCTTCTAGGGGCTTGTTTGTACTTTATGTCTTATCTTCAGTCTTTCCTCCAACAGTTTAAACATGCAATTGAATTCTCTCCTTAGTCTGAAGGTTTCTGGGACAAATATCACATAGAGCCCTAGCTATCAATGTGATAGTCACAGCTATGCAAGTCTATAATGGCATCCTTAGCCAATCAACCGACTAATAAGTAATCAACAGATCAAACAGGTATCTTCAAACAGTCGACGAATTCATATTATTTATAATATAAAGATCTAGTTTCTTCACTCTGTGATCATTGTATGAGACTCATCCCTTGACTATTTTAATGCAACATTTGGTAGTGGTAGTTGTTGGTTACGAATCTGCCATGAGGAAAGGATTTTGGGTTAATGCGCCCAGATTCGCCCACCAGCATGAAATGCTGGAAGGAAGAGATACCTTCCGAGCCAATCTCCGGAGAAGGCCGGCTCCTTTTGGGGGTTTTCTGATTTAAGCTAAGAGTACAGGAAAGAGATAAATGAACAGAAAGGAATTTACAAATATACGTGGAGGTTGGTGGGGGGAACTAACAGTACGGGAACACACCAATTACTGCTACTTACTGCATTATAAACACAAAGCATGACTAAGAACTGCAAAATCTATGTGTACTTCCGATACCTAAGCAATGTATGCACAGCTTCAATGATCCCCTAGCAAACATTCCCTACAAGGAACTAACAGTACGGCAATGCATCAATCACCAGATATGTACACTGACATGGGTAGAAAGCAAACCTAGAGATATCAGAGCGTGTATATGTGTGACGTAGAGAATTTAACCGACAGCTTCAATGGCTCCGTAATAGACATTCCCTACAAGGAACTAACAGTACGGGAGCGCATCGATCACCAGATACGGACCAGCAATGTAACACATAACTGATGGAACTGCTACCACATCTATTCTATGTATCCTTTACATCTATGAAGTACAGAGGGTGCTTTAAACAAGCAATGCTAAAGGCACCTGATCACCAAATGCTGAAATGAATCAACGAGCCGTGACACAGGTTAGCCTTAGGCATGAATATAAAGAAAGGCAACATAAAAAATAGAGACAGCAGAACAGAACCAGGCATACAGATTATATTTATAAGCAGAAGCACGGTTACAATGGGCACAGTGGTTCCCTAACAGACATTCCCCTTCCACCCTTTACAATGAATTCATGGTGGGTCTTTATAGCCCGAGTCCCTCCCGTTACATTAATGGGCACAAGGTCCCAGTCAAACAATAGCTGACAAAAGCGGCGAAAGAGCTGCAAATGCCGACCTTTTGTCGGACCGGACCGTACCCGCAAAGATGGTCTTCCCGGAAGCCGGACAGCCTTCGTGGCGGTGTGTTGGTCCGAACTTTACTCGGCAAATGATGCGGGTAGTCGGAGCGGTAGAACCTCCAATCGGCTTTAAATGAGGTCACCGGCATAGGCAAGTGCAGCCCATGCTCGTCCTTTTGCTCGACATGTTTCGGCCCAAATCCCGGAGCTGGACACTTGTCGTGTGATGGATGATCTTGTGTGACACGTGTCTGCCTTAGAAGGCAGTTCGTCCAACTTCGCTTGGGATCAGAGCGTCTCGGGTTGCGCGGGCAGAGAACAGTGCAGTCGGGAAGGCCTTCATGCCTTGGTCAAATTCTGAGTTTGTCTCCCCACTGCGCACCTGTCAAGGGCGCACTCCGACTTCGCTGCGAAGTCGGACTGCGCACAGGTGAAAACTGGTGTCTGCCGCCGTACGGACTTGCTCCAGCACTTATCATTCTTCTGTCAGCCTGCCAGTTGCAAGGTGCGCCCAGAAAAGAGGGCGAAGTCAGACTTCGCAACAGAACTGGGTGAAGTGCGCACTTCGCACCAAAACTGGGCGAAGTGCGAACTTCGCACCCAAACTGGGCGAAGTGTGAACTTCGCACCAACACTTAGCCATTTTTCAGGTAACTTGCTGGAAAGTTAAAAAACCAACTGGGGGACTCCGAGAAAGGGGGGAAAGAAAGAGAATGCGGGAAAGAAAAGGAAAGGAGAGAAGAAGGAAGGAAAATAGAGGAAGAGGGGAAAAGAAGAGCAGCACTGTTACAAACTCGAAAACATTGCACCCCGTGCAAAATGTGACAACAGTAGTATTTTTCATACACAAAATTATTTATTCTTGACCACAAATGTTACAAAATGTTTTACCTAGATACCTGTGTAAATTGCAAGAAGAAATTTTTTGATACATTATCATACCACGTCCAAAGACTAGTCTTCCTTGGCGTTCATCATCAATAAGGAACCACTAGTTTGGGACTCCAGCCAAGTCATCTCAACCATCTAGCCCAAAACATAGACTAACAATAATCACATTCAAAGCACTTACCATTAATTAAACTATCTAACAAATGTCCAATCCATGGGGATAATGTGTGGCCATCTCCTATGAAAAATCCATCATGAAATGACTTGCAAACATCCAAATAATGGGGATAATTCTCACTTCACCAATCCATTAAAATATAGACATAGGACTATTTACAGGCATTTACTACCAGGACAAGTTAAAAATGCCCTCCAAGAGCTCTCAATATCAGCACGTGTAACTCAAATGTTGCACTCTTGGCTATGTAATAATACTTAAACCATATTAATCTTATGGTCCTGTTGCCACATTTTGCACGGGGTGCCATGTTTTCAGTTTCTGTAAGTGAGCTGCTCTTTCCCTTCCCTCCTCCTCCTCTTTTCCCCTTCTCCATTTCTCCCTTTCTCCCTCTTCCTTGCAGTTTCATTCCTCCCTCTTCCCCTTGAACTTCCCCCAGTAAAGTTTCCAGCAAGTGTTCCCTGAAAATGACTAAGTGTCAGGGCGCAACCCGACTTCGCAGCGAAGTCGGAGTGCGCCCTCCAGTTGGAGCGCAGTAGGGAATGCGAAGTGCGCAGCAGACAGGAAATGAGCGAAATTTGACTAAGTGTCAGGGCGCAACCCGACTTCGCAGCGAAGTCGGGGTGCGCCCTTTTCCTGGCGCACTTGGGAAGCAGTATGGCAAAAATTAAGCTAAGTGTTGGGGCGCAACCCGACTTCGCAGCGAAGTCGGGCTGCGCCCTCTGACCGGTGCGCAGTTGGGCAAGCAAGCCCAGAAATTGACTAAGGCACGGAGGCCTCCCCAACTGCGTTGTTTTTCACCTGCGCAACCCGACAGCGCTCTGATCCTGGGCGAAGTTGGATAAACTGCCTTTCAAGGCAGCCATGTGTCACTCATCAACATCCGACAAGTGTCCAACCTCGGGATTCGAGCCAAGACATGACCGGGAAAAGGACAAGCATGGACCGCACTATCTACGCCAACTGCCACCATTAAAGCTGATGTGAAGTGCCATCTGCCACAACTACCCGCATTCCCGCTGATTTGAAGTTCCACCCAACACGCCGCCACGTAGCTGTACAGCTTTCAGGGAGACCATGCTGCAGGTACAGTCCTCGCCGACAGAAGTCAGCATCAGCAGCTCCTCTGCCGCTTTTGTCAGCTAATGTCTAGTCTGGGACTTTGTGCCCGTGATTGTAATCGGGGGGAACTTGAGGCTATAAATAGCCATGCAATTTCATTGTAAAAGGGGGAAGGGGAATATACTGCTAGGGAACCATTGTAGCTGTGCGTTTGCCTCTAATACAAGATACATACTTGGCTCTGCTTCTTGTCTCTGTCTTGTATGCTGCCTCTCCTTGTCATTTCTGCCTCATGTTTCTTATTTCATTGCTTACTGTTGTACTGAACTCTGGACTCTGGTATTTGATGATCAAGTATTCCTGGAATGCATAGATAGAGGATACATAGGATGAATGATAGCTGTAGTTTCAATGTGTGTTTTGTATAGGAATGTTGTTAGTAGTGGTGATTGATCGTTGTCGTGCTGCTTATTCCCCCCACCCAACTCCAATCACATTTGGATTCTCTTTCCGCATTTTTATCTCTTTCCCTGCACTCTTATCTTAAAACACTAAAACCCCACGGGAAGCCGGCCTTCTCCGGAGATTGGCACGGAAGGCATTCCTTCCTTCCGGCCTTTCAATCGGTGGGCGAATGCGGGCGCATTATACCAAATCCTTTCCTCATGGCAGATTCGTAACCAACAGTTTCTCTGGCACGCCCGGTGGGACATGGTAGTTTCCCACCCCCAAACAGAATCGAAGCACGGGTGTTCGCTTCATTGCTTGTTAAAAATCAGAGCACCTGGCGACTCTGCACGTACCTGAATACTCTCTGAGTCCGTAAAGACCGGTCCTAACGCCTTCATGCAAACAAGAAGGTGGCGAGCAAGGAATCCGGGAAACCCGCCTGACTTCTACGAAATCGACATTGACGCTCCAGGCGAGCGCGTCAGGCTGGCTGATCACCAAGCTCGCGAAGAAGAGCCTGAAACTGAAATTGAAGAGGCCGAGGCTGAAGAGCAATCTACATCCTCGGACAGTTCCGATACCGAGTACACTACCGGAGGAGAAGAAGACATGGCTGCCCAGCAGAATGATGATGACCTCTTCCCGGCGGTGGACTCTACGGGGCCCTTGGCCCTAGTCGGACAACAAGTTGTGCCCCCCGCTGCCTTAAAGTCTATCCCTACGTATGACGGCTACGGCAAGACGGCGTATGAACACATCCAGGACATTTTGGCCCTGGCTGCGCTACATTCCATCACTGACGAAGGTGTGAAGACCCGTCTGCTGGCCCTTTCCCTAAGGGGAAAGCTTCTCTACTGGTGGAGATCACTGCCAGAGGGATCTATCACGGGGTGGCGACAATTGGCTGGTAGGCTCGTGAAAGGATGCAACGAGTCTGCTGATCCCTCTTCTTTGTTGCATCAATTTCAAAGCATCCAGAGACACCCCCAAGAGGAGGTGTCGGACTTCAACATCAGGTTTGCGAGGTCTTGGAAACGAGTACCTCGCGAACTCCGACCTTCAGCAGGTCAGGCTGCACACTACTACCTGAGGTCCTTCAACTCAGACATTTGCCTGCTGCTGAAGATAGCCAGAATAGACTCATTCCCTGCTCTGTACGAGGCTGCCCAGCAAGCTGAAATGGATATCATTTCCATAGGCAGACTCCCGCACAGGGTACAGCCGCCCATTTACCCAGACTTTCCACAGTCCCAGTACCCATCAGCTTCTGGTACAATGTCGTCCACTTCAGGACAGCAACCCCAGCAGCAATGGAACCCGGCGCCGGTCGTAAACCCTTACGGCCCACCACAAATTCACTATCCGCCTCCTCCTCCGCATTATCCAGCACTCCCTGCTCCCCCGCAGTATGCACAATATTCTACACCTCCTCCATTGGCTGCATTACCTCCTCCAGCTCAGTTGCCGCCTCCTGACAATGATATTCAGAATAAAATCCTCCAGGAGGTACGGGCTCTGGCCTCTGGATATCACACCATGTCCAACGACATGACCATTCTAAAGAAGAAACAAGCCCAGATGGACCTTGTTCCAAGGAGGCCATATCCGCCCCCGACACTGACAAAAGATCAAGCCCCAGAACGGCGAGATCAAAGGCGCCCCCTCCGAGAAATGCTGCCATCGAGGACCAACCTGGTACTTCTGACCAGGTCAACTGGTGCACTACGTGCAATGACCCGCATTCGGAGGATGACTGCACACTGCATCAACACTACCTCCAGACCTTGGCCGGCAGCGCCATAGAGGACGAAGAACTCTACATGATCCTGGACGACGAAGGCAACTTTGCCGTCCCAGAGGAAGATCTGTTGCCGCCTCCTGCCAAGGAAGACAGAAAGTCTGCTGAAGCCGCTGCAAAGCCCTTGAAGGTATACGCCCGAAGAGATAAGGCGCAACCTGCTGGGCTACCACCTGACAAGAGGCTGTGGCCTTACACAGCCAAAGAGAAGACTCCCGCAATCAAGCCTCCCGTAGCGAAAGCTCCCCCGGCTAAAGCTCCCGCTGCTCAGCCTCCAGCTGAAACCAAAGAACAAGCTCAGGAGAAGCTGAGATATCCGTCTTTGACCAAGAGACAGAGAGTTGAGGCCACTCAGCAGTACCGGACGAAGTATGAGCCGGCAAAAGAAGCGGAAGGAGCTAGCACCTCGGGCTACAGCATAGTAGACGAGCTGAAGAGGACCCCCGCAAGAATCAGCATGTATGATGCTCTTCTGCTCCCAGGCCAAGTTGATCTGCTGCAGGAATCTCTGAAAAACATGAAAAATGGCAAGCAGATACAGCCTGCTGTCCTGGTTCAACCTCTGACAGTCTCAGCCACTGGGAAGAACAGACCACCTCCCTTCTATCTGTCATTACGGATGCAAGGGTACATAGTGCACAACTGTATGGTGGACTCTGGAGCTTCCACGACTGTTATGCCGAGAGCCGTCTGCGACGAGATCGGGATGGAGTATACAAGGAGCAGCCAAGGCGTGCTGCAACTGGACGGCACCCCTGTCAAGACAGTCGGTGTCATTAAAGACATCCCTATTCGGCTGCACAAAGCTCTCGACATCGTGGTCATTCAAGAGGTCGTGGTTGTCGACTTGGAACCCTACTTCGGCATGTGTCTCTCCAGGGAGTTCACTGCGAAGCTGGGAGGGTATCTGTCTCTAGACTACTCACACATGGAAGTGCCCTTCAAAGGAAGGAGACTGAAAATCTACAACGAGAAGCCTTCCACTTTCCTAGTAGAGAAGATACCCGGGGAAGAGTCGCAAGACTGCATGGTCCAGCTGACGGAGGAAGAACTGGTGGTGGTGGATATGACGGAGCAAGCTCTCGAGCTGCTGCAAGTGGAAGATGAATTCTCCTTGCGGGACTTCAACGCCGTGATCGAGACCGAGCAAGGCTGCTACACCGTCATCCAGCTTGAGAGGCTTGACAAGTCGGCCAAAAGAGAAGTGGGACCTGCACCAGAAAAGCTGTGGAAGCTTTTCTTTGACGGCGCACGATGCAAAAATGGCGCCGGTGCAGGTGTACTTTTGGTTTCTCCGACCGGGATCCAGAAGGACTACACCTACAGGCTGGCTTGGAGCTGTACCAACAACGCGGCGGAGTACGAAGCCCTGTGCTTGGGTTTGCGAAAAGCGGAGAGGTTGGGGATTAAGCATCTGCAGATCTTTGGCGATTCAGAGCTGGTGTGCAACCAGATTACGAACAAGTGCGCCTCCAAGAAGCACTACCTCAAGGCGTACCGTAATCGGGTCTGGGACCTGATGGAGTCGTTCGACTCATTGAATGTCAAGGCTATATCACGTGAGAAAAACAAGCATGTTGACATTCGGCGTCTGTTGGAGCTAGGTACGTTCCGGCTGATGACACTGTCCAGAAGCCGAAGCCGGTTCGTACCATCTACGAGCCTTCTGTGCTCGATAAAGACACCCACTGGCAGGTGTTTGACTGTGACGAGGAAATCGTCACATTTTTGGTTAACGAAGCGTGTTCAATCGAAGGTAGAGACCCTGATGACGAGCAATATGAGGGGTTGATACAGCTAAAAAATAATCATGTCCCAAAAGGACTGATTACACTTGAGAGTCTATTTGATCAGAATGACAGAGCAATATCGCACCGGATCAAAGTAGACCCGAAGCAGTACGCCGACCTGGAGCTTGAACCTGGAAAAACAATTAAGGTCGGGACAGACTGCACCACAGAGGAACTTGAGCAAATCAGAACATTGTGCCGAGAGTTCCCTGACATAGTAGCCTGGTGCTACCAGGACTTGAAGGGGTATGACAGAAATATAATCCAGCATACCATTGAGCTAGAAGATGGTGCCAAGCCATTCCGGCTGAAGCAGAGGCTGTAAATCCGAAGATCGAAGCCATGATGAAGGCCGAGCTCCTGAAGATGCTGGAAGCCAAGATCATCTACCCCATCAAGCATTCATCCTGGGTTGCGAACTTGGTTCCCGTGAGGAAGAAGAACGGAGACATTCGTCTCTGTGTAGACTTCAGAAATCTGAATCAGGCCTCCCTCAAGGACCATTATCCGCTTCCCCAGATTGACCAGATCCTCCACATAGTTGCTGGAGCGCAAAGATTCTCCCTCCTAGATGGCTTTTCTGGGTACAACCAGATCTGGGTCAAGGACGAGGACCAGCATAAGACAGCGTTCACCACCAAATGGGGAACGTTCGCCTATCAGCGCATGCCTTTCGGCCTATCCAATGCTGGCGCCACATTCCAGAGAGCCATGGACCTGGCCTTCCGAGAGCTGCTCAACAAGATCATTGTCATCTACTTGGATGACATGACTGTATTCTCTCACAAGAGAGAGGACCATGTTCCCCACTTGCGGCAAATATTTGAGAGATGTCGTGAATTCGGCATTTCCATAAACCCGAAGAAATCTGTCTTCGCGGTAAAAGAAGGTAAGTTGTTGGGGCATGTCATCTCCGAGAAAGGCCTAGCCGTGGACCCTGATAGAGCAGAAGCCCTCCTCCGTTTGCCCGCTCCAGTTGACAAGAAGGGGCTACAGTCCTTCTTCGGCCAAATCAACTTCGTGCGGAAGTTCATACCGGACTTCGCACAGGTAATCAAGCCCATGGCCGAACTGTTGAAAAAGAATGCTGAATTCTTATGGACTGATGAGAGGAGGCAGGCCTTCGAGGAGATCAAGGCCCGCATTGCACAAGCTCCGGTGTTGATAAACCCGGACTACTCCAAGGACTTCATCCTGTACGCGGTGGGAGAACCCGAGAGTTACGCCGCAGTCCTGACCCAGAAGGGAGACGATGGCGAAGAGCGCCCCATAGCGTTCTTGAGCCAAGTGATTCAGCCGCACGAAGAAAAGTACAACTTTATAGAGCGGCAGGTTCACGCGGTCATGAAGTCTCTCCGAAAGTTCAGGCACTTCGTCTCCCAGAGCCGGACAACTGTCTTTGTGATACACCCGGACGTCCGAAGCTTCATCATACAAGGGGAGCCGGGTCACAAGAGAGCAGGATGGATTGCTAAAATCCAGGAGTTCGACATCGAAGTGCGGCCAACCAAGCTTATCAGAGGCCGAGCCTTGTGCCAGGAGCTGGCCCGAAGCGCAGCAGCCGAGATTTCTGCCTGTAAGTGGGAGGATCCGACAACAACCACCAACCTAGCCAACTCCTTACCCGAGGAGAGTGACTGGACAGATGACCTGGTGAAGTATTTCTGCACCGGGAGATGTCCAGACCACCTGAATGCCTCACAAAGAAGGAGGTTTCGGCTAGGTGCACTGAAATACACTCTTCGCCCCGAGGGGCTTTACTTCAAAAACATTGACGGCATCCTGTTGCGGTGCGTCAAGAAAACCGACCAGCCCAGGGTCCTCGGAGAATTCCACTCCGGGATGCCTGGGGGTCACCATTCTGCAAGGCCTACGGCCTTGAAAATAATCAGAGTTGGGTACTATTGGCCCACTCTCTTCACAGACGCGCATGCAGTCTGTACAAAATGTGATCAATGCCAGAGATTTGCTGGCAGAAACAGAAAAGCACCCCTGCCCCTTCAACCGATCCAAGCCGAGACTCCGTTTCAGCAATGGGGTCTGGACTTCATTGGGGTTATTACGCCGAACTCTGCAGCGGGGCACAAGTTCATTCTTACCGCCACCGACTACTTCACACGGTGGGCAGAGGCGATCCCCACCAAGAATGCGGACCAGGAGACGGTCATCAGGTTCCTCGAGAGCCTCATTACCCGCTTCGGGGTCCCCGAGTCAATAGTGACGGACAATGGTCCGGGGTTCACAGGCGCTGTACTCACGGAGTACACCGGCAAATACGGCATTTATCACAAAATGTCTTCCAATTACTACCCGCAGGGAACGGTCTTGCCGAGTCCACCAACAAGAACCTACTGAAGATCATCAGAAAGACAGTAGAAAAGAACAAGAGGACTTGGCACCTACTCCTGGATCGGGCGCTGTGGGCGGATAGGATATCATTCAAAAAGTCCATTAAGACATCCCCTTATGCGCTCGTATACGGCAAGGAGGCAGTCCTGCCAACCCACATAGAAATTCCCGCTCTCTGGATGTTGGACGAAGAGAGAGGCAACGGGGATCCGGTGGACGACAAACTGTGCCGATTGCTGCAGTTAGAGGAAGACAGAGAGAAAGCATACCAGGCCTTCACCAAACATGTTGAAGCAACCCAAGGCTGGTTTGCAAAAGGCGCCACCGCCCGAGTTTTCAAAATCGGGGACCTGGTGCTGAAGTGGGACTCGCTGAAGGCAAAGCCGGGCAACCACGGCAAGTTTGATGCCCTCTGGGAGGGCCCCTATCAGATTGCCCGGGTAAATCAGTTTAATGCATTCGTACTCCGGGATATGGAGGGACAGCTTCTCCCCATTCCCGTCAATGGGTTCCACCTAAAAATTTACCGCCACTGAAGGCACCCAAATGGGTCCTTCCTTGTACAGATTTCCCTTCTGCATTTTTAGTTTTCAGAATGTATATATTTCAGCATTCAGTTTTTTATTTTTTCAAAGAGCCCAAGTAAGACTTAAGGCAAACCCCGACTTCGCAGCGAAGTCGGGTAGCGCTCCTTGAACAGTGCGAAGTTCGGAAGAAGGCAGCTGAAAAAAGGAGCAAAAATGACTAAGTCTGGGTGCGCAACCCGACTTCGCAGCGAAGTCGGGCTGCGCACCATCTGGAGAGCGCAGTTGGGAAACAGGCAGCAAAAACCGGCGAAGTCGGATTGCGCCCATTTTTCGGGCGAAGTCCAGTGCCTCCAATTCCCTTCTAACAAAACGGCTAAGTGTCAGACTGCGCAAGCAAATCGGGCGAAGTCGGATTGCGCCCATTTTTCGGGCGAAGTCCGAGTGCGCCCTGAATTTTGGGCGCAGCCCGAATAACCCACCACGGAAAACGTGAAAAATTCTAAGTGTGGGCCCAGGGCGCAGTACGGCACGGTGCGAAGTTGGACTTCATGGGCCAGAAATTCTCCCTTGTAAAGTGTGCCCAGACGGCGGCGATGACGTCAGCAATGGCACGACGTCCAAGGAGGTTTAATGATTGCACGACTTTCAAGAACGATGCATTAAAAAAGCAAGGTGCGTTTGGACCAACGGCTACTAGGGTGCGCTTTTCAAAAATAAACCCATGCACAGCCGCCAAAAAATCATAACGCCTCCACCAACTCCAAGTTAACCGCCCTAACTCCCTCCCTCGCGCCATTAATGTTGCAGTCGTTGTCTAGAAAAAGGGCCCTGGCGCACTCAGAAAATTCAAATCGTTCAAGCTGACTCCCTGACTGCAAAGAGCAGAGCTGACAACTCAGAAGCCGTAATTCCCGTCCCTGCTGTTTCAGAAGTTTCAGAAAGGATGGACAAGGGGAAAGCGCCCGTACAGGCGCAATCCAGCGAAGAGCGGCGCGAAGCTGAGGAATCACCAGAGTCAAGCGCTCATGAGAGCGAAGCGCCGCAGGACCAGAAAAGGAAGACCCGGACAAAGAGGCGCGTAGCTGGGCGAATTCCGCCGCCACCAGTTAATCACCTGGCCGGGTACAAGGACGGCTCTTTCTCCATCAGCCTCTCCAAACTGCGGCTGAACATTGCCAAGTGGGCGGACAGGGTTTCACCCTCACACCATGTCGGGGCTGCATACAAGTCGAACCTGTATTGGTTCTTGTGCCCTCCTACCCACCAGTGCCCGGAGCTGATCGAAGCAATTGTAGAATATTACAAACCAGCTGCCCGGCAAGTCTGCGACAACAAGGGAAAAGTGTTGTTCACACTTTTCCGGGAGAGCGTCCAGCCAGCGTTCGCCCCAGGGCTCCAGTACGAGCCCGGCGCAATTGTCAGAAGGGTGAATCTTGATGAACAGACTGGCAGATTTACGCAGACAAAGCGGATGAGGGAATTCCTCGACTCGGAGCTGAAGACTCCGCTGGCAGCGGACGATGGCCGGTCGGCCCCATACCCCTGGACAGATTTGAAAATAAATATATCTACATCATCCTGGCGTGGGTCCTCGGCTGCGACTCTGACAAAGTGGTACGGCCGTACCAGCTGGCGCTGGCAGAATGTCTCCTGCACGGAGAATTTTACGACTCTACAGCGCAGAAGAGTGGAAAGCGCCCTATTTTCTTCGACTGGGCGGACTGGCTGGCGTATGCAATACATTCAAGTCTGGTTAGGCTGCAACAGAAGCAGTCAACGGATTTCCGGTTTTGCTCCTTCCTCGCATGGCTGTGCCTGTATCACATGCACTACCGGATGAACGTTCCTGACTTGAAGAAAATAAACGAAAAAGGAGAGCCGCTGCCCGTGTACGAATGGACCGAGATTCTGTACAGAAAAGGCTCGTTCTATGAATTTAATCTTAAATTTTTGTGCATGGTCATGGGGTTGTTCAACCGTAAGGCGTCTCGCCCACCGGAAGTCATGACAAGATACCTGTGGAAAAATGAGTACGGGGACACCTTCCGGCTGACTCAAGGCATCATAGTTAGAATCTACGGATTCAAGGGGAAGCCGTTCCTGCTGCCCTACTTCTGCACTGACCACCAGTTCGGGATGGAAATTGCGCGGCAGATGGATTATGTCGAAGAAGAGTTCGGCCAGGGCAAGAAGAAAGGCCATATCTTTCAGTATCCCATCACCTGGGCGAATACCCAAGTTTACGAAATCGGACAACACGCCTACCTCGAGCGGGAACTCATCGACATGGGCCTGATAATGCTGCCGCAGCGATGGAAATACGACCCAGATGGGGTCAGGGGTAAGTTCACGCACATCTGCCCCCGAGCGGAGATTATGCAGGAAAGAAGAAACAGAACAGGCGCAGACCTGGAATGGCACATCGAACAAATGCAATCGTGGCCTCCATGGCATGAATTCTACTGCGAGGAGGTAGCGTACGATCCGGAGCGAAACCCGGATCACCGGTTGGAATCTGCGGGCTTCAAGAAATTCCTCGCCAAGGTGGCGCCCCTCAACTGGCATAAAGACAAAATCATTGAATGCTGGAAGATGAGGTGTCGCACGCAGCACGATAAATCCAACCGGAGGAATCTGGCCGTTGATGATGAATTTTCGGCGCTATATGACCAGTACGCTGACACATGGCGACCTTTCGAATTTCGAGATTGCGTTCCCCGAGGCGCAAAGAAAAGATATACAAGGAGGCCTTCATCCCAGCAATCGTCAACTCCGGCGACTTCCAGCGCAACTCCGGCGAGCAGTCAAGTGGGCCCGATGCAGCCTGTAGCTTCCGAGGCAGTGCCCGAAAAGGCGCAGGATTCAGAGAAGTCAACCCCTGAGGTGGCCCCTCAAGCAGAAAAAGTGCCTGCGCTGCCAGCTAGCAGACCGGCTACGGCGGGCATCCTTCCAGCCAGACCCAGGTACAAGTTTACCGTGGGGACGTCAACGCCTGCCGCCCCGACCTTATCTCCTTCCTCCGGAACAGCCACAGCGCCAGAAGAGAAGAAGAGGAAGAGAGTTGAAAGGGCCAAACGGCCTAAGGAGCCGGTACAGCAGACAGCCGCGGCACAGACGGGGGCAGCAGCGCCAGAAATTGTCTCCTTGGACAGCCCTGAATCAGACGCAGACACTCGGGCTGCAAGCGTCCCTCCAACAGCGGCTCAGGCGGAGCCCGCAGGTACGTCCACTGCACCTCTTCCCCAAGTCCCAGTCGGCCCTGCCAAAGCTCCATCTCCCATTTCATCAGGGCAAGCCGTAGCCGCGTCTTCCTCTTCCCAAGCTACCCGGCCCTCTAGCGGCCCACATTCCTTTGACCGGTTTGCTCAGGATCCTAACGCCTTCCAGTCACTGAGCCAAACCCTAGAACCCTCACCCGCGACCGGTGTTGAAGCTGCTCCTTCACCGCCGCGCTCCTCACCCCAGCCGTTTAAAACCCTACCAGCACCATCCACTCAGCCGCCCGTTTCCCCTAGGACCCGGTCGCCCTCAAAAGCGGCCACTCCTTCTGGAATACCTCCCGCGTCGCTGTTTGCAGGGAAAATGCCGCAGCAAGATCCAATGCTGGAGGACCTGGACTTCATGGGCGAACTGCAGAGCGCTGATGACCAGCCTTTGGCAGCAAAGGCCTCGGGATGCTCCGCCTCCTTTCTCCAGGGCGTGAAACGAAGGAGAGCCGAAGAGATAGCTGCCCCGGTAAAACGCACCAAGTTTGACCTAGACAGGAGAGTGCTGACAACTGAGAAATTAATCCCGAAAGTAAAGAAGCCTCTCCGGGAGATGACCGAGGCAGACTACGAGCATCAGAGGAAGGAGAAAAGCTTTGATGACATCAACGAGGAATACGAAATTCATGGTATTCGTCGTAGGACAGATAATCTCCTCGTCAAGCATCTTGAGACCCAAGAAGCGCTGTTCCAGCTGCAGAATAACACAAGGCAGCTTGAGGAGGACCTGGCTAGGGCCACCGCGCAGCTGGGGTCTGCGCAGCAGGAGATAGAGGAGCTTAAGGCCCAGCTGGCCGCCTCTCAGCAGGAGGCCGCAGCGCAGAAACAGACAGCCGAGCAGCTGTCAGAAGAGAAAAAGGCAGCGCTGGAGCAGGTTTCACAGCTTCAGGATTCGCTGAAACAGGCGCAGTCGCAGCTTGCGGAGAAAACATCACAAGCGGCGGCCTTTTCAAAGAGCAAAGTTAAGGAGATGCGGGCTAGTCTGCTGCAGGGTTGCAAGCCCAACCTTGTTAAGTCCTTATCAGTCCTGGATTTCGTGTCCAGGATCGAAGAAGTATCTGCCCAGGGAAAGCCTGTGGTAGAGGAGGCCGAACACCAGGCGAGGCAATGGCTGGACCTGGCTATGAGACTTGAGCAGTTTGAGCGCAAGGGCCTCCAATTTCCTCCTATGTCCCAACTTGCCTCAGAATGGGCAGATGCAAGGGTAACCTTGCATATTTACTTCAAGAAGACAGAGAAGATAAGGGCTGCCAGAAAGACGCTGGACGCACTAGAACATGAAAGGAACATTTGCCTGGCCCCCTTTCACACTCTGTCCGAACACGGGTGCCCGAGCTACGTCAAAGATGGCGAGTTTCTGACCCTTGAGCAGGTGAAGCAGAATTGGCTGTCTTTCGAGGCAGACACAGCAGAGATTGATAGCTGGTCAGAACCGATCCAAGAAGCTCAGGTCACCCAGATGGTGTCGAAATACTGCAAAATCAACTCCTCCCTTAAGGAGTTGGGAAAAAGATATAACACCATCGACCTGCACGCAATTGCTGCATTCCACGCAGCATTAAAAGAGGTCAGCGACCTCGAGCCCTTCCAAGCAGCAGTCTGGGACCAAGCCAAGGCTGCATACGAACGCATCCGCGAGTGGGAGGCTGACAGTGGAGAGCATTCAGATTCAGAAGGAGAAACCGAAGAGGCAACTGCCGGAAGTGATCCTGAAGAAGAGCAGTTGCCCGGAAGGAAGCGGTCAGAGCAGCAGAAAGCAGGGGAAGGAAGTTCCTCTGCGCCCAAAGGATGAAGGCATGGTTCTTTGCGTCGAGGCGAGCTCGACACCCCGCGAGCCGCCAGGAATGTTGCCACATTTTGCACGGGGTGCCATGTTTTCAGTTTTTGTAAGTGAGCTGCTCTTTCCCTTCCCTCCTCCTCTTTTCCCCTTTCTTCATTTCTCCCTTTCTCCCTCTTCCTTGCAGTTTCATTCCTCCCTCTTCCCCTTGAACTTCCCCAGTAAAGTTTCCAGCAAGTGTTCCCTGAAAATGACTAAGTGTCAGGGCGCAACCCGACTTCGCAGCGAAGTCGGGTGCGCCTCCGGTTGGAGCGCGATAGGGAATGCGAAGTGCGCAGCAGACAGGAAATGAGCGAAATTTGACTAAGTGTCAGGGCGCAACCCGACTTCGCAGCGAAGTCGGGTGCGCCCTTCTTCTGGCGCACTTGGGAAGCAGTATGGCAGAGAATCAGCTAAGTGTTGGGGCGCAACCCGACTTCGCAGCGAAGTCGGGGTGCGCCCCTCTCCTGGTGCGCAGTCCGAACAGCAGAGAAGACAGCAAAGTGCCGGTGCGCAACCCGACTTCGCAGCGAAGTCGGGCTGCGCCCTCTGACCGGTGCGCAGTTGGGCAAGCAAGCCCAGAAATTGACTAAGGCACGGAGGCCTCCCCAACTGCGTTGTTTTCCACCTGCGCAACCCGATAGCGCTCGAATCCTGGGCGAAGTTGGATAAACTGCCTTTCAAGGCAGCCATGTGTCACTCATCAACATCCGACAAGTGTCCAACCTCGGGATTCGAGCCAAGACATGACCGGGAAAAGGACAAGCATGGACCGCACTATCTACGCCTAGCTGCCACCATTAAAGCTGATGTGAAGTGCCATCTGCCACAACTACCCGCATTCCCGCTGATTTGAAGTTCCACCCAACGCGCCGCCACGTAGCTGTACGGCTTTCGGGAGACCATGCTGCTGGTACAGTCCTCGCCGACAGAAGTCAGCATCAGCAGCTCCTTTGCCGCTTTTGTCAGCTAATGTCTAGTCTGGGACTTTGTGCCCGTGATTGTAATCGGGGGGAACTTGAGGCTATAAATAGCCATGCAATTTCATTGTAAAAGGGGGAAGGGGAATATACTGCTAGGGAACCATTGTAGCTGTGCGTTTGCCTCTAATACAAGATACATACTTGGCTCTGCTTACTGTCTTCATTTTGTATGTTGCCTCTCCTTGTCATTTCTGCCTCATGTTTCTTATTTCATTGCTTACTGTTGTACTGAACTCTGGACTCCGGTATTTGATGATTAAGTATTCCTGGAATGCATAGATAGAGGATACATAGGATGAATGATAGCTGTAGTTTCAATGTGTGTTTTGTATAGGAATGTTGTTAGTAGTGGTGATTGATCGTTGTCGTGCTGCTTATTCCCCCCACCCAACTCCAATCACATTTGGATTCTCTTTCCGCATTTTTATCTCTTTCCCTGCACTCTTATCTTAAAACACTAAAACCCCACAGGAAGCCGGCCTTCTCCGGAGATTGGCACGGAAGGCATTCCTTCCTTCCGGCCTTTCAATCTGGTGGGCGAATCTGGGGCGCATTATACCAAATCCTTTCCTCATGGCAGATTCGTAACCAACAGGTCCTAAGCATTAAAAATGATCTGAAATGCAGGTAGCGATCCCAAGTCATTCTGATACAAACTTGCTTTGCAATTTAACCAAGTTAAACCCCAAATAAAAATAACAAGACACTATAAACAGAATAGTTAGCACATGGTACAACTGGAACTACAGAATTTTTTTTTCTACATCTTAGATTGTAACAAATGGTGGCAATTTTCACTCTTTACCAATTCACTAAAACATATAAACAGGACTATTTAGAGGCGTTTACTTCCAATACAAGTTACAAATGTCCTCCCAAGAACTTTCAATATCAGCATGTGAAACTTGAATGTTGCACTCTTTGTTATGTAACAATAATTAAAACCATATTAATCTTCTGGTCCTGAGCCTGAAAGATGATCCAAAGTGCAGTTAGAGGCCTCAAGTTATTCTGACACAAACTTGCATTGCAGTTAAACCAAGTTAAAAGCCCAAATACAACGAATAAGACAGTGACTGGCCTTCCTTGGTGTTCATCATCAATAAGGAACCACTAGTCTGGGACACCAGCGAAATTGTCTCGGACCATCTAGCCCAAAAAAACATAGACTACCAATAATCACATTCAAAGCATTTACAGTTATATAAACTATCTTACAAATGTCCAATCCAAGGGGATAACAGGTAGTCATCTCCCATGGAAAATCCATCATGCAATGGCTTGCAAACATGCAACTAACGGGGATAATTTTTTCTCCACCAATCCATTAAAACATAGACATAGGACTATTTACAGGCATTTATTACCAGGACAAGTTACAAATGTCCTCCAAGAGCTTTCAATATCAGCACGTGAAACTCAAGTGTTGCGCATTTTGCTATGTAACAATATTTAAACCATATTAATCCTATGGTCCTAAGCCTGAAAAATGATCTGACATGCAGGTAGAGATCCCAATTCATTCTGATACAAACTTGCATTGCAGTTAAACCAAGCTGAATGCTATATACAAAATAAAAGGCACTAAAAGCAGAATGGTTATCACACTGTGCAACTGGAACTACAGATTCTTTTCTACATCTTAGATTGCAACTAGGAATTATATATCAAACATTGAAACATGAAACCCATTTTCCGAGGTTACACTAACATGGGTGCTAGCTGGGTATATGGCACTCGGTGTAGGTATGGAATCTAGGTGTGGAACCCCCATGCCTTGTGTATATGGGTATGTGTGCAGCTGTATATATATACACAGGCAAACACATACTTTGACAATTTAATGATAACCTCAAAATTTGCCTGTCCAAAATATATATTTTACTTTTTTGCCTACCTAAAAAGTAATATATATATATATAAAGAGAAAGAGAGAGAGTGTGCCAAATCTCAATGAATGTGAGAGTTGCCTATGCATCATTGCACTGACGATCCATCTGCATCTGTTCAAGTGCCTTTCAACAACAGCCTGAAAACTATTGGGTACAAACGCCCATCCAAAACTGCCGCTTTCAGATGTGGAAATAATATTGGTTGATTTGCCGCTCAAGGTACTCAATTGTCATAGATGTGATTTGTATCTATCTCAGCACTGATGCAGAGTTCCCAATTTTTTCCAGAAATCCAAAGGAAGTTCCTCCACTATCAGGCAGGGAGTTGCTTGAAAGTGGAATATATCCTTATAAACCATCTTAGGACCAGACTCAGTTTAATTGGTATCATATAATTATTAACAACCTCTTGCATGATATTGGAGTTGTAGAACAAGATGAATTCTTTGTTGCCCAATTTCAGAACTTACAAGGGAAAACTCATTTTTGGTGTTCTTTTTTCCAATGTATAATTTTGCATTCATTCGTATTTTAAATGAAATCATATCTAGTTATGATTTGTGTACGCTACTGCCTTTAGTCTGCGGCTTACATTTGAGATGCCATTTATGTCTATAGTATTTAATTATGACTGTTTTGGTTGAATGCTTGATCCAGTCATGTGGCCTTCTTGGGGCATGGCTTTATGCCTGAAAACCTATTTTGCGATCCTAACCACACTGTTAGGGGCATAACTTTATGCTCGGGGATCCGTTTTGATCCATTCAAGAAGCATTGGAAAGCTTAGAGGGGGAACAACAATTTCAGCAGGCAACCCTGTCACAGCAACTGCATGTGAAATACGCTTTCAAAGCCCTCAAAGATGCAAAATAAAATATTTACTAAAAATAACAATTCTTTATTTTTAGATATTTGTAGCCAAATGCATATCTTGTATGTTGATACATTAGTAGAAGACAAAATACAAAAGAACAAGTCATATGTATGTAATTTTCATTTAATATGCACTTTGTAACTCATGGAAGGTGAACCACCACATTTTCATATGGGTGACCTTCCATATTCAATATGGTGGATTTCCAACACACCAAATATTGTATAAAGAGAGATGCACCCCTGACTGTAAAAAGCATGCGTAATGATGTCATGTTATAGCGTAACATCTCTTCTCACAGAATGCTTGAATTGTACTCTGTTTTCTGAGCAATAAAATCATTCTGTTATTTTTCTTTTATATCTATGTCCTGATTTGTTACTCTGTTATTTCTGAATTGCACTCTTTCTTAGTCTTCCTTAACTCAAAATTCTGAGTTTCGGATTAATACTAGATATATATGTCCTCTTATATGATGTGCATATTAACAAAAAGAGGGGTTGTACCTATTATCATTTACAGGTTGTCAGGGACATCCACAAACTTTTGAGGTATAAAAAGCTGCAACGAGCTGCAGCTGAACCAGAAATACAGAGAACTTTTGAAGCATGAAAAACCATAGTTGAGAAAATCGGTATCGGGAGTCAATCGGCTGGGCAATAAGACGGGAGTTTTTCAAAAATCGGCAAAACATCGGCAAAACATCGGCAAAAAAAAAACCGAAGAAAACGAATTTTCTTTTTGTTTTTTTTTTTCATGCATATTACAATGAATTAACATTATGCAAATCAGATATTGCAATAAAAACAACAATTCAAGTCAAGACATCATACAAGGCTCAAGCTTTAAGTACACATTTTCATTGAAAAAAAGCTTTTTTCATGCATATCAGAATTTTTCAGGAAAAAATCGGCAAGATCAGGAGAAAATCGGCTAGCCTGTGAATCGGGAAAAAATCGGCAAAATCGGGATTTTTTGCAGATTTTCTCAACTATGTGAAAAACTACAACAGAATTGCACAAGGAAGTTAAACAAGGTCTAATGCATTACAACTTTTACAATTATAGTTGCAGTGGGTTTCTTTGCTTACAGAAGAAACTTGGTCTGTAATTCTTTTGTCAATCTGTAGTTATTGAATTGCACTATGCAGCTGCAACCAAACTGAACAACATACAAATAATAGAAGAAAACATGTCATGCCTATACATTGGACTGCAATTCTTGCTTTGAATCATGTATGACATAATAAAATGGAAGTCTACAATTATATAATCTATAGGAAATATGTGACTATTTATGAAATTTCTGACCAAAATTGATGTCTCCTGCAAATGTTTGTCTTTTGACAAGGATGCATAAGGTGCACAACTTTTCATAGTTTTTAGAAAGGGCTTGTGTGAAAGGAGATTTCTTAAAATGCTAAGGGTATATTATGAGAATTTCTATGTTCCATGAAACTTCATCTTCTGTTTCCAAGAGAGTGTTGGGATGACGATATGTGTTTTTGAGACAGTGTGGCACACCTCCCAAAAACCGGGAAACAATTTTTTGAAAACTGTATTGATACTTGAGTTTCTCGAGCGGAAAATTTTTATTTTAATCTACAAATATTAAGACACATTTCTAGGAGAGCATAATTTATTTGCGTATGACAAAGTGACACCATAGTTCTAATTTTCATATTCATTCAATTATTCTTATATTTTGTTTGCTTTTTGGCTAAATATGATTATTATGATTGGATTAATTTCAATCTATGTTTTTCCCAATAGAATTAGGAATCAATATTGTTTTATCCTTTTAAAGGTATATATTTAGTTAAAATTGTACTAGGCTTTGCATCTTGCTTGAAACTTAGTTGGGTTTGTTGTTGAAAAAGTGGCTATCTCTTTCTAAATTTATTAAAATTTCATTTAATTGATTTTTGTGCATCAGATGAATAAATTTAGGAATGTGTGTGGATTGGTACTTTCTCATTTTGAGAATGAAGCTTCCTATTTTTTAGAGTATTGTTTTTTCATTATTTGGAAAAGTATAATTATAGAAAACAATTCCTTGGCATTGTAAAATTGTGAGAGATGATGTAACAGATTCTCATGGAGTCGAATTAAAAAAATAATGTGGACATGTTTATCACCTGAAGTAGTTTGTTTATGTTGATTTTATTTTCATCTTGTTGCTGTTGTCTAATATTTCAAAGATATTTTCACAAGTTCTTTTCATGGTGTTAGAGCTAACAATATTTTGGAATTAAGAGTTGTCATTAAATTTGCCCTGGTTCGTTGCTTTCACATGCTAAGAGCTATGCAAAAAAAGGATTATGATTGGCTTTAGGAGGAGAATTGAGTTTAAGGGAAAACACCTCAAGAGAGCAACACAATGACAACAATGTAGAGGTCGAGAAATTTAATGGTTCAAACTTCATGATATGGAAGATAAAGATGGAAGATGTGGTAATAAACAAGAAGTATAGGATGCTATTGTTGGATGACCATCAAGTATGACAAATTAAGAATGGAATAAAATATATAAAGAGGCAAGATATTCATTTGGTCTTTGCCTTTTAATTTTTGTATTTGTTAATAAATTGTTATATGGGATTGAAATGGTCTCACCCATAATACTTCATAACCCCATAGTGGTATTATAACAGCTTGGCAATAATGCATATATCATGTTTGGAAAGATTTGAACTTGAGTCTCCTCCTTGAAAGTCAAGGAATTTGACCAGTTGAGCTCATGTCATTTGATCTTTGCCTTGTAAATTTGGTGGTACTCAATGTCTTATTATATTTTCATGCTGTAGCATCACTGTTTGGGTCAAGCTATTGCTGTAAGCCTTATTTTAATTTTTTTACAAGAGCAAAAAACAATGCCATCCTAACATCCCAAAAAACTGCAGGCATTATGATAGCACTACATATAAATGCTAGGTAATGCATGGTAACACCATCATTCAGCCATTCATGACATTGTTCATCACATCTCAAAACTTAACGAAGTTAAGTATATATGTATTCTTGAGGAGTTATTTTAGAGTTGGATGTTATCATATTGTAGTCTTAAGTTCTTCTATTTTTAGATTTTTTTACTATAAAGTATGTTTTATTAAAAGGGGGTTTCAAAGGAGATGGTGGAAGAGTGATAGGTTATAAGTCAAAATGGGATATATTTTTTAGAAAATAGGAGGAATAAATGTGAGAGATGCTATATAAATTAAAGAGGATATATAGTTAGATTTGAATTGTAATTTTGCAAGATTAAGTGTTTAGTTACATATTTGATTTTTCAGTCTTTTATACTCTCTAAATAAGCAAATGTATAGATATTGAAGAGTGGATATGGAGTCTTTTTGAGTTGAAAATTATACAAATGAGGTAAAGAATTAGTAATTTACTTAATAATTCCACTCATAATAAATAGAAGAAGAGCTATTAATGGGAACAAAATTCCATCATAGGTTTAAGTATAATTGATTTACGTTGTGCCTCATAGAGAATCCCAATCTTGGAATACCATTCAGTTCTTCCTTGTGGCTGGTATTACTGACAATCTTACTTTTATAATCGCTTTCATTTACAATATTGGATATCAAAAATAACACATAAGGTTGTAGTTGAATTTTCTTAGGCATGAATTATATGTCATAAATAGTCATCTTCCTTATATTGGTGGTCATAAGGTATATACATCTAAAATATAGCTCAGATGTTATAGTGCTTTTAAATTATAAGATCCATGTCATATAATTGAATGTGTATAATTTATATTACTGATAATTTCCATAGCATATACTTGGACGAGTGTAGCTTAAATGTTATTACCTTTATTTTTAATTATATTGTCAACATCTAAGATATAACATATAATTTATAATTTACATTTTTAATATTTATAAATTATACTTTGCACGCCTTTTCTCCTTTCGTTTTTTTTTTTAAAAAGCTATATGTGGCTTCTATTAAGGCCACCTCCATTAAAATATGAAAACATTATTTTTGCTATTAGGTCAATTAGACGATATCCAACTTGCCATTTTAATCGACAAAGAAAAGCGAAATCCTCCATTGATCTATACTATCCACGAATGCCATCCTTTTTTTCCAAAGAGGATAGAACTATATTCAAGTTCTTCCCAAGAGTTTGAAGATCATAATTGTAAGTCATTATAGAGCTTAAAATAAATAATCTCAAGTCATTCCAAATCTAGCACAAAGAATAAATGTATTTGAAGCATGTACATTTACTACATTTCATATTTTGTTGCTGTAAAATCACCTTCAACCAATTTTTTCTTGCTTCTAGGAGCCACTACACAATCCTTATTTCCCAAGTATTTTTAAATGCATCCAGACTTTCAACCCAATTGCTTCTTGCTTCTAGGAATTGTCCCATATTGTTGTAATACCTCCTAAAGGCCATTATAAATACCCCCCAATGACTGATCCATTGTATCAATGTGTGATATATGTAACATATTGTGGGGTGCCTACAGGAACCCACCCCTTATTCCTTTCATGTTTTTTATCTCTTTTCCTTTATCAATGTTATCTTTAATTGCTTTTGCATCTTTCTTGGATATGATCGTGGTGAATATATGTTTCAAAACATTTCTAGAAAGTATTGGGAATTCCAACATGGTATCAGAGCAAAGAACGAAGCTGCATCACTCAAGAACAAAAAATATTTTCTTCCTTAAAAGCAACCTAAGAAGCTCTCATGGTAATAGAGGGATTTTTTCGCTTGTGCCTTATCTTTGAATTTTTTAAAATTTTGAATTTTCAAAGTTTGAAAATGGGCGCCAAGCCCTTTCCCTCCATTAAAATATTTCCTTTCCGTCATCTTCTCCTTTCGCATGCATGCTCTCCTTTGTACTTCATGCCAACTATCTTCTTTGTCTCGTGCAGACCTCCATGGCACTTAGAGGTGAAGCAAAACCATAGGCTCTCTTCTTCGCCCAATCAATGTTGTTGGTTCAATGTCTGCTCGTGCTTTCCTTTTACTTTGTCTTAATATTATACCTTCTCTGTCAATTGAGTTTAACTCCCCCGCATCTGAGAGAGCAACATGGTGGTAGCATGTTGTATTGATAAGCAGTGTGTTGCAGGATTGATTCTATGTGGCAATTGTTTTTATAAAAGTGTGGTCTTTGAGAGGGCGTATACTACGGTTGACACAAGAGTTGGCGTAAGTGCCCTCCTTGACCTTCAATGCAATGGTTGCACTCATAAAAAACAAAGCAATGCTACGACGCTGTGGTTGGTCTCTGTTGCCATTTCTGCACCATGGTGTATTATTAACCTTGTGACAAAGATTTTGAAAAGGGGATCATGAAGTTTTAGCTTTTGGCAAATCTAACACCTCATTTTGGATACTTGCGCCAGAGATTGGGCACACTCCACACTTGCGCCAGAGATTGGGCGCACTCCACACTTGCGCCAGAGTTCGGGCACACTTTGCCAGTATGTCAAATTGACTTTGGCGCTGGTTTCTTCCGAAAGAATTCCATCTCGGCAATTTGGAGTATATCCTTACCCGGTCATCCGCAGTTATTAGGAAGCTTCTGGATTAGACGTTTCAGGAATTCAAGCATATCTCCTTCAAAGGCGGTTCCTGCAAGTGAGGAGACTGCACCAGCAAGTCAAGTATGTCGGGGCATTGAAGACATTCAACGGCATTTTGAGGAGTCACCAGCCCTTGCCATACCTATTTAATATTTGGCAGCTATATCACCTTGTAATGTTTATCCTGGCTTCCACCGCCATATTCTGTTTATGAGCATTTATTGCTCAAGAGGCAAAATTCTCTATATAAGCCCGCTCTCTTATTGTAAAATGATGGATGTTTAATAGAGGCTAAATGAAAACTTGAATTCTGCTATCAATACAGCTGATGTCTGGCTCTAGACTTGGACTTCTATTTTCATGTGTATGTCTTCTATTACTTGTCTTTTATCGTTTCTTGCTTTAAACTATAACTTGAATTCTAATATCTGGATTTAGTTGTTGATAAAGTAATAACTCTGGAGTAGTCCTGGAGATTATACATGCTAGATGTTCTGGTGCTTCTAGCGAACAACTTGCAGCAAGCTCAGCTGAGGTAAATGTTGGAGAAGCGGCACCTGAACCAACGTCGCAGGGAGAAAAGGAGATTATCGATATTGAGGTCATTGCCGTGGAGGAACACCTCCAAGAAAAAGATAATGTAGGGGAGAAGGAAGCTGAGAACATCCAAGGAGCAGAACAGGAGAGTGGACGCGAGCCCGACACGCAGGATTTCACCGCTACTGCTCTATCATCAGAGCACGCAGGTACGCACCCCCTTCCCTTTCTCTTGCGTCCCAAATCGCATCTATAGTAGTCCTGGCCCAAAGACCCCCCGAGTCTTTTGCCCCTTCAAACAAACCCCCTCGAAGTACCTTTCCCACTGTGCAGTATCCAATCCACACCATCTCATTCGCTGCTACCGCCCCGTTTACCCAAGCCATGTCGCGCAACCTCGCCGGTTCCCCAAACGTTTCCACACCATCCAAGTCACTTGGCCGGGACGCGTCCACCAGCAAGACACCACTCATCCACACCACCAACCCCACGACACCTGAATAGTCCGGGGGTTATACTTCACTCCTGAACCCCAACACCCGCTCCACGGTATTACAGGCCATCGCTTTGCCCATAGAATCCCCTACCACACCTATCGTCGATCCCACTGCCGCAGTGTCATCTCTACAGTCGTTGTACTTGTTCACACCCCTGGCTGGTAACCCGACCTCACTTGAAAGTGAATTAGCATTGATCAAAGAGCGCCCTCTGGCGGAGAAGCTGCTCCAGGCAAGATAGAACACTGAAAAGCTTCTTAGAGAGGCCAGGAAGAGAAGAGGGCGAACCTTGGCGAAGGAGGAGAAGTGCGCCGTGTTTGATTTGAAAAATAAGAAGTTATACAAAGTAAAGAAAGTGCCCAAGGTTCAGAAACCAATAGATGAAATGACCCCTGCAGATTATGAGTATCAAGAGAAGGTCAAGGACTTGGAGCACTTGGATGTAGATAATGAGTCTGAGTCTATGCATGTGAGGGTGGAGTCATTTCGCGCGCATGCAAAGATAGCTAATGAGCGCCGCTATGAAGCGGAAAACGCGAACATCAAGCTAGAAGAAGACCTGGCCAAGACTCGCTCACAGCTTGAAGATGCTCAGAAGCAATGCGAACAAATGAAGGGAGAAATAACTGCTCTAAAACAACAAGTGGCTCAACTGCAAGAAGCGGCAGGAAGTCAAAATGAGATTCAAGCCGAAGCTGAAGTGAAGGCTAAGGAATTGGAGGCGCGAGTATTATAGATGCAGCTGCAGTTGTATGAAAAGGAAAATTTAGAGCAGTTCGATAAGGGCAGGATTAAGCGCATCCGTTCACACTTGCTAAAAAACTTTAGATCCCGGGCCTCCAGCGCCCTGTCAGTACTGTCCTACATCACAGAAGCCTAAAGTGCTGCTTCACAAAAAGGACCAATAGTTGATGAAATAATACAGGAGATAAGAAGTCGACTCAATTTGGCCTTTGAGGTACAAAGCACCAAGTACCAGGATTTACAGGTAGCTGCCATGAGTCGGACAGCAAGAGATTGGTCCACTGCTCAGTCCACGGTCCGCGCCTTCTTCTCAAAGTTGAGGAAAGCTCAAAAGGCCAAGCATCTCATGGACGTGTTCGAGCAAGAGCAGCGCACTTCACTAGGATATTTCCAGGATCTTTCAGGATTGGGTTTCCCGAGCTTCACTGATGATGACGGGAACCTATTGACCAAAGAAGAACTCAAGCCTGCCTGGCTCCAGTTTGAAAATGATGTTTCAAAAATAGATAGCTGGGTGGAGCCAGTCACAGAAAAACAAATCACGGATTTTATCTTTAAGTATTGCCAAATTGCGGCTTGTTTGAATGATTTGAATGAAAGAGCCAAACATGCCGACATAGAGCAAATTGATCGGTTCCATATTCTAGTCAAGGCGCTGCAAGATCGCGAACCCTTTCAGAAGGGTGCCTGGGCCCATGTCCGCCGAACTATGGAACGCATCCGTGATTGCCTTCCCCCGTCGTCGCAATAGAAACAAGCACCCGAAGAAGAAGGAAAAGGAAAAGGAAAAGAAGTAGTTGCAGAGGCACTCTCTAAAGAAGAAGAGCAGAAAGGAGAAGGGTCTAGAGGCAACTCTGGCCCAACGGATCAAGGCTGAGGGTTTGTGTACTGAGGCAAGCAGAAAGCAGAAAGAATAAGTGCTTTGAATGTGATTATTGTTAGTCTATGTTTTAGGCTAGATGGTTGAGATGACTTGGCTGGAGTCCCAAACTAGTGGTTCCTTATTGATAATGAACACCAAGGAAGACCAGTCTTTGGACGTGGTATGATAATGTATCAAAAGCTTTCTTCTTGCAATTTATGCAGGTATCTAGGTAAAACATTTTGTAACATTTGTGGTCAAGAATAAATAATTTTGTGTATGAAAAATACTACCACTACCAAATGTTGCATTAAAATAGTCAAGGGATGAGTCTCATACAATGATCACAGAGTGAAGAAACTAGATCTTTATATTATAAATAATATGAATTCATTGATTGTTTGAAGATACCTGTTTGATCTGTTGATTGCTTATTATTCGGTTGATTGGCTAAGGATGCCATTATAGACTTGCATAGTTGTGACTGCCACATTGATAGCTAGGGCTCTATGTGATATTTGTCCCAGAAACCTTCACACTAAGGAGAGAAATCAATTGCATGTTTAAACTGTTGGAGGAAAGACCGAAGATAAGACATAAAGTACGAACAAGCCCCTAGAAGAGATCAGTGACATCATTATCTATAATTATTGACAATATCACTCAAATCATCATTCTATTCACTATGGTTTTTGAGAATGTTCAAGTATAAAATGATTTTTTTCTCTGGTCAATTTAACATTTACTGCAACATTTGTTGGGGCCTGATAGCTGACTTAAGTGTCACATCAGCCCTATTTTCCCCAAGTATTAAATATGAAAATAATCAATGCACCTTATTAATGACCTTATTTAAGTTGGATTCTTCCTTTGACCAGCAGAGACTCCAAGGACAGTAAAGAGGATTTTTAGGACAGATAGCACTGCTGACATCATAGCAAATGATTATAGAATCATCAAACCTGCCTGCATTGACTAGAACATTTGATTGGGTTGTTGGCCTTTGCTTGATGTCTTTTAGGGCCTTGTTGCCTCCAATTCTGCTGTTTTGACTGAAGGCCACAAGCGTGTTGACTGTTTTGCAAGATAAAAACCAAAAAATAGTTGTTTCTTGGATGTGAGAAATTTATAATTTTGAGTCAATTTTATGATTGTTCCTTCTTCCTGCGTTCTACGTCCAATTTTGTATTATCATCCATAGCATTTTAGCTGTGTCTATTTTTCATGCATCTATATTAATGGCACTAATGGTAGTTCTGTGTGCTTTGTCAGAATCTTCAATTTCATGGCCTGACAACTCTTGTCACTCAATCCTCATTCCTTTCAATTTTTTATGTACCTAGTCAAAATACAAAAAATTTATTGACTTTCTATGAATTATTTGTTTCTTTTTAGTTAGTATCTATATGTAATATACAAAAGGTAAAAGGGATTTCCAACCCAACTAGTATGAGTAGCTGGCATATGAAACCCCTCGAAGTTACAAAGGAATTTTTCATCTCTCTCTCTTTCTCACACACACTCTGTTAGGACCCTATCCTAAAATTACTATGTAATGACCCCCTTTTTTAACATGGGGACCCCATCCTAATGATATTATGTAATGTTTTGTAACATGCATGTGGTACTTGAGGCGCCTAGATAAGTGGGGCCATTTAATGTTTTGTAAGGTTGTCTGTTTGCTTTTGCAAGGTCACAGGTTCAGGCCCTATTGGTTACGAACCCTTAAAAATTGTATAGATTTATAAATGAAGAGTTCTTCTAGGCTTCAACCAATCATATCAATCAACTTGTCAAATTGTTATTTGTTGATCAGAAGCAAGCAGTAACCAATCTTTTTCGGACAAGTGTTAGTTGCAAATTCCAACAAGTGGCAATACCTGATTTGGTGAAATATTTTCTAAGGTTTCGCATTGATTTTTTTTCCTGATTTAAGTGCTAATCTATCCAACCTTTCAAAGGTCTTAACTTTTGCATAAGATAGCTTTTGGATCCCGTTTTTTCCAAATTACAAAAATTTTGAGTTCTACATAGTGGTGACATCAGTTTGCGAATTTGTTATAGTTTTGTGTGGACTTCTGTGTGAAATGGATTCTTTGGGGAATGTTACTCGCCTCAATAGGTGTAATTATAGCACTTGGTCAGTTCAAATGGCAATATTATTCAATAGTAAGAATCTTTGGTTCTTCTTTAATGGTGAAACAAAAGGTCTTAGTGATCATGAACTTGCTAAGAAGAACGAGGAAGCCCTTGGTCTCTTTTTCATATTAGTTGAACCAAATGTACTTTTCCACATCAGAGAGAAGACCAATCCTATTCAGGTATGGACTACATTGAAGGATCTCTATGGAAAAGTAAGTGCTAGTGAAGTTAAAAAAATAGAGACGAAGCTTTCCAATCTCAAAATTTCAGATTTTATTAATGTTGAAGACTATATATCTCACTTCAAAGCCTTAAAAACTGACTTAGCTATGATAGGAGGCAAGGTAAAAGGTGATGAAGAGTATGTAAAATCTATCACTTCCAATCTTACTCTTTTTCATACAGTTGGCTTGGTTTTTTATGTGAATGCTATGACTATTAAGAAGCCACAACCTATTTCTTTTGAAGAATTTTCAAGCTTCTTACCCATTATGAAGTTTCAATGACAAATTGTGGAGTTATTTCACACATACAAGCTCATCCAAAGGACTTCAAGTAAGTGGAATCTAAGGCTCGATTGGCCAAGGGAAAGTCTAAGATTTCAAAGAAGTCAACATGTGAGTATTATAGAAGGGATGGACACTCCATCAAAAATTGCATAAAATTGAAGAAGATTGAGGTGGAATTCTTGAGATCTGGACACAAGCTTTTTGATGATGATGAAGTGGCAAAGTCGAGTCCACTAGAGCATCCATTATGGGTGTGGGGTTGTTACTTCTAAGGTCTCCTCTCCATGGCCCCTCGACCCATATTATGGGGGGTGCTAAAGTATGTGTAATTAGATATTTTCAGGCCAAGGCCAAAAGTGTCAAATAGTGCTTATGAGCACTACTAATGTAGCCTATAGGTAAGTGCATATATAAGCCTATGGGCATCACTTACATAAGCTTTTGGTTACCATTTATGTAAGCCTAAGGGCACCTCTCATGTATTCACCCTTAGTGATAATCCACCTCTCTTGATAACCTTAATTAAAGGTTGTAATGTGTTTATTATATTGTAATTGAACCGTCAAGTCATGGCTTGAGGTTAACATCTATTTGGGGATTTGGTATCACTATAAATACCCCCAAATGATTAATCAACTATATCAGTGTGTGATATATGTGAAATATTGTGGGGTGCCTATAGGCACCCACCCCTTAATCCTTTCATGTCATTTATCTCTTTTCCTATCTATTTTTCGTTTATTAATGCTATCTTTAATCACTCTTGCATATTTTTTGGATATGATCAATTCAATGTATGTTTCAAAACGTTTTGGAAAGTATTGCAAATTCCAACATGGTATTGAAGTGAAGAATGAAGTTGTACCACTCGAGAACCAAAAAGGTTTTTTTCCTTCAAAGCAACCAAAGAAGTTCTTAAGGTAACAAAGGGATTCTTTTGCTTGTGCCTTGTCTTTGAGTTTTTTGAATTTTCAAAATTTAAAAACGGGCGCCAACACCTTTCCTTCTATAAAATTTATTCGTCTCGTTGCCTTCTCTCTTCATTTGTGCATGCCTATGCATGCGTACTCCTTTCTGCTACACACCAACTAACTTTTTTGTCTTGTGCAGATCTCAATTGTGATCAAAGGCAAAGCGCAACAATAGGCACTCTTGTTCACCCCTTCAACATCGCTAGTTCGATGCCTGCTCATGTTTTCCTTTAACTCTTTTTGTCTTAATGTCATGCCTTCTCAGTCAACTTAGTTTAACTCTTGTGCATTTGAGAGAGCAATGTGGTGGTGGTGTTCTTCATTGGTAGGTAGCATGTTGTAGGATCGAATGTTCGAGACAATTTTTTTGATAAAGGTGTGGTATCTAAGAGGAGGTCTCCTACGGATGAAACAAGAGTTGGCATAAGCACCTTCCCTAACCTTCAATATGATGGTTGCACTTGTAAAAAATAAAGTAATGCTACAACACAGTGGTTGGTATTGTGCTTTGGACACCAAAGGTCACTGATTCAAAACCTGAAAACACCTTCTTTGCAGCATCTTTAGGAGAGATAATTTTTTTTTTATTTTCCTTCTTCCTAGCTCCAAACTATGCATGTAGTGCAATGGTTTGTAACCTTGCTTGTGGTGAGGAGGTTGTCGATTCAAATCGCTCAAAAAACCTTTTGGAGAATGAGTTGAAGCATAAAGTGTATGCCCACAGGCCACAAAAGGACAAATGTATGCACAATACCCAACTGTTTGTTAAAGACAAGTTCCTTCCTTTTCCAACCTCAACTAAGTGGTTGGCATAGTGGTTGGGCTGCTTATTGGGATCCAACAGGTGAGGGGTTCAAGTCTTGGCTGTGTTTGTTTTTTCTTCACTCAAGACAAGGCATGTTTAACAGAGGGTAGTTATTGTCTTTCAAAACATGTGTACTGCATTGGTAAGCTTGTACATTTGCTTGGGTAAGGTCACAGTTTCAAGCCCCATCAGCTATGAACCCTTAAAAATTGCAATTATATATATGTGTGTGTGTGTGAAGAGTTCTTCAAGCCAATCATATTAGTCAACTTGTCAATTTGTTATTTGTTGATCAGAAGAAAGCACTAACCAACCTTTTTTAGACAATTGTCAACTGCAAATTCTGCCAAGTGGTAGTGCTTGATTCAACAAAATATTTTGTGATTTGTCATTGATTTTTATCTTGATTTAAGTGCTAACTATATGACCTTCTGGAGGCCATAATTTTTGTATATGGAAGCGTTTGGAACCCATTTTTTCATATTGCATGATTTTTCAAGCTCTAGACGGTGGTGACATCAATTTATGAACCTATTACAGTTCTTTATGGAATTTTGTGTGAAATGGATTCTTTTGGGTATGTTACTTGCCATAATGAGCATAATTATAGTATTTTGTTAGTTCAACTGGCAGGATTACTCAAAAGTAAGAATCTTTGGTTTATCTTTAATGATGAAACAAAAGGTCTTAGTGATCATGAACTTGCTAATAAGGAGGAAGCCCTTGGTCTCTTTTTCATGTTAGTTGAACTAAATGTACTTTTCCACATTATAGAGAAGACTGATCCTATTCAGCTATGGACAACATTGAAGGATTTGTATGGAAAAGTAAATGCTAGTGAAGTTAAAAAAATAGAGATGAAACTTTCCAATCTCAAAATTTCAAAATTTGGTAAGTTAAAGACTACATATCTCACTTCAAATACCTAAAAGTTGACTCAACTATAATAAGAGGCAAGGTAAAGGGTGATGAAGAGTATGTAAAATCTATCACTTTCAATCTTACTCCTTTTCATATAGTTGGCTTGGTTCTTTATATGAATGTTATGGCTATCAAGAAGCCTCAACCTATCTCTTGAACAACTTTTCAAACTTCTTATCCATTTTGAAGTTGTAATGAAGAATTGTGAAGCTCTTCCTCATGTATAGGCTCATCTAAAGGACTTCCAATCAGTGGAATCTAAGGCATGATTTCCCAAAGGCAAGTCCAAAATTTCAAAGAAGTCAGCCACATGTGAGTATTGTAAAATGGATGGACACTCCATGAAAAATTGCATGACAAGATTGAAGAATATTGAGATAGAATTCTTGAGATCCAGACATAAGCTTTCTAATAATTAAGAAGAGGATGAAGATGACAAAGTCGATGCCCACTAGAGCATCCATTATGGGGGGGTGTCATTTCTAATGTCTCCCCTCCTTGGTCCCTCAACTTATATTAGGGGGGGTGTTGAAGTATATGTAATCTGATCTTATTAGGCAAAGGCCAAAAGTGTGAAAGAGTGCTTATGAGCACTATTGATGTAGCCTATAGGCAAGTGCATATATAAGCCTACGGGCCTCGCTTATGTAAGCCTTCAAGCACCATTTATGTAAGCCTATGGGCATGCTTATGTAACCCTAAGGGAACTGTTGGTCATCAAATCTGCCTAGGAAAGGATTTTGGGTAAATGTATGCACCCTAGACCTGGACCAACATTGAAAGGCCGAAGGGAAGAGATGCCCCTCGTGCCAATCTCCGGAGAAATGCCGGCTCCTATGCTAAACTACTTTGGTGTTTTGAGATAAGGGATGCAGGAAAGAGATAAAAAGAGTTAGGGTTAGAGAAAGAAATAAAAAGGGGTAAGGGAAGAGAGATCGATGATTTAAAGTGGGAGAGAACAGGAAGCACGATCACTAACTAACAACTTGAATAGCAGCAAAGAACACCAAGAATAAATGAAAGAAACGCCACATTAACCTTCCTATGTATCCTCCGAGAGAGCTCCAGGATTCTCCTTCTCCCTTTCATCGAAATTCAGGGTTCAGAGTAACGACGATTAGGACAAGCGAATATAACAGAAACCACAACCCACCAGGCAAGCATAAAAGAAAACCAATATAGCATTTTTCCTCTCCTATGTATCCTTCCGGGCAAGTTTTAGGGTACGAGTCCCCAATCGCACACCGGATTCGGGATTCGGAGTCTCAGTATACAAATGAAGAAAGACAAAAGAATCAAACACAGAAGGCAGCATAAAAGAGAGAAATTGAGCCCAAAGCTCTTTAGTATTAATCGTAGGACATCAAGTTACAGCAGCTTTCTAGCAGAAAGTTCCCCCCTTCTTACATTACAATGCCTGGGTTTTTATAGAGGACCCGACCCTCTGAGTCATTATTACATAGAATGGCGAAGTATACTCTTGAGATCTGAGAAGTCGGCTCCTCGCGGCCCTCGTGATTGAGCTTTCAAATCCATTACCAGAACTAGCAACTGTGACCGAGTCAACCGTGGAAACATGCATTGATGAGCCGTCTGAGTGTCCTTGGTTTTTGGGTGCAATGCTCGAGTGGCCGCCATGCTTGTCGGGCTCTCCTTCGGGGACTGATACTTCGCTTCCAATTGCCAAAAATGAGCAGCGAGCTTACCGGGCAAGTAAAAATGCATTTATGAGGCACTTGATCATCTCGAGAAAATACCCGGCTTGGAGCGCGTGCCCCCTTTGAGTCACGAAAAAGCAACATGTCGCGATATCGTGACATTTCTATGTCTTCAGCTTGGTTCTTCTTCTTGCATCGCGAAAATATGACATGTCGCGATATCGCGACATTTCTATGTCTTTGTCCTCTTTTGTTGCTTTTGGCCACGAAAATGCAACATGTCGCGATATCGCGACACTTTTCCTCCTTTGGTCGCGAGAATGCAACATGTCGCGATATCGCGACACTTTTCCTCCTTTGGTCGTGAGAATGCAACATGTCGCGATATCGCGACGCTTTTCCTCCTTTGGTCGCGAGAATGCAACATGTCGCGATATCGTGACACTTTTCCTCCTTTGGTCGCGAGAATGCAACATGTCACGATATCGCGACACTTTTCCTTCTTGCTCTTTCTCCTTGCTTTCGACCGTGAAAATGCAACATGTCGCGATATCGCGACACTTTTTCTTTCTTGCTCTTTCTCCTTGCTTTCGGCCGTGAAAATGCAACATGTCGCGATATCGTGACACTTTTTCTTTCTTGCTCTTCTCCTTGCTTTCAGCCGCGAAAATGCAACATGTCGCGATATCGCGACACCTTTTCCTTCTTGCTCCTCCTTGCTTTGAGCCGCGAAAATGCAACATGTCGCGATATCGCGACACTTTTTCTTTCTTGCTCCCTCTTGTCGCTCTGAGCCGCGAAAATGCAACATGTCGTGATATCGTGACACTTTTTCTTTCTTGCTCCCTCTTGTCGCTTTGAGCCGCGAAAATGCAACATGTCGCGATATCGCGACACTTTTTCCTTCTTTTGGCGAGGCTATCTTCTTTGGCTTGTTCGGCAGTGAAGCTCTTCTTCTTCATTTTATGTACAAGGGGGTGGCATTGAAAGCCAAAATTGCTGCAACACTTACAAATACTTTCGAAGCAACAAAAAACACTTTACAAAGAGAAATTTTTGATTTTTTTTCTACCCCTCTATGCAATGTGACAAAATTGTCAACATTCTTGGCGGCTCGCGGGGCATTTAGCTCGTCTGAATGCAGAGATCCCAGGCCTTTATCCATTGGGCAACAGAGTCATTCCCATTGTCCTCTTCTCTGACTATCCACTGACGACATTTTTTTTTTTTTGTTTGTGCCTAAGCTCCTAAGCAACACTTAGCGCCTTCGGCACTTATTTACTAGCCGGGCTATTTACAATATTTACACAAAATTTTGTGACATGATTGGCATGCCGCCACCATAAACCCAACTTCGGGTGCCTATCCGGTGAACCTGCAATGTCCGGACCAGATCTGATTGAACTTCAGTTGATCTTTGAAGTCCGGCTGGCCTCTTCCCGAAGTTGTCCATGTTGCGAACAGGGAGCAACGTAGTGAGTTGTCGCTCCTGCCAGTACCCGTACTGTTGATGAAAGATGTGGCGAAGAAGTTCGCCGCATGAGGGGCCTCTTGGGGTACTGGTCGTAGTGGGGGCTGGAACCAATACCAGAATACCAAAGAATCTACTAACTGTGGGCTGGGTACAGGTTCTTCCATCCTCCTGATGCGGTAACAGGGCTCCTCCGGCAAAGAGTAATCTTCCAGGATCTCTTCAGGTTCGGCTTCTTGATGAGACATGCTTAATGGGCTCTGGTTGAATACTTGCATGCCATCCATTGGGATACAAAAAGGGTGCAAAAATGTGCCCTCTTTGTTCTCAGGTTCTGCCACTTGAGTCTGTTTCTCTCCTTGGCCCATCTCTTGATGGAGACTGCAAGCAACCATATTGTTCATTGCTGGATCATGGCTTGCATATTCCCATTGTTGGACTTGGATGAAACCCGCCTCTTGAGCTTCAAACGACTGCATCTCAGGCCTCTGCTCAGTATGAGGAGTCTGCCATGATGAATACTGTGTTGGATAAACAGGAGCAGTAATTATCGGGTAGGGTGATGGGGCTGCTCCCCACTGCCACTTTCTCGATAAGAGCAGAAGTTGTTCTGCTCGTATTGCTTCCTCAAATATTTGAGGGAATATTCGCTCACCTGATCGCAGTAAGAGGAGGCCCATGTCCGGGTGAAAGGCCCGAACATAGAAGAGGTGGGCTTGGGCGGGCGTCGGTTGGATCTCTCCTGGAATTCTCTTCCAACTTCTACAGAATCGAACATTGAAGTCCGTGATGCTCTCCAAAGGTGCTCTCCTGATGGTGGAGAGGTACATCAAAAGCTGGAAGGGGTCTTGAGAGCCATCAAATGTTCTGAATAGTGCTCCCGCTAAGTCATCCCATGAGCAGATGCTTTTACGCCCGAGCAGTCTGTACCACTGCAGCGCCCTTCCTTCCAAAGATAGAACCAGGAGTCTGATCATGACATCTTCATGGATTATGTCATGGAGGAACGCTAAAGCCGCAACATCTTCAAGGTGCTCTCGGGCCATTCCCTTAGTGCCATTGTATTTTGTCAATGTCTCCAAGGCGCTTTCAGGAATTTCATGGTAACTTTGGAGATTTAGAGGGCCACGATCATCCCAGCTGGGATAGCATACCCTCTCCATTATAGCAGTGGCCTGCAGAGATCACGGTTCTCGCCACTAAGTCAGAGTCGCCAGGTGAACATACTTTTCTCCGCTTGTGAGGTCAAGGCTGCTCACCGAACCTTGATTCCTTCGGGGTGTCTTCTTTCAGATTTAAAAGGCGCCTACGATCTAGAAATCTGGATCTTCAGCTCAGTCAGAGTCGCCAGGTGATTTTTCCAGATGGAGGCAAGCCAAAGATTCACCAAACTCGGGCTTCCTTAAAACATGGGACCTTGGTCCCACCGGGCGTGCCAAAAACTGTTGGTCATCAAATCTGCCTAGGAAAGGATTTTGGGTAAATGTATGCGCCCTAGACCTGGACCAACATTGAAAGGCCGAAGGGAAGAGATGCCCCTCATGCCAATCTCCGGAGAAAGGCCGACTCCTATGCTAAACTACTTTGGTGTTTTGAGATAAGGGATGCAGGAAAGAGATAAAAAGAGTTAGGGTTAGAGAAAGAAATAAAAAGGGGTAAGGGAAGAGAGATCAATGATTTAAAGTGGGAGAGAACAGGAAGCACGATCACTAACTAACAACTTGAATAGCAGCAAAGAACACCAAGAATAAACGAAAGAAACGCCACATTAACCTTCCTATGTATCCTCTGGGAGAGCTCCAGGATTCTCCTTCTCCCTTTCATCAAAATTTAGGGTTCAGAGTAAAGACGATTAGGACAAGCGAATATAACAGAAACCACAACCCACCAGGCAGCATAAAAGAAAACCAATATAGCATTTTTCCTCTCCTATGTATCCTTCGGGCAAGTTTTAGGGTACAGTCCCCAATCGCACACCGGATTCAGGATTTAGAGTCTTAGTGTACAAATGAAGAAAGACAAAAGAATCAAACACAGAAGGCAGCATAAAAGAGAGAAATTGAGCCCAAAGCTCTTTAGTATTAATCGTAGGACATCAAGTTACAACAGCTTTCTAGCAGAAAGTTCCCCCCTTCTTACATTACAATGCCTGGGTTTTTATAGAGGACCCGACCCTCTGAGTCATTATTACATAGAATGGTGAAGTATACTCTTGAGATCTGAGAAGTCGGCTCCTCGCGGCCCTCGTGATCGAGCTTTCAAATCCATTACCGGAAGCGGCAACCGTGGACCGAGTCAACCGTGGAAACATGCATTGATGAGCCGTCTGAGTGTCCTTGGTTTCTGGGTGCAATGCTCGAGTGGCCGCCATGCTTGTCGGGCTCTCCTTCAGAGACTGATACTTCGCTTCCAATTGCCAAAAATGAGCAGCGAGCTTACCGGGCAAGTAAAAATGCATTTATGAGGCACTTGATCATCTCGAGAAAATACCCGGCTTGGAGCGCGTGCCCCCTTTGAGTCGCGAAAAAGCAACATGTCGCGATATCACGACATTTCTATGTCTTCAGCTTGGTTCTTCTTCTTGCATCGCGAAAATATGACATGTCGCGAAATCGTGACATTTCTATGTCTTTGCCCTCTTTTGTTGCTTTTGGCCACGAAAATGCAACATGTCGCGATATCGCGACACTTTTCCTCCTTTGGTCGCGAGAATGCAACATGTCGCGATATCGCGACACTTTTCCTCCTTTGGTCGCGAGAATGCAACATGTCGCGATATCGCGACACTTTTCCTCCTTTGGTCGCGAGAATGCAACATGTCGCGATATCGCGACGCTTTTCCTCCTTTGGTCGCGAGAATGCAACATGTCGCGATATCGCGACACTTTTCCTCTTTTGGTCGCGAGAATGCAACATGTCGCGATATCGCGACACTTTTCCTCTCTTTGGTCGCGAGAATGCAACATGTCGCGATATCGCGACACTTTTTCTTTCTTGCTCTTTCTCCTTGCTTTCAGCCGTGAAAATGCAACATGTCGCGATATCGCGACACTTTTTCTTCTTGCTCTTCTCCTTGCTTTCGGCCGCGAAAATGCAACATGTCGCGATATCGCGACACTTTTTCTTTCTTGCTCTCTCCTTGCTTTGAGCCACGAAAATGCAACATGTCGCGATATCGCGACACTTTTTCTTTCTTGCTCCCTCTTGTCGCTCTCAGCCGCGAAAATGCAACATGTCGCGATATCGCGACACCTTTTCTTTCTTGCTCCCTCTTGTCGCTTTGAGCCGCGAAAATGCAACATGTCGCGATATCGCGACACTTTTTCCTTCTTTTGGCGGAGCTATCTTCTTTGGCTTGTTCGGCAGTGAAGCTCTTCTTCTTCATTTTATGTACAAGGGGGTGGCATTGAAAGCCAAAATTGTTGCAACACTTACAAAAACTTTTGAAGCAACAAAAAACACTTTACAAAGAGAAATTTTTTGATTTTTTTCTACCCCTCTATGCAATGTGACAAAATTGTCAACAGGAACCTCTCTTGTATTCACCCTTAGTGATATTGGTTAATCCACTTGTATGGATAACTTCAATTAAAGGGTGTAACATATTATTATATTGTAATTTAACCTTCAAGTCAAGTTATGTTGACTTGAGGTTAGCATCTAATTGGGGATTTGGTATCACTATAAATATCCCCAATAATTGATCCATTGAATAAGTGTGTGATAGATGTGAAATATTAAGGGGTGTCTATGGCACCCACCCCTTATTCCTTTCATGTTGTTCATATCTTTTCATCTCCCTTTATTTCATTTATCAATGGTATCTTTAATTGCTTTTGTATCTTTTCTAGATATGATCATGGTGAATGTATGTTTTGAAACGTATCTTTAAAGTATTGTGAATTCCAATAAAAATATGCTATAACGCATAAAAACAAAATGTCTAAAATTGGCTAAAAATCTAAACTTTAGATCTATCTACGAGATTTTCTATTAAAAATTTATGATAAGTACTTTTAACGGTTGTAAAATATCATGTGACAATAGATCTCTATGTTTCAACTCAATTTAACATGTTTTTTTAGTTGCATGATTCTCAAAATATCTTCTTTCTTGTGGTTTCTTGAAAAAACTGAGTTGGCAACTTAGGATTTGTGATTTCTTTGCCCAAAATAAGCTTCTTGATCCTTTCGATACTATTTTTAATTTCCTCTTCAATAGATCAATCACCTTTGCCCAACTTTGTAGATCAATCATCCCAACTTGTCCACTCCATGTATAAGTTATTTTGTTTATTTCAAACCATGGAACAATACCATTTTTTGAGCAAACTCCTATCTCCCGTGCTTTGGCTAATCGACGATCTTCTTCATCAACTATGATTTAATTTTTCATGGAATGACAACTTGGCAAGGCAATTTTCATCCTCCTATTTTAGCTCATTATTGCTCCTAATTGCTCTATTGATAGCATGCACTCATCATTGCTCTTCTTGGATCGACTGATGATAGATCAACCCTTCATGGATCAGTTGATTTATTGATTAGGAATTAATAATTTTTCATGAAAATTTGATTTTATTCTTCATTAATTAGTGTCATTTTAATATTATTTTCGTGTTTGTGGATTGGATTCAACTTGCTTTAGCCTTTTAACTCTTTATTTTATCAAGATTGTTTTGCCATTTCTTTGTTGATGTCAATTTTGAATCGATCACCAAATGGGAATAAAGTTAAACCACTATAGTTTTGGTGGATTATGGGGCATCACACTCGTGTGATGTCAAATCCCAGGTGTCTTATTCATTGGATGCAAAGTCTTTAGAGCGTGTTGATCTCTAATGAAAAATCAAGGCCCAATTCCCAAGGGAAGCAACATTATTAGTTAGGCCCTTCTAGTTGGAGAAGGGGTTTCTGCTTTTGCCATATTCCAAATGTCATATCTAACTTGCCATTTCCTTTCTTTGGAAATTTTTTATTTTTATTTGTCATTTCTTGACATCAACATGCAACCTATGTAATGTGATGAGGGAATCAATGATTTTTACATTACTTCTACCAGGAAGAACTACTCGAGACATTTTAGCTTTCCTTTCATCAATTAGCTAAGTGTACTCAATCTCTAACTTTATATTTCCTTATGAGTCCCATGGATTGGATAGACCTTTTCCTTCTAGCTGAAATATCTCATACTTTGTGTTGAAAGTGGCTTGTTTTAAGCTCTCGTTACAACAATACATTTGTCTAGTTTTGTTCATTTCTCATTGATAATGTTTAGACAAATTATTGTTGCTCTATTATTGTCAATGTCAATTTTCAAAAGGTTGGAACCATAGTTTTCATATAGCCATAACAAAATGTGATGAGTTATGGGAGTGTTGGCATTTTTGCCACACTGCAGTCAAAAGTCAAAAAAGACGAAAACCGAGAAACAACCATTTTTGGGAAATCAGCCTAAATGGACACCTATGGACTTGAAAATTTACCCAAAGGAGGGAAATTAAAAAATTAGACTTATGGTGAAAGAATCACCCCAATACCCTAAACGGTTTGAGAGATATTAAAGTTTTCGTCCTAAGAAATTTCTCCAACACAGCTTAAAAATATAATTTGAAGACTTTAGAGGCCCCATAGAGGGATGAAAACTAGACAAAATGGATGTTCCATCAATTTTGTTGTTGTAGATCTCTTCCCAAGCTTTCTAACGATATATTACAATAGACAACTAGGTCAATAGGTCAAAATTTATGGCTCCGGGAAGCTGTACCACCAAAAATCATTTTCGGGCACTGTTGGGGCGAAAATAATGAGTGGGCATCAGTCAAAGTCAATGTCACCCTAGGAAGGCTTCAGGGCGAATTGCTAGTTGAAGACATTTTCGGAGCGAAGGTACTAAATAGACATCATTTAAGTGGAAGCAATGCATCGATCAAAGTCAAATTTGCTCTGAAATAAGCATGCATGATGATGAAGGCATTTCCCAAAGTAATTTCACCTTATTTTTAGCAAATTTAATGATTTCACCCAAGTTGGGGTGAAAACAATGAAAGCGCCCAAGTTGAAGCGAAAGAGGCGAAAGTAGCGCTGGTCAAAGTCAAAGTCGCTCTAGAGTGGGGGTAAAAATCATTTTTGCCCTTATTTTGGACGAAATCCAAGTCGAGGTTATTTTTCAGAGCGCAAATGATGAAATGATGTCATTTGGGTGAAGGTTGCACCAGTCAAAGTCAAAACAAATTTAAAGAAGGTGTTTGCCATTGTAATTTCGCCCCATTTTGAGCAGAAACATTGATTTCCCCCAATTCAAAGCGAAAGTCCTAAAAAAAGCATCTTCATACACTGGTCAAAGTCAAAGTCGCCCTAGGAAGGGGCGAAAATCATTTTCACCCTTCATGAGGGCGAAATCAATCATTTTCACCCAGTTTCTCGCAAAATCCATTTCCATTCCATTTTCCGGCAAAATTCTCTAATTTTTTGAGCGAAATTAATCTGGTGAAGAGCGAAAGCATATTGATGGGCAAAAACACCAAATTTTCTAGGAAAAATCAATTCTTGCCCCTTCCTTTCAGCAAAGTTTTCTTTCAAAGGCGCCACTGTTGCTGATATTTTTCGAAAAAGGTTAGAGATTGACTGAATTTAATTCTTGAGGCAATGAAAATAATATTTCCAAAATTTCTACTTAAAATTTGCTAGGATTAAATGCTACGTCCCAGATTCTGGTGTGATCTTGTTCATTTTCGAGGCGCCCTCCACTGATCTCGCCCCTTTTTAAGACAAATTTAATTTTCGATGGGTCTTCCTGGCGAAGATAAAATTTGGAGGCGCAAGATGACAAAGCGGCAAACAATATTTAAGTTCAGGCTCCTGTTTTAATGTGTTTTTTAATGTGCATTTTGATGTAATGAAGAAGGATAGACACACTGCAGAAAAACACCTTGAGTTTTCTGCATCAATAGGAAGATATTCGACTTCTAGTTCCTTGAGTATTCTTGTGTTTAATCACTTTTTGCTTATTATTTTTTATTATGTTCATGTCTATTATTATCTAATTTTAAATTTTGCATCTAAATTTAACTACTGTTGGTGAGGGAATGAATACTGAAATGCTTCTTGGAGGTTATCTCTGCAAACTATGAGTGGTTCTTATGCATTTCTTTCTGTTGTATGTTAATTAACACTTGACGTGAATTTCAATTGTTAGTTTATCCCAGCTTAATGTTTCTAGCTCATAGCCACATTTCCTATTTCTTTCTGTCATTTCCCATCTCTTTCTTGTTACCCTAAGCTTCAAACCGAGTTAGAATAGTAAGGGAACCAGCCCTCTTTGGAGATTGGTTCGAAGGACATCTCCTTCCTTTGGCCTTTCAATGTTGGTCGGGTCTAGGGCACACAAGCATTTTGTACTTAGGCAGACTCGTGACCAACAGGGAGGCTTGCCATTCATTTTTCCTTTTGGTTCCTCTACTTCAATTTGTCTGATCAACTTTGTTGAGTTGTTAGTTTGCAATGGGAATTTGTCTAGCCTCTTGAGTTCATAGTTAATTTTATCCTAGTATGATTTGAATATTTTATTCCCAGTGCTTGAAGCATTTCCTTTGCTTTTTATTTCCTCAACCTCCTTAACTTTTCTATCTTTGCTTGGAGATCGACAACTCTTTTTTCTACTTTTCTAAGTTTGTTTCCTTCTTAGTAGCCTCTAGTAGTTTGGACAAGTCCTTTGGATCCTTCTTTAATGCCTCCATTTTGTTTTTTTTATCATTCAACTACTACTCTAGGATCTTTATTCCAATGCATTTATCATTGATAGTTTCCCTCATGTTTTTGACCCAAATCCTATTTTGATTGGCCTTTTGAATGTATCACTAGTAGTCAATTGATTCTACCTTAGCTATCAACTGCCAATTGAGATTTTTTCTCTAGCTTAAGTTAGCTCAAGTGAAAAAAATTTACTAGCAATATTAAAAGACTACAATTGTTCTACTATTATGTTGGGGTCTTTGGGGATTATACTTATAAAATAGAGTTCCTTAAAATTTCTCTAACCTATGTTCTCAATTGTGTTACCAATGTAGAAGGAAATGTTCCATCACGAATTTGCTCTAAATATTCTTTTTTGCGATCTCCTTGACCCATTGTAACATGCTTATGTTTAGTCCATGCTTAATTCTATAGTAGCAAAATTCTATCCTAGAAATCTAAATAGAGACTTTCATGAATTTTGATAATGTAGTGACAATTGACCCCAACTTGTTTAGCATGTGAGGGGTGGTGAATGTTTCTCCCATGGAGGCAATAATTGTTGATGAAGTTGATGATGTAATAAACGTACTTATTGAGGTGGTTCCAACAATCGTGTTTGCCAAAGAAATAACCTCAAAGATGGAATTTAATGGTATGGATAATTTAATCCATTGTGCTTAAAAGGATCATAGACATAGTAATGGGGTGGTGGTGGAAGTTGTCGTAGCCATGGTGAATGTGATGCCAAATATGAATGATAGGTGGTCAAGATGATTGGTTAGATGGCATTAGAGTGGTTCACATGGTGATACTAATAGCTAGTTACATAGATGGATGTGATGAAAGTGGGACAGTCAATGTAGATACATCCATTATAGTGGTAGATTTGTTACCATCATGGAAATGAAGGTGGAAACAGGTGATGAAGTAGTTGTCACTAAATTTATGGATTGAGCGATGACTATAGTTGCAGAAAAATGGATGGAATGGTGGTGAAAGGTAGAATGGATAAAGTAGTACCCAAAGTGGAAATGGTGTATATAAAGATGACAAATTTCAAAGTTTCCATCATGCTAGTAGCAAAGTCAGATGACAATGTAGTTTATACCGAATTCCTAATGAGTCTACCTCTAAAATGATATCACCCCTAGATTGCACCATATTTATGAGGTTTTTTATACCTACTACTTTAGTTATTATTTCAACCATTCAAGTAGTTGATTGTTGGGTAGAGTCATATGTTTTGGTCTTTTGTTTCTTGGTGAAGGGAGCATTGATGATAGACAATTTATTTTCTTCTCTTCTAGGGTTATCACTATTTGAGGAAGGACCATGGATATATCTACTCTACTATGTTTCTAGCTAAATTGGTACTCAAGCTTATGGTCACCTCTACCCTAAAAACTTGGGTATAGGATGTGTTGGATTCTTAGGTAGCAATGCTAGTCTAGAACCAATTCTTACTCATCCTAAAGATATTGTTGAAACTATCAAGAGGTCAAACATTCCTTGACCCTATGGGCCTAAATATTTAATGCTTGTATAGACCTAATAAATGTTTCCCCTCTTCCATATTGAATCAAGTTCATTGATGTATATAATTATGTAGCCTAATCATATATTAGTGATGATGATGTGATAGGAAGCTATGGGTATGTTGACATGTATACTATGGGTTGTGCTTTATCTTGCTCAAGCACCTTGGTTGTTGTGCAATCACAAGGCTATTGTTATGTCATTATTGATCGAGAGGAACTAGATAAAGTTGTGCCTCTTGGGTATTTGGTCATAATTATATTTATTAATAATGGTGTCTTTCTCCCTATAGTGCTTCCTATAATAGTTGAGGATTGAGTTGCTTGATCTAGAGCTACTATTGTGGGTGTTGTGGTGGCTATTGTTCTTATGGAATAGGATAAGGTTGTGGATACAACCAAAGTCTCACCTCCATCATGTCCTTGATCAATGGATCCAATGGATGTGACCTAGGGATGGTTATTGTTCTAAGTGTCACTAAATTTCCTATTAATATTCAAGTCAAATGCCCTAGCAAAGCTATTCCTGATTTTAATTTGCATGCACCACCATGCAAGAATTTTATCTATGCTTGATTTTTTCCCCTGCAAGGTCATTATTATCTTATGATGAATCTTGAAAACTTCTAGGTAATACTCTTGCATATTTGTATAGAAGAACCAATGAGGTATTTGTGATAGGTATCCTACCAAAAAGGGTAAACATTGAGCCTCATTCTAGCCACTCCCTCATAAAGGTTTTTCTCTGCTTCAATAACAAGACTCAACTAGTGTATATATATTGTCTTGACTTTGTAGAGTTTTAACCATTCAACAAATTTTTCTTCTTGATCATATAAGCATTAATTATTCATCTTTTGCAACCCAAATTTCATGAGTCTCTTCTCTAGCTAGACACAATACCCATGTTCTAGATGATCGTCATGATATACTTGACATCATTGTTGTAATAGGTCCCTTTTATTTGACTCATGTATTACTATCAATCAATGTGATTAGGTTGCCTTACATATTCATGTGCAAATAAGTGATCAAGGATATATGTCGATAGGAGTAATATGTAGGATATATACCCATAAAGGCAAAAGAGAGATATTGTACTACTTAGGTACCTATTAGAGGTATAACTGACCCATTGTATTAACATTAGGCCTTTCGTGATAGACTTTGTTGTAGGTCAACAATGTGTTGCATGGCTACGACATAAATTATCTCATAAAATTTATAATTAATGATTGCTTTCACCTTTCTTACTAAGAATGTCCCCTTGACAAATAGTGTTGTATTTTCATTTTTACCTAACATGTCAAATTTCAATTGGTGGAACCAACTTAGCTTTTGGAAGATGATCAACCAAATCAAGTAGAAATTCTAATTTAAAACTCCCTCATGCTTGAAATTCTTGATCTTGCATTGCATATTTTCTACAATATGAAGAACATAATCCAACTTGTGCATGTTCGTAGCCCATTATGTGTTCACATTACACAACATTGCTAGGTGGTTATCTCTCATTTCCTTGTCTTTGGTCTCTTTGTGATAAATACACATGTCAATTTTCCTTGTTGTGCATAGTCCTTAAATTCCATGACATACAAGGGCAACTTAACAGATGTCACATCTTTAGTATCTTTCATATGTTGCCTAAGAAAATCAAGTCAGTTGTGTTTCCTCTTGTAGAATTCATATTGTGTTTGGATAATCAAGGGGACTCATTGCAAGTTTGAATCATCTAAAATTATGAGCATCTACCTTATTTCATCCCTTGTGATTGTAATGAGTTCTCCTACCTCTTCTACATCTGCAATTATTTTTATGCTTAGATCATAGTTTTGCAATCACTTATCCACTAATTTAATACACTCAAAAGTTTAATGGGCTAATACTTGTGGTAGCCATGAGCACTATGTTCTCAACAAGACTAAAGTTTAGCTTTTTTTTTGTTGGAATTCACAATATTTTCCAAAAATGCAATCCATCCACTCAAATCTTATATAGAAAGAGAAAGAAAGGATGAAAGAAATAAAGATATTGTGGGTGCCCTAGGCACCATAAATAATCACTATATTTGTAGATTATATTACATAACACTTCGATGAAAAACGAGGAGTGTGAGTGGGGTGTTTATAGCAATACCAAAATACCTTAATTACATCATAAAGTTTAATGTAAGCTGACATAAGAAGTGGACTTTAGGTTAATTACAAATATTAAATGAGGTTTAACCATAACAAGGTTAACCATGGCCCATTGGGATTACATAATAAAATATTACAAAATAATAAATACATTGCACAATGAAATGCCCTTAGGCCTATCCAATACATCTCACAATATTGGCTCTTGGCCATGAATCAAATTACAAATTCAACACCCTCCCATAATTTGAACTAAGGGGCCAAGGAGAGAAGATATTAGTGACAATAATATCTTCCCTCAATAATGGATGATATAGTTTAGAAGGAGGAGCGAGCGATGGTTTCGACGATCGAAGACCGAAACCCTGAGAAGCAGGTTTCGTAGGAGGAAGAAGCCCGCAATGCCACGATGACGACAGGGTTTGACTGGAGTGCAGCTAAAAATGGAGCCTCCCACAGCGACATTGAACGGGGGAAAAAACCTCCCGATAAATTGGGCGGACCAAAAAAATCTTACGCAGAATGTTTGCAACAAAATCCTAGACTGCCCCCTAGCGGATCGATGGATTTCATTCTGCAAGGCAGCGATGTGTTGTGCCCTAAACACCTCATGGAAGATTATGCATCTCGTGATTCCTTCTCATTAGTGGGAAAGTTCGTAGGAGGGCGCCCAGACATGGATGCGATTCGGCGGTGGGCTACTTCGAAATGGAAAGTTATGGGAAATTTGGGTCTTTCGGCAATGACCAGAGGTTTTTTTATGATTCAGCTGAATACCCGGGAGGATGCAGAGCGTATTCTTTTTGGAGGTCCTTGGTTCTTCGGAAGACGAAGCCTGTTCCTCAAAAAATGGGAACCAAATTTTGACCCCGACTCTCAGAACATCAATTTCGCTCCCATTTGGGTCCGCCTCCCCAACCTCCCTGCACATTTTTTCTACGAGGATGCTCTCCGAGGTCTGGCTAGGGCTTTTGGAGATTTGGTAGCTATTGACCCAGCTACCCATGCCAGAACGCGCCTAACCTAGGCCCGCATCTGTGTAAATGTGAATCTGGAATCGCAACTTCCAGATCACCTCAATCTTATATACGAGGATTTCAGGCGAAGGCAACCGTTGATCTTCGAAAACAAACCTACTTTTTGTCCATATTGTTAGTCGCAAGGGCACCTCCCTTCTCAATGCCCTAAGCGTAGAAACCCTAATGAAGATTCCCAACCAAGTGGGCGTCCGCAGCTAAGAACCAGTCAGAAGGAAACTAGCAGTCAATGGCAAGCCAGGAGGAATGCGCAGCAGAACCAGCCGCTTCAAGATCAAGCTCAAGCTCTCCAAAAGGCAAGTTCCTCTTTCACCACTGCTAATAAATTTGATTTACTTAAAGATTCTGGAACCAATGAGGTCTTTGAACAAGGTGAAATTCCTGTCCCTCCATCCCCAAAACATATCAATTCCCCTCCGGGGCCCCCTGACCCCATGCCCATTCAGAATATTCCATGTTCCCCCCTTCAGGAGCAGATCCCCAAGTCCAACAATGTCCCCTAGAGCCCATCACAAAAACCCCTCCGGTCATCGTTATCCATAGCCCTGTACCCACCCCTTGAAGAGTCTGGCTTTTCGACTTCCCTATCCTCCTCTATCGATGTCAATTTTGATAGCGATCAGGCCGCCCCAGAATCCCCTGACCATCGAAGTCCCAAACAAACTCGTAGCTTTAGAAGGTCCCAAATGGATGTGGGAGCAGACAGAAAGAAAGGTAGGCCTTTCGACGTTGAACGCCAAAATTGGGACACAGCCGAGGATATAGCAAATGGTACGCAGAGAACCCTGTTCCAAGAAAATGTCAGTTCTATCAAGGATGAAAACCAAAGACCCAAACCCCCTGCACAACAAGGCAAAGGGGGCAAGAAAACCTCCAAAAGTTCCAAATGAAAGTCCTCTCCTGGAATGCGAGAGGACTGAATGGGGCAGCCAAGCAGAGATTGGTTGCAGCCATGCGAAGAGATTACAACCCCACAATTTTTCTCATTCAAGAAACTAAATTGGACAATCAACTTTCGCCTAGGATAGCCAAAATCATCTGGAAAAATTGTGATTTTGTCTACTCCCCAGCTTCTGGCACTGCAGGTGGGCTCTTGTGCCTTTGGAACCCATCCGTAGTCGAGGGTAGATTTATTTTTGGTCATGACAGGTTGTCTAATATCCTGTTTCATGACCTCAGCTCCCAGAATTCTTGGATTATGTCCAACATCTATGCTCCCAATACTGCTCGGGAAGAACGATGTTGTGGAACACCCTCACCCAGATGAGACAGGCCTTTGCCAATATTCCATGGGTTCTAGCAAGGGATTTTAACTCCCCTCTTCAATTCTATGACAAGAAGGGAGGAAATGCAGTTACTAACAGGGATATAAAGGACTTGAGACAGTTTGTTGACAGTAATGCCCTTATGGATGTTCCGATTCAAGGCCTCAGGTTCACTTGGAGTAACAGACGGATGGGAAACAATCTTATCCAAGAGCACCTTGATCGGGTGTTGCTCTCCCAAGAAGCCCTCCCCCTCTTCGATGATGCCAGTCTGCAGGCTCTCCCGAAGATTGGGTCTGATCACAACCCGCTCCTCTTCGAGACTGGTAGCAAGCCTCAGTTCAAGACCCCTTTTTGGTTTGAATCCATGTGGACTCACCACCCGGATCTCAGAAATCGAATAGCAGAATGGTGGCAGGTAAGCTTTCCAGGGACAGCCTCTAACCAGTTTATGCAGAAACTCAGATGGGTCAAAGAGAATCTCAAAGTCTGGAATAGAGAAACCTTCCAAAACATCTTTGAAACCAAGCAGAACATCAAAACTAGATTAGGGCAAATTGAGGATAGTTTTCAAAGAGGCCAGGGTGATGACAGTCTCAGAAGTGAAGAGAGGATACTGCTCTCTGAATACCACAACACCCTGAGTAAGGAAGAAACCTTTTGGCACCAAAAGTCGAGACAGCTCTGGCTCAGGGAAGGAGACTCCAACTCCAAGTTTTTTCACATATCCACTCTAAGGCGCAGGGGCTGTAACAGGATTAAAAGCCTTACTAAGCAGGATGGGACCCTTATCTCTAATATCCACCACATCAGGGATGAAGTCGTCAGCCACTTTAAAGACCTCCTTGCCTCCCCCCCACTTCCTCCCCCATGGCCATGGATTCCCTACTTGAGAACATTTCCAATACCATTCTCGATGAAACCAATGAGTTCCTCCTCAGCCCCCTATCCCACAAAGAAATCCACCAAGCCCTCTTCTCAATGCAGCCTGACAAAGCTCCCGGACCCGATGGCTTTTCCCCAAGGTTCTTCCAAACCTTCTGGGACATTGTGGGACCTGACCTGTGCCTGGCCATCTCTGACATGCAGAATTCTAGATCCATTCCCAGAGACATTAATTCCACTTTCCTGGTCCTCATCCCCAAGGGGTCCAATTCCCAGTCTCTGTCTGATTATCGGCCCATCAGTCTCTGCAATGTAATCTACAAAGTTCTATCCAAAGCCCTGGCCAATAGATTCACTGGGATCCTTCCTACCATCATTGACCACTGCCAGGGAAGTACTATCAAAGGCAGAAACATCTTGGATGGGGTTATCACCATCCACGAGCTGATCCACTCTGCCTACAATGCTAACTCTGCTTCCTTCTTTCTGAAACTTGATATGAATAAGGCCTTTGACCGAGTGAATCGAGAATTTCTGTTCAAAATCCTCCTCAAATTTGGTTTCCATGAATCTTGGGTAAATCTGATTTCTAATTGTGTCTCTTCTTCTTGGTTCTCGGTCCTGGTGAATGGGTCCGTTGTCGGATATTTTCCTAGCACCAAGGGGCTAAGACAGGGGGACCCTCTTTCCCCCATCCTCTTTATCATCCTGGCGGAGAGTCTCAGCATAACCATTAAGAATGCTTGTCACAGAAACTTGATTTCTGGTATCAAGGCAGCCTCAGGTTTAAATCCCATCACCCACCAACAATTTGTGGATGACACCTTGCTGACAACTAAAGCTTCAGTCTCTGAAGCCAAAAACATCAAGGGTATTCTCAATCTGTATGAGGAAGCAACTGGGCAAAAGATCAACTACACCAAAAGTAAGCTTCATTTCATCAGCACCCCTGCTAGACGACGGGCCAAGATTGCGAGCATATTGGGGTGCTCCATTGCTGATTTTCCAACATCTTATCCAAGACTACCCATGTTCAAGGGGAGGCCTCAACAAAAAATGTGGAACAATGTCACTGACAAGATTCATAAGAAGTTGGCAGGATGGAAGGGGGCCCTACTCTCCAGTGCAGGCAAAGCGACTTTGGTCAAGTCGGTCCTACAGAGCATCCCCACCTACTTTTTTTCAGTGTTCAAAATCCCTGTTGCGGTAGGAGAAGCTATTGAAAAACTCCAAAAATAGTTCCTGTGGTCGGGTAATGCTAATCACAAGAAGTTTCACTTAGTAGCCTGGAACAAAGTCTGCTCTCCTAAAGACATGGGAGGTCTGGGATTGCGACGTATAACCATCACAAATCAAGCCCTCCTGGCTAAGCAGGCTTGGAAGGTGGTTACAAATGCTAAAACAGAGTGGGTGACCATTGTCAAAAGGAAATACCTGCAACAACACTCATTCCTTGAAACAGAGACCCCTCGCTATGGGTCCCACTTTTGGAAATCCATCAGCCACACTAAGCAGCTGGTTCAACAGGGATCTTGGTGGCAACTAGGAGATGGTAAGACCATCAATTTTTGGGAAGATGCGTGGGCCAGAAAAGAACCACTCATCAGTGATCCCAACTTAGCCCCCATTAAGCACCTCATCGATAGGAAGTATGGAGCTCATGTTGTCGATTTCATCACTTCTGACCAAGGATCCCATGGTTGGAAAAAGGTTCAATTTAGAATTAAGAATGATGTGATTAACAAAGGCCTCGCCACTCTCATGGACATCTTCAAAGCTAACTTCATACCCCAGACCCTGAAGGAGGATGAACGTTGTTGGAAGGGGTCGAGTGATGGGGAATTCACGATCAAAACTGCTGCCCAGATGTTAGAAAACACTTTTATTGGCACCAAGAAAGATGACAGCCAGACTCTAGCCAAGAGTGTGTGGCTCAAGTTGTTGATCCCAAAAGTGGCACATTTTTCCTGGCTTGCTGCTCATAACAAAATTCTGACCACTGACAACTTGATTCGTAGAGGAATTATAGTCCCCAATAGGTGCTACCTCTGTACTAAAGCTTGGGAATCCACACAACATCTCCTCCTGGACTGCCCCTTTGTCGATAATGTGTTATCCATTTTGATCAACAAATTCCAGGTCTGCTAGACCCGACCCAAGACTATTGCTGAAATGTTCATTCAATGGCCAAGAATTTTCAAAAACTCTAGACTTCGATTCCTATGGAGTTCCATGCTTCACCATGCGGTCTGGAAAATTTGGTTGGAACGTAATAACCGCATATTCAAAGAGGATACCAAGAATCCGAAAGATGTTGTCAACAGAGCACTATCCCTAGCTATCGAAAATAGTAGTCTGATTTCGTGCGAAGAGGTTCCCAACTATGGGTTGGAATCCCTTCTTTTTGCTTCCCTTAAGATTCCCACAGACTGTAGCAGAATCCAGAAGACTGGTAACTCCCGAACCCTGGCTAAATGGACCCCTCCCCGTAGGGATGGCTCAAAGTCAACTTTGATGGTGCTTCAAAGGGAAATCCAGGGAGAGGCTGGGGCAGGAGGTGTCATCGAGAGACCACACGGGAAGCATAATCAAAGCATTCTCAAAAAATTTGGGGACCCAAACCAATAATTATGCAGAAGCTAGAGCCCTATGGAGGAGCATCGTGGAAAGTAGAACCTTTCCCAAGCCAATCATCTTTGAAGGTGACTCATCTGTGATTATTGGCCACATTACCAACAACAGCTCAGGGGGGAAGAACATTCAGAATATAATTCAGGAGTGCCAATTACTCCTCAACAACAACCCCCAAAGTCAGATCAACCATGTTCTCAGGGAAGCCAACAAAGTGGCTGACATTCTCGCTAACAAAGTTGTTAATCAGTCAAACTTGATCGTCTGGGAAGAAGATTTCCCTCAAGAAGTTATCTCCCAAGCGAATCAGGATGTGGAAAGCTGACTCTCTGTTAATCAGGATGACGTTGCTCGACAGAAAAAGAACAAGAAATCCCAGTAACCTGAGAGGATGTCGGATAGACAGGTGGACTGTCTGGTGTATGTCCTTCAGCTGTATCTTTTTGTTTTGTGTCCCTTATCTTAAGGGTTGTCTTTCGAATATAAGATATGTTGTATGTGGTGGAATTGTATTTGGTAAGCTGGTTTTTGGTTGTTGCCAATGGAGGCCTCAGGTGTCTCATTTTGCTACTGATGTAATAGGGACGGGACCCTTCAACCCGTAAAGCAATAAAATATTTTTTACCTACCAAAAAAAAAATAATTGATGTTATAGTGGACCTTTGCAATTGAGGTAGATCCATTTGAATCTTCATCATCATCTAAAAGATGTTCACCTTGCTTCAATAACTTAGCTTTAATATTTTGTAGCTTTGGAAAGCAATTCTTCATTGGATGTCCCTCCTTTTTCAGTGTCCACAAGTGGTCTTCAATTTCTTTGAAGACTTAGCCTTGCCTGTGGGCCCTTGGTTCTTAGCCTCCTTAGATCGGAATTCCTTTATGTGACATCGTATTTGAGGAGTTCCACCACCACAATTTTGCATTGCAACCTGAAAGCAAATTAGGAGAGACAAGCTAATAAAGAGTAATAGTATTTTGGGATTCCAAGAACATAATAATTATATAAACCATTAGGTTCAACATCTAAAAGAAGTGGTAGAGATTATAAAGACAATATTAACACATTTTGCATCACTTTTATTTTTGCCTCTATAAGATGCGATATCTACCCTCAAATCCGTGAATCTTGCAATATAGTCCTCAACATTATCAAACTCAACTAGATTAACAAAAGAAAGATCTAACTCTAAGAGACTTGCTTCAATAGTATTAACCTTTCTAAAATGTTTATGTATATTTGACCATACCTTGATAGAGTCTCTCTCTTCGTTGATATGAAAAATGAACTCTCGTTCAATCAACAAGGAAAACAAACATAGAACTCGTTTGCCTTTTGGTGCTGAGCTTCATCATCAAGAAATACTACTTTATCCTCCTAAAATATGCACCATATGTTCTTACTTCATAGTAGGCCAATCATTTGAGTTGACCAAATACTATAATTTCACCCATTAAGGTGAGTAACTAGGGCTTTGTGGTTCATCTTACATAATCCGACCCCTACCATAAAAATTGTTGGAGAATATTACATTATTTGGTACATGCTAATGTACCCCCATGGTACCTATGGTACAATGTAAATATTAGATTAAGGTTTGAGTCTATAGTTTAGGAGTGAGATTTATATTTTCCCTTTATGTAAGTGTCTATGTGCAGGATATGCACAAGTGTCATATAAGTAAGAGTGCAAGTATGTAATGAGATAAAGTGCACAAGTATTATGTAATTAAGTGTGAAAATATGTAATGAGGATGTGCACAAGTGTCATGTATTAGGTGTGCATGTAGAAGTGTGTCATATAGAAGAGTGCAAGTGTCATAGAGTTAAGTATGCATGTAAGTAGAGAGTCAAGAGTCATGTATACAAGTGGCAAGATGAGAAGCCAAAGGACATGTGAGAGTTGTCATATGGAGAGCAATAGTCAAGTACTTGAAGAGTCATAGTGTATGGCTATATTATGGAGATAAAGCTTCATGTATTGTATTGAAGAATATCATATTAAAGCATTAATAATATTGAAGCTTGTATGCATATTTTGAGCAATTCTATTGTAAGTTTATTCATGTTATTGCATGAATGATTTTGGCCTTTTTATATTCTATTTGATATTTTCATGAATGTTATTATGATTTATATTGTCCGACTTATATATTGATTGCTCTTATATTTGAGACTACTTAAGATCCATAATATTGGGACCTAAGATAATCCGGCTTAAAAACCAACAACAATAGGTCTATGAATCGATGTCATCAATGCATAGACCTCAAAAATTATGTGATTGAAAAAAAAAATTGAAAATACTTTTGTATGCAAAAGTTATAGCCTTTGGAAAATTTTCCCAAATAGACCCCAAAAAATTAAAAACTAAAGCCTCTAACCTTAGAAAGGTAGTAACCAATCTTGACCTGCCATTTGGTAGGCCTTTATTTGCTAGAGTTGCAATCCACTTTCACCACCTCAACTCTTTTGAGTCACCAAATAATTACCACTTGCTTTAATTTTATTGGTTGAATGACTTCAAGTAGGTAAACAATAAATTCATGTAGCACCCCGAGGTGCCAAGGCCGCTACGTCAACAACAAAGTCATATTTTTCTCCATTTACTTTAAAAATGGTGATTCAAACTTAGGTCAGCTTGATCATAAAGCATGCATGGTAACCACCATGCCTCTACTGGATTTTAGTAGAAAAGGGCATGTTTCCTTGTTGAACAAGACTCCTCCCTACTGCTTGGAAAATAAGCAAGCAACAAAGATTCAAACCCATGCCCTCTACAACAACCATCTGCTAACTAGAAAGGATACCCCATTAATAGTGTTAAGGTCAATGAGATCTTGGTGAAGGCAATTGGTTAGGCCAAAATGATGTTTGTAGGAATCAAACACGACACTTTCTCCAACTCAATCCACAAATACAATTAAGTTGACCAATCGAGCAACTTCACCAGTAGGTCAAAAGGATGATAAGAGGCATTTTATCTAGGACTCTACTTCCAAAAGGAAATAAAGACACAATGATAAGTTTCAATTTGCAACCTCTTTCCTCCTTAACATACACCATGCTAGCTAGGCTAGTGCCTTTGACAAATGGGATCAAGTATGTAGAATGGTGCAAAAACAATAAAAACCTTGTGCACATGCAAATATTCAAAATATTTAAATTAAAAATTGCCACTAATTCTATATTGTGAATGCCATAGCAATCAAAAGGACAAGGAACTAGAGTGGAACTAAATCCAAATAATTGAATCTTCTAGAACAACAACAAGAAAAGGGATGAAAAATCAAAGTTGTCAAAAAAGAAAAATTTATGGATGAAAAAACATGGAAGATAAAACCTTATTTACTCCTTATGTTGAAAAATCTTATGAAGTTTCGAAGAGATCGCCCTAAAAATCAAAATAAAAATCAAAGGCAATGAGAAGACTTTTTACTTGACCAAGTAGGGTTGCTCCACACCCACTCTGATACCATGTTGGAATTCATAATATTTTCCAAAAATCTTATACATAAAGCAAAAAAAAAGGATGAAAGAGAGAAATATATGGTGGGTGCCTATATGCACCATAAATAATCACTATATCTATAGATTATATTACACAATACTTTGTTGAAAAATGAGGAGTGTGAGGGGGTATTTATAGAATACAAAAACCCATAATTACATCATAGAGTTTAACCTAAGCCGACATAATAAGTGGACTTTAGGTTAATTAAAAATATTAAATGATGTTTAATCACAACCCATTGGGCTTACATGATAAACTATTACAAAATAATAAATACATTACATGATGAAATACCCTTAGGTCTATCCCATACATTGCACAATATCGACTCTTGGTCATGAATCAATTTACATATTCAACATATTTACATTCATAAACTTGCTCCATGTAGAATTTCTAACACTTTTAGAGGAATGATTGTAGCTTCTCTCAACTATCTAACCATAAAAGTCTATATATGTTGCCTTATTCAATGACCCATTATTAATTTCTTTGTTCTTTTCTACTATAGAGGTTTTGGATGGCCTTGGAATTGAAGTCAATGGTCCAAAAGTAGCATTATTCTATGGGGTCACAACTAGAATAACCAAAATGGACTATAAAGTGGTGGGTGGAGTCGTGTCACTATTTGTTGTTGCCTTAATAGCCATTATGTAGGATTTATTTTCATGGATTGATAATAAAAATCAAAGGCAACAAGGCCAATCATTTTTTATTCAATTCGTCAATCAATGATTTTTTAAATCAGACAATGACTAGCCAACATTTTTATTCCATGAATATTGGTTTAGAATTTATTCTTTGTTGTGTTGATTTTTACTAGATATTAACCCTCGAACTCTTTCTAGATTTCCTCTAATATAGCTAGCAAGGGTTTCACCAAATAAACTCCAATTCTCAAAATTTATTGTCTACTATGGCTAACACTTTCAATGGATTGATTTTTCATATGCTCTAAGTTTGTTAGGGTTGGATGAAGTATCAATTCCCCATTTGCTCCTTGAATTCCAATTGAAACTCTACTTTGAATCATGTAGTCAAATTGATGAAACCCTTTGCAATTTTTTGTTAAATATTATTGAAATTGAAACTTTGAAATATAGGAGATATTTTCTTAGTGTATTCTCAAATGAGTCTCTCTCAAGTTATTGATTCAATGGTGGAAGTGGCTATGATTAGAGTGTTATATATGCTTTATGGGTTTGCTTGAGTTCTCTCGAATGTATTTGGTGGCTTAAATAGTGTCATTCTCTTGTTTTTATATCTTTGCACTAACTTTATCAACTTTAACTTTGTTGTTGATATTAATTCTTCTACTGCATGCCATAAATTTGGTTCTTTTGTAACTTTGACTCACACATAATGCATCAACATCCTTGATCTACCATAAATGGATTTGCAAATAGAGAAAATTTTAGAACTTTGAAGACACCATCAATCGAATCTTATGACATTATCAAAGTCACATGTGACATTCTCTCATATGAATTGATAGATGAAAGTGTCACTTTCCTAGGGAGGACATGGGATTTCCAATCAGCTACTTTGATAGGATCATGATGGATCACGTGACATCATGTTGATGTTAGCACTTACACTAGATTATTCCTAAGTGGATAAGCAAACCATGAATTAGGATATCATAGATCACTTGATAAATGATATTAAAGTTAGAAGGATTTATTTTCAGTCCTCTAAAAAATATTAGCCTTGGATTTGAATTGAATATTTGCACCTACCAAAGGAATTTGATGGTTAATTAGGTTATAAAGACAAAGAAATTGGAAAATAAAATAAATGAAGTGTATGTAGTATGTACAATCATACCAAGGCCAAATATTAACTCGTAGATACTTGAAGTATTTCCATTCATTGCGATAAGCAACCTTTTTTAATCCATGGTGCTCAATTCATATGTGTCGACATCTTTGATCTTAGAGATCTAATAGGGACCACTCTAAAGTGATTTGAACTTCACATATTTACGAGGCTTTATCCACTTATCAAACTATTGCTTGATAGTTTCTTGATGAGCATTGAATTTTTTGAAGATTTTATCCCATTCCTCCTTTAACTATAGTAACTCATTAATGCATGTTTGATGTTTGTATTAGTCTAATTTAAGCATCCTCTAGTTCAAATTGCTTAGTTAGCTACAATAATGGAAATTTGAGTTTGATTTGTAGTGCAACCTCTTTTCCATATACTAGTTTGTAGAGAGGATTTTTAACTAAAGCCTTAAGAGTGACTCTATCAACCATAGAACCTTCTTGAGTTGAATTTGTCGATTTTTTTAATCTTGAAATTGTTCTCAAAATAAGTACCATGTTCTTTGTAGGTAAAGCTAAACCATTTTCTTACAAGTAATATATTAATGAAGTCTTCATTATGATCCTATAAGGAAAAAACTAATTCACCTCTTAGACAATTAAGAATTTGGCAATGTCGGTAATGACCACTAATGGTACTCCAACCTGTTGTTGTCATTGCACAACGTACTCCAAATTTGGGGACCCACTTGAAATTTTGATTTTGATGTGACTTTTTGTTTACATTGAGTGTTTTGTTGGTTAATTTATACCAAACAATTTTGTAGGGTTGATTACAAAGTCAAATGGTATACCACGGTTTCAAGGTGTTCAAGGAGAGTCTAAGTTCATGATGTCAAAAGGAGGTTGACCATGGTCATGTTTTTAGCATTAATTGTTTTATAGTTGATCTCATTGTCAAGCCTTAGGAGACTCAGGGAGAAACTCCTCATAAAGCTCAATGGGTTAAATTCTGTAATTTTTAAGCCTTGTTAAACCATGCATAAATCATATACAAGCTAAATCGCATATTTTTAATGGTAAATTCTGACTTGTATATTTTACATTTTGAATTGCCATTTGAATATTGAATTTATTTTGTGCTCAATCCCTTGACTATTCATATATCCCTACACATTAAAAAAATAAAATATAAATAAAATAAATAAAATAAAAGGTAACTACCATATGGTTTAAAATATTTATTTTTGTTTACTTTATGGTATAAAATATCGATTACTTTATAAAGTAATTTTTGTTGAATTAATTATTATTTTTATGTTCACGTGACTAGGTTTCCAAAAAAAGGTGGGATGGCATAATTTTCGAGACAAAGGACAAGGTAAACTAGCAGATGTAGTGCTAGAGTGCAGTCAACGCAGGGGCATAATTTTTGATGTGAACCCCCAACCCGACCAACCAATAGACTCTTTTGAAGGAATTCTTATAAGGTGCCTTAATGCTAAAGAATCCAAGCTTACCCTTAGCAAAGTATATGAAGGATCATGTGGACGTCATTTTAGTGGCAACTCTATTACCAAGAAGCTCATTCGAATGGGCTACTATTGGCCTTCCATGGAGAAGGATGCATATGATTTTTTTCATCGATGTGACAAATGTCAACACCATGCCAACCTTGTTCATGCTCCTTCCCAAGAACTTCGGGCCATATCTTCTCCTTGGCCCTTCTCTATGTGGGACCTCGACATTATAGGAAAGGTTAATCCTATCTCTTCTGATGGCCATAAGTTTATCATAACAATGACTAAATACTTTACTAAGTGGGTTGAACCCATGCCTTTAGCTTCTTTCATAGGCATCCAAGTTTTCAAGTATATATTTAACCAAATCTTGTGTAGATTTGGGATTCCTTCAACTATTATTTTAGATAATGGTACTTGTTTTAAAAATAAAGACATGCAAGCTTTCCACAAAATACAAGATTCAACACATATGGTCCACTCCATATTACCTGTAAAGCAATGGCTAAGTCGAAGCATCCAATAAAACTTTAGTGAAAATCTTGAAAAAGTTGGTCAACAAATCTAGTTGAGATTGGCACATTCAATTGTACCCTGCCCTATGAGTCTATAGGACCAGTGTGTGAACCCCTATAGGTGCTTCTCCTTTTATCTTGGTCTATGGCATAGAATCAATATTCCCATTCGAGCTCGAAGTACCTTCTCTAGTAATTTTGCTATAATATGTTGAATTAGGAGATGAGTATCGCTTGGGGTGCTTAAGTCAATTGGAATTATTGGATGAAAAGCATATTAATGCCTTAGAACATATTCATGCTTATTAAGAAAGACTTAAGAGATCCTTTTCAAAAAATGTCCACTACCATTCTTTTTAGGTTGGTGACCTTGTTCTTAAATAAAATCAAAGCAACACTAATGCTCGATCAAATCTAAAAGGAAAATTCAAACCTAATTGGTTAGGACATTTTCTCATAACCACTAATTTTGGATCGGATGCATATCGATTGGCCACATTGGAAGGAAAAGATCTTAAGGAGCCAATAAATATAATGCACCTTAAAAAATACTATGCATAAATCACCTTGCATATTGTACATAGAACATATTGCACAACTCATCTTGTATATAGCCCATCTTGCATAACTATCACTTCCATGCTGCATTGTATAGTCATAATCATACATTCAACCTAATATAGTCATACCTATCCATCACGCCACCTCAATATTAGACAAATATCATCATGTTCGTAGGTAATCTTGATCTCCTCAACTGACTAAGAGTTCATCTTGAACCAACCACATGATTCACATCTTAATAAAATCTTGATGCTTGACATTGATCAAAAACCTCTCTTGAACCAAAATACAATTCTCACTAAGAAAATTTTGAGTTTTGGGAACTGACTCTGCCATTCTTGAACCAAACACACATCACATTTATTGATAAGATCTTGCATCAAGGAGGGATGATGCCATGATTGGATTGAACTTTCAAGCGAATAGTTTTTCTTGCTTGTCCCATTATGCACATAGTCCAACAATGGTAATAAATATATTCTTTACAAAATTATACAAAAAAGAAAAACAAAAGAGTGAGTAGTAAGGATAGGGTAAACTTCCCATCAGGACTAGATTCGAGTGGTTGGGAATTTGAATTCCCAAAGCTCTAACTATTTTTATAAATACATAATAATAATGGGGGGCTCAAGTAGTAAGGATAGGGTTTAATTCTTATCGGGACTTAATTCGAGTGGTTGAGAATCTAATTCCCCAAATCTTGGAGATCCTATTATTTGACTATGGAGCTAATCTCCATCGGGGCTATAGACACTTGATTGGAAGTGGAGTATGCTCATGCACAGCAGCACATCTCTCTTGAAGAGACCATTGAGCACACATAAGGACAAGCTAGCTTTTTGGTTCTCCCCATGATTGGTTCAATCTTATCTTGTCCAAGATTGGTAAATGAACTCACCATCTACACACACAATGGTTCTTGATTGGCTTGTGTCATTACCATACTCAAGAGTGGTAAATGAACTTCACAAGCACACACATTGGTTCTTGATTGATTTATGTCATAACTAGGCTCAAGATAGGAAATGAACTCACTATCCACACACCGGTTCTTGATGGACTTGACCTCATTTCGAGGATGACCAAGGTTTTTGATGGATCTTGATTGGCTAATATACCATAAGCCTATTATCATAATACCTTCATTGGACATGTATGACTATTATCATAGGTAATTGATGCTAAATCAATAATTAGCTTTGCACTTCACATCCATCTATCTTTGCATAATGCATTTTCATGATTGCTTAGTCATACTGCATGATTGCCTATCATATTTTACATAACCTACATATTTTGCATAGCTTGCTTGCTCATATATGATTGCTTGATCATATAGTTGCATGGGGACTTTGCGATAATGGCATGGGATGATACCTAGTTAGGTTTTTCCCATATGCACTCCATTTAGGCTAGGATTTTGATGCCTAGTAAAGTCCCCCCATATAGAGAAAATTGCATCTTTCATGATTAGTCAATTTCATCACTTTTCATATCCTTTGTTTTTTTAATGTATAAGAACTAGTTTTCTACACATCAAAATAGAATGGACTTTATCCATTCTTGCTTATCACTTCTTTTCTATCCCTTGATTTTTGAACAAATAAGTATGATCCTCCTCCAAATCAAGGGATATGGTTTCCATTTCCATATTTGACATTTTGGACCATTTCTCATTCATTCCTTCGAATTATCCTTTTGACCATCAAATTTGATCATTTTTTATCCCTATTGGGTTTCACTCCTCTAATGGACCATAAGGTAACCCATAGTGGATGTCATGTAAACATATTGATCACCTTCTAATCATTCCATTTTCGCCATATTTTATTCATATTATCTATTTATTGGGTTGTATACCTTTGAATTTAGCATGACTATACCTCACACATGATCTGCTTCATGACCACATGCGAGGGGCAACCTCCATTTCGGTTATACACAAGCACACATCCTCGCAAGTTATTGCCTAAAAACTGTTTTTATGAGGACATGCCCATAGTATGTCACCCAAAACATTTTTATTATATCTTTTGCATATTGTATTCCACATTACCTTACGCTTCTTCTTATCCATCAATGTTTATCTTCACACTTCATCTTTTCACAAACCGTATTTTGGCTAGCATGATCGGTGTGCTCAAAAATAACATGATTATGTGCATTATCATTCAGATCATTCACAACATGCATCAACATAAAGCATTAAATATCATTCATACATAACAATAAAACATCCATATACATACATCAACATAATACAATAAAAATACAAAATACATTATGGTATATATCTTGAGAAATAAACAGACATATGTCAGATCGGTATATCACAATAAAATTCTTGGCATACTCAGTCATCGAATAAGTATGCCACAAAGATCAAAACTTGGCATATCATCCCCTATCCTCGATATCCCTAACCCTCCTCCACATCTGGTGGCCCTACTAGGGGTATATTCACGGATTGAGTCATTGTATGTGACCTTGACCTCCTTATTGACTTAGGCATAGGCATCCTCTCCTCATCCAAAACTACCTGATAATAAAGTCTAGAAAAATAACTCTCATTGCAAGGCCATCATTGCCTCTACCTATGCTACCTAAATATCCTCCTGTAGGAAGTGATAACCTCCACTACTCATAGAAGGTGCTACCCTCTCCTACTATCACATCTAAAACCATAGTTATGACAACTTAGTCTCCAATACCTGAATATACTCCTCCTGAGCCACAAACTATACACTCTGAATGATCACCTCCATATCCAACTCCTCCACTCGTTGGCTCTACCCTCCATCCTCATTTTTACCAGTACCAGCTAACCCTACCTCATTGACCATCTCTACCTATACACATGGTTTTTGTGATGCCTCCCTCTGCCTAGGCCTATGTACCTCCCTCTACTTGGATCTATCCTCCTCCCTCCAATGAGTAACATCCTATACCGCTTACTGCATCCTACTATCCAACACTGGTCGTATAGGTGGAGGCAGCTCTGGAGTAATCCTAAGGGGTCTAATCTCCTAATACCACCTTTGGTATCCATACTCCACCCATACATCATCCAAACCTGGATTTACCAAATGAGGGTCATCCTCATCTGGCTCCAAAAACCGAGTAACATCGAGGTCACCACCTACACCTAGTGGATCCCTTATCACACACAAAAATAAAAAATAATATTACTCAAGTATCCCCTACACCAACCCAAACTATCATTGTACTTGATAAAAATGATGTAGCTCTACCTCTCCCTTCTCTAATTTTAGCCATCGAACCCTCCTCACATGAGTCAACTTCGTACCATCCTCATCCCAACTCGAATGCATCTACCATGGCCTCCATACCATTCATCATGGATGCAACTCATCCACCACTCACCTGGCTACATCCAACTGACCATATCATCCCCTATGTCCTCCCTCCAAGGGAGCCCATCGATATACAATTGGCTTCTCCACATCTACCAACTATCGAGGTAACCCGTTAGGCCTCCGTACTGCCAACTGCTCGCAACACCATATTTGGAGTAAAGTAGTGAGGACAATGCAACGATGTCATTTGTACACAAAATTATATATTATCCTATACAAATGACACAACATAAAGGGCCCCCATGCAAGTTGTATTCCTTGATCCCTCATCTCTCCCACAACTCCAACCAAGGTCAATGGAAGATGTCACCTACTCATATGATAGGCCAACAGTCCAGCAACCACTCCACTCAACACAACTGTCAGTGTAGAAACTTTTGCTCTCCCTACCAATCCCTCCACACTGATACCACTCTAACGAACCTCATAGTCTCGATCCTCGATCAGCTACTCTAAATCCCTATCCTATACCATAGATTGGTACACTACCCATCCTCTAACTAGAATCTACAAAATCCACCACACATCCTCTAAGGTAATTGTTATCTCTCTTACAGGCAACCAAAATATCGATGATTTTGGATACCATCTCTCCACCAATGTTATCAAAATTGCATAATCTACATCCACCCTAGGCATCTTTGCTACATGAAGAAGCGCCACCTACTCCATCACATGCGTCTCTATCCCAGTGAGCTCCCTCACACTCTCCTCAAAACCACCGAAATGCCACTCCTAACTCTTGAGAACTCCATACTACAACCAAAAACATCAGCACACAACATCATTAGTCCATCATCATTAAACAAAAAATATCAAAATCATAGTAAATTACAACATATCAAGCAAAAATAAGTGAATTCACTATGAATTTGCCTAGTTTTTGTGAATTTTCTAGGGTTTTATGAAATTGCTAGGGTTTTACAAATTTGCAAGAATGAGGTGAGGAATGGATAAATGGGCAAACAAAAGGAGCTAAGGAATAAAGAATTAATGTAGGTTAAGGAGTGAAGCTTAACGAATATCAAAACTAGATCATTTTGTATTTCTTTCTATTTTCTTATTTCATTGAAAACATGTCTAGCCACAAATTCGCTTATTGGTTGTGAATTATTCTGATGTAGGGACTTGGGGGTAAATATTCATCTCCAAAAATGCTAGCTCATCTTGCATGTTGCATTTAGGTTGTTTGACCTTTGTTAGCTTTTTTTTCTACATTGTTTATGTTATCTTTGTTTTCGCATTTGCTCTCAAAAGGTCAATGATTCACATTATTTATGAATGGTCTACTAAAAGAACCAATGGGGATTGATTTTTGTGCCTTCATGCTCGGTTATATAATAACCTAAGTAGACCCCCAAATGCTAATAAAATTTTATAGGGTTTTGTGAAATTGTTTTGCAGGTTTTTAGTGAAATCATTTTACAGGCCGCAAAATTTCTTTACAGACCATGAAATCGACTTACAGGCTGCAAAATTGCTCTGGGTAAATATTTATATCAGGTAGGTGTTTCATCAAACTTGTTATAGTTCCATATTTCTATTTTTTTCATGTTAGATTTTTTTTATTCCTGTGAAAAAATTCAAAAATTGCCAAAAAATGAGAATAAAATTTAAAATGCATGTAATTATTTGTTGAACATTTATCTTCAAGAAAATCTAAAATTGCATATAGTCTAGGTTTTAGTTGCATTTGACTCAACTTAGGTGTTTGCAAATTAAAATGAACACATTTAAACAAACACCCTTGACTAGACTTAGAAGTAGTCTATAAACACTTCTTGGTGAACCTTGATCCATTCAACCTCATCAAAGGAGGTACCCCTCACATTGAGGTGTGGGTGTGCAAATATTCCATCCCCCTTTTAGGTGTAGATCCATTTTACTTAGAAGGAAAAGGATGCAAATTTTTCCTTCTACACAAAGACTACCATGATGCTGAAGAGTATGCAAAGTAGGAAGGTATAGACTATGGAGAGACATTTGTTCTAACTACAAAGATGGTGGTTTTTCAATTAGTTATCTCTAGTGCAACATAGTTTACTTGGTAGGTGTTGGTCAAATATCTGCCTAATCAACAAAACTATGTTTGTGCGCCCTAGATATCGCCAACATTGAAATGTTAGAGGAAATGAATGCCCTCCGTGCCGATCTCCAGAGAGGGTTGGTTCCCAAACTAAATCCTACACTAGTTGAAGACTAGAGATGTGGAAAAAAATTAGAAAATGTGGAAAGAAATAGGAAATATGGCCACAGGACGAAGGCATAGGATTTGGGGCATACTAACAGCAGGAAATTCACCCAAGCATGAAATAGCATTTAACGGAAGAAAAAATAGCAGAATTTACTTATAAACTTGTAGTAATAACCTTCAAAATAACACTCCAACATTCACTCCCTCACTAGCAATATTTAAATCCAAGTGCAGAATTTTAAACTTCACAACAAATAAGAGATATGAATGTAAAATAGAAGTGCATAGGTACAAAATGAAATTGCACACAAGATCACTTGTAAATTCAAAAGCCTGGTATCTTCTATTGATGCAGAGAACTTAGAGATATCTCTCGCAAAGTGTCTAACCTCCTTTACAATGGAAATTTGATTAGTATTTATAGAGGATATCGTCTCTTTAATTTAATGCACTTACAAAAAAATATCGGTTGGTCAAAGATAAGCAATAGCAATTCTCTCCCTTGCTCAAATCAAATTATTCTTTAGGGGACAACGATCCGGTTTTCATGGGATGCGCTTGGGAAATCGATAAAAATGGACAATAGAGAGAGCATCCCAAGCGTCGGTGCATTGAGACTCGACAATGTCACATGAAAATCGATAGCTTGAACATTAAATCCTAGGTGCCATCACATTCTCTCCTTCTTTGCCTTGGAATCTTACCCTTGTCGGTTGAAATCAATGAAATATAATTTTGCTTTGAAAAGGAATGAAGTCCATGGAAGGCGCTTCAAAAATCATCAGGATCACACCGGATTGGAGGATGTAGCATTTAATCCTTGCAAAATTTTTGGATTGTGGATCTTGTTGCACCAAGCATTCAATTTTATCATAGCAGTAATTATTTTTTATTTTCGAGCGAAAATATTTTGATATCTGCGTCATTCCCTTTTAAATTGACATTCGCCTTCAGAAGGGGCAAAACTGAGTTTTGCCTTCCATTTTAGGCCATCATAATTGCATTCGTCCCTAAACCTTAAAATGCTTTCGCCCCTTAACTGGGCAATTTCATCTCTAAAAATGCTTTCGCCCATCAATTTTGCCCTTGGGGTGCTTTCGCCCATTGCTTTCGCCCTTGAGATAATTTTACCCATTATTTTTGTCCCTGAGATAATTTTGTCCATTGCTTTTGCCCATCACTTTCGCCCCTGAGACGCTTTCGCACATTAATTTTGCCCCTGAGGTGGGCAAAAATGATTTTCGCCCCTCCTGAGGGGTGACTTTGACTTTGACTGCGCCCAACAATTTCTTCCTTCTATTTTCGCCTCAAAGATTGATTTTTGGTGATAAAGCTTCCCGAAGCCATAACTTTTGATCCGTTCACCCGATTGGCTATTGTAATATATCGTTGGAAAGCTTGAGAAAATATCTATCACAACAAAATATCTAAAGATCATTTCATCCAATTTTCCTTTCACTACTGGATGTACTTCACTTGATAATTTTTTTTTTGTGGCAAAAATACCAACACTTTTGGCGGCTCACGGGGTATTCAACTCGTTTGGATGTAATAAATCCTAGGGCCTTTATCCATTGGATAACAGAGTCACAACCGCCTACTGCATAAAATTATTTACTGTTTGCATCAACTTCTTCCTGCACTACCTGATATTTTTTAGTCGTCTGTTTGTATTTTTACCCAATGCGAGGCACTTCACCAAGCTCGACTGATTTTATCTGCTTCATGGTGCTTTAGAAAGACTTTGATTTCTGACACCAATGGCTCCTGTAATCCAAAAACAAAATGAAAAAAAAAGGAAATAGAGGTTGTTGAGGGTTTGGCTCAATGAAAGGAGCAGAAATGGACGGGGCCATGGTTACACTCACCCTTGACGAGGTTGGTATACTCACAACGACGATGGAATTAACGGGGGTGAAATATGAGGCAAATGATGGTGGAATGGAAAATTATTTAGGGGTAGAGGCAAACAAACTAGAAGATGAAGGAATGGAGGAAATAGGAATGGCGGAAGGAGCAATGGTGATTGATGACTATGAAACAGGGAGGGGAACAAAAGTGGTGGGTACAACGAATGAAAGCATCAAGGGAAGAGAAAATGCATACCTGCAAAATCTGACATCGTGCTATCAGCACTTTATTTATCAACCGACCTATTTAAAATATTTACATAAAAATTTGCGACATGATTGGCATACCGCCACCACAAACTTGGATTTGGATGTTTATCGGGTGAATTTGCAATGTCCAAACCAGATATGATTGTACTTCAGGAAATATTTGAAATTTGGCTATCCTCTTTCCAAATTTTTCCAGGTTGCAAGCCAGCTACTATGTGGCAGGTTATCATGAATTCTCGTACTTATACAATTACTAAATAATATGGCAAAAATATTTACCATATGGGAACCTTCTTCAAGTACTGGTTGTGGTGATGACTAGAACCAATATCTCTGCTCTTGGAAATCCATTGGCTTCAGGATCTTGGGTACATGCTCCTCTGACTCCTTGATGTGACAGTAGGATCTTTCTGATGATATCCCTATGTCGGGATCTCCTCAGGATCAACCTCTTGATGAGGCATGCTTATTGGAACACAAAAAGGGTGCAAAATTGTGCCCTCTTCATGCTCAAAGCTTGTTGTTAAACTCTTCTTTGCTTCATGGTCCTTCTCCTAAAGAAAGTTGCAAGCTACCATATTGTCCATTACTAGGGTAACATATTCTGTCTACCAATGTTGGGAGATATTCGCCCCTTCTTGCTTCATCTCCTGATGGAAACTGCAAACAACCATATTTTTCATTGCTGGAGTAGTGCTTGCATATTCCCTTCATTGGCTCTATATGAGATCTACCTCTTGTGCTCCACACAACTGCGTTTTAGGTATCCTCATTATTTGAGGCATCTTCCATTGTAAATATTGTGCAAGACATATGGGCATAGCAACTATCAAAGAAAGTGATGGAAAGGCAGTCCTGATTGGAATAGGAGCTGCTCTGCTTGTACTGCTTCTTAAAATATTTGATGGAATATTTGTTCCCCAAATTGTAGTAGGAGGAGGCCTATGTCCGGGTGAAAAGCCCAAATATAGTAGAGGTGGGCCTGGACGGGTGTCGGTTGGATCTTCTCTAGAATTCTCCTCCAACTCCTCCAAAATCGGACATTGAAGTCAATGATGCTCTCTAGGGGCGCTCTCGTGATGGTGGAGAGGTGCATCAGGAGTTGAAAGGGGTCTTGAGAGCCATCAAATGTGTCAGCAAGTGCTCTTGCCAAGTCCACTCATGTGCAAATGCTCTTACATCCAAGTGTTTTGTACCACTGCAGTGCCCTTCCTTCCAAAGACAAGACCAGAAGTCTGATCATGACATCTTCATGTGCTATGCCATGAAGGGTCGCTAGAGCAACAACATCTTCAAGGTGCTCTCGGGCCATTCCCTTAATGCCATTATATTTTGTTAGGGTCTTTAGGGCACTTTTGGAAATCTCATGCTAACTTTGGAGATTCATAGGGCTAGGATCATCCCAGCTGGGATAGCATACCTATGCCATTATAGCAGTGGTCCTCAGAGATCACGGTCCTTTCTCCCCTTGTGAGGTCAAGGCTACTTACCAAATCTTGATTCCTTCGGGGTGTCTTATTTCAGTATAAAAGGCATCCACAATCAAGATATCTAGATATTCAGCTCAACAGAGTCGCCAAGTGATTTTACCAGATAAAAGCAAGCTAGCGATTCACCAAACTTGGGAGATTGTGAGTACCACCGGGCATGCCAAAAACTATTGGTCAAATATCAGCCTAATAAAAAAAACTGCATTTGTGCACCCTAGATACGGCCAACATTGAAAGGCCGGAGGAAAGGAATGTCCTTCGTGCCAATCTCCAGAGAGGGCTGGTTCCCAAACTAAATCCTACACTGGTTGAAGACTAGAGATGTAGGAAAGAAATTAGAAAATGTGGAAAGAAATGGGAAATATGGCCACAGGCCAAAAGCGTAGGATTTGGGGTAGACTAACAATAGGAAATTCACCCAAGCATGAAATAGCATTTAACAAAAGAAAAAGCAACAAAATTTACTTATAAACTTGCAGTAATAACCTTCAAAATAACACTCCAACATTCACTCCCTCACTAGCAATATTTAAGTGCAGAATTTTAAACTTCACAACAAATAAGAGATATGAATGTAAAATAGAAGTGCATAGGTACAAAAGGAAATTGCACACAAGATCACTTGCAAATTCAGAATCCTAGTATCTTCTATTGATGTAGAGAACTTAGATAGATCTCTCGCAAAGTGTCTAACCTCCTTTACAATGAAAATTTGATTAGTATTATAGAGGATTTCGCATATTTCATTTAATATGCTTACAAATAAAATATCAATTGGTCAAAGATCAACAATAGCAATTCTCTCCTTTGGTAATGATGATGCTCAAATCAAATTATTCTTTAGGGGACAAAGATCTGGTTTTCATGGGATGCGCTTGGGAAATCGATAAAAATGGACGATAGAGAGAGCGTCCCAAGCGACGATGCATTGAGACTCAACAATGTCACATGGAAATCGGTAGCTTGAACATTAAATCCTAGGTGCCATCACATTCTCTCCTTCTTTGCCTTGGAATCTTACCCTTGCTAGTTGAAATCAGTGAAATATAATTTTACTTTGAAAAGGAACGAAGTCCACGGAAGGCGCTTCAAAAATCATCAGGATCACACTGGATTGGAGGATGTAGCATTTAATCCTTGCAAAAATTTTGGATCGTGGCTCTTGCTACCCCAAGCATTCAATTTTATCATAGCAATAATTGTTTTTTTTTTTCGGGCAAAAATGTTTTGATAACTGCGTCATTCCCTTTTAAATTGACATTCGCCTTCAGAAGGGGCGAAACTGAGTTTCACCTTCCCTTTTAGGTGATCATAATTGCATTCGCCTCTAAACCTTAAAATTATTTTGCCCCTTAACTGGGCAATTTCACCTTTGAAAATGCTTTCGCCCATCAATTTCATCCCTAAGGTGCTTTCACCCCTGAGATAATTTCGCCCATTGCTTTCGCCCATCACTTTCGCCCTTGAGATGCTTTTGCACGTTAAGTTCACCCCTAAGGTGGGCGAAAATGATTTTTGCCCCTCCTGAGGGGTGACTTTGACTTTGACTGCACCCAACAATTTCTTCCTTCTATTTTCGCCTCGAAGATTGATTTTTGGTGATAAAGCTTCCCGAAGCCATAACTTTTGATCCGTTCACCCGATTGGCTATTGTAATATATCATTGGAAAGCTTGAGAAAAGATCTATCACAAAAAAATATCTAAATATCATTTCATCCAATTTTCCTTTCACTACTGGACATACTTCACTTGACGAATTTAAAAATTTATTTTTTAATGTGGCAAAAATGCCAATAGTAGGTATATCAGATGGATGTTAAGACTACCTTCCTAGATGGAGATTTTGAAGATGAGGCTTACATGGTGCAACCACAAGAATTTTAAGTATAAGAAAAATAACATATGCTTTAAAAGTTAATTAAGTTCCTATATAGACTTAAGTAGGCTCCCTAAGCCTAGTATTTCAAAAATGATCAGTATCTTAGAAATTCAAGATTCAATTAGAGCTTTTCTAATTATAATCTCTATATCAAAACTACAAGTGACGATATTATCATTATCATTATGTATGTTGGCAACCATTTTATTACTAATAGTATTCAACAAAAAAAAAATCATTTGTGTTTAGTTTTTTATATAACAAATTTAAGGCTCCTTCATTACTGCTTAGGTGTAGAATTTTAGCAATCTAATCACATTATTTTATATCACAAAGCAAATAAGCCAAAACATATTTGGAAATATTTTGGATAATAGCCTAATATCTACACCAAAGGAAGTTGGGTTGAAATTCTTAGCCTATTGGTTCATCTTCAATCTATGAGTCACTATATTGTTAGTTGGTGGGTAACATGATTTATCTTATGATCACTCAACAAGATTTATATTTTGTAATGAGTTATTTGTATTGTTTCATGAAAAATCCTCAAAGAGAGCATTAACAAGTTGCAAAATGTATTCTCAAATATGTCAAAGGTACCTTCCAATTTGGTACATTGTACTAGCCATCTAATGATTTTTAGTTGGTTGGATACACTAATGTAAATTGGGTAGGATTAATTGATGATTAAAAATCTACTATTGGTTATATGATTTCTCTTGGATCAAGGGCTATTTCTTAATATAACAAACTCTAGCATAGAATTTGTTTTGTCATCAGTTGAAGCAAATATAAGGCAACATTTAGTGCATATTGTGAAGTTGTTTGATTGCGGTGCATATTGCAAGATCTTTAGATATATCGAATAGCACCAACACCGCTCTTTGTAATAATAAAAGTGTGCCCAAGTTAGTGAAAAAACAAATATATCATGCCAAAACAAAACATATTGAAGTTCATCGCCACTAAATCTGGTAACTGGTGGAGCATAAATTTTTTTATCTAAACTATTATCTAGCTTCTAAATAAATTTTTGATGCAATAACTAAATGCTTAGGTGGAGAAAAATTATAAAATTTAGGGATAAGTCTGGGATTGTATCTAGGTTAGTCATCAAACGAATATTAAAATATTTTTTGTTAATATATATGATAGGGATTACTATTATTGTATTGTTTATTATAATAATTTTTTAGGGATAACTTCATAGGATTTTTAAGATTTGATTTTATCAGTACCAACCAATTACTAGATTGTAAATAATTTTAAATTAGAGTTTGGAAATATAAATGGAGTAGTCAGTGTTTGATTCTTTTAATCCTTTTCAAATAAAAACTCTTTAATTTTTTTTCAATTTTGGATGTTACACCTATAGGTAACCAAAAGGGGATCCCAAGATATTTTGGCCTCGACGGGTCCTTTTTCCTTGAGGGTCGACCCACACTCATATGGGAGGGTGTTGTTGTTTGCCCACTAATTCTGTTTATGAACTCTTATATTTGGTGAAGTGAAATATTATGGGTTCACCAAGGGTAGTTTATATATTTTCCTAAATCTAATTGAATGTGTTCTATTTTGCAAAAACCTAAGGTTTATGTTATCCTAGTGTCCAATGTGCAAGTATGATAATGCAATACATATGAAAACAATAATGTAGCAAACAAGAAAGTAACATATATTAATGAGTAATAACTATGATGAGAGTTACAAGAAATGAAGTTTTCTTTCTTTCTTTGAAAGGAAAGGGTGCAAGAAGGATTCAAACATACAAATTACCCTAATGTAAGCTACATGCAATTATGGTAAAATACCCAAGGAAGTGGAATAGAATGCTAAGCTAAGCTTAAATATTCCATTTGATTTTCCTTTTTATATGTATTTTGAAGACAAAACAGAGAAACATTTAAACAAAACTTATCAAATAGCCTACACTACTTATAGAGAAAGGTAACAAGAATTTACTTACCTATCTTGATGGTTGATGTGAATGCACCACCTTATATGAATTCTCTACCGAATGAATACAACCTCTATTTATAAATTCGTTGTCTAACGAATACACATGCATGGAAATTTATCGCCTAACAAATACATCACCTATGTGTAAATTTGTTGCCTGACAAATACATCACCTGTAATCTTTCCAGCTAGTGAATACACAAAAACCTACAAAATAATTAAAAAAAAAAGTGGATCAAAGTTTGGGGGCTTTCCAAATAGTAAGAAGTGTAAGGATTCCTGATTGGCACAGTTATACCCCTTATTTAATTTGCACAAAATATAAATTTGGAACCATGGGGATGGACACTACATATACCTATTACAAATTCACCTGAAAGTGCAATGGCCAGTGAATTCACATTCTGTAGATGAAGATGTTGAGGGGCCATTCAAAGGCAAATGAAAATTGTTTATGAGGATGTCTAGAATGTCCTAGTATCTGCCTACTACCTCACAGGCACTTGGATGACCTATAAAACAAGCTTAAATAAATACTAGATAAAGCACTTGTTAATAGTAAATATGGATGAAAGATAGCACAACCATGAATGAGTAAACAAACAACAATGAATGGTTATGATCATAAGCTAAAAGTAAGAAGAAAAATAAAATGAAAGCAACTTCACTGATCTTACTCTCCCTTGGAAACTTTCCAAATCACTTGAATATAGATGACCTTAATAGCTTGTAGGCAACCAACAAAAGTGCAACAAAACCTTGATGATTAAAACCAAAGGTCTTGACCAATTTTTGTAGCATTTCAATGCTTGAGAGAGTTCTATTCATTGTCAAATGCTTACCAAAGGGGTTAATTTATAAAAAATGGAAGCCACTAGGGTGGGGTGAGTTGTCAAGCTCATGTGAGTTAGGGTTGTTGATTGCTTATTAACTCCCTCAATTGAAGGTCACAAGAGGGTTGATTGGTAGTCAAGGGAGTTGGTTAGAGCTTAATTTATAGTTAGAATATTTGATTAGAAGTTGATTGATGAGTTAGTTGTGTAGGTGGATAGTCACCAAAGATGATTGGTAGTGGCATATGGGGGTTAACTACCTATGACAGGCAATTTTACATGGACTAAAACATTGGCTACATGTCTGATGTGAATTCATTGCTTACAAATTTGCTACTAGCAAATTTGTAAGCCAATGAATTCACAAATTTGACTATTGTAGGTAAAATCTGGTAGGGAAAGTTAAAATTGGGTAGGAAAAGGAGCCTGTGTAAATTTGCCACCTAAGGTGGCAGTTTTGAGTTTACCATCTAAGGCGACGTATTAACATTAGGTGAATTTGCTACATAAACTAGGTATAGGTTATGAATTCATTTTCAAGTCATGTGATCATAAATCTAAAGGTCAAATATGGTTGTGTCTATACTTGTTAGAAAACTTGTTTTGAGAGCTTTCCAAAGGTACTCATTTTATGGAACTTAGAGGTTGTTTGGTCAAGTTTTCAGAAAGACAAAGTTGATAGATTTTTTTACCCTAAATTTGGGTACAAAAGGGCAATTTGGTTAAATTATTCAAAGGGGTGATGAGCGACATGTCTGATGTGTAAAATTAGGTGTCTATATTTACCCCTTTTGAAGTGTTTATTGTGAAATGAATGCTTCAAAAGTTACCATAGACATCCCAATTTTGCAAAATGGGTACAAATTTTCTAAGGATGAATTAAATGCATTAAATGGGGTATCAAATGTGACTATGAATTGATATGCCCCCTCAAGTTTTTGAGGTGAGCATTGTATTGAACTAAGAAAACTTAATTCACATAGGGTTGATGGAAACATGTTGGTGAAGATGATATGGTGAGTTAATGAATACTAGAAATGATGAGTTTGATTGGTTGATGATTGGGTTGGTAAGGGAGAGAAACAATTGTTTAAGATGAAAAGAATACATCTTAGTCTATCTAAATATATATATAAATATAAATATATATATATATATATATATATATATATATATATATATATATGTGAATTTAAGGACACATTTTGATTTTGTTTTGATTCTATTTATGTACAAATTGGTCCATTTAAGGACACACAATTCAATTGGACTATCTAAAGGCACATAATTTTGTTTGGTCCATTTAAGGACATATGATCTATTAGTTTTGATGCCCCCAGTCAAGAGGGTTTTTCTTTAGGTAAGATTACTTTTTACTTGAAAAGTATCTTTAAGTGAGGTGCTTAAAGAACATTGCTTTGCTTGATCATCCATTAGGCATGATGCCAAAAGGGGATTATTTGATATGTTTAAATTGATAGGCATATTTAAAGGCACAATATGTGATTGGTTTGTTAATTGATAGGCCTATTTAAAGGCACAAGATATGATTGGTTTGTTAATCGATGAGCCTATTTAAAGGCACATAATTGACTTTGTCTTACTAAAAAACACATGATAGATTGGCTTATCTAAAACTACATAATAGATTGGCTTATTTAAAAGTACATAATAGATTGGTCTATTTAAAGGCACATAACATATTGTCTTATTTAATAGCACATAGTTGTTTCGCTTATTTAAAAGCACATAGTTGTTTGGATTATCTAAAAGCACATAGTTGCTTGGCTTATTTAAAAGCACATAATTGATTGATTGGACTATTTAAAGGTACATGCTTTGATTGGCCTATTGAAAGTCACATGATTGATAGGTTTATTTTAAAAGAGTATAATTTGATTTAGGCTATTTAAAGGCACATATTTTGACTACTTTAATTATTGCATAATTATTTTTAAATTCAATGCCCTCGACTAAACAAAAAATTGTGTCTTATGGGTCACTTGCCCCAATATGTGGATGGTATGTGGGATAAAAGTTTTGATAATGATTCACCCTTAAAGGTGTTAAGTGATGTCTCGTGATAGTAAATATACATTTCTAAAATAGTGATAAGTATCCATCCTTAAGCTAAGGTTCTTAAGGAGTGTTTATTGTCGGGGGAAGTTCTTCTGTGATGCTAGATATTGAAAGTTGAAGGTTTTTTTATTGGAGTTGATTTATTCATTTAAGGGTCATTGAAGTGATAAGCAAATTTTGATGCCCCTAGTTAGGAGAACATTTTTCCTCTTTGAGGGGCTTTGCCATCAGTGTTTGTAAATATTGTAGGATTTTTTATGTAGCAAAATATTATGAGTGATCAAAATTTGGGGTTGATAGGATTGTGTGATGAAAAAAGATATGAGTGCAAGAATATTTCAAGCAAGCAATGCACATTAGACATGCAACCTTATAGACATTTTGGAATCTATAAGAAGAAGCCAAGGTATTGAAATGTAGTTGTGCTATGAATGATGATGACTTTTAAAAATTATGTCATAAAGACCTTAACTTCCTTCCAAGTTCCAAAATATCAAGAGGATAAGGAAGGTTTTTGAGGAGCCATCAAGGAGGTCCGCTAGCTTAGTGACTTGCTGCAAATGCAATGCAAGTGACTCTATTTGCTAGCTAGGATTATTATCACCTCGTTATGGGCTCTCCCTTGTGGCATTATGGGATGAACAAATAAATTTAGGCAACCATGTAATCAAGCACATGAGCAAGTAGTCAATGCACACACAAATGTAATATATTTTAAGATGCATGATGATTCTTCATCCTCTAATTTAACTTGATACTAGGGTTGAAAAGGTAGATCAAGAAAGGAGAATTTCAATGTTACTACATGGGGAAGATTGATCAAGAGAATATAATGTTCCTACCACCTTGCTTTGGAGGTAGGCCATTTTTGAATTAGATTTGGTTGGCTAATGGTTAGTCAGATCTTAAGATATCCTGAGGATTAAGGCCTAGAGTCACTAGAGACAAGTTGTCCTCTCTCTATGAGGTCTTGGATCAAGTTTCTAAGGGTTTTACACCTATTGGTTGAGTGGCCTCAAACACGATGGAAGGTACAATAATCATTAGGGAAAAATGAAGGAGCTTTCTCCCTCTTAGGATCTATAGGCTTGATGGGTGGAAGCTCTATCATTTTACCTTAAATAAGTTACAATAAGTGGTTGACCCAATTGAGTGAAGTTGTGCTTGGGCTCTTTTTCTTTTCTAGGACAATATTTTGCAAGGTTTTTGTAGTATTTATTATGTTGGTTGGGCATGAATCGATTATCTCATCACCCAAAACATGCTCATTCTTTTGATGTCCTTTTGCACTAGAGGAAGAGAATTTTTTCCTCATTTGTTTTTAATTGCCCCCTATGTTGAATGGAAACTTCTACTTGTTTTGCTAGGTCCACCACATCCTCAAAGGAGGAGATTTGGGTCATCTCTAAAGGGTATGAAAGTTGCTTATGTAAGTTATGTATAAAAATATGCAATAGGTCTCTTGGTGGTGGTGCAAAAGGGAGATTTCTAACCAATGCATGCCATCGGGTTAGGAATTCATCAAAATATTCATTTTTGCCTTGTTTTAGTTGATATAAGTCATCAACTATACATTTTTTCATGATATAGACAACAAAATTTTGGATGAACATCTCTACCAAATCACTAAAACACTTAATTGAGTGACGAGGTATATAGAAGTACCATTCTAGGGCCTCACTACCAAGGCTTATAGGGAATAGTTTTAATAACAATGCCTCATCATAGGTGATGTCATGGAATGTAGATTGAAAGATCCTAAGGTGATCTATAAATTCATCTTATCCCCTATACATCTAAAAATTTGGTAGCATAAAGTTTGAGGGATAAGGTTTGTTAATTAGAGCAGGGTCTATAGGTTGATTACAATAGTCCCGATAAGAGTATTTCTTTGTTGTGGATCCTTGAATAGGAGTCAATTGTTGTTTAACTTTAGAATTATATTTTACTAGTTGTTCTAGTTTAGATTTTATATCCTTGAACCCAGGATAAGGGATTGGTGATGTTAGAAATTAAGGTTGTGAATTGGTTAAGGGCTAATATTATGAGATTGGATGGGTTTGTCTAAAAGGAACAACCATATAGTTAGTTGTGGGATTGTTTAGAAAGGGGCTAGTAGAGAGAATGCTATTGGGGATTGGAACTTGTGATGATGAGATACTGATAAAAGGATTAGAAGATATTGGATTTGAAATATTAGGTATGCTAGGAAAGACATCCATATTTTCAACATGTGGAACACTAGCAGGTTCAAAGATAAGATTATTTAGTCTAAATGGTTCTATATTGATACGCATAGGTCCTTGATTCCCAAAAGAGGGTGAGATGCTAGGTTTCCTCCCTTCTATGATTGTAGTAACTATAGGGGGACTATACCTCATTCTGTTTAGGTTAGATGGCTTTACATCCAAGTACAAAGAAACATGAGAAGGGTTCATTTGTTGAGAGCTCATGGGGTTTGATCTAGGTTGGTATAGAAGATCTAGAAGGGAGTCCTCTGTAGTTTAGGTTGTAAATGGCTCTTCCTCATCCCTTAATACAATTTGTATTACCTCCCTATTTCCTCATAGAAATGTAGCCAAGTGGTCCAAAAATCTAAAGACTACTTACTCTTGTTCGTTATGAAAAGGTGAGAGGGTTCCAGAGGAAGGATGTTAGGAAACTTATAATTTAAAATAATAATATCCATATAAATATTACAATAAAAACAATAATTTCATGAAAGAACATAATATTGCAATGTGAAATGTAAATGCAAAAATCTCACAAATCACAGTACAAATTTGTGGGCCTCTTCAAGGGGGCAACCTCCTTCAATACTTTATTTTTAATTATGCAAAAAAATACATCCATTCTTGCCCCTCATATTTTTAAATATTGTTCATAATCCTACCTAATTCTCAAGGCTAGCTTACATGTAAAATGTCACCCAAGCTATAATCTTCTACCAAACAAAACAACTACATTCTTTATAATAGTTACATAAAATGACACCACTTGTCTAGGCACATCTAACACCACAAACTATTACAAAATATTACATAACATCATTACAAAACATTATAATGGGATCCCCGTGTTAAGAAAGGGGTTATTACATAATAATTTTAGGATGGAGTCCTAACATAACCTTCCCCTTCAAAAAGCTTTGTCCTCAAAGTCGAATATGAGGAAACTGTTGTTGAAGCTACTAGAGAGACTCCTAAGTGGCATCTTTAGGTTGTAATCCTCACCATTGAACAAGAACATCAGTAATGACATAATGACAAAGGGTATGTGATCTTCTATCCAAAATTCATTTCGGCTCAAGAATTATGGATCCTTCTTTGTCCAAATCTGGTAATATGGATTGTACCTATAACTTGTTACCAACAATCTTCTTGAGAGAGAAGACATGAAAAATTGGGTGAATCCTAAAAGTGGCTGAAAGGGCTAGTTTGTAGGTTGTTGACCTGATCCATTGTAACACCTAGTAAGGACTATAGTATATGGCTACAAATTCTTGGCATCCACAAAGCTGGAGAGATGACTATTTATAGGTTTGTAGATAGAGAAAAATCATGTCTTTGACTTCAAAGCTATGCTTAGAGCAGTGTTGATCAACTATCTAACACATACAATTCTGGGACAATTTAAGATTGACCTTAAGTTGTTGGATAAGGGTAGCACATTGTCTAAGGGTGGAATCCATAGCTTGAACCCTGGATCTTCCTGGAATGTAAGAGGAGGGGTTAGTAGAGGATGACCATATATTACTTTGAATGGGTTAACCTTAGTAATAGTATGATATGGAGTATTATTCCACCATTCAACCAAAGGAAGTCACTTAGCCTATTGTGTAGGATATTTTGAGGTAAAGTAATGGAGGTAAGTTTCCAAGCACTTATTGACAATTTCAGTTTAACCATCAGTTTTAGGGTGATAAGCCAAACTCATTTTGAGTTGATTTCTCTATAACTTGAACAATTCCTACCAAAAGTGACTAGTAAAAGTAGGGTCCCTATCTAACACAATTGATTTGGGCATTCCATAGAGACAAAATATGGAGTCTAAAAATATTTGGGCAATGACGGAGGTAGTGTGGGGGTGGACAAGGAACAAAAATGAGCATACTTTATAAGATAATCCACTACCACAAAAATAACTATTTTTTCTCTTGATTCGGGTAACCTTCAACGAAATCCATAGAGATATATGCCCATACTTGTTCTATAATTGGCAAAGGTTGAAAAATTCTAGGGGAACACATATTTTCTCCTTTCATGCATTTGGACTTGTCACATTTTGCCATAAAATTTTGAATATCCTTTTTCATTCCCCTCCAAAAAAAGAATGCTTGGTCCTTTCATAGGTTTTTAGAAACCCGAAATTCCTCATTGTTGGTGATGCATGCATTTCCTACAAGATAAGTTCCCACATTTATGAATTTGGGGGAATGATAATTTGGTCACGATATCTCAAGTCTTGAGCATCCCAAGTATAGCTAGGGTAGGAGTTAGGCTTTGCTTGGATTTTGTTGATCCAAGTTTACAAATTGGAATCCTTGGTTGTTTCTTCCTTGATATGATGGATCCATTGTGAAAGTGGTGTAGATAGAGCATGTAGAATCCTTTGATCTTCATATTATCAAGATAAGACATCATCCACCATGTTGTCCTTTCCTTTCTTATAGGTGATTTTATAATCATAGCCTAACAATTTAGAAATTCATCTTTGTTGTTTTAATGTGGCCACCCTTTGTTCCAAGAAATATTTGAGACTTTTATGACCAATATTGATGGAAAATTTATGCCCAATGAGATATGACCACCAATGATTAACAACATATAAAATGGTGGGCATCTCCTTTTCATAACTAGACTTGCCCAAATTCTGGTCAAAAAGTGTTCTACTAGTGAAGGCCAATGGTCTTCCTTCTTGCATCAAAACTACCCCAATTCCATTGTCAAAAGCATCACTTTCATTTACAAAAGGTTTAGAGAAATTAGACATTGCTAACACTAGGGTGGTGGTCATAGCTTGCTTCAACATTTTGAAAGTCTTCTTCGCTGGTTTTGACCACAAAAGAATTCTTTCTCAACATGGCTACCAAGGGAGCTACTATTTTTTTATAATTCTATACAAATTTATAGTAATATCCAAGGAGTCCAAGAAATCCACGAATTCCCTTTAAGGTTTGAGGCTTTTACCATTCTTGAATAACCTGAGTCTTTTTAGGGTCCATGTAAACTCCAACTTTGGTTACAATGTGATCCAAATATTCAAATTCTTGCAATCCAAAAAAATACTTTGACCTATTGGAATAAAGTTGATTCTCTAAAAAAAGTTGTAGTGTTTGATCCAAATGTTGGAGATGCTCCTCCCATGAATGATTGTAAATCAAAATATCATCAAAGAAGACTATAATGAATTTGTGAAGGAAGGGCCAAAAAATGAAATTCATCGAACTCTAAAATATGGAAGGTGCATTGGTTGACCCAAATAGCATAATTAAGAATTCATAGTACCTTTCATGAGTTTTAAAATTTATTTTAGAAGTGTCCTCATCCTTAATTCAAATCTGATGATATCCCAACCATAAATCCAATTTTGAAAAATATTGGGTCCCATGCAACTCATCTAGCAATTCATCAATTACTAGAATGGGAAATTTGTCTTTAATAGTGATTTTATTAAGTTCCTTTAAATCGACATACAAGCGCCAAGACCCATACTTCTTTGGTACCAACAACATTGGAGATGAACAGGGACTAATGCTAGGACGAATAACACCTACAACATGAAGTTCGTGTACCATTTTTACAATTTTTAATTTTTAAGCATATGGATACTTGTAAGGGTAGACATTTGGGGGAGAGTACTAGTAATAAGCTAATTACATGGTCATGAGTACGAAGAGGGGATAGTAATTTAGATTCCTCGAAACCTAGGGCATGTCTTTGCAATAAAACCTATCATTTCTTTGGATGGTCCTTATCCCTTTCCTTGAAAGCTTCTATAGCAAATAATCGGGCCACAACCCATGGAAATATTTTTTAACATTTTTTCCATATTATAGGTTGAAATAAATTGAGCAACCCTAACCTTCATGCCTCGTAAGGGGTACTCTATTCCTTATTGGCTAAATTTCATCCTTAGCTCAAAAGAATCCTACAAGATGAGACCTAACATCCACAACCATTGTGCTCCCAAAATGACATCACACACCCACCTAGGGGCAAGGCAAACATATATGCCTTAAGATTATATTTCTATATTTGTATTTTTGATATTGTTACACTTCCTTTTACATGACAGGGTGTCTCCATTAGAAATCATGACTTCAAAGGAGCTACAAGTATTAATCTAATAGTTCCCCTATTTGGCCAAACATGGGTCAATAAATTAATGTGTGCTTCTTAAGTCAATAAGAATTATTACTCGTTGTACTTTGAAGTGTCCTATCACTTTCATTATTTGAGAAATTGATATACCTACTAAGGTACGCATCGATACTTATAGTTGGAATTCATAAAGAACTTTTGGCCATTTTGTATGTTCCTCCTCCTGATGATCCTTTTCCACCTTTGAAGATTCTATGGTTGTTGCCTCATCCACATCAAGCAAATTTATTTTTTTATGTACACACTTATACCTTGAGGAATATTTCTCATCACAATTATAGCATAGCCCTTGTGCCCTTCTATATTCCATCTCTTCTTGTGTCAAATTTTTGATGGTAGGAGATTTGTTGGAAGGAGTTGGTGTTGGCTTGGACGAAAAAGGTGGTTGAGATTGAGAAAATTTGGAGTTGTATCCTTGAGCCTTAATTTTTATTTTTTCCAATCTAGCTAAGGCTATTACCTATTGTAATGATTGTGACCTTAACATATTAACTTAAGCTTTAATATCATCCTTCAAACCACTTGAAACAACTTTGATAAAATTCAGGACTCAAACCAGTGGTATGGTTGGCCAATTTTTCAAATTGAGTTTGATAATATTGAATGGTTGAAGTTTGTTTAAGTTTAGAAAGGGCTCTTGTAAAATATTATCGAAGTATAGACTACTTGGATATGAGTTAATAAAAGTTGTTAGAAATAGATGTAGATTTTCCAAGGGTGTCTCGGTTGAATGCATCATCTTTCCTTGGGTGAGATTGATGGTCGTTCTCCTGACAGATTGATAACTAGCATTACAAGTTAATATTATGGATAGTGTGATTTATGGTTAAACTTGTTGGTAACCATATGAAACATAGAGAACGTTGATAAAATTAGACTTGAATAGATTAAGCATGTATTTGTTGGATCTTCTGCTCAATTTTATTAAAGTAGCATTTCACTGTATATGGATTGTTTGTGATGCTTGGTTAAAATGTGTGTTTACATTTTATATAGAGTGTTTGATCTATGAATAGTTGAACAAAGGAGTAAACCCGAGTTTTATTGTGAGAAATATATGGAATGGCTATAAAGGATTGTTGGTGTTTCATGGTTTGGATTGTTGTGTGTATTTTATTTTAGAATCTATAGATTCTATTGGAAACCCCAGGTTGATGGGTGGAATTGATGAAATGCTTATTATGTGTGTGGTTAGCGCAATTGTTTTATTAGATGAGCTATAAATATTTATTGAATCTCTGATTATTGGAAATGCTTGGGTAGATAGAACATAAATGAACATGTTGAAAACCCCTTGCATGTGAATTGAATTACATTGTGAGTATGCAATTGTTTGTTACCTGGATATATGATTGTGTGCAATTAGAAATCATCAAAGAGGGAATGGTGTGCTTTGGAATGTCACAAATGAGTCTTTTTGGAGACATTTATAATCCCTAATAGATGGCAATCAATGTTCTCGATTGGTTTATTGCAAAGATCGTGGAGTAGGTGCATGAGGAGTGTTGTACCAAGACGTTGATAGTTTCAGGAAAACATATGCCATAGTAGTTGTGATGCTGAAGAAGCTGGGCATGTCCAAGTTGACTGGATATCTTGTGCTTCAGATTAATGTAATTAAGGATCTTGTAATCTATTATTGAGATATCAAACTCCTTCTCTGTAATGATGTGTTGGAGAAGTGAGACTGTTGTTTATGAGATTCAAAATATTGATGGTGAATGTATTGCAATCTATTCATTTAATTAAAATGAATCTTTTGAGTTGTGCTTTATTGTCATCTATGCTTATCTAGCTCTCTACCTATGATATTGTGTAATTAGTGTGTGTTACATTTAATGAATACATGTTTTATTTCAATTATGAGTGGGTTTTAGATGGAATGATATCACCCAGGGAAATTATATTTCTATTTAGTCTCATTGTTAACCGTAGTGTTGTTACTGAAAGATCTCCAGATGGACTTGGGGAGTCGTGTAAGCATGGGTCTATTCTTAAGAGTCTTGAGTTCGCATAAATCCATAAATAATGTTGATCAAGGCAATTATACTTGTAAGCGAGTTGTAATTTTTGCTATTGTGGTAGCAAAGTGCTATATGTTAATGAGGGAGTTACGTCTATTGCACCTTGGGTATGACGTCCCCTGACCCTTTTTAAAGGAAGTGAAAGTGTTACCTTCTTTGATCGAAGTATAGTGAGCATGTCTAGGGCATAGGAGATAGATAGTGTTGACTTCGTTGAAGGACGAGCGATTAGGGAATGTTGAAATATGATTGGATGCTAAGCACACCACGCATATGGACTTGTGTGGATAAGCAAGGATTGGCATTTTACTTTTTAATAGATTGAAAAGTGAGTATCCTTACGATGGACCATAAAGGAGTGCCCTTTCAAAGGAATGAAAGGTGAGACCTCTCGATGGACTGAAGAGGGATAATCCTTTTGATAGACTAAAAGGAATAGGATAGTCACTAGTGGAAGGTAGTTGAGTGGATTATTTTCTTAAGACTAGTGACTAGGAAACCTTATAGATTTTGGATAGGATCCTAATGATTTGTTTCCTTGATTGTTAAGGATAGTGAGAATGATGCCCTTTTTAATTCGAAGGAGCTTTCTTGGATTCACTATCGTTTAAGTTGAGGGGCTTGCTTTATCTTTGGCTTACTTAGAGATAATTAAGTGTTTAAAAAAAAACTCTCGACTTATTTCAAGGTTAGTAGAATCGAGACGGGTTGTGACAGGTTGGACTTCCTGAGCCATTGAAAACAATGCAACGCATCTGATTCAAAATTAAAAGAGGCAATTATCAGGCGTATATAATGGGGAACATTATGAAGACTGAAATATTGTTCTGCTCAACATATCCATCCCTCTAGATCCTTTCCATCAAACTTTAGAAATTTTAATTTAAGTAGTTTATATCCATTGTTATTTGGGGATTCTCGTTGTTGGTTACTAGTTCCTTCATCCTTACAATCATGAGAACCAAATCGATCATGTGTGGGTATTATTAGCTACACAACATTCCAAGTCTTTAATTTTTCATTTAATTCCTCCTTCATTTACTTCTATTCCCTTGTTACATAGGTTAAGGATTCATATAAATATTTGATAGCCAACCTTATTTGATTTAAACTATATGATAATTGATCCCCCACATGCTTCCTCCAAGACTCTACATGAGCGGTAATTTTTTGATCTAATTCTTATACCTTTTTTTGTTCCCTAGTTCCTGTAGCCATGTTCTATGATTTTTTACCTTCGGATGATACTTATTGAAAATAGAAATACTAGTTTGATAGTTACTGTTTTTAGTAATGAGCCCAAAAAAGTGTTTAGGTGTTATATATCAAAACAATCACCTCAAAAAACAATCAAAATGGGCTAGGTCTCAAAATGATGTTTTTAATCCAAATTTTTTTAGAGTGTTTTCTTCAAGTGTTATTGGTTTTTCTCCTAAAGTCTTGGTTCACTCAAAAAATGACATTTGTTTGACAACCCCTTACTCTAGACTATTTGTTAATGACACTATAGCTCACTATCTTCGATGACTATCTAGGCTGACAAATTCCTTGTTTGCTATGATTCTTGAATATCGCAAGCAACTGTTATTAATGCTAGCAGACTTTCTCTTGACTGTTATTAACTCTAACTGAATTGATACCCCATTATTACTCGACTTCATGTAGTAATTTTGGAATAGTGCAGTCTCCTTAGTATACTCAATTTTTATGGTAGGATTTTTGGTTTCAATATTAACATTCAATAGAAAACATAATTTAGGCCAAGGTGTATGTATTTTCCATAGCCCTCTATTATTTCGTAATGATGAATGATAGTGCTTAGACCAATATTTTATGCCACTACTCAAGGAGGATTCCACACATACCCTTTAGCACACTGCCTAGCTCTTTAACAGTACGACAAGGTGATCTTGAATGTTGTGTTCAGTGCACTATGGAAAATACATGGTAAAAAATCTTCTTGAGGCTAAAGGTTTCTCCTAATCCTAAGGGGTCTCTTGATATACTCAAATATACATGGCAGTTCAATTTTGTATACGGGTATTGTTTGAGGCCTAGGTATTAGAGGTTGATCGTACCTTGCTTCACTAGATGCTTTACAGGTAATCTAGCTTAGCCAATAATAATAGCTCCTCTGTGATATTTTAAAACCCTCGACATAGGGTTTCTAACCTAGTAAACTAATACAAAAAAATGGCTAGATTTTTTTATTTAATAGGAAAACAAGTAGAAAAATAAAAACACAAAATTTATACCTAACAATATAAATGGTAGGGCAAGAATAGTTATAGTCATAGTGAAACACGACCCTAGAAAGTACTTTGATACCACTTGTTAAGAACCTTCTAATTTAAAATAAGAACATCCGCATAAATATTGCAATAAAAACAACAATTTCATGAAAGAACATAATATTGCAATATGAAATATAATTGCAGAAGTCTCACAAATCACAATACAGAATCACAAGCCTCTTTGAGGGGGTAACCTTCTTCAATACTTTTATTTTAATTATGCAAAAAGATACATCCATTCCTACCCCTCACATTTTTAAAGACTCTTCATAACCCTACCTAACGCTCAAGGTTGGCTTACATGCAAAATGCCACTTGAGCTAGAATCTTCTACCAAACAAAACAATTACATTCTTTATAATATTTTTTTTATGGTGCCACTTGTATAGGCACCTCTAGTACCACAAAATATTATAATGGTATCCCCACGTTAAGAAAGGGGATATTACATAATAGTATTAGGATGGAGTCCTAACAAAGGATTTTCTTCTTCCTCTTCCTCTTCATAAATAGGTTTTTCAATTACCTTTTGCTTATTAGGAAGCTTAGGTAGGGCATTCAAATTTTTCCCCATTTATCGTATAATGTTCCAAGTAATATAGGGTGGTTTGGCCATGGTCAAGCAAGGGAGTTCAATTAATTAATTTTTTGTTTTTGGAGTTTTAAGAGAAGAGAAAATGCTTTCTAAGTCTTATGTCACCTTGAAAAAACAACCTAACTTATGACTCCCATTAGCCCATCATAATATACTAGCCAAGGAAGATAACCCCTAAGGTTCGTACGTCAGTTTATTCAAAGGATCATTAATATTACCTAGTAGGACAAACAATTTGGTTATGTTATTGTCTTAATTTAATATGATGTACACTAAGCAAACAAGTTAAGGTGGTCTTGATTAGAGTTTGTTTAATTTTATCTCTATTAAGGTTAAGGTTTGGTCAAAAAGGAAGGATAGGGACTCAAGAGATGTTTCACATCGGGTTCACCAAATATGCAAGCGACCAAAAGGATATCCCAAGAGGTGTTGGCCTCTATGGGTCCCTTTTTCTTGAGGGTCAACCACAGTCGAATGAGAGGGCACTCTTGTCAGCCTACCATTTGCATTTTTTAGCTCTTATCTTTGGTGAAGAGAGAGATTATGGGTTCACCAAGGGTAGTTTATAGATTTTCCTAAATCGAATTAAATGTGCTCAATTTTGCAAACACCTAAGGTTTATGCTATCCTAGTATCTAATGTGTAAGTGTGATAATGCAATGCTTATGAAAACAATAATGTAATAAACAAGAAACTAACCTATATGTAATTTTGCTTTAATGAGTGCTAACTATGATGAGAGTTACAATAAATAAAACTATTTCTTTTCTTTCTTTACAAGGTAATGGTGTAAGAAGGATGCAAACATACGAACTACCCTAATATAAGCTACATGTCGTTTTGGTCAAATGCTTAAAGAAGTAGATTAGAATGCTAATCTAAGCTTAAAGATTCTTTTTTATATGCATTTCAAAGATAAAATAGAGAAATATGCAAATGAAACTCAATAAACAACCTACACTACTTATAGAAAAAGGTAAAAATAATTGTACTTACCTATTGCGATGGTCAGTGTGAATACACCGTCTGTTGTCCAAATTTGTCACTTGATGAATACACCACCTATGTGTGAATTTGTTGCTTGACGAATACACCAACTATGTATGTATTTACTGCTTGACAAATACAACGCCTATAATATTTCTAGCTAGTGAATAAGTAGAGACCTATTAAACAAACAAAAAAAAATGTGGAGAGTTTTGGGGCCTACGAAGTGTAAGGCTTCCTAATTGGCATAGTTAGACCCCTTGTTTATATGCACAAAATCAAATTTTGGAACCTTGGGGATGGATGTTGCATATACCTATCACGAATTTGCTACCTGAAAGTGTAGTGCTGGCGAATTCACATTCTACAACTAAAGATGCCAAGATACCGACCAAATAAAAATGCAAAATATTGATGAAGATGTCTAGAAGGTCCTATTTACCTATTGCCTCACAAGCATATGGAATGACCCGTAAAATAAGCTTAAAGCTATACTAGACAAATTACTTGTTAATAGTAAATATGGATAATATATAATACAACCATGAATGAGTAAACAAGCCATATTGAATTATTATGATCATAAGCTAAAAGGAATAACACAAATAAAATGAAAGCAACTTTACTGAGCTTGCTCTCCCTTGTAAACTTGCCAAATCATTTGAAGATAGATGACCTTGATAGCTTATAGGAAGCCGAAAAAAGTGCAACAAAATTTTTACGCTTACAACCAAAGGCCTTGACCAATTTTTGTAGTGTTTCGATGCTTGAGAGAGTTATATTCATTGCCAAATACTACCCCAAGGGATTAATTTATAGAATATAGTAACCACCAAGGAGAGATATGAGGTGTTAAGCTCAAGTGAGTTAGTGATGTCGATTACTTGTTAACTCCCCTGATTGGCAGTCACAGGGGAATTGATTGGCAATCAAGAGAGTTGGTTAGAGCTTGATTGCTAGTTAGAATATTTGATTTATGAATCAATTGCTTAGGTGGATAGTCACTAGAATGCAAGGGGGATAACTACCTATGATAGATAGTTGTAGGTAGACTAGAATTTTGGTTGTGTGCTTCATGCAAATTTATCGCCTATATATTTTCTACTAGCAAGTTCACGAGCTAACAAATTCAAAAAAATGACTACTAGAGGTAAAATCTAGTAGGGAAATTCAAAATTGGAAAGGAAAATGAGTCAATCTGAATTCTCCACCTAAGGTGGAAGATTAAAATTTGCCACCTAAGGTGGCATATTTGCATTTGGTGAATTCGCCACCTAAATTGGGTATAAGTGACAAATTCGTTTTCAAGCCATTTTAGCCATAAATGTAGGTTAAATAGGGTTGTATCTATACTTGCTAAAAATTTTGCTTTGAGAGCTTTTCAACGGTACCAAATTTTGTGAAATGTGGAGGTTGTTTGGTCAAGTTTTGAGAAGGAGAAAGTTGATGGGGTCTTTTTATCCTAAATTTGGGTACAAAAGGATGGTTTAGTCACATAGTTCAAAGGGGGTGATTAGCAATATGTCTGGTTTGCAAAATTGGGTGTCTATAATACTTGCTATCTATCTATCTACCTATTTATCTAGCTAGTTATCTATCTACCTACCTATATATCTACCTATATATATAACTGCTAGCATTTTTAACCTATCAACCAAGATTTCATTCTATTCAAAATTAAGTCTAAAAAATTCTTCTTCTTTCCTTTGTGGGACAAACAAATACCCAAATACATTAATGGAAATTTAGCGATTTTAAACCTAGGGTGGTGTTAATAAAATAATCTTGTATTTTGTAGATCAAACCAACGGTCCAAAAACCTTCTCATTGCATGATAATATTGATTTAAACTCCATGGTTTCATTGACTGGGTGATGACCCAGAACCAAAGTATCATTGAGGAATTAGAGATGAGATTCAAAGGAACCATTTGTTGCAATATAAATACCTTTGATTTTCTATTTTTACCTTTAAGAAAGATCTCTCTAATGCCTTTAGAAGAATTAAAAATTGGTAACGAGATAGTGGGTCACCCAAGTAGAGTCCATAGTGTTGGAGAGTATTACATTATTTGGTACATGTAAATGTACCCCCATGGTACCTTTATGGTACAAATATAAATATGTAATATATTAGGGTTTAAGTCTATAGTTTAGATGAATGATTTATATTTCTCTTTATGTAAGTGTCTATGTGTAAGATATGCACAAGTGTCATGTAAGAGTGTAATATGCAGGATATGCACAAGTGTCATGTAAGAGTGTAATATGCAGGATATGCACAAGTGTCATGTAAGTAAGAGTGCAAGTGTGTATTAAGAGAATGTGCACAAGTGTCATGTATGTAAGTGTGCAAATATGTAATGTGAGGATGCACACAAGTGTATTGTATTAGGAGTGCATGTAGGAGAGTAAGAGTCATGTAGAAATGTGTGTTTCATAAAGTTAAAGTATGCATATAAGAAGAGAGCGAAGAGTCTAGTATACAAGTAGCAAGATGAAAATCCAAAGGCCAAAAATAGGAAAGGTTGCATCTCCTGGATATGTGAGGAGTGCAATAGACAAGTATTGAAGTGTCACATTACTATGTCTATATTATGGAGAGAAATCTCCATTCAATGTAAGGTAAAATGATCTACAATGATCACCATATCAAGCATTAATAATAAACCTAGTATACATATTATGAGCAATATTATTATAAGTTTTCTTCGTGCAAGTACATGAATGATTTTGGCCAATTACATTCATATTTGATATTATAGTGAATGTTATTTTATTTATATTATCTTGATATATATATATATATGTGTGTGTGTGTGTGTGTGATTGTTCATATATTTAATTATACTCTTGGTTATTCACATTTTGACCTATAATATTGTGGCTTAATTATATTGGGACCTATGATATTTTGATATAGTTAGGCTTAAAAGACAATAGTGGTATCAAAAATACCACTTAACTTCCTCCATTTTTGATAGAGTTATATTTATGAGCCACCATAATATTGTAGTTTGTCCACTTTGAACGCAGTGAAGACTTGGACTCTATTTTTAAAATTTGATTGAGTAGATATTGAGGAGACAAGTAAAAGTCACCTTGATTAAGATGCTAGGGTCTTTCCACTTGGTTTAAGAAAAATTGGTGAAGATAAGGACTTAGCTAAAATATATTGAGGGCCAACTTAGAAGAAAGTTGGACATGAGGGGACATTCAAAGTCACCCTGATGATAGTTGGATTCTAAAGAAAAGAGGAGAATAATTTTGATCTTAGGTTCAACCTAAGATATTGGAGATAGCTTTCAGAGATGGAGAAGCATCACAACTTCTAGATATTGAGAAGCATCATAGCTTCTAGGAGATTGAGAAGCATCTAAGCTTCCAGGAGATAGAGAAGCATTAAAGCTTCCAGATAAGAGAAGTAGTATAAGTTTCTTGAGAACAAAAATATTGAGAAGTAGTATAAGATTCCATAGATAAGAGAATAGAAGAAAAGTGCAGAGAAGAGATCATAAGCCTCCAAATGTAAATATAGAGGCATAAAGATTTAAAAGTTTTGGTTTATAAAAAATACAAACAAGAAGGATCAGGCTGACTACAAATATCTTCGTATCATTTCAATATTGGCCATGGATCAATTTTTTGAAGCAATACTCTTCAAGAAAGAAGGTGTAATATATAAAGTGCCATCAAGAACACTTTCCTATAGAGGAAATCATACATAAGTCGTCATATAGAAGCCACCATATAAAAGCTACATAAGAGGTTACGTGAGACAGAAGGTAGCTATAAGCTCGGATATCTAAGAGCTATAAGCTTGGTTATTGAAGATCTATAAGTGCAACTCCTTGAAAGCTATAACAACAAATATCTAGGTGCTATGAGTGCATTTGATCTATAAGAGTCATTATATAACTACTTGAAATGCTATAATTAGAAAGTATCAAGCGCTAATAGGGTGCTAGTATTTAAAGGAAATCAACAAGTTTCAAGCACTAACATGGCATTGACATACATAGGAAATTAGAAAGGTACAAGTGCTAACAAAACATTAGAATTCAAAGGAAATAAAAAAGTAAATGGTGCTAACCAAAGCGCTAGCAACTGATTTAGATTGAAGTGCAATACAAGCACTATTAAAGTGCTTTCATCTAGGAACCTAAACACTATAGAACCATGAAACTAGAGCATTAGAAGAAACTTGAGCATTAGAAGAATCTAGAACCAAAGCACAATAAAAAGGTATCTATCTACAAAGAGCCTTAATGCTAGAGGTTATAAAAGTGTTAGAAAAAACAAGAGCGTTGTCCATAAGAAAACTAAGCACTACTCAGACACAACAGATTGGAAGGAATGTTGAGTGTCATTCTTTTGAAGTAATCTAAATGCTTTTTTTTTGATGAAAACCTAAAGGTTGGAGCATGTATTAATGAGTAGAGTTGAGCATTGCAATTGGTAGAATATTGGAAGCATATTTAAGCATTGAAGGAGGCAAATTCAAGCATTAAAGGAGAAGTAAATCTAACCGAAAAACCCAGGTAACATTCAAATGTTACATTATGCATTAACTAAGTGTGTTTTGAATTTGAGCGCTCCAAAAGATGAAAGGTATGATAAAATTTCATAATATTACTTTTGGAGGAAAAGCTAAGTAAGTTGAATTAAAGTTGAGTATTTTTAAAAGTCTTTTAGGAGGGAATTATAAGGTTTTCTACATTATTGTTTTTTTTTTTTATATTTATTTTTGATTTTTTTTAATATGTTTAAGTTTTGGAATGATAAGGTTTTCTACTTAAAGTTTCTAGAAAGATTTAAATTATTTTTGAAACTGGTTTTAAAGTTTGAAGAGTTTGAAGTTTTTGAAATTTGAAGAAGATTTAAGATTTGATTTTTAGAAGATTTGAAAATTTATAGTTTTGAAACTTTAGAAGTTTTGAAAATTTGAAATTTGAAGATATTTTAAATTTTGTAAATTTAGTAGGGAATTAAAAGGATTACTACTTCAAAGGTTTAGAAAAAGAATTAATTTTTGATTTTTTTTCAAATTTCTTATTTGGAAAGATTTTTGAAATTGCAAATTGTTAACTTTGGAGTTATAAGGATTTCAACTTCAAAGGAATTGAATCATTGAATTGTAAATTATGGAAGAAAATATGAAATTCATAATAAAAAAGAAAATACTAGAAGTTATAAAATTTGGCATTGGTAAATTGATTGAAAAATCTAAGGGCAAGCTAGATATGACAATGCAATTCATCTATAGAGAAGCAATGAATGAAAGTTTTGAAATATTTGAATATTATTTGCATTCAAATTTTGTTGAAACAATTAATAATTCAAAAGATGATATCTCAATACCTAATAATATAGGTAGTATGAGATATATGACACTACTTTCACTTGAAATTCATAAGGATGAAAATCAAAATAAAAAAAACTTGATTGAAACTCTTAAAACAAATATAGATATTGATCACAATACAATTGAATCAAGTGAATCATCTCAAAAAATGGTGCTTCATTTTGCATACAATCCAAGCTCATCAAATTTGGGAAATTATTATGATACTCTATGTGAATGTTCCGAGATTACATAACAATACCAAGATTGCAAAGTAAATAGGAAAAAAACATACAATCCAAAGGTCAAATATGAAGAAGAAGTCATGCACAACAAAGATGTAGATCTACATGAACCATAGATCAAAGCCAAAGAAGAAGCTCAAGCAATTCATAAACAAGATAATAAAGAAGCAAAGGCTAAAGAACCAAAAAATGAAGATGATGGAGAATTCAGAGCAAATATCAAGAAAGAAGATGAAGATGGATCTCAAGTAGGAGATCACACTCAATGCAGAGTTGCCTAATTGAATATTGAAGACTAAAGTCTTCAATAACCAAATAATGTGATACAAGGGGATGTTGGAGAATATTACATTATTTGGTATATGCAAATGTACCCCATGACACCTTTATGGTACAAATGTAAATATGTAATAGATTAGGGTTTGAGTCTATAGTTTAGATGAGTGATTTATATTTTTCTTTGTGTCTATGTGCAAGATATGCACAAGTGTCATGTAAGAGTGTAACATGCAAGATATGCACAAGTGTCATGAAGTAAGAGTGCAAGTGTGTATCAAAAGAATGTGCACAAGTGTCATGCATGTAAGTGTGCAAATATCTAATGTGAATGTGTGCACAAGTATCTTGTATTATGAGTGTATGTAGGAGAGTAAGATTCATGTAGAAGTGTGCAAGTGTCATAGAGTTAAAGTATGCATGTAAGAAGAGAGTGAAGAGTCTAGTATACAAGTGGCAAGATGAGAAGCCAAAGGTCAATAATATGAAAGGTTGCATCTCCTAGATATGTGAGGAGTGCAATAGATAAGTATTGAAGTGGCATGTTACTATGCCTATATTATGGAGAGAAAGCTCCATACAATGTAAGGAAAAACGGTTTGTAGCGATCACCCTATCAAGAATTGATAATAAAGCTTGTATACAAATTTTGAGCAATATTATTGTAAGTTTTCTTCATGCATGTACATGAATGATTTTGGCTATTTACATTCCTTCCTATATATATATATATATATATAGGTTATTTACATTTATATTTGATATTATAGTGAATGCTATTTTATTTATATTGGCTATATATATATATATATATATATATATATATATATATATAATTCTACTCTTGATTATTGATATTTCGACCTATGGCTTAATTATATTGGGACCTATGATATTTTGAGATAGTCAAGTTTAAAAGCCAACACATAGGATAACCTAAAGTATCTAGTAGGGGATCCATTGATCAAAATATAATATTTTAGAGTATTATAACATCTAATCCATTCACATCAACCTTGATCAAAATCAAAATTTTGAGAATATCATATAGAAAACTCCACCAAACCTTATCATATGTTTTGTTCATATCTAATTTCATAAGCATAGTTGGTTTTTTCATGGAATGAAGAGAATGTATATCTTCCTATATAATGATTATACCATCAATAACTTATTTTCAATGGATAAAACAACCTTATTCCTTTGAGACAACATAGTTTAGAATATTTTTCAATATTTGCCATATTTATTGAAATGATCTTATATACCATATTAGAAAGGCTTATTAAACAAAAATTATCAAAATATTTTATCTTGCTTTTCTTGGAAACCATTATAAGAAAGGTGGATTTGATCTCACTTATTCTAGCCTTCTTTTTTGGGCCTCTTCAACCATAGCCAACATATCACTCTTCAACAAATCCCAAAACCATTGAAAGAAAATTGTAAGAAAGCCATCAAGGCCATGTTTCTCGTTAGGATGGAAAGAGAAATTTGTCTCATATAGAACCTCCATAGATATCTTACTCGTTAAGCTTTCATCATGTCTCTATGTGATAATTGATGGAATATTTTGCAAAAGCTTACCTTGAGCCTCCTTATCTTGCCCAACATATGACATTATATCTTTGAAATAATTAATTGCTTCCTTACTAATTTTTTTGTCTTCCTCAATATTTCTTTTACCTAGAGTTGAAGTAATTTTGATGTGATCAAAAGAAAAATCTATTTTGGCTATAGTATGAAAGAAATTTGTATTTCTATCTCCTTCCTTGAGCAATTTATCCCTAGATTTTTGGGACCAATATGACTACTTTTTTCAATACATTATGATAGTTAAAAAGTAATTATTTTTCTTGCACATGACTATCTTGGCCCATTCCATTGATTTGCATTTCTTTTATAAAATTTATACCTTCGATTCAATTTCTTCTTTCTTTAAATATGTTACTAAAATATTTAGCATTCCAAATCTTCATTTGCCCATTTAGATATTTTAACTCTTAACCAGACTTAGACATACATGATCCTTCATGATTTGCTTCATTCCACCATACCATAACCATATGAAAGAAATTAGGGTTTTGAAGCCACATAGACTAAAAGTGAAATGGATTTGAATGACCATTATTAAGTAAATAATATCTCAAGAGAATGGGTTTGTGATGTGATCCTGCTTACAATAAAATGTTCAAAGAGATTGTATACTCTATTTGTAACCATGTGTTGGATAAAAAAATCTATACAATCTTTTTGATATATGAGTTTGCCTAATACATATACTATCTCACATATATTAAAAAATTGAACGAAAAACATCCTAAAGGTAATTTGAATTGACAAATGAAACAATATCCTACATTTATTTAGACCATCTAGGGTTACCAACCTTCTTTTCCATAGGAGATAGAGTTATGTTTAAGTCCCCTAAGAACCCATATATCATAATCACAAATCATCATTGTATGCAAAAAATATGCTAAGGTCCTTCCAACATCTTTCAAGAGGAGATATTATGGTTGAAGCATATACATTTATAACCCTAAGTCTAATGTTTTTCTCTCTTTTGTTAAATAGACCATCAATCTATTTATTGTTTGCTTCTAGCAATTGTCCATCCTATTTGCATATATTAAAAATTTGATTTTTTTTTTAAAGGCTATTTGAATTGACAAATGAAACAATATCCTACATTGATTTAGACCATCTAGAAGTACCAACCTTCTTTTCCAAATAGAGTAATTTTCAAGTCCCCCAAGAGTCCATATATCACAATCACAAAACATCATTATATTTGAAAAATATGCGAAGGTCCTTCCAACATCTTTTAGGAGGAGATATTATGGTTGTAGTACATAGATTTATAATCCCAAGTCTAATGCTATCCTCTCTTTTGTAAAATAGACCAATAATCTATTTACTTTTTGCTTCTAGCAATTGTGCACACTCCATATTATTTACATTTGTCCCATGTTGTCACAATACCTTTGGAAGTTCCTATAAAAGAATCTATGAGATAGTCCCCTATCTTCCAAATAATTTTGAATGAATCTTTATATTCCTTACCACTTAGTTTTATTTATTGTATTAAAATAATCCCAAGACTAAAGCAACCTATTAATTCCTTAATAAGTCATTTTCTAGGGGTCTCATTAATACCTGAATATTCCATCATACTGATTTTATCATGACTTTTTAGTTTTATTTGTGAGTTTAGCTCTACTTCTTGTTAACATCTAAGTATTTACCTTTGATTTCACAAATCAATATCCATTTTATTTGCATTTGATTTTACAAATCAATAATTCTTTGCTTTTTTGTCTTTCTCTCATTTTTTCATTCCCACTAACATTTTCATCTTTTTCAATCTCTTCTATTTTTTCATATTATCCATCGAAAGACCATCTTCAAAAGGTTTATGCTTCAAAAGAGAATCTAAAATGCAAGGAATATCTTTATAAACATTTCTTCTTCGTATTCTTCAAAAACCTTGAAGTGCAAGGATCATCCTTCATAGTAATTACTTTTTTATGCTACTTTGAGAAATATAATACTTTAATGTTTTAATAAAAATGATTCCATAAGCTACAAGCTTACTCTGAGTGGTAAGGGCTTTGGCCTCTCTTTGAGAGGTTTAAGGTTCAAACCTCCCTCAACATGAGGGCTTTGGCCTCTCTTTGAGAGGTTCAAGGTTCAAACCCCCCTTAATATGAGAGGATTGAGACCCCTCATAAAAACCTAACCCATTGTTAAAAAAAATTAATCCCATACACACTATTTTTAACTTTATTTAGATTAAAATTTATTTTATTAATTGAGGTCCAAGGTTCAAACCACGACTAACCAAATAAAAAAAATTAATAAAATAAATAAAATTTATTTTATTTTTATTAATTGTTCCAGGAGGCACAACACAACGGTTCGGGCTTTGGCTCTTATTCGAGAGGTCCAAAGTTCAAATCGCAACGTGGATGAGTGTGTGAGGAGGTGGGTGTGTGGTGACTATGTGTTAAATTCCCTATTGATAAACATAGATTTCATCTTTACAGGGGTCATGGTTGGGAGAAGCCTGTGCATTGGTCATAAGGATTTTTCAAATTAATTATTTATATATATATATATATATATTATTAATTTTATTTAAATCAAAATAAAAAAGTGAAGACCTTAAGGTGTTGATGAAGTGATGAGTGGAGGCTAATTCTTATGACGAGCTCAAAGGTTCAAACACCATATCTCATGCATAACATCTTCAATAAAATTTTTAATCAAAATATTCAATTTTTTTTAATGATTATTTTAAAAATTAACAACACATTTTTTTAACAATAAAAAATTAAAATTAAAATATTCAATTTTTTTTTTTAATGATTATATTTTTTAAAAATTAACAATACATTTTTTTTAAGGTAAGATTTTTGAAAGGATTGCCCTTTCTCTTTCACATTTACTTAGTCATACTGAGCTATTTGATGCCCCAAATATTTGAACCTTGATATAGGGTACATCAACTATTTATCTTAACATTTGAACTAAAGACCCATTAACAATTACAACACTTTTTTATTTTATAAAATTTAAAACTAATTCATTGACACTATTTATTTATTTACAAATGATGTATATTATTTTTTATAGCAAGAAAAAACTTCAACGCTTTTTAATGCAGAATTATTATTATTATATATTAATATTCAATGATAAGATCTTGATTAAAAAATTAATACCATTATTATATATTAATATTTAATGATAACATTTTGATTAAAATATTAAATCTATGGTCTCATAAACCATATTTTAAATAATTTCATTTTAAAATATGCTGATCGGAAGTCAACCGTAAAAATAAAACTTAAATTTGAGTAGTAGGTTACTTGCCAAGCTGGGGCACACCGAAAATCCACCTTGAAGAATTAAAATAATGATATTCTACGAGTCCCCATCCAATTAGTAAATGCAACGTGTAACGCAAGGAAGCGTATCTCAACTGAGCATTCCTTGTTGGCCAAGCGAGAGTTTCATGGCCCCATTATCGTCATTGTTATTGTTATAACATTACAACGGAATCTCCCCTCCTCTTCTCCTGTCTTTTTATATGGCACAAACCTGCTAGAATGGCTAATCTATGTGGCCCATATTCATATTCATGGCTCATTGCTCCTCCTCCTCCATTACCAACTTAGTGCAGGGCAAATCAGCAATTCCCAAACACCCAACAATTAAATCCACATTGACAAGTTCTTACACCCAATTGAAGGTGAAGTCCCAGAGGAAGAGTAAGCCTTTTGGGAAGATTAAGTTATTCCTCAGAATGTCTGCATCATCCTCCACCACTGGTAAGTTGAATTTTATTTAGGAAAAGAAAAAAAAGAAGGAATAACAGACAAACAAACTATGCAATGCATGGGGTAACTAGAAATAAAATTTGTGTTCATGTATTGTTTTCTATAAAGAAAAGCCAATGTGATATGACATTGGGTATTAATGTTTTGTTCTGGTAAAGTTTGTTGGTTTTCTTCTATCATGCGCTATTTTCGTAATGTTATACAGAGTTACAAAAAGTAATCATGGGATCATAGGTCTACCATAAATTAACAATTAAATTAACTAACTCTTTCAAGTTCCACTAGCATTGAGTGTATTAGATCACCCTGTATTCATTTGGTTCACTATACTTGGAGGAAGGCATTCCTGTTGTGTTGTATTATTGGCAGCTATATACCCTACCCTATCCTTCGAACCTTGGGGTCTTATCTGAAATACTCAAGCCTTCATCATCAGCCCACTCAAGCTGTTTACAATGTAATGTCAGCATTTATCTGATGGATTAACTTATAACAATAAAATTATCCGTTTCAACACTTATCTGATGGATTAGCTTATATCAACATAGTTATCCATCATCTGTGTGTTTTTTACAAATACAAAAGGATCTATTTAGGGGCCTTCACCCAATGGCCATTAACAGCACAAAACCGCACCTAGATATTACTTGTAGCAGTTCGGAAAGACTCAAAGGAACCTAAGAAGCAATCAATGAACTTCCTGAAACTAACAAGGAGAAGAAGAAAAATGCTTTTAAAGACCACAAGGCCAAAACAACCTATAGGACAACAAAGCTTCATTATCAAATATAATAGTTTATCTTACTCCTTTAAAAAGGAAACAACTTTAGGTGAAAAATCAAATTGAATCATGATTTTCTCTTTCTGAAGAACTGATCATTTACTTCTGATCTTGTTGATAAATTCCTCTAACTTCTCTATTCTTATTTCTTTCAACAATTCAGAAATAGAATCTACTGCTAAGCTATCAGCATAGCTATCCCAAAAATTATTATAAGCTTTGCATTCCTAGATAAAATGTTTCTCTGTTTCCACTGTCCCTTTTGTGAATGCATATTCTCTCTTCCTATTTCTATTTAGGATGAAGTATTATTTTTAAAGGTAGAATTGGAACTGAAAATCAATTTATCCATTGGTTTTACTGGGATACAAGAATCTAGTTAAACGTTGGTATGAGAGCTGCTGTGGCTGTTCATAATTTTAGGATAATGAAGCCCATTGATGAATTGTTGTTACTGCTGCAGGCACAGAAGCCGTTGGAAGAGTAGGGGTTCCTGAGTCACGAGTTGGTAAAAAAGATCTGCTGATTGTGGGACCTGGTGTACTGGGCCGCCTAGTTGCAGAAAGCTGGTTAAAGGTATTCTAATTTGAAATATTGGAGGTGCAATTATGATAATTTTTTCAATGAGTTTATACAGGTTATTATGAGGGGTCCTGGTCCTCTCATACTGAGTGGGGTTTGAACCTTGGACCTCTCAAAGAGAGGCGAAAGCCCTTACCACGGTAGTAAGCTTGCTACCACTGTTGCAAGCTTGCAACTTAATTATGACAATTAATTCAACTGCAAATAATTTTTTTTAATTTCTTTTCTTAGAAAGAAATAAATTATATTAATGTCCATGAATGACTCAAGCAGGTTTTTGAGTATAGAATGTGACAATTGATTTCTGGAAATGATAAAGGAACTCCAATAACAAAAGAATAACATAGTCTAAATCTAAGAAGCATAGAACCAAATGTATAAACTTAGACAAATCAGTATATACAAAATAACATTAGGGACTCTTTTTGAAAAAGAACTGTGGATTAAACTAAGAAAAGGGTCTGATGGAGAAAAAGGATCTAATCTGCATTAGAGAAATTCATTCAGCATGTTGATAAGGAATAATATAGGAGACAATTTCTTCCTTTTATTGTATTAGAAAGACAAGTTAACCATTATGTCAAACACATTAACACCAAATTAATTAGGGTTAACCCCTATTCATCCACTATACTTGTGATAATAGATACCTCTCAACACTGCAACATATAACTGATATGTGAAAGAGGGATTAATGCCAATTAAAGGCTTCATTATATACCACAAGTATTTTTTTTTTCTTTGTTTAAATTTATTTTTATTTATAGGCTATATGTGGCTTCAATTGGGGTCACTTCCATCAAATAACAAAATATTACATTAATTGTCAGATCAATAAAATCATATTCAGTTTACCCTTTTATCAAAGATACTCTTCATTTTCTTTTCTATCAAATATAATCTTCATCTTCCTCAAACTGCTATGTTTCCGCAATGACATCATTTTCATTAAGAGATAAAATTTTACTTGCCCAGTTGCCTTCTAAAATTTGAATTTTACCAAGACAATAATTAACACTGCGATTGGCTAAATCATCTGCCATCCAATTTCCTTATCTATAGTATGCTTATATTTCCAAGAGATTGCATCCAACTATAGTTGTTGAATATCAACAATAATGTTTTATGTTATCCAATCCACATGTCCATTTTTATTGATAGCATTGATGATAACTTGTGAATCCCCTTCAATTGAAATAATTTCCATCATTTTACAATTGTATTTTTGATCCCTGTAAGAAGTGCCTTAGCCTCTGCATAGTTGTTAGTTGAAGTTCCATATGATTATGAGTAAGTGAGGAGAATTTTGCCTCATTATTTCGAAAGACACCACCTCCACCAGCTTTTCTTGGATTTCCTTTGGAAGCATCATTCAAATAAATTTTGATAAACCCAATTTCTAGACATTTCCGTTTTACCATATATAGAAGCAAATCCTTTGTTTTAACTCCATTTTCATAGATAACCCTTCCATGTATAATCCAATCTTGTAACCAAGAGCCTAGCACTTGTTTTTTTGCACTTGAGATTTCCCATAATGAGCACCATGTTTGTATACATTCCGGAAGAGAGGCAATAATAAGGTAAAGGTAAAAGGTAAAGTGGTTTTCAACGTGCACTAGACCATAGGCCATATGAGAGGACCCTCATAGATGATGCTATTCACCCAATATATGGTTATCCAACCAAACATTGGCTATCGAAGTATGGTGTACAACTCTATCCCCCATTGGATTTGAACCTTGAACCTCCTATTTGGAATGCCAAAGTCTTATTGTTCATGACTTTGAAATTTATTTTTTAAAATTCTATTATTCCTTTCAAGTCATACATTATAACAAATAATGGTAGGACCAATCCTCCATATAATACATAATGCTTTAGCTTTGAAATAATTAATCCAGCATTTTATCAACTTTTTGAATGTTTTTTTAAATTGGTTATATGGGACCCGTATTACATCATCACCACATAGTGGTATTACAACAAAACTTGGATATTATCCATGTATCGCTTGGCAATATTTGAACCTTGGTCTCCTCCTTAAATGTTGAGGAATCTAACTAGTTGAGCTAATGCCACTTGATTCAACTTTTTGAATGTTGATGGAGCTACCCAAAATATTCTCATATGTTTGAAATAGCAGCCCCAAATGGTATAAGTAAAGGGACAATAAAGAAGAAAATGGTTTGATATTTCTAGATCCTTCTCACACAAGGCACACCTGAAAGGTCCATAATATCCTCTTCTTTGTAGTCTCTCTCCTGTAAACATTTTGCTTGGGACTGCTAACTAAAGAATGTTGAGGCCTTAGAGAGGGCCTCTTGTGACCAAACATTCTTCCAAGGGAAATCATTAGGAGTAGGAAATTTTGATTGCTCTAAATCCTCATATCCCAACTTGATCGAGTATCCACCATCTTTTGATAGATTCCAAACTAACTCATACTTTCGCGTAGAAATAGTCAAAAAAACTCCTGAAACATCTTTTGAACCTCATCTAATATTTGTTTGAATTCCTCTCCTTCAACCAAGTTACTAATAGAAATCCATGATCTGGAGTTTTTGCTCACATTAATAAAATCTTTGAGCTTTGGACCTTTACAAGCTAGACATGGTTGAGCCAACGGTTGCCATTTTTAATCATAAATAAGAGCATAAGGTTTCAGCCAAGCATTAGACGAAACATTTGCATTATCCCCTTCATTGACTAACCATCTAATATGTTTCTTGATCAATTGCAAACTATCTAATATGAAGTTTCATGTTGGTGATCCTTTAGGTAGGGTTTGTTTCTTGAATAATTTCATTGCATCAAGAGAACCTATATATTTTTGAAATAACATTTTTGCCAACTCTTTCCTTTATCTTTGAATAATCTCCAACCAAGTTTTGCCTTTAAGGCCAAACTCATAAGTCTTCAAATTCCCAACCTTGCCCCTCCAATATTCTTTCCTTTGCAAACCCTATCCCACTTACATAGAAGAAACTTAAATTTTCCCTCACAACCTTTAAAAAATAATCTCTTTGAATTTTATCAAATTTGGATGCTATATCTACTAGCAATTTTAAAAGTGATATCATATAAATAAGGATGGTTTGCAACGTAGTTTTTATGAGTTGTAGCCTTCCAACCAGGGCTAAGAACATACCTTTCCAAGTGGCCAAACAAGATTTCATTTTATCCAAAATTGAGTCCCAAAGCTTCTTCTTCTTTCCTTTATGAGACAAGGAATACCCAAATATTTGGATGGAAATTTTTCAATTTTAAACCCTAAAATGTCCATGATAATTCATTGTAAATCTAGTATAGTGTTAATGAAAAAGATCCTGGATTTTGTAGTATTAACCAACCATCAGGGCACCTTCTCATAGCATGATATTAATGATTTAAACTCCATGACCTTAATGACTAAGGGATGACCCAAAAAAAAAGTATCATCAACAAATTGAAGATGAGATTTGGAGGGACCGTTTATTTTTTTATTTTTGTTAAAAAGCTGTTTGGCTTCTATTGGGGGCCACTCCTATTAAAATAACAAAACATTACATTGTTCTCATTACATTGCTATCAGGTTAATTAAACCATATCTAACTGTCTTTTTTATCAAAAATATTCTTCATTTACCTTTCTATCAAAGATATTTGTCATCTTCCTCAAACTGCTACATTCCGCAATAAACTCCTTCATATCATTTTTTAGTAAAAGATAAAATATAACTCATCCAATTGCCTTCTAAAATTTGAATTTTTCTAGGATGAAAATCAACACTGCAAATGGCTTCCACTTCTATAAATATGTTGTCTATAACAACTTGTCAATTTCCTAATATCTCTTTCTAATGTGTCTTATAAATGCCCTTAATTTTCCAAGATATCATTATTATCATCACTTTTTATTTGTGGGTTTGGCCCAACTTCTTGTTAACACTTGCGATACTTGCTTTTGTTTTCCCATAACAATATCCCGTTTTTATTTTCCTTTGTTTTTGCTTCTTGGGTCTTCCTCTCTTTTTTCATTACCACCAACACTTTTATCTTCATCAATCTCTTCGCTTTTTTGCAATGCTCATAGTGAGACTTATCATCTATAGGTTTGTCTTACTTTGAAGGATTCAAAGTGCAAGGAATAACCTTAAAAGCACTTTCTTCTTTATGTTGCCTTGGAAACCCTAAAGTGCAAGGATGCTCCTCCATAGCAATTACCTTCTTTGGATGCCCTAAAAACCCCAACTTCTTGTGGTTTTCCTCCATCCTCATTTAATTATTATGCTGCTTTTGAAACCCTAAAGTGCAAGGGATAACCTCTACACTATCATTTTTGTTGCTAGGAGAGGATTCTAGACTACTTGAAAAAAATGAAGACAATTTACCTGGAATAAACTTGATTTCTTTTGTAGTCTTTGATTTAAAATTTTCCTCCACATCTTCCTTTGCACCTTTAGTTCCTTCTGAATTTGAACTTGCATATTGTACTTTCTCAACTCTTGTATCCTTCTTTGTTTCTTCTTTTGTTGCCTTTTCGTATGGAGTGGAATATCCTTGATCTAATCCAACTTATATTATAGAATGATTTCCTTGATTCATCTTGAAGTTTGTCTCATGACCAAAATATTTTCTCTTTCTTCATTGTTTTGCAATCTCTTGCTACGTGTGCAGTCTCATAACAATTGTAGCATCAAAATGCAATGTTTTTATAATCCACTTGTTGATCCCATTTTATTGATTTAGATTTAATCTTAATGGATTGTGGCAAAAGATTTGAAATCCATAGCAACACATATCTAAGTATATATAGAATGCTTTCACTCCTTAGCAGTTTGTCTCTCCTTGATGAATTCTTCTAGGGTATTTCCAATATTCTTAAAAACATCCTTATTGATAAGTTGATATGGAAGTCCAAAAAGCCTAACCCACACTGGAAGCTTTTTAATAGTTTTTGTTTGGACAAAAAAAATTCTCACTTGGTCTTAAATAAAGGGCATCTTTCTCCCTAAACCATGGTCTTGATGGTCAAGAATCCGCCTTAGCTATGAAATGTTTCATTCATATGCCCTAGACCCGGCCAACATTGAAAGGCCGAAAGGAAGAAATGCCTCCCATGCCAATCTCCAGAGAGGGCTGGTTCCCCTTCTATTCTAACTTGGGGTTTGAGATTAAGGAACAGGAAAGAAATGGAAATGACTAAAAGGGATGGGAAATATGGCCTTAGGCCAAGTAGAACAGGGGTGATGGACAAGCAACACGATAACTTAATTGTACGTTGAATCAAATAGCACTCAACACAGAAAACTAACAGAAATTAAAACCAGGCATCTAACATGTGCAATCTCCAGAATTATTCCAGCATTCACCCTCTATCGGGAGTCAAATCCAGACATAGAATTATAACCCACAGATAAAGCAGAGAATTTAATAGAAATATAAGATAGAAGACATACACATAAAGAGAAGTCTAGAATTAGAGCCAAACATTCTCTGTATTGATAGCAGAATTCAAGTTACAACAAGCTTCTAGCAAAACGTCCATCCTTTTACATTGAAATTGCTGGCTTTTATAGAGAATTCTGCCGCTGAAACATTAATGCACACCCACAAAACATCGCGGTGGCAGCAAAGATAAGATTTGAAAAATAAGCACTCATCAAACAGTAATGAGGCATGGCCTGAAATTGGTGACTCATGGAGAAGTGGCTGCATGACTTCAATGCGACCATGTGATTCGCCTGATGCGCCGCCTCCTCACTTGCTGGAACCGCCTCTACGGAAGATCGGATTCTGAAATCCGGGAAAATCAAATCCGGAAGCTTCTCCGACCGACTGCAATTTAACTGGTGGGGGCATCTTGATTCGCTGTTGAGAAGCGTCTCTGGGGGATTTGGGCTGAGGCAGAAGAGTTAGACTGGCGCTTCACGGATGCAAGCCCCACTTGGTTTCGCTGTTTTCTGGCCCGAAATGGGCTTGCGCTCACAGACTAAGGTGAAACTACCTTGCTGCCTTGGGAGTAGCGCTGGCGTGGAAAAGTCAAAGGTCGTTTCTCCCTTACTTGGCCCGAAATGGCCTTGCGCTTGAAAACTGGAGCGAAATGCCTTGTTGTCCTTGGGAGATGCGCTGGCTTTGAAAAGTCAAAGGTCGTTTCTCCCTTACTTGGCTTGAAATGGCCTTGCGCTTGAAAACTGGAGCGAAATGCCTTGCTGTCCTTGGGAGATGCGCTGGCGTTGAAAAGTCAAAGGTCGTTTCTCCCTTACTTGGCCCGAAATGGCCTTGCGCTTGAAAACTGGAGCGAAATGCCTTGCTGTCCTTGGGAGATGCGCTGGCGTTGAAAAGTCAAAGGTTGTTTCTTCCTTATGCTTATAGAAATGAGGTGGAAGAAGGTAGGATCCTGTTGCAGAAAATCGACATTGAAGTGAATCCTGCAGATATGCTTACAAAGCCGGTCAAGGTAGAGAAGTTTGAGTGGTGCATAACTTCTCTAGGCTTGCTGAAAAAGTAACAAGGGCAGCATTGAGGCAATTGGCACTGGATGAAGACCTTTGGCAGAAGAATTCCTAAATATTGACTTCAAGTGGGAGAATGTTAGGAAGTGAAGTCACTATGCAGTACAGGCAGCCAGAAAAAGGATTGCAGCAAGTTAAAGCAGGCCAGACGTCTAGGTTGGTAGACGTTTGGGCCTGACGTCTGGGCTGCCAAATGTCTAGGTTGGTAGACATCTCGGCCTGACGTCTGGGCAGCCAGACGTCTAGGCTGGTAGACGTCCAGGCATGACGTCTAACCAAGTAGATGTCTAGGCCAGACGTCAAGCCAAGTAGACGTCAAAGCAGTGGACTAGGTAGACGACAGGTTGCTGAAGACGAACCATTTTGGTTCCATATGAAGAACAGTTTTGCGGAGGTCTCCTTGGGGAGAGGAAACGAACGGTTGGGGCCTTCCTTGTCTGCTCTATAAAAGGGACTTGATCCCTTGCATATGTGAGTTAGTTGAAAATGTTGAAAGACGTGGATGTAAATTTTTCTAAAAATAATAAAAGAGAAGTTGCCATTGCCCCGTGGTTTTTCCTGCACATTGCAGGTTTCCACGTAAATCTCTGTGTCACTTGTGTTACTGTTTCCGTGTTCTATATTTTTGTTATTGTGCTTCCTCTTGCAGGTATAAATCTGAAGTTTTTCCTAACAAATATTACTCTACTAAGATGCAAGACATAGATAGTAGAGGTGAAGTTTTGATATTGTGAAGGCTGCTATAGGAAAATGTCAAGAAAGATGCTAAATTCTTGAGTAATTGTATTCATACAAAAATTTGAAAAGATCCAAAAAATGAAAATCAAGAATTCAGACATTTTATGTAAAATAATGTAGGTTTCTAGCTATAGCATCTCAATTGAGATGAGAAGTGTATCTATTTGTAAACTCTCAAACTCTAAAGAAGAGAGATGTAATTTGTCAAGGGTGGGGGACTCGAGTACAACCCCTTATTATCAAGCAAAAGAAAAACATCTAATCCATTCATACCAACCTTGATTAAAACCAAACTTTTTGAGAATATCATGTAAAAATTCCAGCAAACCCTATCATATGCTTTGTTCATATCTAATTTCATAATCATACCTAACATTTTCATGGAATAAAGAGAATGTATGAATTCTTGTGCAATGATTACACCATCATGGATTTGTTCACAAATAAAACCACCTTGTTCCTCTGAGATAACACAATTTAGAATGCTTTTCAACCTATTTGCCATAATTTTTTAAATGTTCTTATAAATTATATTACAAAGGCTTATTGGACGAAAACTATTAAAATATTTTGTCTCGCTTTACTTTGGAACCAATGTAATAAAGGTGGCATTGATCTCATTTACTGTAGCCTTCATTTTTTGGGCCTCTTCAACTATAGCTAACATATCACTCTTCAATAAATCCCAAATTTTTTAAAAGAAAATTATAGGAAATCCATTGGGGCTAGGTCCCTTGTTAGGATGGAAAGAGAAAACTGCCTCATGTACCTCCTCCATAGAGATCTTCTTCAGCAAGCTTTTATTTTGTCCCTGTGTGATAATTGAAAGAATATCTTGTAAGAACTTACCTTGATCCTCCTTATCTTGCTTGAAATTCGACAAAATGTCTTTGAAATAATTAATTGTTTCCTTGCTAATATCTTCTTCTTCTTCAATATTTCTTCTATCTGGAGTTGAAATATTTTTGATGTGATGAAAAGAAAAATTTGTTTTAGCTGTAGCATGAAATTTTTTGGTAATTTTTATCTCCTTTCTTGAGCCATCACTCCCTATATTTTTGGAACCAATATGACTCTTTTTTCAATACATTATTATAATAGAAAAGTAATTGTTTTCCTTGCACATAAGTATCTTGGTCCATACCATTGATTTCTATTATCTCTTGTTGTAAATTATTGAGCTTGGATTCAATTTCCTTCTTTTCTTTAAATATGTTACCAAAAGATTTGACATTCCAAATCTTAATTTACCCCTTTAGATATTTCATCTTTTGAACAAACTTGTACATACATGATCCTTCAAAATTTGCTTTATCTCACCATAACGTAACCATGTGGAAGAAATAAGGGTCTTAGAGCCACATAGACTAAAAGTGAAATGGCTTTGGATGACCATTATTGAGTAATTACATCTCAAGAGAATGAGTTTGTGATATGATCCTGCTAGCAATAAATGTCCGAAGAGATTGTATATTTTATTTGTGTTGAGAAATGTAGCTCGGACAAGAACTTCTTGCACAGGCTTCAATATGAATGTGCTAGAAGTGGTTTGAGACATTTCTAATTCTATTTTGATATTCACTTAAGTGATTTTCTATTTTTAACCTTACATCTCAATATGAGATGAGATCTAATCTTAGGGTTAGAAATATTAGGGTTACCTTTTTCAAAGATAAAAGGAGAAGATCAAGAGTGTTTTAGATACACAAAAAAGAATGGGAGGAGAACAGATTGTTGAAGGAAAAATACAAGCTTAGGAGGAGAAGAACAGTGATTGCTGGCTAGAAAAGCAAAAAGAGAGTAGAAGTGTTCTGCTGTAGCTGTAGCCTCTTCTATTTGTAATATTTCAGGTTCAGAAATATATTTAACTTCTGCTGTTCACGCTGTTTATTTTTCCAGCCATCTGTGTGACTGTTGCATGTTTGAATAAATTATTCTCAGATTTGATTTATTTTAAAATAACATAGGACAACAGTTATCTAGGGTTTGGAAAATTTACATGGTATCAGAGCTAGGTTTTGTGATTGAGATCCTTAAGGGTTTACAGCAGTAGATCACTGCTGGATACTAAGAAAAAAAAAAACAAAAGTTAGGGTTTCAAAAAAAAAAAAAAAAAAAAAAAAACAGCAGTTAGGGTTTCATTTTTTTTTTGGCTTGAAGGACTAAGCTTATTTGCAGGACTGTTTTTTTTTGAGTCATTAATATTTCAGCAGTTAGGGTTTCAAGCAAATAAAAAAAAAGGACAGCAGTTAGGGTTTCATATATATATTTTTTTGGCTTGAAGGACTAAGCTTATTTGCAGGACTGTTTTTTTAGTCTAAAATATTTCAGCAGATCTCAAAGATGGCAGCAGCTAGCCTCAGATTTGAGGATAGATTGGAAGGTGCCTCAAATTTTTTGCCCTTGAAAGTTAGGGTAATGTTCTTATTGGAAGAGAATGTAATGTTCTTATTGGAAGAGAATGATCTTTGGGATATTGTCAAGGCTGATGTGACTTTGCCTACAGATCCGCAGGAATTGGCAGCTCACAAAAAGAAGGAAGTGAAGGCCAAGCGGATGATCTTGGATGCAGTGAAGGATCACCCGATTCCTCACATATTCGAGAAGGCTAAGGCAAAGGAGATTTTTTATGCCCTAGTTAGCCTCTACTAGAGCGAGAATATAACGAAAATATAAACAGGAAGATGATATTGTAGAACAAACTCAGATCTATGGAGATGACCAGATTCGACATCGTTACCAGTTACTTGATGAAGATCACGCAGATTCATGATCAACTGGCAACAATAGGGGAGAAGGTTGAAGACACAGAGTTGGTGAACGTGGCACTTAATGGTTTCTCAGCTTCATGGGAACCATTTGTCAAAGGCATTTGTGTTCGTGAGAACCTTCCCAAATTTGAGAAACTGTGGGATGATTTCATCTAGGAGGGGACTCGGATGGAGTCAAAGGCCAGCAAGAAAGGTGGTGACGATAACCTAGCTCTTTTTGGGTAAACCAAGAAGGGCAAAGGTAAAGGACCCAACAAAGGTAAGGTAAAAAATGAGGAGTCAACCTCATAGTTAGGGAAGAAGGACTTGAGCAAGATCAAGTGCTTCATTTGTCATAAGCACGACCATTATGCATCACAGTGTCCAGACAAGAAGGGCCGCAGCAGATGCAGGTAGCAGCCTCTGCAGAAACTTAGATGAGTGAGTTTGCTACCAAATTCGAGAAGGGTTTCTCATTGGTATCTTGCCTTTCTACTAGCACGGTTCCAAGGAATGCTTGGTATGTGGATAGTGAGGCATCTCGGCACATGACATCAACCCGACAATGTTTTACCAGTCTACAAGAGCAGGACTCAGGGGTTCAGGTTGAGCTTGGTGATGATACCAAATATCCAGTTGTAGGAATTGGTACCATTCCTTTTTGACTCCAGTCAGGGAAATATTTAGACTTTGATGATGTTTTGTTTGTTCCAGGTCTCAGGAAGAACTTGCTTTCAGTTTCGGTTATGGAGGATAAGGGTTATGCAGTGGAGTTCAAGAACCAACATGTCCTTATTAGACCAAAAGAATCTAGCCCTGAAACAGCATAAGTAATAGGGGTTAGAGAAGGCAGTCTATACAGGTTGCAGGGTGAAGCTGTTCGAGCCCTACTTCACAGCAGTAACAACTTGTGTGATTTGTGGCACAAGAGGATGGGGCACTTGCATCATAGAGCGTTGCCCATTCTGAGGAAGATAGTCACAGGTCTTCTAGAGTTCAGCATTGGGCAACAAGGAGTATGCAGAGGGTGCACGCTTGGCAAGCATGCCAAGGTTGTTTTCCCAAACAACGAGCATAGGTCTAAGAAGATACTAGATCTAGTACATTCGGATGTTTGTGGACCGATGTCAGTAGCATCAATTTCAGGTAGCATGTACTATGTTTCCTTTATTGATGATTTCTCTCGCAAGACATGGATCTACTTTTTAAAGACCAAGGATGAAGTCTTTAGCAGGTTTCAAGAGTTCAAAGCTCTAGTTGAGAACCAGACAGAGAAGAAGATCAAGGTCTTGAGATCAGACAATGGGGGTGAATATACCTCCAAGGAGTTCGATGGTTTCTACAAGCAGGCAGGAATCAAGAGGGAGCTGACTGTTCCATACAACCCATAGCAGAATGGGGTTGCAGAGCGAAAGAATCGATCCATCATAGGGGCTGCTAGGGCCATGATTCATGATCAGGGCTTGTCGATGTTTCTTTGGGCAGAAGCATGCAACACAACAGTCTACATCCAGAACAAGTGTCGTCACAGGATCTTGGAGGACAAGACACCAGAGGAGGCATTCATTGGTGTGAAACCAGAGGTGAGTCATTTCCGCATATTTGGATGTCCAGTTTATATCCATGTTCCGGTAGATAAGAGGACCAAGTCGGAGCCCTCCGATGAGGAAGGGTTTATTTGTAGGATACAGTGAGACTTCAAAAGCTTACAGGGTTTATATTCCAGAGAAGAGGAAGACAGTAGTGAGCAGGGATGTAAATTTTGAGGAGGACGTTGCATCCAGGAAGTCCCATGAGCCTATTCCAGTGATAGAGAATGAGGAGCAAGAAGCTCCGAAGGTTGAGCCAGGGTCACCAAAGACACCAGTGGTTTCCAATTCAGAACAACAACCTTTAGGTGAGGAGGTGGAGACATTAGCCCCTTCCAGTTCTATTAGGAGACCTCAATGGCTTACACAAACATTGAGGGATGCTGAGGCGGAGGCTCCTAGCAACATGATTAAGGAGAGCAGACCTCCAAGGAAGTTTTCAAGCTACATGGCATTGATGAGTAACATCATAAATTCAGAGCCTACCAGTTTTCAGGAGGCAACAGACCATCAGGTTTGGCGGGATGCCATGGTGGAGGAGTACACCTCCATCATGAAGAATGATGTTTGGGACATAGTGCCAAGACCGGAAGGGAAGTCAGTTGTGAGTTCCAAGTGGCTCTACAAAATTAAGCATGCTGCAGATGGCAGCATCGAGAAGTTCAAGGCAAGGTTTGTGGCAAGAGGGTTCTCCCAGAAAGAGGGAGTGGACTATGAGAAGACTTTTGCTCCAGTCGCTAGATACACTTACATTGGAGCAGTTATGTCTTTAGCTTCATCTATGGGATGGCGGATTCATCAAATGGATGTGAAGACAACTTTCCTTAATGGGATCATTGAGGAAGAAGTGTACATAGAGCAGCCTCAAGGCTTTGAGGTAAGTGGGAAGGAGTCCCATGTTTGTAGGCTGAAGAAAGCCTTATATGGACTTAAACAGGCACCAAGAGCATGGTATTCCAGGATAGATGGATACTTGCGAGTGTGGGCTTCGCCAAAAGTGATGCAGATCCTAATATATATTACATATTTGTTGGGACTGATCTACTCATTTTGGTGCTATATGTAGATGACTTGTTTCTTACAGGTGCAGAGAAGCTCATTGCAGGGTGCAAAGCAGATATGGCAGCTGAGTTTGAGATGAAGGACATTGGCATGATGGTCTATTATCCCATGTATATTGAAAGCTTGATTGAATAACATCCCAAAGTTTATTTGAATTGACAAATTAAGCAAAATTTTGCCATTGATTAAGACCATCCAGGAGTACCACCCTTCTTTTATGAAAGAGATAGTATTGTGTAGAAGTCCTCCTTCTTCCCTCGCGCCCCCCCCCTTCCCTACAACCAAAAAAAAAAAAAAATAGAATCCATTGATCACAATTATGAATCATCATTGTATTTGACAAAAAATGCTAAGATTATTCCAACATTTTTCATGAGTAATTGTAGTTGGAGCATATACATTTGTAACCCCAACTTTGATGTTTTCCTCTTTCCTGCAAAATAGACCAACAACCAATTATTTTTTGCTTCTAGTAATTGTCCATCCCATTTGCATTTGTCCCATATTGTCGCAATACCTTTGGAAGCTCCTATATAAGAAACTTTTAGACAATCCCCTATCTTCCATATGTTTTTGAATGCATCCCTACATTTATCACTACTTAATTTTGTTTCTTGTATTAAAATAAACTTAGGACTATAACAACCTACTAATTACTTAATAATTCTTTTTAAGGGGTCTTATTCATAGCCCTAATGTTCCACGATACCATTTTTCATTATCTTTTTATTTTTATTTGTGGGCATAGCCCCACTTCTTGTTAACATCTGCGATATTTGCTTTTGGTTTCCCAAATCAATATCCCTTTGAGTTTTCTTTTTTGTTTGTTCTTGCTTTGGGGGTCCTCCTCTTCTTTTTCCATTCCCACCAATACTTTCGTCTTCATCAATCTCATCTATTTTTCCATATTATTCATAACAAGACTTATCTTCTAAATATTTATGCTGCCCTATAGAATCTGAAATGCAAGGAATAACCTCACAAACACTTTCTTTTTTATATTGCCCTAGAAACCCCAAAGTACAAGGATGATCCTCCATAGTAATTACTTTCTTATGTTGCTTTAATCACCTTCGATGTTGCTTTGGAATCCCTAAAGTGTAAGAATGATCTTCCATAGTAATTACTTTCTAATGCTGCCTTGGAAACTCTAAATTTCATTGGATATCCTACACATCTCTTTATTATGCTCTTGAACCCTAAAATGCAAGGGATACACTCCATATTACTTTCATTTCTATTGCAAGGAGAAGATTTTATACTACTTGAGGAAAATGAGGATGATTGACCTTGATTGACCTTGACCTCTTTTGCCTCCTTTGCTTTAAAATTTGTCTCCCCATCTTTGTTTGCACCTTTAACTCTTGAGTTTGATCTTACGCATTGTACTATCTCATCCCTTGTGTCATTCTTTTCTTCTAATGGTTGATCTGAGTAAAGCTATAATGGCCTTTGCCATTTGATGATGCAAAGGGGCCTTCTTTTTCACTTTCTTGGAAGTGTGAAAATTCTTGATTTGACCCAGCTTCTACTATGATATGATCTCCTTGCTTCATATTGAAGTTTATCTCATGCCCAAAATTTTCCATCTCTTTCTCCATTGTTTTCACTTTGCAAGCCATATGTCCAGTCCCATAACATTTGCAACATCGGAATACAATGTTTTTATAATCCACTTGTTGATACCATTATCTTAATTCAGATCCAATCCTAATGAACTATGGAAAAGGTTTTACAATATTCATGGCAACACATATTTTGGTATATATAGCATGCTTTTGCTCCTTAGTAGTTGGTCCCTCTTGGATGAACTAACCTAGAGTATTGCCAATATTCTTCAAAGCCTCCTTTTTGATAAGCTGATATGGAAGTTCAAAAAGCCTAATCCATAACGGAAGTCATTTAATAGTTTTTGTCTACATAGAACAATTCTTACTCAATGGTCTTCTATATAATGCATCTCTACCCTGTAAACCATGGGCCACCATCCATTATTTTATCCCTGATTTCTGCACCGGAGAAGATCAAGAGGAAAAATCTTGTTGAAAGAAAAGTCATGGAGTAATTTGAATTCAATCCCCACTTCAACTTGATCCCATTTTGAATCTCTGAAAAACTTGGCCAGTACTTATATATTAACCCTTTGCTTTTAAAAACTATTATCATCTCATCCTTGAAAATCACTTCTTGTGTAATGTCTGCTACTTGGATAGGTTTTGTCATAGATTTGCTCTTCCTTTTGTCTCCAACTAGGGCATCCTTACTTCCAGTTAGGACTTTCAAAAATGACTTTCCTGCCATTCTACTTAGACTTTCTTCATAAGAATGCTTTAGTTTTTAAATTTCCCCAAATATTTTTAACAAGAAAAAGAGGTGCTTGATCCTTGCTTGCACTTGCTTCCTGCTCACACTCACAACACTTGCTTGCTTTCTAAAGCAAGAAGAGGTGAGGCTTGCTCCTGGCTCACACTCACACCTAGGTTGCGCTCATTTCAGGCTTGCCTAGCAGCAAGTCTGTTCTGGTCAACTATAGATCTTAGATTTATAATTATTCAAGTTAGTATCAAAGCACCAATTGTGTCTCCTACTACACTCATTGCACTCACTCTCTAATTATGCTAGTAGTGGCATTTGGCAAATATGCATATATTAGCTTGCAAGACTTGAACCTGGGTCTTTGCCTTGAATGCCCACATTTATAACCACTTGAGCTTATGCCATTTGATGACCATATAACTTTTTTGACATCTCTTCTTTTTCTTTAATAACAAATGCAATTAGAACATGGAGAAACTCTATCATCTGCTAGTCTAGAGTTCTTAGATCTTGAATGGTTGCACATCCTTATCTAGAGAATTTTATTCAGTAAGTCACTCCTATGTGGAGTAGTGTCTATATTGCCCGCACTTATTGTGTGGAATATGAAATGATTCATTGGATTTGGAAAACAGTGATGGGTACTTTTCCTAAACATACAATTTTCATTGCTTATTCACATTATCCCCCATTGTCACCTTCATCTGGTCTTTCAGACATGTATAGCTAAAACTCCCATAGTGCATCAGACATTTCATGAACAGTCCAAATGGGTAAAGTTTGAGCAGTCATAAGAGTAGCCTGAGAGCAACCTAAATACTTAAACAGTGTCCAGTCAAAACTACTTTCAACCATATAGTTAGATGTATGCCAGGATAAACATCACTATCTTTGACTATACCAAATTTAGGTATGCAGTATGAGGGGCACGCTGGACAGTTCACTTAAATATGTGGTGATAAGCAAGTTGTGCCTTCAGTATTTGTTGTGGAGATGGAGAGTCCTGTTCACTCTATTAATCAAATTAGGGCTATTCACAGTCAACTTATCTACTTTAATACAAAAACTTTGTCGCTTAGACTTAGAAAAATTGAAAGAACATACAACAATGTTTATGGCACAAATTCACAGGCTTTATTTATTTGCATGTGATGGAAGTGAAGAGCATTTTGAAAAGATGTATATGTGCAGTATGAGATTTGGAACACTGTAGTGGTTTCTTAATTAGAGGTTGGGAAATTCCCAACTTCATATGTTCAAAATACCATTATAAAATTGCCTTGGATAAACCATCATTTATATTTTATACAGAGAAATTCAACATAAGATTGATGGAAATTTAACACAAGAATACATCTAACAGTGTTTGGGTACATATTACAGGTCTTGAAAATAGATTGAAGGCCTAGAATGCATTAGCAGATGGATTTTAGAATTAGGGGTTCTAGCGGTTACTGAATGGAAAGGTTGTGGAGAGGCAATTACAGCAAAGAATACTGTAATTACACAAAAAAAAAAAAAAAAAATTAATGAGGCAGTTAAACAAGCAGCTGATTACGCAAGTTAAGTTTAAACATAATAAAAGGAAGAATATGAGATTAAGACCAGTGATTGGTAAGAAAAAGCTATGCAGATGGAAATGTTGGCAATTTAGGTCAGCAATTTGAAAAATTGGCATCAAAAGTTAGAAAAAAATGAAGAAAATAGAAAGAAAGGCTACTCTTGAATCTCAAATTCACATAATCATGTTGAGTATGGATCTAAGTTGGCCACCAAGGAGATCACCAGGGAGAAACTTGAGGCTGTGTTATGTACCTATGCCCATGGAATGCAGATTGATTAAGGTTATGGGGTTGTCAACATGTGCTGCACATAACCTTAGGTCATTATAGGTCCGAGCCAATCTCCGGAGAAGGCCGGCTCCTTTTGGGGGGCTTATGTTCAAGCTAAGAGTACAGGAAAGAAATAAATGTACAGAAAGAGATTTACAAATATATTCAAAGGTTGGTGGGGGGAACTAACAGTACGGGAACACACCAATCACCGCTACTTACTGCATATAAACACAAAGCATGACAAAGAACTGCAAAATCTAACGTATACTTCCGATACCCAAGCAGTGTACGCACGGCTACAACGGCTCCTTAACAGACATTCCCTATAAGGAACTAACAGTACGGCAACGCGTCAATCACCACCTACGGACACTAACATGGGTAGAAAGCAATCATAGAGATATCAGAGCCAGGTATATGTGTTTATGTAGAGAATTTAACCGCACAGCTTCAATGGCCCCCTAACAGACATTCCCTACAAGGAACTAACAGTACGGCAGCGCACCAATCACCAGATACGGACCAGCAACAAAACACACAACTGATGGAACTGCTACTACAGCTATTCTATGTATCCTTTTAATTCATGAAGTACAGGGGGTGCTTTAAACAAGCAATGCTAGAGGCACCTGATCATCAAATGCTGAAATGAATCAACGAGCCATGACACAGGTTAGCCTAAGGCATGAATATAAAGAAAGGCAGCATAAAAAACAGAAGCAGCAGAACAGAACCAAGCATACAGATTATATTTATAAGCAGAAGCACGGTTACAATGGGCACAGTGGTTCCCTAACAGACATTCCCCTTCCACCCTTTACAATGAATTCACGGTGGGCTTTTATAGCCCGAGTCCCTCCCGTTACATTAATGGGTACAAAGTCCCAGTCAAACATAAGCTGACAAAAGCGGCGAAAGAGCTGCAAATGTTGACCTTTTGTCGGACCGGACTGTACCTGCAGCATGGTCTTCCTGGAAGCTGGACAGCTACATGGCGGTGTGTTGGGCAGAATCTTCTTCTGGCGGTGATGCGGGTAGCTGGAGCAGGTGAAACCTCAGATCAGCTTTGAATGAGGCTACTGGCGTAGGCAGTGCAGCCCATGCTTGTCCTTTTGCTCGGCACGTTTCGGCTCTAATCCCGAAGCTGGACACTTGTCAGATGATGGATGATGCTGTGTGACACGTGTCTGCCTTGGAAGGCAGTCCGTCCAACTTCGCTTGGGATCAGAGCATCTCGGGTTGCGCGGGCAGAAAACAGTGCAGTCGGGAAGGCCTTCGTGCCTTGGTCAAATTCTGGGTTTGTTCCCCTACTGCGCACCTGTCAAGGGCGCACTCCGACTTTACTGCGAAGTCGGGCTGCGCACAGGTGGAAACTGGTGTCTGCCGCCGTACGGACTCTGCTCCGGCCTTTTATCATCTTCTGTCAGCCTGCCAGCCTGTCAATCTGCCAGTTGCAAGGTGCGCCCAGAAAGTGGGGCGAAGTCAGACTTCGCACCAAAACTGGGCAAAGTGCGCACTTCGCACCAAAACTGGGCGAAGTGCGAACTTCGCACCAACACTTAGCCATTTTTCAGGTAACTTGCTGGAAAGTTGAAAAATCAACTGGGGACTCCAAGAAAGGGGGGAAAGAAAGAGAATGCGGGAAAGAAAAGGAAAGGGAGAGGAGAAGGAAGGAAAATAGGGGAAGAGGGAAAAAGAAGAGCAGCACTGTTACAACACTGAAGACATTGCACCCCGTGCAAAATGTGACAACAGTTCAATGTGTAAGTTGGTTCAGGGATTTTACTCACCTTAGTGTTATTAGATTATAGGCTATGTAGAATCCATATCAGTTTATCATGATGTGAAATATTGATCTTTTAATGGATTGTATGAATGAGAGATCTTCTAGAGTGTATCTTTCTTCAAGGATTGTTTATGGTGTAACTCTACATTAAGGGTGTTTTCAATGTTATTGATTATTTGGCTACATTGATACCCACCATATACCCCTTGTCTATGCTTTTAGTCATGGAGATAATTGTGTAATATGACATTTGTTCTATGATTGATATCAAAGTGGTGATTTCTTAATTGGACAAGTCATTTACAGCTCCAGAAAATTTCCTTTATTCTTCCCTTGAAAGAATGCCTTGTCTTGCATTGCAGTTTTCTTGTTGTAAATTTGCCAAATTTGGGTTTTACCATTTACCTTCATGGCCTGATGCATATTTTAATCACTTCCAAAATTGGGTTATAAAATAATTTTCAAGTTATATTGACAGAGACAGGCCGACCCTATCTATTCTGATTTCCACCTCTGTTGGATGATCCTCCTCCTAAACATTTGTCGGCAAGTGATGTCGGCAGTTTTTTTAAAAAACCCTATCCTCCCTAACTCCCTCCTGTTTCTCCTCCTATATTCCCTCCTTATCCCTCCATTTCCTCCTCTCCCCTTATCTCTCCAACGCCTTTCCTCCAACCTCCTTATCCCTCCGCACCTTCCTTATCTCTCCTATCCTCTCCGCCGACTTCCTCCCCATCAATTACATATATATACATTATAATTTGTAATGTAGGGGTTAATTGCCATTGTAATAGATTGCTGCGATTATTGAAGGGCAAATATTAAAATAAAATCATTTTTTATTGCTGCGTCATATGTTTGATTAGAATCCTGTTCTAGATCGTTCAAGTCAAATTTGGATTGCATGTATGTGGGTTGATGTGACATTTGATGCCATTTTACAATGGGTTATATTTAAAAATTTAGTAGTATCAAGGGAGTTATAGACTAGAGAGTTTTACGTTTCATAGTTGTACTTTTTGCTGTAAATTCAAACACAAGAAAGATTAGCTTTTGCATTTTTATATTTTAAACAAATGATGGTGTTACTTTTTTTTTTGGAAAGGTGATCTTAAGGAATGGTGGCTTATATTTTAAAATAAATTCTCAGAATTCTGGTTGATGAGTTGCTAAGTTTTTAGCTTAGTAGGGAAGTTGAGGGGTAGTTATACTATGAGAGTAGGGATACATTCAATTAAGAAGCAAAGGAAGCATTCTTAACTAGCTGGAAAAAGAAATAAGAATATGATAATCTTTGTAAGCAATGGGAAAAGCAGAATGGGATCTATAAAGAAGAAAATAAGGAAGAATCTAAAGAAGAAATTTTTGATGAAATCCTACCATGATATCAAGAAAAGCATGAAATAAGGCCAAATGTTTTGCTTCCAACCCAACAAGCTCTAATATTTCAGGTTCAAGGAAAGATTCAAAATGAGAGCATTCTTGTGTCTAGTTCCTGGGAGTAGGCTTAACTTCATCAACATTGAGTTGGCGAAGCAGCTAGTTCAAACAAAGCAGAGCAATGTATCACAAGTTTATGGCAAAAAGGCTCTAGTGATTGAAGATTTGAGGATCACTATAAACAAATATGTTTTGTATTCCATTTTTCATGCCATATCTTGTGATGGTTTAGATATTGTTTTGGGATATCCTTGGTTAAAAACTTTGTGAACTGTTAATCCGAATGCACAAATGAAGTTCATAAAATAAAGTAACCTTGAAAGGTAGCACAAGGAACGATTCAAGGTCAAAAAGGATAAGTTTGTATGTGAACTGGATGCAAATCCCCCACAAGTTCAAGAATATAAAGAAGAGGAAGAGCAAGAATATGAAAAAGAGCACAAGGAAGATTTTCTTGTATGGAAAGGAAACTGAAACAATTTATATACTCGAGCTAAAGGGACATTTGGAAGATTTGGTTGAAGAATTAAAATAAAAATAAAATGGGAGGATGAGTCTGCAAGGACTGAAGCATGTCAGCATCCTTGATATGATGAGAGGGAATAATCATTGGAAGCATGGCACGGATCATCAATGGCACTATAGCTATTAGTTTTCTTGGCATCTTAGGAACAACAGCTGTGGGTATAATTGGAATCAAATGAGTATTAGCCAGGGTATATGTGTCAAAGGAGCAACAAATATGGACATGCATGGAATCAAGGGAGTAATGGCTAATAATTATGGCAGAGGGTACTGTCAAAGACCACCACCTACGAAGATCTCATATTTGTAAATGGATCAAGCATGGTACCACTTGTCTGCAATTCTCAAAAAAATAATTATTTGTTTTTTTTTTGCATATTTTGAGGGTAAAGCATGCTAGAGGGTTGTGATGTCTTAAGTAGTAGGCCCATGATATTATGATGCAACTGCCATTATGGAGTATCTGATATGTGGCATGCATATGCCTAGGTTAATTATGGGTCAAATGAATAACTTGTGGGTTAAGAGTTTATCCTACCCTATTGCTATTGGACGATGAGTTTTACAGACACACACACATATATAGAGAGAACTCAGATTGATTCATTGTTATCATAGAAGCTATTAATCTTGTATTGTCATTGTCTATCTTAGAAAGTGATTGTTTATAAGGCATTTTTAAAGAATATTGTATGGTTTAACCCTAGCTTAAGGGCATTTTCTAAGTTTGTTGGGTATTTGAACACATTGAGACTTGCCATATACTTGTTGGGTGAACTGTTAATTATTGTTCATTATTTCTGCATTGTTGACCGTTTTCTCTACAGGCTATCAGTGGATTGGAAAAGGTTTATAAGACACTTGATTGGAAACACAAACTGTTGAAAAGAGTTTATTGAAATACTTTGTATAGCATGGTTTGCATTTCCCTCTTTGTGTTAGGAAATTAAAAGCAAGCAAGCTAAACAACAATAAACAGTACACAGGATTTTACGTGGAAGACCATGTAGTGTGCAGGAAAAATCCACAGGGCAAAAGGCAGCTTTTCTCTTTTATTATTCTTAGCAAGCTTTCATACATTCGCATTGTAATAATGCAAGGGGCATTCCCCTTTTTATAGAAATACAAAGCAAGATTCCAAAAAAGCCGTGGCACATTCCAGATAAAAGCGCTTTATTAACTGCGTTTTAAAAAAAATGCGCTTTACTGTTTTTATGACAAAAACGCTTTACTGCGTTTTATAACAAATGTGCTTTTACTGCATTTTAGTAACCTGCATCGTACGGTTGTACGGACGAAAAATTTCGGGTCAGGGGTGGAGCCTCTGAACCCCTGGGTCGGGGGGAACCGGCCAGGTTCCCCCTTGCGACCCCCCTCAGCACGTCCAGCGCATACGAGCAACGCAATCAATTGGGTTACTCTAAGCTGCACCACCATGCTCCACTCTGTTGAAGAACATCGGAGATCTGGAAATTGACTTCACCTCCTAACACTAGTAGGAACTAGTTTTGACAAACCTTAACCAAAGAAGTAGAAAGTAAATATGTGCGATGTGCACAAATGTAAATGAAATGTAATTTTGTTGTTTGTTTGATGTCACAAGTGATGACATAAGCAATTTTGATTAAGTTTGTAATGTGTATGGCATAATACATGTAATTAAGTATGTACGAACATAGGGTAGTTATCACCTAGTTAGAGGTAATGTGTCTTGGGCGGCAGTTGTTGTTAACTGCCAACCCTCAAGAATAAATGGGATCCCCCATTCATTCGAGTGGATATTATCATTCACTGGGGTATCGTAGCATGTAATGTATTGTAGACCATAAATACAGAGAGAGAGAGTGGATATGTTTGTGCAGATAGTGTTCTAGGAGATATCTGCGTAGGATCATAGATTGATATGTAATGCAAGTGCTGTATAGGCAGGAGTGAATACAATATCTACTCATTTCATCCTTCATTTGTTGTGATTGTGTATACATTGTGTGTGATGTCATTGTGGATTGCTGTAGCAAAGTAGATTTGTAGATTGTTCTTTCCAAGTTATGTATGCAGGATTGAGATCTCAGTCTGAGAAGTACCATCAGAGGACTGCCGTACAAGTGGAGAGATAAGCTTGTATGCAGAGGTGAAAGCAGTCTAGAACAGGATTAGCCTTTTCTATTCACAGACTGAGTATTGAAATTGACTTGATTGCAGTTGTTGCTGATTACCAGATTTGTCATGTCAAATTGTTCTTCCAAAAGTTGGAGTACAAATCGATGTGCTACATTGGTGCCGTTGCCATTTTGAAGACCGAACCAGCACCACATGAGCTTTGGAAAGGTGAATGACAAATAACATGCCGCAAGGACATGGGAGACGTAGACATAGAAGAGTTGACAATTAGCCAATAAGAAGGAGCCAAAGGATTGCACCACAACGTTGGAGTGTTGCGCAAAATGTTGCTAATGAAAGACAACAGACAAGACTAACAAAACTTGTAGAACCAAAAGTGGAATGTGTGTGGAGTCCTCAAGTGGAGGATAGTCCAAGTGAAGAAAGGTGGCAAACGTTGTTTTTAACAATGGAGGAAGCACAAGTTGAGGTGCATTGGGCAAATGAAGATCAGATTGAGAAAAATGTTTGTGCAAGTGAAGGTGCTAATGTGGAGTGCGCATAAGGAGACGAGGCAGAACATTTGGTGACGTCAACACAAGTGCGGAGGAGAGTGCTTAGAGGTGCAAAGGATGGGAGTCAAGCACAAGGGCAACCGCAGGAGAATGTGCGAAGACCAAAATTGATGCTCGTATATTTGCGAAGGAGGTTGTGAAGTGTAGGTGCACATGGGAGCGATCGAAGATTGTTTGCTAGTTGTGATTTGTCAAGTGACAAATACTAGCCACCCATGGTGAACATTGCTGCAGCAGGTTGCAAACAGAAATGTCCGTAATTTCTGGGTGATGGAAGGGACTAAGAAAGCCATATTTTTATGTGTGAAACATGGAGAGCTAATGGAGTCAATGATTAAGTTTCTTGGTTGAGATTGTTTTTGGCTACATTGCAATGGATCGCAATGGACTGACATTTGAAGAAAGCAAACCCCTTCACGACATGGGATAAACTAAAGTCTGAATTCACCAAGGAATTTACAATACTTCGCTTTGATATTGAGATAATTGGAGGATATATTCCATGAAGCAAAAGAGAGACGAAGACATCAAGTCATACGACAGACGATTAAAGGAACTCATTGATAAGATGGAGGTAAAACCAACACATGGGTTGCAAAAGCAATGGTTCCTAGATGGATTGCTGCCAAGATATAAAAATAAGATGAAGGTAGTACCACCAACTACCTATCAGGAAACCTTTGACAGAGCTCTCAACTTGGAGAGTAAGATGAAGCAAACAACAACAAGAGTAAGTCACTATAGAGATGATGATTCAAATAGTGATCGAGATGACTTGCATGTTGCCATCTAGGCCATGAGGAAGGACCTGGAAAGAATGATTAATGATGTGAAGGGAGAAAAGAAGAAAGAGAAGAAAGACATTTGGTGTTCCGACTACAAGGCAAAAGGACACACAAATGTAAACTGTCCGAAGAATGAGTTTTGCAATATTTGTGAAGTTAAGGGACATGTTGTTGCGAAGTGCGAATAGTTCGTTTAACCTAAGAACCACCAGACATCAAACTCTAACAGTGTAGAATGAAGAGAAGGAAGAAAAGCCTAGTACTTCTAAAAGCGGGCAAGGAGCAACAAGAGACTAGTATAGGAACAATCGTTAAGGAAGACATCAACCACAACAAGGGAATCGACCACAAGGTGGGCAAGGTCAATTACAATATGCTTCGGATGGTAGACCTATCATATAATGTCGAAGATGCCAAGAGTGGGGGCACTTCGCAAGAAATTGTCAAAATGCACCGGTTCAAGGTAACACTGGAAACAACAATGGGTTGATGTGCCAATGGTGTGGATTGGGCAATCATAGGGAGGCCAATTGCCCAAAGAAGGCGAGTTCAAGTAACTCGTAGAATGTCAATTTCATTGACATTGAAGAGCCTTTGAAAGACCAACAAAACAAAGAAAAGCATGTGTTAGCAGTGACACTTGCTCAAGCAAGGAAGGCTAAGCAATATCCGAATCCTGCCACGGAAAAGGAGAGATGGTAGGAAGCACATGATCAAGTAGAGGAAGAAATGCGAATGACCAATTAAGAGAAGCTGCCACAAGAGAAAAAGTTGAAAAGGCCCATCACAAGTGTAGTAGAAGAGGAGATGTCGACACAATAGGCAGTGATGCAAGTACTGAATACGAGTGTGGAGGTGAAGGTATCCAGTTTGCTATGTGCAATAGTGGAGCTTTATGTGACGATAGGAGAAATGACATGGGCAAGGGAAGTGGTGGAGCCGTGATGCCAACAAGAAGCAACTAGGATAAGAAGGGATTAGTTCATTGATCTAACAATGTTGATAATTGATGCTGGAAGGAAGCCGATTGATTCATGTTGAGTTGCTGAACCACAAGTTGATGCACGTCATTGTTGATGGAAAGATTTGGGGGCACCATTCTAATGGTGTCCAAATTTCAGACTATATAGCATAGACCAATATGGCATTGAAATGAAGGGAGTATTAACTGCACAGAAAGTGAAGATTGCTGACTAAGAATTTATCATGGATTTTGTGGTTATTGCCATGCAGAAACCCGCATATGATGCGGTGTTGGGATGAGGATGGCTGCACACGACGAAGGTTAACTAGAACTGGGAGGACCGTATGACGTTAAGAAGGGCCAGTAAAATACATGATAAATTGAAATAATTAGTCAGTTAGCGAAGATCTTGTGACATTTTATGAATCAGGGAGCTCATCATCAGAAGATTATAATGAACAAGAACCAAATGAAGATGGTGTGCTGGAGTTGGAGGAGTGCACAGAAGACAAGTATTCACATAGTAGACTTCTCCATTGGCAGATGGAAGACTATAAAGTCTTCCAGCCAAACTGCATGTGTATTCATGCAGAAGCCAACCATGATGAACAACGAAGAAGTGTGTTTGAGGTGGGTGAGTGTAGTAAAAATATAAACGTTGTACCCAAAGAAGAGGTGGAAAAGTGGACATTCCCAAAACATTTTGCAGAGTATAGTGTTGGTGATGCTATGATTGACGAGAAACCAAAACACTCATTCGATGCGGCCAAAGTGGCTAATGAACTTGATACCATACAATATGAAGGTCTAAATATGGTACAGGTAATCTCAGTGAAGATGATCCATTGCAGAGACAATTGGGACCCTATCTTGAAAGCGACAACTTTCAAAAAATAAATGCAGTACAAGGAGGTCTTCGCTTGGACATACAAAGACTTGAAAGGTATCTTGCCTGAATTCTGTTGGTTGGGTGCACAACCAGTACAAAGAAGGCTGTATAGATCGAATCTGAAGTATGCGACCTTGGTCAATATGGAGATAGAGAAGGTGCTAGACGCATGAATAATCTTCAAGGTGACAGTGAGAGAATGGGTGTCACTAATCATGATAAGCTTGAAGAAGGAAAGTAACCAAATCCACATCTGTGTTGTTTTTGGAAGCTTGAATGCATTAACTATCAAGGATCCCTTTCCAATTCCATTTATTGATTCAATTTTAGAGGAGGTAGCCTTAACATGAAATTTATTCATTTTTGGATGGATTTTCAGGCTATAATCAAAGCAGTTTAGTTGAGGAGGACAAGTTGAAGACCACTTTTGTAGCGGAGAACGATATCTATCCATATAATCGAATTCCATTCGGTTTATGCAATGCCCCAACCACATTTCAGATAATCATTTTGTATATTTTTTAACAAATGTCCATTGGGAAGTTCAAAGTCTTCTTGGATGATTGGTCCTTGTATGGGAAAAAGGATGAGCATTTGAAAGCATTATGTAATGTCCCTTTTTGGATGATAGCAAGTTGTGGGGCCCACTCACCTACTTTTGTGGAGTAGTCGTGAAGAGTGGATGTTCATGTGTAGGAGGCATAAGCATGAGTGACTATATGCATTTGTTTTGTATTGTTTTCCGGGTGAATAAAAGGGAAATTCCTATATTTTAGGGATCTTCCTAATTTTTAGGAGGTAGTACTGAGTTTTGGAGTGGCCCTGGTGATTCCCCTAGATGTGTTCTAGTCTACCTTGGCTTTCGTTTGGTGTAATTTGGAGTTGTAACGGAGATTTTAATGGATGCATTAGAATTTTGAAAAAATTCAATTATCCCACATGAGTTAAAAAAAGAAAAAAGTAAAAGGGGTGGCTGTATAAAAGGGGAGTTTTGGAAGTAACATGGGAACTTTTGAACATTTAAAAAAAATATATATATATTCTACAGTTTGGGGTGACGGTTGTGCTTTAGTAGCTAATTGGCAGATTCGAGGATGAAATATTTGAATCTGAGGGTCATATGTTTGATTTCAGTTGGTAGATTTATTATCGGGTCTGCATTGTGCATTCAGAGGAATTTAATTAGCAACTGGTGGCTGTTTGGCTCTTCTATTGTAATATCTCTACATTATTTAGTGGATGCAATTACCAGGTGCATGCTTTTCAGTTTATTGTTCTATTTATATTTGTGTGAATCTCCATGTATTATCTCCTATTGAAATAATAATAAAAAAATAAAAAATATCTATCTATCTATCTATATATATTTATTGCTGTTTGAAAATTCTATGGCTGGAAATTTTGGGTGTTTTGTTTTGGAAATTGCATGTTAGTTTATATTTTGGGTAGGGGTTTTTACAGTGGTATCAGAGCTAAGTTCTTGCCAGCCTAAGGGGTTATAAGAGTGTTGATTCTTGAATGTCACTTAGTGAAATGGAAATAAGATATCAACAAAGAGAACAAAGGAAATTTCAACAAACCCTTATTCCACCATTGGACATAAATAGCCATGTGAAGATGTTGGGTGAGGATAAAGAAAAGGAATTCCTTGAAACTATTAAGTCCTTGAAGGATGGACAACAACAACTTATTAACATTTTCACCCAAGCATTTCAAAGTCCTGGTTCTATCCCCACTTCTATTCCTCTTGGTAACAATGATAAAGGGGAATTCTCTACTTCGAGAGCAAATTGGAAAACTTAGCAGGCATCTAGGATAGTTAGTGGTCTCGGGCTACCTACGGTTACCTCGTTACAGAGAGAGGCAACACGACTAGAGGAGGAAGTGGCAGAGCAATAGGATGATGATTTGGCAGCTCTCCATGCGGAGTATAGAGCACAGAGTGAGGAATTTTTGGCTGACATCTCTTTCTTAAATTTCTATACCTTGAAGACAAAAACCAAACCTAAGAATGAGAGAAGACCAAATCAGAACCATACTCATAGGGATATGTAGAACAGATTGGGAAAACTCATAGTTCCTTCATTTGATGGGTCCAACAAATATTCAACTCGTGCTTGGATTTAGAAGCTAAACACCTATTTTTCCTTGAGTCCGATGTATGAGGAGGCGATTAAGTTTGCTACCCTTCACTTAGAAGGAGTTGCTCACGAGTGGTGGTATCACGGTCTGATTACCCAGGGACAACCTTATCACCACTTACGAGGAGTTCTATAGGAGATTGATTGATAGATTCAAGAGGCAGGATCCTGAGGCCCATTTTCGAGAGTTGGCACAGTTGAGGCACAACAATACAGTAGATGCTTATGTGGCTGATTTTTAGAGGGTTGCAGTAATGATCCCTGATGTGTTAGAGAGGTGATTGACTTATCTGTTCATAGAGGATTTGAGAGAGCCACTTACAGGCTTGGTTAAGGCTTTTGATCCAAAATCCTTACAAGTTGCCATTAAAAGGGCCTTAACCTTGGATACTACTACACCAAGCAAGTCTTTCTAGGGTACATCTACTAGAGGTATTGGTACAGGAGCATCACAATAGTAGCAGAGGATCCCTTATAGACCTTTCCCACAGAGATTGGGAGTTGCTCCATCTAGACCCCTAGGTCAACAGGGTACAGGGCAAACATCTACTAGGCAACAATAAGGTGACATGACTCGCAATGAGATGAGGAAGAAGAAATTATGCTTCAGCTGTAGAGAGCCATGGGATCCATCGCATAGGTGTTTGGGGAAAGGATAGGTGCACTTGATTGAGGTCCATTTAGATGATGAGGGTGAGCTAGAGCAGTTTGCAGAGGCACATGATGATGTTGGGAATGAGACAACACATGTAGGGGAGATTATAGAGGGACCTCCTTCATCAAAAAGGAAATATTAGCTACCCTATAGCATATTTGTCAGGAGCATCAAGGTTCCATTCTTTTCGTGTTAGGGGAAGGATTGGAGGAGAACATATTGTAGCTCTTATTGATGGAGGAACCACCCATGATTTTATTGTTCAGGGTTTGGTAGCACGATTTGGGTTGAAGACAAAGGAGATTGCAAGTTTTGATGTAGCAGTGGCAGAAGCTTGTCCTATAAGCAGGTAATTCGCCAGTTACAAGTGGTATTGGATGGGCATCCTATTACACATGACTTTTATGTTATTCCTTTAGGGTGAGCTCATATGGTATTAGGGATTAGAACTACTAGATGATGACATTGTGTTTTGTCATCAAAGGCATAATAGGTGGATCAACACAACAAATATTTGCACACTGTTTGGAGAAGCTTCTGAGACGAGACCAGGTTAGTTGGGTTGTTGAGTGTTATACCATTAAGGGTATACCCCAAGGCACTACTACTTATGAGGAGGTTGAGTATCATCCAGATAATCGAGTCCTTTTGGATAAGTATGCATCAACGTTTGGAGACATGCCTCCAGGTCTTCCACCAGACAGAGGCGTCCAACATACTATTGAGTTGGAGCTAGGGACTAGACCCATCATTGTTACCCCCTATCATCACCCTTGTGCTTTTAAGGATGAGATAGAGCGTACTATACAGGAGTTGCTAGACTTAGGGGACATCAGACCTAGCGCAAGTCCATTTGCTTCTTTAGTGGTGCCGATAAAGAAGAAAGATAGGACTATGAGAATCATTGATTATTGGGCCTTGAACAAGAAAACTATCAAGAACCGGTATCCAATACCTTGCATTGATGAGTTGTTAGATGAACTACATGGGGTAGTTTACTTCACAAAGATTGATCTGCACTCTAGATACCATCAGATTTGGGTTAAACCCAAAGATGACCATAAGATTGCTTTCCGATGTCATTGTGGGCACTTTGAGTTCTTAGTGATGCCTTTTGGGCTCACTAATGCACCAACTACCTTCTAGTCGATGATGAATGAGATCTTTAGGCCTCAATTGCAAAGATTTGTGTTAGTTTTCTTCGATGACATTCTTGTCTACAACAGGACTTGGGAGGAGCATTTGGTACATTTGGATACAATGTTAGCCATTTTGCAACAACAAAGAAGACCAAGTGTGAGTTTGGGATGCAGAAAATCCTTTACCTTGGACATATTATTAGTGCTTTAGGTGTATAGATGGACCAGACCAAGGTACAATCTATTCAAGAGTGGCCTACTCCTAGGACATTGACATAGCTACGAGGTTTCTTGGGCCTATGTAGCTATTATAGGAGATTTATTAGGAGTTTTCTCAGCTAGCAGCCCCTTTGACTGAATTGACCAAGAAAGGTGCTTTCTCTTGGTCCACAATAGCTCAACAGGCATTTGATCGATTGAAGGAAATGTGCACTAGACCTATTCTTGCTATACCTGATTTTTCACTACCTTTTGTGGTTGAATGTGATGCTTCCGGAGAAGGCATAGGTGCTGTCCTTATGCAAAAAGGACAACCTATCTCTTTTGAGAGTTGCAAGTTAAGTGCAGTTGAGCGACAATTTTCCATTTATGATAAGGAGATGTTGGCAGTGATGCATGCACTAGCCAAGTTCAGACAATATTTGGTTTGTGGGCGTTTTGTGGTGTGTATAGATCACAACAGCCTAAGGTTCTTTCTATCACAATGCGATCTTAATGACCGACAACAAAAATGGGTGAGTAAACTGCAAGCCTATGACTTTGACATTGAGTATGTCAAAGGGAAGAACAACCGGGTTGCAGATGCCCTATCTAGAAAACCCGAATTATTGACTATTTCTTCAGTAGGGGTTGATTGGAGAGAGGAGTTGATGGCTGAGTATGCTAAAGACACTTTTGCTACAGGATTGATAGAGGGTACTATTGCTGCCAAGGACAGAGATGAGAGGTATCAGGTCAAGCATGGCATTATCTTGTATAAGGGAAGAATCTTCTTGGTTCTAGGGTCAAAGCTTAGGAAGAAGATCATTGCAACTTTCCATGATTCTCCGTTTGCAGGGCATATCGGGTTTTTCAAGACCTATAGATAGGTGAGGAGTAAGTATTCTTGGAAGGGCTTGAAGGATGATTTATTGCAGTATGTAGAGGAGTGATGTTTGCCAGTGGATGAAACATGAGACTACACACCTAGTAGATTTGCTTCAGCCCCTTCCTATTCCTCAGCAGAAATGGGAAGCTATGTCCATGGACTTCATCATAGGTTTACTTCGGGTTGGACGAAAGGTTGACAAAATATGCATACTTTTTCTCCATATCCAATGATTTTAGGGCACCACAAGTAGTAGATGTTTTCTTCAAAGAGGTTTTTTGCCTACTTGGGTTACCTCGGATTATTGTTAGTGATCGGGATGCACGCTTTATGAGTGCTTTCTGGCAAGATCTATTCAGGTTGACAGGTTCATAGATGATTCCGAGTACTAGTTATCTTCCCTAGATTGATGGCTAGATTGAGATAGTAAATATGTGCGTTAAGGGCTACAAAGTTTTGCTACCAACCATTAGACAACTTAGGTGAGATGGCTCTGTTTAGGGGAGTATTATTACAATACTACCTATCACATGTTGATTGGGATGTCTTCATTCATAGCACTATAACGGTATGATGCACCTACCTTTTCTAGTTAATTCTTTTAGAGACACGAGTACCTGCAGTTGGTGATTTCATTAGGAAGATCTTAATAGGTTTATGTGACCATTTGCAACGTGCTAAGAACTAGCAGAATATATATGCTGATAGGCATCACACTGAGAGATACTTTGAGGTGGGTGATATGGCTCTCCTTAGGCTGCAACCCTACAGACAGTCTTGTTTGAAGAAGAGTGGAGCAGAGAGGCTTATAGAGTGGTACGATGCATTGGCGAGGTAACATATGAGTTGGATCTCCCTTCTAGGACTTGGATCTACATCTTTCACATGTCATGTTTGAAGAAGACAATGGGTTAGCATGTGATACCTTCAACCGAGCCACCACCCCTCGATGATGAGGGAAGATTGGTCCTAGTGCCAGAGCAAATCCTCGAGACTAGAGAGAAACAATTGAGGAACCGTGTGCAGATGGAGTATTTAATACAGTGGAGGGGCCTGCCTAGTCAAAGACCTACTTGGGAGACAACTGCTATTTTGGATCATCTTGCTTTATCTTGCTTGAGGGCAAGCAAATTTGGGAGGGGAGGACTTGTAATGTCCCTTTTTGGATGATAGCAGGCTATGGGGCCCACTCACCTATTTTTGTGGAGCAATCGTGGTGAGTGGATGTTCGTGTGTAGGAGGCATAAGCATGAGTGACTATATGCATTTGTTTTGTATTGTTTTCTAGGTGAATAAAAGGGAAATTCCTATATTTTAGGGATCTTCCTAATTTTTAGGAGGTAGTACCGAGTTTTGGAGTGGCCTTGGTGATTCCCCTAGATGTGTTCTAGTCTATGTTGGCTTTCGTTTGGTGGAATTTGGAGTCATAACAAAGATTTTAATGGATGCGTTCGAATTTTGAAAAAATTCAATTATCCCACTAGTTAAAAATAAGAAAAAAGTAAAAGGGGTGGCTGTATAAAAGGGGAGTTTTGGAAGTAACATGGGAGCTTTTGAACATTTAAAAAAAAACTATTCTACAGTTTTGGGTGGTGGCTGTGCTTCAGCAGCTAATTGGCAGATTTGAGGACGAAAACCTTCAAATCTCAGTTGGCAGATTCGAGGATGAAAACCTTTGAATCTCAAGATCAGATCTTTGATTTTAGTTGGTAGATTTATTATTGGGTCTGCATTGTGCATTCAGAGGAATTTAATTAGCAACTAGTGGTTGTTTGGCTCTTCTATTGTAATATCTCTACATTATTCAGTGGATGCAATTACCAGGTGCATGCTTTTCAGTTTATTGTTCTATTTACATTTGTGTGAATCTCCATGTATTGTCTCCTATTGAAATAATAATAAAAAAGTTATATATATATATATATATATATATATATATATGTTTATTGCTGTTCGAAAATTCTATGGCTGGAAATTTTGGGTGTTTTGTTTTGGAAATTGCTAGTTTATTTTGAGTAGGGGTTTCTACACATTAGAAGAATGCATGAGATTGTGTTTGAATGCTTGATTGTCCTTAAACCCAAAGAAATGTAAATTGTTGGTACCATATGGGAAGCTGTTAGGACATGTTGTGTGCAAAGAAGGGTTGAAGACAGATCTAGACAAGATTAGCGTTGTTATGAGCATGGAAAAGCCATATGATGTTAGTTCATTGAAGTCCTTTCTAGGACATGTTGTACTATCGACGGTTCATCAAGAATTTTGCACAAGTGTCCCACCCATTGGATGTTTTGATGCACAAAAATGTTCCTTTTCGATAGACGGAGGAGCATCAAAAGGCCTTTGAGGAGTTGAAGGCGAAGCTGGTTTGCGCACCCATTCTGGTATTCCTAGATTGGGAGAAGGAATTCCATGTCCATGTGGATGAAATTGGATGCGGATTGGCCCAGGAGGGGCAGTTTGGGCTTCCATACACTTTTCAAGTTGGTTGTTGTTGCGAGTGGAGAAGAACTACAACACAATGAAGCAAGAAGCTTTGGGTATGGTATATACTATATGCAATACAAAAATTCAGACACTACTTGCTTGCCAATCCCTTGTACTTGATCAACAATCCAACTATCCATGGGCAAGTTAGTAGGTGGCTCATCACATTGCAAGAGTTCGTGTTTTGTGTGGTGGTGAGATTGGGGAAGAAACACGTAATAGCGTATCAACTGTCATGGATTCACTTGAGAGAACCTTTGGAGGGAGGAGTATTGGATGAATTTTCGGATGCTCATTTATTTTCAATGATTGCACTACTATTGTGGTACAAGTACATTGGAGAATACTTGTCAAGGGGAGAGTTGCCAAAGGAGTTGACAATAGCATAGAAGAAGAAAGTCATCATCAAGTTAGCACCGTTTCAATTGATAGTTGTTTTATTGTATAAAATCGGACCTGATGGAGTTTCGAGATGTGTGATGGATGAAGAAATGAACTCAACATTGAGAGAAACTCATGAGGGATTGGTAGGAGGGCACATGGGGCCAGATGTGATGGTGAGGAAAGTGCTTATGGTAGGACTATGGTGGCCAACCCTTTATCGTGATGCGAAGGAGTTTGTGACTGCATGCTATACACGCTAGCAAGTTGGGAAACTACTGAGAAGGGACTTTATGCCATTATACTTGTCACAACCATAGGAGTTGTTTGAAAGGTGGGGTCTAGATTTTGTTGGACCATTAAGAACCAGCAAGAGGAAGTGTAGGTACATTGTGGTGGCGACGAAGTATTTGACAAAGTGGGTCGAGGCAAGGTTGTTGCCTGACAATTCCGTAAGGAGCACTGTGCATTTCGTGTATGAGCAAGTGATCACAAGATTCGACCTACCTTTGCAATTAACAAGTGTTCACGGAGTAGATTTTGTCAATGAGATAACTCAATAGCTTAACACAAAATTCAAGATTTTGCATTTGTTGTCAACTCCGTATTACCCTAGGGCAAATGGGCATGCAAAGGCTACAAACAAGGTCTTGGTTTTAGTAATGTACAAGACATGTGGAATTGAAGATGCCGATTGGGAGAGATTGCTATACAAAACTACATACAAGCCAACGACAAACCATACAGTATTCCAACTGATGTACAGGCAGGAGGTAGTTGTGTTGGTTGAGTTCCTGGTATCGAGTTTGACAGTGGTTGTGCAAAACCCTTTAGGAGACTAGGAAAGCCTCGAGGAGAGGCTAGTGGCGCTAATCAGATTGGACGAGAAGAGGGTGATGGCATTGTGGGCAATAGAGATTGCCAAATGTTGAAGGGAATTTTGGCATGACAAGCACCTGAGGAAGATGAAGTTGAAGCTAGGTGGCTTGGTATTGAAGTTTAATGGCAAGAGGGAGATCAAGTTAGGAAAATTGAAGACTTTGATGCTTGGACCCTTCCAAGTTGAGGAGATGATGTGCAGCGAAGTTGAAATTGGACAGGATATTTTGTCCGAAGACAATTAATGGTTCAAGATTAAAGCCATACAAGATGAAAGCACAGGCGAATATGGTTAATCTTGAACTAGTTGAAGAGGAAGCGAATATCAGAAGGCTGACCGTAGCACCAAATCAGCCTTCAGTTTCTTTTGAGAGTATTCTGGTCCAAGAATATGGGGAGCCGATCTAGACCAAGAAAAAATATGGTGCAAAAGAAAACAGTGACTCAAAATTGGCATGGTTGTTTGGAGGAGAAAGCGTACAACCCGTAATTGAACAAGATTTGTAACCTTACCCTCCAAAACGAAGAAGAATACGGGTACATGTGAGATTTGCAAACATGGAACAAGACAGGCTGAGATCAATGAGTGAAGAGGAAACATAGTGAATGGTGGGAATGGAAGAAAGGCAAGAAGAACCACAAGAACCACTAGAGCACGAACCTTAGAGTGAAGACGATGGGTACGAGGGAATGAGTTGGCTGGCAGCTATTGGACGTGCACAACTAAGAATCCGTTAGGAAACACAACTGCAGGATCAAAGTGAGCAATTGCAAAGGAGAGCCGAAGAGTTGAGAAGATAGCATGCACAAGAGATCGTAAGGTTGCGGCATGATATTCAAGGAAGAAGCCAAGAAAGAAGACTTTTAGTAAATGAAATACAATGGAGAGGCATATTTGAAATATCATTATTTGAAGGAGAAGTTGGGAACTTGAGAGAAGAATCCAATAGTACATCCTTGACAAGTTCAAGCAGTGAAGAAGATTGGAGCAATGACAACTTAGGCTTGGAACTTGGGAGAAGAGCTAAGAGGGAAATGTTGGTTACGAATCTGCCATGAGGAAAGGATTTTGGGTTAATGCGCCCAGATTCGCCCACCAGCATGAAAGGATGGAAGGAAGAGATGCCTTCCGAGCCAATCTCCGGAGAAGGCCGGCTCCTTTTGGGGGTTTTTTGATTTAAGCTAAGAGTACAGGAAAGAGATAAATGAACAGAAAGGAATTTACAAATATACGTGGAGGTTGGTGGGGGGAACTAACAGTACGGGAACACACCAATTACCGCTACTTACTGCATTATAAACACAAAGCATGACTAAGAACTGCAAAATCTATGTGTACTTCCGATACCTAAGCAGTGTATGCACAGCTTCAATGATCCCCTAGCAAACATTCCCTACAAGGAACTAACAGCACGGCAATGCATCAATCACCAGATACGTACACTAACTTGGGTAGAAAGCAAACCTAGAGATATCAGAGCCAGGTATATGTGTGACGTAGAGAATTTAACCGCACAGCTTCAATGGCTCCCTAACAGACATTCCCTACAAGGAACTAACAGTACGGGAGCGCATCGATCACCAGATACGGACCAACAATGTAACACATAACTGATGGAACTGCTACCACATCTATTCTATGTATCCTTTAAATCTATGAAGTACAGAGGGTGCTTTAAACAAGCAATGCTAAAGGCACCTGATCACCAAATGCTGAAATGAATCAACGAGCCATGACACAGGTTAGCCTTAGGCATGAATATAAAGAAAGGCAGCATAAAAAATAGAGACAGCAGAACAGAACCAGGCATACAGATTATATTTATAAGCAGAAGCACGGTTACAATGGGCACAGTGGTTCCCTAACAGACATTCCCCTTCCACCCTTTACAATGAATTCATGGTGGGTTTTTATAGCCCGAGTCCCTCCCGTTACATTAATGGGCACAAGGTCCCAGTCAAACAATAGCTGACAAAAGCGGCGAAAGAGCTGCAAATGCTGACCTTTTGTCGGACCGGACTGTACCCGCAGCATGGTCTTCCTGGAAGCTGGACAGCTTCGTGGCGGTGTGTTGGTCTGAACTTTACTCTGGCAGTGATGCGGGTAGCTGGAGCAGGTAGAACCTCCAATCGGCTTTAAATGAGGTCACTGGCATAGGCAGTGCAGCCCATGCTCGTCCTTTTGCTCGGCACGTTTCGGCCCAAATCTCGGAGTCGGACACTTGTCGGGTGATGGATGATGTTATGTGACACGTGTCTCGCCTTGGAAGGCGATTCGTCCAACTTCGCTTGGGATCGGAGCGTCTCGGGTTGCGCGGCGGAGAACGATGCAGGTCGGGAAGGCCTTCATGCCTTGGTCAAATTCTGAGTTTGTCTCCCCACTGCGCACCTGTCAAGGGCGCACTCCGACTTCGCTGCGAAGTCGGACTGCGCACAGGTGAAAACTGGTGTCTTCCACCGTACGGACTTGCTCCAGCACTTATAATTCTTCTGTCAGCTTGCCAGTTGCAAGGTGCGCCCAGAAAAGAGGGCGAAGTCAGACTTCGCAACAGAACTGGGCGAAGTGCGCACTTCGCACCAAAACTGGGCGAAGTGCGAACTTCGCACCCAGACTGGGCGAAGTGCGAACTTCGCACCAACACTTAGCCATTTTTCAGGTAACTTGCTGGAAAGTTAAAAAACCAACTGGGGGACTCCGAGAAAGGGGGGAAAGAAAGAGAATGCGGGAAAGAAAAGGAAAGGAGAGAAGAAGGAAGGAAAATAGAGGAAGAGGGGAAAAGAAGAGCAGCACTGTTACAAACTCGAAAACATTGCACCCCGTGCAAAATGTGACAACATTTCTGGCGGCTCGCGGGGTGTCGAGCTCGCCTCGGCGCAAAGAATCCATGCCTTCATCCATTGGGTGCAGAGGAACTTGCCTCCCCTGCCTTTTGCTGCTCTAGCTGTTCTCCTCGCGACAACTGTTCTTCAGATTCATCTTTGTCAGTTGCCTCCTCAGAATCACCTTCTGAATGCTTTCCATCTCTTGCTTCTGCCTCGCAGATGCGGGTGTATGCCGCCTGGGCTTGGCGCCAGGCTTCTGCCTCGAATGGCCGGCGGTCAGCTACATCTTCTAATGCTGCGTGGAAAGCAGCGACCGCGTGCAGGTCGATGGTGAAGTATCTTTTCTCTAACTCCCGGAAGTAGGAGCTGATCTTGCAATATTTGGACACCATCCGAGTGACCTGATTGTCTTGAATTGGCTCGATCCAGCCTATCAATTTCAGTCGTATCCGCTTCGAAGGACTGCCAATTCCTTTTCACCCGATCTAGGGTGAGAAGCTCGCCATTCTCAACAAAACCCGGGCACCCTAGTTCAGAAAGAGCGTGAAAGGGGGCCAAACAAATGTCTCTTTCATGTACAAATGCGTCTAGCATTCGTCTGGCCACTCTCACCTCTTCAACTTTTTTGAAATATTTGTGCAAGGTCACCCTTGCACTTGCCCATTCTGCAGCGAATGAGGACACGGGAGAAAATTGGAGGCCGTTGCGCTCGCGCTCCTGAAGATTTACCGCCAGGTCCAGCCATTGCTTCGCCTGACGTTCGGCCTCCTCTACCACAGGCTTTCCCTGGGCAAAAACTTCTTGGATTCTGGATGCGAAATCCACAACTGCCATCGCCTTGAAGGTGTGGGGCTTGCATTCCCGCAGCAAACCAGCCCGCATCTCCTTAAATTTCTTCTTTGAAAAGACCGTCGCTTGAGATGTTCTCTCTGCAAGTTGCGACTGCGCCTGCTTCAAAGACTCTTGGAGCTGAGAAATCTGCTCCAAGGCTCGCTTGCTTTTCGGTTGCGGCTCGTTGTCGGGAAGCGCCAGCTGGGCTTTGAGTTCATCTATTTTTTGCCGCGCCGCTTCCAGCTGCTCAGTGGACCTGGACAGGTCCTCTTCAAGCTGCCTTGTTTTATCCTGCAACCCGAAAAGCTCTTCCTGCTCCTCCAGACTTTTGACAAAGAGATTATCAGCTTTGCGCATGATCGACTGAATCTCGTATTGCTTGTTGATGTCGTCAAAGCTCTTCTCCTTTGTCTGGAGCTCGTAGTCCGCCCTGGTCATTTCCCGGAGAGGCTTCTTCACTTTTGGGATTATCTTCTCTGTTGTAAGCACTCTCCTCTCGAAATTGTACTGGGCGCGCTTTACCGGGCGGCTATCTCTTCGAGTCTCCTCCGTTTCGGGTTCCGAAGGAAAGAGACGAGAATATTCTACAGCTCTCGTTGCCAAGGGCAAGTCGTCTGTATTCTGGAGGTCGTCCATAAAATCTTGCTCCCCCAGCCTAGGGTTCTGCTAAGACGTCTCTCCTGCGGGAATGGGATCAGGAGGAACCGGATGGACACTGGAAGGTTCGGCCGCTTCTGGGGGCGACCGGGAAATGGAGATGGGGGCGGCTGATACTCCAAGGGTTTGAAGCGGCTGAGATGGAGGATGTGACAGTGAATGGACGGCCTCAGCGCTAACTTCGGGCGAAGGGTTTGGAGTTGTGCTCAGAGATAGGGAAACGTTAGGGTTCTGAGCAAACTGATCAAAAGAATGGGGGCCGCTAGAAGGACGTGGAGACGGGGAGGATGATGCGGCCATAGCTTGCTCGGATTGAGCGGGAGACGGAGTGGGGGTAGGACTGGATGAGACCAAAGAGACGGGGGCAGCAAACGTACCTGCGGGCTCCGCCTGAGCCGATGCCGAGGGGATGTTTGCGCTTTTGGTTCCGGCGGCAGGCTTGGGACTGCCTAGAGAAACTGTCCCTGCGGCGGCAGGACGCGGCTGCGGCTCTGCGACTGGCTGCTGCACTATCAGGCTAGGTCGCCTGATTTTCTCAACTCTCTTCCTTTTCTTTTCCTCTGGAACAATGGTTGGATCCGGGGAAGGAGATGAAGCAGGTGCAGCAGGTGCTGATGCTCCCACGGTAAACTTGTACCGGGGTTTGACTTGCAGAGGGTCTGCCGCAACCGGTCTGCTCTCGTGGCGGCGCTGGCGCCTTTGTGCCTGAGGGATTGCCTCGGGCGTTGCTTTGACTAACTATTTTGCCTTCTCAGGCGTCGCCTTGGAAGCCACAGGCTGCATTGGTTCGACCTGGATGTCTGCTGGGCCCACGCTGGCAGTTGCCGAAGTGTACAACTGTTGGGAAGGAGGCCCTCCTTTATAGTCCTCAAAGGGGCCTCGGGAACGTAACCTTGATATGCGAACGGCCGCCACCGTCATGATGTTGGTCATAGAGAACCGAAAAGTCGTCATCTGCGGCCAGATTCCTTCTTGTGGATTTGTCGTGCTGCGTGCGGCATCTCATCTTCCAGCATTCAGTAATCTTTTCTTTAGACCAGTTAAGGCCTGCTATCTTGGATAAAAACTTTTTAAAACTTTAAGGCCTGCCAGCCAGTCTGCCCAGTCAAAAAAGATGGGGCGCTTTCCACTTCTCTGCGCCGCTGGTTCGTAAGATTCTCCACACAGGAGGCATTCTCGCAGCGCTAGTCGGTATGGTCGTACTCGACTCATCGGAGTCGCACTGAGAATCCATGCCAGTATGGTATATAGATACTTGCTCTGGAATTTCGCCAAGGGCATGGGGCCGGTCGGCCACTGTCCAGTTGCAAGCGGGGCGTTCAGCTCTGAATTGAGGAAATCCCTCATCCGTTTTGTTTGTGTGAAACGTCCCGCCTGCTCGCCCAAATTTACCTTTCTGAGAATGGCGTTGGAGTCATACTCCAACCCTGGGGCGAAAGCTGGCTGGACAGTCTCCCTGCGCAGTGTGAACAAGGGTTTACCGCTGGAGCTGCAAATTTGCTGGGTAGCTGGTCTGTAGTGTCTGACAATTAGGTCTACCAGCTCCGGGCATTGGTGGACAGGAGGGCACAAGAATCTGAAAAGATTGGATTTGTACGCCGCTCCGAAATGGTGGGAGGGCGAAACTTTGTCAGCCCAACTCTCCACATTTGCCCGCAGCTTCGTCAGGCTCATAGAAAAAGAGCCGTCTTTGTATCCCGACAAGTAATTTAACGGAGGTGGTGGGGCTTGCCCACGCTGTACTTTTTTCGTCCGGGACTTTGACTTTCTTTCTGGCGGGGTTTCACTTCTGAAAACGCCCGGCCGCGGTAAATCCTTTGGTTCGCCACTTTCGCTGGACTGCGCACGACACTGGCATCTTTCCTCTGTCCATCTCTTTGAATCAGCAATAATTACAGGTTCAGGGCGTCTACAGCAAATTTCGCTGTCACAGGAATAATTTGCACCGTCCGAGAAATAATCTGTGCAATCTGGAATGTTTGAAAGCATCTGACCCCCTTTTCTAGATAAAGACAGCGCCATTAATGTCGCGCAGGAGGGGGTAGGTCGGCTGAGTTATGCTTCTTTGGGTGGCTGCGCAGGAGAATGTTTGGAAAAAGTGTACTCCGGCAGACGTGCCATGCTCTTTTGCTTGCACTTTCGTTGAGGAACGTGCAATCATTAATTCTACTTTGGACATTGCACCATGGCTGACGTCGCTGCCACCATCTGGGCACACTGCTCAAGAAAGGATCTTTGGTGCGGAAACCCACTTTAGAACGGTTACAAATGCGCCTTGGGCCCAGCTTAGAACTTTTTGAATTTTTTATTCACTTTTTAAAACGTTGCCCCAAACTGGCCCAGAAAACGAGGCGCAGCCGGACTTCGCCCGAATTTCGGGCGAAGTTCGAACTTTGCGCGAAGTGCGCGTTTGAACCGTTCCTTCTTCTTTTCTTTGCCTGAGCCTGTCCTTTGTGTGCCCTTGTGGCTTTCCTTTCATTCGTACTTCGCACCTTGGCTGGCCCGAAGCCGGACTTCGCTGCGAAGTCGGACTTCGGCCAACACTTAGCCAATTTTTTCCCCTTTTTTCTTTGTTTGCTTTCTCCTTTCTTTGCACAGCCGAACTTCGCCCCTCCTGAGGGGCGACGACAGACTTCGCTGCGAAGTCTGTCCTTCTCTCCATGCCACAGTTAAGCTCAAAAAGAATGAAAAATAACAATTTAAAAGCTGAAAGCTGGAAACTATACATGCTGGGAATTGAAAATGCATAAGGGAAATTTTTTACAAGGAAGGGCCACTCGGGCACCTTCAGCAGCGGTAAATTTTTAAATGGAACCCGTTGACAGGGATAGGCAGGAGCTGACCCTCCATATCCCGAAGTACATAGGCATTAAACTGGTTCACCCGGGCAATCTGATAAGGGCCCTCCCAGAGAGCATCAAACTTCCCGTGATTACCCGGCTTTGCTTTATATGAGTCCCACTTCAGCACCAGGTCCCCGATTTCGAAAACTCGGGCAATGGTGCCTTTGGAAAACCAGCCTTGGGTGGCCGCAATGTGATCGATGAAGGCCCGGTATGCACTTTCTCTCGTCTTCTTCCAACCGGCAGGAGTTGGCACAGCTCGTCGTCCACCGGGTCTCCGCTGCTCCCGTCTTCGTCCAACATCCACAGGCAGGGGATCTCGATGTGTGATGGCATGACAGCTTCTTTACCATAGACGAGCGCGTAGGGGGACGTTCTGAGGGATTTCTTGAACGCAACTCTGTCCGCCCACAGCGCCCGGTTCAGGAGCAAGTGCCAAGTCCGCTTGTTTCTGTCAATAGTCCTCCGGATGATTTTCAGGAGGTTCTTGTTAGTAGACTCGGCAAGGCCATTCCCTCGCGGGTAGTAATTGGAAGACATCTTGTGATAGATGCCAATCTGCCGGTGTACTCCGTGAGTACAGCGCCCGCGAATCCCGGACCGTTGTCCGTCACAATTGACTACGGAACCCCGAAGCGGGTAATCGGGCTCTCAATGAACCTCGATGACCGGTTCTCGGTCTGCGTTCTTGGTCGGGATTGCCTCCGTCCACCGTGTAAAATAGTCAGTAGCTGTAAGAATAAACTTGTGGCCGGCAGAGGAGTTAGGAGAAATCACCCCAATGAAGTTTAGACCCCATTGTTGGAACGGAGTCTCGGCTTGAATCGGCTGAAGGGACAGGGGTGCTTTTCTGTTTCGACCAGCAAACCTCTGGCATTGATCACATTTAGAGCAGACTGCATGAGCGTCTGCGAATAGAGTGGGCCAATAGTACCCAGCTCTTATTATTTTTAAGGCCGTTGGCCTTGAAGAATGGTGACCCCCAGGCATCCCGGAATGAAATTCTCCGAGGACCCTAGGTTGGTCAGATTTAATGACGCACCGTAACAGGATGCCGTCGATGTTTTTGAAGTAAAGCCCCTCGGGGCGAAGAGTGTACTTGAGTGCACCCACCCGAAATCTCCTTCGTTGTGAGGCGTTCGGTGATCGGGACATCTTCCGGTGCGAAGTATCTCACCAGTTCATCTGTCCAATCACTCCCCTCCGATAAGGAGTTGGCTAGGTAGATGCGTGTCGCTGTGTCCTCCCACTTACAGGCGGAGATGCCGGCTACAGCGCTTCGGGCCAATTCCTGACACAAGGCTCGGCCTCTAATAAGCTTGGTGGGCCGCACTTCAATGTCGAACTCCTGGATTTTTGCAATCCATCCTGCTCTCTTGTGACCCGGTTCTCCTTGTAAGATGAAGCTACGAACATCCGGGTGAATCACAAAGACAGTAGTCTTGCTCTGGGAGACAAAGTGCCTGAACTTTCGAAGGGATTTCATAACAGCGTGAACCTGCCGCTCTATAAAATTGTACTTTTCTTCGTGCGGCAGAATCACTTGGCTGAGGAACGCTATGGGGCGCTCCTCGCCATCGCTTCCCTTCTAAGTTAGGACTGCAGTGTAGCTTTCGGGCTCTCCCACTGCATACAAGATGAAGTCCTTGGAGTAGTCCGGGTTTGTCAACACCGGAGCTTGTGCAATTCGGGCCTTGATCTCCTCGAAGGCTTGCTCTCTCTCATCAGTCCATTTGTAATGTGTATCTTTCTTAAGCAGTTCGGCCATAGGCTTGATCACCTGTGCGAAGTCCGGGATGAACTTCCGCACAAAGTTAATCTGACCGAAGAAGGACTGCAGCCCTTTTTTGTCGATGGGGGCTGGCAAGCGAACGAGGGCCTCTGCTCTGTCAGGGTCAATGGCAAGGCCTTTCTCGGAGATGACATGTCCTAGCAACTTTCCTTCCTTTACCGCGAAGACAGACTTCTTCGGGTTTATAGAAATGCCGAATTCTCGACAACTCTCAAATATTTGCCGTAGGTGCGAAACATGATCTCCTCGTTGGTGAGAGAAAACAGTCATGTCATCAAGGTAGATGACAATAATCTTATTGAGCAGCTCTCCGAAGGCCAGGTCCATGGCCCTTTGGAATGTGGCACCAGCATTAGATAAGCCAAACGACATGCGCTGATAGGCGAACGTCCCCCACTTGGTGGTAAACGCCGTCTTATGCTGGTCCTCGTTTTTGACCCAAATCTGGTTGTAGCCGGAAAATCCATCTAAAAGTGAAAATCTCTGGGCTCCAGCAACGATATGTAGGATCTGGTCGATTTGGGGAAGCGGATAGTGGTCCCGGAGGGAAGCCTGGATTTAGGTTTCTAAAGTCGACACAGAGACGAATGTCGCCATTCTTTTTCCTCACGGGCACCAAATTCGCGACCCAAGATGAATGTTTGATGGGGTAGATGATCTTGGCCTCCAAGCATCTTCAAGAGCTCGGTCTTCATCATGGCCTCAATATTTGGATTCACGGCCCTCTGCTTCTGTCGGAATGGCTTGGCGCCATCCTCTAGCTCGATAGTATCGTCGGATGACAGCTCCGTCATACCCCCTCAAATCTTCGTAGCACCAGTGCCACGATGTCGGGGAATCCTTGGCATAGTGATCTGATTTGCTCCAGCTTCCTCCGACGTGCGACCTGTTCCGACCTTGATGGTTTTACCAGTGTTCAAGTTCCAGGTCAGCATACCGCCTCGGGTCTACTTTGATTCTCGTGGGATATTGCTCGTCATTCCGATCAAAGAGACTTTCTAATGTAATCAGTCCTTTTGGGACGTGATTATTCCGTAATCGTATCAACCCCTCATATTGCTCGTCATCAGGGTCTCTACCTTCGATTACACACACTTCGTTAACCAGGAATGTGACGATCTCCTCGTCACAACTGAACACCTGCCGATGGGTGTCCTTATCAGGCACAGAAGGCCTGTAAATAGTACGAACCGGCTTCGGTTTCTGGACAACGTCTTCAGCCGGAACGTACCTGGCTCCAACAGACGCCAGAATATCAGCGTGCTTGTTTTTCTCACGCGATATTGCCTTAACGTTCAACGAGTCGAATGACTCCATCAGGTCCCACACTCGGTTGCGGTACGCTCTAAGGTAGTGCTGTTTGGATGCGCACTTCTCCGTAACTTGGTGACACACCGGCTCTGAATCTCCAAAAATCTGCAGGTGTTTGATTCCGAGCCTCTCCGCATTTCGCAAACCCAGGCATAGGGCTTCGTATTCCGCCGAGTTGTTAGTGCAGCTCCAGGCCAACCTGTAGGTATAGTCCTTCTGGATTCCGGTTGGAGAAACCAGGAGTACCCCTGCACCGGCGCCGTTCTTGCATCGCGCGCCGTCAAAGAAAAGCTTCCACAGCTCATCGGGTGCAGGTCCTACCTCCCTCGTGGCTGACGTGTCAAGCCTCTCAGGCTGTACAATGGAGTAACAGCCTTGCTCTGTTCCGATTACGGCATTGAAGTCCCGCAACGAGAACTCATCTTCAAGCTGTAGCACTTCGAAAGCTTGCTCAGTCAACTCCACTGTCACCAGTTCTTCCTTCCGACAACCGGACCATGCAACCCAGCTCTCCTCCGGTATCTTCTCTACTAGGAAGGTGGAAGGCTTTTCATTGAAAATTTTCAGTCTCCTTCCTTTGAAGGGCACTTCCATGTGTGAGTAGTCTAGAGACAGGTACCCGCCCAACTTCGTAGTGAACTCCCGAGAGAGACACATGCCGAAGTAAGGTTCCAAGTCAACAATCACGACCTCTTGGATGACTACGATGTCGAGAGCTTTGTGCAGTCGGATAGGGATGTCCTTTATGAGACCAACTGTCTTGACAGGGGTGCCGTCTAGTTGCAGCACGCCTTGGCTGCTACGTGTGTATTCCATCCCGATCTCGTCGCAGACGGCCTTCGGCATCACAGCCGAGGAAGCACCAGAATCCACCATGCAGCTGTGAACTATGTGCCCTTGCATCCGTAAAGACAGATAAAAGGGTGGTGGTCTGTTCTTCCCAGTGGCTGAGACTGTCAAAGGTTGAACCAGGACAGCAGGCTGTATCTGCTTGCCGTTCTTCATGTTTTTCAGTGATTCTTGCAGCAGATCCACCTGGCCTGGGAGCAGAAGAGCGTCATACATGCTGATTCTCGCAGGCGTTCTTTTCAACTCGTCTACAATGCTGTAGCCCGAGGTACTAGCTCCCTCTGCTTGTTTTGCCGGCTCATACTTTGTCCGGTATTGCTGGGTGGCCTCAACTCGTTGTCTCTTGGTCAGAGACGGGTACTTCAGCTTCTCCTGGGCTTGTTCTTTGGTTTCAGCTGGAGGCTGAGGTACGGGATCTTTAGCCGGAGTTGGGGCCCAAGCTGGAGGTTTGGCTGGAACAGGGGCAGCCTTTGCTGGAGAAGGCTTGACTGGAGATTTATCTTTGGATGCCTTCTCTTGGGCTATGTAGGGCCACAGCCGCTTGTACGGTGGTAGCCCACCGGGCTGCGGTTTTTCTCTTCTTGCGTAGACTTGCAAAGGCTTGGCCACATCTGCGGCTTTCTTTTCTTCCTTGGCAGGCGACACTAGATTCTCTTCTGGGAGGGCGAAGTTGGCTTCGCCGTCCAAGATCATATACAGTTCATCATCCTCTATGGCGCTGCCGGCCAAGGTCTGGATGTAGTGCTGGTGCAAAGTGCGCCTTCTCCGAATGCGGGTCGTTGCACGTAGTGCACCAGTTAACCTGGTCGGGAGGACCAGGCGGGTCTTCTAGAGCAGCGTTTCTCGGAGGCGGACGCCTCTGCGGCTGGTGTTCGGGGGCTTTGTCTTTCGTCAGCGCGGGTGGCGCATATGGTCTTCTAGGAGCAAGGTCCATCTGGGCCTGCTTCTTCTTTATAGCGGTCATGTCGTTGGACATGGCATGGTATCCGGAGGCCAAAGCCCGCACTTCCTGTAGAATCGTGTTCTGGATGCTGCTGTCAGGTGGCGGCAACTGTGCCGGTGGAGGCAATGCGGCCAATGGAGGAGGGTTAGAATAAGGTGCGTACTGCGGGGGAGCAGGAAGTGCTGGAAAATGCGGAGCAGGAGGAGGCGGGTGAGGATAATGCAATTGAGGCGGGCCGTAAGGAGTTACGACCGGCGCTGGATTCCACTGCTGTTGGGGCTGCTGTCCTGATGTAGACGACGCACCGCCAGAAGCAGGAGGGTATTGGGATCTGGGGAAGTCGGGATGAATGGGTTCCTGCACCCTGGACGGAAGCCTGCCGATGGAGATAATGTCAGCTTCAGCTTGTCGGGCAGCCTCGTACAGCCGCAGAAACTTGTCAATTCTGGCGATCTTCAGCAGCAGGCATATGTCTGAGTTAAAGGATCTCAGATAGTAGTGAGCAGCCATGCCGGCTGAAGGCCGAAGTTCGCAAGGTACCCGTTTCCAGGATCTCACAAACTTGATGTTAAAATCAGACACCTCCTCTTGAGGATGTCTCTGGATAGCTTGGAACTGATGCAGTAGAGAAGTAGGGTCAGCAGACTCGTTGCATCCTTTTACGAGCCTCCTGGCAAGCTGGGGCCACCTTGTGATGGATCCCTCTGGCAGCGATCTCCACCAGTAGAGAAGCTTTCCCCTCAGGGAAAGGGCCAGCAGACGGGTCTTCACACTCTCATCGGTAATAGTATGCAGTGCGGCCAGGGCAAGGATGTCCTGGATGTGCTCGTACGCCGTCTTGCCATAGCCGTCGTATGTGGGAATAGACTTTAAAGCAGCAGGGGGCACAGCTTGCTGTCCGACTAGGGCCAAGGGCCCCGTAGAGTCCACCGCCGGGAAGAGATCATCGTCATTTGGCTGTTGGGCAGCCATGTCTTCTTCTTCTTCTCCGCCGTCGGTTGTGTACTCAGTGTCGGCACTTTCCGAGGATGTAGGATCTTCTTCTTCCTCGGCCTCTTCTATTTCGTACTCGGCTCCTCCGACTTCGGCTTCGGCTTCTTCTTGGATTTCAGCCTCGGCTTCGTCGAAACGAGCTCGCGGATCAGCCAGCCTGGGAACTTCGCCTCGAGCGTTGATGTCCAGTTCGTAGAACTCAGGCGGGCTTCTCGGATCCCTTGCTTGCCACCTTCTTGTGTGCATGAAGGTGTTGGGACCGGTCTCTCGGACTCAGAGGATTTGTTCGTGCAGAGTCGCCAGGTGTTCGGATTTGGAACAGCAATGAAGCGAACACCGGTGCTTCAATTCTGTCGGGGGTGAGAAACTTCCTTGTCTCACCGAGAGCTCAGGATACACTGTCAGCGCCAGGTGGAGACTGATCAGAAAATCTATCTTCAAATGTGGGACCCGTGTCCCACCGGGCGTGCCAGAGAAATTGTTGGTTACGAATCTGCCATGAGGAAAGGATTTTGGGTTAATGTGCCCAGATTCGCCCACCAGCATGAAAGGCCGGAAGGAAGAGATGCCTGAGCCAATCTCCGGAGAAGGCCGGCTCCTTATGGGGGTTTTCTGATTTAAGCTAAGAGTACAGAAAGAGATAAATGAACGGAAAGGAATTTACAAATATACGTGGAGGTTGGTGGGGGGAACTAACAGTACGGGAACACACCAATTACTGCTACTTACTGCATTATAAACACAAAGCATGACTAAGAATTGCAAAATCTATGTGTACTTCCGATACCTAAGTAGTGTATGCACAGCTTCAATGATCCCCTAGCAAACATTCCCTACAAGGAACTAACAGCACGGCAATGCATCAATCACCAGATACGTACACTAACTTGGGTAGAAAGCAAACCTAGAGATATCAGAGCCAGGTATATGTGTGACGTAGAGAATTTAACCGCACAGCTTCAATGGCTCCCTAACAGACATTCCCTACAAGGAACTAACAGTACGGGAGCGCATCGATCACCAGATACGGACCAGCAATGTAACACATAACTGATGGAACTGCTACCACATCTATTCTATGTATCCTTTAAATCTATGAAGTACAGAGGGTGCTTTAAACAAGCAATGCTAAAGGCACCTGATCACCAAATGCTGAAATGAATCAACGAGCCGTGACACAGGTTAGCCTTAGGCATGAATATAAAGAAAGGCAACATAAAAAATAGAGACAGCAGAACAGAACCGGCATACAGATTATATTTATAAGCAGAAGCACGGTTACAATGGGCACAAGTGGTTCCCTAACGTACATTCCCCTTCCACCCTTTACAATGAATTCATGGTGGGTCTTTATAGCCCGAGTCCCTCCCGTTACATTAATGGGCACAAGGTCCCAGTCAAACAATAGCTGACAAAAGCGGCGAAAGAGCTGCAAATGTTGAGCTTTTGTCGGACCGGACTGTACCCGCAGCATGGTCTTCCTGGAAGTTGGACAGCTTCGTGGCGGTGTGTTGGTCTGAACTTTACTCTGGCAGTGATGCGGGTAGCTGGAGCAGGTAGAACCTCCAATCGGCTTTAAATGAGGTCACTGGCACAGGCAGTGCAGCCCATGCTCGTCCTTTTGCTCGGCACGTTTCGGCCCAAATCCCGGAGCTGGACACTTGTCGTGTGATGGATGATGCTGTGTGACACGTGTCTGCCTTGGAAGGCAGTTCATCCAACTTCGCTTGGGATCAGAGCGTCTCGGGTTGCGCGGGCAGAGAACAGTGCAGTCGGGAAGGCCTTCATGCCTTGGTCAAATTCTGAGTTTGTCTCCCCACTGCGCACCTGTCAAGGGCGCACTCCGACTTCGCTGCGAAGTCGGATCGCGCACAGGTGAAAACTGGTGTCTGCCGCCGTACGGACTTGCTCCAGCACTTATCATTCTTCTGTCAGCCTGCCAGTTGCAAGGTGCGCCTAGAAAAGAGGGCGAAGTCAGACTTCGCAACAGAACTGGGCGAAGTGCGAACTTCGCACCAAAACTGGGCGAAGTGCGAACTTCGCACCAGAACTGGGCGAAGTGCGAACTTCGCACCAACACTTAGCCATTTTTCGGTAACTTGTTGGAAAGTTAAAAAACCAACTGGGGGACTCCGAGAAAGGGGGGAAAGAAAGAGAATGCGGGAAAGAAAAGGAAAGGAGAGAAGAAGGAAGGAAAATAGAGGAAGAGGGGAAAAGAAGAGCAGCACTGTTACAAACTTGAAAACATTGCACCCCGTGCAAAATGTGACAACAGGAAATATCAAGGAGACTGCAAGTTCCCCAACCAAAGGATGAAAGCCGACAATTAACTCAAAACCAGAATACCTTTGAGGAAGTAAGGTGGATGATTGGGCGGAGTCATAGTCCACCATCAAATTTGAATGGTTCCTTGGGGAGTGGAAGTGGCCCACAAGGACTACCAAACATCCCAAGGCGTGTGCATGAATTAGGCAGTTCAGGCAGTCTAGGAGGATTGTTAGGTTCCCTAGGTCGTTTGAGTTTGCCTGGCTAAGGGTGGAGGATGGTTGGCCTCTTTCCCGATTGTTTGAGGGGAAGATTTTTCCCTTAGGTTGCCTTTAGGCTACGTAGTTAGTAGGGTGGCCCATTAGGACCATCCCTTGGATGTGCAAAAAGCAACTCGATATTAAATAGTCAACAAGGCGGCCCATCAAGACCAGCCTTTGGATATCGAAGAAATAGAAGACCTCGGGAGGCACTCAAACAGTCTGAAGTAAGGAACAAATTGTCACAAGCCACTAAAGGTTGTTTGGGGAGGGTTAGTAGAGAAATGAATGTGACTGAGTTCTAAGGACCATCATGGAGAAGATGGCAACGTCGAAGACAACTATGGAGGAGGGGTGGTGAATAGTCAGGCCACCCAGGTTGTACACAACAAAATGATGGACAATGATGACAAGAAGGAAGACAGGAAGGTATGGTAGGCTGCCGTACAAGTGAGCAAAGAACGACAAACTACCATACGAATGGAGTTTGTATGACAGACTGTAGTACAAATCACGTGCCCTACAGACGCACGCTATATAGATGCAAAAGACTACTGTATAGACAAGTCATGTATGACATGTCGTCGTACAACAAGACACCATACAAGGCCAAGGTGGATTGTAGGATAACTCCATTAGGAGGAGAATGTGGAGTCATAATTGGTAGGAAGGACAATCCAATTGAACTTTTGGATTGCCATACGGATGACGTGGCAAGAGTAACTCAGTTACATATAAAAATAAAAGAAGGGGAAAAAAGCGTAATGTACAATTACATAAAAATGTGGCAAAGTAGCAGTTGCTGCATGAAAGCTAGTTGTCCTTTCCACTCCACCATCTTATAAGTATATGCAGGGGGGAGGCCAAGAGCATTCCAATTCTCAGTGCTTGATGAAGATCAAGAGGAGCTAGTGTGCATGGAGAACTGTACGGACGTGCCTTGAGGATGAAGCTGTAGTGTCAGAATCAGAAGACAGTTAGGAATGACAACATTGTAGACAAGGTCAAAGCTAGTGAAGAAGGGATGTACACAAGACTGTAGAATTTTCAAGCGTATAGACTGTACCGGTCGTACGAATGACTATAGAGAGGAGGAAATGGGAGTTGTAGAATAGGGTGCAAAGAGAAATTGCAAGTTAAGGACACCTTACAACGTAGTGTGCAGAAGTTGGGTTGTTGGAGAGGCCCTACAATAGGGTATTGTAGGAAATGCCGTATGAACATTGCTGTCTAATGGGTGGTAGTAGTCTTGAATAGGATAGGGTTTCTTGTTTGTAGATTGTCCCATTTGGAATAGGCTATACAACAGGAAAGACCGTATAGGGTAGTACGATAGGTTGTTGTACAAGCCGTATTGTGATGGCAAGTGTCGTACAAGCCATCATGTGATGACAGTGTTGTACAAGTAGAGCTGCAACGACACACTTCCATACAAACAGGGGTTGAACGACCGAAGGCCATACAGGGTGTTGAAAGACTTGAAGCTATACAATCAAGAGTGGATGGAAGTGAGTGGACTACAGACATGATGTAGATAAAGCTAAGGATCATAGAGAGGATCCAACAGGTGGAACAACAACAGAGGAGGGTTCTACCTAAAGTACTGTTGCAGTCAGAACCTTGCTCATGAGGAGAAGGCACCAAAATTATCTTTGAGAGAGGCCTAGTAGAATGCGTGTGTGTTAGGGAGAGGGAACGGGGTATGGATGTTGAGAAAAACATAATGAGGCAACACAAAGGAGAACCAAGGGGAAGGCCAAGGACCAACACTCTAGAAGAAAGAGAAGTGGAAGCTTTGCCTCAGGAGAAGGAGAAAGGCAAGGGGAGAGAAAGGATGTAGATACCCTTGCAGGAGATGTAATGTGCTGCCCTGTTCTGAATTTGGTTTTCGACTGTTTTTTTTTTTGTTTTTTGAAGTATTCTGATTTTTTTTGTAATTTTTCTGAGTTTTAACAGCTTCAAAACCACTAACTTCGAAATTGAACAGCTTTTAAACTACTTGATGAAAAAATTCTAAAAACTTGGAAATAGCAAGATGACACCTTCATCTAAATTCCTACAAAAGGAATTGACAAAATACGATCATACCCGGAAGATATGAATTTTTGAAAATGATAGGAATAACACTGGTTATCAGCAACTCCAGAAAACTTATATTTCATTTCAAACTTCGAATACAGTGCATCAAATTGTTCATAGATTAGTACAAATAGCTTCTAAATGTTGGGCGACCAGGTACTGACCATAAAATCACCGTAAATTGCAGATTTCAGATTGGCACGATTTCCAATGTATTCACCAGCATGTATGGCTAGACATGGAATTGTATGGCCTGCTAATAGAAATTAAATCTGCCTTGGAAACAATGCAAAAACCCTTCAAAACTGGTCGCTAGGCATGAGAAATGGATTTGCAAATATTATTGTAAGAAACCCTAGCATAAACACCTCGCCACAATGCTGAAATGGTGGCCAAATGGTACGGCCAAGCTGTAGCTGGAAGGAGCTTAAAATGCAGCAATTAAATCTGAAACCCTTCACCAAACTCCTCACAAAATACTTTGAAAATCTGCTCAATGTAATCCAAATGCACTCCTTGAGTGAGAATGCCCGAAAATCACCCTGAGGGTATCTCTCAACCCCGAAGATGATGATCCTGCTGGAGGTTTCCGTCTCCGAACAAGCCAAGAATTCCCTGCAACAGCTGCAAGAAAAATACTCTCCAAGAGATATCCAGAAATAATCACCAAAAAACCTACAAAATGAGGAGCTCAACCTCAATTTATAATTTCTCCAAGGGACCCCATCCTTCCGAAGCTTCTTTTTGCACTTATAATATTCTTTTATTCTTTATTATGTCCCCTTTCATGATTCTTAGACATACTTTAAGTTATATAACTTAAATTTCATACTTAGGACCCATTTACAAAGTCACTCTATAATATTAACTTTATTTTAAGTGACTATAATACCATCTTATATCTCCCCATTAATAAAATAATATAAAGTAAACTATATTAAATATTTAATTTAATATAATTAACTTTACACATTAAAATCTCTGCCTTCTGGAATCCGGAACTCCAAACAAAATATGGAAAGGGATACCCATTTCGTCGAAGTGTCCAATCGTACTTTCCATTTCCACTGATAACCCTTGAATTGACTTACTAAAAATAGTAAGTCTCTGCACTTGTGTCCTGGAAAGGACCAAAACCAAGCAACTGAAGAGATATCTAGGTACCCAATTCGGCGAAGAATATCATTACCCTGTCCGTCGGACCTAAAACCCTAATCACCGACTTACTATAAATAGTAAGTCCCTGCAAAGATGCCCAAAACGGTCCAAGAAACTGGCAATCTGAAGTACTACCCGTTCTAACATCATATGAGCTCTCCCAATGGGCTCCCACACAACTGATCCTGCCTACGGGAACCCGGGAATAGGCTAGAACATCACAACTAGTTGATTGCTTAGAAAGGGGACATTACAGTCCGCCCTTCCCAAAGATTGCTTGTCCCCAAGCAATACTCAAGTATGCCCCAGTCAATTGTCTACTCCTGGTTGCTGTCATATAAAATACCAGGATCCCAAACAACCCTCAGGAGAAATCCACTACGCTGACGCTGTGCCACTCTGATCACAACAAAAAATCCACTATGCTCAAACTGTACATCCTGCTCCTGCAACCCAAAGATAAGCTCAAAATCTGAACTGATATGCCTGCAAAAACTGAGCTCAAAGTCATGAAGAGACTCATGCGTGATCAACCCAACATGGGCTACTCCTGCACTAACATTGTCCAAACTGATCAACTGCACCAGGAAAAATAGTCTGCACAATAAGGTATCATCCTGCTCAGCAGATCTCACCTCAACATGATCGCCCTCTAGGCTGAAACTGAAATACTTGTCTGAGCTGGAATAAAATATCATGTGACAAGTAGCATCAGTGTAATCTCCATCATAGGCAACTGCAAAAACCACTCCGGAGTTGCCTCCATAATCACTATCCAGAAGTCTCATCTCAACGTTCATACTCCTGTAGTGCCTCAAGTGATCCCATGCATAACAGACAACTAAAAAAGCATCCGCAATCTGCTGCCCACACGCAAGTAAAAAGTGAAAAACTCTTTGTTCATCCTCTGATGTCATCAAACTCATCCTCAGAATGTACGGATAGCAACTGAACCTGTGCTCCTGAAAAAACACTCTGCTCATCATGGAAGCATGATTCTCAACCAATCTCTCCACGATGGTCCAACAAAAGTGTTGCTTACTCTCCATTAAGTGGCAAATATAGGAGGTCAGGATAAATCTTGAAAAAAATCATCCTGAATGATCTCCAAAAAATAAAAAAATCAACAACAAACAAATGAGTAATATCAGAAGAAATATCAATCATCAACATGAAGTGGCTGCAACCACACTCACAAGATGTCCAAAAATGAAGATATATCCCGCTGTCCAAAGCTAAAATAAGCATCTCAAAGTCTGATTTTAGAAAAATCAGCGTACCACATGAGTAACCACTGCTGCAAATAAGAAATCTGTCCACATGAATGCTAAATCTGGTCATAATGCTAGCTGAGATGACCTCCCAACGAGTCACCAACTCAACAAAATCCCAATACATTTTCAGAATCTCTCTCCAATCCACTTGCATGAATTCAAATGGATGCAAAACATGGCTGATCACAAGAGGGACAACAACACTACATTCACTCCCATGACCAATCAATGCCCAAGATATGTCTCTCAAAACATTAGGTAGCACATACCTCTGATCCTGAATGAAGTAACTCACCTCCCAAGTGGTAACATCAAGATAAAGCTGCGCCATACCGATCATCATAAGAAGGTCAACTGAAGGTGTAGTGATACATGCAGGAAGCATACAGGGTCGCTCCACCTCATTACCAACTAATTCATCTATGAACTCCTCTCCTTGTGGTGTGACCACCAGATCTATCATCATGTCACAATGATCAATGCCATCATGATCCATCATAGGAAGCAAGCCAACCTCATGCATCTCGAAGAGTGGGTTATCAAATGATGTCTCACTATCCATTTCAAACAATGGATTGCCGACCCACTGGAAATTGTCATTATCCTTATGCTCATCCCAATTAACTTGCTGATCCAAATTTACATAATCTGATTTCATTGGACAATGGACTAACTCAAAGTCCTCCTGAATGCTATCGAGCTCATCAACCAACTGCCCAATCTCCATGGCTCTATCCTTATTCTCTTGTTCTCTAGTTTTTATAACAACAACAAGTTCCCTTTCAGTTTCATGCAATGTCATGTGAGCATCTAATAATGAGACTCTAGTTGACTCAAGCTCAAGAGTGAGCCTATCAACTTCTTCCTCTTTACCCTTTAATGCACCAAGGGTCTCTTCAGCAAGCTTGATAGAATGATCCATGTCTGTAAGTATATTTATGAAATCTGATTTCATGGTTTCCAAGGCTACTTTCAATGTTTGTAAATCAACAATAGAGATTATCCCTTCAACACCCTTTTGCCTCCTCTCAATATGAGCCTTCCAATAAAGCCCTTCAACAAATTTATGAGTGTGATCAACACAGGATAGGGCTGCAACAATTGTGTCTTCACTAGTCCTTGAATTAAAATCAGATTTTTGCATTAAAATTTCAGAATTATATACCTGGCAATGGTCTTCAAAAAAATCATTTGCCTTGGCTTCCTCTTTGCTTATCATTCGCTCTACCGATAGTTCATCACTTGGGGCAAGAGGAATTTCATTCCCAAGTGGTTCTTCGTCAAACTTAGGTGCCAACACACCCGGATCCCATGGTACAATAAGCTGATCACCATGTTGAGAAATCAAATGAACATTGTACTCTTCATGAGGAATTACCTTACTGAATGAGTTGCTCTCCAGATCAAGGAAGGTGTGACTGTCCCGAACTCCCTTATTCACATGCTCTCTCTGAAACACATCAGTCCTATGGTCATCTGAAAATGCATCAAGGTTCTTATAGGTAATTGTGTCATCAAGCATTAAATCTGAAAATGCATCATAATCAGCAATAACCCCATTATTCAGTGAATTTTTATGGCTGTCCTGATGAGGTAAAACATCACTGAAATCTGATTGGAAATCAGCAACATAATCAACTTTGTCATGCTCTGTGATATCATGAGGAAACTCATAAATAGGGGCTGCCTTAAGATCTGAAACAATCCCACCATTGTCTTCAACACAATCTTTTGATTTGATTTCTTCTTCAGCAGTAGTCTTTGAATCTTCAGCTCCATCAACATTGTGTTTTGATTTTTTGTTCATCTTCTCAAGAAGTCTCATTTTTTCATCTCCGTTTGGTTGTTGCCTCATACGCATATCAATGTAATCTTCATAAGTCATAAGGGCGTGATAACCCTCATCAAGAGCTTCCCACTCCTGCTGGAACTGATCAAGTAATTCAATGACTGTAGGCTCAACCTTTACCTGAGGAGGAATTGTAAGTGGAGAATTTGTCATCATAGCAGCCAATTGGTTAATGGACTGTTGCAACTTTCTCTGACCCTCCAAAAACTCACGCTGAAACCTATTCCCATCACTGAGTGGTTCCATTTTCACACCGGACTAACCAACTCTTAGCTGAAGAAGTTATGAGAACACACACCAGATATGAACCCAAATAGGCTGGCAGAATAAGTTGGGCTCTGATACCACTGTAATGTGCTGCCCTGTTCTGAGTTTGGTTTTTGACTGTTTTTTTTGGTTTTTTGAAGTATTTTGATTTTTTTTGTAATTTTTCTGAGTTTTAACAGCTTCAAAACCACTAAATTCGAAATTGAACAGCTTTTAAACTACTTGATGAAAAAATTCTAAAAACTTGGAAATAGCAAGACGACACCTTCATCTAAATTCCTACAAAAGGAATTGACAAAATACGATCATACCCGGAAGATATGAATTTTTGAAAATGATAGGAATAACACTGGTTATCAGCAACTCCAGAAAACTTATATTTCATTTCAAACTTCGAATACAGTGCATCAAATTGTTCATAGATTAGTACAAATAGCTTCTAAATGTTGGGCGACCAGGTACTGACCATAAAATCACCGTAAATTGCAGATTTTAGATTGGCACAATTTCTAATGTATTCACCAGCATGTATGGCTAGACATGGAATTGTATGGCCTGCTAATAGAAATTAAATATGCCTTGGAAACAATGCAAAAAACCTTCAAAACTGGTCGCTAGGCATGAGAAATAGATTTGCAAATATTATTGTAAGAAACCCTAGCATAAACACCTCGCCACAATGCTGAAATGGTGGCCAAATGGTACGGCCAAGCTGTAGCTGGAAGGAGCTTAAAATGCAGCAATTAAATCTGAAACCCTTCACCAAACTCCTCACAAAATACTTTGAAAATCTGCTCAATGTAATCCAAATGCACTCCCTGAGTGAGAATGCCCAAAAATCACCCTGAGGGTATCTCTCAACCCCGAAGATGATGATCCTTCTGGAGGTTTCCATCTTCGAACAAGCCAAGAATTCCCTACAACAGCTGCAAGAAAAATACTCTCCAAGAGATATCCATAAATAATCACCAAAAAACCTACAAAATGAGGAGCTCAACCTCAATTTATAATTTCTCCAAGGGACCCCATCCTTCCAGAAGCTTCTTTTTGCACTTATAATATTCTTTTATTCTTTATTATGTCCCCTTTCATGATTCTTAGACATACTTTAAGTTATATAACTTAAAGTTCATACTTAGGACCCATTTACAAAGTCACTCTATAATATTAACTTTATTTTAAGTGACTATAATACCATCTTATATCTCCCCATTAATAAAATAATATAAAGTAAACTATATTAAATATTTAATTTAATATAATTAATTTTACACATTAAAATCTCTGCCTTCTCAAATCTGGAACTCCAAACAAAATATGGAAAGGGATACCCATTTCGCCGAAGTGTCCAATCATACTTTCCATTTCCATTGATAACCCCTAAATCGACTTACTAAAAATAGTAAGTCTCTGCACTTGTGTCCCGGAAAGGGCCTAAACCAAGCAACTGAAGAGATATCTGGGTACCCAATTCGGCGAAGAATATCATTACCCTGTTCGCCGGACCAGAAACCCTAATCACCGACATACTATAAATAGTAAGTCCTTGCAAAGATGCCCAAAACGGTCCAAGAAACTGGCAATCTTAAGTACTACCCGTTCTGACATCATTTGAGCTCTCCCAATGGGCTCCCACACAACTGATCCTGCCTACGGGAACCCGGGAATAGGCTAGAACATTACAACTAGTTGACTGCTTAGAAAAGGGGACATTACAGGAGATGTCATGGCTACAACCAGTCAAAGAATTTTGTAGAAACTAGTGGCAAGAGAATCCGCCAAAACATCTGTTGAAAATCGTGTTCAAGAATGCAAGAGTGCATCACATCTTGCAAATACATAATTTTGAGAAAGAAATTTTCAAGTCATTTTTGCTACAGATGTTGCAAATATACGATACGATCCTGAGCATAAAATGAGCAAAGTAATGATTGGTAATAGGGAAATTTGCGTGGTATTCTCCCCTAGCAATTTTCAAAGGACTTTCAGATTGCTGAATTTAGATATACCGGTGAAGAAAGAAGCATTTGATTAGTATTGGTCGAAGAATCTGGTGGATAAGGTTACCAATATCAGTCCACAAGAGGCGACAAAGTTGATGAAGCATGGGAGCTGTGGACTAAATATACAACGATTGAAGTCAAGGGAATTGCAATGTGCCATGAACATGATAATATCGAAGTTGTTCGAAGAACAAGCAGCCTCGGAGATGCCCACTTGGCTCATACCATACATGGAAGGAATAATGACAGGAGTGCCATAAGATTGGGTATCGTATTGATCAAACTGCATTTAGATTTTTTTTATGTGGTATACAAGAAATTTTTCAATGGCTTTCCATGCTATTGCATTGATGATGAATGTTGTGACTCAGGAGAAGATTCAGTTTCCAGGACTAAACCCCCCTTGAGTGATTTTAGAGCATGCACCAACTATTTTCAGGTGGATTCATGTGATGTCATTGATGAAATCGAGAACTACAGTAAAGAGGAAGAAGAGTATCCTGAGGAAGGGAAAGGAAACCTTAGGAGACGAGGGAAGTGAGGAGTCAAAAGGAGCTGAGGAACAACTAGGTGTTGAGCTGCTGGTGTGACATGAGAAGAGGTGTAGGAGGTTTGAGCAGTAGTGGAGGGGAGCCCAACCACAACCTAGGCATTAGCAAGAGGGGTGGCAATAGTCATTGAGAGCCACAACAGGCCACAATAGAACGTGGCAGTGCACAACAATTAATAAAGGGTCGGAGTGAAATGTGTGGAATACCATAGGAAGTAGTGCAAAAGGGAGTTCCTGCACAACCAGGGAGTCAGACTGTAAGAGGAGGCATTGTAGGTACCGATCTAGGTACGAGGGGATTGACTTCAAATAGGGCTGCCATGGATAGATAACAATTGAAGGAACCTGTTGTGCAGGAAGTATAGGAAGAGGAGAGGAGTGTGCAACAATCAGAGGAGAGGATTGCGCAGTAGCAAGCGCAAGAACCAATACTGGTTGTGGATGTTGATCAGGAAATTCAGATTGCAGTGGATGCGGTGCAAGCATCACCGCCAGTAGGACAAGATTTTGCAGGTTATGTCCTACTATAGGTGGAGACTGCCAATTCACCTAATAGTTTTGATGCAACTTCTATCCAGTTTATGCAAGTAGTTGATCCATGTGGATCGCCTCTGCTAGTTGAGGGACTGCATATAGAAATAACATTTACAGCACAGGAGATGGCACCAAGTGCAGTTGTGTCGGAGGAAAGGAGTAACAAGGGTAAATAGGATGAGTTTGGCAGTAAGTCTAAAGTAGTCAGCCATCGAAGGAAGAATTGGAAAGAAGGCAAGAGACGATGGCATAAACTGGAAGGACTCTTGATGCGGGCCAAATTCAGGAGGGCACGGCAGCTCAAATCAACCTGATAGGTCGCGGAGGGGAGGATGTGGAGGAGACTACAATTGGAGATGATATTGACATGGAACTGGCAAAAGGGACTAGTGAGCATTTCATCCTTGAAGTGCCAACTTTGATGAGACCACTAGTTTTGGGAGAGAAGATAAACGAGCAGGTTGATACATTTGTTGATAGGTTGACTAGAGTGTTGGAGAGAGTGCGTGTTGAGTTCAGAGTTGGTTGTATAGGAAACTGGTGACTATGGCAGTTGAGGATATAGAATGAATTAGGCATATTGGTGCATTAGGCTTGCGACGATGAGCAGATGAAGAAGCTTGCTGAAATTCATTGAACACTGCCATGGGAGTTGGAGATTGGCAGTGTTAAGTCGATGTTGAGATTGAAGAACCTGCCAAAAGGAACTCAAGTACTCTACTGACACCCAACATGCATGTATGTGGATGAAGGACGTTTGTTGGCCCATCTTGGAGAGGAGTCAGGTGTTAAGTATGTCAAGGAAAAGATGGAGATAGAGGAAAAGAAGGCACGAGAGGAGCAAGATCAGTTGATCAGGAAGTTGAAGTCTAAGTGTGCGGTGACAGAGCAGTTGTTGGAAGCTAAGATCCATGAAGTTACTCACTAAGAACGGATAGTAGAAAGGGATGAGCAATTGGAGATTGTAGCAAAGGAGAGAGGCTAAAGCAACCAAAAGAGAGGCTGAAGTTGCAAAGAGGGAGGCCAAGTTAAAGGCTAGGTTGGTAAAGTTTGAGCAGAAGTTGAATCATTACGTCTTACAATGGGCTTTATACCAGGCCTACACAAAACGGTTGAAAGGAGAGACAAAGGCCTTGAAACTATAGATCCAGGAGCTAGGAGGTGTACTTGTTCCCACGCCTCAATCTCTCCAGAATCCAAGTCCCTGGCAGCAGAGACAATCATTCATGAGGACATCGACCAATTTAAAGTGGAGGGCAAATGTAGGAGCTAGTTCTGACGAACCTCAACCAAAGAAGTAGAAAGTAAATAAGTACGATGTGCACAAGTGTAAATGTAAATGTTATTTTGAAGTTTGTATGACATCACAAGTGATTATGTAAGTAATTTTGATTAAGTTTGTAATGTGTATGGCATAATGCATGTAATTATGTATGAATGAACGTAAAGTAGTTATCACCTAGTTAGAGGTGATGTGTCCCTGGTGGTAGTTGTTGTTAACTACCAGCCCTCAAGAATAAATAGGACCCCCATTTATTCGGTTGTATATCATCATGCACTAGGGTATCGTACCATGTAATGTATTGCACACCATAGATATGGAAGAGTAGATATGTTTGTGTAGAGTATAGTGTTGGACATTCCCATTGTAACTCCTTATGTTCCACTATAAAATTTAAGCAAGTCAACAATCCATTGGTGAGTTAGCAGGTGGCTCATCACATTGCAAGAGTTCATGTTTCGTTTGGTGGTGAGACTGGGGAAGAGACATGTAATAGCGGTTCAGTTGTCACGGATGTGCTTGGGAGAACTTGTGGAGGGAGGAGTATCAGATTAATTTTTGGATGCTCATTTATTTTCAATGACTGCACTATCATTGTAGTACAAGTACGTTGGAGAATACTCGTCGATGGGAGACCTGCCAAAGGAGTTGACAGCAGCAAAGAAGAAGAAAGTCATCATCAAGTCAGTACAGTTTCAATTGATAGCAGGTTTATTGTATAAGGAGTTATAGTGGGACATAAGCAGTTTGTATTTCACTCCCTAACTAGATGTAATGGACCCTCTTTGTAGTCCCTGCCTATGTTTTCCACTATAACTGTTCAAACTTCAGTTTCTGATGACTAGCATATGGAGCTTACTACATCTGAACTCTATGCTAATGCCTACATGGTGACAGCCAGGACATTGAGTGGTCTAGAAGGGTGATAGATGCCTATAGGATTTTTGCTATTAAGTTTTGTTGTAGTTGTTTATGTATTTGTTGATAAACCAAAGCACATAATTCAACGAAAGTAATAGTTAAATATTGAAATATACTGGAGCTTGCTTAAATTTTTGATTTAGTCATGGTATGGTTACAAATGGAGGGTTATGTCCATTGGATGCACCTGTTGTGAATTATCTCATATATGTTTTTATTGAATGCCATTGAAAGAGCCATCTCAAGGATACAAGGACCAATTGTATATGGAGGCAACTTACATTGCATTTAAGTATAATAAATCTGTTCATGTTTTGTTTATTTGTATGCAATGTCTAGAATGTATAATTATAGATATTTTCCATTACCATGTATGATGCGTCCTTTGTTCAATGAAGCCTTGTTCAGTCAAACCTTGACATTTGAGTTTGCATTTTAAAATTGGTATAATTCAAATTTACAAAAGGGAATTTCAAAATTCAAATGCAGTAATAGTAAGTGGCATGTGAAAAGATTGGGACACTACAAAGGCTCAATCAATTAGTTTATATAATCTTACATCAAGTCCAAGCTCCTTTATATTTATCTTTGATATTGAGTAATCATTGGTTATTATTAAGGAGGAATTGTGAGCTTATAATTATTTACCATATAAGATTCATAATCTAGGTGAAGAAGGGCATAGTATGTATTTCAGCTTTCTTTAATTGCAGAACTTTAGAATTGTTTATGTGGAATGCCTGAACATAGGTGAAATTTGTTTGTCCTTGCCGACACTACAATGTAGAATGTTTCAAGGGTGTGTTTGTTTACTGTGGACCAATGTATGCATCGAATGATCTATCTGATAGGTAATAACATTTTGTTTATGTTTTGGAAAACCATGGTCTGTACTGGGAAATTAGTATGCAAAGACGCTGTAATGTTCCCATTCACAGAAAGCCAAGTCATCCTTTCAAATTTTTATAATTGGTGTAAAAGCTTGATACCTGTAAACCAGTGATAGTTTTAATAGTCTCCTACATAACCATTATTCACTTTTTGCTTTAGTGTGATTTTAATATGTTTAATTCAAATGCTTTTCTTCAAGAGTTTCCCAGTTACACTTTGAGGGCATTGTGAATTGGCCATTCTATTTCCTTTGTTTTAATATAAAACTTTCCAAATTTACTTTTTTATTTTTCTAATCCGTTTGGGATTTAATTCAAGTCCATAAGCTACAAACCAAGTCAATCTCATTTAAAAGTTTTATGAGCTATGTAGTTTTCCTGGAGTGTCTGACATGGCGTCAGGGCAGGAAAATCCTTCTTGCAGGGTTGTTGGACAAACAAGGTCAACGGATCACCATGAAGAGTTACAGAATATTGGTATCAAACCATGCTTGAAGGGATCACAAACCCCTGAGCAGTTTCCTTTTGTTATTTTCTGTGCTCCTCCATCTGGAAATGCTGACTATCCAGATGATGTCAGGTTTGGAAATTGATACCTCACATTACTTTTCATATATTTCTCTTCATCCAACATGATAATGACTTATATATGCTTTTGAAAGTTAATTGTTAGTCTTGTTTGCAATTGTATGAAAACATAAATATAAAAAATAAAAATAAAATGATTTTTTTTTGATAGACTAAAAATTCCTAGTGCTACACTGTATTTCATACAAAAAACTAGACCTTCATAACTAAAATCTCAATACCTTCTAATAGCATTGGAACCTCTATCTATACAGGAAGGAACCCACAAGACAAGTTGATGATAGCTGATTATAAATCACCTCACATGATAAGATCTCTAAATAAGATTGATTTCTTTATTTGTTCTGTCCTTCCCATGGCATTGGATGCATGTATCTCATGGCTTGTTAAAGTATATTTTCTGTAGAATGTTCAGTTGTCTATTTCATTGGCTCATTAATCTGCAGTTTGTTTTTGGTCCAACTTAGTTTTCCTTAAAATGAAAGTAGTGTTAATTCTGGGTTTCATGCAAGTCATCTGCAGCTTCTTGTCTGAGAATGTTTCTCAAAGATTACTCTGAGTGTGGGTCTGTAAGTTGCTAAATCTTGAATGTGAGGTGTAATGTATTCTAGTTTTCAGTTCATTGCATTTCATGCCCAGCAAAGATAGGGGTGCTGGCCAAACTGAAGTACTAGGCAAGCTTTCTGACATTTATCTCTATTCATTATGACAATGATTTCAGCAGAAATAATAATTGGTAGTCATTCCAAGATATTTTCATTTGCATATTCATGTAACAAAATGAGTGCTACCATGTACAACAGGCATGTATCTTTTCTATATTACAATGCTTCATTAGTTTAGAATTTATGGGGTTGATTTATATTCATTTCAGCTACTAGGCATATACACATTAACACTCCTCAGAACATCTTCTGAAGGATCATATAGGGTTGGACAATGCCACCAGTTTTCCAGAGGAGGCCAAATAAAAAGTCACCTAGCCAATTTAGACTGTCTTCCCATTACCTTGTCATATGTACAACTCTAGAGAATATATTACGTCGTTTGTACTTCGATACCATATGGCTGAAGTATTGAAGATCTTCTCGACATCATTTTGATAGTTTTCCTTCCAGAACATATATTAATGGATTGAACGTAAGAAAGATTGTGTAGCTTTGTGCAAATTGCACCTTAAACATTAATGCAACCAAGGACACTATTGGCCTGCTTCTGCATTTATTGAGTAAACATGGTGTGGCACTTACTTTATTAAGTTAAGCATTTTTAAATGTGTTATTTTCAGCTTTTCTTGAGGCTTTGGGGTGCAAGTATAAGTTTAACAGGTGGAAATGCACAATTAATATAGTAGGGGTAAGAAAACAAATCAAACTTCTACTTTTGGAGGATTTCAAGGCAGATTTGATAGACTTAGGTACAAACTTGATGTTGATTAAATAGGAAGAGGAAAGCTAACAAAATCTTCAATCATTTTCCTTCAGTGAATTGCAGAGGTTTGGCTTCACTTGTAATACTATGTACTTTGCTTATAATGATAATACCAATTTGAAATGAAGGTAGCTTATAAGTTATAGCTATAATTGTGATCCATAATGATAGATGGAGTATCTTCATATAATGCATGGTATACCAAACATACATCCATAACTAGTGGCAGGTAGCCAAGCATTAATCTTCCTATTAATAAGGCTGAATTTATTTTGAAAAAGTTAACCTTCTTGTCGGCGTATTATGTTCCAATCAGAAGAATGTAGAAACAATTGCACCATCATGATGGTGCATTTTTCTTTTCAAAATATAAGCAACAAGTGTTAAGCATGGTACACACTTTTAAGCATGGTACACACTTTTAATAAAAGTACTATCATGGCTAATTGATTTGCAAGGAAGTATCTGCAGAATATTCTTATCATGAAAAGTAATGAGCAGTATTACATGGTAATAAACAATTGAACTTTTGGAGTTCACTTGCAGGGCAGCCACGTTGCAGTGGAATGGGGAAGGTTCATTTTTATTCACATCAAGCAGTGCCGTTTATGCTTGCAATGATAATGGATTATGCTTTGAGGTAATCATTTTATGCTTTATGCAAACATTTATTATTTAATTTTTGTTCATCTAGACACTCACTTGAAAGACATCAAATTTTGGAGCAAGATGACTTGTTTAGTTTATAGACTATACAAGCATGAATATATGCTTATCTCCTGCCTTTTTTAAAAAGTTTTATTATAAGATAGATAGGGGTTGAGAGTCCCTCCATGCTAGTCCTATGAAGCTAAAAACCGCTCAAGGCCAGGTCTGCTAGATGGATATCATATCACCAGATCAATTCTTTTCATCACTTCAAATTAGATGCCTATATTAGGACATCTTCTACTATCTAGGGTCTAGCTTCTATTCAAAGCTAACTTTCCAAGGTATCCATGAGTTTATTCATAATTGGCAACCCAGCATACATATATAACTTTTTAAACTACTGATACTGTACTACCACTCACAGAAAAGATACAAATGTTTCATCCAGATCAACCCCTGTTCACAGTTTCCACACTGGCTGAGGTTTCCGGTGCATCATCTCCTTTGTCTCCTTATAGCAGCTAGACTTCAGCCACACTGGCTGAGGTTCCCCAGTTAGCAGGTAGAGGACTTCTTTTTCTAACTGGCTCTGTGGAATTTATTGGAGTATTCTTCATCTTAGGTCCTTCAGTCTGGACCCCTTCTTCAACTGCATTGCCTGGGATGCCACTGTGTGCTGCTTTCACATTGGGGGGTGGGGGGGAGAGGGCTTGGTTGCAGACACTCATCCATCAGCTCAGTTGATGCCGTTTCAGCAATCGTTTCTTTGTTGGTGCATACTCCAAGGGATATTCTGAGGTCAAGAATTTGTCCTCCTTGTCCAAGCTCTCCTGTTTTACACTGATGAGTAAATAGGAAATTCTGGTTTACAATGAATTTGTTTTCTCCCCAATTTTGTAGTCTTGATTGGCTCTATATGTTTTTTTAATTGGTTATATGGGATTGAAATGGGCCCTGCATGTATTGCATCATAACCACATAATAATATTACAACAGCTTGGCTATTATGCATATTTCACATGACAAGATTTGAAACTGGGTCTTCTCCTTGGAAGTCAAGGAATTAAACAAATTGAGCTTATGCCATTTGATAAAGTGATGCTTGTTTGACTCTATATATTATACATCCTTCAAAATCGCAAATACGGTGCAAGTATTTAAGAATCTGAAGTGTATTTGTGGAAGCAAACCATTTATAAGCTTTCATTCATTCTAAATTGTTAATGTTTGTTTCAAATCAATCAATACAGATGCTTCAGATGGAAATTATGTTTCTTGTTGCATAACCATGAATTTCTGGAAGACTTACCTTCCTTCTTGGATGATGTTTGTGTCAACTTTAGGAGCCATCTATTTTTAATTCTTCATTTTTTTTGCTCGACAATAATTTTTTTTCTTTATATTTTAGATATCAGTACATATACAAAACCACCAATGGGATAGATTGCCGGGAACTGGATAATAGAAATCACTAAAACACTCATTAAATATAGGATGAAACAAATTATCCCATTAACCCTGTTTCAAATGTAACCACACTAAAAGACTGATAATTTGTACCTTTAATAGTTGTACTGCATATAACAGGAGAAGCAGCCAGCGTATCATCACTGTATCAATTTCTACAATGTGAGCCAGGTGTGGTGTATTCACCATCATGCACTGTGTTGTCTCATCGTCCTTGTGTCAATACCATAATTGAGATACAGTTCATCACTGATAAAAACCAAGGGGCAACTTAGCTGCCACCTTAGCAAGAAATCTGCCTCCATATTAGCTTGATGCATCACATGGAAGAATTTAATATTGTTAGAACCTCTACTTTAAAAGAAACTTCTAATACATTTAACATTTTCTATTACAAAAGAAACTTCACTAGATTTTCTGTTGAGGATATGCTAAGTGTTTATGCGTTTTGGAGCATGGTGAGGTTGGTAAAATGCTAAAGCAACCTCAACCAATTTTGTCAGTATTTATATCCAACTATTGGGATTTGGGGTATAATTCCAACAATTTCTCCTACCAATGTCACCTCTACAAAAATGCAGTTCCAAATTTTGATGAAACTGAAAGATTACTTTTCTCATACCCATGGATTTGATCTTGTATGGTATCTTTAGGTTGCATTGCGTTATGCACAAGAAAGCTTTGTGGAACATTCACAGGGAGATCCATTTCATGCCATCCATGGAATTGTTTGCATTGTACAAAAGCCATTGGAATTGGCAGAAACTTTTCCTTTTATGGATCCTAATTCTTTGGATCCTGCTTTAGTTTTTCAATTTCCTAATTCAATTATAGTCTCATCACCACTGTGACAAACTTTCTATTTTTTTTTCCATGCCCTTTAAAGTTCTTAGTTGTTGAAATTCAGCTTGATCTCCAAAGGATCTATGGTTTCTTTATAGTTCCCTAATCACGTTAATGTTGTGTGTTGATTTTGATCATATGTTTAATACTAAAGATTACTAGATTTGGTTATTCTAATCTTTCCTTGTGAATAATTCCTTCATGACGAACACAACACATGCCATTATTACATTATATTCTCAACAAAGCAACAAAACATAACATGCTTGGTCATTTAAGATTCATGTGGGTCAACTTGGCCACCTACATCTACCCCCTGCAATAAACCAATCGACGCACTTGTAGACGGACCCGCTAAATTAGCAATTGGAGTGGCAACATGGGTTTGGAAGTAGAGGTTAGGAAACCAGGTGATCAGAGCAATAACAATGAAAGGGGAAGTGGTTGGTCTCACCATGCTTTGCCTCCAATTGTTGAACTTTTTGTAAGCCTACATATATCTCTGCTGCATCTGCTCAGTATTACTGAAATACCTAGCTCACTTCCATTGAGCTTTGTGAAAGAATCAGTCCATGTCACAGAGCTCCAATTGCAAGCTGTAATGGATCATGCTTTGCAAGGTGCTGATTGCTCCGTTACACTGCCTGCTCTGCGGCCTTGATTCGTTGGCTTAGCTCTTGCAGGTTACTGTTGGCAATTTTGCCACATTAAATTTTTTGATAAACTTTGGCCTAAGTATGGAGCTTTAAAGCGGCAAAGAGCATGCGGAGGTGTTAGGTTTTCGTGGGCCATAAACGGGGGCGATAAAATGGATGAAATAAGCTTTGGATATTTTATCATTGTAGATCTTTTCGCTAGCTTTCCGACGATATATTATAATAGGCGATCGGGTCAGCGGATCAAAAGTTATGGCCCCGGGAAGCAGGACCAGGAAGCTCAATTTCGGGCCAGAATATTGACTAAGTGTAGGGCCCCGCCCGACTGCGCTCATCCTCCCGACTGCGCTCATCCGCCCGACTGCGCTCATCAATTTGTGCGCAATAGGGCAGAAAGACAGGAAGAAGCAGCCAAAAATATTCTAAGTGTCGGGCCCCGCCCGACTGTGCTGCTTAGCCCGATTGCGCTCATCCTCCCAATTGCGCTCATCAATTTGTGCGCAACAGGGCGGAAAGACAGGAAAATGCTGCTAAAATATTCTAAGTGTCGGGCCCCGCCCGACTGCGCTCATCCTCTTGACTGCGCTCATCCGCCCGACTGCGCTCATCCATTTGTGCGCAATAGGGCAGAAAGATAGGAAGAAGTAGCCAAAAATATTCTAAGTGTCGGGCCCCGCCCGAATGCGCTGCTCCACCCGACTGCTCTCATCCTCTCGACTGCGCTCATCAATTTGTGCGCAATAGGGCAGAAAGACAGGAAGAAGCAGCCAAAATATTCTAAGTGTTGGGCGGGATAAAAATACAAAGGCTGAGCTTCTAAGCTCGGTTCTTCCCCCCTCCATCAGATGCTGACAGGTGTCCGGTCTTGGGATCAGAGTCAAGATGTGACAGAAGGTGTGCCGCCAGGGTACCGGACAGATGAGCGTGAACTGACAGATTGTACCGCATCTGCCCCCATTCAAACTGGCTCAACTTCCCACCTACCGGATTTCCACGGAGCTGCCACGTTTTCAGGAGGACCTTGCTGCAAGTACATTCTTTACCCGTAGAGGTCAACATCAGCCGCTTTTGTCAGCTTTTGCAGCTTTTGTCAGGTCTGGGATTCTGTGCCCAAAATGTAATCGGGGGGGAAAATTGCTCTATAAATAGCAGCCTCATTTCATTGTACAAGGGTGGAGGGGGGACATATTGCTAGAGGACTTTGTTGTGACGGACCACCTTCTAATTAATTCAAAGCATCCTTGGCTCTGCTTCTTGTCTCTGTCTTTTATGATGCCTTCTGCTAGTATTTCTGCTTCATGTCCATTTATATTTCTGTCTGTCTGAATTCTGAATTCTGGATTTGGGCATTGGTGATTATTTGGATCTGGAATACTAAACAGAAGGATACATAGGGTAGAATAACAGCTGCAGTTTCTATTACATGCTTTGTTTTAATTGTTGTTGGTTCGGATGCAAATTTGCGATCGTGCTGCTTGTTCTCCCCCCACCCGAAACGCATGATATTTACATCTCTTTCCTGTTCCCTTATCTTTTTCAATCTCTTTCCAGCTTCCCTTTACCCCCCTTTTTTAATCTCTTTCCTGCACTCTTATCTAAAAACCCCCAAGTAGGTTAGGAAAGGAGTCGGCCTTCTCCGGAGATCGGCACGGGGGGCATCCCTTCCTCCCGTCCTTTCAATGTTGGTCTGCGGGTCTAGGGCGCATTGACACACCAAGTCCTTCCCAGGTGGTGGATCCGTGGCCAACAGTTTCTGGCACGCCCGGTGGGACGAACAGTCTCCATATTTTAAGGAAGCCCGAGTTTGGTGAATCTCTGGCTTGCCTTCATCTGGCAAAATCACCTGGCGACTCTGACTGAGCTGAAGATCCAGATTTCTTGATCGCAGGCGCCTTTTTTTTAAGCTAATAGAAGACACCCCGGAGGAATCAAGGTTTGGTGAGCAACCTTGACCTCACAAGCGGAGAAATGAATGTTCACCTACAGTCTCCATATTTTCAGGAAGCCCGAGTTTGGTGAATCTCTGGCTTGCCTTCATCTGGAAAAATCACCTGGCGACTCTGACTGAGCTAAAATATGGAAGCCCGAGTTGGTGAATCTCTGGCTTGCCTTCATCTGGCAAAATCACCAAGGCAAATCCCTCATACTATGCAAAGCCCTAGAATGCAGCTGTGTGGAGCTCGAGAGGAAGATCTCGTCCAAAGTCAACAGTGGGAATATGCAAACACCGCCCAAATGATGAATAATATGGTTGCTTGCACTTTCCATCGGGAGACGGGCCAAGAGGAGGAACAAAATCCAGTGGCAAATTCTGAACACAAAGAGGGCACATTTTTGCACCCTTTTTGTGTCCCAGGGCATAGCACGCAAGCATTCAGCCAAAGCCCAATAGGCATGCCTCACCAGGAGGTTGATCCCGAGCAGACCCCGGCAAAAGGCCTATCGCCGGAAAGCTCCTGCTATCGCATCAAGGAGTTGGAGGAACTCGTGCTCGAGAGCCCACAGGTGGTGGACTCTCTAGAGTGGTGGTATTGGCTCCAACCATCACCGCAACCGGTACCCGAAGAGGGCTCCCGTATGGCAAATCTCCTTGCCACATTGTTCATCAATTGTATGGGTACCGACATGAATGATAACCTCGCCACGTTGCACCATGTTCGCAACTTGGCAAACTTTGGGAGGCCAGCCGAACTTCAAAGATCAACTCGAAGTACAATCGGATCTAGTCCGGACACTCAGGTTCACCGGATAGGCAACCAAAGCTAGATTTGTGTTGGCGGCATGCCAATCATGCCGCAAACTTTTGTGTAAATAATATAAATAAGCCGGCTAGTATGCAAAGTTTTAGTTGTTTTCTTAGTTTAGTTTGTGCAGTGTTTTTTTTTTTAGTGTTCCAAGAGGGCCATGGGTGCCAAGGGTTTGAGAAAGAGGTTGTTGCCGACAGTGAGTATCAAGAGGACGGCGAGGGTGACTCTGTTGCCCAATGGATAAAGGCCTGGGTCCTCACATTGAGGCGAGCTCAATGCCCCGCGAGCCGCCAGGAATGTTGGCATTTTTGCCACATTAAATTTTTTGATAAACTTTGGCCTAAGTATGGAGCTTTAAAGCGGCAAGGAGCATGCGGAGGTGTTCGGGTTTTCGCGGGCCATAAACGGGGGCGATAAAATGGATGAAATAAGCTTTGGATATTTTATCATTGCAGATCTTTTCGCTAGCTTTCCGACGATATATTATAATAGGCGATCGGGTCAGCGGATCAAAAGTTATGGCCCCGGGAAGCGGGACCAGGAAGCTCAATTTCGGGCCAGAAAATTGACTAAGTGTCGGGCCCCGCCCGATCGCGCTCATCCGCTCGATCGCGCTCATCCATTTGTGCGCAATAGGGTGGAAAGACAGGAAGATGCTGCTAAAAATATTCTAAGTGTCGGCCGTCCGATCAGCGCTCGCCGATCGCACTCATCCTCCCGACTGCGCTCATCCTCCCGACTCCGCTCATCAATTTGTGCGCAACAGGGTGGAAAGACAGGAAAATGCTGCTAAAATATTCTAAGTGTCGGGCCCCGCCCGACTGCGCTCATCCTGCGCTCATCCATTTGTGCACAATAGGGCAGAAAGACAGGAAGAAGCAGCCAAAAATATTCTAAGTGTCGGGCCCGCTCACCCCCCCCCGCCGATCTACGCTCATCCTCCCGACTGCGCTCATCCATTTGTGTGCAATAGGGCAGAAAGACAGGAAGAAGCAGCCAAAATATTCTATATTCTAAGTGTTGGGCGGGATAAAAATACAAAGGCTGAGCTTCTAAGCTCGGTTCTTCCCCCTCCATCAGATGCTGACAGGTGTCCGGTCTTGGGATCAGAGTCAAGATGTGATAGAAGGTGTGCCGCTAGGGTACTAGACAGATGAGCGTGAACTGACAGATTGTACCGCATCTGCCCCCATTCAAACTGACTCAACTTCCCACCTACCGGATTTCCACGGAGCTGCCACGTTTTCAGGAGGACCTTGCTGCAAGTACATTCTTTACCCGCAGAGGTCAACATCAGCCGCTTTTGTCAGGTCTGGGATTCTGTGCCCAAAATGTAATCGGGGGGGGAAATTGCGCTATAAATAGCAGCCTCATTTCATTGTACAAGGGTGGAGGGGGGACATATTGCTAGAGGACTCTGCTGTGACGGACCACCTTCTAATTAATTCAAAGCATCCTTGGCTCTGCTTCTTGTCTCTGTCTTTTATGATGCCTTCTGCTAAGTATTTCTGCTTCATGTCCATTTATATTTGTCTGTCTGAATTCTGAATTCTGGATTTGGGCATTGGTGATTATTTGGATCTGGAATACTAAACAGAAGGATACATAGGGTAGAATAACAGCTGCAGTTTCTGTTACATGCTTTGTTTTAATTGTTGTTGGTTCGGATGCAAATTTGCGATCGTGTTGCTTGTTCTCCCCCCACCCGAAATGCATGATATTTACATCTCTTTCCTGTTCCCTTATCTTTTTCAATCTCTTTCCAGTTCCCTTTACCCCCTTTTTTTAATCTCTTTCCTGCACTCTTATCTAAAAACCCCCAAGTAGGTTAGGAAAGGAGTCGGCCTTCTCCGGAGATTGGCACGGGGGGCATCCCTTCCTCCCGTCCTTTCAATGTTGGTCTGCGGGTCTAGGGCGCATTGACACACCAAGTCCTTCCCAGGTGGCGGATCCGTGGCCAACAGTTACTGCTCCTTTGTACCACCCTCTCCAATTTTTCTGTGTCTAGCATACATGCCCTCATATCCTCTTCCAACCATTGAGCTTGATGTTTGTCCTGCTCATCCATTTCTTCTACTCTCTCTCTCTGCGTTACTCAACTTCAAGTTGTTAATGCTTAAATTGTTGTTTCTTTGTTGCATATAGTCAACTACTTATTTGTTGGTTGACAAATTAGCTCCAACTCTTGTAGGTGAAGAAGAGGTATTAAAGTGGAACGAAATTCCAACATAGGAATATGCCATTGGAATAATAAACAGCCTGAATGGCTACTCCAACTTTTTAGGTATGACTGTATGAGCATATGAGAGGGAGAATAAGTGCAATATACAATGAGCGGCTTATAGTAGAGGATTGATTTGTTCTTTGGCAATATGTCCTACTTAGTCGAGTCCTACATAGTCTGAATCTAAGTGAAAATCTTTCTGGCTTCCCCATTGCATTCAACCGTGTCTACCTTGTCTTACCCACTGGTAAAAGATGTTATATCACAAGCCAAGTGGACCATATGATAGCCGTTGTAGGTAGGAACTGCTTGTGATCTCATCTTGAGATTGGCCCAACACATGGATGAGTTGATAAAAAAATGTAGTCAATCTTAAATTCTCAACTCCTTCAAACACTTCAGGATCACTGAGTTTAGGGATGGCCACATACTGCTCCTAAGATTTTGAAATCATCTTCTTATCACGTGAAGTTTGCTCCATAGGAGTATACTTTGATACCTCCTAGTCATCGTCCTTCTCATCACCAGGCACATCTTCATCCTCCTCTTCATAGCAAGGCGTGTCGTTATGGATTGAAACTACGACCCCTACTTTGCCCTCAATAAACATTGCTTGCCCCTCTGGAAATATCTGAAAGCCAGGCCCAAATTGTGCTAACCTCTCCTTGTCTATATCATCTATGTCAATCTCCTCTAAGGCTGTCCTTAGTGGCATTACCATCTTCTCTAGGCTGTTGACTGCCACAAACTGACTTTGTTGTGTGCCTTGCCCTCCTTGAAGCTCACCAAGTTACGAAGCATCCAAATTTTTTGTGTCTTTTAATTGATAAATCAGTGAAATAGGATCCTCTATCAGTGAAGCCTCATGGACCACAATAGCTATTAGAGGTAGGAACTGGTTGTGCTGTTGTCTTGAGCTTGGCCCAACATGGGGATGTGTTGATAAAAAAATGTAGTCACTTTCAAATTCTCAACTCCTCCAGAAAACCAGGACCACTGAGTTTAGGGTTGGTCACATACAGCTCCCACGATTTTGAAAGCATACCGTTATCGCATGGGATTTGCTCCATAGGAGTATACTGTGATCCCTCCTAGTCATCATCCTTCTCATCATTAGGTACATCCTCATCCACTTCCTCTTCTAGCAAGGCGAATGATCATGGGTTGAGTCTATGAACCCTACTATGCCCTCAATAGACATCACTTGCCCCTCTGGAATTATCTAAAAGCCAGGCCCAAATTGTGGTGGCCTCTCCTCGTCAATATAATCTACGTGAATCTCCTCTAAGGCTGTCCTTAGTGGCATTACCATCTTCTCTAGGCTGTTGACCTCTTTGCAGCTCACCAAGTTACGAAGCATCCAAATTTTTTGTGTCTTTTAATTGATAAATCAGTGAATTGGGATCCACTATCACTTTGTGGAATGGTCGATCTAACATTTGGTCATTTGTTTGAGGCAATGACCGCCATTGTGTTTCCCTGGTCTGCACCATCTACACATCAGTCTTCCATTCTGGCTTTTATTATTTCAGTATTTTTGAGCAAAATGACCTCACTTATCACATTTGTGACATTGAATAATAGGTCTTATGTTTGTGTCATTTTGGATTTGACCATTGTTGCCTTCTTGATTTTGATTCTAGTTACTTCTATTCTTTGCTGTTGTTTCAAAATTCTCAGCTAGTTGCATTTCATTTTGTAATACTTAAGTATTATTTGTCTATGTTGCAAGAACTTGTGGATTATGGTCCTTCTTGATATTGAAGGGGCATTCCTTCCTTGATTGCAATGTGACATCACAAATGTTGTAGACAGTTTTCTATGGACATTTGCATTGGTGTAGCCTTCTGCTTTTCAGTCCATGCAGCAAACATATTTTTGTTCCTTCTTGGTTTTTACCCTAAATTATTTGAACATGCACATCATTTCCTTATGAAGAGCCTCAAATGATGTTCTCTCTTTGTCAGTATCACCGTCGTCGGACTTGTTGATGTTGACCTAGACCTCCCAATGTCTTTGACTCACTTTCCAAGCTCATTGCCTGATCAAAGGCTGCTTTATGCAATTTTGAAGGAGCCACTTCCATCTTCTTCTTCCTGAGTCCATTTATTGGTTCATTCACAAGTTCTTTCAATGAACAAACTCCATCTTATTTTGTTTGTATTGCAAACTTCTATGATGATATTTCTGTTGTTGTTCAACAACTTGAATTCCTTCTTAAAGGTTTCCTTCAATTCCTCCCAAGATTGGTATTGATTATCTAACAACTTCATGTACTCGTCGAATACAATTCCATGTAGTGTCTTAGGGAACACCCTTATTCAATCTACTTCATTGATTTGCCTTTTTGAGTGCTATATTGTTATGTAGGTTAGGTAGTATCTCAAAACTCCTTGCTATCACCATGGAAATGTGGACATTTCTACTTTTCTCCAACTGCTGCCCTCATTCTGACTATTTGATTTGATGATGTTGGGCTTGCAAGATTCATCCTCTAAGGTGAAAGAGCGGTCTCTGTTGCAAATGTTTATTGTTCTTTGGTTTCTTGGTGCCTTCTCTCATTGCAAAGTTCTATCAACTTCTGCTTCTTGTATACACATTATGCTTCTATGTCGGAATTTTTCTTCATCCTCTAAGGTGAGAGACCAGTTTGTCTTGTGTACATCTGTTGCTTTTTGGTGTCCTCGCACCTTCTTTCACTATCAAGATCCCTTAAATTTTGCCGTCCATATACATGTATCTGCTTATAAACTGGACTTTTGCTTCATGCACTGTAGATACATCGTTGTACAATTGCTCTTGAGTTGGACTTGTGTCTTGTGCACTACAAGGGGACTATGCTGCTATGGCTCCATTGTTCGACTTTCACTTTGCACATAGCTGGTTCCTGGTTGCCTGCTCTCGGTGCTTCCTCTCCAGTTCTTGTTCTTGTTCTTTGTCAGACAATATTAGTCTTTCCAATTGAATCGGATTCAGCTAATATTTTATTGTGTCCTTGTTAGAGAAGTCGTCTCCAAACTCACTCAGTCTATGCCCTTTGTGAGTGAAGAGATCTGGAGACGGTCTTTGGCAAAGGACTTCCTTTGTTTCAAGGGGGCCAAACACATTCCACAAGTGGAACGGTTTGAAGGATCAAAATATCTATTGCACTTTCTTTCTCATATTTTCCCCCTTGTTGAGGGGGAAGAGGGATATGCACAAACATTCTTTCCTCCAGAAATTACCTTGGAGGAGGTGGAAGCTGGAACCTCACTTTCCTGACCATTGTCTTTATAGGGTGTTGTAAAAGGAACACCTTCTGCACTTCCTGTCAGGGAAGGGGTAAATCAGATGGCATGTTTTGGTTTCTTTTATTTTTTGTGTGTGCTTTGTCATTGACCACACCCTATGTACCCTCTGCACAATTTGATCCGATCTTCTTGTGTGCTGATCTCCCAACATTTATCATCATCTTTGTATTAGTGTGAGATGCTCCTTTTTATTCTCACTCATTAATCACCAACTCATCAACTCATTGACTCAAGTCCGTATTGGTAACAATGCCAAAATTATAATGTGGACGAGCATTCAAGTCACAGAACACAACATACCACAGAATACAAAATCATAGAATGAAAAACTATGCAACACAAATGAAAACAAAACATTAGAAAATCAATTCACATACACAAGTACATGGTCAAGGCATTAATTTGTATTATGTTGCGACAAGTGTCCAATACAATTTGGGAGAATAGCCATGGTCAAGTATGCATGCTGCTCTATATTGGATGGTTGGGTACATAATGTTCTATGGGTGGAAGGTAGCTTATTGGACCCATTGCACCAGTCCATCTATCTGCAACCACTAAGAAAAATTAGAAATACCTCAACCAAGTATATACAACACATTTCATTATTATGTCTTTTGTTCTCAACACAACAACAAAACATAACATGTTCATTCATCTGCGAATCATGTGGGCTCAATTGTTTGCCTACAACTACCATTTGAAACTAGTACATATTAATTAGTAGATACAAGATAAGACCAGAATGCAATGAGTAATCACTTTGAAGACAATTTGATTTCATATCATCGTACTATTTCTGAGTTATATATCTATCTATCCATCCATCTAAATATCTATCTATCTATCTATATATTTGTATCTATACATCTATGTGCACAATCTGCAAGCATTAAGAAAAATTAGAAATACCCCAACGGAATATATATTTCACATTTCTTTATTATGTCTTTTGTTCTCAACACAACAACAAAACATAACATGTTCATTCATCTGTGACTCGTGGGCCCAGTTGTTTGCCTAAAGGCTAAAACTACCATTTGAAACTAGTACATATTAATTAGTAGATACAAGATTAATACCAGAATGCAATGAGTAATCAATTTGAAGACAATTTGATTTCATATTTATGTGCACAATGGTTGTGACTGCTTCAGGGAAACTTTTGTAGTGCTGAAAATTAATAGTTTCTTGCTATTTGCAATTTAAAAGCAAACACTGTATCATGAAAACCTAGAGACTAGAAAGAGAACGAGAATGGTCTTCTTGGTCCAAAGAATTAAGATAAATATTTCTTATAATGTCAAATTGTCAATGGATGATCAAAGTAGGCCAATGGGACTCACTCGAAAAAATCTGTTAAGAGTGCACGGTAGCAACCGAAAAAGTTCTAACAAGAAAAACCAAACTAGGGTAAATAAACTAGATAAGACTACACTAACATGAACTACTATACAATGCTAGATCTTATGATCATTGGGTGGGCTAGAGTAAGAGGCTAGTTAGTTGTTTACAGTTACTACTATACAATGCTAGTTCTTATGATCATTGGGTGGGCTAGAGTAAGAGGCTAGTTAGTTGTTTAAAGTTACTACTATACAATGATAGATCTTATGATCATGGGGTGGGCTAGAGTAAGAGGCTAGTTAATTGTTTACAGTTTAAAAGAAAAAGTAAGCATGATAGGATATTACTAACATTTTGGAGCATGGTGCACAATTTTACTGGACTGCCTGAAGCAAAGTCAACATAAATCAAATTCTTTCACTGTGCCATGGGGGATTAGGGCCCTGATTTCTCCATGAGTCTGTGATCAATAGATTTAATTATTTTGACATTTGTTGTTTTTTTGCTTTCCTTGCATGTTTTATCATAGATCTGTATTATCTGCACCTATCATGTTTTTGCATCTGTGTTGTATCTATCACTGCATAAGTGTCAGGAGAAGCTTTTTACCATCTTACATTGTAATATGACGTTTACAGGATACCCCTACAGTGCCAATTGGGAGCAGCTTTCGCACAGATATTCTTTTGAACGCAGAAAATGAAGTTCTTAAAATTGGTGGTAGCATCATACGATTGGCAGGGCTTTACATATCCTTAAAAAGCAACATAACACTTGAAATCTTTTTGAAGTCCAAGGACATTTTATTGGAATTTCCTTGACATTTTTACACAAACTTGATAGAGGTGCTCATCTGTGGTGCCTAGAAAAGGGAACGGTTGAAGCACGTCCAGACCATATTCTAAATCTAATTCACTATGAGGTTTGGTTCTTATCTTTCAGGGAAAATTCTATTGGAAACTACATTTCAAGTTGAATTAGATTAATTTCCTTTTATGTATCAATTCAAGTGAGAGTGTTGATACACAATCTTTCTCCTCCCCCAGATGTCTTACGGACCATCCATTTAGGATTCCCAATTATTATGCTATATTTTAAATGTTAAATTTATTTTGAGATCTTTTTCAATATAGAATATGACAGCTTTAGTCTTTGGATTTCTGTTGAATGCTATCAATTTTCAATAAACAGTAATGGAAGCACTACAGAGCAGTTTTGCCTCTTTTTAGGCTTCGTATTATACCATCATTAAATAGTTTGCTCCTAGTTCAGACACAAACCTCAAAATCATTCATTTTTAAAAGTGGTTTATGGTAATTCTTTATTGCCACTGATACTCCTGGGAAGTTCCATATCAAAATTGAAAATTTATTTTGTTACAAGTTTAGTTGTTTCCATTATACTGTAAAAAATAGTAGAGGAGATATGTGCTTCATATATACAGAATATGTCTCTATTTGAAGTTTTTCATTATTCATATCTGTGGCTTCTAGATAATGAAAAGGAAGATTACATGTTTGAGAGTCTGATTCTCAATATATGCCATGTAGGTGGGAGTTGGGACAATGCCTGCATAAATCATAAAATGGCTGATAATGTAAATCAGAATAGGTCTGTGTGGCAATATTCTGAATCTCTGATGTATGTCATTGGCAAAAGTGAAATTAAAACATAAGCGGATACTTTATTTTATACCATGTCATGTCAGACATAGCCAGTTGGTAAAATTAAGAAATGAATCCATTAGTGTGAAGACAAACACAGCTTTTTAATTTTACTTTCTAGAAAAGGAAGCATTTTACATTGAAGGTGGGTGTTTCCATGGATCTAATGTTGAACAGGCATTCAGCCACCATTAGATTAGGATATGTAAAGCATTAACTATATGAAGTATAGTTCAGAACAAGGAAATAACAGAATAGAAATGCATTCAATACAACATATACACACAGACAAACTGACAGCCTTTTTGTTCCTTAAAGAAAGACAAAGCTGGTGAGTAATGACCCATAGCATTGATTGACGATAGGAGCGTCCCGGAACTTATTCTCGTTAATAGTCTTAGAATTGTAGCACAGGATAGCTCAACTTTCACCAAACATCCCATAGAACTGAGCATCAATTTATATTGAACAATTTGAAAAGTTCTACAATATTCATGACTAATCTTGAAATATCTGCATTGCTGATCCTTTATACATAAACCCATATCTTATCTTTAAAGTTGGCAGCTAATATGAACTTAATTATTTTTTTTAATGGGAGTTGCCAAGGGGTATGTTCCCCTTTTCCTGCCCTATGGGGCCTATACTTACTCCAACTCCCTATAGTATGACATATCCATTTTTAACATTCAGTTTATAGTAATATAATTACATTGAGAGGTCTGCAATCTCATGCCTTTGTTACGCCTCATGTGGTATCAGAGCTTTTCTCTAAACCCTATAATGCTGCTGTCAAGACTCGAAATTTAAAATTGTTGAGAATGAAATGACTAGTCATCTGAAAATCCTATTCTGCACTGGCAGAGCTCAAACGGAGAATCAAGCATCCATGAAGAAGGTTTTTCACTGGCAATAAATAAAAAAATTTCAAGTTTGGCTTGGAAGTGAAGGCAAGTCACTCGTTTCCTTCATTCTCAAATGTCAATTGCATTGTTCTCCAAAATGCCATTCCAGGGGATTGTCCAAAGTGGCCATTCACGAGAGATTATCAAAGTACCTATCTTAGGAAACAATTGCTGTAAATTTCTTCATCGTTGATGGACAAACATCTATGGGGCTATTCCTGACTGCCAATGGGAGCACATATCCATTGATTTTATTGAGGGCCTTACCAAATCTTAGGGCGAAACTGTGATCTTTTTGGTCATAGATCGCCTTTCCAAGTACGCTCATTTCTGTGCATTGCAACACCCCTATTCAGCAAGTAAGGTGGCCAAGGTATTTCTTGATTCTGTTTTTAAATTGCATGGTATGCCCAAGTCCATTGTGAGTGACTATGACCCTGTCTTCACTAGTCACTTTTGGAAGAAATTGTTTCATCTTAGTGGTACTAAGTTGAGTATGTCCTCTTCTTCTCACCCTTAGTGTGATGGCCAAACGGAAATTGCTAATAAATTTTTGGGTACTTACCTTTGTTGTTTTCCTCAAGACAAGCAATATGATTGGCTTTATTGGCTCTCATTAGCTAAATGGTGGTACATTACTTCTTACCATTCTTCTTTCAAGATGTCCTCATTTGAAGCATTGTGTGGTCAAAAACCTCAATCAGTGGCAAAGTATGTTCTAGGATCTTCCAATGTTGGCCAGGTAGATGATTTGTTACAACAACGATGGCTTGTGCTTCAACTTCCTAAAGACAATTTAACACAGGCCCAAAACCGCATGATTCACACTGCTATAAATGACAATTTGTAGTGGGGGATATAGTCTTTTTGTGCCTGCAACCCTATAAGTAATTGTCCTTGAAGACCAAATCCAGTTAGAAGTTGGGTCCTTGGTTTTATGGGCCCTGCAAGGTGGTGTAATGTTCCCATCCTAGTCAACATCATGATGCAGTGTGAGACTTGCCTACTCACGGGTTCCCGTAGGCAGGAGGAAGTTGTGTGGGGACCCACATCGACAGTTTGGATGATGTCAAGGCGGGTGGAGCTCTTGATTGCCAGCCTTCTGGAACGTTTTGGGCATCTTTGCGGGGACTTACTATTTTTAGTAAGTCAATTCTCTAGAGGTTTCAGTGGAAGCGGACGTTATGGATGGACAGTAGAGCTTAATGGGTATCCGTTTCCGTATTTTGTTTGGTGGTTGGGTGTTAGGAGAGCAATAATTTTAATGCCCGAAGATTTATAAGGTTATATTTAAATATAAAAGTTAATTATTTTAATGTTGGGGATATTTTATTGATAAAGGGGGCCTTATGACCACTTGATTTAAAGGTCATATTATAAAGACTTGATTAAAAGTTATTTTAAATATGTTTTTCCTCCCTAGGAAAGTGGGACGACCCCCTCAAGGGGTTCTTTTGAGTAAAGTGAAAAAAAATTATCCCACATTGCTCATGGAAAGGGATCGCCCAACTTGAGGAAAGAATAAATAGCGGTTGTGAGAGCATTTGAAGGGATCTTTTGCTATTGTATTCTCTTGGAATCTTTGAAGGAGAGCTTGCATTGTGCGGGAGTTTCTCATTGCTGCTTTGTTGTGACGAAAACCACAGCAGAGGACACCATTGCTGGGAGTGAAAGACCTCCTTACTTTAGTTGGTTGCATTCTCAATTCATGGGAGTGACTTTCTGCAGATTGGAGACATAATTTCAGTGATAATTTCAATTGCTTTGTGTGGATTTGAGGGCTTTATCAGCTGCTCATTATTCATAGCTCACTTCACAAGGAGGCCGTACCAATTTGGAGTGAATATCAGTTTGTTTGATGTGATTTCTCAGCTAGGGTTTGACTGTTATGTGTTCAAACTTCTTCACACAACCCAGCCGCTTCAATTTGGATAGTTTTGGAACAAGTTCGAGGCAATTCGAAGAAGTCTACGGCAGCCGTACAACAACCAACAGGCCATACATACTTCAGAGGGAACGTGATTGCTGGTTAGGGAAGAAACGCCTCATTTAAGGGCACTCTATCACTTGCATTGTAATATTTGGCAAAAAGGGTACTCAAAAATGCTATAAGTTTGATGGAGAAACTCGTATTTTGGAATCTATGAGCAAAACAATGAGATTTCTGTGTCTGATATGCAATTTCCAGTTTATATCAGATCTTCAAATTTCCGGGTATTCTCATTTTAATGCAATTTCCTTCATTGGGTTTGTTTATCTATATTAGAAGAAGCTTGTGTACAAATTTGGTAGCATTCGGAGCTGTAGAAACAAAGTTAGAGCCATTTCTTAATTTCAGCAGTGTGTGTTTTTTATCTTTCATATATTGCAAAATACAAAAAAAAAGCATATATCATCAAAACACAAAAAATTGCAAAAATACACAAAAAACCAAACCAAAAAAACACTAAACCGGAGTTATAAGTGGCAATATCAGTTGGGGGTTGCATATTACAGGTGGTTTGTCGCATTGGTAAAGTGGCATATCAGTTGGAGCTTCCACTGTCTTCCCACATCCATCTTGTCTTTCATGTATCTTGTCTCAATCAGGTTATTGGCCAAAAGGCGCAATCCCAGACAAAGCTTCTAGTACTCGATGAAGAAGGTCGAATTACTCTCCAGCTAGAAGCATTGTTGCGTCCAGAGTTCGTCTTCTATGGTCTTGACAGATTCAATAGTTCCTCATCAAGTGGCACGACATTCCATAAGAAGATGTTATGTGGGAGCCTAAGAACATTTTCTAGTCTTTTTCAACTTTGGGGACAAAGCTTTCTAAGGGTGGGAGCCATGTAATGGCTCCAATATAGCCACATTGGCTATCTTTATTTTTTTTGGCTTAGGCCCTAGGATTAGATAGTTGGCCCTTGAGCATTAGGGTTAGGGTTAATGTTGATTTTCTATAAATAGGAAGAGTTATGTGGTAGTTGAGATCATCTTTCATATTCGAATCTTAGTCGCCTCTATTGTGCAAATGAGACTTTGCCCTCTCTAAGTGGCTAAGGACTTGTGTTGATTTGAATCTGGGAATCTGATTATTGCATATTTAATTTTCTCTCAATTGGATCTGAATTATAATAATCATTGGGTATTGTTATAGGAAGAGTTATGTGGTAGTTGAGATCATCTTTCACATTCGAATTTTTGTTGCCTCTGTTGCACATATGAGACTTTGCCCTCTCTAAGTGGCTAAGGACTTGTATTGATTTGAATCTAAGAATCTGATTGCATATCTGATTTTCTAGCAATTGGATCTGAATTGTTGTTACCATTGGATATTGTTATTGCACATTATTGGATTGCTACTGCTATTGCTGTATTTCTTGAAGTTGTTCATAACAGAACTCTTCCTATCACCGACCAACTAATGAGCAAATGAAAATTATGAGTAAGTGCTTAGAAGGTTCCCTCCATTATTTCACTTCTAACAAACAAAATCAGTGGCACAAATGGATAAATGTTGCACATTGATAGTAAAGTATGTCCTATCACATGTTTGCTAAGATGACATCCTTCACTGCCTTGTATGGTTATGAACCTCCAAATTTGAATGATTACATTGGTAATGCTGTAAAAGTTCTAGCAGTCCTTGACCTTTTTTATGAAACACAAAAAAATATGCACATGCTCAAGGAGAATTTGGAGCTTTTGTGCAATCACATGAAGCAACAACCCAACAAGCATAGAACTGAAGGTGAATCTCAAGGATTTTTGGCTTTTGTTCGTCATTCAACCCTATAAGCAGACTTCATTGAAGAACTGTGGAATTGAAAGAACTTGTAATTGTCACCTAAGTTATATAAACCTTTTTAGATACAAAAAATGATTAATCCTGTTGCTTATGCATTAAGGCTGCTACAATCATGCCGTGTTCATAATGTTCTTGTGTTTCCTATCTAAAGCAGAAGTTGGGTTTACGTTCAAATGTTCAATAGAGTTGCCAGTTCTTGATGAAGAATATCAGCTCATGTTAGGACCTGAAAGAATTTTGGAAACCTGCTTGAGAGCTTTGTTTTTCTGATGAAAATCCAAATATCTAATCAAGTGGAAACAACAGGAAAAATTATCATGGGAAAAGTTATGCTTTGCTGACCAACATTCATCTCTCCTAATTCTTTGATAGCAAAACATTTTTAAGCCAAGAGGAAATGTTATGAACTTAAGCATTTATTAATGGGAGATCCCAAGGGGTGTGTGTACCTCTTCCTTTCCTGTCAGGCCTATAATTACTTTATGTTTCTGTTGTATTATACATCTATCTGTGGCATTCATTTTATAATAATCTTATTACATTGCTCTGCATCTCGTGTCTCTGTACCACTTAAGTAGCCTCTTGGCTAGCATGGTCTAAAAGAAATTACTGAAGAACTTATATATATATGTGTGAGTGTGTGTGTAAAAAAACCTGTTAACCTCAAGGCTCAAACAGAGTCTCTGCTGGAACTCTTTTCACAGTCTCTGCCCCAATCTTTAGAACTTCTGAAGGTGCAAAAGATGATGGATGAAGTGAATATAATCAGCAGTATTAGTTTTTGCAAGTGTCATATTCGAAGCTTTAAAAACTAACATGTCTAGGTCTATGCATCTATTCTCTTGCAGCCTTCTAAACGTTGGAGAAGGGAAAAAATCAAATTTGTAGTCTAAGATGCATAAAAATTTTCAATGCTTTCTACAACATTGTGTGGGCTACAGTTGTTCTTTATGTCATTGTAAAGAGATCAAAATGCCACTTAGAGTCCATTTGTAGAGGAGAATGTACCTTGTCTTAATCACTTTCAGAAGTATGTCAGGTCCACTCGGTTAGGAATAAAGAGTAAGACTACTTATTATTCAGCTTTATAGGGGTTCCACTTTTATCTGGTAATTTTTCTTTCCATTTCAAACCATGAGGTTAGTTTGTGTAGAAAGCTTTGCAAGTAAAATTTGCTGTATAGTGAGTTTACTCCCATGGTTCTATTTATCATTATGTTAAGTTCAATATTTTCCCAACATTTCAATATTTAGTATTGTTATTTCCTTTTCTTCTGGAGTACACTGTTTAATGGATATTGATGATTTTAATAACTAGGATGATTTGTCATCCATCTCTTCAGGAAAGCTTGTCCAACTTTAATTTTGTAACTCATTTCTTTTGATAGGATCTAATTGTAGGAATTAAACTAATTGTGATATGTTTGCTGATGCCCAAAGAATATGTGGCCATTTTATTTGATATAATAGTTCCATCCTTTCATCATATGATTTTCGAGCAGGTGATAAGTTTTGTTTTTATTAGGGATATAAATGCCTTCACTGCTATATGTTGTCATATTGGAGTATGATTGCTTTTACTGCTCTCAGAATACTCGAAACAGGCATAATCTTTATCAGGATCTAGAATTTTCCTTTTGGCTTTCAGGACATAAGACAACTTAGGTTACTTACGTTGAGCCCAAGGCCTTGCAGTTGACAAGATTGGATGTAACATGTTGCCTTCATAAATGAACAGGCTTTTGATGGGCTAGTAGCATCCTTTGTGTTAGAGGTATATATGCTTTTAGTCTAGTCCTAGGTTTGTAGTTTGTGGAACAGTTATGAGTCTGGATGGTAACTTAATAGTAACAAATTGTCTAATGATTCTCTCACTAATACAGCCGCTTGTTACATATTTTCATGTTATGGTTTGTCCTTGTGTTATACCTGCATAAACTTGTTGTTCTGCTCCTTTTACTAATTTCACTTGAGCCTGTTTCTTGATAGTTGGTCTGTTTAAAAAATTCACATTCATTATATCTGCTCTGTTGCATGTGGTGTATTATTCACACTTATCTTGGGTACTAGTAAATAATGGTTTTGAAAACTAAACAGTGCATTCATTGAAGAAAGCTGTCATGCAGAATGTTCCTAGTTATTTATAAATATTTGTAGATTGTTGTTATTCTTTGAAGGTAATTCTGAATTGGTGCGTTTATGTGATAGGATGCGGCATCCCTCTGCATATCTATATTAAAAAAAAAGTTCAAAGGACGCATCTTTATGGGCTGCGATAATCATCCTTTATCCAGGTGCAACATTGAGAACCAACAGTGATATGTACATGTCTATGAACACAGATTCAAAGTGGCATATTACAATAATATGGATCTTTGTCTTCAACATAATTCAGACATTTATTGAGTGTTGGTATAGTGAATAGGAGATCTACACTCCCAGTCAAAATTCATTAGGCACAATATTCAATATTATTTATTTCAGTTGCCTTTTAACTCTTACTCCTTTTCTTTTTGGTTGGCTGTGTTTGCCGTAGAATAATATAATTTATACTTACCTTCTTGTTCTTTGGTTCAAGGTTTGTGTATCAAGTACTCTAAATGCTAGGCAGTCCATTGATGTTTTCCGTTTTCTAGGAAAAATATGCTATTATTGTCAAGAGTGAACTCTTTTTTCATTCACCTTTGGTAGATAGTATCTACCAAAATTGTGATCAGAAAAAACGTTGCCAGGTTTCCCTGAAATATTAGCAGCAAGACATTAGGAAAAATTGGGAAATAAATTTAATTACTTAAAACAAATAAATGGTCTTATAGACTTCTAGACGATTCTTTTCTATTTCTAGAGACAAAAAAGCATTATTTTTTTTTAATATTAATAGGTCCGGTCAATTCAAAAAAGCATGACTAATCACCAATTTTGATAAATATGGGTTTGATAATCAAGAAATGCTTTGATGCTATGGTCCTATCTTTTGTAAAGCATTTGCCTTTGTCTAGCATGCCTTTTAAGCTTTTGTTATTACTTTAATAGCATTATTGGCATAATCTTTTGTCAAAATGACATATGCATAGTTATAAATCAAAAGTGCATCCTTAACACACAAGGATTGTATAAGATGCAATGTACTCAGAACCCTCTTTTAACTTTTATTATTAAGGATTGTATAAGATGCTGTCCCAGGGACCTCCCAGAAACGTGTCCCAATGTCTGGTACCGTATCCATCTGGAAAAGTATTGCCTGATTTTTGGTCAGCACATGGACTATGATGCGAGGAATCAACAGTAGACAATTCATATCATTTCGAGCTTATATGAGAGATAAATTGTGACTTACAAAAGACTGTATTTTGTCATTTTGAGGCTTCAAATGGATGTATTTTGCCACAAATTTCATATGGATAATAATGGTCTGGTTTCTCTTTCGTTTGGAAAAAGAATCACTTAGATCCAACTCTGGTCAAGTTATGACAAATGCATCATCTTCAGGACTGAACTGTTCTATGTTATATTTGAGTGGACAAAAAATAGATTCTGAACACTAATCTCGATCTGAACAAAATATTCTAGTACCCATTGGGGACTGCCTAAACAGAGCATCTTGTTCAACTGAGCACAACTTTAACATTGTCCACCATGCTGTTCTAAATATGCTACCAGTGGTTCCAATTTTGCTGGATGAAACTTCATGGTGCTCTTGTGGTGACCTTTGAATTGTTTAGGTCCTTGCGAAGACTATGCATAGGTAAGGCCTGTGACCAACTCTGAGTTATCACTATCCAAGACTCTATATAAATGTCATGGATATATATATATATATATTAAATATTTTGAATCGGTTATATGGGATTGAAATTGGCCCCACCTGTATTGCATCATGACCACATAATCGTATTATAACAGCTTCCCAATTATCAATTATGCATGTATCACTTGGCAAGATCGAACTTGGGTCTCCTCCTTGAAAGTTAAGGAATATAACCAGTTGAGCTAATGCCATTTGATAACATGGAAATATTTTCTTGGGTGCCTACATGGCCCCAAGGGTGACCTAACATCCAACCCAGATCCATGAAAAGAAAAGCTATTAGCTTTTGCATACATAGGCCAACCCTGCTTAAAAGGCCTTAACTCTCCGAATGTGGAGGGCAAATTGCTCTGATAAAAGGTTGACTTGTATCCTGGTTTCCTGAGAAAATAAATGAAAGGCAAACTTAGTGTATGCTATAATGTTTTTAAGCGAAGAGGATATTGACAATAGAGAAGGACAGAAAGGCACTTGGCCACAACTAATCCAGATGGATCATATAAGCACTCTAAAAATGAGACAATATCTTGTCTACAAATAAGACAAATAACTAGAAAAAGATAAAAACATTCTATGTCCACACATGAGACAAAATATTTTCTGCAACCAGATGAGACAAACGTGAGACAGAAAAAAGAGATGAGAAAAATAAATAAAGATAAACTCAACTTGCTCATCCTTTGGCCTCCCATCTTCATTCGAAGAATGAGTAGTCGTTAGAAAACCATAAATAAATGGTATTCCAAGTTGTAGAGAGATGGATAAAAGTTTTTGGGGCTAGTTTCAGAGAAGGCTTTTATGGGGCTTTGGAAGTCATAGCAAGCAAAGGGAAATCTGCTTTGGGCAGCTACCCTGGATTATTTTTGTTTGAATTGCCATGTGAATTCCACTGTTCTTGAAGAAATAAGGTCTTTTCATTCTTATTACTCAAGAGAGTTTCTCATAAAATATGGTGTCAATGAGGTTTTCTCATAAAATGTGGTGTTAAATTGTGTGATATCTGAAATCTGTTTATGGAGTTTATTTTCAGATTTATCGCATGACATAGCTTTTTGCTTCTAATTTTGCTTTGTTTATGCTAAGGAATAACAGCTATTGCATATGGGGTTTTGAAATCTAGTTTCTTTATTCCCAAAGGATCTGTTTGATGAATCTCTTTTTGTGATTTTAGGTTAGAACAGCTAAGTTCCTATCTTGTGGGATTGTATGCCTTCAACTTGGGAAGAGAAAATCATTGGCTAAGGTTCTTTGGAAAGGGAGAGACCTGATACTGAAAACAAGACGTGGAAAGCTCGTATAAGAGCCATGGCAGCGGGATAAGCAGAAACCTTTGGGCAGAGGTTTGCAAGAATGGACTTCTATTTAGAGAATTTGGTGGCTTTTCAAGTAAACATGGTATCTACTCAGAACAAACTCATGTAAGCCTAGGGTTTATTGGTGAATGCACTTGAGGACACTAATTTCCTTGCAAAATGGGGAAGAAGACTAGCAGCTAGACCATAGAAAGCAAATAGGACAAGAGGATGAGGAAGAGACTTCTAGCAAAAGACAACCCCAAAAGATGATGGCCAACTTGGAGATAAAGTTTTACGGAGGTCAAAAGAAAATAGAGGAGTTGGAAAATGGGTGTGGGTGACAAGAGGTTAAATTTAAAATTTATGGCTAGTTCGACAAGTAGAAAAATTCTTTTGCATGTTTGGAGTTGTCTCTTAATACTCTTATATTGTGGAGGAAGCATGTGGAGTCACTGAAGATTAATAAACAGCCTAGGGTTACCAAATGAAGTGCCTTCAAACAAGTAATGCAAAAACAATTTTACCCCAATGGATATAAGGAGGAGAGGAAACATAAATGGCAGTACCATTGGAAAGAGAAAGGTTAAACTATAGAAGATTATACAACGGAGTTTTGAACACAAACCATTTTCTTGGGCTACTCAAGGATCTAGAAATTGTGTCAAAATACCTGGGGGACTTCATGGTCACTTAAGAAAAGAAGTTTTTCTTTTTAAATCACATGGCATAAATGAGACAATTGTACAAGCAAATTATATAAGAAAGAATAGCAAGAAGCTCTCACACTTTGATTCAGCCAAGAAACAAGAGGATTATGAAAAAGGAGGGCACACTGGTGAGAAAATGAAAAAGTATAGCATCTTAATCTCCCAAAACAATGAATCTTAGAGGCATTGTTCACATTGTGATAAGAATGGACATAGTGATAAAAGATATTGGAAGTTGCATCTCAAACTTGAAATAGGGAAGAAGAAAAAGAATGAGTCCAAGCAAGCCATGACTACAAAGGTCGAAGAGAAAGTGATTATATATGAATCAGATTTTGATGAGGCCCTTGTATGCACATCCATGGAGGAAGAAAGCACTTCAAGAGGCCTCCAATGAAAAAGAAAAATTGCATTAGGGAAAAGAGGCTCTATTCCTTCGTAAGGTGCCTCTTCAAAATGGGAAATTTAATGTCTTGATCAATCTTGTCACACAAGAACTTGATGGTGCAAAAACTTGGGTTGAAGTTTAATGAGCATTCAAAGCCATATACTTTAGGCTGATTGCATAATGATATAGGAATGCACATTACCAAGAAGTGTAAACTTAGGTCTTCCATTTCATCTTTTTTTTTTTTATGAGGTAGAATTTGATGTGAAGCTTCTTAGTGTGTGTGAGGTGGTTCTAGTCAAGAGTAGATCGTCATGGGGTTTGGAATTCTAAAGCAAACTTGTGACTACTGTGGACACTTCATGAATGAGGTCATACAAAGACACATTAAATTTTAAAATATGCCATACTTTGTTTAGTTTGTATAACCCAAACACAAATGAACAATTTGATGCAATTAATAAGGTCTATAAATTAGTAATTTACAAGTCTTGTGGAGTAGGAGTGGACTAGGAAGAGTGATTGAAAATAGTCTTGTGGGTATATAGGATTACATCCAAAGCAACATGGGTCACATGCCTCTAGTTGATATACGAATGTGAAGACGTCATACCAACAAAGTTCCTGGTGTCAAATTTGCGAATCGCGATCTAAGGTAGACTAAGAGATTATGAAAGCTTGGAATAGTGCCTGCTAGCCTTGATTTAGTTGGTGAGAAGAGACTTGTGGCTCAATGGGTAATCGAGGTAGAAGACGATGGAAGTATTGGCATGGCAATCATCCAAGAGGGATTCAAACAAGGGGTCTTGGTTATAAAGTATAATGACAAGGGGGAGATTAAGCCTAGAATCTTGAATACCCTTTGGCTAGTGCCATTCAGTTTGCAAGAGTAAGTAGACAACGGTTTTGTGAAACTTGAGAAATTGGATGGTTGTTGTTGACAAGTTTTGTCACATTGCTTCTGAAGGGGTAGTGAAATTTGATTATGTTGATTTTCTTGATATAGTTTTCCTTATTTTTGTTGATAGTAGTGTTGCAGCAATTTTGGCTGTCATTTTTTGGATCCCCCTTGTAAATAACTGAATTTGAAAGAGCTTCGCCCATAATATAGCAAGAAAAAGGAGCTTCGCAAACAGCAGGCAGAAAAAAAAACATAGGTGCAAGCCAAATTTTCTAAGGCACAGAAAGAGCTTCGCAAGCGAAGCTCCCACAAGACTAGCTTCGGGCCGAAGTTTTGCGAAGCATACAATGTAAAAGCAAAATGCCAAAACAAATTCTTAAGTGTGGAAAAACACTTCGCAGAAATGCTAGCGAAGCACCTGCTTCGGCTGTCCCTTTTGGCGAACCACTCCTCAAGAAAATTTACTTCGCTCAAAATCCTCCCGAAGCACCCACTTCGGGCGACTCAAGTGCGAAGCTTCCCCTCCGAAGGCTGGTTGTCCCTGAAAATTTTCTAAGGCATGGAGGAGCTTCGCTTGAATTTTCCCCGAAAGGCTGTTTTTGCAACGGTTCGCGGCGAAGCAATTTTGAAGGTCCACTTCGGCTGAATTTTGTGCGAAGCTCCCTCGGTAGAAGCCTAACTGTATGCCCAAAATTTTCTAAGGCAAAATTCTACTTCGCTTGAATTTTCCCCGAACGGCCACTTTGAAAGAAGGTTCGCAGCGAAGCTGTTTCTGGATGTCCCTTCGCTGCGAAGCACCAATACAAAGAAGTCTATCCCACTTCGGCTCTCATCCATGGCGAAGCAGCTCCCCGAACTAAAATTCAGCGAAGTTCTCCAGGGCACACACCCCAAGACTGGGTATTTCTTCGAGGCAATTGAGTGGTTCATTAATGCATCTTTACTTGCCCGAAAGACCCGGGACTCATTTTCAGCAATGGAAAAGGAAAGGTCAGCCGCAGGAGGAAAACCCGATGGACCCGGCAGCCACTCGAGCATTGCGCCCACAGATTGAGGACGAGTCAGGCGGCCCATTAATGAGAGTTTCCCCGGCTAAAGCGGTCGTAATTGCTAAATATAGGAACGGATGTGAGAACTCAATCACGGGAGGAGCGAAGGCAGATTTTCCAGTTTTTCGAGGGCGTACTGCTAGGTTTTGTGCAATGATGGCTCAGAGGGCCGGGTCCTCTATAAAAACCCATGAATTGTAATGAAAAAAAGGGGGGAACTTTTGCTAGAAAGCTGCTGTAACTTGATTCCTGCAATTGATATTGAAGACTTTGGGCTCATTTCTCTCTTGTATGCTGCCTTCTGGATTATTTCTGCTATTCTGTCTTTGATTGTATACTGTAATTCTGAATCCTGAATTTAGGTGTGTAATTAGGGACAGAACCCTGTAATTCTCCTGGAGGATACATAGGGGAGAAAATGCCGTGTTAATGTTCTTGTATGCTGCCTGTGGAAAGTGTTCTGCTATATTTACATGTTTCTTGTTCGCTGTAATTCTGAAATCTGGATTTAGGCGTAGGGGAGTAAGTGAATCCTGGAACTCGTCCAGAGGATACATAGGAAAGTTAGCGTGGTGTTCATTTATGTGTTATCTTTTGTATTTATTGCTTGCTACTTCAAGGTATTAGTTAGTGATCGTGCTGCTGGTTCTTCCCCTCATTAAATCAACCAACTGTGTTTCTTCCCTACTCTTTTATTTCTTTCCTGCACTCTTACTCTTTTTATCTCTTTCCTGCACTCTCATCTTTAAAGAATCAGTAGTTTAGTAAAGGAGCCGGCCTTTCTTCGGAGATTGGCACGGAGGGCATCTCTTCCCTCCGGCCTTTCAATGTTGGTCCAGGTCTAGGGCGCGTATACATACAAAATCCTTTCCTGTGGCAAATTTGTGACCAACAGTTTCTGGCACGCCCGGTGGGACCCGGTCCGTCTCACCTTATGAGTGGTAGTGAGAGCCGATGCTTATCTCATTACCAAACCAGACTCTAGCATCTGGCGACTACGCTTAACCTGGAAATCTCAAAGTCGTTGAGACCGATACCAAAGTATCCGTGCCTTCATGCAAACAAGATATCGAGTTAGGAATAGTGGAGAAGGAACTGAGTTTTTTGAACTCGACATTGATGCTTTCGGAGAGCACCCTAGGCTGATAACACCCGAACAACTGTTACGGAGGGCGCCTTCGCAAGAAGCTGTATTTGATGAAGAGGGCCTGACTTCCAATAGCACAGCGACTAGTCTTCCCCCTAATCCTCCTAACTCCCCGATCATCCAAGCGCTTCCGCTTCAGTCAGTCACCTACAAGGGACTTCGGGAATCCCTATCTTTCCGACTCCAAGCGCAGGCATGGCACACCAACAACAGCAGCAACAGCAGCTGCCGCCACAGCAACAACAACCCAGGTCGTTCCCGGCATGGAACTCTTCCGGACCATTAAACCTGGCGGGACAAGGACAAGTTCCACCTGCTGCGATGAAGAAAATTCCTACCTTCGATGGCAAGGGGAAGACCGCTCTGGAACACATTCAAGACATAGTTTCTCTGGCGGCAATACACAACATCACCGAAGAAGGAGTGATGGTGAAGCTTCTGGTTCTATCCCTCCGAGGAAAACTCCTTTATTGGTATAGATCGCTTCCGCCTGGCACCATAACAAGTTGGGACCAGTTAGCTGGACAACTGATGAGAGGTTTCAACGAGTCTGCTGACCCTTCCTCCCTCTTGCATCAATTTACGACAATTCAGAGACACCCGCGGGAGGAAATTGCAGACTTCAATGTGAGGTTCGCTCGGACTTGGCAAAGAGTACCTACTGGACTTCGGCCAACCAGCGAGGCTGCAGCATACTACTACCTTAGGGCCCTCAATCCAGATATCAGTGTGATGGTAAGGTATTCGAATGTGAATACTTTCCCTGAACTCTATGAATTAGCCCGGAAAGCGGAAATGGACCCGATAGCCATAGGAAAGCTTCCCCAAAGGATGTCGATGCCTATATTCCCGGAGTTTCCGCAGACACAATGCCTGAATGCAGCTACGTCGCAAGCCTCCATAACCCCTGTATATCCCCTCTCATCATGGAATCCTAACCCCGTTGTAACCCAAATCGTTACACCACAAGTGCATTTCCCCGCGTATTCAACGCCACAGCCTACCGTTCCTGCGTTACCAGCACCACCTCAATACCCCGCTTTGCCCCCAATACCTACGATGGCTCCATTGCCGCAAGCCCCCAAAGCTGAAGATATGCAGGCTAAAATATTACAGGAAGTTCAGTCTTTGAACTCTACTGTACAGACTTTGTCCAACGATATGATTATCATGAAGAAGAAACAAGCACAACAAGAATTTCTTCCAAGGAGGTCTTACCCACCGCCAGCGCTCACCAAAGATCAAGTGGTGCAGCCAAGAAGATCTTCGGCAAGAAATGCTGTGATCGACGAAGGAACAAGCACTTTTGACACCGTGCATTGGTGTTCTACATGCAATGACCCACATGAGGAAAACACCTGTATGTTGCATCAACATTTTGTGCGGACGCTGTCGAGAAACAACCCCGACGGACAAGTCAACATGATAAGACAAACAGATCAGAACCCGGTCGTGGACGAAGAAGAGCAAGTTTCGATGCTTACTAGGGAGGGAAAAAGACCAATGGAAGTGGACGCAGCTCAAATGGCTCCCTTGAAGGTATATACCCGCCGCGAAAAGGAGCAGCAACCTGCTAAAGCCCCAGACAAAGCTTCACACCCAGCGCCAACAAAAGAGAAGATCCAACAAGTCTCCGCAGCCCCGCCTCAGGCTGAAACTAAAGAGCAGGCAAGGGAAAAGCTTAAGTTCCCTTCGCTAACCAAGCGGCAAAGAGTTGAAGCCACGGAGCAATATCACACAAAGTACGAAGCTAAAAAAGGGCCCGAAGTGCATACCCCCATAAGGTATAATATCGTGGATGAGCTAAAAAAGACCCCTGCCAAAATTAGTTTATATGATGCTTTACAGCTACCAGGACAGGTAGACCTGTTGCAGGAGTCTTTGAAGTCCGCGAAAGCTGGGCAATCAATGCCGCCCGCCATAGTGCAAACTCTGTCTACGTCCATAACAGGAAAGAACAGACCTCCCCCGTTTTACTTGTCATTACAAATGGAAGGTCACATTGTCCATAACTGTATGATTGATTCAGGGGCAGCAACGACGGTCATGCCTAAAGCGGTCTGCGAAGAAATAGGGATGGAGTATACAAGAAGCAGCCATGGCGTACTCCAACTGGATGGCACTCCTGTAAAGACCGTCGGGGTAATCAAAGATATACCCATCCGACTACACAAAGTGCCCCAAATTGTGGTGATACAGGAAGTGGTAGTAGTAGATCTAGAACCCTATTTCAGCATGTGTCTTTCGAGGGAATTCACAGCGAAGCTAGGGGGATACCTGTCCATGGACTATTCACATTTGGAGGTCCCATTCAAAGGGAAGAAGGTCAAGATTTACAACGAGAAACCTTCCACGTTTCTCGTACAGAAAATGACCGAAGAAGAATGCAATGATCTCGTCCATGCGATAACAGAAGAAATTGAACGAGTGGACTTAGTAGAGGAGTCCCTTGCACAACTAAGTTCTGAAGATGAATTTTCATTGACAGACTTTAATGCTATGATAGAAACAGAAATAGGGTGTTACACCATTGCAAAGCCAGAGAAACACATTAAGTCAGAAGATAAAGTACCTGCCCAAGGAGAATTATGGCAATTATTCTTTGATGGTGCCCGGTGCAAAAACGGAGCTGGGGCAGGGATCCTTCTAGTATCACCATCCGGAGAACAGAAAGAATATTGCTATAGATTAGTTTGGAGCTGCACCAACAATGCAGCAGAATATGAAGCCCTATGCCTAGGACTGAAAAAAGCGGAAAAGCTAGGCATAAAACACCTCAAAATTTTTGGAGATTCAGAACTGGTATGCAATCGGGTCACCAACAAGTGCATCTCAAAAAAGCATTATCTTAAAGCATACCGCAACAGAGTATGGGACCTGTTTGAACAGTTTGAGTCACTCAATCTGCAGTCCATCCCGCGAGAGAAGAATAGACACGCCGATGTCTTGGCCTCCATCGCGGCTAGATATTCTCCAGCTGACGACATGGTACACAAGCCTAAGGCCGTGAGGATGATTTATAGGCCCTCTGTGCCGGATAAGGACATGCATTGGCAAGTTTTCGACAATGATGAACAGATCATCAATTTCTTGGTCCAAGAAGCAGCCACTGTTGAAGAAAGGAGTATGAAGAGCGAGGAGTATGAAGGACTGGTCCAGTTAAAAAATAACCATGTTCCAAGAGGATTGATCACTCTAGAGAGCCTGTTCGATCAGAACGAGAGGAGTTTTCTCTCAAAAAAAAAAAGTCGGCGCTAAGGAAAAATCAAGATCTCTAGAGTTTGAATCCGGGAAAAGGGGATAAAAGTTGGAACAGATTGTACCATGGGTGAGTTAGAACAAATCATGTCTCTATGGGAAGAAGCATCCAGATATAGTAGCCTGGTTCTTACCAAGACCTAAAGGGCTATGACCGAAGGTTGGTTCAACACACCATAGATCTAGCTAAAAAAGGGGTAAAACCTTTCAGACAGAGGCAAAGGCCGGTCAACCCAAAGATCGAAGCTCTGATGAAAGCTGAACTTCTGAAAATGCTTGAAGCAAAGATCATCTATCCCATAAAGCATTCTTCTTGGGTAGCAAACTTAGTTCCTGTCGGGGAAGAAAAATGGGGATATTCGGCTATGTGTGGACTTCCGCAACTTAAATCAGGCTTCACTCAAAGACCACTATCCCCTCCCGCAGATTGATCAAATCTTGCACTCAGTAGGCTGGAGCCTAGCGTTTCTCCCTACTCGATGGTTTTTCAAGATATAACCAGATTTGGGTTAGAAATGAAGACCAACACAAAACAGCTTTTACTACTAAGTGGGGGACGTTCGCTTACCAGCGGATGCCGTTTGGCCTTTCGAACGCAGGAGCTACCTTCCAGAGAGCTATGGACTTAGCATTTGGAGAACTGCTGAACAAGGTTATCGTCATCTATTTGGATGACATGACCGTCTTTTCCCGAAAAAGAGAGGACCATCCCTCGCACCTGCAGCAAATATTTGAAAAATGCCGAGAATTTGGCATCTCAATCAATCCTAAGAAGTCCATCTTTGCAGTGAATGAAGGAAGACTGCTGGGGCACCTTATATCGGAAAAGGGGCTCGCGATAGACCCTGACCGGGCTGAGGCTCTCCTAAAACTTCCATTACCAATGAATAAGAAGGGGCTGCAGTCCTTCTTCGGGCAAATTAATTTCGTGAGGAAGTTTGTACCAGACTTCGCCCAAATCATCAAGCCGATGTCCCAACTTTTAAAGAAAGATGCCGAATTTGTCTGGACTGATGAAAGAAGGGAAGCATTTGAAGAAATCAAGGCCCGAATCGCTCAGGCACCCGTCCTGACTAACCCTGACTACAGTAGGGATTTCATCCTATACGCTGTAGGAGAACCCGAAAGTTATGCCGCAGTCCTGACGCAAAAAGGAGAAGATGGCGAAGAGCGCCCCATTGCGTTTCTAAGCCAGGTGATACACCCCCACGAGGAGAAATACAACTTCATAGAAAGACAGGTGCACGCTGTCATGAAGTCCCTAAGGAAATTCAAACATTTCGTCTCCCAAAGTCGGGTTACAGTGTTCGTCATCCATCCTGATGTACGCAACTTCATTATCCAAGGAGAGTTGGGCAGCAAAAGGGCTGGTTGGGTCAACAAAATACAGGAATTTGACATTGAAATCAGACCCACAAAGTTGGTTCGCGGTCGCGCGCTATGCCAAGAGCTTGCGAAGAGTGTAGCAGCCGAAGTAACAGCTTGTCAGTGGGATGACTTAGCGGTAGAAGAAAGCTTCGCAAACCGAGACGAGGATGAAAAGGACTGGGTCAATGAAATAGTAGAATATTTCAGCACTGGGATATGTCCTTCGCATTTAAATACTTCGCAGCGAAGACACTTCAGGCTGAAAGCCCTTCGCTTTGTCTTACGCCCCGAGGGCCTGTTCTACCGAAATATTGATGGCGTTCTTCTGAAGTGTATAAGGGAGGATGATAAGAAATGGGTCCTTGGTGAATTCCATTCAGGTTTATCAAGGGGCCACTTTGCAGGAAGGACAACTGCTTTAAAGATAATCAGGGCGGGCTACTACTGGCCCTCGCTCTTTGCCGATGCCTTCGCGGTTTGCAGAAAGTGTGAACAGTGTCGGAAGTTTGTCGGGCGAAGCAAAAATGCTCCCATGCCCCTCCAGCCAATACAAGTGGAAGCACCATTTCAACAGTGGGGATTGGACTTCATAGGGGTCATCTCGCCGAACTCTTATGCAAGACATAAATTCATCCTCACCGCGACCGATTACTTCACCAGATGGGCCGAAGCAGTGCCCGCCAAACAAGCTGATCAAGAAACGGTAGTCACTTTTCTAGAAGGCTTGATCACCCGGTTCGGCATCCCCGAAGCAATAGTAACAGATAATGGCCCCGGATTCATAGGCGCCAGAATTAATGAGTTCACTTGCAAATATGGGATATACCGCAAGGTCAGCTCCAATTACTATCCCCAGGGTAATGGATTAGCAGAATCAACAAATAAGACCCTGCTGAGGTTGTTGAGAAAGCTCATAGACAAAAACAAAAGGACTTGGCATCTTCTCTTAGATCAAGCCTTATGGGCTGATCGAATATCTATTAAGAAGTCGATCAAAACCTCACCGTATGCTTTGGTGTATGGTAAAGAGGCTGTCCTACCAACCCATATAAAAATTCCTGCGTTGAAAATGTTAAGTGATGAAGAAGCAGAATCCGGTCCTATGGAAGTTAGGCTAGCCCAATTATTGCAATTAGAGGAAGAACGGGATAAAGCATATCAGAACTTCGCAAAGCATGCCCAAGTCACCCGAAACTGGTTCAAGAAGAAGTCATCCGTCCGGACATTTAAAGTGGGAGACTTGGTCTGGAAATGGAATTCATGGAAGGTTAAGCCAGGTAATCATGATAAACTGGATGCGTTTTGGGAAGGACCGTTCGAGATTGCCAAAGTAAATTCAGCTAACTCCTTTATCCTCAAGGATGCGACCGGTCGGACTACGCCACTTCCCGTAAACGGTCTTCACTTGAAGACCTTCCATCATTAAAAGTTTTCTGGAAAATCTTAATCCTTGTATATACTGTTGTTTATACTTGTACAAACTTTGTTTTAAGAGTCTCTAGAATTAAGCATGTAGCTAGATATAGATTGCATCCTCACGTCATTGTGAAAATGAAGTTTTGCCTCGTGACTAAGGTTCAGCTCTGCCGAATCAAGAGTAAAATCTCCTTCGGAATTTTTCCACGCGAAGTAGCCGGCGTAGGTCGGTTCGCTGCGAAGCACTTTCAAATCAACAACAAGGAATGACTCATTGCACTCAGATCTTAAAGGAGAAGGCAGATGTAACCTGTTTCGCTTGGCAGCAGGCTTTGCTGAAGAGGCAAAAGGAATATTTCTCCGAAGTATAAAGGCATGGAAAATGCTTCGCAAAAGGAAACTGAGCGAAGCAACTTCAAAGGGAAAATTTTGCGAACCACTTCTTTGAGACAAAGGAACGCGCTTCGCTCCTAAGGTATCCTAAGCCCCACTTCGGGGTCAATCTTGCGCGAAGCGCCCGGTAAGACAGCGATGTAGCCTAGATCCCGTAAAAAGGCAGCTTCGGGTCCGAAGCATAGAAGACCAAGGGAAAGTTTAAGGTTCGCTGCGAAGCACTTTGCGCCAAAATCAGCTTCGCCAAGTCGTAGAGCGCAAAACGAGAAGCATTTAAAATGCGCCTTGAAACGTGTGCCAACTACAATCTAGGAAACCGTCCAGGACGTGGGGGTTTAATGCAAAGGTGGCGGAGCGCATCCCAAGAGAATGTCGTTATGATTAAAAGTTGCGCGCCAGGTCCTCGAAGTACACAGACCCGCGTGCAACCCCGCCGCAAAGCCAATGAAGAAGCGAAGCAATCCCTTCCGCCTGATTTTCGAATTTAATTTTGGTAGTTGCCATTAATGATGGTGGCTATAACCTTCGGCTATAAATCCCGAGCTTTACCAGTAAATAAGTTGTTTATCTGCCGTCAAGCAAGACTGTAAGAAACTTAGCCAGAGCTCTACGATATTCCCATTTTCTGCATTAAAATTCTGCTCCTTAAAAACGAAATGGGGAAGAAGAATTCTAAAGAGAAAAGGAAAGAGCCCGAGGTAGTGACTCCAGAAAAGGCAAAAGGGGGCAAGGAAGAAAAGAAGCATAGGCCCAAGAAGGTTGATTTAAACCTGCGCCCTGAGAAGCAACCCATAGAAGAAGGGGAGGAATCAGAGGATGAGCAACTTCCAGAACCTCCCATTGATGGGTGGGAGAAGATAAGAGACACCGAACTTTCAAAAAGCATCGCAGAACTGCGATACACTATCGACTACATGAAGAGTCGATTATCTGCAGAAAATAAGAGGGCTGCCGCATACTACTCGCAGATATACTGGTATCTGACTCCACCAACCCACCACTGTCCTGAATTAATCTGTGCGATAGCCCAGAATTACCAGCCGTCCACCAGACAAGTTTTGGACGCTGCGGGTAATAAGTTATTTTCGATTTTTAAGGAAGATGTGCAAGTAGCTTTCGCTCCTTTGCAAGGGCCACCCAAGGGGTATTTAGTGCGCAATGTTCTATTGAATGAACAAATGGACAGATTTAACGCCTCCAGCCACATTGTGAAATTTTTGAAGGAGAGTCTTAAGGATGGGTTACCTTCAAGCAAGCTACCACAGATGCCTCGCCTTCTGCAAGACTTCAAAAGCACAGATATCTTTTCCATTATTGCATGGGTCGCGGGTCTGTCTACAGACGCCGACGTTTATCCCTGGCAAGTGTCCCTGGCCGAATGCATTTCCCGAGGAGAGTTCTACGCTCCAGACCCCTCAAGGCCAAACACGAACCCGGTTTTCTTTGACTGGGCAGAATGGGTAGCGCGGACCTTGCACACGCGGCTGGCGAGTTTGAAGAATGCCGGGACAGGCCAATATTTTGGGCCGTGCTCTTTCCTAATCTGGCTCTTTTTCTGTCACACCCACAGGCATTTTCCTCATATTGCCATTACTCAGAGTGGCAAAGACGGAGCCCCGCTGCCGGTGTACCAGTGGACCCCCCTCCTAGCCAGGACGGGGTCGTATTATGTGTTCAATCAGCAATTTTTAGGACCTGCTCTTCAGCTACTGCAGGGTTCTTGCCCTCGAGTACCCGTGGACCTTAGGGACAAAGTGGTCAATGAGCGGAAAGGGGATGTTTTTCAGTTGACTCAGGGCCTTGTCATCCGTCTGTTTGGATTCACAGGGAAACCCTTCATTTTGCCTGTATATCCTTCTGAATACCAATTTGCTTTAGAGGTCGCTCGCCAGAGCGATATGACAAATGTAGTTTACGGCCACGGCCGGAAGTGGGCCCCGACTTGCGATTTCCCTTTCAAAATGGGGGTCGTAGAGGTCTTCGCCATGAAACAATATGTATTTTTAGATGATAAACTTGCTGACTTCGGGTTGCTGCAACTTCCGCAGCGGTGGTGCTATGACCCCTTGGGGGTGATGAGAGATCATTTGAGGTTTAAAAATTTTCATATATGTCCTCAACCAGAGATAATAAAGCAGAGGAATAACCCTACCGGCAGAGATTTAGAGTGGCATTTGGAAAGAATGAAGACATTGCCACCATGGCACGAATTCTACACTATGGAAGTTGAATATGATCCTGCTAGACACCCTTTCCCGAGCGCAGACGCTGCTTTCTGGAGAAGAATGAAGGACGATTTGAGAGGGGAGATAAAGAATTGGCGCGAGCCACAACTCAAAGAATGGTGGATAATGAGAGTCCATCGACGTAAGCAGAAATCATACGGACTCTTGGAGATGGACAAAGATTTCGCCATTTATTATGAAGCGAATGTCGGATCATGGCAACCTCTCGCGTTTGCTGATTTTATTCCTCCCAGTCCCCCAGGTTCGGGCGACAGCCCCAGAAGAGTGACCGATGATTCTGAACAAGAAGAGGAAGATGAAGTTGTAGCAACATCTCAGGAGTCGCTCAAGGAGCCTGCGGGAGGCTCCGAAGTTGAGGTCAAGAGGCCATCGCAGCAACAAGGGAAAGAGGATGCAAAGAAAAGAAAGAGACCTGGACAGGTCCAAATGCCTCCTCCTCACCCGAAGCGGCCCCGCACCAAATCCTCCGGCGCTTCTAATGAACAATCTGCAGCAGGATCAGCGGAAGCCAATACGGAAAAAACAGCATCTCCACGGGCAGAGGAAAGTGTTGAAATAGATGTCATTGATGTGGAGGAATTCCTACAGGAGGCGGGAGACGTTGGAGAAAGGGTTGAAAATGTTGAAAATGCAGGAACCGTGGGAAGCAGCGAACCCAATACGCAGGAATTTGCCACTTCGGCTCTGCCGTTAGAGCACGCAGGTACGCATTCTTCTTCTCCTGCTCCCGTTTCCCAACTTGTGTCAACTCTAGTCCCGGCCGAAGGTCCCTCTGAGCCTTCTCCAAAAGTTGCTTATCCAGTTGTACAGTCACCCCAACATGAAGTTTCTCTAACTATTACGAATGTGTCGCATGGTTCCGCCGCTCCCGTATGTGTTTCCACCCAGTCCGAGTCATCAGGCCGGGACGTGTCCGCAGCCACCGCTTCGCTCACCCATACCACCATCCCGTTGGTACTTGGCCAGACTAAGGGCAACACTTCGTCCCCAAATCCCGACCCCCACCTCGCATCCACACATACCATAGCTTCACCATCCACTACACCCACCACTGAGCCCACTGGCGACACGTCACCGATTCAGTCTTTGTACCTGCTTACCCCTTCGGCTGTCAACCCAGCCTTATTAGAAAATGAGTTAACCATGATCAAGGAGAGCCCTCTAGCGAAGAAGTTGATCCGAGCCCGCCAAAATACTGACAATATGCTCAAGGAGGCGAGGAGAAAGAGGGGGCGTTCATTGGCAAGACAAGAGAAGTGCGCGGTCATTGATCTGAAGAATGGGAAATTGCACAAGGTCAAGAAAATTCCCAAGGTTCAGAAACCCTTGGACGAAATGACCTCTGCAGATTATGAGTATCAGGAGAAGGTCAAGGACCTAGAACATATAGACATTGATAATGAATCAGAATCAATGCATGTGAGAATAGAGACCTTCCGCGCACATGCCCAAATCGCCAACCAGCGCCGCTGTGAGGCGGAGAATGCCAATGTCAAGCTGGAGGAGGATCTAGCTAGGATACGCTCTCAGCTGGAGGATGCTCTAAGGCAATGTGAGCAATTAAAGGATGATAGGGATGCCTTAAAACAACAGATAGAACAACTGCAAAGTAAAGTAGGAGATCATAGCAAGACCCAGGCCGAGGCTGAATTGAAGGCCAAGGAGTTTGAGGACCGGATCTTGCAGATGCAACTGCAGTTGTACGAAAAGGAGAGCTTGGAACTGTTCGACAGGAACAGAATTAAGGATATCCGCTCTCATTTGCTCAGGAATTTCAGATCTCGGGCCTCTAGTGCCCTCTCAATATTATCATATATTACAGAAGCCCAGAACGCTGCTTCTCAAAAGGGGCCAATAGTGGACGAAATTATCCAGGAGATTAGAAGCCGGCTCGGCTTAGCTTTTGAAGTGCAGAGCATAAAGTACCAAGACTTGCAAGTCGCAACTATGAGTCGGATGGCCCGAGATTGGTCCACCGCCCAGGCCACAGTCCGCGCCTTCTTCTCCAAGGTGAGAAAGGCACAGAAGGCGAAGCAACTTCTGGATATATTTGAACAGGAGCAGCGTACCTCTACGGGGTATTTTCAAAATCTTTCAGAACTGGGTTTCCCGAGTTTCACTGACGATGACGGGAACCTTTTGACAAAAGAAGAATTGAAACCTGCCTGGCTCAGCTTTGAGAGCGATGTCTCTGAGATTGATCAGTGGAAAGAGCCAGTTACGGAAGGCCAGGTCACAGATTTTATTTTGAGATATTGTAGGATCGCGGCGTGCTTAAATGATTTAAGCACTAGGGCCAAATCTGCTGACATTGGGCAGATTGACAGGTTCCATGTCCTGGTTAAGGCATTGCAAGACCGAGAGCCTTTCCAGAAAGGTGCGTGGGCTCATATTCGCCGAACCATGGAGAGGATCCGTGACCGCCTTCCACCGCCGCCGTTGGAGCAGATACCTGGCGAAGGAGATGGGAAAAGATTAGAAGCAGTTGATGAGGTGCCCCCGGAATCAGAAAAACAACGAGGAGAAGGGTCTGGAGGTGACTCTGGCCCAATGGATGAAAGCTAGAGGGTTCTCACACCGAGGCGAACTCGTTGCCCCGCGAGCCGCCAAGAATGTTGACAAGTTTTGTCACATTGCTTCTGAAGGGGTAGTGAAATTTGATTATGTTGATTTTCTTGATATAGTTTTCCTTATTTTTGTTGATAGTAGTGTTGCAGCAATTTTGGCTGTCATTTTTTGGATCCCCCTTGTAAATAACTGAATTTGAAAGAGCTTCGCCCATAATATAGCAAGAAAAAGGAGCTTCGCAAACAACTGGCAGGAAAAAACATAGGTGCAAGCCAAATTTTCTAAGGCACAGAAAGAGCTTCGCAAGCGAAGCTCCCACAAGACTAGCTTCGGGCCGAAGTTTTGCGAAGCATACAATGTAAAGTAAAATGCCAAAACAAATTCTTAAGTGTGGAAAAACACTTCGCAGAAATGCTAGCGAAGCACCTGCTTCGGCCGTCCCTTTTGGCGAACCACTCCTCGGGAAAATTTACTTCGCTCAAAATCCTCCCGAAGCATCCACTCCGGGCGACTCAAGTGCGAAGCTTCCCCCTCCGAAGGCTGGTTGTCCCTGAAAATTTTCTAAGGCATGGAGGAGCTTCGCTTGAATTTTCCCCGAAAGGCTGTTTTTGCAACGGTTCGCGGCGAAGCAATTTTGAAGGTCCACTTCGGCTGAATTTTGTGCGAAGCTCCCTCAGTAGAAGCCTAACTGTATGCCCAAAATTTTCTAAGGCAAAATTCTACTTCGCTTGAATTTTCCCCGAACGGCCACTTTGAAAGAAGGTTCGCAGCGAAGCTGTTTCTGGATGTCCCTTCGCTGCGAAGCACCAATACAAAGAGGTCTATCCCACTTCGGCTCTCATCCATGGCGAAGCAGCTCCCCGAACTAAAATTCAGCGAAGTTCTCCAGGGCACACACCCCAAGACTGGGTATTTCTTCGAGGCAATTGAGTGGTTCATTAATGCATCTTTACTTGCCCGAAAGACCCGGGACTCATTTTCAGCAATGGAAAAGGAAAGGTCAGCCGCAGGAGGAAAACCCGATGGACCCGGCAGCCACTCGAGCATTGCGCCCAGAGATTGAGGACGAGTCAGGCGGCCCATTAATGAGAATTTCCCCGGCTAAAGCGGTCGTAATTGCTAAATATAGGAACGGATGTGAGAACTCAGTCACGGGAGGAGCGAAGGCAGATTTTCCAGTTTTTCGAGGGCGTACTGCTAGGTTTTGTGCAATGATGGCTCAGAGGGCCGGGTCCTCTATAAAAACCCATGAATTGTAATGAAAAAAAGGGGGGAAACTTTTGCTAGAAAGCTGCTGTAACTTGATTCCTGCAATTGATATTAAAGACTTTGGGCTCATTTCTCTCTTGTATGCTGCCTTCTGTGATTATTTCTGCTATTCTGTCTTTGATTGTATACTGTAATTCTGAATCCTGAATTTAGGTGTGTAATTAGGGACAGAACCCTGTAATTCTCCTGGAGGATACATAGGGGAGAAAATGCCGTGTTAATGTTCTTGTATGCTGCCTGTGGATAGTGTTTCTGCTATATTTACATGTTTCCTGTTCGCTGTAATTCTGAAATCTGGATTTAGGCGTAGGGGAGTAAGTGAATCCTGGAACTCGTCCAGAGGATACATAGGAAAGTTAGCGTGGTGTTCATTTATGTGTTATCTTTTGTATTTATTGCTGCTACTTCAAGGTATTAGTTAGTGATCGTGCTGCTGGTTCTTCCCCTCATTAAATCAACCAACCGCGTTTCTTCCCTACTCTTTTATTTCTTTCCTGCACTCTTACTCTTTTTATCTCTTTCCTGCACTCTCATCTTTAAAGAATCAGTAGTTTAGTTAAGGAGCCGGCCTTTCTCCGGAGATTGGCACGGAGGGCATCTCTTCCCTCCGGCCTTTCAATGTTGGTCCAGGTCTAGGGCGCGTATACATACAAAATCCTTTCCTGTGGCAAATTTGTGACCAACAGTTGCCATGTCGAGAGCTGATGAATTGGTCCAAATTAAAACCTTAAAAGGTACATGCTAAAGTCAATTTTATTGATTTGAAAGTGTACATTTAGATTAGAGTTCAATTGATTCCTTTTGGGGTATCACTATGTATGAGTAGATAAGTTTAGTAACTCATAGAGAACCAAATTGAAGGAAAATATGAGTACTAATGAGAAAATCCAGTCAAAAACAGCCAACATGGAGTTAGATTTGAATAATAAAGAAGTTGAAAGTATCTTGGCTTCTAACTCCCCACATTTTGGTTCAAGAGTGTGAGTAGGTACATTTGTTTATCATGAAACATTACAAAACTGAATCTAATTATTTGGGCTTGATGATGCTTGGCTTTCATGTCCAGTTTTTGGAAGTAGTTAGACCATAATGGTGGATAATGAGACCCTGTGCTTGCTATGAATTGTCTAACACATAGACCAAGAAAATGTAGATGATGATGAAACGAGTTGAGACTTGGAAAATGAAGAAGTCATTTAGGATGTCATTCGAAGGATTGGAATTGTCTAGGAGAGCTTTTGGGATAGAGGTGTTATTCAAGTCCAAAGTGTTGTTTGGGATCTTTGTGCCATTTGAGTCTAATAAGCCATTCCAGATCTAGACTAAGGTGTTGCCTGGGAAATGTAAGCGTAGCTTGCTATTGAGGAGGGTCCATTTGCCGACAAAGAAAATGTTGTCCACATCCATAGCCATACCATTTGAGATTTGTTAAATGCTGTCCAAAAAAAGAGAGAGGTTAATGCTAATTACAAGACGAGGGATTGTCGTGCAGAAGAATTAACCTTCCCTAGAGTAGAATGTCATCTAGCACTTGCCAAATGTTGCTTAAGGCTTATTGGTTGCCACCCAAGAGAATGTGTCATATGATAACATCATCTAGGAGGAGATCATCATCATGGATGTAGAGAATGCTATATAACAAACCAGCAATCACAGCATCCCCAAATACGTGACCATTGTTTCCCAAGAGTATGCCATAAATGTGGACAATAAGACCATTTATTTGTTTGTCGTCTAAGACTTCGACTATGCCATTTGAGAAAGCCCTTTAGAAGCTGTTGTTTGAATAAAATGTTCAAATAATTATCTTAGAAATACAAAAGTAGTTCGCCAAAGAGGAGAAATGATAGTTGTCTAAGTGAGACAATGTTTTCTAGGTTCATGGCAAGGGCCATATAGAGCACGAAGAAAAGGAGTGTCATCCATGCAATGTTGATTATCATCTGGGAGATAAGGAGTTAGATTGCTGTCTGAGAGGGGGTCTGTTTGTTGTTTAAATTGTGTAAGTGAACATTGGTTTGCAAGATAGAACAATCTTCGACAAGCTTTCTAACAAGATTAAGTGAATTTAATTCATAAATTTCAAATTTTATTGAATTTTTAGACTGAATGAATAAATTCGATTAAAGATCACTTAAAATTGCTGATTTAGAGAGCAACTTCAATCAACTAGGAAAATCATAAAATTTGTCAACATATTACGTATCTTATATGGGCATCAATTGGACATGTTTTCATATACAAGTTGCATTATAGGGAGTTCTATTTTTTTTTTTAATTTGCTTTTTATTCAATTCTACAAAGTTACAAATATATTTGCTTTTTGTTATCTCAAAATTTGTGCCAAACTTTACTAACAAATTTCTGTTTTGAAAATTTTCCTAACTCTAAGCTTGCCAATATTGAATTCAAATGCAAACATTGTGTCTAAGTTGATAGGTAACAAGAAGTTATTCAGACACAAACCTTGTGACTAAGTTGAGAGGTAAAGGCAAGGGATGAATTCATTCTCAAGGATAAGCATGCCTCCCATTTGGGAAGCTCGAGTAAAGCATGTTGTCCAAGAAGTGAAGTCCTACATTGGAGGGATGTGTTTTACAATTCAGGGGATGAATGTGACTGTTGTTTGATCAATAGCCAAGGCTATTTGCGAATAAGTAATTACCCTTGATGTAGGAAGTGACCCTACCATCTAAGGGCATGCCATTTAAGAGGAGGCCATCTTGGACCACACACTATTGTCTGAGAGGAGGCCATTTGAAGAGTGTATGCCACTGTATAGAAGGAAGCTTTCTAGGAGGAGGCTAGATGGGAAGAAGAGTGAGTCCTCTAGGAGGGAGAATGGAGAAAATACAAGGGAGAGCTATTTAGATTCCTTGGACTAGATCTACTCAAGACTGGAGCATGCACATTGAGGTCATCAATGTCAATTGCTATAACATTGATGACCTCTATTACCAATGACATCAACTACTCAAGTGTCGACAAAGAGCCTAGTTTAGGCAAACCTTGTTTGGACAATTGCTAGCAGGGAAATAATTTTGACATTGCCAAATAGTTACTTTTAGGTTTCTTGGCACCATCTTCTAGCTCAATGGTATGCTGGATTATATTTTTGTCATACCCCTTCAAGTCTTGGTAGCACCAGGCTACTATGTCAGGGAACTCTCGGCACAATGTTCTGATTTGCTCAAGTTCCTCTGTGGTGCGATCTGTCCCGACCTTAATTGCTTTTCCAGGTTCAAGCTCCAGGTCGGCGTACTGCTTCGGGTCTACTTTGATCCGGTGCGATATTGCTATGTCATTCTGATCAAATAGACTCTCAAGTGTAATCAGTCCTTTTGGGACATGATTATTTTTTAGTTGTATCAACCCCTCATATTGCTCGTCATCAGGGTCTCTACCTTCGATTGAACACGCTTCGTTAACCAAAAATGTGACGATTTCCTCGTCACAGTCAAACACCTACCAGTGGGTGTCTTTATCAGGCATAGAAGGCCTGTAGATGGTACAAACCGGCTTCGGCTTTTGGACAGTGTCATCAGCCGGAACGTACCTGGCTCCAACAGACGCCAGAATGTCAGCATGCTTGTTTTTCTCACGTGATATAGCCTTGACATTCAATGAGTCGAACGACTCCATCGAGTCCCGGACCCGATTACGGTACGCCTTGAGGTAGTGCTTTTTGGAGGCGCACTTGTTCGTAATCTGGTTGCACACCAGCTCTGAATCGCCAAAGATCTGCAGGTGCTTAATCCCCAGCCTTTCTGCTTTTTGCAAACCCAAGCATAGGGCTTCGTACTCTGTCGCGTTGTTGGTACAACTCCAAGCCAGCCTGTAGGTGTAGTCCTTCTGGATCCCGGTCGGAGAAACCAAAAGTACACTTGCACCGACGCCATTTTTGCATCGTGCGCCGTCAAAGAAAAGCTTCCATAGCTTTTCTGGTGCAGGTCCCACTTCTCTTTTGGCCGACTTGTCAAGCCTCTCAGGCTGGATGACAATGTAGCAGCCTTGCTCGGTCTCGATCACGGCGTTGAAGTCCCGCAAGGAGAATTCATCTTCCACTTGCAGTAGCTCGAGAGCTTGCTCTGTCATATCCACCACCACCTGTTCTTCCTCCGTTAGCTGAACCATGCAATCCTGCAACTCTTCCCCGGGTATCTTCTCTACTAAGAAAGTGGAAGGCTTCTCGTTGTAGATTTTCAGTCTCCTTCCTTTGAAGGGCACTTCCATGTGTGAGTAGTCTAGAGACAGATACCCTCCTAGCTTCGCAGTGAACTCCCTGGAGAGACACATGCCGAAGTAGGGTTCCAAGTCGACAACCACGACCTCTTGAATGACCACGATGTCGAGAGATTTGTGCAGCCGAATAGGAATGTCCTTAATCACGCCGACTGTCTTGACAGGGGTGCCGTCCAGTTGCAGCACGCCTTGGCTGCTCCTTGTATACTCCATCCCGATCTCATCGCAGACGGCTCTCGGCATAACGATCGTGGAAGCTCCAGAGTCCACCATACAGTTGTGCACTATGTACCCTTGCATCCGTAATGACAGATATAAGGGAGGTGGTCTATTCTTCCCAGTGGCTGAGACTGTCAGAGGTTGAACCAGGACAGCAGGTTGTATCTGCTTGCTATTTTTCATGTTTTTCAAAGATTCCTGCAGCAGATCAACTTGGCCTGGGAGCAGAAGAGCATCATATATGCTGATTCTTGCGGGGGTCCTCTTTAGCTCGTATACTATGCTATAGCCCGAGGTGCTAGCTCCTTCCGCTTCTTTTGCCGGTTCGTACTTCGTCCGGTACTGCTGAGTGGCCTCAACTCTCTGTCTCTTGGTCAGAGACGAATATCTCAACTTCTCCTGAGCTTGTTCTTTGGTTTCAGCTGGAGGTTGAGCAGCGGGAACTTTAGCCGGGGGAGCTTTTGCTACGGGAGGCCTGACTGCGGGAGTCTTCTCTTTGGCTGTGTAAGGCCACAGCCTCTTGTCAGGTGGTAGCCCAACAGGTTGCGCCTTATCTCTTCGAGCGTATACCTTCAAGGGCTTTGCGGCGGCTTCAGCAGACTTTCTGTCTTCCTTGGCAGGAGGCGGCAACAGATCTTCCTCTGGGACGACAAAGTTGCCTTCATCGTCCAGGATCATATAGAGTTCTTCATCCTTTATGGCGCTGTCGGCCAAGGTCTGAAGGTAGTGTTGGTGCAGTGTACAGTCATCCTTAGAATGCGGGTCATTGCACGTAGTGCACTAGTTGACCTGGTCAGAAGTTCCAGGTTGGTCCTCGATGGCAGCATTTCTCGGAGGGGGGCGCCTTTGATCTCGCCGTTCTGGGGCTTGATATTTTTTCAGTGCCGGGGGCGGATATGGCCTCCTTGGAACAAGGTCCATCTGGGCCTGTTTCTTCTTTAGAATGGTCATGTCGTTGGACATGGTGTGATATCCAGAGGCCAGAGCCCGTACCTCCTGGAGGATTTTATTCCGAATATCATTGTCAGGAGGCGGCAACTGAGCTGGAGGAGGTAATGCAGCCAATGGAGGAGGTGTAGAATATTGTGCATACTGCGGGGGAGCTGGGAGTGCTGGATAATGTGGAGGAGGAGGAGGCGGATAGTATGAATTTGTGGTGTGTCGTAAGGGTTTACGACTGGCGCCGGGTTCCATTGCTGCTGGGGTTGCTGTCCTGAAGTGGACGGCATTGTACCAGAAGCTGATGGGTACTGGGACTGTGGAAAGTTTGGGTAAATGGGCGGCTGTACCCTGTGCGGGAGTCTGCCTATGGAAATGATATCCATTTCAGCTTGCTGGGCAACCTCGTACAAAGCAGGGAATGAGTCTATTCTGGCTATCTTCAACAACAGGCAAATATCTGAGTTGAAGGACCTCAGGTAGTAGTGTGCGGCCTGACCTGCTGAAGGTCGGAGTTCGCGAGGTACTCGTTTCCAAGACCTCGCAAACCTGATGTTGAAGTCCGACACCTCCTCTTGGGGGTGCCGCTGGATGCTTTGGAATTGATGCAACAAAGAAGAGGGATCAGCAGACACGTTGCATCCTTTCACGAGCCTACCAGCCAATTGTCGTCACCCTGTGATAGATCCCTCTGGCAGTGATCTCCACCAGTAGAGAAGCTTTCCCCTTAGGGAAAGGTCCGATGACGGGTCTTCACACCTTCGTCAGTGATGGAATGTAGCGTAGCCAGGGCCAAAATGTCCTGGATGTGTTCATACGCTGTCTTGCCGTAGCCGTCATACGTAGGGATAGACTTTAAGGCAGCGGCGGGCACAGCTTGCTGTCTGACTAGGGCCAAGGGCCCCGTAGAGTCCACCGCCGGGAAGAGGTCATCATCATTCTACTGAGCAGCCATGTCTTCTTTTGATCCGGTAGTGTACTTGGTATCGGAACTATCCGAGGATGTAGATTGCTCTTCAGCCTCGGCCTCTTCAATTTCAGTTTCAGGCTCTTCTTCGCGAGCTTGGTGATCAGCCAGCCTGACGCGCTCGCTTGGAGCGTCAATGTCGATTTCGTAGAAGTCAGGTAGGTTTCCCAGATTCCTTGCTCGCCACCTTCTTGTTTGCATGAAGGCGTTAGGACCGGTCTTTACGGACTCAGAGAGTATTCAGGTACGTGCAGAGTCGCCAAGTGCTCTGATTTTTAACAGCAATGAAGCGAACACCCGTGCTTCGATTCTGTTTGGGGGTGGGAAACTACCATGTCCCACCGGGCGTGCCAGAGAAATTGTTGGTTACGAATCTGCCATGAGGAAAGGATTTGGTATAATGCGCCCAGATTCGCCCACCAGATTGAAAGGTCGGAAGGAAGGAATGCCTTCCGTGCCAATCTCCGGAGAAGGCCGGATTCCTGTGGGTTTTTAGAGTTTAAGATAATAGTGCAGGGAAAGAGATAAAAGTGCGGAAAGAGAATCCAAATGTGATTGGAGTTGGGTAGGGGGAATAAGCAGCACGACAACGATCAATCACCGCTACTAACAACATTCCTATACAAAACACACATTGAAACTACAACTATCATTCATCCTATGTATCCTCTATCTATGCATTCCAGGAATACTTGATCATCAAATACCAGAGTCCAGATTTCAGTACAACGGTAAGCAATGATACAAGAAACATGAGGCAGAAATGACAAGGAGAGGCAGCATACAAGATAAAGACAGTAAGCAGAGCCAAGTATATGCTTTGTATTAGAGGCAAACGCACAGCTACAATGGTTCCCTAGCAGTATATTCCCCTCCCCCTTTTACAATGAAATTGCATGGCTATTTATAGCCTCAAGTTCCCCCCGATTACAATCACGGGCACAAAGTCCCAGACTAGACATTAGCTGACAAAAGCGGCAGAGGAGCTGCTGATGCTGACCTCTGTCGGGTAGGACTGTACCTGCAGCATGGTCTCCCTGAAAGTTGTACAGCTACGTGGCAGCGCGTGGGGTGAAACTTCAAATCAGCGGGAATGCGGGTAGTTGTGGCAGATGGCACTTCACATCAGCTTTAATGGTGGCAGTTGGTGTAGATAGTGCGGTCCATGCTTGTCCTTTTTCCGGTCATGTCTTGGCTCGAGCCCCGAGGTTGGACACTTGTCGGATGCTGATGAGTGACACATGGCTGCCTTGAAAGGCAGTTTATCCAACTTCGCCCAGGATTAGAGCGCTGTCGGGTTGCGCAAGTGAAAAACAGCGCAGTTGGGGAGGCCTCCGTGCCTTAGTCAATTTCTGGGCTTGCTTGCCCAACTGCGCACCGGTCAGAGGGCGCAGCCCGACTTCGCTGCGAAGTCGGGTTGCGCACCGGCACTTTGCTGTCTTCTCTGCTGTTCGGACTGCGCACCAAGAGGGGGGCGCACCCCGACTTCGCTGCGAAGTCGGGTTGCACCCCAGCACTTAGCTGATTTTCTGCCATACTGCTTCCCAAGTGCGCCCAGGAAGAAGGGCGCACCCCGACTTCGCTGCGAAGTCGGGTTGCGCCCTGACACTTAGTCAAATTTCGCCTGTTCCTGTCTGCTTGCGCACTTCGCATTCCCTACTGCGCTCCAACTGGAGGGCGCACCCCGACTTCGCTGCGAAGTCGGGGTGCGCCCTGACACTTAGTCATTTTTAGGGAACACTTGCTGGAAGCTTTACTGGGGGAAGTTCAAGGGGAAGAGGGAGGAATGAAACTGCAAGGAAGAGGGAGAAAGGGAGAAATGGAGAAGGGGGAAAAGAGGAGGAGGAGGGAAGGGAAAGAGCAGTTCACTTACAGAAACTGAAAACATGGCACCCCGTGCAAAATGTGGCAACAGGAGGGTCCCACTTCTTTTGTAGGAAAAGTCAAGGAAGGTGATCTTGGGGGCAAATTGACCCAAGCTATCGATCACAGCCATGAAATGGGACTGCAGGATGCTGCCAGAAGTGATGGAGCAGCAGACTAATTTCTGTCAATATTTGGAAACTTCTGGATACTGTCCAGAGAAGAGATAATGGATTGATATGATTTTGTTTCCAGTTACTGTTGGTTCAGTTTCATTGGTAGTTTTAGGACTAGTTTCAGTAATGTCAGTATGTTTAATTGTTATAGCAGTACTAGTAGTTTTTGTCAAGATGTATGATAGACTGTGTTGAAATGGTTATGATGTATGTAATGGTCTCTTACAGTTGACGTAATATTTTGGTTTTTTTGGCTGCCTCATAAAGAAACAACCTCCATTTTTTCATCTTTTTATATTACCCCCAAAACTTTGGAAAATGTATCAAGGAACATCATAGTGCTTTCAACAAACTGTTGAGTTACATTAGAAGTTAAAGTTAAATCATTTGCAAAAATGCAAATTAACTATTAAATACCTCATAGTAGAAGTTCCTTTTAATTTGCTGCTGCAGTCTAACTGCCAAGTGTCCAAGGCTGTTCAATGCAGTTCGATAAGATAAGGTGCTAGGGAGTGTCCGTCTAATGAACATCTTCCAATGATTAGGTTGGAAAGGACATTCATTACACTGTCATAGAAGTTTGTGTGAAGTCACTACAACCCTATGAAAATAGCCAAAGGTGTTAAACTTAAATCCCATTCAATCCTGTCATAAGCCTTGTTAAATTCAGTTTTCAAAGGAAGAGCCTTTCTACTATACCAATGAGCGCATTCAAGGCCCCTCAAAATGTTATAAGCTTGTCAACAATAAATTTGCTCTTTATAAACCTTGTTTGCTCTCGTGTGACTATTCTAGAAACAACCACAATAGTTCTTTTTTAGCTTATCTTAGGAGGAGTTGTGTTAGAGTTATATATGAAGCATTGTAGGAGTGTATTAAGTCATCAACCTTCTATCTTTTCTCTTGTATGGAGCCCTAAGGAATGAGTTTAATCAGGTCAGCATTGACTGACTCACCCATTTGTTTACTTTTGGTAGCTTTTTGGCACATTTTTATAATAAGCTAGTCCAATTACATGCCATGGCTTGGTAGAAATCTAGTGGAAGACAATGGTACCTGGAGAGTTTCTTTTCCTCTGACTAATTCTGTAGAAAGGTAAGCCTTTAATAACTTGCAAACTTTCGAGGAACTACTTGTTGGAATTTTTCAATAGAAGTGTTTCCTAAAGGGAGTCCACTGGGGTTAACATCTTTTAATAATGATCCTAGAAGATTTTCTAGATTAGATATCTCATATTCGATGAGGTTCTTTTGAGTATTTTGAATATCTAAGACTCATTTTGGTTATTTGTGTTCGGAGGGCACATCACAATCTATAATCTAGTGCATGCGCCTCTAACTCTACCTCACATTGCCTAGGTTTTAAACTTCTCTGATTTGATTTTGCATCTTACTATTTATGTTCCATTTCATTATATTAAATATATCTTGTTTCATATCTTGCCTAATGCAAAGGAGCTTGAGGTGACATTGGTCTCCATTCTCCTTGCTTTAGAATTCATTCAGCCCCAACCTCAAAAGAACTTTGCTGGGTGCTGGATAGTTGCCTTTCACCGAAGGATCCATCCTACATCCCTATTTATGTAGGTACTAAGTTCCAAACTCTGCAAAAGCTTGCAAGAACTCTTCAGACTGTCTAGTAGGAGAGATGACTATGAAGAAAATGACTATCAACCTGAATTTGAGCACCAATAATCCTTCTAGGGAGACAGGCAAGTGATCTGATCTTCTAACAACAGTATCCACATACACCAGTCTCTTGACAGTAGAGGAGAATGTGGTAGCATGCAAGTTGTATAAAATCTTTCTCATTTAGCTTGAGTTTGGTTATTGCCATTTTTCTTTCTAGACCAAGTGTGCTCCCTAATGGACTAAGATGTTTTTGGCCCCAAACAATAATTGCCACATCTAGGATTCTCTTACAGTTATTCCATGCTTACCTTTTGACAAGTCACAGGTCACTGTATCCTTGCAAAACACAATCATAAACCTATTTGACCATTATTTGGATCCACTCATCTACGAGGAGCATGTGGGCCATTCAATTCCAACATTGGGTCCTGCAAATGGCATCACTGTGGACATACATTCAGCAAAACCACCATATTGTACCAACAATATCATCATCTAACCATGGTTAGCGATTAGATCCACTTCTATATCAGAACAAAACACTCTAGCAAGGAAGCCACTACACACTCTGTTCCCCCTTTACCTTCCTCTTTCAGAGCAGCAATAAAATCACAATTCCACCAGCTTTCATTAACATATATATGACGCTCTAATTTCTTGGAGGAAGAGCACGTCTGAAGTAAGTTACCAATGAATAGTTAGAAAATTACATACATCCTATTAAAAAATAATCCCCAAACATTCTAGTTCAGAATTATCAACTTCAAGAGCATCTCTCTTTCAGTTATTGCTCAAGGACCGAAAAAGACTCTGACATTAACACCATTGAAAAGAGGACCAGATGAGTTTTTATTCGCTGTTATTTGATTGCTCTATCATTTCTATTATCTATCCTGACATTGTCCCCACAGCCTATTGGGAATCCACAATTGGCACCTGTGAGTGTTCAACTAACTGATTGGAGGGAGTTATATGAGATTGTTGGACACTCTTACTTGTCACCCATTTTTATGCTCCCAAAGGATCAATACTGATGCTGTGCTTTGGAACTTCTTTGTTCTTTTTCTTGGTTGTCTTAACTTGCAACCCTTCAAAGTCACACTTGTGACATTTGTATTCTCAGAAAGCTTGCTCCAGAAAGGTAGAACAGACAAATTAACAGTGTCTTGTTTATATAAAGGACATTCTTCAACCAAATAACAATGGGACATACAAAAATGCAATACAACAATTGGGGAGATTCATATGTAGGGTGTTTTGGCTAAGAGAAGTGATGTTGAAGAAGAGTCAAATCTTGGAAGGAATTTGCATCAAATGTCCACCTCAGCACACAAATGTGTATTTGGCTGTAGTGTGCATGTCCTTTACTTGTCACCAACAGGAAACCAACCAAAATATTGCATCATGTTCTTAGTGCAGGCCTGAAAATGTGTTGTCAATTAGGGGAACTCCATCTAGAGCGGGTACTTATGCTGAGAAGCAAAGTTTGGAGTAAATTTTCATACAGAGACTGTGAATAGTGAGCATGACAGCAATCATCCAGGATCTTTTGCAAAAATATATAGCATCTCACTTCCTTTTCAGAGACAAAACTAATATAACCTTTACCTAAACCTCAATATGACTCCACTTACCAATATCCAGATTTGTTTTTACTTCCAAATATCATTGAGAATGAAGAGAAGCTTCAAATGTCTTGAAGGAAAACTTACCATGTATACTGATTATATTTAATCACCTGGAACGGTGTCAGTTTAGGTGATGTGCCTGAAAGATTGTTTGGCCAACGTTCTATCTCTTATCTTGGCTACTTTATGGGGAACCTTTTGGATCTTAAGCAAGGTTTCATTTTGAATAAGATTTCCACACCTATAGTTACTGTTGGCATTGAGGACATACAAGAATAAAAGAGACAGGTGGGAGATATATGCACAAGTTCTATTGATAGATTTCAATGAGTATATCACCATAATTTTAATTTATACAATTTAGTGAATTTATTTCTCTAATTCTTAACTATCTTATGGTAAATGTTGCATCACAAACATGTATCATCATCGTTACAGGAGACCTAACACTATTGAGTGTTAGTAATATTAACTTTTAACAACCCCTCTTAACACAAAATATCACTCTTTATTTTACACACCCTTTAAAATACTACCAAAAGGTACATGAAAGCTATTGATGATGATTTTAAAAAAAATATTGCCTGTTGCTTTTCTCTTTGCCAGCAAATCCAAACTCAGATTGGTCCAGTATCAGCTTGCTATCATCCTCATAAAGGTAGAATTCTGTCAATGCCATCAAACCTTCTTAGCCAACCTTAACTATCGAGCAAATCTTCCACCATTCCTCTTGCCTGGAGAGTTGTCTAAGCATAAATAGCTGATCAGAATAGATATTCATCTCTTTTGCTTTCATGAATCTTGTCTTTCTCTTCCATACTATCAAATTCATCATAAAAAATATCAATTATGACATTATTTCTCCTACTTTCTACTTTCCCTTTACTTTACAAACTCAAGCCTGCTCCAATTCTACAGTTCCAAGCTATATGGGCCTGTTTTCCATCATGATTACAATGTACCTATTCTTCTTTGACAGTGTTGGCCATTACCATACCTTTACCTGTTTTTTGCTTGGTTTATAATATTTATATTTAAAAAATAAATAAAAGATTGGCTTCTTGGGTTTCTTCTTCACTTAAATGTTCTCTTCATGAATAAGAGAAAAACTCTTATTTTCCGAAGACTGCCAAGGTAATTGACTGAGCTTGAATGTTACATTATTATAGATTGGGGCAGCCTGTTTAATAAGACAGCCTTCGCATCTTGTTGCTCTATTTTCATGCCTCACAACTTTTGCAGTAAGCACCTTGAGTTATTTATATGACTAGACATTGATTCCTCATAAGCCATAATAAAACTAAATAATTGCTGTTTTAGCTAGAATTTTGGATTTAAAGCTTTTGATATATAGAGACCATTCAACTTGTTGCACATCTCTTTTGATGTTTTTGATAGGTTGCGGTGGTGAAAATTTGGGGGGTTTCTTGTAATATTTTATGTGTTGCTTCTAGGGTTTGCTTTAGCCACAAGTAGTATTGAAAAGGGAAAGGCTCCCAGGGGTGGATAGTATTGACTGAGATGCTATTATTAAAAAATATCAGTCACTGCAGATTCAAAGTAATGCAATGACAGAAAATGTTGGAAGGTTGTGACTGCTAAAGTTTGTGAAGATGTGGCAGACAGAGACTTGGGTAAACAAACTGGAATCCTCCAGTTGTTTTCCAAATATTTTCAGAGGAGATTTGATCTTTTCCCCTTCATGTGTTGGCATGAATGAAGTTGCTCAGTCCTCAAATGATATTTAACAAAGGCTTCAACATAGTTGATGCTTCGTCATTGGTAACTAATGGGTCACTGCTGATTTATTTGAGGAGAAATGTATATTTTATAATCTCACTGAATGTGCCACAAATGATAATTTTGATGTCTTCATTCTGATTGCATCCCATATTTTCTAGCTGTAATTAATTGAAAAGATGTCTTCAATATATTGCATAACACAACATTTTTTCCTCCCATGTCTTCATTTATACTTTGGGCAATCAATGTAAAAAATACTCAGTTTAGAGGTTTGTCCTATATGTGATCCTGATTGAGATTACAATTCCTAGAAGAAAAACCAAAATGAGGTGCTCCTTCGTTTACAATTGATATCTTGGCTCTGTAATTGTTTTTCGGACATTCACTTGGATTTGATCACATGTTCGGTCTCCTGGTCTGAGATATCGATGTTGGTACTTATGGCATGCAATAGAGAGATCGTACAAGTATAACCACTGTGTTTGAGTTCAATGATAAATCTTCATGTTTTAATTTCTACAATGTATTGCAAGTTACTACATGAACTTCCGGTTTTGCATTAAATGTTGGGTCACTATCATTTATTGTGATCCTATATGACTGCTCACATTGTTGAGAGTTATTGCTTTAAGAAGTGTCAAGTCCAATAATGCTAAAGGGTTTCTTAGGAGTGTGTATTCTCCTGAAAATTGTCAATTATTTTTCTACAATTGTATATCCTTTAAATTAACCCATCAAAAAGCTACTTCTACCTTCATATTGGGACTCAAAAAAGATAAAGCACTACACATGTGAAATTTTTTTTATGGTCTTTAACTATACTTGCCCTTCTTGACCGACAATATCTTTTAAAAAAATTGAAGTTTATGCTTTATGTTAATGGAAAGGTGCTTCTTTTGAAACAGATTATTTCAAAGCAATATTTAAGCATTTTAAAGGGTAAATATCGTTGTTTATTTAATTTTGTTTCCACACAATTAGACAAAGTAGATTAGGGGTAAAATTACTTATTCCAGAAACTTGCCATTGTTAGGTCAAATTTAAATTCCTTTTTGTCTTGTCTGCTTGTTGCCCCTCTCCAGGGGCACATTAAATGATATTTTATACATAATCTAGATGCTTCAATCTCACTTGTAACTAGCTCAAGTGATTTGTTCCATACAGGTGGGCCTAATGCCTTATACCACATACAACCACAATAGATCATGTCTGCCAAGTTTGACCAATGTTGAGGGAAGTTGATTGACCTTGGCAAAATTGATTATTGCTTTGTTTGATAAGTTTATGACACATTCTAGAGTAATCCTTCTTCGGAATTATGCATAGAATTCAATCTTCTTGGAACATCCATTTTTGGCACCATTCTTGTGCCTGCCATTTTTACCAAGTGTGCCTTTGGCAGCATGTTGAATTAAAACTAAAGATTTACTCTAAGAACTCAAGCTTGGCAAAATTGAGTATTGCTTTGTTTGCTAAGTTTATGACTCATTCTAGAGTGACCCTTATTGGGAATTATGCATAAAATTCAATCTTCTTGGTAGGTCCGTTTTTGGCCTCATTCTTGTGCCTGCCATTTTTACTAAGTATGCCTTTGGCAGGGTGTTCTTATGTTTTAATTGGATGGTTGTGTAAAGTTGATAACTCTCTCTCTCTCTCTATTTGCAAGAATGAATAACTTCTGTGGTGACCAATCAATCATCTCAATTAATATTTCATCATACTTAGGTTTTTCCTCTTTTATTCTGTCAATTACTTAATTATTTTGTGCATGCTTTATGATTTATACAGTTGATTGACATGTATATTAAAAACTTTGTTTCAGGCAGGAGTTAATGGATTATGTAATCAAAAGTGGCAAATTTAATGGGAAATTCCATGGTTTCACAGGTAATAATGCTTAGCACAAATAATGTTTTTTATTTTAACTTTTTTATGTCTACTTGATTCCTTCTCTTGATAAGGGTTTTGAAAGAAAACAAATTTATAAAACCAAAGAAAACTATTTGGCCAATAAACATTAGCACATAAAAATATAGGGAAGACCTGCCGTGTATTGACTAGAGATGGACTGGTTCATGGTCATATTAATGCTAATAGAGATACAAGATGCCAAATGTTTAGTTTCATTCAGATGTATGTTGAATCATGTAGGAAGATAAAGGGTGCACTACAACTGAAGCAAGTTGTGGCACAATTGGGACGGACAATGGAAAGGAACCAGACCAACCTAATTTTCAATGTATTAAATTCTGTCACAATGAATGTCAAAGGACAAGTTTTTGGATTATGTGAAGGAGTGAAATAAAATTCTTAGCTTCTGGAAAGGGAAATCTGGCTTACTATATGATGTCATACCCTAGTTGTGGGCATTAAAATAGGGGGCCTATGAACATGTTTCTCTCCCATAAATGCACACAAAATTATCACTGCAATTAACGTTTCTATATATCTTGAAAAATGAGTTCAAACCATCCATAGCTAATAAGTCAGAAATTTTGCTATCTCCATTTAGTGGGATTTAATCTGGAGTGGTTTATTGAGTGCACACTTACCTATAAGCACATTTGCATACAAATAAATAAATGCAAATAAAATTACGAACCTTTTCTACACATGTATGTACCTAATGTAGATAGCAGTTCAACGAAGAAATAACATACTGAACTGTCTGGCAAAATGTCCATGGAAGAACTACAAGTTTGAATATGTACATCAATTTTGATAATGTTTTAAGTTATTTGATGTAATGTTTTGCAATGTAAATCAGCCGATCCAATGATTATGGACTGATTAGTTTAACTGCACAAAAGGACAAATGTAGCCATCATTTATGTTAGATGTCTAGTTAGTTAGACATCTAGACTGGCTAAGTTAGATGTCTAAGACAGTTGTTACGCTTGAAACCGAAAAACACAGGGCGGTTGGGACGATTGAGTCAGGTTGGTTTCAGTAACCGCTTGGACTTGCCTATAAAATGCCCCCCCATTTCATTTTGTAATCAATCCATACTTGTCCATAAATGCAGATCTGTTGTGCAACAAGAACTATTTTGGAATGCATGTGTCATGTGATTGCGTTGTGAGAGTATTGTTGTGTTGCAGGTATTCATCAATGCTTGGTACGAGATAGAGGATCGCCGGTTGTGTTATGTTGTATTTGGTTGTGCGGTTGCAGGAACCAAAACACAGGAGTTGCAGGATGAATGCACAAACTACAGACGTCTAAGCCCACCCATCTAAACCTGTCTGTTAGACGTCTGAGCCTAGCTGTTCAGACTTGTCAGCAAACCCGTCATAGACGTCTCTGTCTAGACGTCTAACCCCGCTACCCTAGACCTCTCCCGTATAGACGTCTAGTCTTGTTACCATAGACGTCTCCTGTCTAGACGTCTATACCATTGCCCTAGACGTCTGTTGTCCAGACGTCTACTTGTTGTCGGCCTAGATGTCTACTGTGTAGACGTCTAAACCTGTGTCCTAGACGTCTACCCTGTTGATGTCCTAGACGTCTACTGCCTAGACGTCTTCCCCTTTGATGTCCTAGACGTCTGTTGTCCAGACGTCTGCCTTACTGTTGTCCTAGACGTCTACCTTGTCGTCTACCAAGATCTATTTGTTTAAGATGAGCAATATGTCAAACACAATCAAGCCTTCCTAATTCCTGTCATTCCCTCGCCTCGAGAAAGCACTCACCCCTGTCTACATTTGGTGCCGTTGCCTAAATCAAACTTTGGGTCAAGAGGCATATGTGATGAGGCAAAGAGGTGAATGACGCATTCCAGGTCACAAGGTAGAAGAGGAAGGAGTACGAGACCGCTAAGAAGAAGCGCATGACTGGCGAACCAAAGAACACATAACCAAGACGAAGTTTCACAACCCGAAGTGGAAAGAGTGTGGAACCCCATAGAAGACGAAAGTCCGAGAATAGAGACGCTGTTGGTGATAGCAGAAGGCGAAGAGCAAATAGCGGAAGAAGTGCTTGTTATCGAAAATGAGGATTGGATTGGATGGTAACACCTGAACCAGCGGAGAGGAGATGGTCGGCGGATACAGTAGGAGAATTTGTATCGCAACAACCATGTGTAGGTTTGTGGGGAGGAAGATAGGAACCACATCTCGTTTATTCGCGAAGCGAAGGCTCACGAGAGCCAGGCAGAAGGATATTTGATTCGAATTTCGCACCATCAACAACAGAGAGGAGGTCGGACAAAACTCCACCTCGATCACCATCGAAAAGTCCTCCTAGTGGGACAGTCCCAATGGTGAACGCTGCTAACCGAGCGGGCAAACAGAAATGCCCACCCTTCATCGAGGAAGGAAAAGAAGACCCAACTCATCATGTAGGAACTTGTATCACCATTTGGGGATCAAATGGGGTAACGCCATAGGAGCAAAACTCAGACTCGGCTCGGACTTGGAAAGTTCGACTTGGGAGTCGGCAAAAAGACTCGGCAAGACTTGGTAGAAACTCAGAAAAAACGAAAAATGAAAAAAAAAAAAAAAATTATTGAAAAAATAAGTTTTTTCATGCATATTACTTATTAGTATATTCTAACACACTTACTCAAAATTCAACATTATACAAATAAGAAATTAACAAGTGTTCTGTAAAGATTTTTTTTTTAATTTAAAAAGTAGGGTTTTGAAAAGGTCGGCCTTTCCCTTTTACATCAACTTTAATCACATTAAGTTTTATATCCTATTTGGTGCCACTAAATTTAAACCTATATGGGGCTATATCATCTATTTGTTCCAACCTTTGAACAGAAACCCCTATTACAAAAAAAAATTCAAAACATAAATATTTATTTTTTAATATCTCCTCCTTATCGTTCCTTCAAAACTTTAGAACATTTACTTTTTAATTTGAAAATATTTACATTTAAATTTTAATTCTTTTAAAATTAAAATCTTCGTTAAATTCATACTTTATAATAATAAAATATAACAATAAAATTTATCCTTCAAAATAAAAAATTTTAAATTTTAAATTAAAAAAAAAAGTCAGCGGAGAACTGCGTGGCAAGTGCCATTTGCTAAAATTATATGGTACACTCCATCCATTTCAAAGACCCCAAACTACAAGAATGATAAATTTTGTAAAGTCAGCGGAGAACTGCGTGGCAAGTGCCATTTGCTAAAATTATATAGTACACTCCATCCATTTCAAAGACCCCAAACTCCAAGAATGATAAATTTTAACAAAATTTAACCGTTTAATTAGGACTCTTGTGTACAGCTTAATGTATCTGGGAACTGTTTAAGGTTTTAATTTACTATTGTGATTGTTGAAAAAAGTATCTTATATTAAATTATTTATAATATTATTATATAAAAATAATAATTTAAATATTTAATTAGGTTTTTCGAGCGTGTAACTTACAGGTTTAGGCATTGTTTTGTTTTAAAAAACATATTATAAAATAATAAATATATAGTAATAGATATTATAATAGTAAAAGTATTGGTCTACTGGCAAGGACGCCACTTGCATTATTGGTGATGTGACCCGGGTTCAATCCCCATGGTGGATGTGTATAAGAAGTATTACTCAAAAACAAAAAAATATTGAATTTTTTTAAGGGAGATTTAAATTCTTTTTATGACTTTAATTTACTTCAATTTTTAACCTATTAAAAAAATAATAATTATAATTGAAAAAAAAGACAATCTAGATTTTGAACGACCTACCCATTTCAGCTTCCAATGTTTTAGCCTTCATTTCTTCTTTAGAACTTGAGAAAAGGCAACAAAAAATTGGATATTCTGATTTGCTTCCTTTCAGAATGGTCATGGATAACAAAATTTCTTGTAAAGTAGACTGTCATATGAATGTTTTTTCCTCGATTTTCAAAGCGCAAATCTCTGGATATTCGCAACTGAAAGGATGAGATCGTTGGGGATCGGCCCAATGCACTCTTGCAAGAACTTAAGGTCTTTTTGTAGATTTTTTTGGCCTAGATTTGAGGAAAGAAATTATACCGCAAACACTCAATTCTTGTATCTTATTAGACGACCAAGCGGTAAGAATTAGCAACAGCCAACAGGTAAATATTACGCATGGAAATCCCCTCTTCAATTACGACAATAAGTATTTAAAGCATTTATGTAACTTTGGTAAAGCACCTACAAGTTTTTCAAAAGTAAAACGAGAAAAAAAATAAAAAAGCGCGCCCTTGATCCGTCTTCCAATCCAAGCCAACACATTTTTAAGTAAACTTTACGAAGCAAGGGCTTAGTGTAGTCACATGTTGGCTATATATTTGAAATGTGTGTATGGAGCTTGTAACTGCCAAGACACATTTTACATTTGCTCTCATTCGCTTTAGTTTCATATTTCAGTATCTTTGGTAAGTTAATATTTCATTTTCATCTCTCGCTGCATACCAGATGAATGTTTTTTCTATAGTATGTCATTGATGCTGCGGGTCTTGAGTTCGTAAACTCATGAAGCTGTTCCTTTCAGTTACGAAATCTGTAAATGGGTGTTTTGTTCATACCACGATGATGAAGAATTAGGAGTATCCAACAACAAAGCTCGGTAGCAATGGACGTTTACGTGGTTGAATAATCTTGAATTAACAATTTGTTTGCACTGCATCTTGTTTTCACTTTTTCTGGTCCATTCATGGCAGGGCCTTTCTAATCTTTTGTTAGGAAGCAGGTTTACAAGAAAATGGTTCTACAAAAGCTCTACTTCATGAAGCAGATTTTTTAGAATTTGATTAGGGATTAGCAGTGATTTTTTAAAAAGTTTATTAGAAAGATAAACCATGTAGAAATCGCTGTTTTCTAACGGATTTTTTTTACTTATATACGTAGAAAAATAAAAAGATCGTACGCAGTAATTCATTGCGGCGAATGTACAGCTGAGTAATATTTTTTTTAAATTTTTATAATTCATTGCGGCAAATGTACAACTGAGTAATATTTATTTTAAATTTTTAATAATATCTGGCGAGTACAACTGAGTAATATTTATTTTAAATTTTTAGAATTCATCGCGACGCTTGGAAAGCCCGCAACACCGATGTACTGCTGTAATCTCCATGTGAATGTCTCCCGCCCGATTTTATTTATTTATTTAAAGTTAGTCGAGTCTCAACGTCGGGGTCCGCGAGTCCGAGTGGGCTGGACTCTGCCGAGTCTTGGAAAAAAACGAGTCTGAGTGGGCTCGGCACGGTTGAGCCCACTTGGACTCGAACTCGGCCGAGTACGCGGGAGTCCGGCCGAGTCTTACTACTATGGGTAACACAAGATACACAGTGGTTGCAATTGTTTCCAGCCACCTTCAAGGAATGACAATGAATTGGTATTTGAAACAACAGAATACGCAACCATTCACTTAGTGGACTTCCTTGGAGGATACATTTATTGTAGAATTCCGACTATTAAGAGATGACACGGAGATTATCACTGAAATATTCGCGACAAAGCAAAGACCAGAAGAAGATGTCAAAAGCCCACTTGGACTCAAACTCGGCCGAGTACACGGGAGTCCGGCCGAGTCTTACTACTATGGGTAACACAAGATACATAGTGGTAGCAATTGTTTCCAGCCACCTTGCAAGGAATGACAATGGATTGGTATTTGAAACAACAGAATACGCAACCATTCACTTAGTGGACTTCCCTGAAGGATGCATTTATTGTAGAATTCCGACTATTAAGAGATGACACGGAGATTATCACTGAAATATTCGCGAAAAAGCAAAGACCAGAAGAAGATGTCAAAAGCTATAATAGGAGAATGAAGTAGTTGACAGACAAAATGGAAATGCCACCTGCCGACGGAATGATAAAACGTTGGTTCTTGGATGGATTATTGCATTAGTACTGAAAAACAATGAAGGTAGTGCAGCCTTGACGTATGTAGAAGCCCTTGAGAAAGCAAAGAACTTCGAAAGCGAAGCTAAGCAAACAACTGCAGGGATCAGAGGACAGCCAAGACGCGAAGATTCCAATAGTGATGGAGAAGATAAAGTTCAAAGTGCAATACACTCCTTTCGGAAAGAGTTTGATATAAGAGAAGTCAAAGGAGATGGGAGGAAAGATAGGAAGGATATTTGGTGTTTCGACTGTAAAACGGAGGGACATGCAAATACCAATTGCCCAAAGAACACGTATTGCAACATCTGCGATATTGCAGGTCACCCAGTATCAGATTGCCCATTCAACTTAAAGGGAGCAAGGCATCGGACCCTGACAATCCAATTAGGAGATCGACCTGATACTTCAAGAAGTGGACAAGGTGCAACAAGCGGTGGATATAGGAATAACTGCCGAGGTGGAAGACAAGGAGGGCAAAGTCGATTGTAGTACGAATCTGAAGGGAGACCTATAATCCAGTGTTGGAATTGCCAAGAGACCCTGACAATCCAATTAGGAGATCAACCTGATACTTCAAGAAGTGGACAAGGTGCAACAAGCGGTGGATATAGGAATAACTGCCGAGGTGGAAGACAAGGAGGGCAAAGTCGATTGTAGTACGAATCTGAAGGGAGACCTATAATCCAGTGTTGGAATTGCCAAAAATGGGCCACTTTGCGAAGAATTGCCCCAAGCCTCAAAATACAGGCAATGCTGGTAGTAGCAATGCTACCCAGATGTGTAGGTGGTGTGGACCGAGAAACCATAAAGAGGCTAATTGCCCAAATAAAGCAAGTTCAAGTGGTACACAAAATGTCAATTTAATTGACATTGACGAAGTGAGTACAATGATAGAGAGGGAAGATGGAGTCCTGGCAATAACAAGAGCGCAAGCTAGGAAGATAGAGGAGTACTTAAATCCTGCCAAGGAAAAAGAGCGATGGCAGGAAGCTCAAGAATTGATAAGGACAAAACTAGACAAAGAAAAGTAGGATAGGCTAGTTCTGGAGAAAGCTCTAAAGGAGGAGATCACAACTGACAAGCAAGCATCAATAGAAGGCTTGGTGACACAGTGCTCGAATACGACGGTGGAAGTGAAAGTAGCAAGTCTATTCAATATAGTACCTAAGTTATATGCTACGGCTGGGGAAGTCATGAAAACAAGAAAGAAAATTGAAACCCGATAGGTAGCCAACATCAAGCAAAGTAAATTTATTGATCCAACAATACTGATGATCGAGGTAGGGAAAAAGCCAACTTTGGTTCACATGGAGATACTAGACCATAAGTGAATTAGGTAATCGTTGATGGGGGATCAAGCGTGAATGTGATGCTAGAAAGAACGTAGCGGAGTATTGGCCAACCCACACTGAGATCTCCAAACTTCAAACTATACGGAGTAGATCAATACGACATCGAGACAATAGGCGTATTAATGAGCCAAAAAGTACGCATAGCGGAATAGGATTTTCTATTGGATTTCGTCATAATTGCTATGCAGAAACCAACATATGATGCATTGTTGGGATGTGGGTGGTTACAAAGTAAACCACAACTGGGAGAAAAAGCATCTGACCTTTAGGAAAGGCCAACACAAATACTTGATTAATCTAAAGAACCAGGCAGTAAGCCAGGAAATTGCAACTTCGGACGACTCAAGAGCTTCTTCCTCGGATGAAGAATCGAGATACGAACCAGACGAAGGAGTACTGCACTTGGAAGAATGCACAGAGGATGAGTACAAAGGAGACAAAGGCTTACTCCACTGGCAGTTAGAAGACTATGAAGTATTTTCTCCCCAACGTTTTTGCATTGATGTAGGAGACAAAATCCAAGAGGATGAGAAGGAACCGGAAAAGGACAGAAGCAGTAAGAAGCAGATAGCAGTAGAGAAGGATAACGAAAGAGAAAATGGACATTTATCAAGAACTTTGTAGAATATAAAATGGGGGACGCAGTAATTGAAGACAAACCAGCCCACCCTATCGATGTTCTAAAGGCAGTAGCAAACCTGAGTCCATCAAGTATGAGGGACCTGTTGGTTACGAATCTGCCATGAGGAAAGGATTTTGGGTTAATGCGCCCAGATTCGCCCACCAACATGAAAGGCCGGAAGGAAGAGATGCCTTCCGTGGCAATCTCCGGAGAAGGCCGGCTCCTTTTGGGGGGGTTTTTATGTTTAAGCTAAGAGTGCAGGAAAGAGATAAATGAACAGAAAGAATTTACAAATATACTTGGAGTTTGGTGGGGGGAACTAACAATACGGCAACCAGCAATCACCAATACTTACTGCATCATAAATACAAAGCATGACTGAGAACTGCAAAATCTAAGTGTACTTTCTATACTAAGCAATATACGCACAGCTACAATGGTCCCCTAGCAAACATTCTCCCTACAAGGAGAACTAAAAGCACGACAACGCATCAATCACCACTACGGAACGTAACACACAACTGATGGAACTGCTACCACATCTAGTCTATGAAGTTCACAAGTGCTTGACCACCAAATGCTAAAATAAATTAACAAGCCATGGCACAAACAATGCTAAAGGCGCCTGGTCACCAAATGCTGAAACGAATCAACAAGCCGTGACACAGGGAAGCGTAAAGCATAAGGCATAAAGAAATAAAAGCAGCAGAACAGAACCAGGCATACAAATTATATTTATAAGCAGAAGCACGATTACAATGGTTCCCTAACAGACATTCCCCTTCCACCACTTTACAATGAAATCATGGTGGGTTTTTATAGCCCGAGTCCCTCCCGTTACATTAATGGGCACAAAGTCCCAGCCAAACATTAGCTGACAAAAGCGGCGAAGGAGCTGCAAATGCTAACCTTTGTCGGACCGGACGGTACCCGCAACATGGTCTTCCTGGAAGCTGGATAGCTACGTGGCAGTGTGTTGGGCAGAACTTCTTCTCGGCAGGAATGCGGGTAGCTGGAGCAGGTAGAACCTCCAATCGGCTTTAAATGAGGCCACTGGCATAGGTAGTGCAGCCCATGCTCGTCCTTTTGCTCGGCACGTCTTGGCTCAAATCCCGAAGCTGGACACTTGTCAGATGATGGATGATGCTGTTTGACACGTGTCTGCCTTGAAAGGCAGTTTATCCAACTTCGCTCGGGATCAGAGCGTCTCGGGTTGCGCGAGGCAGAGAACAGTGCAGTCGGGAAGGCCTTCATGCCTTGGGTGTATTTCTAAGTTTGTTTCCCTACTGCGCACCTGTCAAGGGCGCACTCCGACCTCGCTGCGAAGTCGGACTGCGCACAGGTGAAAACTGGTATTTGCCGCCGTACGGACTTTGCCCCAGCACTTATCATTCTTCTGTCAGCCTGCCAGCCTGCCAGTTACAAGGTGCGCCCAGAAAGAGGGGCGAAGTCGGACTTCGCACCAAAACTGGGCGAAGTACGCACTTCTCACCAAAACTGGGCGAAGTCGGACTTCGCACCAAAACTGAGCGAAGTGCAAACTTCGCACCAACACTTAGCCATTTTTCAGGTAACCGCTGTCAAGTTTAAAATTCAACTGAGGGGCTCCAAGAAAGGGGGGAAGAAAGAGAATGTAGGAAAGTGAGAGAAAGGGAGAGAAGAAGAAAGGAAAAGAGAGGAAGAGGGAAAAAGAAGAGCAACACTGTTACAAAAATTGAAAATATTGCACCCCGTGCAAAATGTGGCAACATTTCTGGCGGCTCGCGGGGTGTCGAGCTCGCCTCGGCGCAAAGAATCCATGCCTTCATCCATTGGGTGCAGAGGAACTTGCTTCCCCTGCCTTTTGCTGCTCTAGCTGTTCTCCTCGTGGCAACTGTTCTTCAGATTCACTTTTGTCAGTTGCCCCCTCAGAATCACCTTCTGAAGGCTCTCCAGCTTTTGCTTCTGCCTCGCAGATGCGGTTGTATGCGGCCTGGGCCTGGCCCCAGGCTTCCGCTTCGAATGGCCGGCGGTCAGCAACTTCTTCTAATGCTGCGTGGAAAGCAGCGACCGCGTGCAGGTCGATGGTGAGGTATCTTTTTCCCAGCTCCTGGAAGTAGGAGCTGATCTTGCAACATTTGGACACCATCTGGGTGACCTGACTTTCCTGAATTGGCTCAGTCCAGCTATCAATCTCAGTCGTATCTGCTTCAAAGGACTGCCAATTCTTTTTCACCCGATCTAGGGTGAGAAATTTGCCATTCTCGAACAAAACCCGGGCACCCTAGTTCGGAAAGAGCGTGAAAGGGAGCCATACAAATGTCTCTTTCATGTTCGAATGCGTCTAACATTCGTCTGGCAACTCTCACCTCTTCTACTTTTTTAAAATATTTATGCAAGGTTACCCTTGCATCTGCCCATTCTGCAGCGAATGAGGACATGGGGGAGAATTGGAGGCCATCGCGCTCGTGCTCCTGAAGATTTATCGCTAGGTCCAGCCATTGCTTCGCCTGGCGTTCGGCCTCCTCTACCATAGGCTTTCCCTGGACAGAAACTTCTTGAATTCTGGATGCGAAATCCAGAACTGACATCGCCTTATAGGTGTGGGGCTTGCATCCCCGCAGCAAACCAGCCCGCATCTCCTTAACTTTCTTCTTCGAAAAGACCGTCGCTTGAGATGCTCTCTCTGCAGATTGCGACTGCGCCTGTTTCAAAGACTCCTGGAGCTGAGAAATCTGCTCCAAGGCTGCCTGCTTTTCGGTTGCGGCTTGTTGCTGAGAAGCGGCCAGCTGGGCTTTAAGTTCATCTATTTCTTGCCGCGCCGCTTCCAGCTGCCTAGTGGACCTGGACAGGTCCTCTTCAAGCTGTCTCGTCTTATCCTGCAACCCGAAAAGCTCTTCCTGCTCCTCCAGACTCTTGACAAGGAGATTGTCAGCTTTACGAAGATTCCCTGAATCTCGTATTGCTTGTTGATGTCGTCAAAGCTCTTCTCCTTTGTCTGGAGCTCGTAGTCCGCCTTGGTCATTTCCCGGAGAGGCTTCTTCACTTTCGGGATTATCTTCTCTGTTGTAAGCACTCTCCTCTCGAAATTATACTTGGTGCGCTTTATCGGGGCGGCTATCTCTTCAGGTCTCCTCCGCTTCAGGTTTTGGATGTAAGAGATAGAGTATTCTACAGCTCTCGTTGCCAGAGGCAAATCATCCGTATTTTGGAGGTCATCCATGAAGTCTGGTTCCCCCAGCCTAGGGTTCTGCTGAGACGTCTCTCCTGCGGGAATGGGATCAGGAGGAACCGGACGGACTTTGGAAGGATCGACCGCTTCTGAGGGCGACCGAGGAGTGGAGATGGGAGCGGCTGATGCTGAAAGGGTTTCAAGCGGCTGAGGTGGTGGATGTAACGATGAATGCACGGCTTCAGCACTAACCTCAGGCGAGGGGTTTGGGGTTTGACTCAGAGATAGGGAAACGTTGGGGTTCTGAGCAAACTGTTCAAAAGAATGGGGGCCGCTAGAAGGGTGTGGCGACGGGGAGGAAGATGCGGCCATAACTTGCTCGGATTGAGCGGGAGATGGAGTAGGAGTAGGGCTAGATGAGACCAGAGAGAGTGGGGCAGCAAACGTACCTGCGGGCTCCGCCTGAGCCGATGCTGGATGGATGTCTGCGCTTCTGGTTCCGGCGGCTGGCTCGGGACTGCCCAGAGAAACTGTCTCTGGAGCGGCTGAACGCGGCTGCGGCTCTGCGACTGGCTGCTGCACTGTCAGACTAGGTCGCCTGATTTTTTCAACTCTCTTCCTTTTCTTCTCTTCTGGAACAACGGTCGGATCGGGGGAAGGAGATGAAGCAGGTGCAGCAGGCACTGATGTTCCCACGGTAAACTTGTACCGGGGTTTGACTTACAGAAGGTCTGCCGCAACCGGTCTACTCTCTGGCGGCGCTGGCGTCTTTTGTGCCTGAGGAATCACCTCGGGCGTTGCCTTGACTAATTTCTTCGCCTTTTCAGGCGCCGCCTTGGAAGCCACGGGCTGCATTGGGTCTACCTGGATGTCTGCTGGGCCCGCGCTGGCAGTTGCCGAAGTGTACAACTGTTGGGAGGAAGACCCTCCTTTATAACCCTCAAAGGGACCTCGGGGAACGTAACCTTGATATGCGAACGGCCGCCAGCTGTCATGATGCTGGTCATATAGAACTGAAAAGTCGTCATCAACGGCCAGATTTCTCCTGGTGGATTTGTCGTGCTGCGTGCGGCACCTCATCTTCCAGCATTCAATAATATTTTCTTTTGGCCAGTTAAGGCCTGCTATTTTGGAGAGGAATTTTTTAAACCCTGGAGATGAGAACTGGTGGTCCGGGTTTCGCTTGGGGTCATATGCTACCTCCTCGCAGTAAAAATCCTGCCAGGGAGGAGAAGCTTCCATCAATTCAATTTCCCAATCAAGGTCCACATGGACCACATCGCATCTATCCTCGATTATATCTGCCCGGGGGCAGAGATGTGTGAACTTTCCCCTTATCCCGTATGGGTCGTACTTCCAGCGCTGCGGCAACAGAACCAGGCCAATCCGGGAAAACTCCTGCTCGAGGTAGACATGCTGTCCTACCTCAGAAATCTCAACGTTCGCCCAGGAAAGAGGATATTGAAAAATCTGGCCTCTTTTCTTTCCTAGGCCGAACTCCTCAACATAGTCCATCTGTCGGGCAACCTCCATCCCAAACTGATGATCTGTGCACCAGTAGGGCAGCAGATGAGGTTTGCCCTTGAATCCGTAGATTCTAACCACAATCCCCTGCGTCAGTCTAAAGACGTCCCCGAGCTTCTGATTCAGCAAAGAGTTCGTCATTTCTCGCGGGGGGCGAGGGATTTCGCCCTCGCTGAAGACTGACATGACCAATCCCAGAAAGTTGAAGTTAAACTTGTAGTAAGACCCTTTCCGGTATAGGTCATCCGTCTAGTCATAGACGGGCTGTGGCTCTCCCTTCTCGTTGACCTTCTTCAGGTTCGGGATCGGCATCCGGGAGTGCAAATGATACAAACAAAGCCAAGCTAGAACGGAACTGAACCGAAATTCGGTGGACTGCTTCTTCTGGAGCTTGACCAGGCTGGAGTGGATGGCGTATGCCAACCAGTCCGCCCAGTCGAAAAAGATGGGACGCTTTCCACTTCTCTGCGCTGCCGGTTCGTAGGATTCTCCACACAGGAGACATTCTGCCAGCGCTAGCTGGTACGGCTGTACCGCTCATCAGAGTCGCAGCCGAGGATCCATGCCAAAATGGTGTATAAATATTTGTTCTGAAACCTCGCCAAGGGCATGGGGCCGGTTGGCCACTGTCCAGCTGCAAGCGGGGCGTTCAGATCTGAATTGAGGAAATCCCTCATCCGTTTTGTTTGAGTGGAGCGTCCCGCTTGCTCGCCCAAATTTATCTTTCTGACAATTGTGCTGGAGTCATACTCCAACCCTGGGGCGAAAGCTGGCTGGACAGTCTCCCTGCGCAGCGCGAACAAGGGTTTACCGCTAGAGCTGCAAATCTGCCGGGTAACTGGTCTGTAGTGTCTGACAATCAGGTCTACCAGCTCCGGGCATTGATGGACAGGAGGGCACAAGAATCTGAAAAGGTTGGACTTGTACGCCGCTCCGAAATGGTGAGAGGGCGAAACCTTGTCAGCCCAACTCTCCACATTTGTCCGCAGCTTAGTCAGGCTCATAGAAAACGAGCCGTCCACGTATCTCGCCAAGTAATTTACCGGAGGTGGTGGGGCTTGCCCACGCTGTACTTTTTGAGGCCGGGACTTTGACTTTCTCTCCGGCGGTGTTTCACTTCTGAAAACACCTGGCCGTGGTAAATCCCTAGGTTCGCACCCTTCGTTGGATTGCGCTGGCATTGTCATCTTTCCTCTGTCCATCTCTCCGAAACAACAATAATTACAAGTTCAGGGCGTCTGCAGCAGATTTCGCTGTCACAGGAATAATCTGCACAGTCCAAGGAATAATCTGCGCAGTCTGGCATGTCTGGATGCATCTGACCCCCTTTTCTAGATAATGACAGCGTCATTAATGCCGCGCAGGAGGGGGTGGGTCGGCTGGAGTTATGTTTCTTGGGTGGCTGCGCAGGAGAATGCTTGGAAAAAGGTATCCCGGCTGCCGTGCCATGCTCTTTTTATTGCACTTTTCATTGAGGACTGTGCAATCATTAACTTTATCTTGGACGCTGCGCCATGGCTGACGTCACTGCCGCAATCTGGGCACACTGCTCAAGAAAAAACCTTTGGTGCGGAAACCCACCTTAAAACGGTCGTAATGCGCCTTGGGCCCAGCTTGGAACCTTTTGAATATTTTATTCATTTTTTAGACAACTGTCCAAGCTGGCCCAGAAAACAAGGCGCAGTCGGACTTCGCCCAAAGTTGGGCGCGATCCGACTTCGCCAGAAAATCTGGCGCAGTCCGAACTTCGCGCGAAGTTCGCATTGAGACTGTTCCTGCTTTCTTTTCTTTTTCTTACTTACCGCGCCCAAGGGTTGAGCGCAGTCCGGCCTCTACAAACTTCGGAAGGGAGGCGAACCTTTAGAACTTTACTGCCTCCTTTGGACCGGACTGTACGAGCTGCGCTTTGGAAATGTAGCGCGTTCGGACTTCGCCCGAAGTTCGGGCGAAGTTCGAACTTCGCGCGAAGTTTGCACTTCGCGCGGAGGTTGTGCGCAGTTCGTACTTCGCGCGCAAGCCGGCCGAAGTCGGACTTCGCTCAAAACTGAGCGCAGTCCGTTCTCTTCGTGCCTTGCAGTTTTCCCTTCTCCATACTTCGCTCTTTGGCTGGCGCGCAGCCCGACTTCTGCTGCGAAGTCGGGCAGCTTAAATTAAAAGCTGAAAGCTGGAAACTGTACATGCTGGAAAACAAAAATGCATAAGGGAAATTTTTACAAAGAAGGGCCACTCCGGCACCTTCAACAGTGGTAAATTTTTAAGTGGAACCCGTTAACAGGGATAGGTAGGAGCTGACCCTCCATATCTCGAAGTACATAGGCATTGAACTGGTTCACTCGGGCAATCTGGTAAGGGCCCTCCCAGAGAGCATCAAACTTTCCGTGGTTGCCCGGCTTCGCCTTATATGAGTCCCACTTCAGCACCAGGTCCCCGATTTTAAAAACTCGGGCAGTGGTGCCTTTGGCAAACCAGCCTTGAGTGGCTGCAATATGATCAGTGAAGGCCTGGTATGCTTTTTCTCTGTCTTCTTCCAACTGCAGGAGTTGGCACAGTCTGTCGTCCACCGGGTCTCCGCTGCTCCTATCTTCGTCCAACATCCATAGGGCAGGGATTTCAATGTGAGATGGCATGACAGCCTCTTTGCCATAGACGAGCGCATAGGGGGACGTTCTGATGGATTTCTTGAATGCAACTCTGTCCGCCCACGCCCGGTTCAGAGTAAATGCCAAGTCCGCTTGTTTCGTCCAATGGTCCTCCGGATGATCTTCGGGAGGTTCTTGTTAGTAGACTCGGCAAGGCCATTCCCTGCGGGTAGTAATTAGAAGACATCTTGTGATAGATGCCAAGTTTGCCAGTGTACTCCGTGAGTACAACGCTTGCGAATCCCGGACCGTTGTCTGTCACAATTGACTCTGGAACCCCGAAGCGGGTAATCAGGCTCTCAATGAACCTGATGACCGTTTCCTGGTCTGCGTTCTTGGTCGGGATTGCCTCTGCCCACCGTGTGAAGTAATCGGTGGTTGTAAGAATAAACTTGTGTCCGGCAGAGGAACTAGGCGAAATCACCCCAATGAAGTCTAGACCCCATTGCTGGAACGGAGTCTCGGCTCGAATCGGTTGAAGGGGCAGGGGTGCTTTTCGTTTCGCCAAGAAACCTCCGGCATTGATCACATTTCGAACAGACCGCATGAGCGTCGTCAGAATAGAGTGGGCCAATAGTACCCAGCTCTAATTATTTTTAAGGCCGTTGGCCTTGAAGAATGATGACCCCCAGGCATCCCGGAATGAAAATCTCCGAGGACCCTAGGCTGGTCTGATTTTCTGACGCACCGCAACAGGATGCCGTCGATGTTTTTGAAGTAAAGCCCCTCGGGGCGAAGAGTGTACTTAAGTGCACCTAGCCGAAATCTCCTTCGTTGTGAGGCGTTCAAGTGATCGGGACATCTTCCGGTGCAGAAAAATCTCACCAGTTCATCTGTCCAATCACTCCCCTCCGATAAGGAGTTGGCTAGGTAGATGCGTGTCGCTGTGTCCTCCCACTTATAGGCGGAGATGCCGGCTACAGCGCTTCGGGCCAATTCCTGACACAAGGCTCGGCCTCTGATAAGCTTGGTGGGCCGCACTTCGATGTCGAACTCCTGGATTTTTGCAATCCATCCCGCTCTCTTGTGACCCGGTTCTCCTTGTAAGATGAAGCTTCGAACGTCCGGGTGAATCACAAAGACAGTCGTTTTGCTCCGGGAGACAAAATGCCTGAACTTTCGAAGGGATTTCATAACAGCGTGAACTCGCCGCTCTATAAAGTTGTACTTTTCCTCATGCGGCTGAATCACTTGGCTCAAGAACGCTATGGGGCGCTCCTCACCATCGTCTCCCTTCTGAGTTAGGACTGCAGCGTAACTTTCGGGTTCTCCCACTGCATATAGGATGAAGTCCTTGGAGTAGTCCGGGTTTGTCAACACCGGAGCTTGCGCAATTCGAGCCTTGATTTCCTCGAAGGCTTGCTCTCTCTCATCAGTCCATTCGTAATTTGTATCTTTTTTCAGCAGCTCGGCCATAGGCTTGATCACCTGTGCGAAGTCCGGAATGAACTTCCGCACGAAGTTAATCTGACCGAAGAAGGACTGCAGCCCTTTTTATCGATGGGGGCCGGCAAGCGAACGAGGGCTTCGCTCTCGTCGGGGTCAATGGCGAGGCCTCTCTTGGAGATGACATGTCCCAGCAGCTTTCCTTCTTTTACCGCGAAGACAGACTTCTTCGGGTTTATAGAAATGCCGAATTCTCGACACCTCTCAAATATTTGCCGTAGGTGTGAAACATGATCCCCTCGTTGGTGAGAGAAAACAGTCATGTCATCAAGGTAGATGACAATAATCTTATTGAGCAGCTCTCGGAAGGCCAGGTCCATGGCCCTTTGGAATGTGGCACCAGCATTGGATAAGCCAAACGGCATGCGCTGATAGGCGAACGTCCCCCACTTGGTGGTGAACGCCGTCTTATGCTAGTCCTCATCTTTGACCCAAATCTGGTTGTAGCCGGAAAATCCATCTAAAAGTGAGAATCTTTGGGCTCCAGCAACGATATGTAGAATCCGGTCGATTTGGGGAAGCGGATAGTGGTCCCCGAGGGAAGCCTCGATTCAGGTTTCGAAGTCGACACAGAGACGAATGTCGCCATTCTTTTTCCTCACGGCACCAAATTCGCGACCCAGGATGAATGTTTGATGGGGTAGATGATCTTGGCCTCCAGCATCTTCAAGAGCTCGGCTTTCATCATGGCCTCAATCTTCGGATTCACGGCCCTCTGCTTCTGTCGGAATGGCTTGGCGCCATCCTCTAGCTCAATGGTATGCTGGATGACAGTTCTGTCATACCCCTTCAAATCCTCGTAGCACCAGGCCACGATGTCGGGGAACTCTTGGCATAGTGATCTGATCTGCTCAAGTTCCTCCGACGTGCAGTCTGTTCCGACCTTGATAGTTTTACCAGGTTCAAGTTCCAGGTCAGCATACTGCTTCGGGTCTACTTTGATCCTGTGAGATATTGCTCTGTCATTCTGATCAAAGAGACTCTCCAATGTAATCAGTCCTTTTGGGACATGATTATTCCTTAACTGTATCAACCCCTCATATTGCTCGTCATCAGGGTCTCTACCTTCGATTACACAAACTTCGTTAACCAAGAATGTGACGATCTCCTCGTCACAACTGAACACCTGCCAGTGGGTGTCCTTATCAGGCACAGAAGGCCTGTAAATAGTGCGAACCGGCTTCGGTTTCTGGACAACGTCATCAGCCGGAACGTACCTGGCTCCAACAGACGCCAGAATGTCAGCGTGTTTGTTTTTCTCACGCGATATCGCCTTGACATTCAACGAGTCGAACGACTCCATCAGGTCCCACACCCGGTTGCGGTACGCTCTAAGATAGTGCTGTTTGGAGGCGCACTTGTTCGTAACTTGGTGACACACCAGCTCTGAATCTCCAAAGATCTGCAGGTGTTTGATTCCCAGCCTCTCCGCCTTTCGCAAACCCAAGCACAGGGCTTCGTATTCCGCCGAGTTGTTAGTGCAGCTCCGGGCCAACCTGTAGGTATAGTCCTTCTGGATTCCGGTTGGAGAAACCAGAAGCACCCCTGCACCGGCGCCATTTTTGCATCGCGCGCCGTCAAAGAAAAGCTTCCACAGCTTCTCAGGTGCAGGTCCTACTTCCTTTGCAGCTGACTTGTCAAGCCTCTCGGGCTGTACAATGGAGTAACAGCCCTGCTCTGTCTCAATTACGGCATTGAAGTCCCGCAAAGAGAACTCATCTTCAAGCTGTAGCACTTCGAAGGCTTGCTCGTCAACTCTACTGTCACCAGCTCCTCCTCTGACAACTGGACCATGCAGTCCAACTCTCCTCCGGGTATCCTCTCTACTAGGAAGGTGGAAGGCTTCTCATTGAAAATTTTCAGTCTCCTTCCTTTGAAGGGCACTTCCATGTGTGAGTAGTCTAGAGACAGGTACCCGCCCAACTTCGCAGTGAACTCCCGAGAGAGACACATGCCGAAGTAGGGAGCCAGGTCAACAACCACGACCTCTTGGATGACCACGATGTCGAGAGCCTTGTGCAGCCGGATAGGGATGTCCTTTATGACACCAACTGTCTTGACAGGGGTGCCGTCTAATTGCAGCACGCCTTGGCTGCTCCGTGTGTATTCCATCCCGATCTCATCGCAGACGGCCTTCGGCATCACAGTCGTGGAAGCACCAGAATCCACCATGCAGTTGTGAACTATGTGCCCTTGCATCCGTAAAGACAGATAAAAGGGTGGCGGTCTGTTCTTCCCAGTGGCTGAGACTGTCAAAGGTTGAACCAGGACAGCGGGCTGTATCTGCTTGCCGCTCTTCATGTTCTTCAGTGATTCTTGCAGCAGATCCACCTGGCCTGGGAGCAGAAGAGCATCATACATGCTGATTCTAGCAGGTGTTCTTTTCAACTCGTCTACAATGTTGTAGCCCGAGGTACTAGCTCCTTCTGCTTGTTTTGCCGGCTCATACTTCGTCCGGTACTGCTGGGTAGCCTCAACTCGCTGTCTCTTGGTCAGAGACGGGTACTTCAGCTTCTCCTGGGCTTGTTCTTTGGTTTCAGCTGGAGGCTGAGGTACGGGAGCTTTAGCCGGAGTTGGGGCTTTTGCTATAGGAGGCTTGGCTGGAATAGGGGCAGCCTTTGCCGGAGAAGGCTTGGCTGGAGCTTTATCTTTGGATGCCTTCTCCTGGGCTGTGTAGGGCCACAGCCGTTTGTATGGTGGCAGCCCACCGGGCTGCGGTTTTTCTCTTCTTGCATAAACTTGCAAAGGCTTGGCCGCATCTGCAGCTTTCTTTTCTTCCTTGGCGGGCGGCACTAGATTCTCTTCTGGGAGGGCAAAGTTGGCTTCGCCGTCCAAGATCATGTACAGTTCATCGTCCTCTATGGCGCTGCCGGCCAAGGTCTGGATGTAGTGCTGGTGCAAAGTGCACCTTCCTCCGAATGCGGGTCATTGCACGTAGTGCACCGGTTAACCCGGTCGGAAGGACCGAGCGGGTCTTCTATAGCAAGCATTTCTCGGAGGCGGACGCCTCGCGAGCCGATGCTCCGGGGCTTGTCTTTCGTCAGCGCCGGGGCGCATATGGCCTCCTAGGAGCGAGGTCCATCTGGGCCTGCTTCTTCTTCAGAGCGGTCATGTCATTGGACATGGCATGATATCCCGAGGCCAAAGCCCGCACCTCCTGGAGAATTGTATTCTGAATGCTACTGTCAGGAGGCGGCAACTGTGCCGGTGGAGGCAATGCGGCTAATGGAGGAGGGTTAGAATAAGGTGCGTACTGAGGGGGAGCAGGAAGTGCTGGAAAATGCGGAGCAGGAGGAGGCGGGTGAGGATAATGCAATTGAGGCGGGCCGTAAGGAGTTACGACCGGCGCCGGATTCCACTGGCTGTTGGGGTTGCTGCCCTGATGTGGACGGCGCACCACCAAAAGCAGGAGGATACTAGGATCTAGGGAAGTCGGGATGAATGGGTTCCCGCACCCGGACGGGAGTCCCGCCGATGGAAATAATGTCGCCTTCAGCTTGCCGGGCAGCCTCGTACAACGCAGAAACTCGTCTATTCCGGCAATCTTCAAGACAGAGCATATGTCCGAGTTGAAGGATCTCAGATAGTAGTGAGCAGCCATGCCAGCTGAAGGCCGAAGTTCGCGAGGTACCCGTTTCCAGGATCTCGCAAACCTGATGTTAAAATCAGACACCTCCTCTTGAGGATGTCTCTGGATAGCTTGGAACTGATGCAACAAAGAAGTAGGGTCAGCAGACTCGTTGCATCCTTTCACGAGCCTTCTGGCAAGCTGGGGCCACCCTGTGATGGATCCCTCTGGCGCCGATCTCCACCAATAGAGAAGCTTTCCCCTCAGGGAAAGGGCCAGCAGACGGGTCTTCACACTCTCATCGGTAATGGAATGTAATGCGGCTAGGGCAAGGATGTCCTGGATGTGCTCGTACGCCGTCTTGCCGTAGCCGTCGTATGTAGGGATAGACTTTAAAGCAGCAGGGGGCACAGCTTGCTGTCCGACCAGGGCCAAGGGCCCTGTAGAGTCCACCGCCGGGAAGAGATCATCATCATTTTGCTGCTGGGCAGCCATTTCTTCTTCTTCTCCGCCGTCGGTTGTGTACTCAGTGTCGGTACTTTCCGAGGATGCAGGTGCTTCTTCTTCCTCGGCCTCTTCTATTTCGTACTCAGCTCCGCCGACTTCAGCTTCGGCTTCTTGAATTTCAGCCTCGGCTTCGTCGACACGAGCTTGCGGATCAGCCAGCCTGGGAATTTCGCCTCGAGCGTTGATGTCCAGTTCGTAAAGTCGAGCGGGCTTCTCGGATCCCTTGCTCGCCACCTTCTTGTTTGCATGAAGGTGCCGGGACCGGTCTTTCAGACTCAGAGGATTTGTTCGTGCAGAGTCGCTCAGTGCTCAGATTTGGAACAGCAATGAAGCGAACACCGGTGCTTCAATTCTGTTGGGGGTGAGAAACTTCCTTGTCTCACCAAGTGCTCAGAAACCACTGTCAGCGCCAGGTGGAGACTGATCAGAAAATCTCTCTTCAAATGTGGGACCCTGGTCCCACCGGCGTGCGCAGAAACCGTTGGTTACGAATCTGCCATGAGGAAAGGATTTTGGGTTAATGCGCCCAAATTCGCCCACCAGCATGAAAGGCCGGAAGGAAGAGATGCCTTCCGTGCCAATCTCCGGAGAAGGCCGGCTCCTTTTGGGGGGTTTTTATGTTTAAGCTAAGAGTGCAGGAAAGAGATAAATGAACAGAAAGAATTTACAAATATACTTGGAGTTTGGTGGGGGGAACTAACAGTACGGCAACCAACAATCACCAATACTTACTGCATCATAAATACAAAGCATGACTGAGAACCGCAAAATCTAAGTGTACTTTCCGTACTAAGCAATATACGCACAGCCTACAATGGTCCCCTAGCAAACATTCTCCCTACAAGGAGAACTAACAAAGACGGCAATGCATCAATCACCACTACGTACGGAAACTCAAAACAGAAAGTAACTAAGAGATGTCAGAACCAGGTATATGTGTCATGCAGAGAATTTAACCGCACAACCTACAATGGTCCCCTAGCAAACATTCTCCCTACAAGGAGAACTAACAAAGACGACAACGCATCAATCACCACTACGGACAACAACGTAACACACAACTGATGGAACTGCTACCACATCTAGTCTATGAAGTTCAAAAGTGCTTGACCACCAAATGCTAAAATAAATTAACAAGCCATGGCACAAACAATGCTAAAGGCGCCTGATCACCAAATGCTGAAACGAATCAACGAGCCGTGACACAGGGAAGCGTAAAGCATAAAGCATAAAGAAATAAAAGCAGCAGAATAGAACCAGGCATACAAATTATATTTATAAGCAGAAGCACGGTTACAATGGTTCCCTAACAGACATTCCCCTTCCACCCTTTACAATGAAATCATGGTGGGTTTTTATAGCCCGAGTCCCTCCCGTTACATTAATGGGCACAAAGTCCCAACCAAACATTAGCTGACAAAAGCGGCGAAGGAGCTGCAAATGCTAACCTTTGTCGGACCGGACTGTACCCGCAAGCATGGTCTTCCCGGAAGCCGGACAGCTACGTGGCGGTGTGTTGGGCGGAACTTCTTCTCGAGCAGGAATGCGGGTAGCCGGAGCAGTAGAACCTCCAATCGGCTTTAAATGAGGTCACTCGCATAGGCAGTGCAGCCCATGCTCGTCCTTTTGCTCGGCACGTCTTGGCTCAAATCCCGAAGCTGGACACTTGTCAGATGATGGATGATGTTGTTTGACACGTGTCTGCCTTGAAAGGCAGTTTATCCAACTTCGCCTGGGATCAGAGCGTCTCGGGTTGCGCAGGCAGAGAACAGCGCAGTCGGGAAGGCCTTCATGCCTTGGGTGTATTTCTGAGTTTGTTTCCCTACTGCGCACCTGTCAAGGGCGCACTCCGACTTCGCTGCGAAGTCGGACTGCGCACAGGTGAAAACTGGTATCTGCCGCCGTACGGACTTTGCCCCAGCACTTATCATTCTTCGTCGCACCGCCACTGCCAGTTACAAGGTGCGCCGAGAAGAGGGGCGAATTCGGACTTCGCACCAAAACTGGGCGAAGTGCGGACTTCGCACCAAAACTGGGCGAAGTGCGAACTTCGCACCAACACTTAGCCATTTTTCAGGTAACTGCTGTCAAGTTTAAAATTCAACTGAGGGGCTCCAAGAAAGGGGGGAAGAAAGAGAATGTAGGAAAGAAAGAGAAAGGGAGAGAAGAAGAAAGGAAAATAGAGGAAGAGGGAAAAAGAAGAGCAGCACTGTTACAAAATTGAAAACATTGCACCCCGTGCAAAATGTGGCAACAGGACCTAGAATGATTCAGGTGAACTTGGGAGAAGATGGCGAGGAAAAGATGATCAAGTGTGGAGACGACTGGGATCTAGTGTTGAAAGCGGCAGCATATAAAATCTTTCTTGAATATAAGGATGTCTTCACTTGGACATACAAGGACCTACTCTGTGTACACAAGATTCCCTTGATTGAAGGCGCACAACCAGTGAGGAGGCGACCATACAGGATGAATCCCAAGTATGCAGCCCTGGTGAATGCTGAAATTGAGAAGATGCTAGATGTAGGCATCATCTTCAAGGTTACGACAAGCGAATGGGTGTCATCGATTGTGATCACCTTGAAGAGGGAGGCAAACAAAATTCGGATTTGTGTGGACTTCCACAGCCTCAATGCCCTAACCATAAAGGATCCCTTCTCGATCCGTTTCACAGACTCCATCCTGGAAGAAGTAGCGGGCCATGAGATCTATTCATTCTTGGATGGATTCTCAGGATACAACTAGATCAAAATTGAGGAGGAAGATAAGCTGAAGACCACCTTTGTAGTAGAAAACGGGATATATGCTTATAACCGCATGTCGTTTGGATTGTGCAATGCACCGACTACTTTTCAGCGAATCATCTTATACATCTTTGATAAGATGTCCACAGGCAATTTCAAAGCTTTCCTAGATGATTGGTCGTTGTATGGCAGGACACAAGAACATTTGAAGGCGTTGGATGAATGCATGAGCTTGTGTAGGAAAGCTCGGATATCCCTGAACCCAGGCAAATGTGTCTTGATGGTACCATATGGGAAGTTGTTGGGGCATATCGTATGCCAAGAAGGTTTGAAGCCCGATCCAGATAAGATACGAGTCATACTACTGATGTAGGAACCACATGACATGAGTTCAGTAAAAACCTTCTTGGGAACAGTAGGATACTACAGAAGGTTCATTCGGAACAACGTACAAACTTCTCACCCATTAGACGCTCTTACGCTCAAGGGTGTTTCTTTTCACTGGGCAGAGGAGCACCAAGAAGCTTTTGAGGGCTTAAAAGCACATTTGGTGAAGGCGCCTATCCTAATTTATCCAGACTGGGAGAAGGAGTTCCATGTGCATGTAGATGCCTCAAATTTTGCCATTGGCTGTGCATTGGCTTAGGAAGGCCAATTTGGGTTGGATCAACCCATATATTTTGCAAGTCGGCTATTGTCTCGAGCCGAGAAGAACTACAGTACAATAGAGCGCGAAGCACTAGGGATGGTGTACGCAGTACAAAAGTACCAACACCTTTTATTGGCTAACCCTTTTGCTTTCTATGTAGATCATCAGGCTCTGCTGTATCTGATTAACAAACCAACAATCTATGGACGAGTGAGACGATGGCTCATCACCGTGCAGGAGTTCGTGTTTTGAGTGGTAGTAAGACCTGGGAAGAAGGACGTAATAGTGGACCAATTGTCGAGGATTCGCTCAGGGGAACCTGCAGGAGGAACACCGGATGAATTCCCTGACGCACAGTTATTCATGATAAGTGTGATACTAGTATGGTATAAACATATAGGGGAACACCTGTTGACAAGAGAGCTGCCAAAGGAGATGACAGCTGAACAAAGAAAGGTGATTACGAAATCAGCACCCTTTACCTTGATTGCAGGATTGCTATACAAGATGGGGGAGGACCACATTCCAAGACGATGTGTGATGGAAGATGAAGTGCAGCAGACGTTGAAGGAGGCACACGAAGGACCAGCTGGACGACATATGGGACTTGACGCAACAACTAGGAAAGTGTTGTTGGCGGGCCTATGGTGGCCTACCCTTTATCATGATACCAAGAACTTTGTTAAGGCATGTGATACGTGTCAAAGGACAAGGAAGTCGTTTAAATGGGACTTCATGCCACTTCATCCATCGCAACCTCAAGAACTCTTTGAGAGATGCGGGTTGGATTTTGTGGGCCCATTGAGAACAAGTCACAAGAGGAAGTGCAGGTACATTATAGTTGCAATGGAGTATCTAGCGAAATGGGTCGAAGCGAGAGCCTTACTAGATAATTCTGCAAGAAGTACGACTCGCTTTTTGTATGAGCAGGTTATCACACGGTTCGGCATACCTCTTCAATTGACAAGTGACAAGGGAGGCCATTTTGTTAATGAAATCATCCAAAATTTGACAAAGGAATTCAGGATCTTCCATTCCTTGTCAAGTCCGTATTATCCCAGAGCAAATGGGTAGGCGGAGGCGACAAATAAGGTCCTGGTTTCCATCATGTATAAAACATGTGCAGTTGAAGGAGCTGACTGGGAGGAGCGCTTACCAGCGGTTCTGTGGGCATACAAAACCACCTTCAAACCAACCACGAACCACATACCTTTCAATTGATGTATGGACAAGAGGCAGTAGTTCCAGTGGGATTTTTGGTACCAAGTTTAAGGGTAGCCGTCGAAACCCACTTGAATGAAGAAGACTGCATGGAAGAGAGAATCGCCGCATTGGTACAGTTAGGTGAGAAAATGGTGATGGCACAGTGGGCAACAGAGATTGCTCAACAACGACGAAAGTATTGGCATGACAAACATATCCGAAAGGCGAATTTGAAGGTTGGCGGATTAGTGCTCAAGTACAACAGAAAAAGAGAGATCAAGCCAGGGAAGTTGAAGACCCTATGGCTTGGACCCTTCCAAGTGGAAGAGGTATTGGATAACGGGGCTGTTCGATTGAGGAAGTTGGATGGAACAATCTGCCCCAATGTGGTTATGGTTCTAAGTTGAAGGTTTATAAGGCACAGGCACAGATAAACATAACCAACTTAGAGACCTCGAAGGACACTTCTGGTAACGCAACTGAAGAAGTACAACCAGGTTTATGATCCTACGAACACGATGGGCCAAGTAACATTGTTCGAGAGGATGAGCCAACTAACCTGGAATGGCTATTTGGAACTGAAGAACCAGTAATCGAGTAGAGGGAGTTGGAACCTCGAGAGGGAGAACAGAGACGATTACAAGTCCACGTTCGATTTCCGAATAGCGAAGCAAAGGAGCGACTCCAAACCCTCACGGATGTCGCTTTGTAGGAACAGGTGCCAAAAGTAGAAGATGACGAAGGGCAAGGAGCTCGAATTCTGCAACAAATGGCTTTGGAAACACAAAGATTGCAGGAGTATGAAACCCTAAGGCAGTATAATGCACGATTAAGGGAACAAGTCATTCAGGAGTTGGATGGAACCATGCAGCGAATGAACCAGCGACAGGAAGCACGTAGGGCAGAATGGGCGGAAAGAGACCAAGAAGACTTAAGAGGAAGTGCAGAAGGTAATGAACAAGCCTCTTCAGAAGGTAGCCTATTCTCTATAACCAGTAATTCGCCAGCTACAAACCATCCTCGGAGGCAGCAAAATCATAGACTAGAGATGCAACTAGAAGGGCAAAGAGAGGATACAGGAAATAATGCGGAAGGGCACGCCACCTTATCCTCTAATTCCGATAGTTCATCTACAACCACATTGAGAATCCTCCTGAATACCCAGAACTGCTTCACCATTAATCCGACGTCCTCAAAGATTCCAAAGATCAACAGAACAGGATGAGACGAGGGAACTGCGTAAGAACTTGGTTACCAATAGTGAATATCAGATGAGCCGAGAATAGGCAACCGAGATTTTGTGGCGGGATGTCAGAGAGGTACTCAAACAACCAAGGTACGGAGGATGGCTAGAAGATTCAAGCGAGGATGAAAATCAACCTCGAGACCTTGATATCCCCTACGCCAGTCCCAACCCAGACCGTAGGAGACAAAGGGATGAACTTCGAAGTCGACAAGCAGGGGTTAGATTCCTCGAGACAATGTAGGTGATTGAAGATGAAGAATCTCTAAGCCCACAAGATGAGGACAACAAAAGGCTGGATATCCCGTTGAATAATGAAGGCACAATACTTGGAATATCAGTACCACGTAGGTGGAGAACGCCATATTAAGAATCCATGCAACGTCCGACTGAGCGTCAGACAGTGGCGAGGTATCGGTTGGCAGCAATGGACTTACGATGACATAGAAGAGAAGTAAGACGATTGCAGAAAAGGGTTCAAGAAACCTCAGATTGGCCAATGAACACTGCAAGAGAAGGAAATGACTCAAGCATGGATTCGGCTTTCTTAGATTTGTACCAAGAGGCCCTAGCTCAGTGTGCACCACAAAGACGCTTTGAAGAAGCAAGGTGGCGACGACGGTTGATAAGGGCAAATAGGAGATTAAGAATCCTACACCAATTGACACCTGGCAATCAGGCACATGCAAAACCAAGCTCACGAGCAGAACTGATAGACCAAGCCCGAAATAGAGGTGACTTGGGCAATCCAAGGAGTTCGTTAGGACTTTTGGGTAACTCAAGCTTACCTGACCAAGGGGGGAGCATGGTTGGCCTCCATCCCAGTAGCCCGAGAGGAAGAAATTCCCCTCCTGCTACCCGTAGGTCGACTAGTCCGCGGATTGGGCCGCAAGGACCATCTGTGGACATAGTCCAAGTCAACCCATCACTACGTGTTCCTAAGGATAGACCCTTGGGCCTGCCTCAACGAGCTCATAGGAACCGAAGATGTCGTCAAGAACGACAGAGGGATTGACTGAATCTTTCGCAGTTGGGAGTACATCAGCCCCACATTAGGGAGATTCGATCGGCAAGGGGAAGAGGACGAGTTGCACAGGCTCGGGGAAGACATGGGTCCCGAAGTAGGGATCTCGATCAAAACCAGATAGATCAAGGATGGGCAGTTTTCCGCCAACAAATTGATAGACTTCGAGGCAAAGGACAGGGGACAGGAAGGATCTATGAAACATTGGACAAAGGGGAAATTATCATCCCAGTGATAGGACGACTAATCGTCAGGAGCAAGAAGGGACTGTGCTCCACTATCTGGACGACTGCATAATAAACCAACCGGATGACGAAAGAACCGAGCGAGTTCGTTTTGAAACCCACCCATTGGAACGATGAGTCAACACGTCTAGGAACTGGCAAAACCCGTTTGAATGATGCAGTTACACGTTTAGACGATGAAGGGATCCGTCTGACAGATGTCTGGTTGGAAAAAACCCATTTGGTAGCTGATATAACCCGTTTGGAAGGACAAGAAGTCAAAAAAAATGGACGTTAAGTTGAAAATTACCAGACGATTGGATAGGGGACACGTCATCAGCTAGAAGAAGATGACCGGCCATATGGAAACCCCCCGTAGTCATGGCAACCGCCGAAATTGCAACCAGGCTGAAGCACAGGCGAACGTTGATGAATTTAGCAGTTTCGGGACTGGTAGTCAGCGCCAACAAGATAACATGTCGGATACAGTGGAAGTACACATTGGCATTGCTGTGCGCTTCACCCGACGACGTTAAAATAAAAAGTGCAGTTTTGAAAAATAATAAAACAAAAATAAAAAGAAAAAGACAAAAACAAGGAAAAAGACAAAACAACAAAAAGACAAAATTAGAATAAAGACACTAGACGTCTTGTGCATGCAAAAACTGGGCGAGGTGGTGCACATGCAAATGATGAAGTGCTAGGTGGCGGTTAGACGAGTAGTTATAGGGGCGGTAGCTTGCCTATAAATTGAACGCACTTGGGTAGGCTTGTTCACTTGATTTTGAAGCAATTGTAGGTGCAGAGCAGATTTGGAGCCTAGAGGGATTGTCGGCGCATCAAGTATTTTTTCAGGATGAAGCTAGACGCCACATCAACTGGCAGATCGTGTGCTTTGTGATATTTTTGTTTTTTTGTGCAAGTACAGGCAGTTCGCTTTCCCAATTCGCAGGCAAACGTCACAACGCGAAAATAAAACAACGCGTATTGCTTGGCTGCAATGCGTCCAGATATGCCCTAAGATGTCCAGAAGCACCATTGGTTGAAACACACCTAGGGCATCCGTTTACGCATACACCCGTCCAAGCCACAGAACGAGAATATGTCTAGCAAGGAAAGTAGGCGTCTGAAGAGAAGACATCTAGTTGGAAACTGAGGGGTTTGAGGAGGAGACGTCTAGTCGGAAGATTTAGATCTCTAGGGAGGAGATGTCTAGCCGGAAGACTTAGATGTCTGGTAGGCTAGACGTCTGGTAGGATAGATGTTTGGTGGAATTTCGACTTTCTGGTAGGATAGACGTCTGGTGGAATTTCGACGTTTGGTAGGATAGACGTCTGGCGAAACTTAGACGTCTGAAGGGGATAGACGTCTGAGGGGCAGAACACGTCAAGAAGGAAGACGTTTGATAGAACCATGAGTCGCGAGAAACCAGGACAAGTTCCAACCCGATTCGAAGCGGTACCTGAATCAATTGCTGCTAAGCGACTTTGTCATCATCAGGAGCGTGGAGATATGATGCACAGACAGGTGCCAAGCCTAGACAAGGGGCAGACTCGAGGTAAATGTGAGGTTGTGCAAGCAGAAGTATCCACTCGGAAAACCAGAGAAGTCCAACAAAGCAATAAGAATCAGGTCTCGATTGATGAGATCACCTAGATTTGCCCAACGGGAGAATTTTGCCGGCAATGGTGGGCAGAGACACTAGCCAAAGACCCAGTGAAGATGAAGATCAAAGACGTAGGAGTTAATTTTATTTTGCAGGTCCAAAGTTTTGAGAAAGACTTTTTCAAGGAATACCTGGTGCAGATGTTGCAAACTTATGACGCATTGCGTAATACCAGTACAATACGCGTGGGTGATCGGAACTTGGTGATTGAGTTTTCTCCTGAAGCATTCCAGCGTACATTCGGACTTCCAAAGAAAGGCAAACCAGTGGTGAATGAGCAGGTCAATCCAAAGAAAACTCCATAGTTGATTCTGGGTATCACTATTCTGACTGAGGAGGAGGTTGATGCCATGTTAGCAACTCACGGTAATCGGGGAGTTAAACAACCGCAACTGAAGAATAAGGGTTTAGAGTGCATTATGAACGTCTTGATGGCCAGATTGTCAGGCGAACAACGAAGCTCAAATCTTCCCATTTGGCTGATTCCTTACTTGAAGGGGATTGAACAGGGAGTGGCATATGATTGGGCAACTCACTTGGCACTTCGCATTCAGAATTTTCTGATGCGAACCACCAAGAATTTTTCAATGGCATTCCACGCCATTGGATTACTTTTGGATGCAACTTACAGTGTAGGAGTGCAGATTCCAGATTTTGACCCACCTCAGCAATTACCGGACTTGGCCCCGACCATCTTGCGGTGGAAGGATGCCAAACCACAGGTGAAGAAGCAGACACCGGTAAAGAAGCCACGGGTGAAGCAGATCTCCCATAAGCCATCTCGTAAGGAGGGGCTAGTGACCGATTCAGAAGGGGAGGATACGACACCACCATTGTTTGAGGCGAAAGGGCAAATAAAACAAGTTGTTGCATCCCCACCAGAAGTGCTTAAGCCGACGAAGAAGAGATGACGATTTGGTTTACCACCCCCATCACTATCTCCAGATTCGGTGCAAGGTATCATGGTGGAGAAGATTGCTCGCAGTTGCGAGATAGATTGAAGCCTTGAAAAATAGACGAATGTGCATCGAGAAGAGGTTGATTTTGAAATCCCCTCAGTTCTGTAGCATGTCCCAGCTAGAACCAGTACTGCTGAGTAGGTTGGGTCTAAGGAATATTTGGTAGAAGCTCACTTTTGGGCTCGTGCGACTTCACCAGAAGCACCTCCCGAATCCTCGTTTGTAGCTACTTCCTTCACTGCCTCCCTGCAGGCTGTTTCCTTTGAGGATATTCTTGCAGCAGATGCAGCCCGAACAACAGGAATAGTGGTACCCATAGATACTCTAGCTGAATCCATAGTCGTGAGGGTAGAGGAGGGTCTACCACCCCCGAATGTTGGGAATCCAACACCTGGGACAGAGCAACATCCCATAACAGTAGACAACGAGGTCTTGATGGAATATGAGACTAATATGGAGAAGGGAGAGAAGCCTCCACAAATGGACGAATCTCAACAGTACATTGGGACAGAAATAGGTAGCAACCACGAGCAACCACCTGAGGAGTAGCCAATGTTGAATTACGCAACGAACAGGAAATATATTATTCAGAGTGCTTTAAATAAAATTTACAACTCCGGGAATAGCACACCGGATGAAACAGAGAAACAGAACTCTGTTACGTAGTTGTAACAGTAGCCTAATAATGCAATACAGACAAATAATATTAGTACGCTAACATCCCCCTTTATTACATTATTTGGGTAATGTAATAACTAATAGCTATACTAACATCCCCTTACATTATTTTGCAATACAAAGTGAGCTGCGAAACAATTCAAATTTGACACGTCCAAGTGCCTTAGTGAAAATGTCCGCAACTTGAGCATCGGTGGGAATGTGCTGAAGCTGAATTCGGTGCTTTGGAACTTCATCTCGAATGAAATGACATTGTGTGTCAATGTGCTTTGTTCTTTCATGATGGACTCGGATTCTTGACGAGGTTCGTAACACCCCGATTGTCGCAAAACAAGTGTATTGGAGATTTTGATGGATGGCCCATACTTGTCGGAATGCGACGTAACCATATCACTTCGCACACAGCTTCACGTGCGGCGCGATATTCTCGCCTCTCGTTGATGAAATAGCAACCACCGTTGCTTCTTGCCGTGCCAAGAGACAGGACCGGATCCCAGATGAAAAATGTATCCGAAAGTTGACTTGCGATCATCAAATGATCCGGCATAGTCGGAGTCCGTGTATCCTTGCAAGAAGAATTTGTTGTTCCTCTTGTATTCTAGGCCATATTCCATAGTACCACGGACATAGTGAAGAACACGTTTTGCTGCTTTCCAATGAGTGGTCTTAGGCTCCCGCATGAACCTCGAAAGATAGTTGACAAAGAAATAGGAGATCTCGCCTAGTATTGGTCAGATATATGTGACTCCTAATCAACTAGTGATAGAGAGTACCATCTACCCGAGGTGAGTCATCATATCGCGATAACTCGAAGTCCATTCTCCATCGGAGTTGCCATTGGCTTGCAATCAATCATGCGATATTTTTCCAAAGAATGTCTTGGCATATTTTTTCTCGAGACACTTTGATGGAGTGCTCCTTCCGGCTGAATTCCGGACCAAGACAAGAATGGAGAAGTCCGAGATCCGTCATCTCAAAAGATTTGCACAAGTTTCTTTTGACAAGAGAGATCATAGTTTCCGAACTCCCCGTAATGAGCAGATCATCCACATAGAGTACAAGCAACACTATCTCGTAACCCTGTTTCTTGAAATAGAGGTTTGCATCCGACGGACATCTCTTAAATCCATGCCGCATAAGGTGATTGTCCATTTTTATATACCAAGCTCGAGGAGCTTGTTTCGGACCATACAAGGATTTGACCAATTTGCAAACTTTCTCGCTCTTGGCCTTCCACTTCAAATCCTTCAGCCGAGTCATATAGACTTCTTCTTGGAGATCACCATTTAGAAAGGCACTTTTGACATCCATCCGGTGAACTTTCCACCCATATTGTGCCGCCATAGCACACATAACCCGAATTGTGGTCATCCGAGCAAGTAGGTGCAAAAGTTTCCTCGTAGTCAATGCCTTCCTTTTGAGCATAGCCCTTTGCAACAAGACGGGCCTTATGCTTATCAATTGTTCCATCTCCCTTGTACTTGACTTTATATACCCATTTGCAGCCAATGGGTTTCTTTCCATGCGGCAGATCAACAAGCTTCCAAGTTTTATTCTTCATCAAAGACTCATACTCTGTATCCATAGCGGCCTTCCACTGAGGCTCACCAAGAGCATCTTGCACTGATGCAGGTTCAAGACTATCTATGGTAGACATGAATGCCCCGTCATCATCAATATCCATATCCTCTACTTCGTACTTGGAGTCACGTAAAGTTCCTCAAAAGATTGACAAAGATCATCAACCTCACCGGTTTCTTTGGCTTCTCTTTCCTTTTGAGCCATACTCCGTGTACGAGGTCTATCCAAATTCAAATTGGGAGGAGTGGATAAATTTGCATCTCCGATTGTATTTGTACACCATTTAGGATTCTTCTTCGATGGAGGTGAAGAAGATGTAGAAGGACCTCCTGTCTGTGTTGACGAAGGAATCTTCTCTTCCTTAGTTTCCACAATATCTTGGTGTACTTTAGATGTGCTCTGTGATGTGAAAGCTTCATCAAAGACAACATCTCTCGCTGATATGAATTTTCTTGGTCAAAGGATCTATCAACCGATATCCTTTAGAGTGCTCGTCATAACCAAGAAAAATACATCTCAATGTTTTCTCATCTAGCTTCTTCCTTTTCTCTTTCGGTATGTGCATGAAAGCGTGACATCCGAAAATACGTAGATGAGATATGGAGGGTTTTCGACCACTCCATGCTTCCTGTGGAGTCATTCCTTTTAGGGCCTTTGTGGGTGCCCTATTCAACAGATACACCGCAGTGGTGACAGCTTCTGCCCAATATTGTTGCCCAAGAGTAGCTCCTCGTGGAGCATACAACGAACCATTTCCATGATAGAACGGTTCCTTCTCTCAAGCAACTCCATTTTGTCGAGGAGTATAGGCAGCTTGTTAACCGTCTCTTGATCCCATGCTTATCTAGGAATGCAGAAAATTCATTAGAGGTAAACTCTCCCCTCGATCTCGAGCGGAGGGTTTTAATAGAAGCTCCCGACTCCTTCTCAACGGATTTCTTGAACTCCTGGAAGAATGCGAAAGCTTCAGATTTCAGTTGGAGAAAGAAAACCCACATCTTTCGTGAGTAGTCATCTATGAATAACTGAAAGTACCTCTTCCCTCCACAACTGTTGGGTGTGAAAGGACCGCACAGATCGGTATGAATTAACTCCAGAGGTTTTCGTGCTCTTGTAGAGCTCTTCTCAAATGGTACTCTATGTCGCTTTCCCGCTGCGCCAGAGCACACCGGCAATGTGGCGTAAAGGGAAGGAAGACCCTTTACCATCTCATACTTGCCGAGCTCAAGTAAGTAGCCGTAACTAAGATGCCCATATCTCTTGTGCCATAGGGAAGTTGCCTCCTTGGTAGAGACAACCATGGCAACATGTGGAGTAGAGATAGCATCTAGTGCAAATAAGCCGTGCTTATATGAAGTCGTTGTAACTGCTTACCCTTCCTGGTAATGGTACAACACTTCTTTCCATTCTCAACACGAAAGTTGACAACCATATTTCTGTCCAGGATTTGTGTCACTGACAACAAATTGTTGGCCAATCCCGGAACATAGAGGACTTTGTCAATCTGACACTTGCCATCGTGAAGAGTGACTGAAACTGTACCCTCTCCCTGAACCCCGTAGGTTTTATCATCAGCAATGGTGACAGGTTTGCCCTCCTTGGCCACAAATGATTCAAACCACGATCTGTCGCCAGTCATATGTTTGCTAGCTCCATAATCGACATACCAAACAGGATCCCTCTGTGTGGAATCTGTGGTAGTCATGAGCACCTTGTGTGCCCATTCGAATCCGAGTCGATTCTTCAACAACAACATTCACCCGGGGTTGCTTGTTTTTATTTTGTGGTTTGTTTTGGCCTTTCTCCTTGTTCTTATGCCAACACCCGTTGGTGTCATGGTTGTCTTTCTCACGGATCTTGCACCACCTCTTCTTCTCTTGAGGTTGTTTGCCTTTTCCTTTCGTATCCCGTTGAGAATTTCCTCCTTTCCGAAAGTTGCCTCCTTTTTGCCCATTACCTTTCTTCCTAGAACCCCGCCTCGTTGGTGTATAGGGCCGTATTGGAAGAATCATCCTTGTGAAGTTGGCGTGCCTCCCGTTGTTGAAGCAGATTGACCAACTCGATGTAGGTAATTTGTCGTTGAGACACCCGGATGGAGGTGATCAACATATCAAATGAAGAAGGTAAAGCTCTCATCACAAGTGAAATGAGAAGCTTTTCGTCCACGGTATCTCCCAAAGAACTCAATTTCTCTTTCAACTCGGACACTCGCACGTAAAGAGTTCAACCGTTTCACCCTGCCTCAAACTCAGAGTTATGAAGTTGTTGTTGAAGATGAAGAATGGTGGATTCATTCTTCCCCTCATAGATGGTTCTAAGGGCATCCCATGCCTCTTTACCACTTGCTTTGTCGCTATATGAGGTTGCACTTCATCCGAAACAAGCAAACAAAATGAGCACCTTTGCTCGACCGTCTTTCTTGTCAAAAGCTATCCGATCCGTCGAAGGACCCGTGGATCCCGCCGTTGGTGAAGGCCTAGTTGCTACTCCAAGTAACAATATCCCACAAATCTTCCATTTGGAGAATAGCCTTCATCTTATGTTTCCATGGTGTATAATTTGGACCTTTCAATAACCGATGCGGATCAGCTCATCAACTTTGCAACAACGGCCATAGTGAAGGTTCCTTATATCACCAATTGGTCCCCCTTTCGATATACCTTTTGCTAGGCCAATATACCGTACAAAATACCCGCCCTTACGTGAGGGAAACTATAGGTATTTAGAAAGATCAACAAAAATCACCCGCCCTTACGTGAGGGAGACTATAGGTGAGTTTTAGAGATCATACGATACGTGGAACATAAGCGGTACCGAAAGGGAATCGCCTTGTTGATGGCACCTACCATAGAAGATTCTTCTCATGCGTGGGGCGTAACTTCCCCTAAACACTATGAAGAATACTTCGTCAAGATTTACGCCTAAACACAAGTGCGATAAAGGGTAGTGGATGGAGTAAAAAAATGCAAAAATGGCGTACTTATTCCTCCCCGACGATTTATAGAGAACAAGCTCATACGTCGTTGTAGCAGCTATATTAGGCGGCGGATACAAGAGCCAAATCACGACAGACTTTACCCGTAAGTGCTGGCCGTAGGTATCACAAATACCGAACGCTGAAGTGCAATAAAATTGCACGGATGGGTTTTATATTCCGGGGACTTAGGGAGTGTTTTGATTTTAAGTTTTTAATGTTATAGTGCAAAAATGAAATATGCAACATACAACAAAAAAAATGCCCACAAGAATAACCCACAAGGTGTCGGTCACAAATCGAAAATGCACCTTTTACAATTTGCCAAATTGCTATTTTTCAAAAAATTACTCACTATCCCCCTTTGATTTTTTGAAAAAATATCCCCCCTTAAAAATCTCTTTAACAAAGCATTTTAATAATTATTATATATTTAAAATTAAAATAAATAATTTTAATTTATATAGTTTTAAAACTTTAAGAAAAATAAATTAAAATTAAATTTTAATTTATAAAGTTTAAAAACTATATTAAAAAAAATTAAAATTAAAAATTTTAATTAAAAAATAATAATTAAAAAAACACTTTGAAAAAAAAATTATACCTTTGGGGGAAGTCGGCGGGATTTGAACCCCCGACCTGCAGGCTCCCTGAGCCTTACCGCACGGCTCACGACCACGTGAGCTAGCGGGCTGATCCGGAAGGATCAATGAAGCCCCTCCTTTTTCAACGCCCCGATGCTCCTCCTCCTCGGCCTCGCGCGCTGCTTCTCTGCGGCTCCCGCCCCTCTGCGTTTTTTTTTCTTAAAAAAAAACTTCGGCTCCCTGCGTTTTTTTTTTTTTTCTTAAAAAAAAACTTCGCCCGTCTCCGTCTAAAAAAAAACTTCGCCCGTCTCCGTCTCCGTCTCGGCGCCTTCAACCGGATCTAGTTTTTTTTTTTTTTTTTTTTTAAACGGGGGGGGAGCGCGTTTCGCGCTTGGGGGGGGGGGGCTGCTCACTTATCGCAGCCCGTCGCGGCTCCGTCGCACGGGCTGTGACAGTCCGTCGCGATCGTGCTCGCGTCGCATCGGTTGCGATCGTGTCCGTCGCGGCTGTGTCGCGCGGGCTGTGTCTGCACAGTCCGTCGCGACTGCGCGTCAGCGCTGGTGGCGCCCGCTGCGTCGGACGTCAAGGACGTTCGCGCGCTGCGGCTAGCGCGGGCGCTGCTGCATCCTGGGGTCGCTCGGCTGCCTGCGCTGCGTCCAAAGCAGGGACGCAGCTCCTGCGAATATTTAAAAAAAAAAAAAAAAAAAAAAAAAAACTCACGCGATTGCGTGGATTTTAAAAAAAAATCACGCGTTAACGTGATTAAAAAAATCTCGTCGCAGCAACCAGTAACCTTCAGAAAAAAAACAGCAATCTGCTCCCACCACAGCAACCGCCTCCAGCCTTTTTCTCCTCACGCTTTCACTGCAAAAAAAATCCCGTAGCAGTCTGGCTCTGATGCCATGTTGAATTACGCAACGAACAGGAAATATATTATTCAGAGTACTTTAAATAAAAGTTACAACTCCGGGAATAGCACACCGGATGAAACAGAGAAACAGAACTCTGTTACGTAGTTGTAACAGTAGCCTAATAATGCAATACGTACAAATAATATTAGTACGCTAACAGCCAAGGCTTACAGAGGGCAAGGCAGCCAAGAAGCCCATCGACCTTTCAGAGAAAGGGAAACAGTTGATGTACGAGGAGGAAGAACCAGCCAAAGATATGTAGGCCGAACGTTTCATACTGGAAATGCCAAATTTTGTTAATCCACCAAAACGGGGAGCCTGTGTAGATCAGCAGGTAGTCGACTATTCTACTATGTTGACCCGAGCAATGGAAAATATTTGGCTAAATTGACCTGAGCAATGGAAAATATTTGGCTACAGTTTGATGCAACATGTGTTGGTCGATGGAAGAAATGGTATTTGATGGCCGAGGAGGAGTTGAACAAAGTGGTGAAATGGTCCACAGAAGGATCTTGGCATGCTAACATTTCAACCATTTATCAAGAACAGCCTTGGTCCTTGCCTACAACACATCTAACGACCATGGAGGGAGTCGAGCAACTGCCTAATAAGACTCCTACTCTATACCTTGAACCAGCACAGGTATACGTTCTAGGCCATGGCAACACTTCTTCCCCACATCATACAAAAACAGGCCTACAGGTGGAACTGGAACCTGAATTGCAGCCTATGTTTAGTCAGCTTAACTTCATAGCCCACTTGTTGTGTTGGCTAGCAGCGGGAATTCAGCACTTGAATCAGACAAGGCAGCAATTGGATATGGATTTGCAAGCCACCAAGCAAGAAGTACAAGAGAAAGAGCAAAAGCTGGTTGAAGGAGTTTCTCGATTAAATGAATCCCTGTCCAATATCTGTGAAAAGCAACAAGAATTGCATAATATTGGTGCTCAGCTTATTGCTAGGGAGCAGGTTACTGTTGACTTAGAAGCTGAAGTAGCCCAACACAAACATGCTAAGGAGTTGCTGGTTAAGCAGGTTTCAGACCTAGCTGCCCAAAAGAGTCAACAAGAAATAGCTTGGCAGAAGGAGATGACACAACGCGAAGAGGCTTGGCAGAAGGAGTGGGAAGCATTGTGAACGTAATTGCTTCAAGCACAATAGCGCGAGGCCGCTCTTAAAACTGAATTGGCATAGAAGGCTTCATATTCCTTCTTAGTGCCTGAACAATGGATGAAGGAGCTTTTCTTACAACGGGAGGCTGAACTATTATCTAGAATTCAGGACACGGAACATTGTGCTAATACTTTGGGAGTAGAATGGGCCAAGTATTACAACTATTTCAAGCGAGTTCGGGATGAACGCAAAGCTTTTCAGGCACAAATATAGGAATTGGAGGAGGCACTTAAGCTGCAGTTCCCAAAGATGCTAAGCGGAGAAAGTCGTTGAGGACATCGACTTCTTCGAAGGGGAGGATAGATGTAGACAACAGTTCAATGAAGAAATAACATACCGAACTGTTTGACAAAATGTCCATGGAAGAACTACAAATTTGAATATGTACATCAATTTTGATAATGTTTTGAGTTATTTGATGTAATGTTTTGCAATTATAATCAGCCGATCTAATGAATACGGATTGATTAGTTTAACTGCACAAAAGGACAAACGTAGCCGTCATTTATGTTAGACGTCCTGATTTGTTAGACGTTTGGATTAGTTAGATGTCTAATTAGTTAGACGTCTAGACTGGCTTAGTTAGACGTCTAAGATAGTTGTTACGCCTGAAATTGAATTGTTAAGCATAGGGCGGTTGGGATGGTTGAGTTAGGTTGGTTGCAGTAACCACCTGGACTTGCCATTAAAATACCCCCCTATTTCATTTTGTAATCAATCCATACTTGTCCATAAATGCAGATCTGTTGTGCAGCAAGAACTATTTTGGAATGCAGATCTGTTGTGCAACAAGAACTATTCTGGAATGCATGTGTCATGTGATTGCGTTGCGAGAGTATTGTTGTGTTGCAGGTATTCATCAATGCTTGGTACAAGATAGGGGATCACCGATTGTGTTATGTTGTATTGTGTTGTGCAGTTGCAGGAACCAGAACGTAGGAGTTGTAGGATGAATGCACGAACTGCAGATGTCTTGGCCCACCCATTTAAGCCTATCTATTAGACGTCTGAACCTAGCCATCCAGACTTGTCAGCAAACCTGTCATAGATGTCTCTGTCTAGACATCTAACCCCACTACCCTAGATGTCTCCCGTCTAGACGTCTAGTCCTATTACCATAGACATCTCCTGTCTAGACCTCTATACCATTGTCCTAGACGTCTGCTGTCTAGACGTCTACTTGTTATCTCCCTAGACGTCTAAACCTGTGTCCTAGATGTCTACCCTATTGGTGTCCTAGACATCTACTGCCTAGATGTCTACCCTGTTGATGTCCTAGTTGTTTGTTGTTCAGACGTCTACCGTTTAGACGTCTACCTTGTTGCCCCAAACGTCTCCTATCTAGACGTCTGATCTTATGTCCTAGTCGTCTACTACCTAGACGTCTGCCTTGCTGACTTAGACATCTATTGTCTAGACGTCTACCAAGGTCTATTTGTTTAATATGAGCAATATGTCAAACACAATCAAGCCTTCCTAATTCTTGTCATTCCCTTGTCCCGGGAAAGCACTCACCCCTATCTACACCTAAACCTACCTCTTTTGCATAAGGATCCGTAAGTTCCCCTCAGAACTTCAAACTAGAATTGCAAGTTTGAAAATTCAGTAATTCTGTTAATGTTTCTCTCCTGGATAAACATGTTGATAAGATACAACTAGGATATGCTCTAGTTAGCATTACACCTTGTATCCTCACCACCAGAGACCAAAAATTAATAAGTTGCTTCCCTTAGAACCTGAATGAATTTTGAAAACTTGTACAATGCAGATGTGGCAGAGAAATTAAGGAATACATAATCAAGTAGAAGTTGGAAGAACCATTTTCAGGAAATCAGTTTTTCATTGATAAAATTCTTCTTTGACTATGTTTTGAGGGCAAAATGTTTTTAAAGCAGGTGAAGATATTATGTACCTGATTAGTTGTTCATAATTTTTCTAACAGGCATTCTTGATTGCTGCTACTCTTGGTGTTTAAATATTTGACACTCTGTCCTTGCTATATTCATCTTCACCTGTATCACTATCGTATATGACTAGAATATATCAGTCGAATAATCAATTGTGCATCTCTGTACTGCTGCAACTGCTTGGTTTCACAATTATCAGAACTTGAATAAAAAGCAGTGACCAATTCTTTTATGAGTTTAGACATAAAGCTAGCTAAATTGTGCCTAATAGTCTAAGAGATATTATTCCAACATGAGTGCCCTCATTTATATATAAAACCAGTCAATTCCCTAAGCTGAACAAAGGGTAAAAGTAACTCAAACTCTTGCATACAATTTTGGCAGAAAATTCTAAAATCATCAACTCCAATGACCTCCCTAAAAGATTATTTTCATATTAACATATATGAAGAGCATGGAAGGGGATCTCGGTGTTATTTTCTTATTTTAAAGGCTGGGCCAGACAAAATTGTTCCCTTGTGATATGCATTGCATTCTTTATGTTCCCTATTCTTTGTATTCTTTCTTCTCCGATTTGTCTTGAGATGCTGGTGGGTGATATATTGCCTTCTACTACATGCGTGTGTGCGCGAATGAGCACGCACATACACATGCATGCATCCACCTACCCATGCACACTGATGCGCATGCCTACACCCATGCACATATGCATACACTTACCTTTCATTTCTTTATTCTTCAAATATTTATCTACTTTGTGTTTTCCAGTGCTCAAACTATCTGTAATATTTCTCCTTTGACATCAACACATACAAGATTATCACTATAGCTCACCCTTTCATCAATCAATAATATCCAGCTTATCAATTGCTATTGCATCTGCAAAAAATTCTCATCTATCTTTGAGTTCTTTTAATGCTTTTTTGCTTATTATGTTACTTGATTTCTATGAATCATCACCACCCAATGAAGCCTTTTCTGTTCCAATAATTTCTCCTGGAACACATCATTCACAAAGTCCTTACATGCTATAATCTTGTTCGTCAACAATTCTGACTTTTAATATGCAAGTTCTTAGCCTTATCTTCACTCAATCTTCAAGTCCTATCTAATGTTAGTGCCTTTATCCTTTATGTTTTAGCTTTCTCTTTCTCTGCTTCTCTAAGATCTATTTCTGCTCTTTCTTCAGAGCAACTGTACGTTCCTTTGCTTCCTTCAAACAACAACTAGCTCTACTTTATCTGCTCATAGGGTCTTAAATTGTCTTCATATTACAACTGAGATTCTTGTATCTCCAGGTAATGAGGCTGATTATGTAAAAATGGAATACAACATTCTGCAATATAATTTTATTACACCTATATAAACAAATGTACACAATGGGAATAACTTACAAATATATATATATGGATACACTATGCACACAACATGTATCTTGTACAACAACTATCTATAATACATTATGGTTCTCGATGAACAACTTAACTCCTAACATGCACACCTGACTGACAACATCCCTTCACCAAGGTAGATGCATACTTATAGGATTTATGGGACCGTTAAGCAGTTGGCAACTACTAACTGTTGCCACATTTTGCACGGGGTGCAATGTTTTCAGTTTTGTAGCAGTGCTGCTCTTCCTTTTTCCTCTTCCTCTCTTTCCCTTTCTTCTTCTCTCCCTTTCTCTCTCTTCCCTACATTCTCTTTCTTCCCCCCTTTCTTGGAGCCCCTCAGTCAGATCTCAAATTTGACAGCAGTTGCCCTGAAAAATGGCTAAGTGTCAGAGCGAAGTCCGACTTCTCCCAGTTTTGGAGCGAAGTCCGACTTCTCCCAGTTTTGGTGCGAAGTCCGACTTCTCCCAGTTTTGGTGCGAAGTCCGACTTCGCCCTTCTTTCTGGGCGCACCTTGTAGCAGGCTGGCAGGAAAAATGACTAAGTGTTGGGGCGAAGTCCGACTTCGCAGCGAAGTCGGACTGCTCCCCCTTTCCAGGGCGAAGTCCGTTCGGCAGCAGAAATCAGCTTTCACCTGTGCGCAACCCGACTTCGCAGCGAAGTCGGAGTGCGCCCTTTGACAGGTGCGCAGTAGGGAAACAAACTCAGAATTTGACCAAGGCATGAAGACCTTCCCAACTGCGCTGTTTTCTGCCTGTGCAACCCGATGGCGCTCATATCCTGGGAGAAGTTGGATAAACTGCCTTTCCAGGCAAGCATGTGTCAAACAGCATCATCTGACAAGTGTCCGGCTTTGGGATCTGAGCCAAGATGTGCCGAGCAAAAGCACAAGCATGGGCTGCACTACTTATGCCAGCTGCCTCATTTAAAGCTGATTGGAGGTTCTACCTGCTCCAGCTGCCCGCATTCTCGCCGATGAGAAGTTCTACCCAACGCGCTGCCACGTAGCTGTCCGGTCTTCAGGGAAACCATGCTGCGGGTACAGTCCTGTCCGACAAAGGTCAGCATTAGCAGCTCCGTCGCCGCTTTTGTCAGCTAGTGTTTGACTGGGACTTTGTGCCCATTAATGTAACGGGAGGGACTCGGGCTATAAATACCCACCACATTTTCATTGTAAGGTGGTGGAAGGGGAATGTCTGTTAGGGAACCATTGTAATTGTGCTTCTGCTTATAAATATAAAGTATATGCCTGGCTCTGTTCTACTGCTTCTATTTTTTATGCTGCCTCTCCTTTATATTTTTGCTTTACGTTTTCCTGTGTCACGGCTCGTTGATTCATTTCAGCATTTGGTGGTCAGGAATACCTGAGGCATTGCTTGTGTCATGGCTTGTTGATTCACTTCAACATTTGGTGGCCAAGTACTCTTGAACTTAATTGATTAGAGGATACATAGAATAAATGTGGTAGCAGTTCCTTCAGTTTGTGTGTTATGTTTATGTTGCTGTACGTAGTGGTGATTGATGCATTGCCGTGCTGTTAGTTCTCCTTGTAGGGAGAATGTTTGCTAGGGGACCATTGTAGCTGTGCGTACAAATTCTCTGCATAACACACATACTTGGATCTGACATCTCTTGGTTGCTTTTTGTTTATGTTGCTGTCCGTAGTGGTGATTGATGTGCTACCGTCGTTGTTAGTTCTCCTTGTAGGGAGAATGTTTGCTAGGGAGCCATTGTAGCTGTGCGTACCCTGCTTTATACAGAAAGTATACTTAGGCTTTGCAGTTCCTGGTTATGCTTTGTATTCATAATGCAGTAAGTAGCGGTGATTGATGTGTTGTTGTACTGTTAGTTCCCCCCACCCAACTCCAATCACATTTGTAAATTCTTTCCGCATTTTTATCTCTTTCCTGCACTCTTATCTCAAACCACAAAAACCCACAGGAAGCCGGCCTTCTCCGGAGATTGGCACGGAAGGCATTCCTTCCTTCCGACCTTTCAAGCTGGTGGGCGAATCTGGGCGCATTAACACAAAATCCTTTCCTCATGGCAGATTCGTAACCAACAGTTTCTGCGCATGCCGGTGGGACCCGGAGTCCCACATTTGAAAAAACTCAGGCTCGTGTTCACTCGGGCTGACAGTTCATTTTGAGCACTCGGTGGGCCAAGGAAATTTCCCACCCCGAAACAGAATCGAAGCACTGGTGTTCGCTTCATCGCTGTTCAAAATCAGGACACCTGGCGACTCTGCACGAACAAATCCTCTGAGTCCAAGAGACCGGTCCCAGCACCTTCATGCAAACAAGAAGGTGGCGAACAAGGGATCCGAGAAACCCGCCTGAATTTTACGAACTGAACATCAACGCTCGAGGCGAAATTGCCAGGCTGGCTGATCCGCAAGCTCGTGTCGACGAAGCCGAGGCTGAAATCCAAGCCAAAGCCGAGGTCGGAGGAGCTGAGTACGAAATAGAAGAGGCCGAGGAAGAAGAGGCATCTACATCCTCGGAAGGTACCGACACTGAGTATACAACCGACGAAGGAGAAGAAGAAGAAATGGCTGCCCAGCAGTAGAATGACGATGATCTCTTCCCGGCGGTGGACTCTACAGGGCCCTTGGCCCTGGTTGGACAGCAAGCTGTGCCCCCTGCTGCTTTAAAGTCCATCCCTACGTACGACGGCTACGACAAGACGGCGTACGAGCACATCCAGGACATCCTTGCCCTGGCCGCATTGCATTCCATTATCGACGAAAGTGTGAAGACCCGTCTGCTGGCCCTTTCCCTGAGGGGAAAGCTTCTCTACTGGTGGAGATCGTTGCCAGAGGGATCTATCACAGGGTGGCCCCAGCTTGCCAGAAGGCTCGTGAAAGGATGCAACGAGTCTGCTGACCCTAATTCTTTGCTGCATCAGTTCCAAAGTATCCAAAGACACCCTCAAGAGGAGGTGTCTGACTTCAACATGAGGTTTGCGAGATCCTAGAAACGGGTACCTCGTGAACTTCGGTCTTCAGCCGGCATGGTTGCTCACTACTACCTGAGATCCTTCAACTCAGACATATGCCTGCTGCTGAAGATTGCCAGAATAGACGAGTTTCCTGCTCTGTACGAGGCTGCCCAGCAAGCTGAAGCTGATATCATTTCTATCGGCAGACTCCCGTCCAGGGTGCAGGAACCCATTCATCCCGACTTCCCCAGATCCTAGTAGCCGCCTGCTTCTGGTGGTGCGCCGTCCACATCAGGGCAGCAACCCCAGCAACAATGGAATCCGACGCCGGTCGTAACTCCTTATGGCCCGCCGCAAATGCATTATCCTCACCCACCTCCTCCTGCCCCGCATTTTCCAGCACTTCCTGCTCCCCCGCAGTACGCACCTTATTCCAACCCTCCTCCATTAGCCGCATTGCCTCCACCGGCACAGTTGCCGCCTCCTGACAATAATATTCAGAATACAATCCTCCAGGAGGTACGGGCTTTGGCCTCAGGTTATCATGCCATGTCCAATGACATGACCGCTCTGAAGAAGAAGCGGGCCCAGATGGACCTCGCTCCTAGGAGGCCATATCCGCCCCCGGCGCTGACAAAAGACAAACCCCCAGAGCACCAGCTGCAGAGGCGTCCGCCTCCGAGAAATGCTGCTATAGAAGACCAACCTGGTCCTTCTGACCAGGTTAACTGGTGCACTACGTGCAACGACCCGCATTCGGAGGAAGACTGCACACTGCACCAGCACTACATCCAGACTTTGGCCGGCAACGCCATAGAGGACGATGAACTCTACATGATCCTGGACGACGAAGCCAACTTTGCCCTCCCAGAGGAGAATCTAGTGCCGCCCGCCAAGGAAGAAAAGAAAACTGCAGATGCTGCCAAGCCTTTGCAGGTCTATGCCAGAAGAGAAAAGGCGCAGCCCGGTGGGCTGCCACCATACAAGCGGCTGTGGCCCTACACAGCCCAGGAGAAGGCATCCAAAGACAAAGCTCCAGCCAAGCCTCCTCCGGTAAAGGCAGCCCCTGTTCCAGCCAAGCCTCCTATAGCGAAAGCTCCAGTTTCGGCTAAAGCTCTCGTACCTCAGCCTCCAGCTGAAACCAAAGAACAAGCACAGGAGAAGCTGAAGTACCCGTCTCTGACCAAGAGACAGAGAGTTGAGGCCACCCAGCAGTACCGGACGAAGTATGAGCCGGCAAAAGAAGCAGAAGGAGCTAGCACCTTGAGCTACAGCATAATAGACGAGTTAAAAAGAACACCCGCTAGAATCAGCATGTACGATGCTCTTCTGCTCCCAGGCCAGGTGGATCTGTTGCAAGAATCTCTGAAAAACATGAAGAACGGTAAGCAGATACAGCCCGCTGTCCTGGTTCAGCCTTTAACAGTCTCAGCCACTGGGAAGAACAAACCGCCTCCCTTCTATCTGTCTTTACGGATGCAAGGGCACATAGTTCACAACTGCATGGTGGACTCTGGCGCTTCCACGACTGTTATGCCGAAAGCCGTCTGCGACGAGATCGGGATGGAGTACACAAGGAGCAGCCAAGGCGTGCTGCAATTAGACGGCACCCCTGTCAAGACAGTTGGTGTCATAAAGGACATCCCTATCCGGCTGCATAAGGCTCTCGACATCGTGGTCATCCAAGAGGTCGTGGTTGTTGACTTGGCTCCCTACTTCGGCATGTGTCTCTCCCGGGAGTTCACTGCAAAGCTGGGCGGGTACCTGTCTCTAGACTACTCACACATGGAAGTGCCCTTCAAAGGAAGGAGACTGAAAATATTTAATGAGAAGCCTTCCACCTTCCTAGTAGAGAAGATACCCGGAGAAGAGTCGGATTTGTATGGTCCAAATTGTCGGAGGAAGAACCGGTGACGATGAGAGCCGACGAGCAAGCCCTCGAAGTGCTACAGCTTGAATATGAGTTCTCTTTGCGGGATTTCAATGCCGTAATTGGGACAGAGCAGGGCTGTTACACCATTGTACAGCCCGAGAGGCTTGACAAGTCAGCTGCAAAGGAAGTAGGACCTGTACCTGAGAAGCTGTGGAAGCTTTTCTTCGACGGCGTGCGATGCAAAAATGGTGCCGGTGCAGGGGTGCTTCTGGTTTCTCCGACCGGAATCCAGAAGGACTATACCTACAGGTTGAACTGGAGCTGCACTAATAATTCGGCGGAGTACGAAACCCTGTGCTTGGGTTTGCGAAAGGCGGAGAGGTTGGGAATTAAACACCTGCAGATCTTTGGAGATTCGGAGCTGGTGTGCCACCAGGTTACGAACAAGTGCGCCTCCAAACAGCACTATCTTAAGGCGTACCGCAACCGGGTGTGGGACCTGATGGAGTCGTTTGACTCGTTGAATGTCAAGGCGATATCGCGTGAGAAAAACAAACACGTTGACATTTTGGCGTCTATGGAGCTAGGTACATCTCGGCTGATGACGTTGTCCAGAAACCGAAGCCGGTTCGCACTATTTACAGGCCTTCTGTGCCTGATAAGGACACCCACTGGCAGGTGTTCGATTGTGACGAGGAGATCGTCACATTTTTGGTTAACGAAGTTGGTTCAATCGAAGGTAGAGACCCTGATGACGAGCAATATGAGGGGTTGATATGGTTAAAAAATAACAGTGTTAAAAAATATGAGCAATATGACGCGTCCCCCCGTTTCCCACGTCCCCCAGGACGGGGGGACGGCAAGGGGGACGTTTCCCCCCGTCCCCCTTTTTGGGGGACGGCTGGGAAACGTCCCCGGGACGGTTGAGGCCTGTGGCCTCCTGTCCCCGGGACGTCCCCCTTTTTGGGGCATCCCCGGGGACGGCCAGCCGTCCCCGGGGACGGCTAGGCCCCATGGGGGACGCTCGGGCCGTCCCTAGGGACGGCTGGGCGTCCCGAGGATGGCCGGGCACCTTCTAGGGATAGTCTGGGCGTCCCCCATGGGGCCCAGCCGTCCCCCACGGCTGGGCGTCCCCACCAAAGGGGAAAATAAAAAAAAATAAAAAATTTAAGTTTTTAAAAAGGCTGGGCGTCCCCACCAAAGGGAAAAATAAAAAATTTAAGTTTTTAAGTTTTTAAAAAGGCTGGGCGTCCCCACCAAAGGGGAAAATAAAAAAAAATAAAAAATTTAAGTTTTTAAGTTTTTAAAAAGGCTGGGCGTCCCCACCAAAGGGGAAAATAAAAAAAAAATAAAAAATTTAAATTTTTAAGTTTTTAAAAAGGCTGGGCGTCCCCCACGGCTGGACTATTTCAAATTTCTTATTGCTGTCATATTTGAACAGTTAGTGACTGAAAATTGTTAAACATGACAGTCTTTGTTTGAACATTGGTGGCTGAAAAAATGATGACTGTTATTACTTAAAATGATGACTGTTTGAACATTGTTTGAACTTGATATCCTTGGCTGAACCTTCAAGTTATAGTTGTTGAACTTGAAACAATTAAATGGCTGCAAATTAGTAACTAATATGAACATGAAAATGTTAAATGACTCAATTATGGCTGCACTTATGTGTTAGTAACTAATCTGAATATGAATGGCTGCACTTACATAATTGATTAGTAATATGAAATATCATTTTTGTTGGGTGTAGAATTCTGAATGTGTAGATTATTCTAAATTTCTAAAAAAAATCAATTTTTATAGTATTATACTAGCCGTCCCCCCAGCCGTCCCCGAGCCGTCCCCTAAAATCGACCTGCCGTCCCCGAAAACCCGTCCCCCCGTCCCCTCGTCCCCTAGGCTCGTGGAACCTTGAAAAATAATCATGTCCCAAAAGGACTGATTACTTTGGAGAGTCTATTTGATCAGAATGACAGAGCTATATCTCATAGGATCAAAGTAGACCCGAAGCAGTACGCCGACCTGGAGCTTGAACCTGGTAAAACTATTAAGGTCGGGACAGACTGCACTTCGGAAGAACTTGAGCAGATCAGATCACTGTGCCGAGAGTTCCTCGACATCGTGGCCTGGTGCTACGAGGATTTGAAGGGATATGACAGAAATGTAATCTAGCATACCATTGAGCTAGAGGATGGCGCCAAGCTATTCCGACAGAAGTAGAGGGCCGTAAATCCAAAACCGAGGCCATGATGAAAGCCGAGCTCTTGAAGATGCTGGAGGCCAAAATCATCTACCCCATCAAACATTCATCCTGGGTCGCGAATTTGGTGCTCGTGAGGAAAAATAATGGAGACATTCGTCTCTGTGTCGACTGCAGAAACCTGAATCAAGCTTCCCTCAAGGACCACTATCCGCTTCCCCAAATTGACCAGATTCTACACATCGTTGCTGGAGCCCAGAGATTCTCACTTTTAGATGGATTTTCCGGCTACAACCAGATTTGGGTCAGGGATGAGGACCAGCATAAGACGGCGTTTACCACCAAATGGGGGACGTTCGCCTATTAGTGCATGCATTTCGGCTTATCCAATGCTGGTGCCACATTCCAAAGGGCCATGGACCTGGCCTTCCGAGAGCTGCTCAATAAAATCATTGTCATCTACCTCGATGACATGACTGTTTTCTCTCACCAAAGAGGGGATCATGTTTCCCACCTGCAGCAAATATTTGAGAGGTGTCGAGAATTCGGCATTTCTATAAACCCGAAGAAGTCTGTCTTCGCGGTAAAACAAGGTAAGCTGCTGGGACATGTCATCTCCGAGAAAGGCCTCGCCATTTACCCCGACGGAGCGAAGCCCTCCTTCGCTTGCCAGCCCCAATCGATAAAAAAGGGCTGCAGTCCTTCTTCGGCCGGATTAACTCGTGCGGAAGTTCATCCCGGACTTCGCACAAGTGATCAAGCCTATGGCCGAACTGCTGAAAAAAGATACAATTTACGAATGGACTGATGAGAGAGAGCAAGCCTTCGAGGAAATCAAGGCTCGAATCGTGCAAGCTCCGGTGTTGATAAACCCGGACTACTCCAAGGACTTCATCCTCTATGCGGTGGGAGAACCGGAAAGTTACGCCGCAGTCCTAACTCAGAAGGGAGACGATGGCGAGGAGCGCCCCATAGCGTTCTTGAGCCAAGTGATTCAGCCGCATGAAGAAAAGTACAACTTTATCGAGCGGCGGGTTCACGCTGTCATGAAATCCCTTCGAAAGTTCAGGCATTTTGTCTCCCGGAGCGAAACGATCGTCTTTGTGATTCACCCGGACGTTCGTAGCTTCATCATACAAGGAGAGCAGGGTCACAAGAGAGCAGGATGGATTGCAAAAATCCAGGAGTTCGACATCGAAGTACGGCCCACCAAGCTTATCAGAGGCCGAGCCTTGTGTCAGGAATTGGCCCGAAGCGCTGTAGCCGGCATCTCCGCCTGTAAGTGGGAGGACACAGCGACAAGCATCTACCTAGCCAACTCCTTATCGGAGGAGAGTGATTGGACAGATGAACTGGTGAGATATTTCTGCACCGGAAGATGTCCCGATCACCTGAACGCCTCACAACGAAGGAGATTTCGGCTGGGTGCACTCAAGTACGCTTTTCACCCCGAGGGGCTTCAAACATATTGATGGCATCCTGTTGCGGTGCGTCATGAAATCAGACCAGCCCAGGGTCCTTGGAGATTTTCATTCCGGGATGCCTGGAGGTCATCATTCTGCAAGGCCTACGGCCTTAAAAATAATTAGAGCCGGGTACTATTGGCCCACTCTATTTACAGACGCTTATGCGGTCTGTTCCAAGTGTGATCAATGCCAGAGGTTTGCTGGCAGAAACAGAAAAGCACCCCTGCCCCTTCAACCGATTCAGGTCGAGACTCTGTTCCAGCAATGGGGAATAGACTTCATTGGGGTGATTTCGCCTAGTTTCTCTGCCGGACACAAGTTCATTCAACTACTTCACACGGTGGGCAGAGGCGATCCCAACCAAAAATGCAGACCAAGAAACGGTCATCAGGTTCCTGGAGAGCCTGATTACCCGCTTCGGGGTTCCAGAGTCAATTGTGATGAACAATGGTCCGGGATTCGTAGGCGCTGTACTCACGGAGTACACTGGAAAACTTGGCATTTATCACAAAATGTCTTCTAATTACTACCCGCAGGGGAATGGCCTCGCCGAGTCTACTAACAAGAACCTCCTGAAGATCATCAGGAGGACCATTGACAGGAACAAGCGGACTTGGCATTTACTCCTGAACCGGGCGCTGTGGGCGGACAGAGTTTCATTCAAGAAATCCATCAGAACGTCCCCCTATGCACTTGTCTATGGCAAAGAGACTGTCATGCCATCTCACAATGAAATCCCTGCCCTATGGATGTTGGACGAAGACAGGATCAGTGGAGACCCGGTGGATGACAGGCTGTGCCAACTTCTGCAGTTAGAAGAAGACAGAGAAGAAGCATACCAGGCCTTCACCAAGCATATTGAAGCCACTCAAGGCTGGTTTGCAAAAGGCACTACTGCCCGAGTTTTTAAAATCGGGGACCTGGTGCTGAAGTGGGACTCATTTAAGGCGAATCCGGGCAACCACGGGAAGTTTGATGCCCTCTGGGAGGGCCCTTATCAGATTGCCCGGGTGAACCAGTTCAATGCTTACGTACTTCGGGATATGGAGGGTCAGCTCCTACCTATCCACGTTAACGGGTTCCACGTAAAAATCTATCGCTGCTGAAGGTGCCCGAGGGGCCCTTCTTTGTAAAAATTTCCCTTATGCTTTTTTATTTTTCAGCATGTACAGTTTTCCAGCTTTCAGTTTTCCATTTGTTTGAGCCAAAACAGGACAAAGGGAGAGAGCACAGACTTCGCAGCGAAGTCTGTTTTCGCCCCTCAGAAGGAGCGAAGTTCGTAAAGGGAGCTGCTTGTGAAAACAGAAAAAACAGCTAAGTGGCAGTGCGCTGCCCGACTTCGCAGCGAAGTCGGGCTGCGCCCCGGCCAAGAGGCGCAATTTGAAAGAAGAGGCTGCAAAGGAGTGAGTGTTCGGACTGCGCTCGGTTTTTGAGCGAAGTCCGTATACACTCTGCTTTCGCGCGAAGTTTGAACTACGCCCAGGTTGTGCGCGAAGTGCGAACTTCGCGCAAACTGCGCGCGAAGTGCGAACTTCGCCCGAACTTCGGGCGAAGTCCGAGCGCGCTCCATCACAAAAGGCAACAAACATTCGAAGCCTCATCCGAAAATTGCAAAGGTCGGACTGCGCCCGATCCTCGGCGCAGTTGGAAAAGAAAGGCAAGTCTTAACGCAAGTGGCAGTTCGGACTGCGCCCGATTTTGGGGCGAAGTCCGACTGCGCGGGCGAAGTCGGATCGCGCCCAACTTTGGGGCGAAGTCCGATTGCGCCCTGTCTTCTGGGCCAGCTCGGACGGTTAAAAAAATAAATAAATAAAAAATTCCAAGCATGGGCCCAGGGCGCATTGCGTCAGTTAGAGATGGGTTTCCGCACCAAAGGGTTTTTCTTGAGCAGTGTGCCCCGATTGCGGCAGTGACGTCAGCCATGGCGCAACGTTCAAAGGCAAATTTAATGATTGCGCAATCTTCAAGGAAAGCGCAATCAAAGAAGCATGGCACGACAGCCGGGGTGCATCTTTCAAGACATTCTCCTGCGCGGCCACCCAAAAATCATAACGCCTTCATTTGCCAGCCGACCTACCCCCTCCTGCGTGACATTAATGACGCTGTCATTGTCTAGAAAAGGGGGTCTGATGCATCCAGACATGCCAAATTGTGCAGATTATTCCTGTGACTGCAAATCTGTTACAGAGGTCCTGAATTCGTAATTATTGTTGTTTCGGAGGGATGGACAAAGGAAAGTTGCCAACGCCAGCGCAATCCAACGAAGGGCGCGAACCCGGGGATTTACCGCAGTCAAGTGTTTTCAGGAGTGAAACGCCGCCGGAGCAAAAGTCAAAATCCCGGCCAAAGAAAGTACAGCGTGGGCAAGTCCCACCACCACCGGTTAATTACCTGTCGGGATACAAGGACGGCTCGTTTTCCATGAGCCTGACTAAGCTGCGGATAAACGTGGAGAGTTGGGCGAACAAGGTTTCACCCTCTCACCATTTCGGGGCGGCGTACAAGTCGAACCTTTTCCGGTTCTTGTGCCCTCCTGTCCATCAATGCCCGGAGCTGGTAGACCTGATTGTCAGACATTACAGACCAGCTACCCGGCAAATTTGCAGCTCCAGCGGTAAACCCTTGTTCGCACTGCGCAAAGAGACTGTCTAGCCGGCTTTCGCCCCAGGGTTGGAGTATGACTCCAGCACGATTGTCAGAAAGATAAATCTGGGCGAGCAAGCGGGACGCTTCACGCATACAAAAAGGATGAGGGATTTCCTCAATTCAGAGCTGAACGCCCCGCTCGCAGCTGGACAATGGCCAACCGGCCCCATACCCTTGGAGAGGTTTCAGAGCAAATACATATACACCATTCTGGCATGGGTCCTCGGCTGCGACTCTGACGAGCTGGTACAGCCGTACCAGCTAGCGCTGGTAGAATGTCTCCTGTGCGGAGAATCCTATGAACCAGCAGCGCAGAGAAGTGGAAAGCGCCCTATCTTTTTCGACTGGGCGGACTAGCTTGCATACGCCATTCACTCCAGCCTGGTAAAGCTCCAGAAAAAGCAGTCAACTGAATTTCGGTTCAGTTCTTTCTTGGCTTGGCTTTGTTTGTATCATTTGCACTCCCGGATGCAGATCCCTAACCTGAAGAAAGTGAATGAGAGGGGAGAGCCACAGCCCGTCTATGACTGGACGAATGACCTATACCGGAAAGGGTCTTACTACAAGTTCAACTTCAACTTTCTGGGATTGGTCATGTCAGTCTTCAGCAATGGTGAGATCCCTCGCCCCCCGCAGGAAATGACGAACTATTTGCTGAATCAGAAGCTCGGGGACGTTTTTAGACTGATGCAGGGGATTGTGGTCAAAATCTACGGATTCAAGGGCAAACCTCATCTACTGCCCTACTGGTGCACGGATCATCAGTTTGGGATGGAGGTTGCGCGGCAGATGGATTACGTTGAAGAGGAGTTCGGCCAGGGAAAGAGAAAGGGCCAGATCTTTCAATATCCTCTTTCCTGGGCGAACGTTGAGATTTCTGAGATAGGACAGCATGTCTATCTCGAGCGGGAGCTTTTTGACATTGGTCTGATTCTGCTGCCGCAGCGCTGGAAGTATGACCCACACGGGGTAAGGGGAAAGTTTGCACATATCTGCCCCCGGGCGGATATAATCGAAGACAGATGCGATGTTGTCCATGTTGACCTCGACTGGGAAATTGACTCGATGGAAGCATGGCCTCCGTGGCAGGATTTTTACTGCGAGGAGGTAGCATATGACCCCGAGCGAAACCCGGACCACAAGTTCTCTTCTCCAGGATTTAAAAATTCATCTCCAAGCTAGCAGGCCTTAACTGGCCAAAAGAAAAGGTGGTTGAATGCTGGAAGATGAGGTGCCGCACGCAGCACGATAAATCCATCAGGAGAAATCTGGCCGTTGATGACGACTTTTCAGCTCTATATGACCAGCACATTGCCAGCTGGCGGCCTTTCGCATTTCGAGATTACGTTCCCCGAGGTCCCTTTGAGGGTTATAAAGGGGGATCTTCCTCCCAACAGTTGTACACTTTTGCAACTGCCAGCGTGGGCCCAGCAGATATCCAAGTGGACCCAATGCAGCCTGTGGCTTCCAAGGTGGCGCCCGAAAAGGCGAAAAAATCAGCAAGTCAACGCACGAGGTGATTTCTCAGGCACAAAAGACGCCAGCGCCACCAATGAGCGGACCGGCCGTGGCAGACCTTCTGCAAATCAAACCACGGTACAAGTTTACCGTGGGAACATCAGCGCCTGCTGCACCTGCTTCATATCCTTCTTCCGAACCAGCCATTGCTCCAGAAATGAAAAAGAGGAAGAGAGTTGAGAAAGTCAGGCGACCTAGTCTGACAGTGCAGCAGCCAGTCGCAGAGCCGTAGCCGCGTCCAGCCGCTCCAGAGATTGTTTCTCTGGATAGTCCTGAGCCAGCCGCCGTAACCAGAACCGCAGACATTCATCCAGCATCGGCTCAGGCGGAGCCTGCAGGTACGTTTGCTGCCCCGCTCTCGTTAATCTCATCTAGCCCTACTCCTACTCCATCTCCCGCTCAATCTGAGCAAGTCATGGCCGCATCTTCCTCCCCATCTCCACACCCTTCTAGCGGTCCCCATTCTTTCGACCAGTTTGCTCAGGACCCCAACGCCCTCCAATCCCTGAGTCAAACCCCAAACCCTTCACCTGTGGTTAGTGCTGAAGCCGCGCGTTCACCGTTGCATCCACCGCCTCAGCCGCTTGAAACCCTTCCAGCATCAACCGCTCCGATCTCCACTTCCCGGTCGCCCTCAAAAGCGGCCGTTCCTTCCCAAGTCTGTTCGGTTTCTCCCATTCCCATTTTCGCAGGAGAGACGTCTCAGCAGAACCCTAGGCTGGGGGAACCAGACTTCATGGACGACCTCCAGAATACAGACGATTTGCCTCTGGCAACGAGAGTTGTAGAATACCCTATCTCTTTCCTCCAAAACCTGAAGCGGAGGAGACCTGAGGAGATAGCCGCCCCGGTAAAGCGCACCAAGTTTGATTTCGAGAGGAGAGTGCTCACGACAGAAAAGATAACCCCAAAAGTGAAGAAGCCTCTCCGGGAAATGACCAGGGCGGACTACGAGCTCCAGAGAAAGGAGAAGAGCTTTGACGATATCAACAAGCAATACGAGATTCAGGGAATCATTCGTAAGGCGGATAATCTCCTTGTCAAAAATCTGGAGGAGCAGGAAAAGCTTTTCCGGTTGCAGGACAAAACAAGACAGCTTGAAGAGGACCTGTCCAGGTCCACTGAGCAGCTGGAAGCGGCGCAGCGAGAAATAGACGAATTGAAAGCCCAGCTGGCCGCTTCTCAACAGGAAGCCGCAACGAAAAATCAGGCAGCCCTGGAGTAGATTTCTCAGCTCCAGGAATCTTTGAAGCAGGCGCAGTCGTAATCTGCAGAGAGAGCATCTCAAGCGACGGTCTTTTCAAAGAGCAAAGTTAAGGAGATGCGGGCTGATCTGCTGCAGGGATGCAAGCCCCACACGTATAAGGCTATGTCGGTTCTAGATTTCGCATCCAGAATCCAAGAAGTTTTTGCCCAGGGAAAGCCTGTGGTAGAGGAGGCCGAACGTTAGGCGAAGCAATGGCTGGACCTGGCAATAAATCTTCAAGAGCGTGAGCGCGATGGCCTCCAATTCTCCCCCATGTCCTCATTCGCTGCAGAATGGGCAGATGCAAGGGTAACCTTGCATAAATATTTTAAGAAAGTAGAAGAGGTGAGGGTTTCCAAACGAATGCTGGATGCATTTAAACATGAAAGAGACATTTGTATGGCTCCCTTTCACGCTCTCTCCGAACTAGGGTGCCGGGCTTTGTTGAGAATGGTGAGTTTCTCACCCATGAGCGAGTGAAAAAGAATTGGCGGTCCTTTGAGGCGGAAACAGCTGAAATCGATAGGCTGTATCGAGCCAATTCAAGAAAGTCGGGTCACCCGGATGGTGTCCAAGTCTTTGCAAGATCAGCTCCTACTTCCGGGAGGCTGGGAAAAGATACCTCACCATCGACACCGCACGCGGTCGCCGCTTTCCACGCAGCATTAGAAGAAGTTGCTGACCGCCGACCATTCGAAGCAGAAGCCTGGGGCCAAGCCCAGGCCGCATACAACCGCATCTGCGAGGCAGAAGCCAGAGCTGGAGAGTGTTCGGAAGAGGATTCTGAGGAGGCGACTGCCGGAAGTGAATCTGAAGAATAGTTGCCGCGAGGAGAACGGCTAGAGCAGCAGAAGGCAGGGGAAGCAAGTTCCTCTACACCCAATGGATGAAGGCATGGATTCTTTGCGCCGAGGCGAGCTCGACACCCCGCGAGCCGCCAGAAATGTTGCCACATTTTGCACGGGGTGCAATGTTTTCAGTTTTGTAGCAGTGTTGCTCTTCCTTTTTCCTCTTCCTCTCTTTCCCTTTCTTCTTCTCTCCCTTTCTCTCTCTTCCGTACATTCTCTTTCTTCCCCCCTTTCTTGGAGCCCCTCAGTCAGATCTCAAATTTGACAGCAGTTGCCCTGAAAAATGGCTAAGTGTCAGAGCGAAGTCCGACTTCTCCCAGTTTTGGTGCGAAGTCCGACTTCGCCCTTCTTTCCGGGCGCACCTTGTATCGGTGGCGGGCAGGAAAAATGACTAAGTGTTGGGGCGAAGTCCGACTTCGCAACGAAGTCGGACTGCTCCCCCTTTCCAGGGCGAAGTCCGTTCGGCAGCAGAAATCAGCTTTCACCTGTGCGCAACCCGACTTCGCAGCTATGCGCCCTTCGATAGGTGCGCAGTAGGGAAACAAACTCAGAATTTGACCAAGGCATGAAGACCTTCCCAACTGCGCTGTTTTTTGCTTGCGCAACCCGATGGCGCTCATATCCTTGGAGAAGTTGGATAAACTACCTTTCCAGGTAAGCACGTGTCAAACAGCATCATCTGACAAGTGTCCGGCTTTGGGATCTGAGCCAAGACGTGCCGAGAAAAAGGACAAGCATGGGCTGCACTACTTATGCCAGCTGCCTCATTTAAAGCTGATTGGAGGTTCTACCTGCTCCAGCTGGCCGCATTCCGGCTGATGAGAAGTTCTACCCAACGCGCTGCCATGTAGCTGTTCAGTCTTCAGGGAAACCATGTTGCAGGTACAGTCCTGTCCGACAAAGGTCAGCATTAGCAGCTCCGTCGTTGCTTTTGTCAGCTAGTGTTTGACTGGGACTTTGTGCCCATTAATGTAACGGGAGGGACTCGGGCTATAAATACCCACCACATTTTCATTGTAAGGTGGTGGAAGGGGAATGTCTGTTAGGGAACCATTGTAATTGTGCTTCTGCTTATAAATATAAAGTATATGCCTGGCTCTGTTCTACTGCTTCTATTTTTTATGCTGCCTCTCCTTTATATTTCTGCTTTACGTTTTCCTGTGTCACGGCTCGTTGATTCATTTCAGCATTTGGTGGTCAGGAATACCTGAGGCATTGCTTGTGTCATGGCTTGTTGATTCACTTCAGTATTTGGTGGCCAAGTACTCTTGAACTTAATTGATTAGAGGATACATAGAATAAATGTGGTAGCAGTTCCTTCAGTTTGTGTGTTATGTTTATGTTGCTGTACGTAGTGGTGATTGATGCATTGCCGTGCTGGTAGTTCTCCTTGTAGGGAGAATGTTTGCTAGGGGACCATTGTAGTTGTGCGTACAAATTCTCTGCATAACACACATACTTGGATCTGACATCTCTTGGTTGCTTTCTATTTATGTTGCTGTCCGTAGTGGCGATTGATGCGCTGCCGTGCTGTTAGTTCTCCTTGTAGGGAAAATGTTTGCTAGGGAGCCATTGTAGCTGTGCGTACCCTGCTTTATACAGAAAGTATACTTAGGCTTTGCAGTTCCTGGTTATGCTTTGTATTCATAATGCAGTAAGTAGCGGTGATTGATGTGTTGCTGTACTGTTAGTTCCCCCACCCAACTCCAATCACATTTGTAAATTCTTTCCGCATTTTTATCTCTTTCCTGCACTCTTATCTCAAACCATAAAAACCCACAGGAAGCCGGCCTTCTCCGGAGATTGGCACGGAAGGCATTCCTTCCTTCCGGCCTTTCAAGCTGGTGGGCGAATCTGGGCGCATTAACACAAAATCTTTTCCTCATGGCAGATTCGTAACCAACACTAACTACCACCAAACCACCCGTGTACATTAAAACATGAAAATTACCTTGTAACATTATATGAAATTCTTACAAACACATGTTGCCACATACATGCAACAGTATATGACGAACACACACATAAGACAATTCTTATTTACACACATCATCAACTTGTGTGCATGCCTTCTTGTGCGCATACATTCATATGATCATGCATGTCACTCATACAACATGCATTCATGCAGAGGTCACGTGTCAATTTGTCTACCTACGTCTATCCCCTTCTCTAGACTTGTCATTGTCCTTGGCGACAGACCAACTGAACACCAGGAATAGAAGCATTGAATGTGGGACTTGAAACTTTTGTTGCGCTTCTTGTGCTTTTTTCTATTCATTACATCATTTGTAATTGGCTGCACTTGAGACTACTACCAACAAAATAATTTTAGTGGGCAACTTTGTCGCTGACAGGGTTGCCGACAACTTTGTGAAAAAAAATGCTCTAAAGGCTCTCCAAAATACAAAACAAAATCTATACTAAAAATAGTAAATTTTTTATTTTTAGATTTTCATAGTCAAAATGCATCTCTAGATATGTTGACACATTAATAGAAGACAAAACACAAAAGGACAAGTCATATGTATGTAATTTTCAATTAAATGCACTTTGTAACTCATGGAAGGTGAATCACCACATTTTCATATGGGTGACCTAACTCATGGAAGGTGAACCACCACATTTCCATGTGGGTGACCTTCCATATTCAATACGGTGGATTTCCAACACACCAAAGATATTGTATAAAGAGAGATACACCCCGATTGTAAAGACATGAGTAATAGATGCAATGTTATAGCCTCACATCTCTTCTTAGAGATTGCTTGTATTGTACTCTGGTTTCTGAGCAATAAAATCATTATTTTATTTTGCTTATATATTTTTGAGTTTTGGTTTGTTATACTCTATTATTTCTAAATGACACTCTTTCATGATCTTCCTTAACTTGAAATTCTGAGTTTCCCATGACAGTACGAACTTAAATTATGTTCGTTTCTCCCTTGTCACCAAGCATTCTTCCCTTTATGGCATTTACAAGAGTATTGTCAATTTCTTTCTCCACATGGCCGATGACAACGTTCAACCTCTTGTCGACATTAGGTTTGTCGACTTGTCTAATGACATATTGTCAGCCAATGACAACGTTCATTTGCAATTTGTTAACGTTGGAATATTAGCTTACAACAAGATAGCGGACAAAGGCCTTCACTTCTTGGATGGCTACCACATTTTGTCAGATTACACCCCTTCTGCATTGGATGCCTTCCCCTCTCTAGCCAACCATGTTCATCCTCCCCAGGCCAACAACGAGCTTCCTTTCTAATTGGATAGTGGCGTTCTTCCCCTTTAGGTCAACCACGAGCTTCCTTCCTTTGCTACCATCAACAAATCTCGTTTCATCATTGCCTATAGTGTATCTTGAGACCAAGCCAACGACATTCATGCAACCAAGGTTGATGTCATTTATGGAAATTAAGCCAATGAATTTCACACAAACTAGGCCAATTACAGATAACACAATGTCCATGGCGTGGGAGGAGAAGCTGCTGATGACTTTCATCAAGCAACTATTGACTACATCTACCAAACCTTTCTGTCTGTGTCTCTCAACAGTTGATGGTTTCTTCCCATCTTGTCCATGAACGAAGGCTTTTGTTCTTTGCATGTGTGCAATCAATAAATTGATGTGTATCATGCCTCTACTATCTTCGTAATGGATTTGGTTGCCAACGTGATACACTACTATTGCAATATTTTGAAGTTGGCCTTATTTGACATGATCGATGACTCCTCTCTCTCAAGAGTCTTCCCTTACTACTACAATCACTATCCTGCTTAGAATCCTCAACATGACAACCATGAATGTCTAGATGGCATCCTCCATAGTGTGGACAACACTTTTCCTGAAGTTGACTTTTAGATAGTTTACAAGTTTTATCCCTCTTCTCGTCCTTTGGCCATGGAGAAAAGCACTCAAAAAGGAAAAAAAATGCGACATATTCCCAAGGTTCCGATTACATACTTGAGTTGGAGGTAGGTGCTTGTAGTTGTCTTGGTTGGCATTGATGTTTGTTCAACTTGTTGCACATCTATCATGACAGGTTCTACCTCCTTAACTACAATAAAGTTTGTAGTGCCCTTTGTTTCTTGTCTAGGGATTTGACTCTTCTCAAGCATCTTAGGCCTTCTACACATTATTGGCTCATCTCAACCTGCACCATTTGACAGTCTTGTGCAAAATGCCCCCAAATATGACATCTGCAATGAGTATCATACTAAATTCATCTTTGCATACTGCCTTGGCGGTTGTCATGAAACTCGCCACTGTTGGAACCTCTTATTAGAACAGTCTCCCTCTAGATTGCATATACCTGTAGTGATGATTGGACCTTGTCATGCGTGTTCTTCATTCACTCTCATTCTTGGAATCATCGCTCTTATTGTTGTTGCTCTCAATGCTAGAGTCACCTTCTTCACTGACTTCTCGACTCCCATATTTGGATGATGTCCTTGAATCATCCTTTGAGTTGCTCTCAAAATCATTATTCTCGTTGCTGGATTCACTCTCATTGTCAAAGGCACTCTCATCATGATCTCTCCAACCCCAATATCTGAATGATGTCTTCGCATCGCTTTTCAAGTTCAAGGCCCGCTTGAAGGCCTCGTGATATGACATCGAAGGGACCATCTTGGTCTTCTTCCAAAACAAAGGAAGAAGTGCCCCCATGAACCACCTTTTCTTAAATGCATCTAACAATGGGTTAACAACTTGTTCAACCTCTAGTTATAGGGCCAAACAGACTCTTTCTAACCTTTATCCATCTTATAGATTTTTGTAATGACTTCATCATCATTGAGGAACAATTTAAATTCTTTCATGAAGGCTTCCCTTAACTCCTCCTATGTCTAGTACTTGCCCTCTGGTAATCCTATGTACCAATCCACTACGAGTCCATGTAGTGTTGCAGGGAATAACCTCCTCCAATTTGCTTTATTCATTGGTCCTGTTGTCACATTTTGCACGGGGTGCAATGTCTTCAATGTTGTTTTGTAACAGTGCTGCTCTTCTTTTCCTCCTTCCGTTTTTCTCCCTTCTCTCCCTTTCCTTTTCTTTCCCATTCTCTTTCTCTCCCCCCTTTTTCCTTGGAGTTCCCAGCTTGATTTTCCAGCTTTCCAGCAGGTCTATCTGAAATTGGCTAAGTCTGGGTGCGAAGTTCGCACTTCGCCCAGTTTTGGTGCGAAGTGCGTACTTCGCCCAGTTTTGGTGCGAAGTTCGTACTTCGCCCAGTTTTGGTGCGAAGTGCGTACTTCGCCCCACCTTCTGGGCGCACCTTGCACCGGCAGACTGGCAGGTCAATGCAGAAAAAAGGTAAAATGCTGGAGCAGGTCCATATGGCGGCAGACACCAGTGTTCGCCTGTGCGCAGTTCGACTTCTCAACAGAGCCGGAATGCGCCCTTGACAGGTGTACAGTAGGGGAACAAACCCGGAATTTGACCAAGGCTTGAAGGCCTTCCCCGACTGCACTGATTTCTGCACGCATCCCAAGGAGCCCCGATCCCAAGCAAAGATGGATAGACTGCCCTCTAAGGCAGGCATGTGTCACACAGCATAACCCATCATTAGACAAGTGTCCAGCTTCGGGATTTGAACCAAGACTGCCGACCAAAAGGGATAAGCATGGGCTGCCTGCACCGCTTGCGTTAATAGCCTCATTCAAAGCTGATCTGAGGTTTCACCCGCTCCAGCCTACTAGCAAGCCTGCCGACTTGAAGAATTACCCAGCACTCCGCCACGTAGCTGTCCAGCTTCCAGGAAGACCATGTTGCGGGTACAGCCCAGTCCGACAAAAGGTCAGCATTTGCAGCTCTTTCGCCGCTTCTGTCAGCTCATGTTTGACTGGGACTTTGTGCCCATTAATGTAACGGGTGGGACTCGGGCTATAAAAGCCCATCAAAAATTCATTGTAAAGTGTGGAAGGGGAATGTTTGTTAGGGAACTACTGTGCTTATTGTAACCGTGCTTCTGCTTATGAATACAATCTGTATGCCTGGTTCTGTTCTACTGTCTTTATTCTTTTATGCTGTCTTTCATTATATGCCTTAGGCCCACCTGTGTCATCGCTCGTTAATTCACTTTGGCATTTGGCGATCGGGTTCCTCTAGCATTGCTTGCTTAAAGCACCATCTCGTACTTCATTATTTAAAGCATTCATTATAAATTTGGTAGCAGTTCCATCGCTTGTGTGTGATGTTGCTGGCCCGTATCCGGTGATTGATGCGATCCCTCGCCGTTAGTTCCTTGTAGGGAATGTTTGCTAGGGAGCCATTGAAGTCGTGCGGTTAAACTCTCTACCTAACACATATACCGGCTCCGACATCTCTAGGTTTACTTTCTACCCCCGTCGGTGTATGTATCCGGTGATTGATACGATCCCCTCGTTGTTAGTTCCTTGTAGGGAATGTTTGCTAGGGAGCTATTGAAGCCGTGCATACGCTGCTGGTGTATCGGAAGTACGCCTAGGTTTTGCGATTCCTTGTCATGCTCGTGTTTGTATGCGGTAAGTAGCGGTGATTGGTGTGTTCCCGTCATCGTTAGTTCCCCCCCACCAACCTTTGGACATATTTGTATCTCTTCTTGTACATTTGTCTCTTTCCGTTCATTTATTTCTTTCCTGTTCCCTTTAGCTTAAATCAAGCCCCCTAAAAGGAGCCGGCCTTCTCCGGAGATTGGCTCGGAAGGCATCTCTTCCTCCCGGCCTTTCATGCTGGTGGGCGAATCTGGGCGCATTAACCAAAAATCCTTTCCTCATGGCAGATTCGTAACCAACAGTTTCTGCAGCACGCCCGGTGGGACGCTTGTCCCACGATTTAAAGAAAGAGTACCCATCTAGTTTCCACCTAGCGCAACGCTTCTTCCGACCCGCTCGGCGGAACACGGGTCCTACATCCGACGAGAGATTTTCCGATCGGTCTCCACCGGCGCCGACGGTTCTCGAGCTCTTGGTGAGACAAGGAAGTTTCTCACCCCGACGGAATCGAAGCACCGGTGTTCGCTTCATTGCTGTTCCAAATCCGAACACCGGCGACTCTGCACGAACAAATCCTCTGAGTCTAGAAGACCGGTCCTGTCACCTTCATGCACACGAGAAGGTGGCGAACAAGAAATCCGAGAAGCCCACCTGAGTTCTACGAACTAGACATCCACGCTCGAGGCGAGATACCCAGGCTGGCTGATCCGCGAGCTCGTTTCGACGAAGCCGAGGCTGAGATCCAAGAAGAGGCCGAAGCTGAGGTCGGAAGAGCCGAGTACGAAGTAGAAGAGGACGAGGAAGAAGAAAACCCTGTATCCTCGGAAAGTACCGATACCGAGTACACAACCGACGGCGGAGAAGAAGAAGAAATGGCTGATCAACAGCCGAATGACGATGATCTCTTCCCGGTGGTGGACTCTACAGGGCCTTTGGCCCTGATCGGTCAGCAAGCTGTGCCCCCTGCTGCTTTAAAGTCTATTCCCACATACGACGGCTACGGTAAGACGGCGTACGAGCACATCCAGGACATCCTTGCCCTGGCCGCATTGCATACCATCACCGATGAAAGTGTGAAGACCCGTCTCGCGGCCCTTTCCCCGAGGGGAAAGCTTCTCTACTGGTGGAGATCGGCCGCGGAGGGATCCATCACCGGGTGGCCCCGACTTGCCAGGAGGCTCGTAAAAGGATGCAACGAGTCTGCTGATCCTACCTCTCTACTGCATCAGTTCCAAGCAATCCAGAGGCATCCTCAAGAGGAGGTGTCTGATTTTAACATTAGGTTTGCGAGATCCTGGAAACGGGTACCTCGCGAACTTTGGCCTTCATCCGGCATGGCTGCTCACTACTATCTGAGGTCTTTCAACTCAGACATATGCCTGCTGCTGAAGATCGCCCGAATTGACGAGTTCCCTGCACTATACGAAGCTGCCCAGCAAGCTGAAGGCGACATTATCTCCATCGGCAGGCTTCCGTCCAGAGTGCAGGAGCCGATTCATCCCGACTTTCCAAGATCGCAGTATCCTTCTGCTTCTGGTGGTGTGCCGTCTACTTCAGGGCAGCAGCCCCGGCCGCAGTGGAATCCGGCGCCGGTCGTAACTCAATACGGCCCGCCTCAGTTGCATTACCCTCATCCGCCTCCTCCTGCTCCGCATTTTCCGGCGCTTCCTGCTCCCCCGCAGTATGCGTCTTATTCTAACCCTCCTCCATTGGCCGCTTTGCCTCCACCGGCACAGTCGCCGCCTCCCGACAGACGAGCATCCAGAACACGATTCTACAAGAAGTGCGGGCTTTGGCCTCCGGATATCATGCCATGTCCAATGACATGACAACTATGAAAAAGAAGCAGGCCCAAATGGACTTTGCTCCTAGAAGGCCGTATGCGCCGCCGGCATTGACAAAAGATAAAGCCCCGGAGAACCAACCGCAGAGGCGTCCGCCTCCGAGAAATGCTTGCTATAGATGACCCACCTGGTCCTCCCCGACCGAGTCAACTGGTGCACTACGTGCAATGACCCACATTCGGAGGAAGATTGCACTTTGCACCAGCACTACATCCAGACCTTGGCCGGCAGCACTATAGAAGATGATGAGCTGTACATGATCTTGGACGGTGAGGCCAATTTTGCCCTGCCAGAAGAGAACCCAGTGACGCCCGCCAAGGAAGAAAAGAAAGCTGCGGACGCGGCTAAACCTTTGCAGGTATATGCGAGAAGAGAAAGACCGCAGCCCAATGGGCTGCCACCGTACAAGCGGCTGTGGCCTTACACAGCCCAGGAGAAGGCATCCAAAGATAAAGCTCCCGCTAAACCTTCTCTAGCAAAGACCGCTGATGTTCCAGCTAAGCCTCCAGAAAAGGCCCCAACTCCCGCTAAGCTTCCCGTACTTCAGCCCCCGACCGAAACCAAAGAACTAGCCCGGGAGAAGTCGAAGTACCCGTCTCTGACCAAGAGACAGCGAGTTGAGGCCACCCAACAGTACCGGACCAGGTATGAACCGGCTAAACCAGCGAAAGGAGCTAGTACCTCGGGCTACAGCATTGTAGACGAGTTAAAGAAGACTCCTGCCAGAATCAGCATGTATGATGCCCTTCGCTTCAGGCCAGGTAGATCTGTCGCAAGAATCACTGAAAAACATGAAGAACGGCAAGCAGATGCAGCCTGCTGTCCTGGTTCAACCTTTGACAGTCTCCGCCACTGGGAAGAACAGACCGCCACCCTTTTATCTGTCTTTGCGGATGCAAGGGCACATAGTTCACAATTGCATGGTGGATTCTGGTGCTTCCTCGACTGTGATGCCGAAGGCCGTCTGCGATGAGATCGGGATGGAATACACACGGAGCAGCCAAGGTGTGCTTGCAATTAGACGGCACCCCTGTCAAGACAGTTGGTGTCATAAAGGACATCCCTATCCAGGCTGCACAAAGCTCTCGACATTGTGGTCATCCAAGAGGTCGTGATTGTTGACCTGGAGCCTTACTTCGGCATGTGTCTCTCTCGGGAGTTCACTGCGAAGTTGGGCGGGTACCTGTCTCTAGACTACTCGCACATGGAAGTGCCCTTCAAAGGAAGGAGACTGAAAATTTTCAATGAGAAGCCTTCCCCTTTTCTAGTAGACAAGATACCCGGCGGAGAGATGGACTGCATGGTCCAGTTGTCAGAAGAAGAACTGGTGACAATAGAACTGACCGAGCAAGCTCTCGAAGTGCTACGGCTAGAAGACGAGTTCTCATTGCGGGATTTTAATGCCGTAATCGGAGACAGAGCAGGCTGTTATTCCATTAAGCGGCCCAAGGAGCTTGACGTGTCCGTTGCGAAGGAAGTAGGACCTGCACCCGAAGAGCTGTGGAAGCTTTTCTTTGACGGCGCCCGTTGCAAGAATGGCGCCGGTGCAGGGGTCCTCCTGGTTTCTCCAACCGGAGTCCAGAGGGACTATGCCTACAGGCTGGCCTGGAGCTGTACTAACAATTTGGCGGAATACGAAGCCCTGTGCTTGGGTCTGCGAAAGGCGGAAAGGCTCGGAATCAAGCATCTCCAAATTTTCGGAGATTCAGAGTTAGTGTCATCAAGTTACGAATAAATGCGCGTCTAAGCATCACTATCTTAGAGCGTACCGCAATCGGGTCTGGGACCTGATGGAACCGTTTGACTCATTGAACGTTAAGGCAATATCGCGTGAGAGAAACAAGCACGCGGATATTCTGGCGTCTGTTGGAGCCAGGTACGTTCCGGTCGAAGACGTCGTCCGAAACCGAAGCCGGTCCGCACCATTTACGGGCCTTCGTGCTCGATAGGGATACCTTCCGCGGGTATTCAGCCGTGACGAGGAGATCGTCACATTCCCGGTTAACGAAGTGTGTGTAATCGAAGGTAGAGACCATGATGACGAGCAATATGAGGGGTTGATACGATTACGGAATAATCACGTCCCAAAAGGACTGATTACATTAGAAAGTCTCTTTGATCGGAATGACAGAGCAATATCCCACGGGATCAAAGTAGACCCGAGGCGATATGCTTGAGTCGGAGCTCGAACTCGGTAAAACCATCAAGGTCGGAACAGATCGCACGTCGGAGGAGGCCGGTGCAGATTAGATCATCGTGCCGGAGTTCCCCGACATCGTGGCCTCGGTGCTACGAAGATTTGAGGGGGTATGACAGATCTGTCATCCAGCATACCATCGAGCTAGAGGATGGCGCCAAGCGGTTCCGACAAAAGCAAAGGGCCGTAAATCCAAAGGTTGAGGCCATGATGAAGACCGAGCTCTTGAAGATGCTGGAGGCCAAGATCATCTACCCCATCAAACATTCATCTTGGGTCGCGAATCTGGTGCCCGTGAGGAAAAAGAATGGCGACATACGTCTCTGTGTCGACTTTAGAAACCTAAATCAGGCTTCCCTCCGGGACCACTATCCGCTTCCCCAAATCGACCAAATTTTGCATATCGTTGCTGGAGCCCAGAGATTTTCACTTTTAGATGGATTTTCCGGCTACAACCGGATTTGGGTCAAAGACGAAGACCAAGCATAAGACGGCGTTTACCACGAAGTGGGGGACGTTTGCCTATCGGCGCATGCCGTTTGGCTTATTCAATGTCGGTGCCACGTTCCAAAGGGCCATGGACCTGGCCTTCCGAGAGCTGCTCAACAAGATTATTGTCATCTATCTTGATGACATGATCGTTTTCTCTCACCGACGAGAAGATCATGTTTCGCACTCGCGCGGATATTTGAAAGTTGTCGAGAATTCGGCATCTCTATAAACCCGAAGAAGTCTGTCTTCGCGGTAAAGGAAGGAAAGCTGCTGGGACATGTCATCTCCGAGGAAGGCCTCGCCATTGACCCTGACAGAGCAGAAGCCCTCGTTCGCTTGCCAGCCCCACTGATAAAAAAGGTCTGCAGTCCTTCTTCGGTCAGATTAACTTCGTGCGGAAGTTCATTCCGGACTTCGCACGAGTGATCAAACCTATGGCCGAATCGTTGAAGAAAGATACACCTTACGAATGGATTGATGAGAGAGAGCAAGCTTTCGAGGAAATCAAGGCTCGAATTGCGCAAGCTCCGGTGTTGACAAACCCGGACTACTCCAAGGACTTCATCCTGTATGCAGTGGGAGAACCCGAAAGTTACGCTGCAGTCCTGACTCAGAAGGGAGACGACGGTCAGGAGCGCCCCATTGCGTTCCTAAGCCAAGTGATTCTCGCCACACGAAGAGAAGTACAATTTTATAGAGCGGCGGGTCCATGCGGTCATGAAGTCCCTTCGAAAGCTCGGGCACTTTGTCTCCCAAAGTAAGACCACTTGTCTTTGTGATTCACCCCGATGTTCGCAGTTTCATCTTGCAAGGGGAACCGGGTCACAAGAGAGCGGGATGGATTGCCAAGATCCAGGAGTTTGACATCGAAGTACGGCCCACCAAGCTTATCAGAGGCCGAGCCTTGTGTCAGGAATTGGCCCGAAGCGCTGTAGCCGGCATCTCCGCCTGTAAGTGGGAGGACACAGCGACACGCGTCTACCTAGCCAACTCCTTATCGGAGGGGAGTGATTGGACAGATGAACTGGTGAGATACTTCTGCACCGGAAGATGTCCCGATCACTTGAACGCCTCACAACGAAGGAGATTTCGGTTAGGTGCATTAAGGTACACTCTTCGCCCGAGGGGCTTTACTTCAAAAACATTGACGGCATCCTGTTGCGGTGCGTCATAAAATCCGACCAGCCTAGGATCCTCGGAGATTTTCATTCCGGGATGCCTGGGGGTCACCATTCTTCAAGGCCAACGGCCTTAAAAATAATAAGGGCTGGATACTATTGGCCCACTCTGTTCGCAGACGCGTATGCGGTCTGTGCCAAGTGTGATCAATGCCAGAGGTATGCTGGCCGAAACAGAAAAGCACCCCTGCCCCTTCAATCGATTCAAGCCGAAGCTCCGTTCCAGCAATGGGGTCTGGACTTCATTGGGGTGATTTCTCCTAACTCCTCCGCCGGCCACAAGTTTATTCTCACAGCTATTGACTATTTCACACGGTGGATGGAGGCGATCCCGACCAAGAACGCCGACCAAGAAACGGTCATCAGGTTTATTGAGAGCCTGATTACCCGCTTCGGGGTTCCAGAGTCGATTGTGACAGACAACGGTCCGGGATTTGTAGGCGCCGTACTCACGGAGTACACCGACGGCCTTGGCGTCTATCACAAGATGTCTTCTAATTACTACCCGCAGGGGAATGGCCTTTCTGAGTCTACTAATAAGAACCTCCTGAAAATTCTCCGGAGGACCATTGAAAAAAATAAGCGGACTTGGCACTTGCTCTTGAACCGGGCGCTATGGGCGGACAGAGTTGCGTTCAAGAAATCCCTCAAGACGTCCCCCTATGCGCTCGTCTATGGCAAGCAAGCTGTTATGCCATCACACATTGAAATCCCCGCCCGGTGGATGATTGACGAAGACAGGAGCAGCGGAGACCCGGTGAGACGACAGAGTTGTGCCAACTCCTGTAGTTGGAAGAAGACGAGAGAAAGTGCATACCGGGCCTTCGCCGATCACATTGCAGCCACTAAAGGCTGGTTTGCCAAAGGCACCACCGCCCGAGTTTTCGAAGTCGGGGACCCAGTGTCGAAGTGGGACTCATACAAGGCAAAACCGGGTAATCACGAAAAATTTGACGCTCTCTGGGAGGGCCCTTATCAGATTGCCCGGGTGAATCAGTTCAATGCCTACATACTTTCGGATATGGAGGGTCAGCTCCTCCCCATCCCTGTCAACGGGTTCCACTTGAAGCTTTATCGCTGTTGAAGGTGCCTGAGGGGCCCTTCCCTGTAAAAATTTTGCCTTGTGTTTTTATTTTTCCCCGCATGTATAGTTTCCAGTTTTAGCATTCAGTTTATTTTTCCTTCTTTGAGCTTAAATACGGCATGGGAGAGAAAGACAGACTTCGCAACAAAGTCTGTCGTTGCCCCGCAGGAGGGGCGAAGTTCGGCTATGCAGAGAAAGAAAGGAGAAAAAAGAGCAAAAATCGACTAAGTGTTGACCGAAGTCCGACTTCGCAGCGAAGCCTGACTTCGGCCCAGCCGAATTGCGAAGTTTGTCCGAGAAAAGCTGAAGCAGACTAAAGTCCGCACTGCGCAACCCTTCGTGCGAAGTACGCACTGCGCGCAAAGTTTGTGCGAAGTGCGAACTTCGCACCGAAGTCCGACTTCGGCCAGCGCCCGTGCGAAGTCCGCGCTGCGCTCAACGCTTGGGCGAAGTGCGAAGTTCGCACTTCGCATCAAGCTTCGGCCGAAGTCCGAACAAAGCGGCCAGCGCCCGTGCGAAGTCCATCTAAAGATGAAAGGCGGCAAAAACCCAGATCGCGCCCAAACCTTGGGCGCAGCTAAAAACAGAGGTAGAACGAGTTCAAGCACGCGCTTCGCGCGAAGTGCGTACTCGCCCGATTTTGGTGCGAAGTTCGTACTTCGCCGAAGTGGGCGAAGTCCGACTTCGCCGGCGAGGTCGGGCCGTGCCCAACTTTGGGCGAAGCCCGGCTGCGCCTAGTTTTCCGGGCCAGTATTGGGACGCGGTTTAAAGAATAATAAAAAAAAAAAAAAAAATTCAAAAAACCCCAAGCTGGGCCCAAGGCGCGTTTGCACTTGTTTTTATGTGGGTTTCCGCACCGAAGGTTTTGTCTTGATCAGTGTGCCCAAGTGGTGGCAGCAACGTCAGCCATGGTGCAGTCCCCAACGCCGAGTTAATGATTGTGCGTTTTCAAGCGAAACGCAACTAAAAAAGCAAGGCACGGCTGCCGGGGCGCGTCTTTTCCTAAACGTTCTCCTGCGCAGCCACCAAGGGTTTTAACTCAGCCGACCTACCCCCTCCTGCGTTGCATTAATGGCGCTGTTTTTATCTAGAAAAGGGGGTCAGAAACATGCCAACATTCCAGATTGCAGAGATTATTCCTCGGACAGTGCTAATTATTCCTCTGATAGCGAAATTTGTTGCAGACAGCCTCGAACTCGTCATTATTGCTGACTCGGAGAGATGGACAAGGGAAAAATGCCCGTGTCGGCGCAGATCCAGTGAAGCAATGAACCAGGGGATTTGCCGCGGCCAGGAGTTTTCAAAGGCGATCCTCCGCCAGAGAAAAGGTCAAAGGCCCGGACGAAGAAGGTACAGCGTGGGCAATCCCCACCACCTCCGGTGAATTACCTAGCAGATTATGTGGACGACTCGTTTTCCATGAGCCTAACTCAGCTGCGAGCGAATGTGGAGAGCTGGGCTGACAAAGTTTCGCCCTCCCATCATTTTGGAGCGGCGTACAAATCAAATCTCTTCAGATTCATGTGCCCTCCTGTCCACCAATGCCCGGAGCTGATAGACTTAATTGTTAGACATTATAAACCAGCTTCCCGGCAAATCTGCAGTTCCGTTGGCAAACCCTTGTTCGCACTGCGCAGGGAGACTGTGCAGCCAGCTTTCGCCCCAGGGCTGGAGTATGACTCCGGCACCATCCTCAGAAAAATCAATTTGGGCGAACAAGCGGGACGTTTCACGCACACCAAGCGAATGAGGGATTTCCTCAATTCAGAGCTGAGCGCCCGCTTCCAACCGGACAATGGCCGACTGGCCCCATGCCTTTGGTAAAATTTCAGAGCAAGTATCTATATACCATCTTGGCATGGATCCTCGAGTCGCGACTCCGATGAGTCGGTGCACCCGTACCACCGGCGCCGAGAATGCCTCCTGTGTGGAGAATCTTACGAACCAGCGGCACAGCGGAGCGGAAAACGCCCCATCTCTTTCGACTGGGCAGACTGGCTGGCTTACGCCATTCATTCCAGTCTGCTGAAAATCCAGAAGCGCCAGTCAACCAATTTTCGTTTCAGTTCCGTTCTGGTCTGGCTTTGTTTGTACCATCTGCACCCCCAAATGCCGATCCCGAACTCGAAGAAGGTTAACGAGAAGGGAGAACCCCGGCCCGTCTATAACTGGACGGATGACTTATACCGGAAAGGGTCCTACTACAAGTTCAACTTCAACTTTCTGGGATTCGTCATGTCAGTCTTCACCGAAAGTGAAATCCCCCGTCCCCGAGAGAAATGACGAGTGCTTTGATAAATCAGAAGCTCGAGGACGTTTCGACCGACGCGAGGATTGTGATCGGAATCTACTGATTCAAGGGCAAACCCTATTTGCTACCCTATTGGTGCTCAGAGCATCTGTTCGGGATGGAAGTTGCCCGACAGATGGACTATGTGGAAGAAGAGTTTGGCCTAGGGAAGAAAAGAGGACAGATTTTTCAATACCCTCTTTCCTGGGCCAATGTTGAGATTATCGAGGTAGGACATGTCTACCTAGAGCAAGCACTGTCCCGGATTGGCCTCGGTTTTGTTGCCAGCTGCTGGAAGTATGACCCTCATGGGATAAGAGGAAAGTTTGCACATCTGTGCCCCCGGGACATAACCGAAGATAGATGCGACGTGGTCCATGTGGACCTTGGACTGGGAGATTGAATTAATGGAAGCTTCTCCCCCTTGGCAGGATTTCTCCTGCGAGGAGGTGACATATGACCCCAAGAGAAACCGGGACCATCACTTCTCATCTCCAGGGTTCAAAAAATTTCTGTCAAAGATTGCAGGCCTTAACTGGTCTAAAGAAAAGATTATTGAATGCTGGAAAATGAGATGCCGCACGCAGCACGACAAATCCACAAGGAGAAACCTGGCCGTAGATGACGACTTCTCGGTTCTCTATGACCAGCATCATGACAGCTGGCGGCCGTTCGCATATCAAGGTTACGTTCCCCGAGGCCCCTTTGAGGATTATAAAAATGGGTCTCCTCCCAAACAGTTGTACACTTCGGCAATCGCCGGCGCCGGCCCGATAAGTACCCGAGCCGATCCAATGCGATTCGTGGCTCCTAAGGCGGCGCTTGAAAAGGCGAAAAAGTTAGCCGAGGCGGCGCCGAGGCACTTCCTCGAGCAAGAAAAGCGCCCGACACCGCCGAAACGAGACCGGTCGCGGCAGACCTTCTGCAAGTCAAACCCCGGTACAAGTTTACCGTGGGAGCATCAGCGCCTGCTGCACTTGCTTCGTCTCCTTCCCCTGATCCGACAGTTGTTCCAGAAGAAAAGAAGCGGAGGAGAGTTGAGAAAATCAGGCGACCTAGCCTGATAGTGCAGCAGCCGATCGCAGAGCCGCAGCCGCGTCCTGCCGCCGCAGAGGCAATTCCTTTGGGCAGTCCCAAGCCAGCCGCCGAGACAATAAGCGAAGACATTCACCCGGCATCGGCTCAGGCGGAGCCCGCAGGTACATTTGCTATTCCTGTCTCTCTAGTCTCACCCGGTTCTACTTCCACTCGGCCCCCGCTCAATGCGGGCGAGCCATGACCACATCCTCCTCCCCCGTCTCCGCGTCCTTCTAGCGGTCCCCATTCTTTCGACCGGCTTGCTCGGAACCCTAACGTCTCTCTTCTCTCGAGCACAACTCCAAACCCTTCGCCCGAGGTTAGTGCCGAGGCTGTCCGTTCACCATCACATCCTCCGCCTCGGCCGCTTCAAACCCTCACGAGTGTCAGCCTCTCCCATTTCCATTTCCCGGTCGCCCCCACAAGCGACCGATTCTTCCAAGGTCTGTCCGGTTCCTCCTGATCCAATCCCCGCAGGAGAGACGTCTCAGCAGATCCCTAGGCTGGGGGAACCAGATTTTATGGACGACCTCCAGAACTCAGATGACTTGCCCCTCGCAACAAGAGCCGTAGAGTATTCTGTCTCTTTCCGCCAAGACCTGAAGCGGAGGAGACATGAAGAGATAGCCGCCCCGGCAAAACGCGCAAAGTATGATTTCGGAAGGAGAGTGATTACAACGGAGAAAATAATCCCAATAGTGAAGAAGCCTCTCCGAGAAATGACTAAGGCGGACTACGTGCTCCAGACAAAGGAGAAAAGCTTTGACGACATTGATAAACAGTATGAGATTCAGACGATCATGCGCAAAGCTGACAATCTCTTTGTCAAGAGTCTGGAGGAGCAGGAAGAACTTTTCGCGTTGCAGGACAAAGTAAGGCAACTTGAAGAGGACCTATCTAGGTCCACTGAGCAGCTGGAAGCGGCGCGGCGAGAAACGGATGAATTCAAAGCCCAGCTAGCCGCTTCTCAACGAACAGAGCCGCAACCGAAAAGAAAGCAGCCTCGGAGCAGATTTCTCAGCTCCGGGAGTCTTTGAAGCGAGCACGATCGCGACTTGCAGAAAAAACATCTCAAGCGGCTGTCTTTTCAAAGACAAAAGTTAAGGAAATGAGGGCTGGTTTGCTGAGGGAATGCAAGCCCCATACCTTTAAGGCGATGGCAGTCCTGGACTTCGCATCCAGGATTCAAGAAGTTTCTGCCCAGGGAAAGCCTGTGGTAGAGGAGGCCGAGCGCCAGGCAAAGCAATGGCTGGACCTGGCGATAAACCTTCAGGAGCGCGAGCGCGACGGCGTCCTTTTTTCCCCCGTGTCCTCATTCGCTGCAGAATGGGCAGGTGCAAGGGTGACCTTGCACAAATATTTTAGAAAAGTTGAAGAGGTGAGAGTGGCCAGACGAATGCTTGACGCATTCGGACATGAAAAAGATATCTGTCTGGCCCCCTTTCACGCTCTTTCAGAACTTGGGTGTTCAGGTTTTGTTGAGAATGGCGAGCTCCTTACCCTAGATCGGGTAAAGAAGAATTGGCAGTCCTTTGAAGCAGATACAGCTGAAATTGATAGCTGGACGAGCCAATTCAAGACAATCGAGTCACTCAGATGGTGTCCAGATATTCCAGGATCCGCTCCTATTCTCAGGAGTTAGAGAAAAGATACCTCACCATCGACCTGCACGCGGTCGCTGCTTTTCACGGAGCATTAGAAGACATAGCTGACCGCAAGCCATTCGAAGCGGAAGCCTGGCGCTCAGCCCAAGAGGCGTACACTCGCATGTGCGATGCAGAAGCAGGAAATGGAGACCTTTCAGAAGGAGATACTGATGAGGCGACTGACAAAGATGAATCTGAAGAATAGTTGCCGCAAGGAGAACAGTTAGAGCAGAAAAAGGCAGGGGAGGCAAGTTCCTCTGCACCCAAAGGATGAAGGCATGGATTCTTTGCGCCGAGCCGAGCTCGACACCCCGCGAGCCGCCAGAAATGTTGTCACATTTTGCACGGGGTGCAATGTCTTCAATGTTGTTTTGTAACAGTGCTGCTCTTCTTTTCCTCCTTCCGTTTTTCTCCCTTCTCTCCCTTTCCTTTTCTTTCCCATTCTCTTTCTCTCCCCCCTTTTTCCTTGGAGTTCCCCGGTTGATTTTCCAGCTTTCCAGCAGGTCTATCTGAAATTGGCTAAGTCTGGGTGCGAAGTTCGCACTTCGCCCAGTTTTGGTGCGAAGTTCGTACTTCGCCCAGTTTTGGTGCGAAGTGCGTACTTCGCCCCACCTTCTGGGCGCACCTTGCACCGGCAGACTGGCAGGTCAATGCAGAAAAAAGGTAAAATGCTAGAGCAGGTCCATATGGCGGCAGACACCAGTGTTCGCCTGTGCGCAGTTCGACTTCTCAACGAAGCCGGAATGCGCCCTTGACAGGTGTACAGTAGGGGAACAAACCCGGAATTTGACCAAGGCTTGAAGGCCTTCCCCGACTGCACTGATTTCTGCATGCATCCCAAGGAGCCCCGATCCCAAGCAAAGATGGATAGACTGCCCTCTAAGGCAGGCATGTGTCACACAGCATAACCCATCATTAGACAAGTGTCTAGCTTCGGGATTTGAACCAAGACTGCCGACCAAAAGGGATAAGCATGGGCTGCCTGCACCGCCTGCGTTAATAGCCTCATTCAAAGCTGATCTGAGGTTTCACCTGCTCCAGCCTACTAGCAAGCTCGCCGACTTGAAGAATTACCCAACACTCCGCCACGTAGCTGTCCGGCTTCCAGAAGACCATGCTCGCGGGTACAGCCCGATCCGACAAAAGGTCAGCATTTGCAGCTCTTTCGCCGCTTCTGTCAACTCATGTTTGACTGGGACTTGTGCCCATTAATGTAACGGGTGGGACTCGGGCTATAAAAGCCCATCTGAAATTCATTGTAAAGTGTGGAAGGGGAATGTTTGTTAGGGAACTACTGTGCTTATTGTAACCGTGCTTCTGCTTATGAATACAATCTGTATGCCTGGTTCTGTTCTACTGTCTTTATTCTTTTATGCTGTCTTTCATTATATGCCTTAGGCCCACCTGTGTCGCTGCTCGTTAATTCACTTTGGCATTTGGCGATCAGGTTCCTCTAGCATTGCTTGCTTAAAGCACCATCTGTACTTCATTATTTAAAGCATTCATTATAAATTTGGTAGCAGTTCCATCAGTTGTATGTGACGTTTCTGGCCCGTATCCGGTGATTGATGCGATCCCTCGCCGTTAGTTCCTTGTAGGGAATGTTTGCTAGGGAGCCATTGAAGTCGTGCGGTTAAACTCTCTACCTAACACATATACCGGCTCGACATCTCTAGGTTTACTTTCTACCCCCGTCGGTGTATGTATCTCGGTGATTGATATGATCCCTCGCTGTTAGTTCCTTGTAGGGAATGTTTGCTAGGGAGCTATTGAAGCCGTGCATACGCTGCTGGTGTATCGGAAGTACGCCTAGGTTTTGCGATTCCTTGTCATGCTCCGTGTTTGTATGCAGTAAGTAGCGGTGATTGGTGTGTTCCCGTACTGTTAGTTCCCCCCCACCAACCTTTGGACATATTTGTATCTCTTTCTGTACATTTGTCTCTTTCCGTTCATTTATTTCTTTCCTGTTCCCTTTAGCTTAAATCAAGCCCCCTAAAAGGAGCCGGCCTTCTCCGGAGATTGGCTCGGAAGGCATCTCTTCCTCCCGGCCTTTCATGCTGGTGGGCGAATCTGGGCGCATTAACCAAAAATCCTTTCCTCATGGCAGATTCGTAACCAACAGGTCCATTGGTCTTCCATATTGTAAGGCAAATTTTCCAATACTTGATTGGGTCCTCTACTCCACCTCCATGAAATGTAGGATACTTGTGCATTGTGCCAAAGTTGGTTGTCATCGTGATTGGTTGATTCGACATAGGCAATGGTTGTTTGTGTTTCTCACTCTCGTCATGCATATTGTCGAATGCACCACACCACAAATACTCTCATGCTAAACTCCTTGCCTATGCATGATGAAACATGCCAACTTGTAGTTGCTCCAATGTTAGACTCCCATCCCACTCACCATTGAGTACACAAATTTGTAGTTTCTCTAGTTGATATTGAACTGTTGTCCTGCTCACCATTGGACACAACCTGTAGTTGCTTTAGTGCCAAAATGTCGTCATGTCCATTGTCTATCATACAATCTTGTCTCAACCACTATCACCCTTGTTGAATTGGTTTTCTCCTTAGTTGGACTTGTCACTTTGTGCTTTGTCATGCCCAACTGTATACAGTTGCACATCTTCGCTTGTGTGAACTTTTTCATCTATGCACACGTCTTCACCTTCACACACTTCTTCACCTACACAAACTTGTTTGGTTGCTTACACATTCTTCACCTACGAAACTTGTTCATCTGCATTGTCTTGGCCTTTGCATATGCCTGCTTTGTATGTTGCCTCATCATGCACGTCTTCTTCATGCATCACACACACCGTTGTCGCACGTCTCATCATGAAAGACTAAATTATGGATACCTAAGTTGGTTGTGTACTTTGACATAAAGTTCTACATTTTCGTGCACATATTCATTGTGCAAACTTGTTCGTTTGTGCACAAGCCTTCACTTGCATTGACTACATCATCAGCATAAACGTCTACATGAACTTCTATTTCTAAGTTCACATCTTCACTTGCACAGATGACTTCGTTGGTGTGCACATCTTTGCTTCCACATGAATCTTCGTCGATGCACATGTCTGCATGCACATCTTTGTAGGTAGGCAAATTGACATGTTTGTGTAATTAGTAAATAAGTTTTGTCATTTTGGGTTGTTTTGTAGTTTGTATGCAAAGTGTTTGACAAATGTGCGTACATATAATATATAAAATTATAGTCATAAGTATTTGACAATGTGTAATGTTAAGTGAAGTATTATTTATGTACGGATAAGTCACTAGTCATAAAGTGAGTCATCAAATGAAATGTAAATGTAAGTCACATGCATGTCAAATGTAATTCAATAAAATGATGCGGTGTCGGGTAGCATCGAGGATGCAACGACCTCTTAGTTGTATAAATAAGACCCTTCCCTCATTCATTCATGTTGTTGTTGGTTGTGGGGGTTGTGGGCAAGTCTTGTGGGCCAAAGTGTGTTGTTGGCAAGGAAGGAGATATTCCACACAGGCATTGTACTGTATATGTAAAATAGTGTTGTACGCATTCCATCATATAGGCTATTGTTAATGCAAAATCTACTCATATTTATCCTTCATCTATTGTTATTGTATGTTTCCTGTATGTGTTGACATGGTTTATTACTGCAGCAGGTAGATCTGTTGTTCTTTCCAAATTCTGTATGCAGGGTTAAAGTCATAGTTCGAGCATGTCGACAAGGAGTGCCATACATGTGAACCGTCGTACATATGAACTTGCATACAAATGGCCTACCATACATGAGTGTTGTACATGTGATTGTCGTACATGGAGTTGTACAGTGTGGAGAGATAAGCTTGTAACTGAAGGATAGCAGTCTACAGGATAGACTTTCCTATTCGTAGACTGAAGTGTTGGATATTGAGATGATTATAGTCATTGCTGATCAATAAATCTGTCATTCCGATTGTTCCTCCAACAGTGGAATACTCCCGCCATGCTATATCTTTGCTTCCACATGATTCTTCATCGATGCACACATCTGCATGCACATCTTCACTTGTGTAGACTTATTTTTTGGCACTCATGTTTGCGCTTATGTCTTCTCTTTCATGAACATATTCCTTTGCACACGTCTTCGTCAATTGGTCCCTTATCAGCATCAACAAATAAGTCTTTACTTTCAGTTGCAAACTCCAATCTTCCCTCTTCTTGAGGGAGACTACATCGTTTATCGACTGCATTGTAATTGTCCCATTGTTTGTTGTTGCGTATCTTCTTGAGCGATATGCTTGCCACCACTCCATGTCACCAAATTCGATCCAACTTCATAGAGGGAATGTTGTCAAAATGTAAAATTGGAAGGCAACATGTTGCAGTATAATTTCATTACAAATATATAAACAAACATACAAACTGGAAATAACTTACAGATACATATGGATACACTACATACATAGCATGCATCCTGCACAAATATCTACAATACATTACGGTCCTCGACCAACAACTCAACTACTAACATGCATACCCAACCAACATCCCTTCACCAAGGTAGATGCATACTTATAGGATTTACGAGACCGGTACTACCACAAAACTACCCTTGTACATTAAAACATTAAAAATATCCCATAACATTATATGACATTATTACAAACACATAGTGCCATGTACATACAGCACTATGTGACAAACACACAGATGCAATAATTCTTATTTACATGTATCATCAACTTGTGTGCATGCATTCATAGGTGCATATGTTCATACGCTGATGGATGGCACTCATACAACATTCATTCATGCAGATGTAACATGCGTCAATTCCTTTGCCTACATATTACTCTACATTGTGAGTAATAACCTTACATTAGTGTCTCATCAAAAAAATATGTTATAATATAAGCATAGTAAGAATCTGTCATGCATAGTTGTCCATATTGATCTCTTTACTTCAATGACAAATATATATTGTTAATACTTTGATCTATATTGAGGTCTTTGAAGAATGTTTTTTAAACTAGGTTTGAAAAATTCACTGTTTTGAAGCTCAACTTGATTCAAGGGCATATAAAGAGTTGTATTATATTATTGATTCTGATCTAGCACCTGTTGGCATTTTTGCCACATTAATTTTTTTGCCAAAATTTTGCCTAAGTATAGAGCTTTAAATCGTCAAATCACACATTGAAGCGTTGGCATTTTCGCAGGCCCTAAAGGAGGATGATAAAGTGGACGAATTGATCTTTTGATGTCTCATTATTGCAGATCTTTTCGCAAGCTTTCCAGCGATATATTACAATAGGTGATCGGGTCAGCGGATCAAAAGTTATGGCCCCGGGAAGTACATCTAGCAAAAGTCCACTTCGGGCTCGAAAACAATTCTAAGGCATGAGGGGCACTTCGCCCAGAACATTGCTGAAGTTGCCACTTCGGGCTTGAGCCTGGCGAAGCATCCACTTCGGCCCCAACTCCAGCGAACCTCCTTGTCCCGATGATGAAAAAAGTTTAAGGCTGGCAGGTCACTTCGCCAGCAAAACAGGGTAAGATAAGAAGCTTCGCTGAACAAAAAGAAGGAAAGGGGCAGCTTCGCAAAGAAGGGACAGGAAAGCCTAAGTTCGCTTCCTTAGCGAAGCATTCACTTCGGCCACAGTTTTAGCGAACCTCCAGTTGGCAGAAAAAGTTTTAAGGCAAGAGGGGCACTTCGCCTAGAATTTGGCCAAACTGCCACTTCGGGCCTCCACTTTAGCGAAGCTCCATGTCGGCCCCGAAGTGCAACGTCGGCCGCGAACCTCACGTCGGCCAAAATAGCTAATGTCGGCTGCGAACCTTCATGTCGGCCCCGAAGCTCATATCGGTTGCGAAGTTCATGTCGGCCAAAGCGTCCAACGTCGGCCAAAAATGCAAAGTCGGCCGCGAAGCTCACGTCGGCCAGAATCCCAATGTCGGTCGCGAATCCCAACATCGGCCAGAATCCCAACGTCGGCCAAAGTCGGCCAAGTCGGCCAAAAATCCAGTGAACTGCCAGTTCGGGCCAATTTCTCAACGAGGCTTCTCCGGAACCTTTTCTGACGACGGTGCTTCTCTCGAAAAGCACACATTCCAAGGCCGGGTATTTATCCAAGGCAATTGAGTGTTTCATAAATGCATTTTTTCTGGCCCGAAAGACCCGGTGCCCATTTGTAGCAATAGGATACGAGTTATCAGCCGCAGAGAAGGGCAAGGGCAACTTGTGCATCCACTCGAGCACCTCACCCCGGGGCAGCCCAGGACAGTTCAACGGCTCATAAATGCAGGTTTCCCCGATTGACGCGGCCATGGTAGCTTATTAGGGAAATAGATGTGAAACCTCAGTGGCATAAAAGGGCGAGCGCGCATTTTCCAGCTCCCAAGGACATACTTTTGAATCCGGCGCATTAATGGCTGAGGGTCGGGTCCTCTATAAAAACCCTAGCATTGTAATGAAAAAAGGAGGGGAACTTTTGCTAGAAAATTGCTGTAACTTGATTCCTGCAATTGATATTAAAGACTTTGGGCTCATTTCTCTCTTGTATGCTGCCTTCTGTGATTATTTCTGCTATTCTGTCTTCGTTTGTATACCGTAATTCTGAATCCTGAATTTAGGTGTGTAATTGGGGACAGAACCCTGGAATTCTCTTGAAGGATACATAGGGGAGATAATATTGCGTTAAACTTCTTTTATGCCGCCTGTGGTTAGTGGTTTTTGTTACATTCATTTATTTTCTCAATCATTGTAATTCTGAAATCTGGATTTAGGCGTGGGAGAATAGTTGAATCTTGGAACTCTTCTCAGAGGATACATAAGGAACTTTGCGTGGTGTTTATTTATGCATTATTATTGGTATTTATTGCTGCTACTTCAAGCTTTCAGTTAGTGATCGTGTTGCTGGTTCTTTCCCACCACAATACCCAGCTATTTAATTTTTTTCCTGCACCCTTATTGTTTTTATCTCTTTCCAGCACCTTTACTCTTTTTATCTCTTTCCAGCACCTTTACTCTTTTTATCTCTTTCCTGCACTCTTAGCTTAAAACCCTAAATAGTTTAGTACAGGAGCCGGCCTTCTCCGGAGATTGGCACGGAGGGCATCTCTTCCCTCCGGCCTTTCAATGTTGGTCCAGGTCTAGGGCACGTATACGTACAAAATCCTTTCCTGTGGCAGATTTGTGACCAACAGTTTCTGGCACGCCCGGTGGGACGAATAGTCTCCATGTTTTAAGGAAGCCCGAGTTTGGTGAATCTCTGGCTTGCCTTCATCTGGCAAAATCACCTGGCGACTCTGACTGAGCTGAAGATCCAGATTTCTTGATCGTAGGCGCCTTTTAAAGCTGAAAGAAGATACCTCGGAGGAATCAAGGTTTGGTGAGCAGCCTTGATCTCACAAGCGGAGAAAAGAATGTTCACCTGGCGACTCCGACTTAGTGGTGAGAACCGTGATCTCTACAGACCACTGCTATAATGGCGAGGGTATGCTATCCCAGCTGGGATGATCCCGACCCTCTGAATCTCCAAAGTTGGCACGAGATTCCCAAAAGTGCCCTGAAAATCTTGACAAAATACAATGGCACTAAGGGAATGGCCCGAGAGCACCTTGAAGATGTTGCTGCTCTAGCGACCCTCCATGGCATAACCCACGAAGATGTCATGATCAGAATTCTGGTCCTGTCTCTGGAAGGAAGGGCGTTGCAGTGGTACAGACTGCTTGGGCGTAAGAGCATCCGCTCATGGGATGACTTAGCGGGAGCGCTCATCAACACATTTGACGGCTCTCAGGATCCCTTCCAGCTTTTGATGCACCTCTCCACCATCACGAGAGCACCTCTGGAGAGCATCACAGACTTCAATGTCCGATTCTGCAGAAGTTGGAAGAGAATTCCAGGGGAGATCCAGCCGACACCCGCCCAGGCCCACCTCTTCTATGTTCGGGCTTTCCACCCGGACATAAGCCTCCTCCTACTGCAATCTGGGGAACAAAGATTCCCTCAAATATTTGAGGAAGCAGTACAAGCGGAGCACCTTCTGCTCCTATCAGGAAAAATACCGTGGGGAGAAACTCCATTACTTTCTCCGGTAGTTGTTGCTCCTGTCTATCCCGCACAGTATTCACCATGGCAGATCCCTCATACTGTGTAGAGACCTGAAATGCAGTTGTGTGGAGCTCAAGAGGCAGATCTCGTCCAAGGCCAACGGTGGAAATATGCAAGCACCGCCCAAGCGATGAATAATACGGTTGCTTGCAGTTTCCATCAGGATATGGGCAAAGAAGGGGAGTAGGGGCTAACGACAAGCTTTGAGTGCGAAGAGGGCACCATTTTGCACCCTTTTTGTGTCCCAGGGCATATCACGCAAGTATTCATCCAAAACCCAACAAGCATGCCTCATCAAGAGGTTGATCCTGAGGAGATCCTGGCAGAAGGCCTATCGTCGGAAAACTCTTGCTATCGCATCAAGGAGTTGGAGGAGCATGTACCCAAGATCCCACAGCCAGCGGACTTTCAAAAGTGGTGGCATTGGGGCCGGCCATTACCGCAACCAGTACTTGAAGAAGGCTCCCATGTGGCAAATCTCTTTGCCACATTATTCACTAACTATATGAGTACTGGTATCCATGACAGCCTGCCACGTTGCATCCTGTTCGCAACCTGGAAAACTTTGGGAGGCCAGCCGGACTTCAAAGATCGACTGAAGTACAATCAGATCTGGTCCGAACACTGCAGATTCACCGGATAGGCACCCGAAGCCAGTTTTGTGGTGGCGGCATGCCAATCATGTCGCAAACTTTTGTGTAAATACTGTAAATAGCCCGGCTGGTAAATAAAGTGCCAAGGGCACTAAGTGTTGCTTAGGAGCTTAAGTACAGTTTTCTGTTTTTAGTTTAGTTTGTGTGTGTTTCTTTTTAGCGCTCCAAAGAGATAGCAGTTTTCAGGTGTTGTTTTTAGCATCCCCTGGCACAGCAGTTCAGTGCCATATAAGGCGCTGTCATTTTCAGATCAAGTGCTTGGGCAATTGTACAGCCAGAATGGGCAAGAGGAGCGCTGAGAAGAAAGAGAAGGCCCCAAAAAAGTTGAGGAGTTTGCTGCCGTCAGTGGACAGTCAGAAGGGGGGACAACGGGGATGACTCTGTTGCCCAATGGATAAAGGCCTGGGATCTCTGCATTTAGACAAGCTAAATGCCCCGCGAGCTGCCAAGAATGTTGGCATTTTTGCCACATTAAATTTTTTGCCAAAATTTTGCCTAAGTATGGAGCTTTAAATCGGCAAATCACACGCAGAAGCGTTGGCATTTTCGCGGGCCCTAAAAGAGGATGATAAAGTGGACAAATTGATCTTTTGATGTCTCATTATTGCAGATCTTTTCGCAAGATTTCCGGCGATGTATTACAATAGGTGATCGGGTCAGCGGATCAAAAGTTATGGCCCCGGGAAGTACATCCAGCAAAAGTCCACTTCGGGCTCGAAAAAAATTCTAAGGCATGAGGGGCACTTCGCCCAAAACGCTGCCGAAGTTGCCACTTCGGGCTTGAGCCTGGCGAAGCATCCACTTCGGCCCCAACTCCGACGAACCTCCTCGTCCCGACGATGAAAAAAGTTTAAGGCTGGCAGGTCACTTCGCCAGCAAAACAGGGTAAGATAAGAAGCTTCGCTGAACAAAAAGAAGGAAAGGGGCAGCTTCGCAAAGAAGGGACAGGAAAGCCTAAGTTCGAGCTCGGAAAATTTCTAAGGCATGGAAGGAGCTTCGCTTGCGAAGCTGCCAAAGCACCTACTTCGGGCAGAAAAGTTGCGAAGCTGTGATTGTAAGTTGCCGGGATTTTCTAAGTCAGCGGGGTCACTTCGCTAGAATTTTAGCGAAGCATTCACTTCGGCCACAGTTTTAGTGAACCTCTAGTTGGCAGAAAAAGTTTTAAGGCAAGAGGGGCACTACGCCTAAAATTTGGCCAAACTGACACTTCGGGCCTCCACTTTAGCGAAGCTCCATGTCGGCCCCGAAGTGCAACGTCGGCCAAAATAGCTAATGTCGGTTGCGAACCTCCATGTCGGCCCCGAAGCTCATGTCGGCCGCGAAGTTCATGTCGGCCAAAGCGTCCAACGTCGGCCAAAAATGCAAAGTCGGCCGCGAAGCTCACGTCGGCCAGAATCCCAACGTCGGCCGCGAATCCCAACATCGGCCAGAATCCCAACGTCGGCCAAAGTCGGCCAAGTCGGCCAAAAATCCAATGAACTGCCAGTTCGGGCCAATTTCTCAACGAGGCTACTCCGGAACCTTTTCTGACGACGGTGCTTCCCCCGAAAAGCACACATTCCAAGGCCGGGTATTTATCCAAGGCAATTGAGTGTTTCATAAATGCATTTTTTCTGGCCCGAAAGACCCGATGCCCATTTGTAGCAATAGGATACGAGTTATCAGCCGCAGAGAAGGGCAAGGGCAACTTGTGCATCCACTCGAGCACCTCACCCCGGGGCAGCCCAGGACAGTTCAACGGCTCATAAATGCAGGTTTCCCCGATTGACGCGGCCATGGTAGCTTATTAGGGAAATAGATGTGAAACCTCAGTGGCATAAAAGGGCGAGCATGCATTTTCTAGCTCCCAAGGGCGTACTTCTGAATCCGGCGCATTAATGGCTAAGAGGGTCGGGTCCTCTATAAAAACCCTAGCATTGTAATGAAAAAAGGGGGGGAACTTTTGCTAGAAAATTGTTGTAACTTGATTCCTGCAATTGATATTAAAGACTTTGGGCTCATTTCTCTCTTGTATGCTACCTTTTGTGATTATTTATGCTATTCTGTCTTCGTTTGTATACCTTTATTTTGAATACTGAATTTAGGTGTGTAATTGGGGACAGAACCCTGGAAGTCTCCTGAAGGATACATAGGGGAGATAATATTGAGTTAAACTCCTTTTATGCCACCTGTGGTTAGTGGTTTCTGTTACGTTCATTTATTTTCTCAATCGCTGTAATTCTGAAATCTGGATTTAGGCGTGGGACAATAGTTGAATCCTGGAACTCTTCTTAGAGGATACATAAGGAACTTTGCGTGGTGTTTATTTATGCATTATTATTGGTATTTATTGCTGCTACTTCAAGCTTTTAGTTAGTGATCGTGCTGCTAGTTCTTTCCCACCACAATACCCAGCTATTTAATTTCTTTCCTGCACCCTTACTCTTTTTATCTCTTTCCAGCACCTTTACTCTTTTTATCTCTTTCCTGCACCCTTTCTCTTTTTATCTCTTTCCTGCACTCTTAGCTTAAAACCCTATATAGTTTAGTACAGGAGCCGGCCTTCTCCGGAGACTGGCATGGAGGGCATCTCTTCCCTCCGGCCTTTCAATGTTGGTCCAGGTCTAGGGCGCGTGTACGTACAAAATCCTTTCCTGTGGCATATTTGTGACCAACAGCACCATTACAACGTAATCCATTTTAAGAACTGCTGAGGAGGGATGCCAAGAACTACTCACAAGTTTCCACTGTTTTATCCTTTCCTGATAGAAATTTAAATATCTTTTCATTGTTCCAACAGAATTCAAACTTACACCCCTCCCCTTGCCAATTCATTCTTCTAAATTGCATTCCCAACCCCTGAGGTCTCTCCCCATCTAGCTTTGAAGGTATCTTATCAAAGTTTCTTAAGTATTTTAGCATGCGATGACTTCTTATTTGGCTTAATGTTGGATTCTATTCCATATGACTTACGCTTAAAGTCTTCAAGTCATATAGGTAAACATCCTTACAGAGAAGCCTATGATGAACAGGAGTCAGCCATGAGAATATATATGGAGAACAAGGTATATATAAGAAGACTATAAAGCTTGACATAAAGTAACTGTAGTGAAAATTCACTACACAGGGCAAATCCTGCTGACAAGGACAATTTTGAGCAGGACAACATCTGGTGCTGATTTTTTAAGGAAGACAAGATGATAGGACCTGAGGCTTCTGCAATTTACCAAGTAGCCAGCACCAAGAAACCATCGAGAATGCTGTCAAAGAAAAACCTCTGCCTCAAGCTAAAAGCAAATCTCAAGCTCCTTGTGCCATGAGGCCATGCTAACCAACCAGACTGGACAAATAATGACCCATAGCCTTTCCGGTGGCAGCTAAGCTGGCACCTGCCATTTGTTGGAGTCCCGAAGCCTTTCCGGTGACGGCTAAAAGAACTCCACCTTTGGCAGATTTTTGACCCATATAGCAGTTGTCAATTCATTCTTCACCCAAAGGGGTGAGCCTGCAGGCTGGACTATCTTCCACGACTGATCGGGTTTGCAGTGACTATTTAACTTGTCACTATTCCTTGATGCAGTTACAAGACAACACTAACAAAAGAGTCGGGGAAGAAGACCCAACAGCTGTGGAAGAAAAAGGGGGATCTGAGGTGATTGGCCAAAGTACTGGTGGGATAAGTCCCTCCGCGTCCATATTTCCATCAAGAGGAGCTCAACACCTATAGTCTGCTGAAGCAAAATCTTATTGGAGCACTTCAAGATGTGAAGTTGGTGCGGACTGACCAAGCCTACTAGTCCATACAGAGACCACCTTGGAGATTCGATGGCAAGAGACCAAAGGAGGTGAATCGGCTAAAACCGGAAGAGGGGAGTGACTTGGGCGTGCTTGCTAAATCAAAATGTCTGGTAGTCTTGGTTGAAAGGCAATCACTAGAACATCGGAGGGGATTAATGGGTGGGTCAGCGGCAAAAGACGTTTGTCAAACCAAGAACGCACAAAAGGGGCAGAAATTAGAACTACGACCAACATGCAAGGAAGATGGCACAGAAAAGGGCCAACTAGTATATGAAGAAGGCAGACCACCGGACGACATTGGAATACCAAATGGATCCAAGGGCGACCTAGCGCAGGAAAAGAGTAATGTCCCGATTCTGATTCCATCACCTTTAGCACTTGGGCATGATACCCAAAGACGGTGGATGGCACATTTAAAGAAGCAACATAGAGGCAACTCGAGAAGCAATCCCAAGCCCGAGGACATCAATGACGAAAGATCTTAGGGTCTAATCATAGGCGATTTACAGTATGGGTGATTGGAAAAGCAACAGAAGAAGTCTATTTGGCCAAACTAGCGCAACATTTATGGCTCTAGATCCATAGGTCTTGGGATCATCCAAAGTGAATGTTAGGGAGCCCTAGCAAATTTTGAACTAAACTTGAATTTCTTGCATAAGTTTTGGGGGGAAATTTACCCATCCTCATCTATAAATATCCATCTCTTCCCCATTGTAAAAGATCGAAAGTTGTTTATTCGTTACTAGTATCTGGCCTTGTACACAATTTTCCTTCACTTCTTCATTGTATTACAGACTGGCTCGAGCCTTGAGTTGTTTTTTCAATAAGTTTTCAGCCACTTTCCCTAGCATGAATGTAATCCAGTTATGATATATATGAGAAGTTGTGACTATTTGCTTTCTGTCTTGGTTCTTATGTACGCTTATATGTGATGTTTTGTGCTTGTGGAAATCGTGCTCCTCGTGCGTTGTCAATGAACGTCTCATGTGTTCATTAATCTCATTGTGTTACTAAGAGACTTTAGGATCTTGGTGTATCGCCTCCTGTAGCATAGGACTTTACTTTGCAATCATTTGTTTTTCTAGTCACTTTCTCTCTATCCTTTTTCCCCTGATAAGAACTTGGTAGACTAGGCTAGTTTAGGTAAAAGCGACTGGCAAAGATCACATCTAAACAAGGAGCTAGCCTTGCAAAAATCTTAGAGGTCGTCCTTAGAGCCGCGTCCCATGCTCCTCAGACTTTCGGACTATGTGCTCTTCGTGAGGTGCAAGCACTAGGCGCATCTAGGAGATGCAGCGAATGGCCGTTGTGCTCTAAGCATTGACAACAATTATCTTGGCACGCCCGGTGGGACCAAACTCATTAAGAAGATACAGTTGGAGGCCTTGGTGAAAGCCCCAGCTCTTCTACTTACTGAAGCATCTTAAATATTCACTTGGCGATTCCACTGGTTGAAGAACCCAATTTTAGCGACTCCGCTCGAGAAGACCTAGGATCAGCCATATAGTGAATGTTAGATTGACATCTTGGTGAAAGTCTCTATCTATCTGCTTGTTGAAGCAGCATTAGTACTCACCTAATGACTGTATTCAGATCAAAAGGACCTAGAACCCCATAAAACACAAGACCAACTACAAATCTTCAAGCGCTAGTGCAATCTCTTAGCCCCATTTCAAGAAGAAGAGCTCAAAACTGGAACATGGCCACTCATCAAAATCAGCCAATAAGGTGGTTTCTGGCATGGAATGATAGAGCCCCTCTAATTCCCCCCACTCCACCTGCTATTTGGGACCCAATCCCCACTTTAGCCTTAAAATCATTACACTATTACACCAAAGAAGATGCAACTACACCAACTGAACATTTGCATCACATGGTAAGCCTATGCATGGTACACAACATTAACGAGCATAATGTGGTGCTGAGACTACTAGTGGTATCCTTTAGGGGCAAAGCAAGGGAATGGTACATAACTCTTTTCTTGCATTCAATTAGTAGCTAGGATCAACTAATTGACTAGTTGGTGAATAGATTCGGAGAGAAGGTTGGAGTGTCTCTTCTAGAGCAATTGACAACTAGCAAGAGAGTGCCCATGGAAACAATGGACGACTTCAATACCCAATGTTACAAAACTTGGTATAGAATCTCAGATGATATCTGACCTCCCCCAGGTATGGCATTCATATACTATTTGAAATCATTTAATTCAAAGATTGCCATGATGATCAAGTCTAGGGGAGGGCACTCCTTGCCAATAGCCTATGGGATAGCCATCCAAGTAGAAAATGACCTTATCTAGATAGGAAGGCTACCTCCTAGGCCCCCAATGCCTCTTTTCTCAAGCATCCAGCCCCCATATCATCTGTTTCCAGTTGTGCAACCCACCATATTTCAACCCACTTTGGTTGCAAACTCAATCCTGTTCCTTGCTCCCATTCATATGGCTCCAAAATCCCAACCCATGGACGAGATAAATGAAATGAAAAGGATGATCCAAACTCTTTCAGATGAGGTATTGGCTCTAAGGAGGCAACAAAATGTCCAAAGGTTTCAACATTAGAACTATTCGAGACCTTTGTTCTAGGAAAATAGCCAAGGGTATAGGCCCTCTCCTAATGGGTACCAACGACCTTGGCTCTAGGCCAACAAGAATGCTAATTAGGCTTAGGGTCATAATCAACAACTCGTGCGTGTCCCTACCCCCTACTCCACTACAACAAATTCCTCCTAACCAAGTTAGAGATATTTCCCCCATGCAAAATAATTGTGGAGGAATTCGCAACATGGTATTGACCATACCCAGCTGCCTAAAGCCTATCCCGAAGGAGTTTCTAGCAATCCACGATGGTGCCAAATGAGGTAGTGCGCATCAGGGAATCTATCCCTTTTCCAGGGGTAGAGACATTAGCATTGAGCTAGCCGCTCCACTCCCTAGTCATCTACGATCCAAATGTTGCTTCCCTGGAGCAAGTTTTAATCACCTGGGAGGAGGCATGTGTTGTGGCCAATTGGATAAGCCCTCTAGTATTTCATAAGCCCCAAGTCTAGCTAGACTATGTGGCGCTAACCAGAGAACACGAGGAGAGCAGCCGCACGCCGCAAAGCATCTAGAGTAGGCCAACTAGACAGGTTGGAGGTAACCCTAACACAACCGCATCAAATTAGAATGCATTGGATTTTTCGGTAGCCATCAAGCAGGACATCCTAGAGCTTCCAAAGCAACCTACGCTTCAGTTGGAACTGGCAAGGACCCCCCAAACAGTTGAGGACGGGCTCGAATTGCGACCATTGGTAAGCATCCCACAAGAGGGCCCATACAGTAGCTGCAAACTCATCCTTCACCCAGAGGGGTGAGCCTGCATGCCGAACTATCTTCCACGATTGATTGGGTTTGCAGTGACTATCCGACTAACCACTATTCCCTGGTGTAGTTACGAGACAACATCAACAAAAAACCCGAGGAAGAGCCCCAACAGCTATGGAAGAAAAATACAAAAAATCCCGATCTTTGCCAATTCCTGCCCTTGTCGATAAAATCCCAATTTTTTGTAGAAAAAATCTACCGTGGCAGCACGGGTAGAGGAAACAACATAAATAGCTTGTTTTTTTCATTTTGCCTCATTTTTTGCCACTTTCATGTGTAGTTTAAGCTTGTATCACTTACATTATTAATATTTGATTTGCATAATGTTAATTCATTGTGATATGCATGAAAAAAACTTTTTGTCAATGAAAAATTGCATTTTCTTCGTTTTTTTTTGCCTATTTTTTTCCGATTTTTTTGCTTTGCCGATTCTTATTTTCTCAACTATGGGCCAATGTATTGGTGGGATAAGTACCTCTGCATCCATTTTCCATGAAGAGGAGCTTAGCACCTATAGTCTACTGAAGTAGAATCTTATTGGAGCACTTCAAGATGTGAAGTCGATGTGGACTGACCAAGCCTGCTGGTCCATACGAAGACCACCTCAGAGATTTGATGACAAGAGAGCAAAGGAGGCGAATCGGCTAAAACCGGAAGAGGGGAGTGACTTGGGCATGCCCGCTAAATCAAAATGTTCGTTAGTCTCGGTTGAAAGGCAATCATTGGAACATTGGAGGGGAGCAATGGGCGGGTTAGTGGCAAAAGATGTTCACCGAACCAAGAAACGCACAAAAGGGGTAAATACTGGAACTTTGGCCAACATTCAAGTAAGATTGTGTGGAAAAGGGCCAACAAGGCTACAAAGAAGGCGGACCACCGAACAACACTAGAATACCAGACGGAGCCAAGGGCAACCAAGTGCAGGAAAAGAGTGGTGACCTGGTTTTGGTTCCATCACCTTTAGCACCTGGGCATGGTACCCAACGATGGATGGCACATTAAAGAAGTAGCACATAAGCGACCCAAGAAGCAATCCCAAGCCCGAGGAAATTAATGACGAAAGATCTTAGGGTCTAATCACAGGAGATTTACAGTATGGGCAACTGGCAGTGCAGCAGAAGTCTATGTCCCACCGAACCAGCCCACTTGCAACGTTTATGGCTCCAGATCCATAGGTCTCGAGATCATCCGAAGTGAATGTTATGTAGCTCGGAAAAATTTTGAACTAAACTTTTTGAATTTTCTACGTAAGTATCAGGGAGAAATTTTCCTCATCATCATCTATAAATATCCATCTCTTCCCCTTTGTAAAGGATTGAAAGTTGTTTATCCATGCCTATTATCAGGCCTTTTACACAATTTTCCTTCACTTCTCCATTGTATTACAGTCTGGCTCGAGCCTTGAGTTGTTTTGTCGATAAGTTTCGAGCCTCTTTCTCAAGCATGAATGTAATCTGGTTATGATATATATGAGAAGTGATGACTATTTGCTTTCTATCTTGGTTCTTATGTACACTTACATGTGATGTTTTGTGCTTGTGGAAACCGTGCTCCTTGCACTTTGTTGATGAATGTCTCATGTGTTCATTAATCCCACTGTGGTACAAAGAGACTTTAGGATCTTGGCGTATCGCCTCCAATAGTGGACTTTACTTTGCAGTTATTTGTTTTTTGAGTTGCTTTCTCTCTATCCCTTTTCCCTTTAAGAACCCCGTAGAGTAGGCTAGTTTAGGTAAAAGCAAATGCCAAAGATCACATCAGAACAAGGAGCCAACCTTGCAATAATCCCAGAGGTCGTCCTTGCAGCCGTGTCTCATGCTCCCCGGACTTCCGGACTGTGCGCTCTTCGCAAGGCACAAGCACCATCCGACAAATGCAGCGGATGGCCATTGTCCTCTAAGCGTTGACAACAGTAACCAACTCAAACAACTAGCTATTGTGGACATCGTCTACCTAATCAACAAGTCATTATGAGGATTCCATAGGTAGTTATAAATAAGATGCAATTGACATGAATTTTATCCATACAGAGGCATAGAGACATCAATATACACTGTATTATCCTTTGATGCTTGTACTGATATTGTATTCTTGAAATTGAATTAACTTAAAATATTTATTTTGAGATAATTGATTGAGTTTGAGCCATTCTTAGAGACCTATCATCAATCTTTTGAGGAATGTACCTATCTCTGTATTGAAAAATTAATTTGGTCCATAACTTGGTAGCTGTCAACATATGTATCTGGAGCATTGGGATATGGATAGTTATCTTTGTTTTTTTGTTATTATTGACATTTGGTCATTCTTAGACCTTGAGCCCACAAATCTGAAATCCATTTTCCACATTCAAGAAGTTTAACTTGAAACATCAATATCATTCATCTTTCTCATACACATTTTTGAATACAGAATTTCAATTTCCCAACAAAAGAGGGACTGCAGAAGTTTAAGACTCTAAAATAAATACTTGCGCTTATGTTATTGTAGAATCTTAAGCATGTGTATGTGTGTGTGTCTTGAGTGAGTGAGGGAGAACTGTATGAGATTTTCAAGCATTATAAGCCATTCATCTTTAGTGTTATAACTACTAAAAATCATTGTTGTCTGTTTCAGGTGTTGATGGACCCTTGGGGAAACGAATGGATAATACAAGAACTTGTGTTGAAACTGACTGGGAACCAAAGTACCCAAGCTTTGTCCAATTTCTTGGAATCTCAGAGTAAAAATATATAATTTTTTAAAGTACATTAATTTGTATTCATGAATCATTCGCATAACTATTTTTTTTTCTTTGGAAACACTTGTTCTGAAATAAACCCTTCTTTTTGGCTGGCTGCCCTTAATGCATCATGTGAGAAGCTTTGGCATGAAGACAAGGCTTTAGTTTTGTTTGCTTTGATAGTAGTACCATATAATTGATACCTTAAGTATACTTTGAATAAACTTGTTTTGGATTACTATTCATTTATAAAGCTTTATGGATACAATATAATTATAATTGATTTTAGGCTACTTTAGGCCTATTTTGCTAAATTATTAATAATGTGAAGAAATTTTCTTCCTATAATATGATTATTAAATTTCAAATATAGTGAGGTAAATTTATATTATTACTTTAAATTATATAAGAGATGTATAAGATAATTTATGATTGATGTAATATGAAAAATTAAAGTAGTTTTTAACCATAGGTTATATGAAACAATCCTCTTAGAGAATGTTATTTATTTAATATATGTTTATCCAACCAAACTTGGGATACCGAAGTAGAAGTATAGTATACAACTCTACCCTCCATTGAATTCTAACCTTGAACCTTCTATTTGGAGTTTCAAGGGCTTACCATTGGGCCCACTCAAATTGAATATTTGAAATTATTATTATTTTTTTGGATTCGGGTAGTGTGATAAATCCCTACGACCGAAGCATAGGGCTGAGCAGTCCCCTCCCAGCCATGATCCCTTATAAGATGAGAGCTACACTTATCAATAAGGGATTAACACACAACCCCACACATGTCGCGGTTTGAACCTGGGACAAATAGTTGAAATTATTTTAAAGGTAATGAGACACATGACCATTGGCATATAATATATTAGAAAATAAATTATTATGCTTTATAAATATTTTATTTTTAATAAATAATTTAATAGTTGCAAGTGGGTTTATAAAAAGTATTTTTATTGGAATATGATTATTGTTATTATTATTTTTTTAAAGTGTGAGAAACCCCTACGACTGACGCTCAGGGTTGGGCATCCCCATCCCAACCATGACCTCTCATAAGGGGGCACAATCATACACACACTCATCCCCTCACACACTTGCCATGCCACGGTTTGGACCTTGAACCTTTCGAAGAAGAACCAAAGCCCGAATTGTTGTATTGTCCCCTTGGAACAAAATATGATTATTATTATTATTATTTTATTTGGTCAGTGTGAGAAACCCCTGCGACCAACACACAAGGTTGAGTAGTCTCCTCCCAACCATGACCCCTTGTAAAGCCGAGAGCCATGCTTATCAATAGGGAATTTAACACAGCCACCACACAGCCACCCCCTCACACACTCGTCCATGTCGTGGTTTGAACATTGGACCTCCCAAAGAAGAGCCAAAGCCCGAACCATTGCGCTATCCCCTTGGGACATCAAATTTGATTTGGTTAGTGTGAGAAACCCCCACGATCAATGCACAGGGTTGAACAATCTCATCCCAACCATGAACCCTCGTAAAGCCGAGAGCTATGTTTATCAATAGGGAATTTAACACACAACCACTACACACCCACCCCCTCACACACTCGGGGTTGAACAATCTCCTCCCAAACATGACCCCTCGTAAAGCCGAGAGCTATGCTTATCAATAGGGAATTTAACACACAACCACCACACACACCCCTCACACACTCAGGGTTGAACAATCTCCTCCCAACCATGAACCCTCGTAAAGCCGAGAGCTATGTTTATCAATAGGGAATTTAACACAACCACTACACACCCACCCCCTCACACACTCAAGGTTGAACAATCTCCTCCCAAACATGACCCCTCGTAAAGCCGAGAGCTATGCTTATCAATAGGGAATTTAACACACAACCACCACACACCCCCCTCACACACTCAGGGTTGAACAATCTCCTCCCAACCATGACCCCTCGTAAAGCCGAGAGCTATGCTTATCAATAGGGAATTTAACACACAACCACCACACACCAACCCCCTCACACACTCGCCTATGCCACGGTTTGAACCTTGGACAGAATATGATTATTATTGTTGTTATAATATTTTAAATAATAATAATATTATTTTTTGATAATTATATACAATAGAAAAGTGGAGAAGTTTCTTTCTAACCCTACAAAGTTTTGTTTGCCTTTGTAGGGCAAGTGTAGGTGAATTTAGCCCCGTCGAATGGGAGGTCCATGGTTTGAACCTTTGTGATGCAAAGGGCGACGCACAAAAATATTCCTTTATGGATTCAAACTTTAGACCTCCTATATGGAGTGCTCAAACCTCATATTATATAGTTATTAAAAGGACTTCCAAATAACATATGGAGTGCTCAAACAATCAACCCACTCATATAATATTTCAAATAATATGACTAATATTTTTTCATTATTTTATACGTAGCTATTAAAAGGACTTTTAAATAAACATCAATGACTTTTTTAATAAAAACAATTACAAAAACTTATGGATAATAATAACCAAGGAACAAGTACAAATAGGAAGCAAGCTTCACCTTCAAAGTTTTTACTCTAGAACTTTGGAGAAATTTAAGAAAATAAGATATTCTCATGAGAAAATGAAGAGTGACAACAAAGAAATGTTATTTAAGGAATCTTTAAATATCCTTCTTGATAGAAGTACTATTTCATTGATTAAGAACAAAAGGAAGAACAAATATATAGTAATTCTTATCTAGGCAGTAGATGGTACACCAAAAATGATCATCAAGGATGAGATTATTGAGCATGATATTATTATTCTTAAAAGCATGAGGTTAGTATGCAAGGTCAGTGGATATTAACCATGCTTTTTTGCAGATTAAATTAAATAAAAATGAAAACTAGGTTCAAATTGTTTAGTGACTTTCTTTTTGAAAGGATATTTTCTTACCATCTCAATTGAAAAACGAAAGATAAAATGATGATTAGTGGACCATGGTTTACTTGTATTTAATGCCATAGAGTTAAGATTTTTCAATGAATATAGAAACTCTAGAAGAAATAACGCGTAGATCCTAGAGTATTGCTTTTCAGGAAGACAAAAGACATGGATACATTGGATATGAAGGTGATGAACATGACAAAGCGTGTATAGAGGTGCATTTAGAAGGATGTGTAGAAGATATTTTTTCTACAGTGCTCGTCCCCGGTGTTAGATGAAGACTATTGAATACAAGCAAAGGCAAGTATTTGGATGATAGGAGTCTTATCATCAAGGATTCAACGTGTGTGGTCCGCTCGAGAGAAGGAAGTGAGAATTGATTGCAAATATTGTTGCTAACGGTTGAAGAAGAGAAAGTATGCGATGGTAGTCTTGTAGTAGAAGATCATGCAAACAAAGAGAGCACTGATGACAAGAGTTCTAAGATGACGAAGGTCATGACATTGAAGGTGGTTGCATCGATGAAGATTTTGACAATGAATGTGTTGAAGGTGGTGAACCTTGTGATCAAGATTGTGTCGACGAAATGTTGATGGAGAGCTTGATACTCTTCCCCTTCCCCATGGGAGAGCTTGATACTTGAAGGTTAGGAAGAATAGAGCAGCTTGAAAGACCTTTAGCTACAAAGTTCTTCCTAAACCTTTAGGCTTGTCGGTTCCCTAGAAACCCCCTCGTGATACATGGTGGAAGAGGAGTCCCCAAAAGCAGGACGACTCAAGAGGTGGTAGCTGTCATCTCTAGAGGGTGCATTGAAGAACATCTTCATCGAGGAAACCTGCCAAGAGCGTGGGATGAGCCAAGTGTCGATCACTGAAATCACCAGACCAACCTAGAGCAACTGAATGCGATGGAAGGGATAATGATCTTGTCTTGGTCTTGACACCCCACAACTAGACGTAGTTCCCCTAGCGGCTATTGAAAGCATTAAAGTGGCGATAAGGAGGACAACCCAAGGGACAACACACAACCTAAGACATTAATGACGAACAATCATGAAAGTCTAATCATTGAGATTTTCAGCATCAGCATCCAACTACAGATCTCCAGGGCCTCAAGATCATTCATTATCGATGTTGACTAGCTTGAGCAAAATTTTGAATTCAAATTTTGAAATCCTCCATGGATTTTGGCGGGGATTTTTCCACTTATAAATAAGTATTCTTCTCATTGTAAATCATCAAAAGCTATCCATTCTTCTAAGGTGTGCTTTCTTTCATTCCCTCGTGTCTCAACTTGGCTCGAGCCTTGCCTTGCCGACCGATTAGTTTCTGAACCTCTTTCTTTCACATGTAGCTCGAAGCTTGCACTAATGAAAACTATGACTATATATGAAATCTCTATCTTGGTTCTAGTGGGAGTTTTGTTTTGTTGCATGAATTGGGGGGACCTATGTTTTGCGTGTGTTGTTGGCCGCTCTTGCATGTGTTCACTTCAACTCACTATGACATGGAGCGTCTAATTAGATCTTTGGCGCATCACAACCATAGGTAGGCTAGATAGGCTAGTTAGGCTTTTCCCACTTTCTTTTATTACTTTCCCTTCTTTTCCCTTTTCCATGGAGACAACACTGTTAGAGTAGGCTAGCATAGGAAGGATAAACGAATGCCAAAGATCACATCCAACAAGGAGCCGATCTTGGTTAAAAAACTCAGAGGTTGTTTAGAAGAGTTGTGTCCCACGCTTCATAGAATTCCTAGGACTTGCACCTTGCACAAGACACAGTGCATAAGATGTACCTGCTCAGAGAGACGAAGAGCAAACCACAATGAGGGGTCACGACACCCAAGGTGTAGGGGGCATTTTCGACCTCGAACAGTCCAAATTGGCATGCTCCGTGAGACTCGAATTGTAAAATATGTCCCTTGATCAAGAAGTCAGACCATGGTTTCGGTGAAGGCTATGGTCATTAGCTTGTTGAAGCATCCTATAGATTCACTTGGTGACTCTACTACAAAAGAACCCAAAAGAAGTCACCATCCCAAACCAAGGTCATTGTGGAAACCTTTGTCTAGTTAGCAACACCCCCACCTAGCTACTCTACAAAGAACTTGAAGAAGCCACTCAAAAGGACACAATATCGAGGTTTCGGTGAAGGTCTCAACCCATCTACTTTTAAAAGCACTAAGTACATTCACCTAGCAACACCACTGCAAGCAAAGGAAGCCCAACATGGCTACCCCATCAATGCCCCCTATCTAGGATGATAGGAGCCCATTGAAGCCCCTTGAGCCACTAAACAAATGAGAAAAGTTGCCAATGTTAGCACTAGAAACCCTACCAGAATATACCAGCGAAGGTCCAATCATCTTGTTGGAGCACCTATGGAGATGGTCTTCATGTACCATATACACTACATCACTAAGTAGGGCGTAGCACTCAAGCTATCGACAACCTCACTTTGGGGAAAGGCCCATCAAGATTTTGACTCCCTTGCCCCCACTCCATCACCATTTGGGCCTGTTGGGTACTCTTCTTATGGACGGGTTCTAGGAGGTAACTACTGAGGAGGACCAAAGCCAGTTAGAAGTGCTAACTCCTATGCCCCCGCATACAAATTCTAGCGAGGAGATCACTTTGGTATAAATCTTGAATTGGGAACAATCGAATATCCGGTCATACCCATCCTCGAAGGAACTTGAACCAATTGTTCACATTCACTTTGGGGAGGCAATTCAGTTCTAGTCGGGCATCTCCATTGTTTAAGAAAAAATAGGTCAATCGACCAATCCAAGAGAAGACTGGTGGAAGGTAGGGTCACCACCAAGTAGGAAGAAGACAAAGCAACCGACACAAACAAAAGGAGGGTCTTTTTTCTTGAGCTTAAGGTATGAAGGAAAGCCAATCCAAAGTTGCCAAGTGCATATAGTGGCCATCCTCTCCAACTTGCCAAGAGTAGTGGTTGTGGCATTAAGATCTACCTAGTGGCTAACTAGGGAAGAAATAGGACAAGTATGCAAAGGACCCAACCTGTTGACTGGCCTCCTACTATGACATTACTATGAATTCCTTTGGGACTAATATCTAGAACTAGGAGGCCAAGGAATTGAGCAAGATTTGAAGAACCGATTGAGGCAAAGGTTGTTTCCTAGGAGGCAATGCAAAGAGGATAGGGGAAGAGCCCCCATCAAGGTCCTGGTGGGAGGAGAAAGGAGGTCCAAACTTGAACAAAGAGCACACCCAACCCGCGAGAAGAAGTTACGCATCATGGATGTTTGGGGAGTAGATCCTATAAGGGCTTTTGACTAGACTAGCATGAGATGAGCACCCAATGTGAGGAGAGACCCATTGGCCCAATGGGCCTTTGTACATACAATATATATACATGTTTTAGCTATTTTTATTGCAGGCTTACCAGACCAATGTAGGGCATGAGTGAATTCATACTTGCAACAGGAGGATTGAATTCACACGAGCACGAAGAACAAAGTTGTTAGGGTTAAGGCATGTATAATAGCCCCTTAAGATTAGTGCAGACCCCTTTATGCTCAGTTGAAGGATGATCACCATACCTAGGCAGAAACAAACTTGGAAGATGAGGATGTTCCAAAATCCTAAGGCTTGAGAGAACAAGTCTTTGGGTGATCATCTGTTGTTAGTCTATTAGCAATATGAGAATGAGCCTTAGGAGTCGTCTATGTGACGAGGCCTATAAATTAAAGGTGCATCTCACTTCAAGCCTCCACAAAGTTTCAGGTGAAGTTATCTCCAACAACTTCCTTCTTTGAGCACATACTGCTGCTACGAAAGCCTCAAGATTTGCCATATTTAGTCTTTGTGCCCAATGGATAAGGCACATTTTTTTGGGTTCCTTAACTCTTGCTAGCAGGAGTTCCCCCGTGAGTTGCTCAAACTATAGTGAAGATTCACTATAGTGGGCAAATCCTTCCTCCAAAGGTAATTTTGATTAGAGCGCCTACCTGAAGTCGAAATGAAGGGGTCCAATATCCTACTACTTACAGAGTAGCTGAAGCCAAAAGGCCATCCAAAATACATCCGAGGAAGAATAACAGTTGCCAATCAACATATCTCAAATTCCCTTCACCATGAATGCTTGCCCAACCAATGGACCAAAATCAAATAGAAGTTCACTAGCCTTTTTGATGGAAGCTAAAGCAGGTCCCAATAATACTTGGAACCCCCAAGCCATTCCGTTAACGGTAAAAGAGGAACTAGGTTTAGTGAAGCCTTGCTTCGATCAATGTTCGCGGTCTTTTCTCTTCCCAGGAGAGCAAGGACCGCAAAACTAGTCCCTTTCCCTGAACAAGGAAAGCCCTTAGTCCCCGGTGTCATTCCAAATTGATACTAGTAGTGAATCTTGAGGAATAAGGTCCTTTCCTTCGCTGGGAGGAGGGAGGATCCAAGGGTATGGAGTGGGGAGGTGACAAGACAAGCCTTCCCCTTTCCCACAAAAGATCTTGATACTCGAAGGTTAGGGAAGAATAGAATAGATCAAAAGAGCTTCAGTTGCAAAGTTCTCCCTAAACCGTTAGGCTTGTCTATTCCCTAGAAACCCCCTCGTAATAGTGGTGGAAGAGTCCCCAGAAGCAGGACATCTTAGAAGGTGGCAACCATCATCTCCAAAGGGTGCATTGAAATATATCTTGATCAAGGAAACTTGTCAAGAGTGTGGGATAAGCTAGGTGTCAACCACTGAAACAACCAGACCAACCCAGAGCGATCGGACAGGAGGGAAAGGATGATGATTTTGTCTCGGTCTTGACACCCCATAATCGAACACAGTTCCCTAGGCAAGTGTTGAAAGCATTAAAGTGACGATAGGGAGGACATCCCAAGGGGCAACACATAATCCAAGGCATTAATGACGAATGATTACAAAAGTCTAATCATGGAGCTTTCTAGCACCAACATCTAGCTATGGATCTTCAAGGCCTCAAGATCATTCCTTATTGATGTCGACTAGCCTGTGCAAAATTTTAAATTCAGATTTTGAAATCCTGCATGGATTTTGGGGGGGATTTCCCCACTTATAACATGTATTCTTCTTGTCATTGTAAATCATCGAAAGTCATTCATTCTTCTAAATGGTGCTTACCTTCATTCCATCTGTGTCTTGTTCTGGCTTGAGCCTTGCCTTGCCTTGCCAACCAATTAGTTTTCAAACCTCTTTCTTTAGCATGTTTGTAACTCGAATCTTGCACTAATGGAAATTGTGACTCCTTATGAAATCTGTCCTAGTTCTGGTGTGGGTGTTTTGTTTTATTGCATGACTTGGGGGACTTGTGTTCCTCGTATGCTATCGACCGCTTTGCATGTGTTCAGTTCAACTCGTCGCAACATGGAGGATCTTATTATATCTTGGGTGCATCACCACATGTAGGTAGGCTAGATAGGCTAGTTAGGCTTTTCTCGCTTTCTTTTACAGCTTTCCCTTATTTTCCCTTTTTACTATCGATGAATCCCATTAGATTAGGCTAGCATAGGAAGGAGAGATGAACACCATAGATCACATCCAACAAGGAGCCGATCTTAGTAAAAATGACTTAAGGTCATTCAAAGTAGCCATGTCTCACACTTCCTGGACTTCCCAGGATTTGTGCCTCGCACGAGGTGTAGGGCACCAGACTCACCTGCTTGGAGAGATGAAGAGTGAACCACAACCGTTGGGGGTCATGGCACCCAGGGCATAGGGATTGTTTTCAGCCCCCAACATCGACCAAAATGTTAATCTCATTGATATTTAAGAACAAAGCACAAGGAAGAAGAATGTCCTTGCAATCATTTAAGCATAGGGAAAGAAGAATATATATCCTAATCCAACAATAAGGAGGGAGAGGTTTAGGAGGCTCAAGTAGAACTTGAAGAGGAAATGGAAAATAAATGAGAGGGAATTAGTGATCAAAGAAGAACAATTATGAATGAGCCATCAACATCATTGTAAAGCCAACAAGTTAGTTGTTGCATTACTGTATAGCAGTGCATGTGTCAACCTTTGTTGAAAGCAGTTTGAACTTGCATGCAACTATTAGAGAGATATTACAAGGGAGGAGGAGAAACAAAAATAGAAAGTACCACCAAAGACTAAAACACATGACTAATAATTCATCAACCCCATAGTTTTGATGATTGACACAAGGAAGCAACCAACATTATTGCAAATTAATATATTGGGCCATAAATTGACACAAGTATTGTGGATGGTGGCCCAAGTGTAAATGCCTTCTTGGAAAAGTCATCATGTTGGAAAAGACTTGGAAACGACAGAGTCAACAAAGCCAATCAAACCATCATTTTGTATTTTGTAGTCATCACTTTATAGAAGGCTCCCTATGATGCCTTACTGGGATGAGGTTGATTGAGGATGGCAAAAGTTGATCATTGGGAAAAAGTCCAGTTAACATTTAAGAAGGGACATTGTAAGTTTATCATAAACTTGCAAACGCAATTGGTTGGAGAAGATATTGCATCCTTAGATGAGTTAGGATTTTCAATTTTTGACAAATAAAAGGGAGAATAAATTGACATGGAATTGAAAGAAGATGGTGTCTTATAGTTGAAGGAGTACACAAAGGATGGACACTAAGACAATAATCATTATCATTAACAAATGCATGATTACAAAATTTCTAGTCAGGATGAGTATCTTTGGATAGTGAGGTGAGGGAGTAAACAAAATGAGTGAGAAAATAAACTTCCTTGATTACAAGACCAAAAATGGCATTTTGGACAGACTACCAGAAATGTCAATCTAGTCTAAGGACTCAAGGAGTAACAACTTATAAGTTGGAAAAACATTTGGTTTGAGGACAAGACATCACAAATTATAGACTAGACATTTGATGGGAATGCAAGGGTTAGCAATGTGAAAAGGGAAACGATAGACAAAGTCCAACTATCAGAGCCAGTGATTGAACAAGAAGGGCTAGAGTTGACTTACCCTGACAAGCATAGATTTTGGGTGCACATCTAGTTCCTAGGAGACTTAGATTGCTCATTAAGGTGTGTATGTTGTGACATGGAGGGGCATGTTCCAACAATACACAACCTGGAATAAGTGAAAAAGTGTGCAAACATAAGACATTGGGTAACAAACAAAGGAAATTTGAGTTCCCCTAGAATCACAAGCTATGGTGAATGTTATATTACATTTGGGAATGCAAACCCATGGAGGATTATGAGGCCTCAAGTAGAGTTGAAGCGATTAGTCAAGACAACATCGACACAATTAAAAGTGAAAGGTGAAGTAATACTGGGGTGGATGGACCCAATATACTTGCATAAATTGGACATGTGCAACTAGACATGTGATATGAGACTGTGTGACTATAACAAGAGTGAACAATTACAGTGCCAAATTGATGTCCTCATTTCACAAGTGAGCATAGTGGAACTAGGTGAAGTCATTAGGCATTGAGAGGAGAAACGTAAATGGAAGACACTAGGTTATGAGTTGGAATGGAGTGACAAAATTGAAGATTCCTAGAGAAAAATAGAATTCTAAAAAAAATGAAGTTGGGGAGTCTAGCCAACGATTGAATGATTCTACTTTGACAAGTTGAAATGAGGCATTGACCATGTTGTGATGAAACTTGATAAAGGAGGATGTAGATGAAGATGCAAATGATCGAGCATAATAACCACAATACAAATGATTGTTTTTCAGAGGGAAATTAGGAACCAGGGAAACCTCTTATAAAAAGCAAAATGAAAAAATAATAACTTTTTCATTTGGTGAAAAGAGTTGGAGGAATAATCTAAGGTGTTCGCACCATTGGAGGAGACTTGATCGAAAACATTATAGTATTGGGCAAGTGAAGGTTAGGAGGCAAAGTGGTTGAGACAAAGTTGTAGTTTGAGCTAATTGATTTAGGAAGGAGAGAAGGAAATTTGAAATGTTTTATTTGTTGGGCATAGCCAACCCTAGCATTGCACTATGAGAAACTAGGAGTAGATCATGGTAAATTCACTTAACCCTAATGAGCACATTGTTACCCTCATTTACAGTTAAGCGGCTACGATAATTACCATCTTCATATCCATTTAAATCTAGAGCATTATTGACATTAGCTTTGTAACCACTAGTTTGATAATAGACATCGTGGAGACCCTTGGAGAAATCACAAAGTGCATTGAGAGCCTTTTCCTTGTGAAAAAAGTAATCTTATCCATCCTTGTCATTGAAAAACCCCTTGAAGTCACCATCGACACAGTAGTATTCATCATTGTCGTCGCAAGGTACTCATAGTTGTCATTTTTGGCAAAGTAGTTCTTATTATGGAAGGAAGGTTCCAAGCATCTCTCATTGACAATTCCAGTATGCTTCCCATCAACAAGATCAATCAAGTTATAGTCGTCATTATTCCCAAGATTCCTTGCCATTTTAAGAATTCATTTCCCTATCCTTGTCGATAGAATTTATTTGGTCCTTATCAACTAAATTACAAAAGCCTTTCTTGGCAAGTTTGTTCCCCTAGTCATCCCCCAAGCTGTCAACATTTATCTTCTTGTTGATATTCATTCCCTTGTCTAGTTTGTGGTGATCATCATTGTCTTTCAAGTCATTGCAATTATTGGTATGTTAAGCAATCACCACCATATCATTATACTTGTTTTCAATAATTTTATTGATTATGTTGTTATTGTCCTCTAACACTTTGCTATTGTCCCACCTCGTTGTTGTTGCCCCATACTTGTCATCTAGTCAATTTTCAACAATTACTTCCTTGCCACTGAAACCTTCGTTGGCATTCACCCTTTTGTCATCTAGTTTATTGTTAACCCTTCTTTTTGTCTCATCATCATTGAGATCATGTTCCTTGTCGTCATCGTTATTGTCATCACCCCTTGATTCCGAGTCATCTTTCCACAACATTGTTGCCTTGACCACATTGCCTAGGCCAAATTTGTTCAAGTCTTCGTAATTATCCTAGTCTACTTAGCCATAGTCCAAGTTCAAATCCAATACAAGTACACCACAGTCATGGATGACCTTGCCTACTACCCAGTCGACACAAAAAATTCCTCCTTATGAGATTTCCACTTTCCGTCAGCTAAGAAGCATGCAGTTGTCATTGGCTAGACACAAAGGAGCATCATCATCATCACTAGGTGGTTGTAGTTGAGGGTTTGGCAATAATTTGAGTACTACATGTGAGTTGAAAGGACTTGAAAATCCCATCCATAAGAAATATTTGACTTCGATAGTGAAGGTTTCAGTGGTTCGAAAAAGTTGAGAGGAAGCCTTGTTTGCTACCTCTTGACCTTGCAAGGGGGCTCCCGTCTCCTAATCTCCAATATATGAGGCAACATACATTGTTTGTCATACTTGCAAATTGGTCGGTTGCACAAAGTGAAGAAAGTAGAAGGAACATGATAAGAGATTCATGTTCCACGTTCAATGCTTCTTTTTGTGGTGTTTAGTAGGTATGTAGATGAGGATGTTGATAAGTCTAGAGGAGGGGAGAGAAAGGTATAGGTTGTCAAACATATTAAACCAAACAAGCAAATGTGGCACCATTATAGGCACCACTTGAGTGAGATAACAAAGTTCATTTTGTTGTACATGAGTGTTGATCAAGTTTGTATATTGTTTGTCATTTTGTATATGTCATACGTTGTCACATGTGCAAGACACCTAAAAATTGTTGCTATAAGTCATATACATCATCTACACATAATATAATGGTTTTGTTGTTCATACATTTGGTGTTTAGTCCTTGTTGCATGTTCTTTTAATATGTTCAATTAAGTGTTTGGGAATAAATAATATGAACTTTATAATGTTTTTATATGTAAATGGTCAAATACAATTAACAAATAATAATCATTGTTATGTATGACAAGTATGTTCTATATTTGAAATGTAATTAATCATTTAAAATATAGAACCAAATTAATGAATGACCATAAATTTAAATTGATAATGATTAAATAAGTAATTATAATTAATTTTTATCATTTATCATTTATTATTTATTTTGCGTCACCATTGTGCCATTAGTACATTTTAATGATAAGCATTGTAGTGGCACTATGTGGCATAATTCCTAGGTGCTAACATAATGCTAGATCTATTAGAGTTTACATGGTACCTCTCTTGTATTCTTAACATTTTTCATAAGATTCATTTTATAATTGTGAATCATGTAGTTCACATCCAAAATACTCTTTCTTATACAAAAGAATGTCCATATCCATTAATCACTAGTTCCTCCATAAACTTAAGGCATAAAGCTTAGTAGAGGCTAATGAAATTAAATAAGAATTGACAGTTAAAGTGACCAAAACCCTTAGTCCTTTATCCATGAGTAATTATGCAAGTTATATGGACTAGGATGTTATAGGCCATACAAATTGTTACTACTACATTTTGAGGTTGTGAAGTCACTAATAGTGCTAGTGTTTCATTGCCATATTGTCAAAATTTATATTTAATTTTTTTGGCTAGTGATATCATACAATTTTGATGTGTTATTTTAGCGTATAACATCAAATTTTGATGCATCATGTTAATGTCAATTTTAAACTCTAAAGTTTGAAATCCAAACTTTAGAGGGCCTTCTCAGCATTAGCGTCAAAATTGTCTAAGCATCAACTTCTAGAATTGGCACCAACGCTAGTAGCCTTGGTACTATCCATCATCCTTGGCACCCACCTAGACCCTTCACCAAAAATATTGGCACCAACCCACATGTTGGTTCCATGATTGCCTTAGCACCATCCTTTTAGCACCCATCCAAAAACAATAGAACTTGGTGCCAACACCAACACAACAAATCATTAACATTGATGCCAAAGTCATCATTTGACAATTTTTGTAGTGCCCAACGCCACTTGTCCATTTCAATAATCAACAAATGGTTTTCTAAGGTGTAAGAAATAAATTCTTAGTGGTTTTTTGATCTTGCCAAGAAATCATTGAAGGTCGTTGTTTCACCTCCTAGCACCTAAGTAGCCTTGCACATTATATAAATGTTAGAACTCCTTCTTGAAGGTATTAGAAGGAATACTCTACATAAGGCATCCATGAGAGAGCAAGTAGTCAACTTGCACCAACACATTCCTCCTCAATAAGACAACAAGCATCATCTCACATCTCACCAACTAAGATCCACATCTACAACATGCCATTCCATTTCACCAGTTGAGACCAACGATTGCATCTAGATTTATGACCAACATTGTTCTATTTGGCTCGTGTCCTCTCATAGTCCTCAAGAATCTAGCTTACATGCCTCTGAGTGTCTATCCCTCTCTCTCTCTCTATCTTTATATCTTCTCCTCTGATGGAAATTCATTGTAATACTCTTGTAATTTGAGAGATATCTTCAAATCTCTCCTTCACAGGGAAATCCATTGTATTATTTTGTTATAATATAATATTATTGCACTTCAAGGATATTTGTTGTGTTTATTTCTATGCCTAGTTTATTTTTTTTTTGGTAGATAAGATACTATAGCATTAATACCAGGTTTTACAAGTTGACCCAAAACCTTTTACAAAAATCAGCCTAGGGTTGTTGATGAACATGTCCTTACTAAGGATCCTATATATGTAAAATCTACATGTCGCCAAAGCCATTATATCCGGTAAGACACATAGGCTGTTATCAAAAAGAAACTTCCCATACAACATTTTGGGTATACCCCGAGAAAACACACCTGCATCATAATTACAAAAAAAGAAATAGACAAAGATCCCTTCCTTGAAATAGTGGAGAAACAAAAAGTTGCAGACACACATAGCAGAGTACTAAAAAAACTCCCACAAGCTATGTATTGACAATTACTCTTAATAATTCTTTAGTAATTGCTTTCTTTCGTATATGACATGCTTTGGGACCACATCCCGTCTTGGCCAATCAGCCTTGGAGAAGTGAATCTGCTGGCTAGATTTATGACGATGGCTATCTGGTGGTCCACGTGGCTCTGGTTCGAAGTCTTATATTATTGTTTCTTTCCTGCCCTATGATTATCAACCAACCTCAAATTACTAAGATGACTAGGAGCCATGTTATCTGATATGTGATTGTCCCCATTCGTCTTTGTGGTATTTCTAAGCAGCATCCACCAAGACTGACAACTCGAATAATTTTTATTGTGAGTCCATTTCAAAAAAAATACGGGAATACTCATAGCCTTTGAACTTACAGTGCCTTCCTTGTTGGTAAATTCAACTATAATTCTTGGCATTCTTATTGAATAAGCTCCTCTACTTCGCTTGGGACACCGTGTTCCCATTTGAAAAGTCCATCACCATCGACACCCAAATTGGCCAACTTATCAACAACTTTGTTAGCTTCCCGAAAGACATGTTGGGATTTTTTGTCCTGTCTTCCCTGGAAAAGGATCCTAGCCTCTTCAACAATTGTTTTAATCCTCCAAGGAGGTGTTTTCCAATTATTGAGGAGATTTATAACATGCATAGAGTCTCCTTCTACGATCAAATTGCCTTCTAAGTCTTGAGTCATTTGAAGGCCTCTCCACATAGCTCTAGCTTCAACTTCGTTGTTCGTCCTTATTCCCAAATATTCGGAAAACGCAAGCATCATATTCCCATTATGATCTCGCACAATGTCGCTAGCGCCTGCTCTGCTAGGATTGTCCTTAGCCACTCCATCAAAATTAAGCTTAAACCAACTCGTAGGAGGTGGGGACCACTTAACATTGGCTCTGGGGTTGACTACCCTAGGCACAGACTCATCTAACAAGGTTAAGCTTAAAGATTGAGCAATCGTGGTCTCCTGTAGATGAGGTTTACGACTATAAAAAAGGATAAGGTTCACATTCTCGTTGGCAAAGGATACGATCCTGGAAATGATAGTTTGATGATCATGGATAGACTCATTAAAGACTATGGTTCCTTTTTAACCACACCTGCAAAAGATAGTGATTGAGACAAATTTTCCACATGTATCTAAGTCTGGCTTAAAAAGGGGCAAGGCCACTGGACGAACAAATCAAGTACGATGGTTGGTTTAACCCAAGAAATATTGAAGGCTTGAAAAATCCCACTTAGGAAAGTCAAGGAAAAAGGGCACTCAAGGAAAATGTGAGAAATGGTCTTCCAATTAGCCCTGCATAGATAACAGCGATTAGTTATACAAATACCTTTATGCATCATATTATCAATGGTTAGAATTCCTTGGATAACTAGCCATGAAAAGATTGCAATTTTTGGAATTAAATTTTTTATCCAAACTAAGTCCTTTTGGAGGACAAAATCCTCGTCATCAAGCAAAAGCTTGTAAGCTGATTTAACAGTGAACTACCCATTTTTCGTAGGATCCCAGGTCACTTGATCTTCCTTGGGTCTCATGGGGATAAACTATTGCCCGAGAATGTTACAAAGATCATTTGATTCCACTTGAAATACCTGAATCCTTATTTGTTTCCACTTCATTATGCCTCTGTCCTCAACCATATAATCGGAGACTTTTCTACCAATGAGTTTTTTCGTGATATCTCTAATTCGGGCTAAGTTAGGATATTGCGTCAGTGGTTCATCCTTAGCCCACTTGTCATTCCAGCAATTTATCCTCTCACCATTGCCTAAAACCCATCTTAAACCTTTTTTATGATTTCCTTACAATTGAGAATTGCTTTCCAAAAATTAGAACCTCCGATTGGAACTGAGTCACTTAGAAATTCCATATTTTGAAGATACTTTCGTTTGATGATAGCTGTCCATTCATTTTCTTCACCAGAAATGAGGCGCCATGTCTGCTTAGCTAGTAAAGCTAAATTCATATGAGCAATTCTCCTCATACCTAAGCCCCCATTTTCCCTGGGTCTACACACTTTGGTCCATCCTACAAGGTGTATCATTTTTTTCTCCTTTGATCCAGTCCATAAAAATTCTTTTTGGAGTTTCTCAATTTTCTGGAAAACCTTCACAAGGGCTTTGAAAACGAAGATGAAATAGACTGGAATGCTCTTAAGAGAGTCCTTAGTGAGGGTCATCTTTCCTGCTTGAGATAGAAGATGACCTTTCCATCCAACAAGTTTTTTTTGAATTCTTTCAATAACCCTGTCCCACATTGACTCTCTCGGAGAACCAATGAAAAGAGGGAGACCAAGATACGAAGTGGGGAGGTTTGCTATATCACACCTTAAAATTTTTGCAATCCTTCATTGCCTCTGAATGGGGGTGTTCAAGAAATATAACTTGCTTTTACTAAAATTAACTTTCTGACCAGCAGTGTCGTAGAGTTGCAGTATGTATTTAATTCTTTTGGCCTCAACCACCGATGCCTTAGTCAATAGAAGGGTATCATCGACGAATTATTGGTGAGAAATAGCCCTAGTGAGAGAAGTTGCCTTGATTTCTGATATTAGCCTTGAACTGCAAGCATTTTTTATGGTTCTGCATAAAGCTTCTGCCACAATGATGAATAACATGGGGCTAATAGGGTCCCCCTGCCGAATTCCTCCGTGACTTTGAAAGCAACCAGCAGTTGTTCCATTAACCATAATCGAAACATGCTTTAGAAATGCATTCTTTGATCAAATAAACCCATTGGTGGTGAAAACCCAACTTAAGGAGGACATCAATCAGAATGTCCCAATTTAGCCTGTCAAATGCTTTGTTCATATCAAGCTTGAGGGTAAAAATAAACCTGTTAGTCTTATGAGCAGAGTGCAGAGCTTCATGAATTGTGATAACTCCATCCAAGATTGATCTGCCCTGGATAGAGCTTCCCTGGCACGAATCTATGGTGCGGGGCAAAAAATCTCTTATTCTATTTGTAATGGCTTTAGTTAGGATCTTGTAAGAAACATTGCACAAAATGATTGGTCTGAAGTCAACCATAGATTTAGGGGTTTGCTTCTTAGGAATTAGAGAAATTAAAGTAGAGTTGAGACCTTTTGGGATATGATTGCTTGCTTCGAATTCTCTAATAGCAAAAATTACATCCTCACTTACGATGTCCCAAAAAACTTGATAGAAACGAGGGGGAAAGCCATTGGGTCCCGGGGCTTTGTCTGGCTCCATGCTAAATAAGGCTTCCTTAATTTCCTCATCAAAAAAGGAAGCTAGAAGCTTAAGGTTTATATCCTTATTTATTATGCTAGGAATGGATTGCAAGAGAATATCTTTGGCCTCCTCATTGCACTGTGATTCCTGACCAAGGATAGAATTGAAATAAGTTATTACCTCCTTTTTGATTTATGTTAAGTCCTAAGTAATAGAACCATCTACTTTTAAAAAAAAAATTATCTTGTTATTGCTTCTATTTCTAAGCATGGTGACGTGAAAAAAATTGGAATTTGAATCTCCATCTTTCAACCAAAGAGCCCTTGATTTTTGCCTCCAATAGATTTCCTCACAGGTCAAAATGTTATGAAACTCTGCTAGTTTTGTTCGTTCCTCCCGCCTAGTAGTTTCATCAACATCACCATGTTGAATCCTCTGATCAATTATCTTCAAAATTTCAACAACCTATTTTTTATTTTCAAAGAGGTTCCCAAAGACCTCTTTGTTCCAAGTTCAAAGCTTTTCCTTAACAAACTTTAATTTGCTAGCAATTTTAAAAGTTGCACTACCCCTGATAGGCTACTACCACCACTAAATTAAGTTATCTCTGAAACTGGAATGTTTGATCCACATAGATTGAAATCTGAAAGGTTTCTTGAAGGACAGAGATTTAGGGATCTCCAAAAAAATGATATTATGATCAGAGGCAATTTTAGGAAGGGCTTGCAGGGTAGAATCACCGAACAGAGTTGTAGCCTCCTTTGATAGGAAAAACTTGTCAAGTCTTTCTTGAATGAGATGACACCCTATATGTTGGCATTGTTATTATTGCATTAATTTTGTCTCTTTTCACCTCATGCACTAGCCTAGTGATACAACGTTCTCTCAATGCCAAGCTAACACTCAATTCATTTCTGGCATTCTCTTACTTCCTTTATTTCGCATAGCTTCATTGTAGTTCTATTACTACCATAAGTTTTCGAAAATAAGTTACTAGTGCGCAATAACTTATCATAGTGTGTCTGTCTTATCAGGTCATTAGTGTGTAATCTTTCGTAAATATCACTTTTTTGACTTACTAGTACCACTAGCTATTTATATAAGTTGTCCTCCATGCAATTCGTTCTTGGGCCTCTGATGCATGGATCAAGTGGTATCAAAACTAGAACTGAATAATTCTCATTGTAAGAAAAGTGATATCAAAGCCTTCATCTTGCTGCAAAAGAGTCGGTATCCATCACACATGGAGATCTAGTTTCCATTGCTAGTGACTCCAAATTTGCCCTCTTTAATCATCATGAAAAATACTTAGAAGTTGGGACAACATATAGAAAACCAATGACTATATAAGGAGCTTACATTGTTGAAGAACAAAAATAAAGTTACAAGATGACGTCCAAGTAATGGAGGAGAGCCTTTGTTTTGTTGTTACACAGTAGAATTAGAGATGAAGATCTTACGTCTAGGGGAGCCAATCCTGGAAAGTATTGACAAGGTTGATCAATACAATCATATATTAAAAAACATCAAAATGAACTAAAGGATAAAGAAGTTGCCTGTGATGTCATCCAAGAACAACTTATGCATTATAGGTTGAATTTGTTAACTTGTAGATAGAGCGACCAAGTCTTCAGGAGTCTCACACACAAAGTGACACTTGTTTGGTGAATTTTTATCCTTTTGAACAATTAGGTTGTTCCAAAGATTTATTTGATTGCTTTGAGAATCTTACTAAGAGAATCAATTCAAATCTCTTGAAGAAGGGTAATACTAGCCAAGGATTGAAAAATCTTGACCAAGGATCAAGACACCCCATCGAAGTTGAACAATGGCCCAATAATATAAGAATTGGGTACTTATGCAATCATTGTGGAAGAATGGGATATGATCGATTTGATATCTCCATCCATGAAAGATCTATGATAGGTGTAGCCATAGTCACTGAACGTTTTGGTTCAACAATACCCCCATTTAGAGGTCAGATAAGGTCATATATATGCAACTATATAGGCATATTATGAATCTATAATGAAGAATTAATCCTTAGAAGTTGGTTCCCTTTCCAAAGGGTAAGAATTTCATTAATTGTAAATGGGTCTACAAGACCAGTTTTGGTGTTGACAATCATATTTGAAGGCCTAAGGCTCACCTTTGCTAAGTGATTCTCCCAAAAGGAAGGAGTTGACTACAATAATCCTTTAAACTTTGTGGCCCACATGGACTCCATTTGTATGATTCTTTCCATTGCTACTCTTGTGGGTAGGTTCATATCTCTCTCTCTCTCTCTCTCTCTCTCTCTCTCTCTCTCTCTCTCTCACACACACACACACACACACACACACACAAAATGTGTATCTATCAAGTGCATTCATAAATAGGTATCTTTAGTAGATCTATATAGAACAACCACTTGGTGTTTCTTAGGATGGAATTAGACGTCTTGTTTGTGGATGTATAAAGTTCTTTAATAAGCTTAAGCAAGTGTCTCATGCATGGTATGGGAAGATTCATTCATTCTTTTTCATTATGGATTTTATAGGTGTAAGGTGAAGCATGATGTTCACATTAAACACAATGATGGACACTATTCTCATTACTATGATTTATGTTGATGATTTAATCACTATTAGGAGTTTGAATTCCATGCTTTAAGAGATGAAACTAAGGCTTCAATACTTCTTTGAGATAATAAACATGATCCTACTTTATTTTTTGGGTATTTAGAAGTTTATTATTTTTTGGGTATCTTTATTTCTTAGCCTTAGTTTGCGTTGAATTTGGTGCAACATTTTGTATATAAGATTATAATTTGAATTGCATCCTCTTTCTAGGTTGGACATATTGGCTAATTGATCCATATCTTTATTTGATGCTATTGTCTATTATTCCTTGTTGAAGAGTCCTTTTATGTCACACAATCAACCAAATGTAGCATTTGATATTTATTTATGTTTTTGATATATGCAAGCACAGTTGGATTTCATAACATCTATCAAAATAATCTAGAAATGACATGTGACTCAAATCTCATGGAAAAAATAATAGAGAGTGAAAATAGATTAAAAAAAGACACGAATATGATCACATATTGATGCAATGGACTAGATTGAGTAAGAGAGACATACAAATACCTCAAATAATTACATACCAATTAAATACCCTTAATTGACATATATTTAGGTCAAGATAAAAGGTTGATACACACACACATATATATAGGTTTATAATAAAATTCATCTCACACTAAACAATTCTAACCCTATGGTTGCAAAATTAATTACATTATACAATGTCATCCTTAACCAATGATAAAATATTTTACACTTCAACACTCTTTATAATTTAAACTAAGGTACAAAGGAGAGAAGACATTATAAATATTACCAACATAATGGACGTTTTGTTGAAAATATGTATTTTGACTTTATTGACCAAGGACAAAATTGTATGATGTAATCAAGTGCAAGTTTACAAACACTTATTGTATGATGTACATGTTGGTCATCAGATCCACATAGGAAAGGACTTTCGGTGGGTTTGCGCGCCCTGGAACTGCGACCAACATTGAAAGGCCGAGGGGAAGAGATGCCCCTCGTGCCGATCTCCGGAGAAAGGCCGGATCCTATGCTAAACTACTTTTGGGGTTTGAATACAAGAGTGTAGGAAAGAGATAAAAGGATAAGGGTTAGAGAAATAAATAAAAAGGGGTTAAGGGAAGAGAGAGTTGTAATTTGAGGTGGGGGAGAACAGGAAGCACGATCACCAACTAGCAACTTGAATAGCAGCAAGGAACACCAAGAGAAAAATGAAAGAAATGTGGTATCAACCTTCCTATGTATCCTCCCGAACGAGTTTCAGGACACTGTCCCCGATCGCACCCCGGACACAGAGTTTAGCATCTCAGTTTACAAATGAGGAGAGATGGAAGAATCAAGCAAGGCAGGCAGCATAAAAGAAAGACAACACAACACTTATCTACTCCTATGTATCCTTCCGAACGAGTTTCAGGACACTGTCCTTGATTGCACCCCGGACGCAGAGTTCAGCATCTCAGTCTACAAACAAAGAGAGATGGAAGAATCAAGCGTGAAAGGCAGCATAAAAGAGAAGAAATGAGCTCAAAGTATCTTAGTATTAATTGCAGGACATCAAGTTACAGTAGCTTTCTAGCAGATAGTTCCCCCCCCTTTTACATTATAAAATTTGGGTTTTTATAGAGGACCCGACCCTCTGAGTCATAATTACACAGAATGGTGAAGTATTCTTGAGATCTGAGAAGTCGGCTTCTCGCGGCCCTCGAGACTGAGCTTTCTAATCCATTACCAGAACAGGCAACTATGACCGGGTCAACCACGGAAGTATGCATTAATGAACCGCCTGAGCATCCCTGGTGCAATGCTCGAGTGGTCGCCATGCTCGTTGAACTTCTCCTTCAAGGACTGACACTTCGTTTCCAATTGTCAGAAAAAAGCAGCGTGTTTATCGGGCAAGCAAAAATGCATTTACGAGGCACTTTGATGGTCTCGGGAAAATACCCGGTTTGGAGTGTGTGCCCATCGTGAAAACGTGACATGCGTGATATCATGACCACTTTTCTTGCTGGCGCTTTTGCTCACTGTCGGCCGCGAAAACGCGACATGCGTGATATCGTGACCACTTTTCTTACTGGCACTTTTGCTCGTTGTCGGATGCAAAAACGCTATATTGTGACCACTTTTCGTTTTCTGCTCAGTGTTGCTTCTTGCATCGCGAAAATGCGACATGTGCGATATCGCGACATTTTCTGTTTATGCCCTTCCTCCTCGTTGTCGATCGCGATAACGCGACATGCGCGATATCGCGACGCTTTCTCGTTCTTGTGCCTTTTATTCACTGTCGGTCGCGAAAACTCGACATGCGTGATATCGTGACAACTTCTGTCCTTTGGCGCTTCTTCTCGCTTTCGACCACGAAAACACGACATGTGCGATATCGCGACCTCTTTTCTTGCTGGCGCTTTTGCTCGCTGTCGGCCATGAAAACACGACGTGCGATATCGCGACCACTTTTCGTTTTTTGCTCAGTGTTGCTTCTTGCATCGCGAAAACGCAACATGCGCGATATCGCGACATTTTCTGTTTATGCCCTTCCTCCTTGCTATCGGTCGTGATAACGCGACATGCGCGATATCGCGACGCTTTCTCGTTCTTGTGCCTTTTCTTCACTATTTGTCGCAAAAACTCAACATGCGTGATATCGCGACAACTTCTGTCCTTTGGCGCTTCTTCTCGCTTTCGACCACGAAAACGCGACATGCGCGATATTGCGACCTCTTTTCTTGCTGGAGCTTTTGCTCACTGTCGGCCGCGAAAACGCGACATGCGCGATATCGCGACCACTTTTCGTTTTTTTCTTAGTGCTGCTTCTTGCATTGCGAAAACGCGACATGCGCGATATCGCGACATTTTTTGTTTATGCCCTTCCTCCTTGCTGTCGGTCGTGATAACGCGACATGCGCGATATCGCGACGCTTTCTCGTTCTTGTGCCTTTTCTTCACTGTCGGTCGCAAAAACGCGACATGCGCGATATCGCGACAACTTCTGTCCTTTGGTGCTTCTTCTCGCTTTCGACCGCGATAACGCGACATGCGCGATATCGCGACCATTTTTCTTGTTGGCGCTTTTGCTCACTGTCGGTCGTGAAAAAGCGACATTCGCGATATCGCGACCACTTTTCTTGCTCTGCTCCTCTCTTCGCTGTCGGCCGTAAAAACGCGACATGTCGCGATATCGCGACACTTTTTTCTTATGCGCTTTGGAGCTATTTTCTTTGGCCTGCTTGGCAGCGAAGCTTTTCCTTCTTCATTCTGTGTACAAGGGGATGACATTGAAAGCCAAAATTGCTGCAACACTTACAAATGCTTTTGAAGCAACAAAAGAAACACTTCACAAAAGATTTTTTTTTTTGATTTTTTTCTACCCCTTGTGTAATGTGACATAATTGTCAACATTCTTGGTGACTAGCGGGGCATTTTGCTAGTTTGAATGTAGAGATCCCAGGCCTTTATCCATTGGGCAACAAAGTCATTCCCATTATCTCCTTCTATGATCATCCACTGACAGCATATACTTTTTTTTTTGTGCCTAAGCTCCTAAGAAACCTTAGTGCTTTTGGATTTTATTTACCAGCTGGGCTATTTTCAATTTATACAAAATTTGCGGCATGACATACATACCGTCGTCACAAACTTAGCCTCGGGTTTCTATCCGATGAATCTGTAGTGCCCGGACCAGATCATATTGAACTTTAGTTGATCTTTGAAGTTTGGCTAGCTTCTTCCCGAAACTATCCATGCTGCAAATAGGAAGCAGCGCAGTGAGTTATCACTCCCGCCAGTACCCGCGCTGTTGATGAAACATGTGGCGAAGAAGTTTGCAGCGTGAGGGGCCTCTTGGGGTAGTGGTTGTGGCGGGGGCTGGAACCAATACCAGCATGCTGATGAATCTACTAGTTGCGGGCTGGGTATAGTTCCTCCATCCTTCTGATGGGGGAATAGGGTTCCTCCGACAAAGAGTGATCTTTTAGGGCCTCCTCGGGTTTAGCTTCTTGATGAGGCATGCCTAATGGGCTCTGGCTGAATGTCTGCGTGCTATCCACTGGGACACAAAAAGGGTGCAAAAATGTGCCCTCTTTGCTCTCAGGCGCTACCACTTGGATCTGCTCCTCTCTTTGGTCTACCTCTTGATGAGGTATGCTTGATAGTTGGAAGGGGTCTTGGGAGCCATCCAAATCTTCGAGTAGTGTTCCCGCTAAGTAATACCACGAGCAGATGCTTTTACGCTCGAGTAGTCTGTACCACTGCAGTGCCCTTCCTTCCAGAGACAGGACCAGGAGCCTGATCATGACATCTTCATGGAGTATGTCATAGATGGACCCTAAATCAACAAGATGTTCAAGGTGCTCTAGGGCCATTCCCTTAGCGCCATCATATTTTGGAACATTTTTTAAGACGCCTCTGGGAATTTCATGGTAACTTTGAAGATTCAGAGGGTTATAAACATCCCAGCTGGGATAACATACCCTCTCCATTATAGCAGTGGCCTGCAGAGATCACGGTCCTCGCCACTAAGTCAGAGTCACCAGGTGAACATACTTTTCTCCGCCTATGAGGTCAAGGCTGCTCACCGAACCTTGATTCCTCCGGGATGTCTTCTTTCAGCTTTAAAATGCGCCTACGATCAAGAAATCTGGATCTTCAGCTCAGTCAGAGTCGCCAGGTGATTTTATCAGATGGAGGCAAGCCGGAGATTCACCAACTCGGGCTTCCTTAAAACATGGGGACTTTTGCCATGAAGGCACAGATTTGGGTACTGGTCTTTACGACTTGGAGATTTTCAAGTTGAACAGAGTCGCCAGATGCTATAAGTCTTCCGGTAATGAGAGCATCAGATCTCACTACCACTAGTCAGGTGAGACTAACTGAGTCACACCAGGAACTGATTAGAACTAGTGGCCCCGGTGAAATGGGATTGAGTTAAAAAAAAAATGGGACCTTGACTGGTTATGGATTTATCTAGGACAGATACATTTGGGTCCCACCGGGCATGCTAGAAACTGTTGGTCATCAGATCCGCACAGGAAAGGACTTTCGATGGGTTTGCGTGCCCTGGACCTGCGACCAACATTGAAAGGCCGAGGGGAAGAGATGCCCCTCGTGCCGATCTTCGGAGAAAGGTCGACTCCTATGCTAAACTACTTTTGGGGTTTGAAGACAAGAGTGTAGGAAAGAGATAAAAGGATAAGGGTTAGAGAAATAAATAAAAAGGGGTTAAGGGAAGAGAGAGTTGTAATTTGAGGTGGGGGAGAACAGGAAGCACGATCACCAACTAGCAACTTGAATAGCAGTAAGGAACACCAAGAGAAAAACGAAAGAAATGTGGTATCAACCTTCCTATGTATCCTCCCGAATGAGTTTCAGGACACTGTCCCCGATCGCACCTCGGACGCAGAGTTCAACATCTCAATTTATAGATGAGGAGAGATGGAAGAATCAAGCAAGGCAGGCAGCATAAAAGAAAGACAACACAACACTTATCTACTCCTATGTATCCTTTCGAACGAGTTTCAGGACACTGTCCTTGATTGCACCTCGGACGCAGAGTTCAGCATCTCAGTCTACAAACAAAGAGAGATGGAAGAATCAAGCACGGAAGGCAGCATAAAAGAGAAGAAATGAGCTCAAAGTATCTTAGTATTAATCGCAAGACATCAAGTTACAACAGCTTTCTAGCAGATAGTTCCCCCTCTTTTACATTATAAAATCTAGGTTTTTATAGAGGACCCGACCCTCTGAGTCATAATTACACAGAATGGTGAAGTATTCTTGAGATCTAAGAAGTCGGCTTCTCGTGGCCCTCGAGACTGAGCTTTCTAATCCATTACCAGAACAGGAAACTGTGACCGGGTCAACCGCGGAAGTATGCATTAATGAACCGCCTGAGCATCCCTAGTGCAATGCTCGAGTGGCCACCATGCTCATCAAACTTCTCCTTCAGGGACTGACACTTCGCTTCCAATTGTCAAAAAAAAAGCAGCGTGTTTATCGGGCAAGTAAAAATGCATTTACGAGGCACTTTGATGGTCTCGGGAAAATACCCGATTTGGAGTGCGTGCCCATCGCGAAAACGCGACATGCACGATATCGTGACCACTTTTCTTGCTGGCGCTTTTTCTCACTGTCGGCCACGAAAACGCGACATGCGCGATATCGTGACCACTTTTCTTGCTGGCGCTTTTGCTCGCTGTCGGCCGTGAAAACGCGACATGCACGATATCGCGACCACTTTTCGTTTTCTGCTCAGTGCTGCTTCTTGCATCGCGAAAACGCGACATGCGCGATATCGCGACATTTTTTGTTTATGCCCTTCCTCCTTGCTGTCGATCGCGATAACGCGACATGCACGATATCGCGACACTTTCTCATTCTTGTGCCTTTTCTTCACTGTTGGTCGTGAAAACTTGACATGCGCGATATCGCGACAACTTCTGTCCTTTGGCGCTTCTTCTCGCTTTCGATCGCAAAAACGCGACATGCGCGATATCGCGACCTCTTTTCTTGCTGGCGCTTTTGCTCGCTGTTGGTCGCAAAAACGCGACATGCGTGATATCGTGACCTCTTTTCATTTTCTGCTCAGTGCTGCTTCTTGCATCGCGAAAACGCGACATGCGCGATATCGTGACATTTTCTATTTATGCCCTTCCTCCTTGTCGTCGGTCGTGATAACGCGACATGCGTGATATCGCGACGCTTTCTCGTTCTTGTGCCTTTTCTTCACTGTTGGTCGCGAAAACTCGACATGCATGATATCGCAACAACTTTTGTCATTTGGCGCTTCTTCTCGCTTTCGATCGCGAAAACGCGACATGCGCGATATCGCGACCTCTTTTCTTGCTGGAGCTTTTGCTCGCTGTCGGCCGCGAAAACGCGACATGCACGATATCGCGACCACTTTTCGTTTTCTGCTCAGTGCTGCTTCTTGCATCGTGAAAACGCGACATGCACGATATCACGACATTTTTTGTTTATGCCCTTCCTCCTTGCTGTCGGTCGCAATAACGCGACATGCATGATATCGCAACGCTTTCTCGTTCTTGTGCCTTTTCTTCACTGTTGGTCGCGAAAACGTGACATGCACGATATCACGACAACTTCTGTCCTTTGGCGCTTCTTCTCGCTTCTGACCACGATAACGCGACATGCGCGATATCGCGACCATTTTTCTTGTTGGTGCTTTTGCTCACTGTCGACCGCGAAAACGCGACATGCGCGATATCGCGACCACTTTTCTTGCTCTGCTCCTCTCTTTGCTGTCGGTCGTGAAAACGCGACATGTCACGATATCGCGACACTTTTTTCTTATGCGCTTTGGAGCTATTTTCTTCGGCCTGCTTGGCAGCGAAGCTTTTCCTTCTTCATTCTGTGTACAAGGGGATGACATTGAAAGCCAAAATTTCCGCAACACTTACAAATGCTTTTGAAGCAACAAAAGAAACACTTCATAAAAGAATTTTTTTTTTTTCTACCCCTTGTGTAATGTGACAGAATTGTCAACAGTACCTACTATTATTTCATGTAATTAGCCAATAGGCCCATGTTCTAACCTTGTCACAATTAACCTTGACTAACTCTTTATGCCTAATGTGATGTCAATGAGGGTCAAATAACTTGTAATTAATTATCAAGGGTTTGGTATTTATACTCCTCAACCACTTGGTGTGATATTCCATTGATCATTTTGTAGACAAGAAAACGTGTCATTTTATGACCATAAAATCAATGTTACAATATTATTTACAAATGCCCCTTTGAGGGTCTTCCAATATGAATCCCTTTTTAGTACATTTTATGGCACTCCCACTTTTTTTGAACCACAAAAAGAGGGGGTGAGTTTATGCTTGTGTACCATTGTTGGTTGAGCAAGTTCTCCAAACCTACACAACCAATACAAATGTTAGTAGCACCTGCTAGGTCTACCTCAGTTAGACTCAAATTTATAAGAGGGGCAAACAAATAAAACCTAAACTAATGTATTAAACAAAGCTAAAAACAAGCTAAAAACACATTAAAGCATATTACTCATATTTGTGACTGATTTACTAGTTTGCAAATGACTATAACTAGCTTCTAACAAGAACTGTCTCAGTTAGGATGGTTCTAGCTGTAAATTGTCCTTGCCTGGATGGTTTCTATTATGTTGACCTGGATGAAATTTCCTTTTATGGAAATCTTCTTTTGATTGTCAGGTAGCTCTCGTTCGAATCTGGTGTTTGTCTAAATTTGGATTTGCAACTTGTTTACAAAATGAGGACATACAAAGAGAGGCACCAAGTGATATCCATGGTGTTAGCACAAGATATGGATTGCATATAAGTGGGTGCTGGAGTGATTTTGGCAAAATTTCTCTAATCTATTATCTTATTTATGCAAATGAAGGAAACAAGGGGCTATTTATAGACTTTTGGTAAGGGTTAGGGGGTGGTGAGGTGGCATGTGAGATGGCATGGATGCACCATGCCTCATCAATATTTTTGGGCGGAGGAAGTCCTCACCCCACCCATATGCATTAAATGAGCATGAGAGGGGGTGTGGGTGCATGGGGATGTGGAGAGTAGGGGGTAAGGTAGACTAGGGTCATAGTTTAGGCTAGAGTCAAAAGGTAGACTAGGGTGAGGTGGACCTAGGCTAGGTGAATGGGATGGTCACATGGTGACCATGGGCTAGGTGTAGGATGGGGCTTAGTGAGGAAAAGGGGCTAAGATGGATAATTAATGTTTTAATACAAAATTATTGGATTTTTTGGGGTATCTTGTAAAACAATTAAATATTAACACTACATAAGGGGTAATATGACAATTTTAGGTGTCTACATTTATCTCTTTTTGTACTACAGTGTGTGAAGACACAATGTAGTGAAAAAACATATGACACCAGATGGGTGGCTGATTATAACAAGAATGAGTTGACAGTGGATGATAATGGTTGATCACGACTTTTTACGCACCACAACGATAGTTTATGGAGGAGACGTAATATTATCTCAAATCATGAATAATGTAAGATATCCCAATTGTAGAAGGGACAAATATCCTTGAATTTTTGTCTTTGATAGATTTTGAGCTCACTTGATTTAGTAAGCTGACTAGACATAGGTATGTATCCTCATGACTCTCGGATCGATTTGATAAGTGGGCTTAAGTTACCACATCGATGAAGCAAGTGTGTGTGTAATCATACAATATTGGCATGGAGTGTACCAAGTTTAGATTGGATTAGAATTTGATTTGAGAGAAGAAGAGACATTCTGCTTTTACCCCAGCATAGGATGGCTAGTGATAGTCTCAGGCAAATTTCTTGGATAAATGTGACTCCAAGATTGAGTGTTTAGATATTTGACATGCTCAAGGTGACATTGATAGGTAATATCTTCCATCTCAAGTGGTGAGTTGATGAGTGAATAAATGGAACACAACAATGAAGCGCTTGACGAAATATTTTTGTGCAACAAAGATGTGAAAATTAGGGGAGAAACCGGTAAAATGACAATCGAGGTCAAAATCGTTCAATCAACTAGAGATCGTACGATCGGTGGATTTGATCGTACAGACTGGTTACTGATCATACAAGGCAGTCATCAATCGTAAGATACTATAAGGGATCACACCAGAATAAAAGGAACGTGTGAGCTCATTTTCATCATGTGATTTTGTAAAATAGAGATTGAGAGAGATGGTTGAGGCTGAGAATTTGACGTGGAGTGTTGTTGAGATGAACATCCAGAGGGACGAGATGGCAGATAGTGGCACATTATCTAGAAATGGAGGGAGTGCTATGTAGGCTAGTGTATTTTTACTCCTTTTTTCTTGTTTTTGAATTTTTCAAAGTAAAATAAACCCTAGGGTTTATTTTTAGTGAAATGAAACCATAGAAGCTTAGGCTAGCTTAGGACCGGTTAAAAATAAATATTTTTTTAGGTTTGTGTTGTTGTGGGTGTTTAGGGTTTGGTATTTTTTTATTTATTTTTGTTTTGGATTATTGGGTGTTCATAATACCTCTCAAACACAAACTATCCCACTAAGGATAATTTTTGTGTTTGTATGTTGTACGGACCATACAATTGTATGGATGGTTATGATAACTGTCCGATAGTTATACTATTTTTTTGAGGCAATGGAAGATGATGGGAAAAGGTATTTTATGGGTGGAATGATGGCATGGGAAGGTGTTGCGACCACGACATAGATTTAGACCCCTCTTTTTCAAGTTGAGGGATTTGATTGAGGATGACTGGGATTGGTTAGCTAAGATTGGGTTTTAGGGAGGGACACAGATAGATACCATACATGTTGACTGAGCCTATCTATCGATCTTGTGTGAGTGTTGGGACCCAAACAAGGGTACCTTCCATTTCCCTATAGGGGAAATGACATTGACACTAGAGGATGTATATAGGATATACCGGTTACCCATGAAGGGATGTACAATCATAACAATGGGTTTGATATAGTAGGTGATGGTTATGGGGAGGATTTTTGAGGCTAAGTGTGATCGGGTGGACACAAGCAATGGCAAGATATTATATGAGCATTATTATGTGGATGGGGTATTATCACGAAGGTAGACATTAGCTATGGTGCTTATATCCAATGTTATGCTCCTTGACTTGTCAGGTACATAATTTATATGGAACTTGTTAGGGATCATTTGGGACTTGGTGGAGGCATGAGCAATGTATGCATGGGAATTGGCCTTGCTGGAATTGACCTACAAGGATTTGTATGGATGTACTAGGAGTGATTGTGCAAGGTTGAGTTGTAGTTTACTTGTCTAGTTATGGGCATGGAAGCATATGACGATTGCGAGGCTATGAGGTTTTCCATATGATGCTCAAATATTGATGGGGTAATATTTTCCATATGCCTTGAGATGATATACAATATGGAGGTACAGGGGAGGAGGACCTATGAGGGACATGTAGAGTTTTATTGCCAGATGTGGATGAACTTGCGACAATAGGATATTATTTGGTATCTATGGAGGGGTGGTCTAATATGGAATGAGGAGCACTATTTATGTCAAGTACAATGGGCTAGATGGTTGATTGGCCATAAGGGCATGTAGGTGGAGTATTTCCAGTTCACACAAGTGTTATGATAGTTTGGGTTAAGATAGCGGGTACCATATCCACCTATGATATACCAAAGGATCATGGATGAGGATAGATCAACACCATAGTTAGGTTTGATGGATGAGCAGGTGGATGAGGTTGTGCCAATACCATATATTGACGATGCTAGCACGATAATAGAGTATGACAGGTGGTGGACCACACACCAGTGGCATGGAAGTAGGGTTATGGAGGAGGAGGTGTTAGATGGTGAGGCTAGTGGAGTTGAAGGAGAGGAGGAGGAGCCACTCAGGCGATGATTATGTTATTAAGTAGGTGAGGGAGCATGCCAATTAGGGGAAGCAGGTGGAAGACATCAACAACGGATGTCGGGAGCATACATGCACCTTATTTTGATGATACCATGTATTTTAGTGGGGTAGAAACAACGATTGAGGAGATCAAGATTTTGAGGGAGCATGTATGATAGTTAAATGTCCAAATGGCAGATTAGGAGGAAGCGAGGGTGTTAGATAGGATAATGTTGTAGGGATGGTTTGATGTAGTGACAATAGAGTGGGATTGTCTTCGATAGGAGGTTGAGTAGTTGAGGGTACATCCATCGAAAATAGATATTAGAGGAGACATAGTGGCCCTACGAGCTAAGATCGTGTACCTATAATAGAATGGGAAGGATTTTATAGCTAGATGGTCATGTGAGGATAAAGTTTAGTTATACAAGGAGACACTGATGAGGGAAAATGTACCTATTCCATTGCTCATAATTTATTTCTCCCAATAGAGTTACCAAAGAACACCATCAATGCCCTATTTTATAAAGTCGGTAGCATCATAGGCAACACATTCAGTTACCTCCTAGGTTAATGGGGGGTCTCAAAGTAGCAAGGAGGATAGGCAGGTAGGATAGGAGGGGAGTGAAGAGACTTTAGGGGATCAACAACAATGAGTCTATTTTTGGGTGTGGTATATTGACCATGATTTTATAGAGCATTTTGATAATATGAGGATGATATATTTCAACATGTATATATGTATGTATGATGTAGTTGGAGGGGTAGTTTTTATGTAGCCCTATAGGCATTGATAATGAGTATGTCATTGATTTTATGTTGAGATGTATGATAGATGGACATTTGATGGACTCTATGGATTGTTTGTACTTTATTGTTTCATGATATACACATGATGATGATTTGATGGTTGTCATGATATGATTGTATGTATGGATGATGTGATGCATATGTTTAGGCTTTTGATGTTTATGATTGATGGATGTATGTGATTAGATAGACATAACATGTTAGATGATATAGATTTGATATGCGTATGTGATGGATGATAGTTCCTCTATTTATTTGCATGGTTGAGACTCACAAGTGTCATTTTAATCACTTTTTGGATGTTTTTATGTGAATTTCACAATAAAAAATGATTTAATTGATTAATGATAATGCAATGGGGACAACAAATTAAACAAGAACCTAATAACAAGGAAAAATAAATATAAAGAACAAGATAAATGAACATTGTGAGGATATAGACAATAATATAAAATGTAATAAAAAAATTGCTAATCAAATAAACAATGGACATTAATTAATGATTAATGAAATGAATCCATAGTTATGACATATTGATATTGAATGGTGACTATCCAAGATGCGGTTTGCCCATATATCCTTGTTGGAAATATTGAGCATAGTGAGTTGTCATTGATAGCAAAGGATTGATGTCAAGAGTTGTCATTGATGTCAAAAGATTGCATGGTATTCAAGGCAGAAATATTCTTCTAAGGTTGGACATATATACCTCAAGCAAGGGTTTATTGTAAAGAAAAGGTTTATAATATTTATTTTTAAATATTATAAATAAGGATCAAGAGGTTAAGAGTGCTTGGGACAATGTTTTAGAACAAGGTTTAAATATTACATAAGGAGGCCTAAAAGGTTAAGGTCATGGTTTAAAAGAGAAGAGACAATATTATAATATTTTAATATTATAATACTTGGGCCAAAAGGATTTATTTTTTAAAAGAAAAAGAAAAATATGGAAAGGTTTATTTTGCAAATATCAAAGGCTTAAAGAATAATATTATAATATTTTTTAAATATTATAATATAAACATTTGAATTGGTTGAGGTGCTAAAAAGACTTGGAGGGAACACCTTAAACATTTCTAAGAGCCCGACATGATTATTTTTGAAAGCGTCAACGTTTTCCCCAAAGCTTCAAAGTGCATATAAATAAAGGTGGATTTAATACATTTGATTAACAATGCTTTTGGCTAATGTTTGATGTGCATGCAAAATTTTGAATATATTTTATACAGTGAAACAAAAAGAAAAAGGAAAAGATTTCATGAATCAAAACGAGGAACAAATATTACATTGTTGCATTTGATTCTCAAGTGGATGGCTAGCCTATCTGGTCGCTAGGCTAGATATAAGGCGTTGGCGGTAGAGAGGTTGCAGGGTTAAATTCGGGGGAATACGTTTTGCTTGGCAGTGTTGGAAACAGTTTTTATTGGTCCACGAAGGACCTTGGACGATGCATGGTGATTGTTGTTACCACTGTTGGGGTAGCTAAGTTGGTTGCCTAGTTGTTGCTAGGGTGCTGCATTGGCAGAGGTTGTGAGTCTGATTCCCGTGCGGTTCACTGGCTTGTGTTGTTGAAAGTTTGCACCAAAATTTTTGGCATACGTTTGCTGGCCTATGTTGTTGAGGTATGCACCAAATTTTTGATTAATCAATGTGTGTTTGAGGAAAATCATTCCCTGGTTCATTTGGCATTGTTACAGGCATAAAGTTTGGTATTAATTAAGTAGTGGAGACATAAGGTGTATAAAGGAATATTTTTAATTGTAATGTGTGTATAAATAAAATACTTAGAAGGTGATTTGAGCATTGTTTAAAAGGTCATATATCTTGTATTTTGAGAGGAGAAATAAAGTGTCTTTGTGCTTATTGTTGTGTGTAATTTTTACTAGCTTAAGCTTGGAGTTATAAGGTGTAAATTGATTTATTTCCAAGTGTAATTTTTGCATTATAGAAAAAGGGATCCTAGGGTTTTAGAAGCTTATTCTTGAAATATTAAAGAGGAGAAATAAGGCATTGATTTTCTAGATTTATTGTGGACACATTTTGGAAATATTTGAGTGGATGATTTTTTATCTATGCTAGAATTGAAAATCACTAACCAGATTTCTTGAAGGATCAAAAGGAAAATTGTTTTGAGACAGGTTTTAGAGGCACATCATCATCAAGGCAATTTTTAGAGGTATGGTGTTTTGATCTCATTCTCAAGGTGGTTTTTGGTTAAGGAATATTTTGTTGTCTTATGATTGGAGAAATAAGGTTTGAATGAGTATGCATAAGTACTAGGGTTTTGAGGATAAAGTGTGCATCATTGTTGAATAATTTTAGAAGCATATGTGCTAGGGTTTGAGAACAAAATTATGCTTCATTGTTGAATGAAATTGGAAACACATGTACTAGGGTTTGAGAACAAGTTGTGCATGAGTATTGAATGAAATTGAAACATATGTGCTAGGGTTTGAAAACAAAGTTGTACATGATTATTGAATGACATTGAGACATATGTGCTAGGGTTTGAAAGAAATTTGAGCATTGGTTTTGAGTGATATTGGAAATAAAAATGCAAGAGTTATAGATCAATTTTGTGAAAGCAATTTGTGCATTCTTCATGATTGACTTTGTGAGTAAATGATAAGGACTTGTGCATTGTGATTTGTTTTGAAGTGAAGTTGCAAATCAACAAATACCAGGTCAGTTATCAAGTGCTAGACTAGAGCTACCTTTAGAATGAAATAAATGTGAGACATGTGAAAGTGATAGACTTAATGAATGTGAATAACATATTGAGCATTTGTTAGTGCATATCATTCTCTATATGTTCAAGAGGTTAAACGAATTATGGGTAGAATATGTCTAAATTGCTTTAGTTAAAGAAAGCACATTGAAAAATAGATAAAGCACTTGATGACATCATTATGCAAGATTTGGAAGTAGATTTGAGCTTGTGTTATGAAAAAATTTGAGCTTGTGTTATGAGCAGATTTGAGCTTGTGTTATGAATAAATTTGAGTTTGTGTTATGAGCAGATTTGAGCTTGTGTTAAGAACAGATTTGAGTTTGTGTTATGAGCAGATTTGAATATGTATTATTAGCAAATTTGAGCTTGTGTTATGAGAAGATTTTAGTATGTGTTATGAGCATACTTGAGCTTGTGTTATGAGAAATTTTTAGTGTGTTATGAGCAGATTTGAGTGTGTTATGAGTAGATTTGAGCATGTTTTATGAACATATTTGAGCATGTGTTGAGCATATTTAAGCATGTGTTATGAGAAGTTTTTTATTAGCATATTTGAGCAAGTCTTGTGTGTAGACTTGGAGTAGATCTGAGCAGAGTTAAGAGCAGGTTTTGGTAAGCAAATTTGAGCAAGTCTTGTGTGTAGACTTGGAGCATATTTGAGCAGAGTTAAGAGTAGGTTTTGGTAAGCATATTTGAGCAAGTCTTGTGTGTAGACTTGGAGAAGAGTTAAGAGCAGGTTTTGATAAGCAGATTTGAGCTAGTCTTGTGTGTAGAATTGGAGTAGATCCGAGCATATTTGAGAGTAGTTTTTGAAGTAGAATTGAGAAAGTCTTGTGTAAAATATTAAAGTAGAGTAGAGCAGAGGGGATTGAGGTATCCTATGGATAGATGTCCATGAACTAGAGCAGAGGGGATTGAGGTCTCTTATGGATAGAGTTCCACAAACCAGATCAAAGGGGATTGAGGTCTCCTATGGATAGAGGTCCATGAACTTGAGCATAGGGGATTGGTGTCTCCTTTGGGTTGCCCATAAACATTGTAATAGGGAATTGGTTCCCAAGATATTGGTTGAGAAAATTTATAAGAAATATTTTCTCCATGGATGTAGCCCACATTGGGTGAACCACGTTAAATCTATGTCTCTCATGTGTGTGATGATTTGTGCATTGTCTCATTATTGTAATTGATGATATTGGATAATAATACTTTGGAAAGTTATTGCAATTGATAATATTGGATAATATTTGGAAAGAAAAGTAAAAGTTTTATCTTATACTATTCACCCCTCCTTAGTATAATCTTGTGTTCTTCAATCCTAGGGTTTTTGGATGCTAGAAGAATATCAAGAAAGTCAAACACCCTAGTTTCAACAATCAAACTCATCTAATGGTCAGTCAATATCCCATAGAAATCTAGACCATCCCAAATAATATCAAGCCTATCATGGACCAAAGTGTGTGTAATGAGGTTCATTTTCCATCTTGAGTAAGGTTGGACTAACCAATTATGACTCAAGCCAATATAATCTAGCTCATTCACAAGCATGCAAAGGTCTATACAAAATAATACCGCTAATGTGATAAACATGTCACCACTTAGAAGGCATACTCCACTACCAGACAAGCGTTTATAGCCCCGATGGAGGTTAGCCCCATAATTCTTTGACATAGCTCCATTGCCATACAGGTGTCTATAGCCCTAGTGGAGACATCTACAATACCTGAGGGGACCAGAGAGAAGCTCGTTTGGATGCCTTCCTTATTCTTTGAATATTTTTTATCTTTTTTTTTGGAACTTGCAATTTGGATCCTTAGATTCGGATTATACGAATTATAGGATGAGTGAGAAAACTTTTGCTTTATGGAAATACTACTCATGGTGTTGTCTTCCCTAAACTAAAAATTTAATTAAAGTGTGATATGTGATTGGTCCAAGAAAGAACTCAAGCTAGTTAGGGGAAGCCTAAAATCTTCTTAGAACACAATGACGTTTGATAAAGGTTGATTGGATCAACTAGGAATGGTTGAATAACAGAAAATACTTCTATTTCCAAGCAACCTAAGAATATGATTGAACAAGACATCATGAAAGTTAGGACAACTAGTACATGCTTACAGATAAGATGCAAATGATAACTAGGACTATTGTGCAATATGGTTGACAAGACAACATGACACATGACAAAATACTACATTTAGATAAATTATGAGCTATGAAAAAGGAATAAAAATGCAACACATACAGATGGGAATAACATGTACAACACGTATATGTCATTGATTTAAATACACCAATTAGGATTAGAAAATGAATATCCAAGCATCCAAAAGGTAATCAAATTAGCATGTTATGAATTTTGAATTTATGATGTATGAATTTGGTGTGTCAAAACAAACAAATGTATTAAAGGGGTGTCCAATTTTTATTATTTTTGGAAAGGATGTATAAGAATTAGAGATCATTTTAAATATGATTATGCATAGAATGCATGAATATGAATGATGTTGAGGGGTTTGGTTTCCTTGATCCCCTCAAGATTGGCCAACTTGTACGTGCCTAAATCAAACTTATGTTTGACAATGTAAGGACCTAGCCAACCGGTATAAAACTTGTCCCACTAGTGGTGTGGTTGGTTTATGTTTTGCTGATTTTATTTGAGCATGAGTTTTCCTACCTGGAATTCTTTTTCATGGACCTTGTTTTTGTATGTGCACTTAACACAATCTTGGTAAACATGAAGATGCTCAAGAGCATTGATCCGATGTTCATCAGGAAGGGTAAGTTGGTCTAAGTAAAAGAGGAGCATTGATTCTCAACAATTTTAAGACCAATAATTTGGACAAGAGGAGTGGCTTTGACCCACTTGGTGAAGTATTCAGTAGCCATTATGATGAATTTATGCTTCCCAGATGAATTTGAGATCTTGCCCACAAGGTAAAGACCCCATTGTGAAAAGGGCCACAATGATTGGATAGACTGCAAAGCTTGTGATAGCAAGTGGTTTAGATTAGCATGTTGTTGGTATTTAAGACATTCCTTAATGTAAGCACAACTATCACTTTTCATAGTGGGCCACTAATAACCCATGCACAAGATGCACTTTGTAATGGCAATTCCACTAAAATGGCCACCACAAGTATCATCATGAGCTATGGATATGAAAAATTTGACTTCATGTGATTCAAGACAACGGAAGAGAATACCATCATAACTTTTTTGATAGAGGATGTCCCCCAAGAGGGTGTACCTCATGAATTCTGCTTAAAAGTTCACTTTATAGCATGAGGTATATCATGGGAAAGAATACCAAGTTTAATTTAATCCTTGACTTGTGAAAACTAAGAATTATAAGGATTTGCTTGAAAAAATGGATGTCCACGTTGTCCAAAGAAGTCTTCTTGGAAATAGAAGATTTGTGGAGAGTGGTTACATGGACATGGATGACTTTGTCATGCGGGTTTTGGGAAATGAAAGAGCCTAGAGAGACCATCATGTCGAAAAATGATTTGTATATATTGGAGATATTTCGATATCATACCACTCAAAGTGTAATAAATCTTCTGCAACTTTCTTGTATGCCTTCAGGAGTTTGCATTTACATTGATATATGTCCTTCACTTGGTTAACAATGAGAAGAGAATCACCACTAATTTTGATTCATTTCATGCATATGATAATTACAATTTTGAGGCTAAGGATGAGGGATTCGTATTTGGTATTGTTTTTGGTGTAAGGGATTTCAAGTTCGAATGAGAAGGGGATGGGAGCCCTTTGCAACATGAAGAAAACAACTCCAGTTCCTCTCCCATGTTCATACCTGAAACTATAAAATAGAGTGTAAGGTTAGATTAGTATTCAAGTTTGACATACTCTTTGAGTTCATTAATATTGTAGATGAAGTCATTAGGAAACTCAATGACAAGAGGTTTATCATTGATGAGTGGAGCTTCTACAAGTTGGTCAGATATGACTTGACATTTGATGGATTTTTGGCTGTTGAATTCAAGGTTAAATTTTATTAAAAGCATAATCCATTTGGTGGTTCATCTATTATTTTAAGTGCAACCCATCATGTATCGTAATGGGTTTTCCCTAGTAATAAAATAGGTGGCATGGTTGAGCATGTAATGGCAAAGTTTCTTAATGGTAAAAACTATCGCTAAGCCCAAATTCTCCATATAGGTGTATTTGGTTTCATAGCTCACCAAGGTGCAACTAATGTAATAGATGGCTTGCTCTTGATTGACCTCATTCTTTTGGGATAATATGGTAACTAAGGGAAATTCAGTGGCAAAAATGTATAGATGGAATAGGAAACCCAGTATAGGTGGGGATGTGAGGTATTTTTGGTGAAGAATCCACATTAGGTATGAAATGTTTCATTAATGCACCCTAGACCCAACCAACATTGAAAGGCCGAGAGGAAGAAATGACTCTTGTGCCAATATTCAGAGATGGGCTGGTTCCCTTGCTATTCTAACTTGAGGATTGAGATTAAGGAACATGAAAGAGATTATAAATAACTGAAAGGGATAAAAAAATGGCCTCAGGACAAGTAGAACAGGGGTGATGGAATTGCACATTGAATCAATAGCACTCAACACAGAATACTAACAGAAATTAAAACTAGACATCTAATATGTGCAACCTCCAGAATTATTCCAACGTTCATCATCTATCGAGAGTCAAATCCAGACAAAATTATAACCCACATATAAAGCAAAGAATTTAATAGAAATATAAGATAGAAGACATACACATAAATATAAGTCCATAATTAGAGCTAAATGTTCTTTGTATTGATAGCAAAATTTAATTTATAGTAAGTCTCTAGCAAAATGTCCATCATATTACATTAGAATTGTTGGATTTTAAAGAAAATTTTGCTGCTTGAAACATAAATGCACACCCACAAAACATCGCGGTGGTAGCAAAGATAAGATTTGAGAAAAGAACACTCATCAAACAGTAATGAGTAATGGCTTGAAATTGGATGACTCACTGAAATTCAGCTGCACCTCTTCAATGTGTTGACAGGTTTAGCTAATGGCAGTCTCCTCGCTTGTCGAAACCGCCTCAATGCAAGATAGGATTCTAAATTTTGGGAATGTCAAGTTTGGAATCTTTTCATATCGACTACATTTGAATGGATATGGATGTTCCTTGTGTCGCTAATAAGCACCTCTAAGGAACTCATGCTGAGGCAAGGGGGCTATAAAAAAACATATGTCTAATGGATGCAGGCTCCACCTACGTTTCCTTGATGCAATATCTAAAAAGAACTTGCGCTCCAAAACCAAAATGAACCTAGACGTCATTTTGATAGTAGCACCGATGTTGAAAAGTCAAGGGTGATTGTGCTCCTCCTTAGGCCGAATTTGCTTTGTGCTCAAAAATTTGAGCGAAATGCCTTGCTGCATTGGAAGGGGTGCCAGAGTTGAAAGGTCAAAGGTGCTTGTGCTTTGGAAGACTCCAAAAATACCTTGTACTTGAAAACTGTAATGAAAATGCCTTATAGCATCGGGAGTAGTGCTAGCATTGAAAAGTCAACAGGCATTACGCTTCCATTGACCTCGAATTTACCTTACGCTTAAAAATAAGAGCAAAACATCTTGGACTCTTGGGAGCAGCGCTAGAGTGGAAAAGTCAAAGGACGTTTCGCTCAGGCTGACCCCGAAATGGAATTGCGCTTGAGGATTGGAGTGAAACGTCTTGATCCACACTTAGCATTTTTTTTGAAACTGCTGCTGTGCTTTGAAAATTCAAAGGCCATTTCACCCAGCCTTCTAGCCCGAAACTGCTTTGCGCTCGAAACTGGAGCAAAATGACTGCCTCTATACTTATCATTTTTTCCCTTTTATGGGCTACACCGTTGAAAATTCAAAGGTGTTTACACCCTTCCTTAGTCCTGAAATGACCTTGCATTGGGGAAACAGAGTGAAACACCTTGCCACCCCACTTGGCATCTTTTTCTTGGAATATGGGAAGCACCTTTGAAAATTCAAAGGCCATTTCTCCCTTAGCATAAGTGAAACTACCTTGCGCTCTAAAACAGGAGTGAAATGCCTCTGATCATACTTAGCACTTTTTCAATAAAACTTATTGCTACTCCAGGAAAATTCAAAGACCTTTTCACTCTTCCTAATTCTGAAATCAGGTTGCACTCCAAGATTGCAGTGAAAAATAACTGGACCCCACATTGCATTGAAGCATATTTACACTAAGTGCTAGACATAATAAATGCGCTTTCACCCAATCTAGCCCTGAAAAGTCTTTGTGATTTCCTTCAAGGATGAAACAACCTAGGTGTCGCTCACGTCTACTTCTCCAAAGCTAGGCTTCATTGTTATCTAGCTAGAAATGACCTGCACTCTTGTATTTGCCCCGAAACCTACCTGCTCTTGGAGACCTGATGCAAAACTATCCTTGTATTCACAAAGACAAAGATCCTACATGGTGATTGGATAGAAAATACTGCACACTCCCTTGGGTACAACAAAAAAATTTTGATAGTAAAACACGAGAAATAAAGGATACATTCTAAAAAAATAAGAGTTTAAGGGAAGCAAAAATTACTGAAGTAGCAAAATGTACATAGGAGAAATCAATGTGGTAAGAATGCCAAAATATCTGGCAACTCACGGGGGAATTGAGCTCACCTCAATGTTAAGATCCTAGGCCTTATCTGTTGGGCTCAGAGTCATTATCGCTGTCCTCTTCTGAGTGCTCACTGCTGGCAGTAGACTCTTCCTCCAACCTCTCCCTTTCTGCTTCTTCCTCTTCTTTTTGGGGCTCATGACCCTCTTCTTCTCCTTGGCCTCCTTCCTCTTCTTGGTCCTCATGCTGCTGGGGAGGCTCCATTTGTGGGAGATGCTCGTGGATTGATTCATAGGTGGCTTCGACCAGGGCCCAGGCTTCTTCTTGGAATGGAGCATGGTCTTGGAGCTCTTTAACCAGGTATTCGAAAGTTTCAAGCTGGTCCACATCAGCGAAGTTAGCCCTCTAGCTAAGGTCCACCAAATAGGACTCGATCTGCATGAACTTTGTCATCAACTGGATTACCTGAGCTTCTGTAATAGGCTCACTCCAACTGTCGATCTCCAAAGTATCGTCCTCAAAGGCATCCCACACTGGGCTAAGATCTTCCTTTGTCAAAATAGTCTCATCCTCGCCAGTGAAGCTAGGGAAACCAAGCTGTGCGAGAGCATCGAAATACATCAGAGAGATGCGCCTTTCCTATTCGAACGCATCTAACAACTTTCTCGCTTCTTGGGATCTTTTCTATTTCGTGAAGTAAGCCCGTAATGTCATCTTTGCAGTTGCCCATGACCGAGCAAGCAGGCACATAGGAGCAAGCTGGAAGTCCATTTTTTCTAGGGATTGTGCCTTCATCGCCAACTCCAGCCATCGCTCAATGTGCCTCTCAACATCCTCCACGATGGGTCCACCTGTAGAAACCTTCTACTTGGCCTCCCAAATGAATGTGAGGACTGCTATCACCTTGCGCGCCCTTGCTCTGAAGTTTGCCAGGAAGTGACGGCGAATCTCTTTGATGCGGTCTTTTGTGAAGACCTCTGTTTGTACTGTTCTTTCCGTCAACTGGGCCTGCAGCTCCTGGACCTGAGCATTCGAAGCCTACAACTGGCTTTCTATTTTTGCATGCGCTTTGAGGCGCTGCTCAGATTCTTTTCTATAATTCTCCACCTCCTGCTCCAGGCTGGTCACGCGCTGTTGCAACTGCTCGGATTTAGCCTGAGCCTCTTCTAGCTGCGCTCTTGTGTGCGCCAAGGTCTCCTCCAGCTCTGCGTTTTTAGACTCAGCCTCGTAGAAGCGAGTCTTGTAATGCTCACTGTGAAAATAGATGGTGCCCATTTCAACCTGGATGTTCTCCATCTTGTCTGCTACATTGATCATTTTCATGTCTTCGACTGTATGCCGGTAGGAATAGTCCACTGGCATCATTTCCTCCAGGGGATTTTGGACCTTGGGCACCTTCTCCATTTTGTGGAGTTGCATATTCTCTGGATCGAATATGGTCCTCCTTTTTCGTTTGGGCTGGAGCCTGCGCATTTTTTCTTTTTCGGCCGTTGAGCTAGCGTGAGGAACTCTGCTACGCTAGGAGTATGCTTTCTGCAATCGGACCCTCCTGAATGACCTCCAGCTCCATCTCCATTGGTTCCTCTATGCCAAAGAGTGGCATGAAAGGGAACAAAGCTCACTGTGGATTAGCTTTAGTAGAGGACTCAGGGACAATCGAGGAAGCGACTGTGGCGACCTTGGGAGACATCGGGGTTTGCACAATGGTGACTAAAGTACTAGGGGCCGAGGCTGGGACATCAAGAGGCGTCGTTGCTACTATTGAGGAGGTGCACGAGGGTGAGAATAGGCTAGGATTGACTGCAATAGTAGATGCAACAACTGGGTGGACAAAATCTTGAGGGGCAGGGGTGGAAGATACAGGGAACACAAATGCATTGGAAATAGATGCAAAAGCGTCAAACGTCTAAGAAATAGGGGGTAAAGATGAAGGGGGAAGCGACTGGGATGTCGGGTGAGGAGCGACTGAGATGGGGATGCTGAATGCAACTTGGGTGAAAACTAGGGTTTTGGCGTTGAAAGGGAAAGTCATCAGAGGAACAAAAGAGAGAGAGGGAGAGAGAGAATGCACCTACGGGCTCGAACGCTACCAGAGCCGAAGTGGTGAACTATTGCGTGATTGGACTCATTTCTCCTTCTTTATTCGATGCTTCTATTTCCAGATCAATAAATTGCACCTCTTGTCGTTCCTCCTATGTCTGTTGGAATTTTTTCATTTGCCACACCTGCTGCACTAGCACAGGAACTTCTGTAGCGCTTCCTCCCATAGCTGCTGATGTTGTAGGAAGGTTCGCACCAAAGGGGCGGGTTGTACCAGTCCGAGGCTTCTTTGCAACGTTGGTGGGCAAAAGCGCTGCAACAACACTCCTCTTTTTTGGAGTGACCTCTTCTTTAGGGAGCAACTACTTGCCCTTCCCTTCGACAAGTGGGTCTTGCTCAGTGTGTTGCTCCTATACTTCCATCGCGTCTTCCACCCTGCTAGGGCTTTGTGTACTCCTAGGCACAATGTCAGTGAACAGGATAGGTCGATAAGTGTCGCAATTTGCATCGTATGCCTGGGAGAAGTTCTCGTCTATCACAAGACCTAGATCAGATGACTCTTTTTTGTTGTGGACCCTCATGATCCACCAATTGGCAATTTTTTCATCCGACCAATCGGGCCATTTGTCCTTCACCACTTTGAACAGCTCATCATCAGGGTCATGCATTGGATTTGATGAGGGGTCATACTCTGCTTCTATTGTATAGAAGTCATGCCATGGGGGAAATGACATCATCCTCTCCACGTGCCACTCCAAATCGTGCCCTGAAGGATTGTTGCGCTGGGCCACAATATCTAGGTATGGATAGCTATGAAAGCTCTTCACCCCAATATTATACCTGAAGACATCCCACGGATCGTACTTCCAATGTTGGGGAAGCTCAACTAAGCAAAAATCGTACAATGTTGTTGCTAGAAAAGCATTCTACCCATTGACTATGACCTTGATGTCGCCGAGGTGGAAAGGCCAAGGGCAGGTGTGTGGCTTCCTCCTCCCATGCCCATACGTGTCATCAGCGAAGTCGCACTACCGGGCGACTTCGAGGGCAAACAAGTATTCCATCGTGTAGTATGGCAATAGGAAGGGTTTTCCAGTAAACCCATAGATTCTGACAACGAGGCCCTGAGTGAGCTGGAAAACATCACCGAGATTCCCCTGCACTACTTCATCTCTCATCTATCTTGGCACTCGCTCGTAGATGTCGTAAATAAGCTCTAGGGCTGGATCAAGGAACATCCTATTGAAATTATAATAGGACTCGCATCTTGATAGACTCTAAGTCCACTAATAAACAGGGAGCGCCTTGCCTTCTCCATTCGTGCGGGTTGTGTCGATGAAAGCAAAGCGGTTGTGCATGTGGTAGAAGAAATACCACGCAAGAAAAGAGTAGGGTCGAAATGTCATGTCTTTCCCACTTTGCACATCGGTCAGCTGGAAGTGCATTTGCCATGCCACCCATTCCACCTAGTCAAAAAATATGGGCTTGGTACCCGGCTTCATAGTGGCGGGCGAGTAGAACTCGCCATGTGAAATGCACTCGGCAAGTGAAACCTGCCACTTATACATTGTCGCATCCATGGACAACCCCATAACCCATGCCAACATGGAGTATATGTCAGGGTTTTTAAATACCTTCAAGGGTTTAGGCAGGTCTGGCAATACTCCGGGCAACTTCGGCTTTTCCTTCAGCTGCGTCTCCATGAACTGGTGCATTTGTACCGTGTTGGTGTACCTTTTAGTTTGCTCGGTACAGCTAATTCTTCTGACTATGAAGTCCTCAGGGGGATTTTCCCCATAGGTGAAAGCCTCCTGGATATCCTCGGTAGAGATGGCGAACAACTTCTTATTTTTGGCATCCTAGATCGTCCTGGTAAGAGGGTCATAGAACTTGGTGATGGCGCGTACCAACTCTGGGCAGTGGTGCATAGGTGTGCACAGGTACCAGTATAGGTGGGAATGATAGGCGATCATTCGCCCACTTTTGATAGATACTTTTGTGAGCATGAGTTCAACTATGTCACGCAATTTCTCCATACTCGTTCTGATGAGCACACAATCACGAATTTTGCTTAATTTATCTTCGGGTGGGGGTGTCGGTTCTTTCTCTTTCTTCTCTTTCTTCTCACCCTCCGCCTTCTTTGGGGCCCTCTCCTTCTTCGGGGCCTTCTCTTTCTTAGGCTCGGTGCTCTTTTTTCCCATTCTGACCTAGCTTTTGCCCAAGCACTTACTATGGAAGAAACGATGCCTCACTACTGCTCGACGTAGTGTGTTTTATCAGTAATTCTCTCACTCTGATTCAGGCAAATAGTGCTGCAACAAAACCTCTAGTAATTTCTTTGAGTTAAATTGAGGCGCAGCGATGGCCCTTTTTATAGCCCTTCAATTTACCCACCATATTAATGGCATTGAGGATGAGTAAATACCTGGAGTGATTATGGGCAAGGTGGAAGATCTTCTGCATGCTAACCAGTGGTGGAGCGCATCTCCCAATGATGGTCAACTGTGTTGAGACGTAATCTTCCTTGGAAGATATAACACGTAGCTCCATTTTAAATATCTAGGTGTGAATTTTGGCTCTAACGACCTTCCTAGAGGTATGTTCTTGTTGAGCATTATCTTGGACTACAGGCCCATGCTATTGGAGAAAGCAAAACTCCCCCTCACTTTAAACATGTTTTCATAATTGCCTAGGGGTCAAAAATGGCTTTCACCTAAGAAGTGGAGTGAAAGGGCCATTCGCTCAACTAAGTCCTGAAAGGGAGTTACACCCTTAAACTGGAGCAAAACGGCTACCTCAAGAGTGATGCCAGGATGAGAAAAATCAAAGAAACTTTCTCTCTTAGTAGGAGTGAAACCACCTTACGCTCGCCAACTGGGGTAAAAAGGAAATAGGGTCCACACACGTTTCTCCTTCTTGGGTGCACCTTTGAAAAAGTCAATGACTATTTCACCTAGGTAACTACCGAAAAGATATTGTGATGGGATGTCAGGATGTTTGACTTTGACTTGCATTCCTTAAAGCCCAAATGACACTGATTCCTAGAGCAAAAACCCAGGCACTTTTGCCTGAGACAGCCTCGAAATGGCATTTCATTGTCTAGTTGAGGGTGAAATAGCTTTTAAATCTGAATTATCTATTTGACCTTCAGTTTTGACTTGGTTTTTGCTCCTTAGAGCACTGAAATGGGGTTTCACCCCTCTACAAGAGCGAAACACCTCCTTACTAGGGTGCCTTCCATAGCATTGAATTATTCTGCCAGGTGATGCTAAAAAATAGTGAGATGAACATCTTTACAATGCATAAATACCTTAGTTGGCCTTCTGCACCTGAAAACTACTAACCCTCTTATACTTGGCGCACTAAAAAAATGCTCAAACCGAACTAAAAAAACAAGCTTACTTAGGCTCTTCGGCACCATTTCTCTACCAGTTAGACCTCTGGCCCAAAACTGCACTACTGATAGTGCGAAAGGGGGCGAAGAGACTTATACTCCGAAAAAACAAATATGTACAAGAAAACAAGGGAATAAAAAATATGTACACAGCTTGATAAAAATTTTCATACTACCTCTCACTGGTAGTATGCCTTCAGATGAAGGCCATTAACTGATAATGGAAGAGTAAACCCATTCAAATCTTGAAGAGTGAAAGAGTTCACCTGATGGACCTCAAAAATTCAAAACGGACCCTCCTAGAATGCATCAAATTTATCATGATTTTCGGGCTTGGACTTCTTCTCATTCCATTTTAGGACCAAGTCGCCAATATAGAAGGTCCTAATCGGAGGTCTTCTTGTCGAACCAATTTTTTGTGGTCTCGACATGCTTCATGAAAGCCTCGTAGGCTTTCTCTCTTTCCTCTTCCAACTACAATAGTTGGGCTATCCTGACACTTATAGGGTCAAACTCTTCATCCTCACCGTCCAAAGACCGGAGAGACTGCAATGCGGGCAACTCGATGTGCGTGGGGAGCACTACTTCCTTCCCGTATACCAGGGAATATGGGGATATCTTGATTGATTTCTTGATAGAAATGCGGTCAGCCCATAAAGCAAAGTCTAGAAGCAAATGCCAGCTCCGCTTGTTGCCTTCCAATGTCCTCTTCAGGATCCAGAGTAAGTTTTTATTTGTAGACTCCACCAAACCATTGCCTTGCGGGTAATAATTAGACAAAGTTTTTAAGTAGATACCATGCTTACTTGTGAATGTGTAGGGAATTGGTGAAGTGGGTGCCATTATCAGTTACTATTACATCCGGTATTTTAAAAGTAGGTTATCAGTACTTCCATAAAGGTGATGACTACATCTTGGTTAGCCTGCTTGGTGGGCACTACTTCTGCCCACCGGGTAAAGTAGTATGTGGCCATTAGGATGTACTTATGCCCCATGGATGAATTGGGATCTATCACCCCAATGAAGTCTAAGCCCCACTGCTAAAATGGAGCCTCGACCTGAATTGGGTGCAAGGGTAGAGAAGCATTCCTGGTGTGATCGACGTACCTTTGGCATTTATCGCACTTCTGGATAACCTCGAAGGTATCAGTAAAAATAGTAGGCCAATAATAGCCTACTTTTATTATCTTTAAGGCCATAGGCCTTCCATTAAAATAGCCCTTGAACATTCCAGAATGGAACTCATCCAGGATTTTTTGTTTTTCTATCCCCTTGACACATCTCAAGAGGACTCCATCAATATTTCGATGGAACAAACCACTTGGTAACAACACATATTTGTAGGCCTAAATCCTGGACCTTCTCCTCTATGAAGCATTGAGGCTAGAAGGGCACCGTCCAATACTGAAGTACTCCACCAAGTCTTCTATCCAATATCTTTTGAGTACATATCAATTTGCGAGATTGCTCTCCTATGCTGGATCATCCCATTGGCAAGCCATCACCTCGGATGCGGCACTCCTAGGCAAGTTCTTGGCATAAGGCTTGGCCACGGACCAATTTAGTGGGCCGGACCTCTATATCAAACTCTTGGATCTTGGAGACCCAACCTGCCCTTTTGTTGCCAAGCTCGCCTTGAATGATGAAGTTTCTGACGTTAGGGTGCACCATGTACACTATCGTCTTGCTTTGGGAGATGAAATGGTGAAACTTCTTTAGTGATCGCATCACCGCATGCACTTGTATTTCAATGAAGTTGTACTTTTCTTCATGCGTATGGATGACTTGGCTTAGGAATGCTATTGGTTGCTCATCCCCATCCTCATTTTTCTTAGTCAGGACAACTGCGTAGCTCTTCGATTCTTCGATGGCGTAAAGGATAAAATCCTTGGAGTAGTCGGGGTTTACTAGAATGGGGGCTTGAGCGATTCTTTATTTTATCTCCTTGAATGCCCGCTTCCTCTCCTCGGTCCATTGAAACTCAACATCCTTCTTGAGGAGTTCCGTCATCGGCTTTACTACCTGGGCGAAGTCGGAAATGAATTTTCGAACAAAATTGATCTGCCCAAAGAAGGATTGGAGGCCCTTCTTGTTCGCTGGTAGAGGTATCCTGAGGAGGGCTTCCGCCCTAGCAGGGTCAAAAACTAGTCCTTTCTTCGATATCACATGGCCCAGGAGCTTGCCTTCCTTTACTACAAAAATGGATTTTTTTGGGTTTATGGAGATTTCAAACTCCCGACACTTCTCAAACACCTATCGCAAATGTAGACCGTGTTCCTCCCTTTTGTGGGAAAAAACAATCATGTCATCAAGATAAATCACAATGATGCGGTTGAGTAACTCACCAAAGGCTAAGTCCATTACTCTCTGGAAAGTTGCTCCGACATTTGAGAGGCCGAACGACATGCGCTGGTAGGCGAAAGTGCCCCACTTGGTGGTGAAGGCGGTCTTGTACTGGTCTTCATCCTTAACCCATATTTGATTGTACCCTGAGAAGTCGTCCAACAGAGAAAATCTTTGCGCTCTCGCCACTACGTGAAGGATTTGGTTGATTTGGGGCAGCGGGTAGTGGTCCTTCAGCGATGCTTGGTTAAGGTTTTGGAAGTCGATGCACAAGCGGATGTCCCCATTATTCTTTCGGATTGGGACTAGGTTTGCCACCCAGGAAGAGTGCTTGATAGGGTAAATGATCTTTGCCTCTAGCATTTTTAGGAGCTTGACCTTCATCAACACTTCTATTTTTGGGTTGATCGGCTTTGCTTCTGCCTGAAAGGTTTGACCCCCTCCTGCAGTTCAATAGTGTGTTGGAAGACACTCTTATCATACCCCTTTAGGTCCTGATAGCTCTAGGTGATGATATCCGGGTATTCTTTGCATAGGGTCCTGATTTGCTCAATTTCCAATGTCGTGCAATCAGTTCCCACCTTGATGGATTTCCTGGATTCCAACTCCAGCTCCTCGTACTCTCTTACGTCCACCTTGATCTTGTGGGTGAGGGACCTATCATCCTGGTTGAACAAAATTTCAAGGGTGATTAAACCCTTCGGGACATGGTTGTTCTTCAGCTTGATTAAGGCCCTCATATTCTTCATTATTGAGGGCCCTGTCTTCAATATTGCCTGCTTCATCGATCAAAAAATTGATGATCTGCTCGTCATTGTCAAAGACCTACCAATGAATATTTTTATCTGGCATCGAAGGCCTATAGATCACCTTTACTACCTTTGGTTTTTGCATTATGTTCTCAATAGGGGAGCATCTGGCTCCAATAGACGCTAATACGTCAACATGCTTATTTCACTCTCATGAAATAGATTGAATGTTTAGAGCCGAGGACTTTAGAAGATCCCATACCTTATTACGGTATGCTTTTAGATAGTGTTGCTTGGCAACACACTTATTAGTTACTTGGTTGCAGATCATCTCGAGTCTCCGAAGATCTGCAACTGCTTTATTCCAAGTTTTTCTGCCTTTCGTAACCCTAAACACAGGGCTTCATACTCGGTAACATTATTTGTACAACTCCATGCGAGTCTATACGAGTATGTTTTTTGGTTTCCAAAAGGAGAGACAAGGACAACTCTTGCCTCGATGCCATTCTTGCATTGGGCGTCGTTGAATAAGAGCTTCCACAGTTGATCGGCCATGGGGTCTTGATCACTTGGTACCTTAGCCTTTTTGGGCTTGGTAATTGAATAGCACCCTATGTCATATTCGATCATGGCATTAAAGTCATGCATAGAAAATTCATCTTCTATGCGGAGCTCATCCAATGCTTCTTCCATTAACTCTACTTTCTCTTCCTCTTTTACTTCCTCGATCATATTGACCGAGTCCAATTGTTTTTCTACATCCTGGATCCTTTCAATGTGAAAGGTAGAGGGCTTTTCATTAAAAATTTTAATCCTCCTTCCTCTGAAGGGGATTTCAAGGTGTGAATATTATCCGTCAAGATACAAGGATAGCCTCCAAGTTTGGCAGTGAATTCCCTTGATAAGCACATGCTAAAATAGGGCTCTAAATCTACTACCACAACTTCTTGAATTACGGTGATCTACAACATATTGTGCAACATGATCGAGATATCCTTGATGACCCCCACTATTTTGATTGGAGTTTCATCCAGTTGAAGCACTCTTGGGCTACTCCTGGTGTACTCCATACCCATAATCTCATAAACCGCCTTGGGCATCATAGTCATAGTAGCACCAAAATCGATAATGCAGTTATGCATGACCCACCCCTCCATCTTGAGGGATAGATAGAACAGTGGTAGCCTATTATTCTCGATGGATGAAGTAGTCAACATCTGCGTCAAGATAGTTCGAGTTGGCTTCCCCTTGCCTTTGGCAGATTTTAGTGATTCCTGCAATAGATCAACCTAATCGGGCAGTTGGAGTGCATTGAAGAGGCTTACCTTAGCTAGAGTCTTATTTAACTCTTCAACTATACTGTACTTTCCTATACCAAAATTGCCTCCCTCCTTAGCAGTATTATACTGGGTCCGATACTTCTGCATCACTTCTATTATCTGACGCTTGGTCAACAAGGGATATTTGAGTTTTTCTCTCACTTGATCCCTTGCCTCGGTTTGGGGTTGAGAGGTTGAAGCTTACTATTGGGTACCAAACATTGGTTAAATTTATCATAGATATGTCATAGAACTCGCATTTAAATTTTCAAATCAGGGAGTTCATAGAATTTTTAAGTGCTACGATTGAGACTGCTCACACTACCTCTTTTGAGATGAATCCGTACAACTATTATTGGGGGTGTTTATAAAGCAACAATTGATTCGTCCACACCAATAAAACTTATACATAAATAAAATACATAAAAATAAACACTCCACACTAAAAGTGGTAAGCACACCACGCTAAAGAAAATAAATTCAATCTAAGAATAAACATGCTATCATGCATAATTTAGTCTATGAAAACGACCAAGTAGAAGAGGAGGAATACTGGTGTAGACATGAAAAATTGACTCATTTTCCTTAGTTTTTCTCCTATAAAAGTAAGGTCATATTCAAGAGAATTTTATCCTATCAAATCATCTCAATTCTTATTGAATTTTATACCATTGGATAGGGCTTGAAAAGAGCTTTCCAACGATATATAATATGTCCAATTTTGACATTGTTTTCCTCATTTTTTGTGCCAAAAAACTTAAAATTCTTGACCGTTGGGCAAAATCGCCCATAAATCAACAAAATAACCCGATGATCGATAGAATCACCAGGCAATTTTTTCCCAAACAAAATTTTAAGAAATTTGCTAAAAGATAAAATTCGTTTTAAAACCTCTTACCTGGTTTAGCCGTCATTTAGATTAGGGTTTTTGATGAACAGATTGAAGGTGGCAAACATAGGAGGGATAAAAACCTCCTCCATGTTTAGCCTAACCTCCCAACTTCCTCAAACCCCTCCTTGGCCTATTTAATCTAGGCCCTTTTCCCTTTTTCCTCCTGGCTGATTGATTGACTGACTGGTTGGTTGGACTCTGATCCCTAAGATTGTTCTGAACTCCCTTGAGGATCCCTTGCATCAATTTGCTATGCAATTCCACCTCTTGGTATCCCTATTTTCATTTTGTCATTGCAAGTAGTAGTTATAATCGCCCCAGATATCATCATAATCGCTTGGCAATCGACAGAAGCGACAGGCAATTTCGATAGAAGTGACAGGCAATTTCATCAGAGAGTAGGCAATTTCGTTAGAGAATAGGCGATCATGTCTTCAAATCAGCTAGGGGCAAGGATTTAAATCACTGTTTGCATTTCTTTCCCAATTTTCTATTTTTCTATGCATTACCTCATGTCCATTTAATTTATTACTCAAATTTATATATTGCATCTTGGTGTTCACCATCATTCCAAGTAATTGCATTATAAAATCAGGATTAAAACTATATAAATTCATGGCATAATAGGTTGAATTGTCATCATATTATTATCATGTTATTTCATATCCACTTTCATATAGAAATTAAAGCTAATCCATGACTTGGAGTATGAGAAATTGCCATATTTTGCAAGAAATCATGTTTTTATGTCCTGTTTTTTGTCAATTTTTCTTGCTGTCAAAACAGAGGTGATTTTGTTAAAACAGAGGTGATTTTTTCAAAATAGAGGCGATTTTGTCAAAACAAAGGCGATTATGTCTGAACACAGGTGATTCTATCTAGAACAAAGATGATTCTATCGAAATAGAGGTGATTTTGTCCTTCTACAAACCTTAGAGTCTTCATCAAATATCCGGCTCATATAAGGCTTATAATTTCTTATAATTCCAATAGTATGCATTGTATTTCATTTTGTATTCGCTGTTTGTTGTCTTCATTAAATAAAAATCGCATATAGATAGTTTAGTTGCATAAAGGCCAAACTTAGGTGTATGAGAAAGACTTATAAAAAGAACGCATCAAACATATTCCAAGCCTAGGTATGGAAACTGTCGCTAAAATTTTCCTGGTGAACCCTTAATTCGTCAAAAAATCACCATAATAAGGTACAACTAAGTGCCTCTCTTTCGAGGTATAGCTCTACTATTTTCCATTCCCATATGAGACATGGATCCATTAGCCTAGAGGAAATAAGTGTGAAAATTTTGGGCTTACATCATTTGGTGAACCCAACGTGAAAAACATTAGACATATTTTTGATTTATAAAAAACAATATATATATATATATATAACAACAAAATCATCATTTCAAATTTGTATGTTTTAGATTCAATTCTAAATAGTAGATACCAAATAGTACTTTTAGAAGTACTAAAGAAACCATGAGTTTTAACTCAAATCAATATGATTCCATCAGTAATGTTGGGAAAATTTAGCCAAATGCATTTGTTTATTATGACCAACCTCGTACATATTCAACATCACCTTTATCACACTTTTCTCATTTTTCATCCTTACCCCAACAAGACAATCCCTTTTCCAATCCTCTTCATAACGATATTGTCTTTTCTCCCATATATCTATATTATGTCTATTGATCCACATACAATCCTTCTCCACCATTTCAACATTCTTCTTTCAACACAACACACCCATTTCAACAAGAAAATAATTCTTCTTCCAATCCTACCATGCACTCACATCATACTTCAAAATATTCCTATCATCATTCTACCCATAGTAAAGAAAAAATAGGTAATAAACCATTAAGTCCTTTTATGGTTGAATTCCTAAGGCAATTATCAAAAGCCTCTCGAAAACCTTCACCACATAAATTTAATAAGCTCAATCAACCAATGTATATAATTCTCAAGAATTTACTTGATACAAATAGGATTGAGTTCCCTCCCATAAGACAACCTGATACCATAATAGATTGGTATAAACCTGAGCTACATTATGAATATCATAGAGTGAATGGACATATGACACAATAGAGATTTAAGATGTACAATTCAAGATTTGATTGACGAGGTTCTTTTCACTAAAATGGAATTACAATCTACAACTGATTGTAAATCTCCAATAAAAAATCAAACTCCTACACAAAAAATACCCATAATCAATCAAGACATGGGGATCTCACAAGAACACCTATTCATTTATCAACAACATGAAACCAATCAAATATTGCATCTTAATGTGTCCCATCATGATGATATTACTAATATTGTAATAGAAACTACAAATGAGCAACCTCAAGTTCAATCAACTCAATTTTATATTCAAGAGATGGATTCCTCATTTGACCAACCTTCAAAACTATCTTTGGCTCTATAGAATGATCCAAATGGAATGTAAGCATAGAAAGACCATATTTAGCATCACAATCTCAACTTGAAATTCACTCTGATAGCCAACAAGTGATTAATCCTCAAGCAAAGATATCCCTTTTAGAAGTATTACAAAGTTCTCATGTTCATAGGGAAACTTTGTTCAGGATACTTAGCCAATAATTTGTTCCTCATGATATTTTCCCTAAGAACACAATTAATGGTGTAAGGCCTCTTGAGGTTAACCATATTTCAATCTATGATGAGGAGATTCCTTCCTCTACTCCACAAGAAGACTCATCTCTTTACATTACATTATTTATTAAAGAAACATCTATTAAAACTCTCATGGTAGATAATGGCTCCTCTCTTAATTTATGCACTTATCAATTATTCCAAAAACTCGAATTAAAGGAAGAAGATCTCAATGAATCAAATGTTATTATAAAATATTTTAAAAATGAAATTCAAGAAGCTTGAGGTACTATAATTCTTCCCCTTAAGAGTGGATCCAAGATCCTGGATACTTTTTTTATGTAGCATATTTCCCTTCACCTTACAACCTACTTCTCAAAAGTCCTTGGATTCATACAATGAGGGTTATCCCTTCCATTATTCATCAATGTTTGAAGTTTAAACTTGCAAATAAAATTGTTACCATACATGGTGACCCAACACGATTTGAAGAATATTTAATGGTTGTAACATCAAGTTCTATACATTCTCCATTGTCATAATTACCTCCTATAAGTCACTTTTCTTCATCCATACACAATCATCCTTGTTTACCAAATAACACCCATGCATATCTTTCACATATGCTCCATCCATCTTATCAAGACTTGGAAGATAGTGATAAGAATGAAGAACCTTCTTATCCTTCTGATATTTTTTTTGTAACATGATCAATTTTACACATAAAAGTCAAATCTTTTGCTACATTATTCTACATTATAACAAAGCTTCTGTTATCGCTACCTTTTATTCATCACCTTTTGTTCTTCAATCTCCCTTTCATTATTATTATCACATCAAGTTCTCTATTCATTTCCTCTTTATCATTGTCATCTTCTGTCCATCACTTTTCTTCATCTACATCTCATTCTTCATCACAACAATCTCAACTATCAACCGAACAACTTCACATACACCACAACCAAATTATCCTTCAAAATTTCTTTTGATTTTGAAGCCACCTTAGACATGCTATACAAAAATCATATCATAGAGTGTATATAGATCATCTTGTATATAACACCAATCTCATTATCAAAAAATAAAATAAAAAAATCAAATAAAACAACTAAAAAAATCAAAAAGTATCAAAATCTCAAAAATATTTTAGATCATTCTGCATTGTTATTCATTGTTGTATTTCAAAATTTTGAAGTTATATTTTCCTTTATTTCGGATTAATTCAAAAGTTATCTTGAACCATACACTTAATTTCACAAATTAATTATTTTGATTTTATCACTATGATTATAAATCTCTCTTGTATCGAAGATCACTATTTCACTAAATAATATTTTGAGTTTTGGAAAATGATCTTGCTGCTTCTTGAACCAAGTACAATTTTACACATTAAAATGATTTGTTGCAAATTCTAAAAATGATACTACATAGTAGTCTTAGTCTCTTGAGCAAAAAGTTTCCCCTGCTATCCTATCATGTGCATGGTCTAGAATTTTTGAGAATTGACAAAAGGATAAGCTCACCCCTACCCAAATAAAAATCCCTTGCTCTACAGCCAATCCGAGCAAGTATCCCAAAAGAAAAATCAAAGAAAATCAAAATTCAAAAATAAAAAGAAAAATAAAGAGAAAAAAATAAAAAAGAGAACGAAAAGAGAAAAAGAAAAGCAATAAAATACCCTTGAAACATGTGACACAATGATTTACCTTACATTACTTTGCATTTTAAAAGAACAAATAATTTCATATCATCATGCATTTCATTTTGATTTTTGCGATGATGGTATAATTCTTAAGTAATTATTTCATATAATTTCACACTTAGGAATTCTATGCTTAGCGTAAATCATCCTTCGAATTTTTCATGCTTTGCTCAATCTATTTCACAAACATTACCACATACATTATTATAAAACAAACATCACACATATTCCTATTACCACAAAAGCCTTAAGATTATTGTTAAGCATACAACCATTCTTAGCAATATCAAAAATATTCCTCACAAAGAGGATTAGCTTCGAGACTTAGCGAGCTTTGAACTCCACCAACAGTCTCACAACAACACAACATCCTTTGAGGTTTATTGCTAGAATTTATAAAACATCTTGTCCCAAAACAACATCAAAAATTTCTTTCTCATCATAAAGCCTTAAGATTATTCTTAAGCACACAATATTTTGGTATTAGCAATACAAAACTTCCTCATAATAGGATTCGCTTCATGACTTCACGAGATTTGAACTCCACCAACAATCACATATTAGCATAACATCCTTTGAGGTTTATTGCTAGAATCTATCGAACATCTTGTTCCAAAACAACATCAAACATTTCTTTCTCATCATAAAGCCTTAAGATTATTCTTAAGCACACAATATTTTGGTATTAGCAATACAAAACTTTCTCTTAATAGGATTCACTTCATGACTTCGCGAGCTTTGAACTCCACCAACAGTCACATATCAGCACAACATCCTTTGAGGTTTATTGATAGAATCTATCGAACATCTTGTTCCAAAACAACATCAAACATTTCTTTCTCATCATAAAGCCTTAAGATTATTCTTAAGCACACAATATTTTGGTATTAGCAATACAAAACTTCCTCATAACAGGATTCACTTCGTGACTTCACGAGCTTTGAACTCCACCAATAGTCACATATCAGCACAACATCCTTCAAGGTTCATTGCTAACCCCTCAAATATATCATCACACAAAATCATATTTCTCAAAGCACACTTTACAAAATTATTTTCCTTTTATGTTAAACATGATCAAAATATTCAAAAATCAAAGCATGATTACAATAAATTATGTAACATAACCATCATAATAAATCATCCAATAAACCATACAAAGCCACATAAAACAAAGAATATCAAAATTCGAGTTTTCCACCAAACATAAATTTGGTGTAAAAACTCGAGGGGGCATCCTAGTCATTAAATTAGTAATTATTTTCTTCTAAGACATCAATTTCACATAAACTATTCATTCTAAACCATCTACTCCATTTTTTTCCCATGTCAAATCATAATAATTTCTACTCAAGTGTCTACACTTTTCTTTGACACATTTATTGTTCATAAATACGTCAAAGAGGGGGAAAATGTAGACATGAAAAATTGAATCATTTTCCTTAGTTTTTCTCCTAGAAAAGTAAGGTCATCTTCAAGAGAATTTTTACCCTATCAAATCATCTCAATTATTATCAAATTTTATACCATTGGATAGGGCTCAAAAATATCTTTCCAATGGTATATAATATGTCCAATTTTGATATTGTTTTCCTCGTTTTCCATGCCAACAAACTTAAAATTCTTGATCGTTGGGAAAAATCACCCATAAATAACAAAATTGCCCGACGATCAACAAAATCGCAAGGCGATTTTGTCCCAAATAAAATTTTAACAAATTTGCTAAAAGATAAAATTTGTTTTAAAACCTCTTACCTGGTTTAGCCTCCGTTCGGATCAGGTTTGTTGGTGAACAGATTTAATGTGGTAAATATAGGAGGGATAAAAACCTCCTCCATGTTTATCCTAACCTCCCAACTTCCTCAAACCCCTCCTTGGCCTATTTAATCTAGGCCCTTTTCCATTTTTCCTCTTGGCTGATTGATTGACTGAATGGCTGGTTGGACTCTGATCCCTAATATTGTTCTGAAATCCCTTGAGTATCCCTCACATCAATTTGTTATGCAATTCCACCTCCCGAAATCCCTATTTTCATTTTGTCATTGCAGGTAGTAGTTATAATCGCCCCAAATATCATCATAATCACCTGGTGATCGACAGAAGCAACAAGTAATTTCGACAAAAGTGACAGGCAATCTCGTCAGAGAGTAGGCAATTTCGTCAGAGAATAGGTGATTCTGTCTTTAGATCAGCTGGGGGCAAGGATTTAAATCACTGTTTTCATTTCTTTCCCAATATTTTATTTTTCTATGCATTACCTCATGTCCATTTAATTTATTACTCAAATTTATATATTGCATCTTGGTGTTCACCATCATTCCAAGTAATTGCATTATGAAATCAAGATTAAAACTATATAAATTCATGGCATAATAGGTTGAATTGTTATCATATTGTTATCATGTTATTTCATATCCACTTTCATATAGAAATTAAAGCTAATCTGTGACTTGGAGTATGAGAAATTGACCTATTTTGCAAGAAATCATGTTTTTCTTTCATGTTTTCTGTCAATTTTTCTTGCTATCAAAACAGAGGTGATTTTTTCAAAACAGAGGCGATTCTATCTGAACACAGGTGATTTTTTCTGGAAAAGAGGTGATTCTGTCAAAACAGAGGTGATTCTATCTTTCTACAAGCCTCATAATCTTCATCGAATATCCGGCTCAGATAAGGCTTATAATTTCTTATAATTCTAATATTATGCATTGTATTTCATTCTATATTCACTGTTTGTTGTCTTCATTAAATCAAAATTGCATATAGATAGTTTAGTTGCATAAAGGCCAAACTTAGGTGTATGAGAAATATTTATAAAAATAACGCATCAAACATCTTCCAAGCCTAGGTATGGAAACTGCCGCTAAAAGTTTCCTGGTGAACCCTTAATTCGTCGAAAAATCACCATAAGAAGGTACAACTAAGTGCCTCTCTTTTGAGGTGTAGCTCTACTATTTTCCATTCCCATCTGAGGTGCAAATCCATTAGCCTAGAGGAAAGGAGGTCAAAAATTTTGGGCCTACAACTAGCTTGTAGTGGGCACGAGCTCCAGCAGATCTCACCTAATGAATCACGAATACAATACACAAATGAACGAATGATCAAGATTTTATTGACAGTGCAATGAAATATTACATGCGACAATGTTCCCTAAAACATTTTCCTCCCCTACTATAGAGAAGTCTGTGTGTTTATGTAACACACAGGAATTCTAGTTGCAGTTTTGTTACAACAAGTATCCTGGTATAAGATAATTTATGATTGATGTAATATGAAAAATTAAAGTAGTTTTTAACCATAGGTTATATGAAACAATCCTCTTAGGTAATGTTATTTATTTAATATATGTTTATCCAACCAAACTTGGGATACCGAAGTAGAAGTACAATATACAACTCTACCCTCCATTGAATTCTAATCTTGAACCTTTTATTTGGATTTTCAAGGGCTTACCATTGGGCCCACTCAAATTGAATATTTGAAATTATTATTATTTTTTTGGATTCGGGTAGTGTGATAAATCCCTATGACCGAAGCATAGGGCTGAGTAGTCCCATTCCAGCCATGACCCCTTGTAATATGAGAGCTACACTTATCAATAGGGGATTAACACACAACCCCACACATGCCACGATTTGAACCTAGGTAAGTTTGAGGATGCTACTCCTGAGGACATTAGGTGGAGACCCTGGTTGGGTGGAGTGAGTTGGGATGAGGATGATGAGCAGCTATGGGCCATCAAGTGGGGCAGATGGTTGGTGGGGAGGTATACTCGATAGACTGAGTACTTTTAGTTTGATCGAGTGAGGAGGCAGTTTGGTTTACAACAGGATGTCCCAGGGGCTCCTGTGACTTACTTTAGGCGGTAGGGTGATAGAGGAGAGTGGCCTATCATGCCACCATGGGTTGGAGAGAGAGATCCTCCTATGGATATCCTAGCTATAGGGAATGTTGGGATGACTCCAGCCTTTGATGCATGGTGGGCTTGGTAGAGTTGGGTGCCTGGTAGGGGTGTGGTTGATCGGTGGGTGGCACCTAATGTTGGGGTACCTCCATCGATGGGGAGGATGGGTAGGAGAGCTCGGGCTGAGGGTGTGGTTGTTGATGCAGGGGAGGTTCCTTTATGGTGCTCACGACGCCGCTTGGGTGGTGGAGCGAGCACCCAAGATGTGAGGGTGGAGTAGGTAGTCGGGGATGTTGAGGTGGAGGAGGTTCGGGGATGTAGATGGTGGTATGGGATAGGCCATTGGAGCTGAGGTAGAGGGAGGTGTTGATACTATTGTGGGTGGCATAGATGACACCATTGACATTGGTGTATTTATGGATGTGGTACAACAGATTCCTATTGATATCCCTATGAGGGGGGATGCAACGGATGAGGCACAAGCGCTACAAGATAGATTCCATCAGTTGGAGGCTGAGGTGGAGCAGCTGCAGGTTGATATGGTCAAGTAGGGGACCAAGATGGAGTAGCTGAGGGTCATGGTGATGAGGTAGGCTCAGATGATTATGAACCTAATTGGTCAGATGGGTGCAAATACTACTAGGAGGTTATTGTGTGAGACTTCCCTAACGGTGCGTGGGATTCCTCTCCCTGACTATACATAGGTGGTGTCACAGTATGGGACACAATCATGAGTGTGGGCACCCTCTCATCAGAGTTAGCGTAGTGTTGCTCCGATAGTAGAGGTTGGTGCGAGAGTTGAGGTACAGGATCCACCTGCTATGGAGTAGCCTATAGTAGATCCAGCTCCAGAGGTCTTTGCAGAGTCGAGTTAGGCAGTAGAGAGGTGCACGAGCCGGGAGGGGCGTGGGGAGACTCGTGATGATATTTAGGAGTTATATCTTTGGTTGTAGCCTATGGGAATTTTGGATATTATATGTGATGGGCATGGTCCCAGGTTGTAGCCTTTAGGCATTTTTGGATGATGATATATATATATACCTCTTGATTTCGGTTGTTATATATACATATGTTATTTTGATGGTTTGAAATGTATTGTGTTTATGTTTGCATAGATAGCACAATATAATTCATAGGTATGTATGATTAGTAGATACATGTGTGTGAATGGTTTAGATCTATTATCGTTCTTTCATATGGATGAATTGTAGAATGTTATGCATGATTGTGTTTCGAATGCAGTATGATGTGATATCGAATGTGATGTTGTAATGAATGTACATAGAATAAATGCAATGTTATAATTTGATTTTGGAATGTGTGTAGCATGAATGCATAATGTAAGTTAATTGCATGAATGTATGTAAGACAAATGCATAACTATAAGGTGTAGCAAATGTATATGACATAGATGCATAGGTGCATGTATGGACTTACTGAAATGTGCCAAGGAAGCACTTGTATCATGGCATTTACCTATATGGATGTGATCCATTCCATGATTTTAGGGACTATGGATAATGTAAGGCATGTGTAATGGTTTTGACTAACATAGTTATGACAATCAAATCTCAAACCCTTAGCTATACAAGTTTTGTGGCAACTTATAACATGATCGGGCTGGTTCAAAGTCTGTCTTGGACCTATGTGTGTGAATGTGTAAGGTTCATTTATCCATTTTGAGGGAGGTAGGATTAACCCATTGTAGATGCTACCGGACTAGCTAGCTCATCCATCCACAATAGTGATCTCTACAAAAGTGAGATGCTAATGTAAGAGATGTGTTGTCACCTGTAAGACTATTCCACTGGTAGGCAGGCTCTTGGAATCATCCCATGGTGTTATGTTGAACCTAAGGACCAAAGGTGATAAGCATAACATGTGTGATATCAAGAGGTGTTTCCTTTTGTTTTCTGCCCCTGTTCTAGTGTTAACCTATCTGATTGTGGTAGTGCTCTTTTCATTTCTTTTCTTTTCTTTTCTTTTCTTTTTTTGCTCTTTTTGTATGGGTGATGAAGTTTTTTTTCTACCCAGTTATTTAATTTTTCTTATGCTTGATCCCTTTGTTTATCCCTAGGTCATATGTTGACCATGCAGGTGATAGGACGAGCAGGGGATACCGTTCGCTAGATGGCGATATCTACTCAAGATGTCCTCTTTCCTAGGCTCAAAATTGTTAATGTGTAACCTGTTGTGAGCGATCCATGAGAGAAGTTGAACCAACCTAAAAGACCATAAGAAGAATGTACAAGACTCAGTAGCTATGGGTGACACTTGATTGCCTAAACTACAGAGTAGTCAAAATTAAACATGACACCTATGTATACCCTGATCCTGAAAAAGGGGGAATGGACATCCAGGTGGTGATGCTAACAAGTGCATGTATTATTCCTGCTGAGGCGCATTTTGGGGGAGAATGTACAAACATGAATTAAAATTTTAACTATAAAGCATATGAATATGTGCAATGAATGTAACTGTAAGTGATGCAAGTGGAGGAATGCGATATTTACAAGAAGAAAGTTATGTTGTGTAGAAGGAGAATTTTAGAAGAACCTATTTACAGATGAGTAAAGTGTGTAATGATGACAAAAAGCATGATGCTATGATCATGGTTGCCCCAGCATGTGGGGTGTGTGTGTGTAGTAGATGTATAAGTTGTGAGTTGTATAAATGTATGTAATAGTCACCAAGAAGAAGGAAGATGTGAGAGTGGAATGTACAGGTGGAAGAAGTGAGAAGAAATAGGCATTGGTAACCAATCAAGGAAAGGGGATCACCAAAGGCCGACAAAGATAGAAGAGAAGAAATGAATCAACGTATGTAAGAAGTAGAAGAATGAGATAGAAGAAGAAGAGTAACTAAAACTACTATCGGGTGAAATGGCGTAGATCCAGGTGGGAGTGGGATGGTGAAGTGATGACATGGCTAGAATTATGGTTGGAGCCATAGTTGGAAATGTTATGAATATAGCGGGTGGGCATTGTTAGGGTATTATGGGGTGGTAAAGTCCTGGGAGTGGTGCGGCATGGAGGACTGACAAGTTGGCTAAATGGAAAAGAATGCTCTGGTGATGGGGTACGCTCATCATGCAACATGTTGTGCACTAGGGTTTCGAATGATCTGCACTCTTCGATATCATGACTGGCGATGGTAAATGTAAAATTGATTCTCATTGTAGTTGCATAGTTTAGGATGAGGGATCAATAGGTCGAATCTCAGGTAGGTCAATAAGACCCTGATGCATGAGATGATGGAACATTTTAGAAAGGGGCGTGTGTGGAATAGGCATAGGATAGACGTATGGATCTATTGGAGGTGAGTGAGGTCTAGGTGAAAGATGATCTGGTAATGGAGGCATGGGTCTAGGTTCTGGCATGGGTCGAGTCCGGGGTCAGGGAAGGGATCTACATGGTGATGAGGATGGATGGGTCATGGGAGACTATCATGGGTGAACGTGGCAATGGTAGTGGCTCATCTGCAATTCTAGAGCTTCGATACGGGAGATGAGATGTTGTATCTCATGGTGTGGTGGTGATGGTATTGGGGAAGGGGGTGATCGAGATTCCAATGTGAATGGAATGGCCCGATGCATGGTAGAAAAAGGATGAGGCTGCGATGAGGAGGCAACGGAGTGAAATGACTATGGTGATTGTAAAATTGGTTGGGGTGGTAAGCCTCATAGTGGTGAAGGTGGTGTCTTGAGGACCGGTGGCATAGGTGATGGCCCTAAGTGGTGATGCGAATGGGAAGGAGGGATGTTTGCATGACCAGCTTGAGTAGCTTGGGCCGTACGGGCTTGCAAATCCTGGGCGTAGGTAGACTCACCATTGGGAAGGGGAGCGGGTAGAAATGCAGGGTGAGGTTGATGAGGTGTGTACTCCCTATTAGGTGGGTGGTAGGATCCTATGGGATGATGGGGGTGATTTGTAGGTGAATAGTGACATCTGAGATCATCAGACGGATGGGAGGATGATCCCTATGCTTGAGGTTGGGTGGATTCCTCTTTATCATCAAAAGAGGACATGGTGATCTGGTTGTCGCCAGAGTGTGGTGAATAGGATGAACCTCATTGGTGAGGGGAATGGTGTCGAGGTGAGGTGTGATGACCTGAATGGGATGAATGCGAGGAGCACCTGGTATGAAGGGTGGTTGGTGGTTGGGTGAGATCGATCGGTGTAATGGGTTTTTGTTATGGCTATAGATGGTCCTGCATGGTGGTAGGTGAGGCCACTATAGAGCTCTCCTACTGATGATGTGAGTCCTGCAAAAGGAAAAATAGATACCCCAAGCATAAAAATGGTAGAAAGGTGAAATGTACATGTATAAAGAAATAATAAAGTAGAAATAATAGATTCACATGGTGATGTGCTTGGTGATTTACTTCTAACACTATGTGACACTCGTGATGGTGATTATGTTTATGCATCATGCATTGAATGCATGAAGGTGCAAGATGTTGATGGGTTCAGGATCATTAAGGCCTTCAATATTGGCCAGATGATATGCTCCTGAACCATATTTGTGTGTGATAATAAATGGGCCCAACTAGTTTGGGGTGAATTTATCATGCTACTAGTGAGGTTGACTTGTGATTTGTTGGTTCTCTTTGAGAACCAAGTCACCAATATTAAATTTGCATTGATGTACCTTACTATTGTAGGCACGATGAAGGTGATCTTGATATACTCGTGTGTGCTCGATGGCATGGATGTGATGTTCATCGAGGAGTGTTAGTTGATCTAGATGAGCTTGGCGAGCAGTGTCATCATCAATGAAATATTTCATAGATATCCATAAGGAGGGTATCTCAAGCTCAAGGGGCATGATAGCTTCTACCCCATAGACAAGTGAAAAAGGTGTTGCCCCAGTAGGAGTACGGATGCTCGTACGATATGCCCACAAGGCTAGGGGTATTTGATTATGCCAGTCCTGATGAGATTCTGCTATAGTTTTATGGAGAATAGAACAGATGGTTTTGTTAGTGGCTTCTGCCTAGCCATTTCCTTGAGGGTAATATGGGGTCGAAAAGCTATGGTGTATGTGAAATCTATCACACAGGGCTCGGACAATCTTGTTTTTGAAATATTTCCCATTATCTAAAATAATTTGGGAGGGAATTCCAAAGTGGCATATGATATGCTCCATGATGAATGCTGCAATTTTGGCTCCTATAGTTTGGACCAGTGGGATGGCTTCGACCCACTTTGTAAAATATTTTGTTGTTGTAATGATAAATTTATGATTGCTAGAGGAGGCAGGTGTAATTTTTCCAATTAGATCCAGGCCCCATTGGGAGAAGGGCCACATGGACTGGATTGGTTGAAGTGCTTGGGATGGTAAATGTGTTAGGTTGGCATGTTGTTGGCATTTGATGCAATGTTTGACATACTCGCAATAGTCTTGCTCCATTTTAGGCCAGTAGTAGCCCATACGGAGGATGTGTTTGGTAATTGCCATGCCACTAAAATGGCCACCACAAGTACCATCATGGGTTTCTTGTACAACCCATTATGATTCTTGTGGTTCTAGGCAATGCAAGAGTATACCATCATAGCTATGGTGGTAAAGGATGTCCCCCAACAAGGTGTAGTGGATCACTCTTTGTTTAAAGGTTTGACATTGGGCATGGGGAAAATCACATGGTAGGAAACCTAGTTTGATGTACTCTTTGATCTGTGAGAACCATGGGTCATGAGGTTCGGTGTTTACCACATATACACCACCATCATCTGTGGGAGGTGTGGGTGATATAGCAGATTGTGTAAGTGTATGAATGGATACAGATGTTGTGTTGGATGTTGGGTTTTGTGGGATGAGGGACCCTAAGGAGGCCATGGTGTCTACAAAATGGTTTTATGAGCGTGGAGCGGCTTCGAGGTAATACCATTCAAATTGGGATAGGAGTTGTTGGGCGATTTTCTTGTATTGTTGGAGAACTGGGCAATTGCATAGCCAAAGTTCCTGCACTTGATTGACTATCAAAAGTGAATCGCCTATGATGTGGAGGCATTTGATGTGCATAGAGTGTGCTTGTTTCAGTCCTAGGATTAGGGCTTCGTACTCTGCGTTGTTATTGGTACAAGGGAAATCAAGTTTGAATGAAAATGGGAGTGGTTCTCCTTCAGGTGTAAAGAAGACAATGCCTGCACCCCCAGCGTGGAGACACCTAGAACCATCAAAGAACATGGTGAGGTCAGCCATGAATTCTGGTTTGACGTATTCCTCATCTTCGGTTATGTGAAAGATGGAATCATCAGGGAGTTGAATGAGTAGGGGTTGATTATCAGTTATAGGGGCTTCAGCCAGTTGGTCAACAATGACTTGCCCTTTGATAGACTTTTGAGATACGAATTCTAGGTCAAACTCGGTTAGGAGCATGATCCATTTGGTTGTGCGTGAGTTGTGATAACTCTTGTTCATCATATACCGTAGGGGATTATCTCGGGTGATGACAAAAGTTGTGTGGTTTAACATGTAGTGTCTTAGCTTCTGGGTGGTGAATACTACTGCTAGGCATAGCTTCTCCATGTATCCGTATCTCATTTCATAACTAACTAGTGTGCGGCTGATGTAGTAGATAGCCTGCTCTTTGTCGAGAGCATTCTTTTGAGCTAGGAGTGTACCTAGCACAAGTTCTGTGGCTGAGATGTATAGAGTCAGTGGTAATTGTGGGTGCGGTGGTGACATGACCGGTGGTGACGTAAGGTAAGTTTTGATAGCATCGAATGTGGCTTGACAGTTTTCATCCCATTTAAAGTGTACTCCTTTTTGTAGGAGATGATTGAATGGTTGGCATTTGTCTGATAATTGCGCTATAAATCTATGAATAGAGGTAATCTTGCCCTGGAGGCTGCGCAATTGCTTTAGGGTGGTAGGAGGAGGCATCTCGATGATGGCTTTCACCTTACTAGGATCTACTTCAATGCCTCATTGGGAGACAATGAATCCTAGTATTTTTCTTGATGTAACACCGAACACACACTTTTTTGGATTGAGGTGCACATTGTGTTCTAGTAGTCGATCAAAAATCTGATGGAGATCTTCGAGATGGTCGACACATTTCTTTGATTTGGCTATAAGGTCATCTACATAGTCTTCCACATTTTTGTGCATTAGATCATGAAATATGTAGGTCATGGCTCGTTGATAGGTTGCCCCAACATTTTTAAGGCCAAAGGGCATGACCTTGTAGCAAAAGGTCCCCCAGGGTGTTGTGAAGGAATTTTTGTGTTGATCAGCTGGGTTGATCCTAATTTGATTATATCCAAAAAATCCATCCATGAGGGAAATCATTTCGTGACCTACGATGGAGTCAATGAGGGAGTCAATGTTGGGTAAAGGGAAGTTGTCTTTGGGACAAGCTTTGTTTAGGTCATGAAAATCTGTGCAAACGTGAACGTCATCGGATGGTTTGGGGATAGGGACCATGCTGGATACCCACTCGGGATAGTCGATGGGTATTATGAAATCAACGTCTAGGAGCTTTTGGAGCTCAGATTTTACTATCAATGTGATAGTTGGATGCATGCATCGCAACTTCTATCTTACTGGTTTGGCATTGGGATCTAGTATAATATTATGCACTACTACGATAGGGTCAAGTCCCGACATGTCTTTGTAAGACCATGCGAACACTTTTATATACTTGTGTAAGAAGTTCATGAAGGTGATGCACTCCTTGGGTGAGAGGCTAGTGGCTAATTTGAGGATATGTGGATTTTTTGGATCATCACCAATATCTACATCGATCGTGTCCTCGATGAGCATGCGAGATCCATCACACAACTATTCAAGGATAGGAATGAGATTGAAGTCATCGATGGCCTCACTAAACTCGTACTCATCATCTATGTAAATGCCCGTGTGATGGACTTGAGGGGTTTGGGATGATGTGGATGAGGAAGGGGCATTTGCTGCCCACAAGATATGAGGAGAGAGAAGAAAGTCTCCAGGTGCTGGTATGTGTGAGATGTGTGCGAGATCAATAAATTTTGGGTTTGGGGTATCATCTCGAATCCGTTGGTGGTTATAATGGAGGGGAGAATGTAAGTCTACCTCAACCATGTTAATCGATGTTGTAGGTGAAGTAGGTGGGGTAGAATCTGGTGATGGAGGTTGGATAGGTTGTGCGCATCCTAAGAGGCTCAAGGGAGGTCATAGGATGACTGGTGGTGAATGAGGATGAGAGGCTACTCTCTATAACTATCTATGTATAGGTGGGAATACAGGTAGGCATATCGATGGTAGGTCAGGTAGAACTAGGTCTAGCTCTATCGATGGTGGATCAGGTGGGAGTGTGTTCAACTCTATTGGTGGTGTAGCCAGGGATAAGGTAGCAAAGTGTTCTGCCAATCTCTGAACATCATAGAACAAGGAGGTATCGAGCATAGGATATTCTTGGAAGAAATCATAGGGGATGGTGATGGTTGATGTGGGTGAAGGCGTGTCTTCTAGCATGTCCATATCAATGTACTCTTCCAAGGTGTGTGTTGGGCATGGAGGAGGATGTAAAGAGAGATCTTGGATCTCATATTCTAATGTATAGATGGTGGTTGGGTGATAACCTAGGCTAGTTTTGTCGATAGGTGATCGGACATGAGGGTTAATGGGTGTACGTAGGCCTTGCTCATAATGGCCTAACCCAAACCCATGCCAATGAAAGTGTTGTAGGTAGCAGCAAGGAAAATTGAGGGTTGGCTAGGTGTGTAATTGCATCACTAGAGCTAGATTGTGGTGGTGAAGAAGTTGGTGAGGGGATCGAAGAGTCTACTCCTGCATACACAAAGTTGGTGTGGTTTTTAGGACTTCCTAACTATATGACGGTTCTGATAGTCAACACCGAGGCTGAGGGATGGCCAAAATCTTGGGTAGATTGGATAGGGGTGTCACATACATGGGTGTCACGTACGTTATAGTCTCCTAGGCCATTGTTTGTCATGAAGATGGATATGCATGGCGTGGCATGCTCTAGTGATTGGGGTGGTATATCTAAATCAGATGATGAAGGAGAAAGTTGGGATTCTCTAATGGTGGTAGCTGAAGGGTGTGGAGGTTCATCCGAGCTGGGTGTTGGTTGTTTGGGTTCATGATGTTTGGTTGTTGTGGCTTGAATAGGCTATTTGTTCTATGTAGGGGATGGCATCGATGGAGGTGCAGGGATGCATGGAGATATGAATGTCTTAGGTTTCGATCGAAAGGGAAGAGGTGGTGTCTACGGTGTAGGAAGGATAGGGGCTTCCATATGCAAGGGTGGAGGAGGTAATGTAGTCGGTTGTGTGATGGGTGGCAATGGTGGTTGTGACACCGTGGGTGGAAATTGGAATGGTAGAGGTTGGGAGGATTGTGGAGGCCATAATAATGGTAGTGAGGAAGGCATGGTATCAATTTTAGGTCCCCCGATAGATGATGCTAATGGTGCAGATATCGAGGCTTGTGTTGTTGATGAACATTGGGATGTTGGGGTGGAAATTGGGGAGGATACTGATGCTCCTACTGACTGGTGAGAAGATACAGGGAATAGTTGGGAAGATGAGAATGAAGGCACAGGGGGAAGGTCTATGACATTACAAAACTTAAAGGGGTCTCCATCGGTTGGGACACAGTGAATGAGTCCATTGTGGATATACTTGAGGCAATGGTGCAATGTGGATGGGACACACTGCATGTCTCTGATCCAAGGGTGACCAAGGAGAATATTGTATTGCATTTCTCCTTGAATGATGTGAAAGAGGATGGGGATCGTACGGATGCCTACATGAATGGGCAGAACTATGGATCCTATGGTAGGTCTCATGGAACCATCGAAAGCATGCAGGTCTAGGGAAGGTGTGGCAAAATGTGCTGGAGGGAGGTGTAGGTGATGCAGGGCTACTATGGATATGATACTGATGGATGAGCCCATGTCAATGAGTACCCACTTGTAGGTAATATCATTGATATTAGCTTGTATGTGAAGGGGAGGGTCGGCTCCTTCACCAACGAGTTTCATTATCTCATGGTCATGGAAACTAATTGAAGGTTGAAGGAATCATGGGATGTTCCCTACAAAATTGACAAAAGCATTTGTGTCATGTGTCTCTAAGTCAATAGAACGTAGGATGTCATTCAATGCCTCATGATGGGGTTGAGACTATTGTAGGAGATCGAATATGGATAGCCAAGCGGGGGCATTGCGTAGTTGATGGGTTAGACTACCATGGATGGTAATCACATTTTGAGGTGGTGGTGGTATAGTATTAGGCATTTGGGGTGTTTGTGAGGATGTAAACTAGATAGGGGGAGAAACAATAGGTGTTGTCTGGCATGATGGGTACCGTTGGTTTCTCATAGTAAGGTTGATCATGCCTACTACTCCACATGATGGAGGATCATGCTAGACATTGTTGACTTGGTGAGGTGGTGTTGGAGGATTTTTTGGAGGTCTAGGGGGATTGGGTCCTCTATGATCCGATAGAGGGTTTTGGAAAATTCCTAGGTTTTGGTTCTATGGGGCTAGAGGGTTTGCTACCTAAATAGTGCCCCTATCGATTAGGTCTTGAACTTGCCCCCAAAAGGAGTGACATGAATCGATATTATGGCCATACTACCTATGAAAGGGATAGAAGAGCTACTCATTATAGTCATGAGATTTAGGTGAATTTGGATCCAATGGGTGGATCTCGGGTAGAACGAGATGGTTGCCCTCATACAATCTATGGAACAGGGTTGGTAATGGTTCAGATAAAGGTGTAAAGTTGCATGGTGGACCCTATGGGTGCATGCCATGGTATTATTATGGTCGAGGTGGGGTAGGTGCATTAGCTTGGAGTGCTTGTGGTTGTGGTGTATAGGGTGGAGGAGTCGGTACTAGTGCTAGGGTAGCAGCTATGACTTGGTTGGTTTGTTGTGGTCATGGGTAAGGTTGATTCGGTGTGGGTCTATTGAAGTGAAAGTTGGAGTTATAGTTGGATTTGGCTCTCAACTTAATCTTCCCAGACTGGACCTTAATATCTTCGATCACTTTTTCTTGTGAGATAGCATCTTCAAAAGTATGACTTTGGTGAAGTTGGAGGGATGTGGAAATGTGTTTGTGGTAGCTCTTGGAAAAGAGTGTCACAAGCTCCGAGGTGGGGAGGCTATGGGTGAGATCATGGATAATCGCTCTCCATATAGCAACAAACTCAGTAATGGGTTCATCGTCCACCTGTCGTAAGGCGTAGACATCAAAAAATGTGGTCTTTTTCTTGATGTTGATGGAAAAGTGCTCTAAGAAGGAATTGGCCAGTTGTTCAAAGGTGTACAGGCTATGGCATGGTAGCATGTTGTACCAATCCAATGCTGGCCCTAGTGAGGGATAGGGAGAAGGTACGCAACATAAGAGGGTTACTACTATGAAGCTGGTAACAGGATGAGTGGTAGTTGCTCACATGTTCTCTGGGATCTTCCTTACCTCTATACTTGTCAAATTTTGGTATTTTGAAGTGATAGGGATAAGGAGGGATAGGGACTGATGGATGAACTAGCTCATTGCATAGTTCATCATAGCAAGGCTTTTGTGGCCCATAGCTAGAGGTGCGTAGGTTCAACATTTTGACTTCATCTCGCAAGAGTTGAAGTTTGGGTGTCATAGGAGTCGAGGGTTGAGCTATGGTAGGCTGACCTTATGGATGTGGTGGATATTGGTATTGTTGTTCTTCACAATACTATGGGGAATACTATTGTGCCTGATCATGATAAGGTGGGTACTAGGTGACATGTGTTGTCGTGTCTATGGGCACACTAGGTTGTGGGGTAGGTGTCTATTGAGGATAATAGTATTGTGACTGGGCAACATGTGGTTGTGGCATGGGTACTTGTTGGTTTGGAGCCTGTTGTACTGGTTGGACCATGGGTGGTGATGACCAAACTAGAGGAGGCATAAAGAAGCTAGGTGTAGTTGGTGGTAGTGTAGGTGTCGGTGCTACTGGTGCTAGGGGTGGTCGAGATGAGGTATCAAAATATGGGATCTATCTCTACCCTAGAGGGTAGGAAGTAGGGAAGCTAAACTATGTGGAATAATTTGGTTGAGTAGGTGCATAAGCTATTAGTGTCAATCCATAGGTAGGATGGATATGGGTAGTGGGAGCCTAAAAAGGAATAGGTGGTAGTATCCTAAAGGTCATCGTAGGCAAAGGTGGCTCCAAGGGTTGGGTGTCATACACTCCAGATACCTGGGAGATAGGCAGGAAAGCTGCCAAAAAGGTGGGATAAGCTACCGAGGTAGGAGCTTGGGTTGAGGGGAAAGTGTAGGTGTACACTCCTACTTGGGTTTGTACATCTTGCTCCTGAAGAGGCTATTGGGAGGTACCCTCAGATATGGTGAAGAATGGCTCTTGGGAAGAGGATGGTTGGTACTCTTGTGAAGAGTACGGGTGTGAGGTTTGAGGGAATGCTTATGGTTCCTGCTGGGTAGGGATCTATTGTGTAGTTTGGAAGGATGGATTCTAGCTTCCTATAGTGGATGAGGATGGGTCAGACACCATTCCTATGGTAGGGGTGAATGATGCGACCTCAGGATGGGTACGATTTAGAAGGGAGGAATCATTCTCAAATAGGGATTGAGATAGATTCTAGAAGAAGGGATGTGCAAAGGTGGGTGAAGTAGGCATGACCTCCTCATCTATGGTGAAGGATGGAGGAGATTGTCCTGGTGTTATGTAGATCACATGGTCATAGAACGTGGTCGAGGGATTAGGTGAGGATGGGGCTGAAAAGAGTGGGTAATATTCTACGAGTGAAGTAGCGAGAATTTCACTCAAAGTTGATGTCTCCTCATGAGGCATCATGTGTGTGAATTATGCATTAGATTCTATGCATGAATCAGATGTGTCTATAATCCTCTCCTTCATGATCGAAGGAGTAAGAGTGGACTGACTAGAGGAAGGGGGAGGCCATTCCTCCATAGAGCGTGATTGCTCACATGCTCTACTATGGGTGACCACAGGCATAGTAGCATGTGTAAAAGGGGTTTTTAAGAATAAACCTTGTGTGATGTAGACTCAAGTGTGTCTAATGTGAGTGTGAAGTAAGTGGCATGTTGTGGGTAGCAAAACAATATATAGTGTAGTGTGTTGAGACCGGTATGTGATCATGCAAACAATGGTAGACCGGAATCAATTCTAAATGCTGAGAAAATAAAAGTGTTATGTTCATTTTGTGTGTTGTAATGTTGATACTCCCTATGTAGAATCATGGGTAATGGAGTGAATACTCTAGAAAATTAGGAATGTCATCAATATCAAACCTCCTACAACACCCAAATATGCACAGGATAGAATGGTACCACAACGTGCGAATGGTGACCTGTATGGAAGGTGCAGTAAAATGATATCCTAAAGGGGTGGAACTCACTATGCTGAAGCGAGTTCACAATATCCTCTCACGAGAAGAGGTGGCACTATCTAAGACCTGCTACCAGCATACCCATGCTTTCACTTCACCCTCGGGTGGGCTTAGTCAAGAACGATAGTTACCAATTCCACAAATTATACAAGCCTTGTGGATGAAGGCGCTAATCCTGTCCCACTCCGCAGGTAACCGTTGGTGATGAAATCCAGGGCCCAATCACAAAAGTGGGGGATTTTTTGGTGATGAAATCTAGAAAACCACTCCTGTGGGGCTGCTAGGTGTCTAGGGGGTGAGCTGATGGAGAGTGCAACTCGATCCACACCAGTCTCGAGCGATGGATTGGGGATGAAGTCCAATCTCACCACTTGTTTAAGGTACCACATGAGTGTGTGTGGGTTTGTGTTTTGCTAACGGTGTTTGCAAGGTAAGAAACTAACTAATTGCCTTTTCAAAAGAAAACTAATCCTAATGCCTTTTTGAAAGCAAATGATTAGATAGCTTACAATCTTTGTAAAGAAATGGTCTAGCCTAAATGCCTTTGTGAAGCAAACTAATCTACTTTGCAAAACATAGAAACATGCAATCCAAATGTGTGTGGAGTAAAGGGGATTATGAAACCCTAACTTGAACTTTCAGAATGCAAAATTCTTTCAAAAATGTAAGAGGGGATTAGAAACCCTGATTTTACTTTAGAATGTAAAGTTCCTTTTAGCAATGGAAGCTATGAATGAAGGAAGAACAACTTAGGCTTATGCCATATGCAAAAATAAAAGACAAATGCAAATTTATTTGAGAAATAAATTTTATACACTTGCTGGAAAGTTGCAGGTCCTAAAAATTTTAGAAACCCTAATTCTTTAACCACTTTGCAATGAACCCAAAACTAGGCCTAGTAATGGTCATTCAACTAGTCAATGTATTTCTACTTCCAAAACTTGCAACAGAGGCAACAAAAATGAAAATACCTACATTCTGATGCTAAGGGGGGTTTTCTTGGCCCCTGAAGAGATCACCCCAACTGATTTGGGGGTTTTTGAGGCTTCTATGCTCAAATCGCCACCCGAGGGGCGAATTTGACCCAAATCATGACCCAGGGGGTGAATTAGGACTGGTTCACGAGGTGAGGGCGAATCAGGTTCAGAGGCTTCAAATCAGAAATATGATGGCCTAGGATGGTTCCTAGGGCTTTGGAGGTCTCTATGAACAACATATTTGGTACCTGCAATACACAAAAATAGAGGATAATGTCAGATTTACAAAGAAAATGAATCTAGCACTATCCGTTGTGGGGGTCCCACTGGGTGTGCCAGAATGAAATGACCAGAAGTTGACATTTGATCTAACAACAAGTAATAACACAAGTCATTCAAAAATATAATGCTTTATTCATGATAAATTTGATATCGGTTACAAATAGGGTGAATTCCCCTTTTTCCTTTCATGAATACACTATAGGCATGATGCCTTCTTTTGATGTCCCTCAGTGTAGGTGGGCTTCTTTGTATGTGGGCCACCATCGGGTTGTTTTTTGGTGTTCTTCTCCTTCAAATATATTGGATAACCTGAAAGAAACTTGCAAGAAGGGGTCAATACATTGGGGGGCTTGCCTTAGTCAAGCCCCATATTTATAAAGATGAAATGACTGTAAAATCATAATAAAACATGAAATAAACTATGCAGAAAGTAATAATATAGTAAAAGGGAGCTTACCACCCAAATATGGAGTGATTTGGGGCCTGTAGACCCAATTCGCCACTCGGGGGCGAACTGAGGCCAGATTCATGGGGCAAGGGGCGATCTAAGTTGTGATGCCTCTTCTACAAAATCCTTTTGGTGGGTCGACTCCTAGGTAGTTGGGGTGCCTCTATGTACCATTGAAATTCGATTGTGTGCATCGAGAAGTGACTGTTCAATATTGGCTTTCCATTTTAGCAGAGTAACTATGCTTTGTTGAATTTGGGAATCAGACTTAATTAGGGGTTTGGGACCCATTATTTATAGGCAAAGGCAAGGTGCAGGGGGTGGGGTTAGATAGACTAAACCTAGGTTTGATTCTGACTAGGGTTAGGTTAAGAAATGCTATGTGGCAACATCACATTCCTTATGAGAAATATCTCATCCTCACACATGTGTGAGGATGGATTAGGGCTAATCCTGATTAGGAGGTGCTTAAGCCAATTTAAGACATGATTAAAGAAATATCTCAACAAACCCTAATCTCACACATGTGGGAGGATATGATTAAGGCTAATCAAGATTAAGGGTTCTTTTAATCAAATTTACCCTAAAAAGTGACTTAAGTGAAGTCAACATTAAATTAGAATTTGGGTATTGACTTATTAATTATTTTGGTCAACTAATACCCCGTGGGGGCCTCAATTGCATGTGAATAGATCGTCGAATGATATTTCAGTGTGCCGGATGTAATTTGGAAGGCTTATGAGGGTTTAGGACCTAAAAGTCGATGAAGTAGTATATGGGAGTCTACACGATGCTATGACAATCTATGGCGATCTACGCATGACTACACATGACTACGATCGTCTACGTATGACTACGCATGACTACAACAATCTACGCATGTCTAGGATGATCTACAATAGTCTACGTTGGTCTACGATAGCCTAGGGGTACCTAGGATGGCCTATGTAAACCTACAAGTGTCCAGAAGGATCTACAAGTACGTAGGTATAGCAGTGTGCAACTTTTGGGTGTCTACAGACATGTATTGCACTCACAATCCAACAGTTCACATAAGAAATGCATTAAAACATACCAAGAAATTAAGATTTATCATTTAATCTCATTCAAGCAGATTTTAAAGTGAGCCAACCTGATTTTATTCCTTCGTAAAATTCTGATGAGAATTATCCTACGACACTCTTCTTGCTATAATATCCCTTTTAGCAAACACCCGTGATGAAAATAAAAATAAAAGTCATACCTTTATCTTTGTGGTTGGTTCTTATTAAAAAATATTTGTATGCCATAAATAAAAGACACATAAGTTCTTTTTTGAACACAAATTTCATTTTAGCTATCCATTGAGTGGAGGAACATCCATTCAGGCAAACAAATATATATTATATATTTTTATTATATTTTTGTTATAATATATATATTTTATATATTTATGATTTATATTTATATATATTATATTTTTATTTTTATTGGTATTATTTATTATTATTTATTATTAAAATAGTTCTCTTTACATATATATATATATATATATATATATATTTATATATTTGTATATTAATCCAAAAATTCTTTATTAATAAAACAAATCACCAATTTCACTCAGCAGTCAAAATGTATTTTATGCAGACAGGCATAATGCAAGTACAAGCAACATGACCTATATGAAATTTTTAGTGGGCTTCCATGTACCCACGAGCCATGGTGCCTTTGGAACGACATGATAGCCCACCTTACCTGACGCCTTCAACCTTTGTATCTGCCAGGGGGTGGGTGTTCTCTTCTTCTGGTATGTCTGCTTTCACTCAAAAACTTGCACCTGCACCAAAGAGCTTAATGCAATATCACATTCTTCCAAATAAAATGATAACAAGTAGTGGGGCTATTACACTTTCATCCACCTAATCAAAAAATTTATGTTTAGAATTTATGATATTCTTTGCCTATTCTACTTATTGAAGCATTTCTTCACTCACCTACAACTCTATTCCAAAATGAACATCAAAAGAAGCTACTATTGAAGGATATTAGATTGATTTTGTGGTGAACACCTCATTGTATCTGCTCTTAGAGCATAAGAAAACATTCACCTAGTGACTCTACTCCCAACCAAGGACCCATATGTACATAAATTAAAAACCTATTACCAAATTTTGTGTTGCTAAAACTTGGAAAATTTTGTTGTCCCCACTTGTCACCATTCTATGAAGAATAAGAGTCATAGGCCATAAAATTAATGTTGCATCATCACCATCCAGAACATTCCCTACCTAAAATTATAGAGGTCCTATAGAACCTTCTACTCCAAATGGAGTATGGGAGGAGATACCTCAATTTACTCTAAAATATATCATCTACTTTATTAGGGAGGACCTTACTACTCCCATTGAGCATCTGAACCACATGATGAGCTTATGCATGCTTCATAACATATCGAAGATAAATATGAATTTTATATTGTTGGAAATCTCTTTTAGGAAAAGGCCTGAGAATGTTAGCTTGCTCTCCAATCTAACTCACTAGCTAACTAGGACCATCTCGACACATTGTTTATTGAAATATTCAAATAGAAGTAATATGGGGTATCTCTTCTAGAATAATTTTCAACCATAAAGAGAGCTTCCATGGATTCCATAGAATATTTCAACCTTAGATTTCATAAGTCATAGCAAAAATACCTAAAGAGCTCTATCCTCCCCTAGGCATGACATTTATATATTATCTAAAGGCCTTAAATTCTAAAATATCACTAATGATAAAGGTTGGAGGTGGAAACTCCCTATCAAATGCCTATGGTATAGCCATCCAAGCTAAGCATGATCTCACTTAGATTAGAAGACTAGCACCTAGACCTCCCTTGCTTTTGTATCACAATAGGCAGCCCCCATACCAACCATCCCTAGTTGTTTAATCAACCTTAGTCTCACCTATGGTTACTCTTGCCCCACATGCTCCACTCCCACCTACTCCAAAAGACCTAGAAAAAAGTAACACAAAAGTTATTTACATTTATTACCAACGAGGTGCTACCTATGAGTAGGGAACAAAATTACCTAAAATACCCTTATCATAACAATCCAAGAACCCCTTTCCCATAGGGAAATAAAGTCCATAGAGCTACATATAATGGGTACCCCAAGTCTTAGTTCTAAAATAATCAAGAAAATGGTAAAGCCTAGGTCCAAAATCAATAAATAGTTCTGGTGTTGACTCCTTTGTGAAGAGAATTCTCTAATAATTCTAGGGAAATATACCTCATTCAAAACAACTATGTAGAGGAGTCTACCTATTATCATTACCCACCCCTAGATGTCTATCCAGTCATAGCAACATAGAAAAAATATCTTAGCTCCTTACCACTGTAATGGTCAATATGATGTCTTCTTAGGCACACATCCCATACACAGTAGCTAGGGACTAATTGATGGAACAACCCACTTTAGCTCCATCTCTCCTAGAACTAAAATACCACACGTCGAATCATATTATGTAATACAATATAAGAAATATGCAATGGAAGGAGACAACAACAATCCAATAGCCTTTTGCAATTAGCACATACCAGCCCAACCAAGATGGTAGCCCCTTGATATGATGCCTAAATAGCCAAGGACACTTGTGCCCCCATATATAATTCATCAAAGTGGCCAAAATGCTCCAAGTAGCTAGGCCAAAATAGTCAATACTATATCTAGGCTTCTAGCAACTACACCAAAAGTCCCAACATTCACCAAGTGAAGTACCCCAAAAATCCTAAGGCAACAAGAACCACCATTGAAACCAGCACCTGTCTTATAAGATAAAGGTTGTGATTCATCCTACCACATGCCACCCAAAAGGATATATCTCTTGGATATTTTAGAATAGTAGACCATCTAAAGAAGTCCACGATAATAGTGCTAGTTTAGGACAACTTAGCCTTTCTAGGATAGAAAGAGCATCTACAAAAAGGTCTTGAAGAAGAAGAAAGAAGGAAAGGGTAGTAATAAGCTACTACAATAGTATAGGTATCATCTTCTAAACTTAGAAAATATAATTCCCTAATTTTTTTTTATCCTTGTCTACCAAGACAAATTAATCCATAACTATATAATATATTTAGGGGGCTATTATGTTGAAAGGAGTGGTAGATACATTGGGCTTGAGATATTAGCCCATAAATAGGAGGGTTGTCTAGTTGGATGGGAGCCCAATCAAAATATTGGAATTCATGAAAAAACTTTAGCTTTCCTTGTATGTTTACCCAAACCTAATGGTTGCATAAGATATATTTATAATTGATCCACCCGCATCCTTTGATATCTACCTATCAAGATATTTAACTACAAATTTGGGGGATAACCTATATTTGGATTGGTCCCTCATGGTATTAAGGACTTAGTATGATATGAATATTAAAATATTGATGAATCCCCTATATCCTTACCATGTAGATTAAATTCCCTCTTTAGAAGTGAACGATGACCAAGTCTTGACTATCGAAGAAGAATTTCTTGAATCTCAAAAGAAGATAACTAGATTTCCTCCATTCATATAAAAAAACTATTTGAATAAATTGATGATAGAGGAAGAGGTATAGGATTTAGATCACCTAAAATCATACAAAAAACCAATCATGGAATGAGTGCAAGCAAAACCCCTTAGGATCATGTAAATATGTATAAAAATTATATATATATATATATATAATATAAAAAATTTGTCATGCAAGATGTCTTTTCAATAGCAAAGAGAGCTTGAAAATAAATGGAGATTACTCTTGGGATCAACACCAAAATAAGTAAAAAAATTCAAGTCAGTTGTGGTGGGAAGATTTCATAAGCCCAAAATCAAATAATAAAGGAAAACAAAATATTATACATAAAGGAGAAACAAATTAAAGATCATATTACATCATCTTGAGGTAGACAAGATAGGATCACACCAATAAAATAGGATAATGAAAAGAAAGAGGTACAATCTCAAGAAATATGAAATTAATATGGGTAGTTGCCTCACACCCAAGAATAGGTTGTAAAAGGAAGTCCAAGCATAATTTTCAAAGCTACAATCTAATGAATCCATGCTCAATGGATAAGACCTTATGATCTAGGTTCATCTCCTCCTACAAGTAGAAGGCCCCTGTAAGCCACCAAAGTTGTGAAAATTCACTGCATTAGTCAAGGATATTAAATTTCAAGCTCATGGAGAAACATTATGCATAATGGAGAAACCACATATCTTCACCAACTACCAAAAATTCCATGTCAAAAAATCACCAATAGGATGATATCTACAAAGGGTAAAGATAGGTTTAAAATCATCCACATTATATGGCCAAGTGGATCATTGAATCATAACATAAAAAGTCCCACAGTAGTTTGCCTAGCCCTTGCAGTGATATATGAACCAAACCTTGCTATGGATGGTGGCTAATTAGCCTTTTTAGTGATAACTAAAAAAACTCCATCATTGATGAATATTCAACCCAAATAATGGTTGTGGGTGAACTAGAAAAATTAGCTCTCATCCATATTTATTTGGGTTTATGACTTCTTGAACCTCATCCATAATATCTCCATTAGACTTTTAAGGTAATATCTAGTGGTGAGGGATAGTTGATAAGTAATCAATGGATTTGGAAAAGATGAGAGGACTTTAAAGAAATCTACAACAAGAGATATCATAGGATGTCTACTTCCCTACATTCACTAAAAATAAGTCATTTGGGTGAAGCTTCTCTACACCAAATACTCATCTAGTAAGAAGAGTGAATCAATATGATAGCATAGTAGCAGACAGTAAATATTTTAAATAGAAAGTCCCATGGACTAAACTTCATCATCTATAGTTTGTACCACAAGGGATTTCAAATGATCTTATCTCAAAATAAATTGGAAAGCATCTGATCAAAATATAAAGTTGGTTTAAGAGAAAGGAGGATAAGAGTGACATAAAGGTTATCATAGAAGTTAGATTGAGGTAAATTTTTAGAGGTGCAAAAAAAATGAGGAAGATAAAAAGTTTTTGGGATAATCAACTAAGGCAGAAGAGAAAAGTCTAATAGCATAACCTTAGAAGCTGAATATAGCAATAAGACTATCTATCAATACTTTTAAAAGTTTCAAAGAAATAAAAGTCTCATTAGGCAGATGGTATGAGATAAAACTTTTGAGGAATAAGTAAGGAGAAAGTTTCAAAAATATAGATACTTTAATAAGCAAAGCACATTGAAACAAATAGGAAGGCATGAATAGTGGCACACAAATTTCTAAAAATTCAGAGTTATGATAATGCACCATTACTAAGAAAATACAAGGTTGCCTACCAAGGACACTTTAGCCTAGTGATACAAGAAACGTTAGGTGGTCTATTGAAGATGAAGAGATGGCACCTGCAAAAATGGTAGCCTAGGACTAAAAAAATTAATTGTGGAAGATATCTTCATTCAATTTTTAGAATCCCTAGAAGAAGTAGTTGAAAGGGTCAAATCATCCTGGGAAACTCTCCCTATTGTAATCTATAAATAACAATAATGTAAGCTTTGTAAAGCATCAAAAATTTTGTAAAACTTTCCCTTTATTTCTCTTTGTAGAGCAGTTTGTGTAATTATGAGTAGCCTTGTGGGTATTCAAACCCCCACTCTAGGCATAATATTTTTTAATACATTTTGCTTGGATATATATATTGGAGGTCATGCATATACTTTAAATTCCATATATGGATCTCATACTTGGACCTACTTCTCTTATGTGTGTGTGTGTGTTTGTATCTTGTTATTCCTATGCTCATTTATGTCAAGGAGAGTACAACATTCATGTTGACACATTGTGTTCACACCTATTGTGGAGGGAGATTTTATTTGATCTTTGGCACATCGTCACATTTTTAGTTTAGATTTTTTACTTTTCAATTGCTTTTACTTTCTCTCTTACACTTTCCCTCCCAAGCTATTTATATTAGGAAGTGCACTAGATATCCCATATTATAAAGGACCCAACCTTTATAAAAATATTGGATGCCCTTAACTAAGCAAAACCCTGTGCTCTCAATATTTGACCCACTATGTTTCTCCACATGAGGTATGATTTGCCCCATCTACTTGGTTCACACCATGTCTAATGGTCAAGACAATAAAAGAGGACAATAGTAACAATATAGGATACATGTATTCCCATACTATCATGGGTAATTATGTAGAGTATGAGTGAGCTTAACATTTAATATATTTCTAACCTTAATTCCTTCATAGGTAATGCTACCTTCTTACTTTGCTACCCTTGTAATATTGTTGTTACCTACATTGATATCCAACCTTTAAGGGCATGGATCCATATGGATAGATATCCAAAATGGAAGACCTCATCACTTGTGTTGCATTTTGAAGGATAAACATATCATCTTAGCCTCTTCTAAACTCAATACCTTATCCTATCAATGGATTCTCTAGGAAATTAAGCACCACAATCACCATATTTTATGGCTAGATTAAATAAGATGTTCTTACCTAATTTTGATAATGACTCCATTTTTTATTATGTGGTTCATTTGATATATACTAAATAAAAAATCTTAGTTGAGGACTATTGCAATGAGTTCATGGGTCTCCTCACATGTACCTATCATTTAGATCTAGTGGTGATGGTATCAGATTTTTGATATGGAATTAAGGATGACATCAAATTGAAGGTCAATTTTCTTCATCCATATACATTCCATGAGCATAATTATGTGGCTCACGTAGTTGGAAAAAAATTGTCTATCTTGTCTACCATGATGTGATTTTAATCCCAAAGGGAAGTATTTCAATAAATATAATGAGGAGAGTCCTCTAGAATTTTTCTTTTCCAAATATTATTTGCATCACCTATATAATTAGATGTGTGAGGAGCACCATAACTTTCACCTACAAGCTAGGATGCGGGTTTTTTAAAATAAGGTCAAGATCCTTCATAGGAAGAATATCATCCAAAGCAAAGGATTCTAAGAAATATTTTGATACCATAAATCTTGAGTATTTTCATAATAGGGCTACAATCCCATCACACCATAAATGTCTAAGGATTAATCAAACACCAATGCACCAATATATTGATCAATTTAGATAGCACACTTAATTTTATTGATATCAAAATAGATAAAATTGTGAGATTGTATATCAATAATATAACCCAAGATAAAATTCTAGGTGTTGAGTTCCAATGGGGGCATGACCTAATATGTGGATCATATTGCTAATGTTAATATCATATTGGAGATTATACTTGGTTCAATTTTTTTTTTTCATGGACCTAAGTAATGCAAATTTCATTTTGGGGGCTCAATGGATCTCTCAGCTTAGTGACATTACTATTGATCTATAATGGTTGTATGTCCAATGCATGGAATACGACAAGTTCATTCATATCCAAGGTATCAAACCTCCTCCTTCTAGGGCTATCAATTCACATAAATAGAAAATATCTTGAATAAATATGGTAGAGGCTTGCATGCAATTATAGTCCTCTAAGAAACACCTTCTAGCTCTTCCTTATAACATTTAATTTATTGTTGATCTCTATGCAACAGTATTCAATAGACCCATGGGTCTTTCCCCTAAGAAAATGCATAATCATACCATCCATATTATATGGGGAAGTTAGACCCTTAATGTTCATCCTTACCACTATCCATAGACCTAGAAGTCTAAGGTTGAGAAGTTGATTGAATATATATTGGGGTATGGAATTATTCATTTGAGAATCAGTACTTATTCCTCTCTAATGGCTATTGTGCAACATAAAGAAAATTCTTGGTATATGTGTCCATATTTTTTACCTATCAATAAAATTATCATCAAAGATAGGTTTCCTATTCTTATTATTGATGATTTTTTGGATGCATTGCATGGCATAAATTCTTTACCAATCTTGACTTGCATTCTAGTTTTATAAAATTAGAGTTAGACAAGAGGACATTCCAATGACTACTTATTATACACATGAGGGTCCTTATGAGTTCTCGACCATGAATCTTGGTTTTACTAATGCTCATTCCACTTTTTAGTGCCTCATGAATTTTATCTTTCATCCTTTTTTTGATCTTAGTCTCCTTTGATGATATCTTAGTTGTTATTCAAAAGCTTATTCATGTTTAACAAGTCCTCTACCTATTATTGAAGGATAGGTTATTTTTCAGTAGGTCCAAAAATATTTCTAGGTACCTAAGATAGAATGCTTACATCATATAGTATCTCATGACTAGTTCAATGTGAATACCAACAAGATCAAATCCATGCAAAATTGGCCCTAGACAAAATCCATTAAGCAATTATATATATATTTTTATCTTACTAGGTATTTAAGAAATGTTTTACAACTATGGCAATTTTATATCCCCTTTTATCTCTCTATTGATAAGGATGCTTTTATTTGGTTGGAAATAACTTCTAAAGGCTTTAATGCCTTTAAGGAGACTATGTACAACCTCTATTTTAGCTACTCCTAACTTTAGAAAACCTTATGTCATTGAGTGTAATGTGGAAATCAAGAATGAAGCTAGATAAATTATTATGCTTAATGCTTAAATAGAACAAGAATACAATCAAAGATATTACAAGGGTTACAAGCAACTACAACAAACTATTATGTAGGGAACAACAACATGTAATAAATTATTATGCAAACAAACAACTTGCAAGAGACAAAAATAGTCTCAACAGAAAATCTAGTGCATCCTAAAAACTAACAAGCCATAATTAAACATGAGCATGAAATACTTCATGTGAATACAATGCAAATAAATATCTTAGTCTTAAAAATAATACTAATATGCATAACTATTCTCATTTTTCCTCCCCGCCATATAAGCATTGGAACCCAATGCTCTTAATAAATCTAAGAAGTCAGGAGCCATCTAGTGGTGAGAGATCCAACAAGACTAGTGTGGAATCTGACCATGATGGGTGACAAGGTATGATGTGTATGAACTTTTATGAGTGTGATGATTCTTCATGTTGAATCCTCTATTTATATCAAGCAAAAGTTGAAAGTCAGGTACCACATCTATTGGGTGGCTGATGATAGGCTCAATCTCCAAATTAGAATCTTAATATGGCTTAAGAAGGTCAACATTAATGATTTCATGTATGCCAAGATGTGTTGGAAGATCCAGGTGAAATTCATTCTCAAAGACCTACTAAATTATGGTATATGGCCCATAGTGAAGAGGCTTATTCTTACTATGTGCTTTCTCCAAAAAGCATCGTTTGTCCAAATAAAACCATACCCTATCTCCAACCTAAAATAGATGAGGAATACAATATTTTTCCATCTCTCTTTTTATGCTACTGAGTATTTTGCAATATTTGTGTTACCTTAGTTTGAAGGCTTTGCAAATGCTAAATAAAATAAGTTAACTTGTCTTGTTCATTCTCCATGTGTGTAGTGGCTAGAGATGGCAAGGCTAAAGGAAACTCATATGGAGCTAATGGCTAAAAATCAAGATAAACCTTAAAGGATGAATGTGTTGTAGAACTATGAACCGCTTGATTGTAGGTATGCTCAATATGTGTGAGGTTCAAATCCCACTTTTCCAAAGAAGAGTGGTGATATATCCTCAAGCTTTGCACATGTGTGTAATTGACCACTTCCATCTATCCATTTGACTATGAATGGAAATTCATGGAGAAGTTAGGAGAAACTTCTAAAATATGCCATAAGTATCTCCCAAAATATTAAATAAATCATGGATCTCTAAAAAAAATTGTTGGTTGGGAGATCGAAGCAGCACCATATTGTCTCAAAGAAAAGTTGTGCTAAGTTTGATGTAGTGTTGGTCTTTTTGCAAGGAATAAACTTAGTCATTTTTCTAAACCATTCCACAATTTCAAATACATAATCATGCTACCAAACTTTCATGGGGAAACCACTCACCAAGTCCATTGAGATGCTTTTCCAATGATGAGAAGTAATGGAGAAAGGACCACTTAGGCCCAATTTCCTATTTATTGATTTGGAGCGACAACATATGGCACACTGTCTCAAAATTGTAGCACATCACTCTAAATATGAGGTAATAAAAAAACTATTGTAGGCCCAATTTCCTATTTATTGATTCTTTTGAAGGGTGTGGAGAACCTGATCTAGTTTTTCTAGATGTACCTTCCAAGTAGATGAATACACAAGTATTTCATCCAAATGATAACAAATTTGCCTAAGATATCCCTAAACACTTCATTCATCAACCTCATGAAGGTTGCAAGAGCATTTGTGAGACCAAAGAGCATGACCAACCATTCAAAAACCCCAAAATTAGTCTTGAATGTTGTTTTCCAGCTATCTTCTGCTTGAAGTCGAACCTAATGGTATTCACTCTTGAGATCAATTTTTGAGAAAAAATTTGCTCCCTATAATTGATCCAGTAAATCATCAATCCTTGGAATAGGATTTCTATTTTTATCATGATCTTGTTCAAGGTATGGAAATAAATACACAATCTCCAAGAACCATATTTCTTGAGCACCAAAATAATGGGAGATGCATAAGAATTATTTGGTTTGATGAACCCTTTTGTCAACAATTCATGATTCTATCTCTTGATCTCATCAATTTATAGGGATGATTGTCTATACATAGGTGCATTTGGAAGAGAAGCACCTGGTATGATTTCTATGTTATGATTAATATCCCTCTTATGAGGTAGGGTGGTGGGTTCCTTGAACACATACTTATATGATTACATAATTTTTTGAAGTGAAGCTTGCTTTTTGTGATTCTTATGAGGTTTTTGGTCTTAATTATTTGTGGGACTTATGAATCTAAGAGAAAAATATTGTGCTTGATTAGCCGCCTTACGTGCTTGTATATAACTTAGAACCAAATTTGTTGTTGGTTTAGTGCATTCCATAAAGTATGATTTATTGTGCAATTTCAAGGTGTATGTTTTCTCATAGGTATTATAGGTATATTTCCTATCAAATTGATAGGTTTTCCCAAGCAACAAATCCTAACAATACATATCAATTACATCATATGTCACTTTATCCATAAATTTACTACCAAAGAAAAAGGACACGATGCATGTGTGTATGATGTTGGAATTTTACACATTATCCTTCCATTCAAGTGCATATGGGTGAGGATGTGGTCACAAAGAAATTTTCAACTTGTCGACAACAAACCTCACAATTAGATTTTTTTACAATTCATTTTTTACTATGCAATCAACAAAGAAATCATGTGTTAGGTGAGCTCAAGAATTGAACAAATTTTCACGTTCCCATTTTGAAGAAATTTGAGATATAAGGGTGACTTTTTTTAGTATACCCTTCAATTCTAGATATACATCTTCTTTCCTAGTGGTCACAATGGGACCATATTATTAGGGATTTCATCTCGTTGTGTCCATATTTCTTACTAAAATCACAATACAAATATGAAGAATAATTTTTAGAAGATGATGAAGAATGGGAATTGGATGAAGAAGGAGGAGCTGAAGAAGAATATGGAGAGAATTTATTCACCTTTTAATAGTGTTGATGTTGATATGTCCCCTTGGAAGTACTTTCTTATAAATAAGACCAATGTTTGAAATGTGTACCAATTTTCTCCTCTCCTAAAAGTGCATGATTAAATACAACATCCAAAGTAGCCAAAGGAGTGAACTTCACCTCCCTAAATATATATTCTTGCAAACCACTAAAAAAATTGATCATTAGTGCCTCTGCTAGATCTTTGACTCTAAGAAGAATCTTAACCTATTAAACTAAAATATATAGTCTTGGACCAATATATTTTGAGTTTGCCTTAGTCTATACCATTTTATTTTGAGATGATTTTAGTAATTAGGTGGGTAAAAGACATTATTCAAGGCTTCAACAAGGTCCTTCCATTTCTTGATTGGATTCAGGTATTGTTGCCTCTCCATGATCAAGACTTTCTCCAAACCTATTTTAGCGAAGGAAACTTTTTTGTCAGTAGGAGTTTCCGAATAATATAACAAAGTCTTCATATCTAAGATCCAACTAGATAGGACAACAAGATTCCTAGATCCATCATAAGGCTTTAATTCATATTTTATCTCATTCTTAAATTCATTGATATATGTTTTTACATCACTAGGAGAAATTTTCACTGTAATTTCCTATACTCTATTCATCAACTCTCCAACTACATGAGCGAGATTTATCATTTGTTTTGTTATATCAAAATCCATTTGGAATATGGTGTAAGCCAGACTAAGGGTAATAAAAGTGGTTGCAAATTGATGTCTAGGCACCTATTAGGAACAATTTGAAGGGTTCCTAAATGCAATAATTGCCTAGAACTAGGAGATACAAAATTTTGCCTTCAAAGTTACAATAAGGGTAAGTTTTAGTGCTTTCACATGCAATGTTACAACAATTTGTGCAAATTACAAAAGGATTTACCCTTCAATTATGAAGTGGTAAAAAAATAATTAGCACCAAAAGTGAAATATTACCCTTAAAATTGCAAAAAATTGATTTCTTAGAGGTAAGAATTTAAATTTTGAAGGGAAAAAATCAATTTTTACCTCTTAAAAAAATGGTCTAGTTGGAGGAATAGAGTCAATAGTGCCTAAGAAATCAAATGGAGTCAACAATGCCAAAGAATTCAACTATTCTCCAAAGTTAGCCATGTGGTGGTAGCATCTATACCTCTAACTCGGGCCTCTAGATGGTCCCACACAAGAGGCTCCTTGACCACCACTAGTGGTCAACTCAAAGGGGAAGCCTTTCCCCTTTTGAAGTACCCCATTTTCCTCCCCATATATAATGTGGGATAAAGTAAAATAAGGATTACTATAATATAACAACACCCGTAGCTACCAAAACCAACTGCCACGTACCCTAAGGAGAACTTGTGTCCAATTTTGGGGGTTTTTGGCCACGTCCCACCATGTGTCACATGGTGATTATCTATCTTAGGGCCTCCACTTGATTAAAGGAAATATCCACTATTTTTGTGGGTTTTCATAGATGTTTTTAGATAGTATTCCAAGTTTTAAATTAGATGTCTTGAATTGACCTATGTCAATGTCTTCCCCGAAAAAATTCGTGATAACAATGGATGCAAGGAAAAAAATTAGATCATGGATGAAAGGGGCCTATGGATCATTTTTGAAGTAAAATCGAGCCTATGAAAACAAATTTGACACTCCACAAGTCTCCATTGCTATGAAAAGTTTTTGGAATATTTGCGTCTATAAATGTCTTCCTGCACTTGGGTAACTCCTTAAAATACCTAAGGATACCTGTGTCCTCTTGTACACCTTCACAAGAATAGTAAGTAGACGCAATAATTGCATCATGAGGGGGATATTAGAATGATCAATATTTAAAACAAGAACATCATCTTGCATCATGATCATAGGGTTTTATTGGCAATCAGGAAATGGAGTAGCAACATCTATTCAAGAAAAATTTTGGATGGAGTGGCCATAGGCTAGTTGGTTTTTTTTTTTCATGGTTATGGTTTCTATGTGATCTTGGTTGGTTGAGGGGTGTCCTCCTCTCAGTTAGGTATTTCATGTGGTCTCATTTTTTTGGGGATCCTCCCATTGGCCAAGGGTGTCATGTGGTCTCAGTTGGTTGGGGATCCATTTCATGACTAAATATAGCCAGAGTTTTTTCAGGACTCTTGTTGGTTGGGGTTTCTCCTTTCAGCCATGGATTGGATAATAATGTCATGCCCACCTCACAACTAGGTAGAATCCACATCATGACCTTAGATTGGCTAGAGATAGTCATGCAACCTTCAACTAGATGAGGGTCCTTCTTTTAGCTTCAATTAGCTATGAGCTCACAGTCCAACTAAGACGTAGTCTTGAAACCTCTTCTAAGAAATATGTTTTTATTTACTTAGGCCAATGTTCAGTTCTTTAATGGGTGCACCTAATTTAGGGTGATGCTAAAAGAACCTCTTCTACCCTCTAAGGGGTTTCTTAAGGGTAACTGATTTAGTGGCAATTATAAAACCTCCTACACCCTTGAAGATTCAAAAAAAGGTACTACTAATTGGTCTAAACCAATCCAATGTAGAACCTAGCCATGAAACATGTGCTTTAGTCGATAATGATCCAAAACCTAGCACCTAAGCAACAAATGAAGTTGACAATATTGCCACACCTTGCTAGCCCTTTTGCAACTCTAATACCAATGATGTAGAAATCAAGAATTAAGCTAGATAATTTATTATGCTTAGTGCTTAAATAGCATAAAAATATAATAAAAGAGGTTACTGGGGTTCCAAAAAACTTCTATATAGAAAACAACAACCTATAACCAACTAGGATACAAATAAAAAACCTACAAGAGATAAAAATAGTCTCAAAACAAATCTAGTGCACCCTAACAACTAACAAGCCATAACCAGACATGAGCATGAAATGCTTCATGTGAATATAATGCAAATAAATATCTTAGGCTTCAAAAATTCTAAGGTACATAGTTTTCCTCACCAAAGTGTGATTCTTTAGGAACAAGTATTGGAGTTTTTGGTGTAGAATAGACACATCTTAGCCTTTGAAAACAAGTATCTCTCCAAAAATAATCTACTACAATCTACTTATGATAAGGAGATGCTAGCCATTTTATATGTCATAGAAAAATTGAAGCCTTATGGGTTGACACATCATTATCAAAACTAACCATAATAGCCTCGATCAATTCTTAGAATAACATATTTATTATCTTGAATAGAATAAATGATTGACCCAACTATCAAGTTATGATTTTTCTATTGTGTGTGAGAAATAAAAGGAGAGTGTGCTCTTTTGTGCAAATATAAGGATGCCATTGTTGTTAGTGTTATCTATAATCTCCTCAAATATTATTTTTCATAGCTTTAGAAGGAATAACATTCATATCCTAATACTATTTACATCATGCATTATGCAAATAATGGTTCATTGCTTCCTTCCTTCTTGTATGTTGATGGGATTCTCTGCAAGAAGGGTCATATTTATCTCCCTTTGTCTTACATGGTCAAAAAAAAAATTTTATAAGAATTGCATGCTTCCTCACTGGATGGACATTCTATATTCTTAAAAACTTATCAAAGGGTGAAGCAATCTTCTTTATGAAAATGATTAAAAGTATATGTCAAGAAATTTGTGTTTGAATGTGAGAAATTTTGACAAAATACTACAACCTCTTCTGATTCCTTATCATAAATGGGAGCACATCTCCATGGATTTCATCATCGATCTTCCCAAATTATAGGAGAAATGATTATTTTTGTGGTTGTGAATCAAATTTTAAAGTATGCGCATTTTTACCTTGCAACACCATTTCATGTCCAACAAGGTTTCTAAGGTGTTCCTTGACTTTTTTTTCAAACTATATGGCATGCTCAAGTCCATTGTTAATAATTGTGACCTTTTTTTCATCAACTTATGGAAAATATTTTTTACTCCCAATGGTACTTAGTTGAATATATCATCTTCTTATCACTCTTATTCAGATGGCCAAAAAATATTGTGAACAAATGTTGTGTATTTATTTTTTTTGTTTTGGCAAAGATAAATAGTTTTAATTTGTTGATTTACTTGCTTTAATTGAATGGTGTTATAATACTTCCTATTATCTCTCTTAAGATGTCTCTATTTGAGGCTCTATACTATTAGAAACCTTCATCCATGGTAGACTTTATTTCAAGATACTCCAAGGTGGAGCAATTAGATGATTTATTGCAACACCATAAGCTTGTGCTCCATATCCTCAAAGATAATTTATACTAGGACCAAAACCATGTGAAGTAGCAAGAGGACATGTATCACTCAAAGTGATAATTTATAGTGGGTGATATGGTCTTTGCAATTCCATCCTTAGAATCAAATGTCCCTAAAGAGCAATTTCATTCAAAATTTGGCCCAATGGTTCTATGGCCCATAAAATATGGTTCATCTCATTTGGAAAGTGGTCTATCAATTGGAGCTTCCTCCAACTTTCTACATATACCTTGTATTTCATGTTTCATGTCTTAAATAGGTTATTGTTCAAAAGGTTAAGTCCTAGATAAAATATCTCATACTTGGTGATGAAGGGTGAATCACCGTCCATCCAAACATTATTTTGGAATCTTAAGTCTAATAAATGGTATTTACAAGTTCAATAGTTTCTCTTCATGTGGAAACAAAGGAATATGCAACATGGGAGACAACGAGTATTTTCCAATCATTTCCAACTTTAGGGACAAAGTTTTTTTGAGGAGGATCCATGTAACCACTCCAAGATAGCCATGTTGGATACCTTTATTATTGTTAACTTGAGACCTAGTATTAGGTTAATCAACCCTTGAATATTAGGTTTAGGGTTGTTGTTTGTTTAAATATATAAATAAGTGATTTATATTACAATTGTTATGATCAATCATACTTGTTATCTTAAGTCACCTCTTGTGCACATATGAAACTTTACCCTTTTTGAGTGGCTATAAGACTTTTTCCTATCTAAGTGGCTAGGATTTATACTAATTTTGAATATAGAATCTATTACTTGTGATATTTCATTTTATGATAATTTACTAGTTTATTAAATGTTTTTACTGTGCATTTTTTAATTTTCTAAATTGTTGCTATTTTTTCAAGTTATTTTGTTTATAGTGTAGTAATTTGTTTACAAGGATCCCAATTGTAGCTTGATAATGTTGATCTATTAGAGACAATTGGTGTATTAATTTTTTAGATTAAATGGTTTTTTTATAACCTATACAAGTCATTCTATAAAGTATTGAACCAGGATAGGAATATTTATTCCTTTATGCATAAAGAATAGTCATGGGACTAAACCTTAGTAAGGAATTTTGTTGTTATAGTCCTTAATGATTAAGATTTTTGAGAAAAGATACTTCAATTAGTTTTTAGCTTTTATAAATAGGATCAACCATTTCTTGATATGGTAAATCTTTTATAAATAGGGTAAACCACATAATAGGGTTTAGGTGAATATAGAATAATTTAGCCATACTATTTGCATATATAGTGTAGGTGCCTTCAAAGCTTAGAATATCAAATTCAATAAATATATAAATGACCCATAATTTTTGGCATCATTGTTGGGGAAGATGAAATGCAGTAATTTTTTGAAGAAACTAAATCTTAGAACTTGGAAAGCTTCATAGATAGACATAGGGTGGACAACTAGTACCTCACAATGTTACCTTTTCATGACAATGTTCAAGATTAATTGACATTACATGGATTGTAATAGGGATAGTAAGGGACTCTTACCAAATCCTCCTAAGAATAGCATAGAGAAAGAAAAGTAACTAAGAAAATATAAAGGTAAGAATGAGGTTATTAAATACCCCTAGGTTGCAAGTTTCATTGGTGCCAAAAGCAAAATAGAAAAAATCACATGGACACAATAGGGTGCAACAATATCCACTATAGCCCACTCATAGATTATCATAATTATTATTGCATAAACTAAGGAAGCTAAGGGTAATAGAATTTTCCTATAATTTAGTTTGCATAGAAGAGGTAAATGTAGTTACTAAATTTTACATAAAGATATTTGCCACAACTATTTTGAGGTGGTAGGAAATATCTTTCATTCCATTGTCTAATCTTATATAGAAATAGAGGAAGAGAAGGCCAAGTTAGACTACTCAAGTTTCCCTATGAGATAATACCATTTCTATAATGATCAATAGAACAACTTAGTTCATGAGTAGAACACTTAGGACTAGTGGTATTGGACCCTGTGGCCTTACAACATTTTGAGTGGGATGATAGAGTCCAAAGGACAAAGTTTGCATATGAGCCTTGTTACTTTGACTACACAATTTACACACCTACATGTATAACCCCTATGAATAATATACCACCAATAGTATTATCTCACTTTCATGGTCTTATTATTGAAGATATAGATATATTTTATTTGAATATGATGTCCTTTGCAAGAGTTATAAGTATTAACTAATGCATAGAAGTAGATTCTATTTCTTGCCATATTGGAAGAGATTTCTCTTTGTTATTTCATGAGCCTTAGAAAGGAAAACATAACAACATGGGATAAAATGAAGTTATAATTTATAAATAAGTATTAGTAATAGTACGAGGGTAGAGAGTTGTAAGCTTACTATAGTGGTAAAGGCTATGGAATATCTTTGAGGTGTCTAATATTCAAACCCCAATCAATATGAGGGGACTAGGGCCCTACATAAAAGCCTATGTAAACTCATTGAAAAAATAGTATGAGGGTAGAGATTCAAATGATGAATTCCTCTGAATTATACAATATAAATATGACATACTAGAAGACTACATGGAGAGGTTTCAATTCAATTTGTAGAGGTTGAAGTAATGTACTTAAGGATGACTCTATCAAACTAATATTTTCAAATGAAATTTAAGAATATTGCCTTAAGGCTCTACAACTAATGCTAGTAGGAGATAATTTATAACTCTCTCTGATTACATTTATGAATTGTACAAAAATTACTAAAGATCATTATCAAGGACGGGCAGTACATAGAGAGTTGGTCCTCAAGTAGCCAAAACTATAGGTGTTACAAGATTTAAATTGGAAAAATTGTTGGAATACCTTAAGTCAAAAATATTGAGCTTAATGGCATCCCATATTGATATGCTCTAGTTATAGAGAAAGAAGAAAAATAATAATAGAGTACTTGGAGTATTTTACCCCAAATGTTCAAAGAGGCAATAACTCAATAAGTGTTCATTGGAGAATAGATTCTTTAGTATATGGGAATAAAAACATGATACAAATAAGTGTTTGCCACTTCTAGGACTAAAGGCAACACTAAAATATGGAGATAGGGTAGAATATGTATGTTTTATAGAACAAAAACCATGAATACCATGAACACAAATGTCAGGTATGCCCCAATACTTTACTTAGTATTAATAGTGGTACAATTAGATTAATTCTCCTTTTCCCTTCCAAAATGATATCCACCATTGGTCGACAGTGGTAGTGGTAATCACAACACTATGTGCATCCCCAAATTCCTCAACAAAACCCACAATATCAACCTTGGATAGGTCAAAAAAATTATTTACTACAACCACAATTACATGCACAACCATAATTGTAATAATAATTGTTGCCATCCCCACCAAACACTAGCAACCAACCACCTTCTAGATCAACTTAGTTACCTGCACAACCTATGCCCAATTCAAATAATAGAAAAATATGGTTAGTATGCTAAAATAAAATTACAAGTTATTCCACTCTTTCTCAAATGCAATAACATGCATTTGATATTAGGTAGGGGCTTACAATATCCAACAACCTTGACCATTTAAGAGCAAGTAGGAGGAGAAGAAATGAAATCATATTATGCACCATTAAGACCCTCTAAGCTATTTAATAAGAAAAATTTTAAATATTCTAATAAAAATTTCTTACATGTAATATAGTTTGTACCACAAGCATTATGTGATGAGTTTTACCTTAACATATAATTTTTTGCTTATCATTTATAAGCCCCTTAATGAATTATTATTGACATAGTTTTGAATACAAGATGCTATTGGAAAATATGGCTATTACATCATTTGGTTATTTACTAATGTACCTTCATGGGTACATATTTAGGTTAGGAGTATATTAGAAGATAAATAGTTTATTAGAGTTATTCAATAAATGCACAAGTGTTAGAATGTGCAATGATGTAAATGTGCATGTAGTCCACATGTACATGAGTCTTAGGGTTGAGTGAGAGGCAAGTAATCTATCTTTCTATATAAAGGTCTCATTGTGAGTGATTGTGTGAGAAGTTGAGTAGTGCATAGGTGAGAGTAGTAGTAGGCACAATGTAGCTCCATTTTGCTATCATGGAGGAGTTGCAAACTCCATGAGAGGAGCATTGTAATTTTCGTGAGCTTTCTATATGAGCATTTCTAGAGCTTTGTATCAAGTTTTCTATCATATTTTCATGCATGTTTTTTTGCTATTATCATAGTTGTATCATTGCATGTTTATTTCTATACTTGTGAATGCATTTCCTTTATGTTTAAGGCTCCAAAAGCTAACAGTGGTATCAGAGCCACGGTGGATCAAAGGAAAGCCACAAGTTAGCACCAATACTATTATTGAGTATTTGCAAACCAGACCAGCCATAGTGCGCCGCTGCATGCAAATACCATCACAATAGATTTTTGATAGAAGTAGCTCTAGGTAGAAGTATAGAAAATAGAGAAAGCCACATGATAGATTTAGCTAGATTTTTTCCACAAAAGTTGTAACGCTTGTGAAGACTAGAACTCAACATTGTATCCACTAGATTGGCAATCCAACTAGTGAAGAGTATTTCTCATAGAGTCATAGGAATTTTTATTATCTCTAACATTTCATTGCAAGAGAGAAAAATAAGTTTTTAGGAGAACCATTTGGTTACTATCATCTAAGTTTTTCTTGTTGCATAAAATTAACTCTCAAAAGGTGGGAAGCTTCCTACAACAGATAGAGAAGAACTTCATCTTTGTTGCCTGAAAGTTGAAGTTACTTTCCTCATGTAGGGATTGATTCTTTGTTGTAGAAAAATGAGGATTGAATATTTGGAGGCCTAAGGAGAAAGGTCCCATTGAAATATTTGCAGATTGAAGACTCCTAGTTGATAGATCGAGGAGAGATTTAGTGGCCATGGAAGCCACATTGAAGATTGCAAATCTAGGAAGGAGGTCCTAGAAAGAAGACCCCATTGAAGATCAAAGAGACTCAAGGAGAAGAGTCCTAGCAAAATATTGGAGATTGGTGATCTCCATTGAAGACTGAAAACTTCCGATTGAAGAAGAGGTCCATTGAAGGCCCGATTGAAGAAGAGGTCCATTGAAGGCCCTATTGAAGAAAATATCCATTGAAGACTCTATTGAAGAAGAGGTCCATTGAAGGCCCTATTGAAGAAGATATTTTAGTAGTAGCAGATTCAGGAGATCCTAGAAGAAGATCTCATATCCATAGTTGAAGATTGAAGAGGCCAAGGAAGGTCTCATTGAATATTTAGAAGCTGCAAGATTGAGAACCTTGGAGAGGTCTCATGGAGAAACAAGAAGAAGGCTTGGTGAGCCTCATTGAAGGAGTTCATAGAAGGACTCATTGAAGAAATTACTACCAAAGAAGAAGCTAAGGAATTGGGACAATTGTCGCCATTCGACAACAAGCCCAAAGGAGAAAGTTTGGCAAGAAGTTTGTCAAATAAAAAAGGTAGTATTGAATAGATCTCAAGATTGATAGATTTTTTGAGGAGGAGATCTACTTTGAAGATAGAATTCGACAAGAGAAAAGAGAAAGAAGAACCACCAAATCTACAAGATTTGGGGGCCATCATTGAAGGAGGTTCTTGAGCTACATCTCAGCTGTGATTTGGGGAGAATCCTACCAAATTTTTGGGATTCAAGGACAGCATTTTAGTGATGGTATTGACTGCCTTACAATCTGGAAAATTTTCATATTTGAAGACAAAGAAAGGGTAGCACATTAAACAACACTTAAAGCTACAAAATATAGAGTTCGTGGACAACAAAAAGGGCAGCAAATCAAAGGAATTAGAAGCAACAGATAAGATTGCTTAGTGCTAAAAATTTTAGAAAGTTTGGGCAGCGTTAGTGACTGCTAAAAATCAGATTCTAGAAGCACATTCTGAAGAAGTTTTGAAGCCACCAAATCAGAGTTTAGAGAAGCAAGTTGATAAGGTATTGAAGCTACAAAAAGGTGAGCAAAGAGCTGTTTTTGGACAGCATAGGAGAGCTGCAAAATCATCCACAAAAGGCAGCCATTGAGGTGACTTGGATCACCACTATCTTCATCATATTCAAGAGAAAAAGGTATGCAACAATAAGGTGCAAAAGTTCATTAGTTGAGCTTTTATATTTGGTTTCATATTAAGGTTTATCAAGCACCATTTTCAAAGGATCAAAGAGTTGCATAGAATAGTTTCATTTCAAGTCTTCAAAATAGTGCAGAAGTTATAGTTTACAAGGAGCATACCTGCACATAGAAGAAAATAGAAGTTAGGTATATTTTGAGAAAAATAAACATATCAAAATTCTAATAAAAAGGAGACTACATACTTGCATAAGATAGAGTGCAAAGTATTACAGTGAATAGCTTGGATTTATAAGTAAAGAATAGCCAAGCAAGGAAGATATTGTCAAGAGTTAAAGGTAATATTCTATTTTAGCCAAACCAATGATCAAAGGCAGGTTTATTGAGAGCTCTTTTGAGGAAGTAAATGGCAGAATTTTATGGCAAGGAATAGCCACCAAAAAGGATAGCAATACCTCCAAAATATGGAGAAGAGAAGCCAACATATTATAGTTAGGAAAAGAGCCTAAAAGGAAGAAGGAATTCCTAGTTTTAAGTGCACATCTCCAAACGTATTTTGTGGATAGTCTTGGAGAAGATTAAAATCAGTTTTAGAGAGCAATATTGGACCATACAATCAAATAGCCAGATCAAAAAAATGAAGCCCACATTTTGAGCAGAATAAAGATAACATTTTCAAGCATAGGGGGGCAGTTGTAATCTACATTGGAGAGTCATTTAATGGACTCCATAAGAACTAGAAAAGACAAGTTTTAGAGCACCTTAGGAAAGAAAAATCAAGGATCATTCATGAGGTCTAAACATCAGGTATTTGAGGTGGTAAAATACACCCAATGGAGCACCATGATCATCGAAGTTGTTGCATAGAGGATAAAATCAGATCTAAAAAAATAATAAAGGGGTGAAAATACAAGCATAAAAATTGAAGTCATAGTGCAAGTCCTTTGTCATAACAATGGAGGTACCATTACCATTGGTGCTAGCTAGAAATCAACATGTCTACACATCCAACAGAGCCTTGGAAGATAGTTTATTCATTATGTTGAGAAAAACGTAGACAACATGAGTTGGGTGTTGGAAAGCACTAAAGAGGTTCAAAGAAGAGTGAGAAACCTAGTTGCCACGTGGTAGAAGATTGTTCCATGCAAAGTACCATATTGAAGAGTGAAGATAAGTGCCCAGTAGTACAATATAACATTCAAAAATCTAGCAATGCCAAGCATCATAGTGTAACGTTCCACATTACAAGGTTAAGATGAGCACCCAACATAGGTGGAAAAGAAAAAATAGTGTTGAAGAATCCTCCATATACGAGCACCCAAGCATGGAGGTAGAAGGTAAAATAAATTATCAACCACCAAGATGTAAGAAATCGAGCAACACTTGTCATAGGCATTGAAGGAAGGAACTACGACAAATGTTTCCAAGAAGTGAGTAGAATACAAGCACCACATGTCATATGCACTACACGAAGGCATAGGAGGAATATTTTCAAGAAGACAAGTGCCACTTGGCACTCCCATCTCATTTTGCTTCTAGTTAAGAAGTCACCCAACATACGTAGATGCAAAGGAGGAGAGTTGAAGCAGTGTTGAAAGCAAGTGAAAGGTTGCTATTTCAAAGAGTACGTAGAAACCAACATCAAAGTGATGGCTACATATCAGTGAAAGATCATTTTTTGAAGAGGATTTCAAGCCTCATATAGTGCACATATCCAACCAACATTCGGTTGAAGAGAGGAAGACCAAATAGTCCAACTTCAAAGAGGAATACATTGACAAGCAAGGTGAAGGAAAACAAGTGAAATACAGTCCTTGCAAACCGCATCCAACCAACTTGCAAATCAAAACTAAGAAGGTGAGAAATATTTATTATACTGCAAGTTTGATATCAAAGTTCATTTCAGATTCTAGAGATATTAGTAGGAGTAATAAGGTGTTGAAAGGATCTCTAGAAAAGGATATTGGTTATATAGAAAACATTGAGTAAAACTAGAAGCATCTATATCATTTCCATTGCTTCAAAAGTATAGTTGCAAACTCTTAACATAGGGAGATATAAGGAGTAGTAAACAAAATTTAGTTTGCAAACATTTAATATTTCTAAAACTTCTAATTAGGGAGATATAAGGAATCCTACTTCAAATTGAATTTTAAGAAGTTTAGAAACCTATCATTGCATCAAAATTTTAGTTGGAAGATTAGTTTTGAAGGACATACCCAACTAAATATATTGAGTTCTTATTTTTGAATATTGCATTTCTAATAGCTTTCCAAAAGTAATTGATTGCAAGTGATAGAGGTGAATCATATTTATAGCATATACCAATACTAGGGAGATATAAGGTATCCTACTAGGACCATCATGTCATCAAATAAGTTCATTCTTTTAGAATCTCAATTACTTAAAGGTCCAAACTATTTCTCATGGAAAAACAAAGTAAAGGCCATCTTGATATTTGAGAAACTCTGGGAAATTACTATAGGGACAAGAACCAAACCAGTTACAGATGATATAGAAATTCAGAAATTCAAAGAAAGTGATGCTAAGGCATTAATGATAATAACCTTTTCTATCATAGATGAAATACAATCGTATATCAGTTCAGCAAAAACATCTATAGAGGCCTGGAAATCCTTAGAGAAAATATTTGAAGGAAAGAACAAAGCTACCATTTTAAACCTTCAAACTCAATTACACTCCTTAAAAATGAACAATGGTGAAAGTATAGAGCTATTTTTAAGGAAGGTAGCAGATATCAGAGGAAAATTGTTAACATTAGGAGAAGAAGTAAAGGATAAATTTCTTGTTCAAGTGACCATGAGAGGACTTCTAGATAATTACAAGCATCTAGTTACCTCCTTGCAAATATTAAGTAAAGATATTTCCTTTGATGAGTTAGTCAATGTTCTCCAAGAGTATGAGGTAGAGAACACAATTAAAGATGAGATGACTAACAATGCTTTGGTGACAAAAGATAATCCATAGGGAAATATAGCATCATCCTCAAAAGGATGAAGACCTTGGAATAATAGATATTGTCATATATGCAAAAAGAAAGGACACAACACAAACTACTATAGATTCAATCCAAAGAATCAAGGTCAAGGAAATCAAACATCCTATGGAAATCAACAAAATAGGATATTTTAGCCAAAGCAATATCAACCTCAAAAGCAATAGTTCCAAAGGACATACCCTTCTCAAAAGCAGTACCCTCAACTTGAATATCAGGGAGGAAATCATAAAGGACACATTGCCCAAAAGATTCAAGAAGTTGAAGAAATGGAAGAACCTACAGATGAATGTGGAATTAAAGCTCTATCAGCAAGGATAGACCCTTATGAAGACACTAACTATTTACTTGAACAGGAAGGTGAGTACAAACTACAATACCAGATTGCAGATCCATATTGAAGACTAAAGTCTTCAAAACCAAATAATGTAATACAGGGGGTGTTGGAAAATATGGCTATTACATCATTTGGTTATTTACTAATGTACCTTCATGGGTACATATTTAGATTAGGATTATATTAGAAGATAAATAGTTTATTAGAGTTATTTAATAAATGCACAAGTGTTAGAATGTGCAATGATGTAAATGTGCATGTAGTCCACATGTACATGAGTCTTAGGGTTGAGTGAGAGGCAAGTAATCTATCTTTCTATATAAAGGCCTCATTGTGAGTGATTGTGTGAAAAGTTGAGTAGTGCATAGGTGAGAGTAGTAGTAGGCACAATGTAGCTCCATTTTGCTATCATGGAGGAGTTGCAAACTCCATGAGAGGAGCATTGTAATTTTCGTGAGCTTTCTATATGAGCATTTCTAGAGCTTTGTATCAAGTTTTCTATCATATTTTCATGCATGGTTTTTTGCTATTATCATAGTTGTATCATTGCATGTTTATTTCTATACTTTTGAATGCATTTCCTTTATGTTTAAGGCTCCAAAAGCTAACAAATGCTACATAATTTATAGGATATATTTTATTTCCAAATTCTCTTATAACTCAAACTACTTTCTTTAGGTATTTTAATATAGTGTTTAGACATGTTTATATACTAGTAAATGTTTTTAATGATAAGAGGGTATCAAACCTTCTTTTAACAATATTAGCCCACTCATGGTTTCAAGTCCTTGTGTGCTTGTATAAATTTGAAAATAATAGTCCACTAAACCCTTATCTCTAACAAATGTTGTATAACATATTTATAAATAATGTTTGAAGATGACCAATGTAACATCCCCACTATTTGATTAAAAAATTATTTATCTACGTGTAGAATGAGATATTTTTGAAGGTATTTGTGAGTGCAGGTGTAGGTATTTACTTCTCGGCAAGCGAGATTGGATGAGATTAGCACCCACCCCTGATGGATGCGATGGTTGTAGGTGTCAAGTAAGGTGGGATATGATGTCGTGCTTTATGCACCTTGGCCTATGGGTACATGGAAGCCCACTAAAGAAAATTCATTTAGGTTATGTTGCCTACTAAATGCATCTAGGTATAAACATGCATATATGTGTGTGTGTGTGTGTGTGTATTCTTGATAAGTGCATTTTTGCTTGATAGGTGAAGTTATTTGTTTAGAATATGAGTGTTTATGTTTAAATTATATATATATATATATATATATATATATATATATATATATATATAACTAAAAACATAAATATATTTATTTTAAATAAATAAATAAGATATTTAATAAAATTATGAAGTAAAAGTCAAGATAACATTTTATGTCAAAATATTTTCTTTTTTGGATAGACCAAACTCTACCACCTGGCGGCCGATTAAGGTAATGTTTACATGTTCCATCTTATGTGTCATCTTGGAAGCATATTTGAAATTTCTTAAAAGAAGAGTAAGCTTCATTCCATGGGTGGATCTAGAAATTTTGATGTAAGTGTATTTGTGAACTAATGTACTCAAGAATTTGCAAAAAGAAAAGGTGCATACCAGTATCCGTTGTCAGCTAAAATTCGGTAGGCTCCTATCAGTTACACTCATGGAAAGTTGGTATTTGAATTGTGCTTGTGACGTTAAGAATAGAATATTTTAAGCATAGGCTATATCATCTCTGTGTTGATGAATGATATTCAAAATGTGATATGTGATATTATGAATAGAATAATTTATGTATAGGCTATGTCGTGCCTTCACTATTGGGTAATTGAGTTGGTAATAATCTGTTTGGCTTTACCATATTGTTGGAAATTCCTTTGTGGATTTAAATGGACTGTTAAAATTTCCTTGTGTGGATTCCAAAACTAGACCTAAAATTAGTCGGACATAATAACCCCAATTAAGGAAAGAAAATGGAATAGCAATGGAAATTTTATTTATTTTTAAATATTAAAGTGCATATTTTAATTTTGAACATAGTTCATCTGCTTGTTTTCACATAGTAAACTGCATCCATATGAGTTCATGCTGAACCAAAAGCTTGTACCCATACGCTCTTCACCATGTTGGAAAGGGGGGATTGCTTGTTGATAAATACAAGTTTCTCTTCAATACCGATGGTCTGAAGTGGGATTGAGTTCTGACTTGGAGGTTGCAAATAGCCGCTATCGAAGCCAACTTTGATAGCTTATAAAATCATCTCTTCTTATGATAATTGTATCTTGTTATATAAATAAATATAATACTTTCATTGGACATGTAATACTTATTTTCATGTGAAACTAGAACTTTGGTCGGTGGCAGTCCTGTGTTAAAAAAAATATATTTGAGTATGTTATCAGGTTGTTGATGATTATTGAAATTAGAATTATTTTTCTTCGTCTTTTCAAAAAAAAATTTGAAATGTTTTCTTCTGCCTTACCTTGGAACAACATAGATAATCCAGATAGTCAAAATTTCTTAATTGAATTCTTATTTATGAAAATGTGAAAATATAAGTATATCCATATATTATCTAAATTAAACCAACAAGAGTTAATTGCTCGCGTCACCCTTGATAATATGAAATCAAATCCATTATAAAAGAAAAATTGAAAAATATAATATGTGGTTTAGAGTAAGTCTGGTCGGCAACCCCAATGTGAATAATCATTTGAAACAAAGCTTGGAGATGTATTATATAAAATCTCAATTATAAAAGTTTTATTTTTAATTTATCAATAACTTGAAGAGTTTCATATTCATCTTGATGTGTTTGAATATTATTTTCTTTTGAATGCATAATTATGGTGGTCTTTTTACCAAAATATATTCAAGAATGAGATAAAAAAGAGTTTGCTAAATTGTTTGTTAAGCATGGTTCTTCTTCTCTGGAAATGGAGTCCTATAATAAAAAAATAATTGAAAATTCGTATTCTTGTGAGACGGCGAATGTCGTTTTTGCTTGTTTTTAGAAGACCAATTTTGTTAAAGTCTACCCGTAGTAACTAAAACCATGATTTATTGGACTCTTATAAAATGAAAACCATATTTTGATAAATATACTCCTTGGATCTGAAGGTTGTGAATCATTAAGGGAAACGTAGGATTTTCATGTCGTTTTTGCCAACATTTTCTATATGCTTTTACACTACCCATTAGATATGGCTTTTCTTGTTGAGCAAGGTGCAGCAACAGTATTGTCATTGTTGTCAACACAATCAGACAGATCGGTTGATGAAGTGGACAGGAGTTCAGAGGTTACTTAGAGTATGTGCAGTGTTGTTAAATGCTTATGAGGATGTTTTTGATGTTTGGGTGAAGTTGCTACAGGTTGTCCAAGAAGACCGAAGTGGCCCATATGCTAAAAATCAAAAGAAAATCACAAGGAAGAAAACTGTCGCGATATCGCGACATGTTGAGCAAGAAAGAAAAACTGTCGCGATATCGCGACATGTTGAGAAAGAAAGAAAACTATCACGATTTCGTGACATGTTCGGAGAGAAAGCGCAAGCAAGCAAAACTGTCACGATTTCACGACATGTTCGGAGAGAAAGCGCAAGCAAGCAAAACTATCACGATTTCGTGACATGTTCGGAGAGAAAGCGCAAGCAAGCAAAACTATCATGATTTCATGACATGTTCGGAGAGAAAGCGCAAGCAAGCAAAACTATCACGATTTCATGACATATTCGAAGAGAGAGCAAGAAGAAAAGTGTCACGATTTCGACGACATATTCGAAGAGAGAGAGAAGCAAAAGTGTCACGATTTCATGACATATTGGAAGAGAGAGAGGCAGTAGATAAAAGTGTCACGATTTCATGACATATTGCAAGAGAGAGTACGAAGAAAAAGTGTCACGATTTCACGACATATTGCAAGAGAGATGTACGAAGAAAAGTGTCACGATTTCATGACATATTGCAAGAGAGATTGTACGAAGAAAAGTGTCACGATTTCATGACATATTGCAAGAGAGAGAAAAAGTGTCACGATTTCTGACATATTGAAGAGAGGAAAGAAAAGTGTCACGATTTCACGACATATTGCAAGAGAGAGATCAGGAGAAAAGTGTCACGATATCGTGACATTCGTTTTCCCATAGGCAAGAGAAAGAGCAAGGAGAAAAGTGTCATGATATCACGACATGTGTGACCCGAAGGCAAGAGAAAGAGCAAAGGAGAAAAGTGTCGCGATATCGTGACATGTCGGGTTTTATGACCGAAGGCAAGAGAAAGAGCAAAGGAGAAAAAGTGTCACGATATCGTGACATGTCAAGTTTTCGTGACCCAAAGGCAAGAGAAAGAGCAAAGGAGAAAAAGTGTCACGATATCGCGACATGTCGAAAGTGAAGAGGAAGAGTAAGGAGGAAAGTGTCACGACAGAAGAAAGAAAGTAGAGGAAAGTGCACGATATCAGGAAAGCAAGAAGAGTAGCAAGGAGGTGAAAGTGTCACGATATCATGACATTTGTGTTTTCATTGGTACAAGCCAAGAAGAGTAGCAAGGAGGCGAAAGTGTCACGATATCGTGACATGTGTTTTCATGGGTACAAGCAAACAAAAGAAGCAAGGAGGTGAAAGTGTCGTGATATCGTGACATGTTGTGTTTTTGCGGGTACAAGCAAACAAAAGAAGCAAGGAGGTGAAAGTGTCACGATATCGCGACATGTTGTGTTTTCACGTGAAAGTCGAGAAGAGGACAAAGAGGTAGAAGTGTCACGATTTCTACGACAGGTCGCTTTGGCATGAGCTAAGAAGAGAACCCAACCAAAATAAGATATGTGATAGTTACACTGAAGTTATACGTAGTTACAGGTGCAGTTGTAGAAGAAAATCATGCAGCTAAAATAAGAAGAGTTAACTGAAGTCAGTACGTCAGTTACAGGTGCAATTACAGAGAAAAATCATGCAACTAAAATAAGAACAGTGAACTGAAGTCAGAACGACAGTTACAGGGCCAGTTATGGAGTGAAAGCATCGAGCGACGGTTAAATTGAAAGTCATCAGTCGAAGACCAAACAAAGAGCCGTAACTATTAATAGGATGCATGAGAGAATACTATGAGATAAAGGAGTTACATATAGAAGTTTCTATTAATAAGTTGCATGCAAAAATATGGAAGTTAAAAATAGAATCAGAACTTTGTTATAAAAGGAGGTCTACGTGGAGAATTACAAAGCTGCTGAAATAGGGTGAAAGTGCTGCAAAAAGAGGGTTGGAAGAGTGTCGTAAGAGAGCGTTAGGCAGAGCCGTGAGAGCCGTAAGAATGCAGTAAGAAGCGCAACAAGAGGGTTGTAAGAGGGCTGTAAAAGTGTAGTAAGCAGAGCCTTAAGTGTGTGTGATGTTTTGGTGAATAGTGAGAGAGGTTGGGTTAGCAATAGACCAGTCAGGGTCTTGTATAAAGTAGAGGCATTTTTATGTCAATCTTATAGTTTCAAAATTGCAGTCCAAGTTGGTGCTTGGAATTAGGGGTTGGTGCTCCTTTCTGTTGGTGCAGATAAATTAGGGGTTGGTGCTCCTTTCTGTTGGTGCAGATAAATTAGGGGTTGGTGCTCCTTTCTGTTGGTGCAGATAAATTAGGGGTTGGTGCTCCTTTCTGTTGGTGCAGATAAATCAGGGGTTGGTGCTCCTTCCAGTGGGTGCTGGTAAATTGATTGTAAAATTGATATTTTGCAAAGGCTGGATTTGGATGGGAGTCCAAACAGTCAATTTTTGAGGAGTAGCCAAAACTGGTGAACCTCGATACATCTTGTGTTGTGTGATGCTCTCTTGTTATATTTGCTTTATGTGGTTTTAAGTTTTCATTGTTTTGGCTTTAAGAGTTGAAGTTTTTAAGTTTTAAAGAGCCACACTGATTCACCCCCCTCTCAGTGTCATTGTGAAACTAACAATTGGTATCAGAGCCAAGTTTCTGAACAAAGCTTAACCAGCTAGGGTGATCTTGGATTAGTACGCAATGGCAGGTGGTGAAGGCTTCTCATCAAACAAAGCACCATTGTTGGATGGAACTAATTACACATTTTGGAAACTCAGGATGCAGACATATCTTTGTGCTTTGGGATACGACATTTGGGATTCAGTAGATAGTGGATACACAATACCCACCACTCCTCCAACCGATGTTGTCGGTAAGAAACTATTTGAGAATAACTCTAAAGCAAAGAATGCTATCATGTGCGGTTTAATGGACAACGAACTGATAAATATTATGAGTTGTAAAATGGCAAAAGACATATGGGACAAACTAAAGAGCATTCATGAAGGAGACGACAAGATCAAGGAGGCCAAGTTACAAACGCATCGAGCTCAGTTCGAAGCATTAAAGATGAATGACGATGAGAACATAGAGGCATACATGCTGAGAGTTAATGGAATCATTAATGCGATTAGAGGACTCGACGAGGAAATGGAAGATGTTGTCATCATGAAAAAGGTACTAAGATCTCTTCCCCAAAGATTTGATTCTAAAGTTTCAGCAATAGAAGAAGCTAAAGATCTAAATACTTTTAGTATGGATGAGATGCATGGTTCTTTGACTGCATATGAGATGAGAATAGGAAAAACTAAACCCACAGACAGAGAAGCTACTTTTAAAGCACATAAAAATATAAAAGCAAAACAAGAATCCGAGGAAGAAGAGACATCAGATGAAATGGAAGCAAACTTTGTTCGAAAACTAAAAATGGGAAAAGGAAAATACAGAGGAAAGTTACCGTTTAAATGTTTCAATTGTGGAGGCATTGGGCATCTTGCAACTAAATGTCCACTTAATGAGAAGAACATAAGTGATGAAGGATCGCACCAAGAAAGAAGTGACTGGAAGAACAAAACAAATTTCAGAAAAGGCAACTTCAAGAAGAAAAGTTTCATCTCCAAGAATGTCAGTTCATTAGAAGACAACTGCAGTGAGGATTTTGAAGAGGAAATAGGTGAAGTTCTTTATATGGCACTCAAAGAAGAAAAAATAGAAAAAGAACAAGTATGTGATGAAAACCTAGAGGTTGAAGTAGATCTAGAAGGTGAGTTGATCGCTGCACTTGAAGAGTTGGGTTTAGAAAGGAAAAAGAACAAAAGACTGTCCAAGAAGTTGGAAGAATATGAGGGTAATATTGAAGATCTCTTCTTACAAATTCATAAAGCCAAGAAACTAGAAGAAGCCTTGAAGTCACAGATCAATGAGAAAGAGATTGTTTGTTGCAAACAAGAAGAGGAGATTGTGTTATTGAGGAAACAACTAGAAGAGGCCAATACAAATCTCAAATTTGAGAAGAGCACAGAGCTACTAGATAAAATGATAAGGCAACAAAGAAGCCCCATGTGTAAGCTTGGTCTTGGATGTGAAGCTGAACAACCTTCATCTTCTAAAGCTGCAGAGAAGAAGAAATCCACTGCCGAAGGATCAAAGCAAGAAAAGCTTGAAGTCGAATCCTCAAAAGGAAGAAAATCTCAAAGGAGATCTACAACAAAGCAACCACAACAAAAGAGGTTCTATCACTCTCACTTTATTCATAATAATGCTTTTAATGGCTATTGTTTTAGATGCAACCATTATGGTCACAAGGCAATTTATTGTGGATTGAATAATAGATCAAAGAGTTATGCTTGGTAGAAATACATCTGTTATTTCGGTTGAACACCATGTGCAATGTTTTAAATGTAATGGTCATGGGCACATAGCAAGGTCTTGTCCAAGAACTTTTGTATCTAATCTAAGGCAAGACAGTAGATTTCATCAGATGCAAAGAATGCAACACAGACAGGGAAGAAATCATGTGCATCAAAGAAAGGAAAATAATCATCCATCAAGGATGTACAAGAGACAACCACCCAAGAGAAATGTTCAAGTTCACGAAAAGGTTCAAAATAGGGATGCAGTTGAAAACCTTCAACCTAAGTTCAAGAAATATTGGAGAAAGAAAGAAGAGAGGAAATCGTGTCTCCTTGGATTGAAGGAGATTACTCCTCTATTGCACTAAGCAAGCTACAGGTAGCACATCCTCAGGGGGAGCAATGTTAAAGTTTTATTTTAATGCTCCTATGTATTGTGTGGATATCCGAGGATGAAAGGAAAGTAGTCGGGGAGTTGTCGTATAGTTGTCAAAATGTGTTTCAGTTCATGTAGATGTTTGTGGAGATAGTATCAAACTGATGTGCTTCAGCAGAACAACATGGTGAACAACTAGGTTTTCGATGCAGCAGCTGATAGGCGCTATCTGAGATAGAACACGCAGCACAGGTCGACGTGTCATGGAAGCATAAGCTGGCAGGTGCTTGTTTTGAAGCCTGTAACATTCCCAATCTACAGATAAAATAGAATCCATGTTGTGAATGGGAAGGCGTGCGTTTCTTAACCAAAAATACAACACATCATTTGGTATAAGACAACATTATGGTGGTTGATTTCTGAAATATCGTTGGAGGGAAAATGATTGTTTGTGGTTTCCTTTTCGAAAGTGGTTGGTTGAATGCATCAAGGTTTTCTAAATTGAGAGTTGTGTTTAAACCTTGTGTTATAAGCATAGTGGTTGAAGCCCATTGGTTGTGAAAGAACTTGAGTTAGAAAAGAACATGAGTATCATTGTTATGTGATATTTGTGGTTGAGCATTGTTGAAAATATTTGAGTTGGTTGATTGATTGAGCCATTGAGAAGGCCTTTGGGAAATATTTGAGGACAGTGTTGGGACAGATTTCTAGAGCAGATTTGGGCAAGTTCTTGGTGAGATTGCTAGAGAAGATTTGGGCAAGTTCTTGGTGAGCTTGCTAGACCAGATTTGGGCAAGTTCTAGGTGAGCTTGTTAGAGCAGGTTCTTAGTGAGCCTATTGATAGAGTACAGAGGACAGAGTCTCAATGGATAGAGATCCAACAGCCAACATAGTTGAAGATAGATCTGAGTGAGGATTCTTCAAGTGGAGAGAGGTCCACCAGTCAGTGCAGCAGAGAGACAGAGTCTTCTATAATATAACAATTGGAGAGAGGTCCACCAGTCAGTAGCGGATACCTTAGCAATAAATTGGGAGTGGTCATGCTTCCCAAGAACTGACTAGCTATCGGGACCACATTCTCAGGGGGAGCATTTATATATTTGATTATCTTTTTGCTCATATTTGTAATTTTTGCTAACTGTCATAATTTGTGCCCGAGAATGTTGTGCATGGACTCAGGGGGAGTCTGCAGTAGCCCTTTGGTATTATTGTCAAAGGGGGAGAAGAATTACAGGAAATTGCACGTGTGTTGCCAACAATTCCAAAGGGGGAGATTGTTGAGCAAGGTGCAGCAACAATATTGTCATTGTTGTCAACACAGTCGGACAGATCGGTTGATGAAGTGGACAGGAGTTAAGAGGTTACTTCGAAGTATGTGCTAATGGTTAAGCTATGAGGATGTTTCTGATGTTTGGGTGAAGTTGCTACAGGTTGTCCAAGAAGACCGAAGTGGCCCATATGCTAAAAATCAAAAGAAAATCACAAGGAAGAAAACTGTCGCGATATCGCGACATGTTGAGCAAGAAAGAAAAACTGTCGCGATATCGCGACATGTTGAGCAAGAAAGAAAACTATCACGATATCACGACATGTTGAGAGAAAGGCAAGAAGAAAACTGTCACGATTTCGTGACATGTTCGAGAGAAAGCGCAAGCAAGAAAACTATCATGATTTCATGACATGTTCGGAGAGAAAGCGCAAGCAAGCAAAACTATCATGATTTCATGACATGTTCGGAGAGAAAGCGCAAGCAAGCAAAACTGTCATGATTTCATGACATGTTCAGAGAGAAAGCGCAAGCAAGCAAAACTGTCACGATTTCGTGACATATTGCAAGAGAGAAGCACGAAGAAAAAGTGTCACGATTTCATGACATATTCGAAGAAGAAGAGAAGAAAAAGTGTCACGATTTCATGACATATTGCAAGAGAGTGTACGGAAGAAAAGTGTCACGATTTCATGACATATTGGAAGAGAGAGAAGCAGAAAAAGTGTCATGATTTCGAGACATATTGCAAGAGAGAGTACGGAAGAAAAGTGTCACGATTTCTGACATATTGCAAGAGAGATGGAAGAAAAGTGTCACGATTTCATGACATATTGTAGGAGAGATATTCCAAAAGAAAAAGTGTCACGATTTCATGACATATTGCAAGAGAGAGAGTCCAAGAAAAAGTGTCGCGATATCACGACATGTCGTTTTTCACACCGAAGGCAAGAGAAAGAGCAAAGGAGAAAAGTGTCACGATATCGTGACATGTCGGTTTTCGTGACCCGAAGGCAAGAGAAAGAGCAAAGGAGAAAAAGTGTCGCGATATCGCGACATGTCGGGTTTTCGTGACCCGAAGGCAAGAGAAAGAGCAAAGGAGAAAAAGTGTCACGATATCGTGACATGTCGCATTTTCATGACCGAAGGCAAGAGAAAGAGCAAAGGAGAGAAAGTGTCACGATATCGATGACATAAAGTGAAGAGGAAGAGTAAGGAGGAAAGTGTCACGATATCTGACATAAAGCAAGAAAGTAGAGTAAAGGCCAACGGAAAAAGAAGAGTAGCAAGGAGGTGAAAGTGTCACGATATCATGACATGTGTGTTTTTTCGTGGGTACAAGCAAAAAAGAAGCAAGGAGGTGAAAGTGTCATGATATCGTGACATTGTGTTTTCAGGGTACAAGCAAAAAAGTAGCAAGGAGGTGAAAGTGTCATGATATCATGACATTTGTGTTTTCATGGGTACAAGCCAAAAAAAGAAGCAAGGAGGCGAAAGTGTCATATATGATATAGACATTGTGTTTAGCGAAAGCCGAGAAGAGGACAAAGAGGCGAAGTGTCACGATTTCATGATAGGTCACTTTGGCATGAGCTAAGAAGAGAACCCAACCGAAATAAGATATGTGACAGTTAACTGAAGTTATACGGCAGTTACAGGTGCAGTTGCAGAAGAAAATCATGCAGCTAAAATAAGAAGAGTTAACTGAAGTCAGTACGTCAGTTACAGGTGCAGTTATAGAGAAAAATCATGCAGCTAAAATAAGAACAGTGAACTGAAGTCAGAACGACAGTTACAGGGCCAGTTACGAAGTGAAAGCATCGAGCGACGGTTAAACTGAAAGTCATCAGTCGAAGACCAAACAAAGAGCCGTAACTATTAATAGGATGCATGAGAGAATACTGTGAGATAAAGGAGTTACATATAGAAGTTTCTATTAATAAGTTGCATGCAAAAATATGGAAGTTAAAAATAGAATCAGAACTTTGTTATAAAAGGAGGTCTGCGTGGAGAATTACAAAGCTGCTGAAATAGGGTGAAAGTGCTGCAAAAAGAGGGTTGGAAGAGTGTCGTAAGAGAGCGTTAGGCAGAGCCGTGAGAGCCGTAAGAATGCAGTAAGAAGCGCAGCAAGAGGGCTGTAAGAGGGCTATAAAAGTGCAGTAAGCAGAGCCTTAAGTGTGTGTGATGTTTTGGTGAATAGTGAGAGAGGTTGGGTTAGCAATAGACCAGTCAGGGTCTTGTATAAAGCAGAGGCATTTTTATGTCAATCTTATAGTTTCAAAATTGCAGTCCAAGTTGGTGCTTGGAATTAGGGGTTGGTGCTCCTTTCTGTTGGTGCAGATAAATCAGGGGTTGGTGCTCCTTTCTGTTGGTGTAGATAAATTAGGGGTTGGTGCTCCTTTCTATTGGTGCAGATAAATTAGGGGTTGGTGCTCCTTTCTGTTGGTGCAGATAAATCAGGGGTTGGTGCTCCTTCCAGTGGGTGCTGGTAAATTGATTGTAAAATTGATATTTTGCAAAGGCTGGATTTGGATGGGAGTCCAAACAGTCAATTTTTGAGGAGTAGCCAAAACTGGTGAACCTCGGTACATCTTGTGTTGTGTGATGCTCTCTTGTTATATTTGCTTTATGTGGTTTTAAGTTTTCATTGTTTTGGCTTTAAGAGTTGAAGTTTTTAAGTTTTAAAGAGCCACACTGATTCACCCCCCTCTCAGTGTCATTGTGAAACTAACATTTCTAACTTGTGATGTCTCTTCTACGATGTCACCTAACATGAAGTAAAAATCATAGATTGATTAAGTCTTAGGTTATCTTGGTCGTGATTAATCATGACATCAAACTTGGAAATACCGAAACAATAGAATTTAATTAATAAACTCTCAAGTTTCTAAAAATTGTATAAGTTATTTTCGGTCAGCATCCTACGAAAAGTGTGGGTTTAATGCTTTCATTTTAAAAGAGGATAGAGGTAGGATCAAAATTTTAATTCCAAAACAATTTTTATTTTATGTCTATTTAAGCTTTAGGTAGATGTTTAATTTAAGTATTGCATATAGATTCATTTCTTTTTATGTAGATAATAGTATAGGTGGAGTCAAGAGAAATATTAATTATCTAAATAAAAGAATATTTAGTTTTGATTTAAGTAGACAATATTACTACATTCATTCTCAAAATTATTATGTATTTTTCTTAGATCTCATAACCTTTATTCTTTTATATGATATCTGTTACTTAAATGGAATTTTAAAGGTTAACGATATTATTATATTATTTTTCGTTATATGTTTTCATTTATATGAATCCTTACATTTAAATAATAAGTTTAAATTTATAAAAACTTATATTAATGTAACTACTTAATCCTCAACACAATTTTAAGGGTGAAGAAAAATCTTCATTGAATACCAAAACCAAACCAAACTAGCTTAAACCAACGAGAAATTTGGTATCCTAATATATTCAAACAACCATCAAGTAGGATGGATATTAAACTTTAGTGATATTGAGAAGGATACAAACCCACCCAACTCTGATAGCTCGTAGTTGGTAGTTGTGATTTGAGGACAACCATTCTCTGGAAAAAAAATAAAGGTCAGAGGATCTTATGCCATGGAGAGTAATGAATGACGGTATGGGACACCGGTTTTAGGTTATCGTACGAGGTAGTATAGTGAGGATTCTCATGAATACCGTCTAGTTGTGGAATAGCCCAAGACTAGGGAGTAGACCTTAGGGTCGAAAGATCCAGTGATAGATTGTATAGGATATATTATCAAAAACTATGATAGGAACTAAGAAATTTGAACCCAAATCCAAAGTATTGGTGGCCTTGGTAGCTTCCATAGAAATATGGATTGAAACCAGGCATCAGGAATATCAATGCTAACTCTAGCATGAACATAAAATAAACATATGAATTAGGACTTTGTAAAGTTTAGAAGGACCAATGTCCTTCATGCTACGATACGAGGAAAATATGTGTCCACCCTTCTAGGTGTTATGGGTCCTAGAAGGATAACCCCTTGCCAGAACACAAATTTTGAGATAGGAGAAGGTGGTTCTCATAAGATGGCAAAAATTACGGGATTTGGCCAATCTCAAGCACCCGTGACTCTGTCTGTAGTGGACAATGATCTTAGAGTGTAGAAACCTATGTCTACGTACTAATATAAATTTGGGTGTGTAAATGGCAGTTGTGTCTTTGTTATCAAGTAAATAAAAATTTTGAATTTGAGAATTTTGACAACCAGGTGAGTCAGACATGTGGTTGTGACAACGAAGCCCTCTTTCAACAATATTAGTACAACAAACCCTCATCTAATAAATGTTATATAACATGACTATAAATAATTCATGATGTATAAACACTTAAGTTTCATTATAGTTTGATTTTTTTTTACATTTAAGATAAGTTGATTATGGTCTTTTTATCCATATCATCATCACTTATTACCATTATTAAGTATTCTTAAACTAATACCAAGTGAATGTTAAGAATAGGCATGATTTGAAGGGGTACAAGTTAGAGGCATAAATCAAATTTTGAAAAGGCATGCAAAAATTGATGAACATGCTTTATGATTTAATAAAACTTACATCTATTAAAATGTAAGTGGAGTGAGTAAGTTGATATTATGCACATGCTTTTAGGTTTCTTCTCAAGTGTAGAATATATTAGACATACAAGACCCAAATTTTAGGCTAAAATTCTAATATCATTGTTGGAAGCATGAGTTTTTTAAAGCTTAAATATTAATATTCATTATTATCATATGCTTATACCTAATTTTACTATAAGGAGCTTTATTATTCATTATTGTGCAAGGCATTATCATGATTGTAAAGGTAAAATATTTTTAGATCAATTAGATTGTATAGATTCTTAATATTGTAACAATTTTAATGTAGTAAGCAAATATTTATATAACATATAAAAAAATCATACAAAATTGTTTAAGTATAATTAGTTCATTAGCAAAAATTAATCTAATTGCAATGTAATATTAAAATGAAATAACAAAGATCAATTCTTCTTTAATTTTGATTATTTTATCTCATGTAAAAGTAATGCTAACATGTGTCATGCTATATGTCCAATTATTGTTTCAACTTAAACCAATCCTTGGAAATAACCAATCTAAAGTCTTATGAGTCATTTAAGATTTTACAATCATTTATAGATTTTGATTATATACAAAAAGATACATATGCATGTATACATATATAATTAGGAGGACATCAATTAGTGAATACTAGAAAGGAGAATGCTAATTTATTAACTTGATGAGTTCCATCTATAATTTTGCAGTGAGTTTTTTTTGTATGTAAATGATTTATAAGATCATGTTTTCTCATTGGCTAATGTGAAACCATCAAATATGTATATTTTGGTATTAGTTATTTAGAAATTAAATTAAATTATTTGAAAGTAATTAATAAAATGCTATATCAAAATATTGAAACAAATAATAATTATAAAATAGAAATTATAATTATTACTATTTGAATGAGTTAACATAGATTATATATATATAAAAAAATATATATATATATATATATATATATATATAGTGATATCAAGGCAATAAACTTGAGGTTCAAGTTCCTAACACTTCCATATAGGTAGGGCCTCTATGCTTACTTAGACTTGAACCTAAATGTTCTTTGTGGAATATGATCCTTCTAAACCATTCAAACTCAACTCAATGACAAAATAATAAGTATAACATCACTACTAAATTCAAAATCTTGTTAAAAAGTAGATGGATGATAAAGAAGAAGGAATTTTGCATCTCCAAAAGCAATGGTGTAAACTAGAAATTTTGAAAAAAAATCTAGAAAAATAGCTAAGTATAGAAATGGGTGTGTTATCAACAAACTCCCAATTCATTGACATTATCTTGATTCACAAACAAGCTCCCATTTGTTAGTTTTCCTTCTAGCATCAACATGACATGATGTAAATTTTCTAAAAATGCTAAGTCTAGAAACCTTTTATTTTTAAACCAAACTAGTGATTTATCGACCAAGTGGTGATATGTCCACTAATTAACAATTTGTCAACCAATAATTAGAACTACAAAGTATAATGATCTAAAAGCTATGTTTTGTCTTTTAGCTATAGATATAAATGTGAAACATTTTTACTTAGGCATGAAAGGGTTAATTTTTTCCTATAAATAGGATCCTTGGGCTCACTTGTAATAACTTTTGGCCATTTTGAGAAATATAGAGCTACTCTTTGTGATGAAGGATTATCATCTCATTATTTTGAATATTAATAGAAAATTGTACATGGTGATCATGTATTAACCATGTTCTTTAACTTGTTGATGCATGATTAAATGTTGTTTGTTGGACTACCTTCTCACTTCCTATTATTTCTCTTTTCCATGGATATGTACTTCACCAATACTTGATCACACTATCATTATTTGGTCATCTTAAAGTAATTGATTGATCACATACACTAGCCTTGCTACAGTCTTAGCCATATTTAACTTCCATGCATTTTACTTTCATTTACCATTGTCTTCACTGATTTTATTTTTTTACACTTAGGTTAGTTTAAATTAACATAGGTTAGTGTGAAGCCAACCCAAATCTATAGGTTGAAAATGATTAATCATTTCCTTCTAATATTGAGACACAACTTCACGGGTGCATACATTTCCACAAATTAATTGTAAGGTTCATCCATATGATGAAACCTTTGTTTATAATGTAAAACCCTTTGCACTACTTACCCCAAACACACTAAGCCAATGTTAAGGTTCACTCATAATATTTAAACCTTAGTTTATGGTGCTAAACTTATTACTCCCCACCACTAAAATGCAATTTCTAATAACTATTAAAATATAAAATATCAAGAATAAAATGGTATTTGCTTAGTCGATTAAATTCCTCAAATTTCAAGGATAGCAAGGTTTAACTCCTACTAAGGGATACATGCATAATAGCCAAGTTGTAATATCATTATATGGTTATGACCTTATATTTTTGGGGCTCAAAATTATAAATTAGCAGAGCCAGGGCAATTTTTTTTCAAAAAAATAATAATCAGTTAGGAGTCATATATTTACATAAAGTTGTTTGATTCAGACGATTCTTGTGCCATTTTATATAAATTTTGAAAAGATTTAAAATGAGTGGTAATTTGAAATAATCCAAGTAGTATTGAGGGAGATATGATCATGTGAAGACAATTGTTTGAAACTAGGGCAGCATTAGGAAATTTTTTTTGAAAAAACATCTCATCCTTTAGGAGCCATATCTTTGTGAAGGGTTGTTTGATTTAGCTTATTCTTGGACCAATTTGTATGAAATATGAAGATATTTAAAATGAGTGGTCATATAAAGGAATATAAGAAATATTGAGGGATATTTGATCCTATGAAGTCAAACATCCAAAACAAGGGTTGTGACCATTTTTTAAGTCATGAAAAATGATATTGTAGATATCTGTCAGCCAGGGTTTGGATGATGGGAGGAGCAATGGAGGGCTAGCACTTTAGTGAGGCAAGACATTATATCTAGCAATATATAATTTTTAGCTAAGTTTATTTTTTCTCTTCTTTATCTTAGAAATTTTACATGCAAATTATTATAGGTTTTTTCATATATTATAATTGATATAGGATATTTTGGTAAGTTTCAATATATTTTAAGTTTTAATTTCCTCCTCATGGACTGATTTTTAGCTAAATTATTATAATAATCTATAGTATTAGAGGTTAGTGAGTGCCTCATAGAGTAGTGATCCTTGTATCTCAAAGACAGGGTAATTTTTGGTAAATTTAATAGGTCTTGGTCAAGGGCTTTAGCCTTGAGAAAATGGATTGATAGGAGTTGGAAGTCTCAAGGAGTGATTCTATCCTTTATTCCCAAATTTTTCTTCTTATAAATTTTTTTTTCCAAGGAAAAAAAATATAGAATCCTAAAAAGGGGTCCTTGGTTTATGGGAAGAGCAGGACTCTTCCATACCCGATAGTATGAAGTCTTTGCACCTACAAATATAAATCTTTCCCTAGTACTATTATGGCTTAGGATGTATAGAGTATCCAATGAATTTTTGTAAATAGATACCTTTAAGGAAATAGACACCAATCTAGGATAATTCCTTGACAATTCAAAAACTACAAAATATGGATTCTTGACTATTTATGCTCGGATATTGGTCATGATTGATATAATTAAACCTTTACCATAATCAATAATTATTAAGTATGGGGGTAAGTTGTGGACCCAAACCATAAATTATGAAAACATATATTTTAGATGTAGAATATGTCATGAGGTGGGATCCATTTAAATATCATGCCCTAAGAAGAGTCCAACAAAAACATAAGTAGAAAACCACCAGAGAAACTTATAAATGGATGCGAATGAGGATGGTTTTCAACTTCCAAAAAATAGGTCTAGATAGATGAAAGTAAATAAAAATGGAGATCAATAAGTAAGAATATTGGAATAAATTCCAATTATTTTAAGGCTTTAGCATATGAAGAAAAAGCATATCAGAGCTTAGAGGACACAATACAATAGCTTCAAAATATTAACATGGAATCATTTATTTAGTATGATCCTAATTTAAGGAAAAATATTCTCTATGAACCTAAGTATTGTGTCTCATCAGATTTTTAATACTCTCTTGAAGTACCATGCACCATTAAAGAGAATAAACATGGTAGATAAAATGCACTTTTTGATGTTAATACCTCTACTATTAATAAGAAAATACTAGAAAATGAGTAGGACAAGTCAAAAGCTTTCGTAGTAGATCCAAGATGGGATGAGTCTAATGAAAAGTAAAGTTGTGAAATAATTTTGAGGAATAGAATAATAATACCTACTCCTAATACATGCAAGGAAAAAATAGGTAAACCCTCTAATTAGATCCAAATAAGCAAGAGCAAACATAGAGAAATGAACACAAACTAAGTTGGTTGAACTTCTCTTTACCAAACAATAAAATGATATTTGTAATTTGTAGGCAGGTATAGTAGCCCCTAATATGACATGATTACCATCTCATGGAATATAATAGGTGCTAATACCCTATCAAAGTAGAGGCGTATCAAGGACATCTATTTAAGTAATAAGTCTAATATTCTTTGTATCCAAGAAACTAAAATGACAAACAAAGAAGTTTTCAAAACTATAAAAGCAATATGGATGAGATGTGAATGGGATGTTGTAGATTCTTAAGGAGCAACAAGGAGAATTCTAACATGTTGGAATCCTTTAAAACCTCTTGTGTAACCATTAATAAAACTAGGCATTGAGTAGCCCCTTAAGTCACATGTTAGATATTGGTTTCATCCTTATCAATATCTATGGACCTACAACTCAGTCAGGTTGATTAGAATTATGGAGTGGGATTGAAGCCTTTATGAGAAGTAAATACCAAAAAACTTGATTCATGATCATAGGATATTTTAATGCCATAACCAAGCTAGATGAAAATTTTGGGGAAATTAGGAAATTAACCCAAAGTATGAGATATTTCTCAACTTTTATTCAAATCAATAATCTACTGAGTTTGAAGAAGACAACTATACATGGACCAAAAAAAGGAGAGACCATAACTTGATAGTAAAAAAAATAGATAGATGCATACTCTCAAATCATTGACTAGATGAAGGCACTTGTGCTAAAATTAATACATTAGCAAGGTTTGGTTCAAATCACTAGCCAATAAGAGTTAAAAATGTGGTAAGTGAATTAAAAAATATCAAGTGAGAAGGACCAGGTGAGTGTGAAGGTGGAAGTGGAGGGGAAGGACCAAAAATTGAGTGGAGATCAGGTGCTAAAGGATGCTTAGGTTTTGGGTGGTGATCAGGTGTTGGGTGGGGTGGGACCCAAGGTAGTACAATTTGAAGAGATTTTGGGTGATGTGTTTTCACATGAATTTAGGATAAGTGTCGATGATGTGATCCCCTTGGAGGTTCATGGGTTGAGCTCAAGTAATTTGGGTGATGTATATGGGACACTCATTTGATCCAAGAGAATTCTTTCCTACATTGGTTACCAAAGGTTTTGAATCTAGCAGGTTGAAATTCTTATTTAATATCAGCCCTATCGGAGATGAACTACTTATTCCCAATAAACTTATAGAGCTTGTTGTGGATGAGGGTACCTAGAATCTTGTGGGTAATTTCTAGGGAAGTAGACCCGACCTAGATTCTATCAAAAACTAGGCATTGGTGAAATAGAATCCCTTGGGATCACTGGATATCATGGCAATCCCAAAAGCTTTTTTATTATCAAGCTAAATTGTGAAGAGGACTCAAAATGCATTTTAGGAAGTGGCCCTTGGTTTTATGGAAAAAGAGATATTTTCCTTCATAAATGGGGATATGACTTCAACTCGAACACTCAAAAGGTGAATTTAGCACATGTATGGGTTAGACTTTTAGGCCTTCCTTTCCATCACTGGCATGAAAATATTCTAAGAGGGGTGGCCAAGAACATTGATGACCTCATATAGATTGACCCTATGACTGGGGCTAAGACTAGGATGGTCTTTGCAATACTGTGCATAATGGTAGACTTGGAGGCTGATCTTCCAAGCAATATTAAGCTTTTTTTGAGTGTGGGCACCTGTATTTAGACCATCAAGTATAAAAATAGATCCATTTGATGCTCTAGTTACAGTAAGGCTGGACACTTATCCTCCTAGTATCCCTTAAAAAAACTTGGTAAGAAGGGAAGAAGTTGGTGGGAAAAATTCCTACACTAATCAAGCTAATCCAAAGAAAAAAGGGGTGGGGTTGAAAGAAGGAGCTTCAACATACTCTAAAATTATTTATAAATATGTTGGACCTAAGAAATATGTAGTTGGAGAGCCTTTAGAGGATAAGAATCAAACTATAGCTAAACCAGATAAAGCGAACCCATCTCTAGAAAAATCCCCTCTAATGGAGATTAAAGTTCTAGGTGAAAACTCTATCCACGTTTCAAAGGGTAGGGAGTAGCTTCAGTTGAAGGATTAATAAATTTCCCTTGGATCCATTCTGGGATCTTCTACCTTGCCTGTAACTTTAAAAAATTCATATGAATGCTTGAACTCAAACTCTGCCTTACTAGAATATGAACTTCTTGAGGATCCGCTTTCTTAGGCTCCCCTCTTTCCATTAGAGGACCTTCCATAACCTATGATTTTAGGATCCCCTCAAAATACTAGAATTCATAAAAATAGGGTTGATGTTAGCATGGAGTGTAAGGGGGGCTAACCCTCCAATAAATCTTAACATACCTAAGAAACAGAGATAGAAGTTTTTTATGGCTCTCAAGCCTAGTTAAAATTTGATTATGTCAAGGAAATAGGGGGAAACAACTTAAGATTAAAATATTTTGTCATACCTCCCAAGTCAATGGGGGTAATAATATCCAAAAACCCCATAAATGAGGATTCTATTATGGAACATTAGAGGTCTGAATGAGGCCTCCAAGCAAAGGGTTTTAGGAGGTGCATCCAGATATTATTCTTCTACAGGAGATAAAGATGGATAGCGGTAAAGTGGATGGTGTTAGAAAAGTGGTTTAGAATGAGGTAGAGTATGCTACAAGCTTAGATCAAGGGGTTGTAGGTGGCCTCATGTGTTTGTGGGGTCCCAATAGGGTCACTGGATCAGTTTTATAAGTTACAAATAGAGTTATTAACATGTTTTTGTATTATAAGGTTTTTAGACATAAATGGATTTTGTCTAACATCTACATTCCTAACTCTAGAATTAATAGAAATATTATTTGGTCCTCACTTAGCTCCATGAGCAATTTTTTTAAGGTTGAGATTTGGATTCTTATATGCGACTTCAAGACTCCTTTGTTTTAGTCAGATAAGAAAGGGGGTGACATGATTATCTCTAGAAGCATGGAAGAATTCACTGACTTTATCAATATTTAGGAACTCATGGACCTAGAGCTAAAAGGCTCTAGATATACATGGAGTAATATATGCCTAGGGGCCTAGCATATCCAAATTAGGCTAGATAGAGTGCTTATCTCTAAAGATTCCATTCCTATGTTTGGATATGCTTCCCTCAACTCTCTTCCTAAGGTGGGGTATGATCACAACCCTCTCATTTTTGAAAATGATACTAATGCTCCTTTTTTTCTAGGTGTTTTAGATTTAAAGTTATTAGGCTCACTCACACAGATTTGGAGGTAAGAATTAGTGAATGATGTAATACTAGGTTTACTAGATTGCAGATTAACCAAGTGGTTGCTAAACTAAGACTGATTAAAAATAATCTTAAAGAGTGGAAAAAATTAATTGTTTGGAGACATCCAAAAAAATAAGAATGACCTTAAAAATCAATTAAAGATAATTCAATCTTCTCTGGAAGTGGAAATCTTATCTCGGGATAATATATTGGAGGAGAGAAGAGTGTTGGCTAAACTTCATAATGTCCTAAGTAGTGAGGAGGTCCTGTGATGACAAAAGTCTAGAGCCCTTTGGATCAAAGACGAGGATAGGAATGTGAAAGTTTTCCATACCTCTACGTTATGACATAGAAGCCACAATAGGATTATGAAAATCCTCAAATTTTATGGATCTAAAATAGGAGAAATCTTAGAAAGTAGGGCAGAGGTTTTTTCCTTTTTTCACTCCCTCCTCTACGAGATGAATGTGGGAAGTATTATTGTCAAGGAAAAGCTTCTACAGAATATCCCACACTTGGTGTTAAAATATATTAATACCCACTTCAATAGCCCTCTAAAATATGATGAAATTAAGAAAGCAATTTTCTTCATGGAAGGATTGAAGGCCCCTAGCTCGGATGGTTTCCCCCTATTTTTCTTCTAAAAGTTCTAGCTTATTGTGGGTAGATACATTGGAGAAGCCCTACAGGAAATCCAAAGCATAGGTGTTATTCCATGAAATGTTAATTCCACATTTTTAGATCTTATACCTAAGGCAATCAGGGCCAAGGATTATAAGGATTATTGCCCGATTAACCTTTGCAACACTATCTTCAAAATATTAACCAAAATTTTGGCTAATAGAATCAAACCTCTCCTCCCTCGGTTGATTTACCAGGCTTAGGGTACTTTTTTTGTTGGTAGAAAAATTCTTAATGGGGTTATTTCTATCCATGAACTCATCCATTCGATGGAAATAAGTAGGAGAGCAAGAGACTTCCTTAAGTTTTACATGAATGAGGCCTATGATAGGGATTTATGGGACTTTATCCCAAAGGTGTTGCAGAGGTTCAATTTTGATAGTAAGTAGCTATCTCTAATTAAATCCTACATTTCTTTAGCTAGATTCTTGGTTCTCCTCAATGGTTTCCCAGCTAGTTGTTTATGTAGTTACTATTTAATTTGCTAGGGAGACCCTCTCTCTCCCTACCTATTCATCCTAATGGCAAAGATTCTAGGTAGTACTCTCAAGAATTTACCTTTTATTATGGGTATTAAACTAGCTTTGAGCATAGATTTGATCATTCATCATCAATTTGTTGATGATACCCTTCTCTCCTTCCTTACCTCAATCCTTCAAGTCTAGATGATCAAAGAAATTTTGGTGTGGTTTGAAAAGGTAGCAGGTCATAAAATTAACTATCTAAAGAGAATTTTTTTTCTTGAATACCTTGGTCTCCAGACAAAGAAGGATAGTAGCTTATTTGGGCTATGAGATAGCAAAGCTTCCCTCTGTCTATCTTGGGACCCCTTTGTTTAAAGGGAGATGCAAAGAGACACTTTGGGATCCAATGGTTTAAAGGGTGCAACGCAAGCTAGCCAGTTGAAAAGGGGCCCTTTCGAGCCAAGCAGGTAACGCTCTATTGGTTAAATCTATTCTGAAGAGTATTCTAGTTTTTTTATGTCCATTTTTAAAATGCTAGAAAAAATCTTACAAAAAATTAAACAGGCCCAAAAGTATTTTATTTGGTTTGGCTTGGAAGAGAAAAAGAGGTTCCACTTGGTTGTATGGGGCCAAATTTGTAGCATAAGAGAATTTGGGAGTATGGGGCTTAAGAAAATGGGTCAAATGAATAAGGCCCTAATAGCAAAGCAAGGTTGGTGTATGGTTCAAAATGATCATGTGGAATGGGTGGGTATAGTAAGGGAAAATATTTAAATAATGGAGATGGCTTCTTATTGGATAATGTCCCCAGATTTAGGTTAACCTTTTGGCTCAACATCATTCGATCCAAGAACACTATCATCCAAGGAGGTAGATGGAATGTGGAAAATGACTCACTTATCAACTTCTACTCAAACCCCTAGTTGTTGGATCAACCGTTGGTATCCTTACCATAGTTGGAAATGGTTGAAGACTTCTATATATGGATCTTCAGCTCAAAGGTGGTGGACTGTACTAAAATTATGAATAATAGGAAGAGGTGGAAGTCTCTATCCAATCTAGATCTATCCCAAATGGTGAATATGGCCCTCAAGAATATTTTATATTACTTGAAATTCCAAGTTATCAAATATTTAGATGATGTGGGTAATATTTTTTGGAAAAAGGAAAGTTGAGGAGTCTTCTCAATTAAGTTAGCATATTATCTTTTGGAGAAAGGTGGTCTTCCCTGGTTCCCAAGTCGGATAGTTTGGTGAAAGGTATTGACCCCCAAGGTCAATTTCTTCTTATGTCTTTCTATATAGAATAAAATATGGTCATTAGATAACCTTCAATAATGTGGATTGCCCATATATTACTGCTATTTTTTATGTGGATTGGTAGCTAAAACTATGTTAAATATTTTTATCTTATTTGTTTTCCAAGGAAGTTTATTCCTCCTTCTCTGTTTTCGAGGTCTATTGGGTTTCTCCTTCCCTATTTTTGTACCTCCTCTATCAATGGGACCCTCCCTTCTCTACCCACTATTTACACATTTTTTTATCCTTTAGTTTAGCCCACATCATATGGTACATCTAGAAGGAAGTAAACCTTTGAGCATTCAACAATGAGTCTAATTATGCCCTTTTCGTGTGCACCAAAAGCATTAAAACAGTGGTTGAGAATGTCTCTACTATCACCCTGAATCCGATGGGACCTTCAAAAGAGAAATTTGTTTTGAAATGTTCTCTAGGTTTTAGGTCTAGCCCTATACCAAGTGCCCGAATTGATTTATCTAGAAGGAGTCACATTTTTTTGGAACCTCCCCTGGTAGGTTGGATTAAATTCAATTTTTATGGGGCTTCTAAGGGAATCCAAGAAGTGCTGGTGCAAGACGCATCATTCAAAATTGCAAAAGCGAACCTCTATTAGCCTTTTCAAAATATCTGGGAATTTAGTGTAGCCACTTTGCAAAATCTCAAACGCTCTACCAAAGGGTTACTCTCTTGCATTTGTTAGGCCAGAACAAGATTATTATCGAGGGTGATTCCTTGAATATTATTAACCTAGTGAAAGGGTCTCAACCCCCTAGATCCTCCATTGCTAATATAATCTCTGAATCTAGGAGAGTCCTCCAAAGAAGAAAATAAAATGGTTTATTTCCTTGCTAACTTGGGGCTAATCCAAGATGGTTTATCCATATGGAGAGATGATTTCCCTCAAGGTATACATGGTAAGAAGAATGGTCGATTATCCCTTCAAAATTATGTATCATTTTCTTTGGTAGGGGAATAATTGCTTTCTAAATATGATCGTTAGAGTTGGTGGGGTAAGGGCATTTGAAAATACTACCTGTAGATTTTTTATGAGATAATCCCCCTAGTTTTTCTTCATTTAATTTTTTAAAAACACAATCCTTTGGCATCTTGTTAGATGATTTTTAAAATTCAATAGGATGGCAAGCCAAGTCATGGAATAGGTTTAAAGGGTGGAAGGTGAATGACCACATTATGCTTACATGGACTTTAGTGGGCCTACCACAAAGAAACAGTATTGTGGAGGGGACTATATCTAGGGGTTGAAAAGGTCAATGGACCTTGATCTTGATACCTAGAAAAAAAGAGTATTCTTCCCCCTATGATGGTGGCTAATGTGATTGAAGGAAACTAGGATGATGCATTCTAGTCAGATCTAGAGTGACACATAAATGGTTTTAAGCTCCTTTTTTTGAATGTGTTGTGTTGGAAAGGAAGATTTTGTAATCACACATGGGACTTAACTTGGAGTCATAATTTCCAAAGTTGGCAATCATGGAGACATGATTCAAGACTAAAGGAAATTGATGTGAGCTGGGATTCATGGTATTGTGGTCCTATCTTTAAAATCATTCTCTTTCTATTTAGTGCTAATTGTCAGTCACGAGGAATGCTTGGTTGGTGTAGTCTCATGGTAGATCATGTAAAATATCAATACTCATGCTTCTTCTTATCCTGATTTTCCCTCCACATGGATCTATAATTTTTTGGCTTTCTTCAAGCCAGAGTAGTGTGGGATGCACAATTGACTTGCAGTGCAAAGGTGCATAACTCCAAAAATTGAGTTGTTTGGTCTCAATTGCTTTTTCTCTACCTAGTATCAAGATGGACTAAAGATAACTACAACTGGAATGGGCTTTGGTTGAGGTGTTTATATCAGTTTCAAATTCAAATCCTTTACTGGTTTTCCCCCTTTCCCTTAAAAGGTTTTTGGAGCATCTTTAGACAATGTGGTGTAAGCTTTGATCCCATATTTTGGGAGTGTAGTTGGATATTATCATGAATTCTAGAAAATGTTTTAGTAAAGGGTCTAGAAAGGGGTCCAAAAATGCTACTAAGCTTATTTTGGAACTAATATGCCTGAACTTTGATGATGATTTGAAAAATATTCTAAAAAAATGGGGGTCCTGGCCTATCTAGAGAAGTTCAATGGGTATAATTTACTGCTGACAAGACACATTGCCTACACTTGGTGAAATGAGGAGGTAAAATCTCAATCCCCATCATGGTGGAGGTTACAAGTCTTCTTGTGTATGGGACATGTCACAATAAAGAGAAACATTCCCTGGCAAGGGAAGCCCTGAACTTCCTAAGTGAAGGTGAAAAGTTAGAGAATTATCAGAATGAATATAGACGCAACTCCTTGAAGGAACCCTAGGATAGAGTGGCCTCAATTGTTATGCAAATTTTTACCCTTTATGAGAATAAGGAGCTCATTAGGAGTTTCCACCTGATATTTCTTAATCAATTTTGTAGAAAGAGACCTATAAATGTCCCTACATTTTTATTCCAATCGTTGGAGAGATTAGTGAATAAGGTCAAAAGAGGTAAAAGAAATTATCCTATCCATCAAGGCTTACTCAAGTTAATATTTGAGCATGTCTCTAAAGGTATAGGTGTGGTAGGTGATGATATTTTGAAATATTTTTCCTCAACCCCTTTGATGGTGGCATCCCCTAACCCATCTGAGGATAGTGAATCCAATTTCCAAAAAGACACCCCAATCCTAGATCGTGCTAGGAGTGATAAAATTGGTGCAACTATCTATGCTAAAGATACCCCCTTCGCATTGGCACTGGTAGGAGCAAGATGCATACCAAAAATTCCATGCACCTGAGTTCTATTTCAAAAGCAATGGGGAAAATCCCATTGATGATTGAGGATTTGGATACTAAGGATTCAATGTCGATTAAGAAGAAACTTAAGTTGACAACAAGGTCTACAGAAGGGGGTTTCAGTTCTCAAGTGTTGACTAACACTCCAAAAACCATCTTGAATGTGATTATTAGGCTCTAGAATTCTCACATTGCCTCCTTGTGATCGAAAATTTCCACTGCGAAGGAAATTAAAATATTACTAAGCTGGGGCTAGATAGATCAGGTGGCAAGACCAAAAAAGGATACATCGAAAGATCATTAAGGTTAATCAAGCCTTGGGTCTACTATTCTATTTTTTCCCTTCTTTTTTTGGCTTGCTAATGTTTTAGTTAGGTCACGCATGTGTGGATGTCATTTGATGGTTTTGGTGGCCTCCCCCTGTGTGGGTGCAGAATTTCAAAAATTATTGGTTTTTGAAATTTGCTTGTTCCCTTTTTGGGTTTGTTTTAATTGTGGTTGTTTTGATCCTTCCCCTACATGGGAATTAGTTGTTGGTGGTTATTTTTCTCACTACCTCATTTACTTACTTTTAAAGGTTTGGTAGTCTTTCTTTTTGTACAAGGTTCGGGGCTCCTTTCAAAAATCCTTTCACCTTATCAAAAAATAAATAAATAAAAAGATCATATTTTAAATATGAGCAGATGTGGGAATATCATCCTCAATTTGTTGATATGATAGCACAAACATGAAATTATTTAGGAAACGATGGGTTGTATACACTTCCTAAACAAATTAAATCAATGACATCTAGATTAAAAGAATGGAACAAAAACACTTTTTGAAACATTTTTGAGAAGAAAGAACTAAAAGATAAACTTTCAAAATTCTAAAAAGGTGATCATAATAATCCAAGCTAAGAGGAAACAAAGTTTCTTAGTGAATATCATAATATTTTGAGTAAGGAAGATAAATTCTAGAGATTAAAATTGAGACAATTGGTTAAAAGGAGATTAAAATACAAAGTTTTTTCATAGAATGACAATAGTACAGAGATCAACATCCAATATTAGTAGAATAAAAATTCAAAAATGGTTTGGATTGAAGACCAGAGTGAGATAAAAAAGGAGGTAAGGTGTTTTTACCAGAATATTCTAGGATTGGAGGAGTTTGAAGTTCTTAATGATAAACTACTACAAGAAGTACCTTTAGTTATAATATATGAAGATAATAGGAAACTAATGGAGCCTATTACTCTGGAAGAAGTTTATTTAGCTCTTTTCTCTTTTGATGAGGATAAATACCCAATTCCACATGGGCTCTTTGCAATGTTCTATCAACATAACTAGGATATAGTGAAGGATTATTTATTGGTGGCAAAGGAACAGTCTAGGGTAAAACAATACATACCTTATAAATTAAATGAAACATATCTTGCCTTGATTCCAAAAAAGAAAGATGCAAAATTGCTTGATTCATTTAGGCCCATAAGCCTATGTAATATAACATATAATATTATCTCCAAAGTGATGGAAAATTTATTAAGACCTTTGTTAGACAAAATAATTTTTGAAGAGCAAGGAGAATTTTTGAAAGGGAGATAGATTCTAGGTGAGATCATAATAGCTCATGTAGTTATGCATTCAAAAGCTTCAAGTAAAGAGAGAGCAATGACCTTAAAACCTGATATGAGTAAAGCCTATGATAGGGTTAAATAGGATTTTATTTTTTTAGTGTTAGAAAATTTTGGATTTGTTAAGAAATAGATCAAATGGATTAAAGCTTGTGTCTCTACAATTTTATATTCAATGCTGATAAATGGGTTAGTAATATAATCATTTTAAGCCAAGAGATGTCTTGGATAGGGATATCCTCTATCACCATATTTGTTCATTATTATGGCAAATGTTTTAGGTAGTAACTTGAAGAAGGCTAACAAATATGGGCGGATAAGTGGACTTAAGGCTAGTAATAACATCAACAACATCACCCATCAATAGTTTCCAGATGATACAGTCCTTTTTTGGAGGGCAAGGATAAATGAGACCAAAGCTTTGAATGACGTATTAAAGGAATAAGGAGTATTAGGGTAGAAAGTTAATATAAAAAACCTAAAATTCACTTCTTAAACACCCCATCTAGTATGGATATGCAAGTTACTTCAATTGGAGCAAGCAAATTTTCTAGCAACTTATCTAGGGATGCCCTTAATTGAGGGGAGAATGAGGATAGAATTATGGAATCCAGTTATAAGTAAAGTTCATAATAAAATACCATCATGGAGAGGTATATGGTTATCATTAGCAAGAAGAGTGAAACAAATTAAATTATCTTACAGGTCTTTCCAACTTATTATATGTCATTGTATACTATGTCAAAATCGATATAAAAAGGTTTAATCTATATTATGCGATCCTTTTTTTGGTCAGGTTTACATGATAAAAGAAAAATTCCTTTGTGAAATGGAGCAAGGTATGTGATGATAAAACTAGGGGTGGTCTTAGTAAAAGAGTTATTACAGATGTAAACTTAGCTCTTAGGGGAAAATTAATTTGGAGATTGTACAAAGAGATTCAAAGACAATGGGCAAGAACTCTTCTAAGTAAGTATGATTTTTTTAAGAGGTTGAAAAATTGGGAGCATATCAGGGGCTGCCCTTCTCATGAATTGAACTTGGGTATCCATTAAGAGAGCCCAATGACTTTTGCCATTGTGGTGTCCCTATTGGGACTTCTAAGTAAGTATGTTGAGCCCAATGAGCCAAGCTTAATATTTATTGTATTCTCACTTCTAAATGGTTATGCTCTATGGAACAATTTAAAGCAATCTATTGATTTAGTGATTAAATTTCTAAGATGGGTGGTGGAAATTAAAAAAAAAATTCTCTTTGGATGGATACTTTGTGTGATAAAAAACCACTCAATCTAGATCCAATTTTGTAATGATATTACTTCAAGATAAAAATTGTTATAGGGTTTCAAACATTATGTACAAGGATCAATAAGGAAGGTACAAATGAAAATATTTTTACAAGTATACAAGATATTTATTCTAGGAGGTAGTTGAGCAAAAATATAACAACAACGATTATTCTAAGGGGAGCCAAGGATAAGTTAATTTGGGAGTTGAATAGCTTAGGATAATACACAACAAGAAGTGGATATAATGTAAAGCACCAACAAAATAGGAATATTGCAAGAATATGAAGATATATTTGGGATAGCCTGAGCATTTCTTAAGTTAAAATGTTTGTTTGGCTAGTAGGTCATAGAAGAATTTCTAGGATAACCTTATGAAAAGGGGTTTTCATGGTCCCTCACAATGTGTTCTTTATAAAAAGGATAATAGTATAGACCATCTCTTGGGTCACTACTCAATAGTTTGGAATCTATGAAATGGATTCTTAATATGTTTGGTAAATGCATGGTGATGAATGGTAAATTGAAGAATGGTTAAAGCAATGGCAAAACACTTTTAAAGTGAGGCTTTACAGATAATATGGGATATATCAAAATATACAATACTTTGGGTTTTATTGCTAGAAAGGAATATAAGATTATTTAAAACAAAAGAAAGAATTTTAGAGGTAATGAAAAGAAATATTTGTTTAGCCATAGAGGAGTCTAAAAAAACCCTATCAACTCAACTAATCCCTAATATATATAAAAAAAGAGCCCTAATATATGGAGTCAAGTCATAAAATAGAATTATGATTTTGGGTACAGAAGAAACAAAAAGAAAGCAAAAAACATAAAGTGGAAACCACTAGATGTGGAGTTGGTCAAATTGAATTTTAATGGATCATATAAAGGAAATCCAACACCAGTTGAGGAGGAATAATTAGAAATAATAGATGATATATTTTGTCTCATTATGCTTTCAATAGTGGGTTTAAGAAAATAAATGAAGCTAAAGCTTGGGTAACTTTGAAAGGATTAAAAATATGCAAACAAATGAAATGGAATAGAGTATGGATGGAAGGTGGTTCAATCATCGTAATAAATGTAATTTTGAGAAAAGCAAAGACTCCATGGAACATACAAGAGATAATTATGGAAATTTAAGACCTTGCATACGTTGATGGAAGGAAATAAATGTGCAAATAGGTTAGTCAATAGAGGGATTTTAATAAAGGATCATGAAGTTAAATTCTCTTTTCCTTGGTTAGAGGGAATAGTAAGTTTAGCTGAAGCTAACAAGACAAGAAAATATTGACAGCCTAAATCAAATAACGGTTAAGATTTACTTTAATGTTTTCCATTGGTAATATTTGCTTTATTTTATAATATTGATGTTTTTCATATAAACTATTTATTACAAATTTTGTGGTTGCACTTATGCTTCAAGAAGAAAACTAGTAATCTAGATCTGGTAAAGTAGACTATGATAGTGCAATGTTTTGGAAATATTACTCTACTAAGATGCAATGCATAGATAGTAGAGGTAGAGTTTTGGTATTGTGAAGGATACTATAGGAAAATTTCAAGAAGGATGTTGAATTCTAGAATATTTGTATTCACATAGAAAATTAAAGAAGATCCAAAAAATGAAAATCAAGAATTTAGACATTTTATGAAAATGATGTAGGCATCTAGCTATAGCAACTCAATTGAGTTAGAATTTAATCTGTTTAAAAAATCTTAAGCTCTAAAGAATATATTTGTGACTTTTCAAGGGTGGGGGATTTGAGTACAACCCCTTGTTCTATAGTAAGAAAAAAATATTGATGGAGCCCACTTCAATCCTATATAACAAATTGCACACACATATAATATTATAAAATGTTGTATTAAGTCAACCATACTTTAAGTTGTTTAAAAATGATAAATCAAACTAAAACAAATGATAATTATCACCTATAAATTGCATATTATCAAATTAAAAACACTATAAAATTTATCCAAAACACTTGATTTTTTAACATAATAATTTTTTTATATATGTTTTCCATTTCTCAAGAAGCTAAGAGAAGATATTTTGTGCTTTTTTTTTTGTTTGGTAAATAAAATATTATACTATATTAAAAAATACCTCTACCAAAGTGTGGATGTAACAAACTCCCCTATGGATAAAAAAAAATGCCTCTACCCCACTTTGAGAGGCTTGTTATAGTTAAACTAATAAAATTTGAACAATTATAAAATAATAGGACCTTTAAATAGATACCTTCATTAAAGAGACAATTTTTATGGTTTGCTTTTTATAATATCTAAAAAAATTAAATAGTTGGATGTAAACAAATGATCTAAAGTAATAATAAAAGGAGATATGTGAAAAAAACATGGGTAAAGTAGCATGGACAAATAAAATATCAACGTGAATGAATGCACAAATAATAATAAACTAAGATAATGGTTAAAGACAATAGAAAACATTATAACTCATTGAAAAAATGTATGTACATCCAATTAGATATTCATTGGTCATGAAGTACAAAGGATTAGGGTTTTTTCTTGAAAAAATGTCTCATATTTTAGGATCCATATATTTGCAAAGAGTTATTCAATTCAGCTTATTATTGGACCAACTTGTGTAAAAATTTAATAGCTTTATAATGAGTGGTCATACACAAAAATTTGAGTAATATTGAGGGAGATACAACCTTGTGAAGTGAACCATTCAGAACAAGGACAGTGATGATTTTTCAAGTCACGAAAAAATAAATTGCAAATATCTACGAGCTAGGGTTTGAACGATGGGAAGAGCAATGAAGGGCTAGGACTTCAGCAAGACAATACATTCTATTTGGATATAATTTTTTAGCTAAGTTTTTTACCCTTTCTTTATCCTAGAAATTGTGCATTAAATTTTTTTAATATTTTTATCAAATATTATATTTACTTTAGGACATTCGGATAAATTTCAATAGATTTTTAATTTTAGTTTTCTTTCATGGACCTATTTATATTTAAATCCTTAGAATCATATCTAGTGGTAGAGGTTAGTTAGTGCACCTCAGAGATATCCTCTTTGCTCCAATATAGGGAAGTTTTTGGTAAATTTAATGGGTATTGGCCATGGGCTTCAACCTTGATAAAATGGATTGATAAGAGTTGGAAGTCTCCAAGAGTGATTCTATCATTTTTTCCCAAAGGTTTCTTTCTACCCATTTTTTGTTCTATGGAAGAAAGAGAAAGAACCCTAAAAGGGGGTCCTTGGTTTATGGGAAGAGCAAGACTCTTCCTTACCCACCGGGATGAAGACTTTTCACCTAAAAATGTAAATCTATCCCTAGTACTAGTCTAGGTTAGGATTTTTGGGTTGCCCATGAATTCTGTAAAATAGATACCTTCAAGGCAATAGGCAACACTCTAGGTTAATTTCTTGAGATTTTATATATGACAAAATGTGGATTTTTGGCTATTTATGCTCGAATATTGGTCATGATTGATATAAGTAAAGCTTTACTAGAATCAATCATTCTTAAGTATAGCGATAAGATGTGGACCCAAACTATATATTATGAAAACATATCTTTTAGATGTAGAAGATGTCATGAGGTGGGGCATATTGAGATATCATACCCTAAGAAGAGCCCAACATAATTATTTGTAGAAAATCGCAAGAGAAACTTACAAATGGTTATAGATGAAGATGGTTTTCAACTTTCAAAAAATAGATCTAGAAAAATAAAATAAAATAAACAATAAAAACTGATAAGGAAGGATATTGGAAGAAATACTAACTCTTTTGAGGCTTTATCCTATGAAGAAAAAGTAGATAAAAAATTAGAGGAAACAATACAAAAATTTCAATATATTAACAAGGAACCATCTATTCAGTATGATCATAATTTAGGGAAGAACATTCTCAATGAACCTAAGGAATGTGTCTCATCAGATTTTGAATACTCTCTTGAAGTACCATGCACCATTCAGGAGAAAATATATGGTAAAAAAATATAGTTTTAGAAGTTAATACCTCTACCATTAATAAGTGAAGAGTTCTACCCAAACTTATTCCAGAATAATTAATACATAAATAAATAACTCAGAAGAAAACAACTCACAATAAATCATGCACATAGAACACACGAGATTTACCCTGGTTCACCCAATATGGGCTACTCCAGCAAACAAGAGCCACACCTCCTTTGATATTATTATTCACTCCTTGCCCGTAATGGGACATTACAATCAATATAAAGGAAACTCTTACAACCCTAAACCACAATGTGGTATTAGAATACCGTGGGCACAATACCATGGGCTAAAACCACCCATACCCACAAATCATGGGAATCCCACCAACGCCTCCGAAAATAGCTCCGATAATATCTCCGAAAAAGTAGGGCTGTCAAAGATAGGGCCTACCGTACAATACTTCCTCTGCAAAGGATGAGACACATCCAACATTCTCCCACTTGTTGAATACTTTGCATAAAGGTTGTAATCAATGTTAGTTCCAACACTCAGTCTTTCCAAACCCATTTCAACTGTACAAAACATGAACTTTTCTATGCTAACTGCCTTGGTTAAAGCATCTGCAACATTTACCTTGGTATCCACTTTTTCCAGCAACACTTTCTTCTATTCAATCATGTCCCTACTGAAGTGGTACTTTGTATCAATGTGCTTTGTTCTTGAATGGTAAGTTGGGTTCTTTGCCAAAAATATAGCACTTTGGCTATCACAATTTATCTTCACAGCTCCTTGAAAGAACCCAATCTCAGCACATAGTCTTTGTAGCCATACTGCTTCCTTACTTGCATCAGTGGCTGCCATGTATTCAGCTTCAGTGGTTGAAAGAGCAACAATAGTTTACCTTTTGCTCATCCAACTAATAGCCCCTCCAAACAAGTTGAATACATAAGCACTAGTAGATCTTCTATTGTCAAGATCTCCAGCCCAATCTGCATCAACAAAACCTTCTATATCCAAGGATCTATTTTTGTTACCTGCACCTTCATAACAGATTGAAAAATTAGATGTACCATGCAAATATCTGAAAACCCTTTTTACAACAGTCCAATGCTCTTTACCAGGTTTAGACATGTATCTGCTCAAAACTCCCACTGCATGGGCAATATCTGGTCTAGTACATACCATGGCATACATTAAACTCCCTACAACATTTGCATAAGGAACATGGGACATTTCTTCTACCTCTTCTTCTATTTTTGGACATTGTTCAACAGACAATTTTTCCCCCAAAGGAATAGGTACCTTCACTGGTTTGCAATCCTGCATACTGAATCTCTTCAATATTGTCTCAACATACTTCTTCTGATTCAGCCACAACTTTTTGTTTGAACGATCTCTATTTATTTGCATGCCCAAAATAAAATTTGCAGGGCCAAGATCTTTCATGTCAAACTGTGATGCTAACTGAGACTTCACTTCCCTGATCATTTCCTTACTGTTTCCAATTAGTAACATATCATCAACATACAAAACTATAATGACAAGTTCATTACCAATTTGCTTTGAGTATACACAATGATCAACATTGCTACGAACAAAATCAAGTCCTAAAACATAAGTATCAAATTTTTGATACCACATTCTAGGTGATTGTTTCAGTCCGTACAGATATTTCTTTAACTTACATACAAAATCCTCCTTTCCTTCAGCAATGAATCCTTCAGGTTGTCTCATATAGATTTCTTCCTCCAAATATCCATGAAGGAATGCAGTTTTTACATCCATTTGCTCTATTTCAAGATCAAATGCAGCAGCCATAGATAAAAGAAATCTTATTGAGGTTAGCTTTGCAACAGGAGAAAATACTTCACCATAATCAATTCCCTCTACCTGAGAATAGCCTTTAGCAACCAGGTGAGCTTTATATTTCTCCACTTTACCTTCAACATTCTGCTTCTTCTTGAAGATCCATTTGCTACCTATTGCTTTTCTCCCACCAGGTAATTTTACTAGATCCCATGTCTTGTTCTTTTTCAAGGCCATCATTTCCTCATTCATGGCTTCTTCCCAAAGGTTTACCTCTTCAGAATTAACAACTTCTCTAACTGTTCTAGGATCTTCATCAGTAACAGATAAAACAAAGGAAGAAGGAAAAGCAGATGGACTATACCTATCAGGTTGCCTTCTTTCTCGTGTTGATCTCCTTACCACAGGTGTATGAACCTCTGGTTCATCCTCTTCTTCTTCTTCTGAGTAGGATCCTTCTTCCATGAGATCAAATTGCACCTTTTCAGGTTCTTCTTCTATTACTTCATTCCTGTGATCACTTTTCATTTCTCTAAACACCACATCTCTACTATAAACTATCCTTTTAGTTTCTGGATTCCAAAGTTTATATCCTTTAACACCATCTTTATAACCAATAAAGATACATTTAACAACCTTATTATCAAGCTTACTTCTTTTCTCCTTTGGAATATGCATGTATGCATCATAGCCAAAAACTCTAAGATGTGAAAGAGAGGGTTTCTTACCAAACCATGCTTCAAATGGAGTTTGATCCGGCAATGCTGATGTAGGAGATCGATTCCGCAAGTAACATGTCGCACTCACTGCCTCTGCCCAGAATTCCTGTGCCAGACCAGCACCACTGAGCATACTTCTTGCCTTTTCCATCAGTGATCTGTTCAATCTCTCAACAACTCCATTTTGTTGTGGTGTATATGGAGTAGTCTTCTATCTTGCAATACCACATTGCTTACAAAAATCCTCAAATTTATTTGAACAATACTCTCCTCCATTATCAGACCTCAACACCTTAATATTTTTCTCAGTTTGATTTTCAACAAGTGCTTTAAATTCTCTAAACTTATCAAACACTTCATATTTACTTTTAAGAAAATAAATCCATGCATATCTTGAAAAATCATCAACAAAAGAAGCATAGTACCATGATTTTCCAAGAGATGGAATAGGAACAGGACCAAAAATATCACTGTGAATCAGATCTAATACCCCTTTTGATCTTGCAACACCAGATGGGAAACTAACACGATTCTGCTTGCCATAAATACAATGTTCACAGAAATCAAAAACCATTGAGCAATTAGGGATACCTTGGACCATACCTTTCGTGTACAGGGTACGCAATCCCTTTTCTCCAATATGTCCCATTCTTTGATGCCAGAGCATTGAAATTTTGTCTGATTCAGCCTCAAGAATAGTTGAGCTATTGCACTCATTTGTCATAGTGCTTCCCAATAGCTTATACAAGGTTCCAATCTGAACTCCTCTTGCTAACACCATAGATCCATGAACCATTTTGCATGAATCCTTACTGAAACTGATGTTTACTATTGCATCAACCATTTTGCTTACAAAAATTAAATTTCTAGCAAGGCCAGGAATATGCATCACACCTGGGAGGGTTTTAACCCTACCATCCTGCAACAATATTTTCACCCTTCCACGACCAATGATTCTAAGTTGTGAATCATCTCCCAATAGTACCTCCCCTCCATCATATCTTTCATATTCACTGAACCACCCCCTATGAGGAGTCATATGAAAAGAGGCACCAGTATCGATCAACCAATCATTTCTATCTGAACGCGTGGAGCAAGATGCCAGATATACATCCCCTCCTTCATCAGTGGATTTATTTATCTCTGTGGAAGTGGATTCATCAGATCTCTTTCCAGAATCAACATTCTTTGATCTGCAATCCTTCTTCATGTGTCCAAGCTTACCACATTTCCAACATTTTCTCTCAAACTTTCCTCGAGACTTGGATCTACCTCTAGACTTAGATCTATCACCAAATCTCGTTTTATATTTTTCCTTGGCATGCCCTCTCACTATTAGGGCATCCTTTGATGTGCCTTCCATGGCTTTTCTCCTCATATCCTCTGATAATAGAGATGCCACAACATCTTCAAACTTCAATGTGGATGAAGTTGTACTACCAATTGCTACAACTAGGTTATCCCACGAATCTGGTAAAGAGCATAGCAAAGTAATACATTTATCTTCCTCACTCAACTTAATTTCAATAGATGTAAGTTGACTTACCACCGTATTGAATGCATTAAGATGATCTGCTACTGAATCCCCTTCATTCATCCTCAGATTATACAGTTTCTTTCGGAGGAATAATTTGTTCACCAGGGACTTAGATTGATATAGAGCCCCTAACTTATTCCAGAGATCCTTTGCAGTAGCTTCTCCAGAAACATTGATTAGGACAGAATCTGCAAGACACAGTCGAATTAGACTCCTCGCTTTTCGATTCAACTTTTCCCAATCTTCATCAGTTGTACTGGCAGGTTTCATTTCAGAGATAACAGACCACTGATCTCTGTCCATGAGCAGATCCTCCATCTTTAACTTCCATAGCTCAAAAATTTTTCCATCAAATTTCTCAATCTCTATCCTTGAATGATTTGACATCATTTTTCTTCAAGCTCCTTCTACGTAAAACTCCCACTCCATAATAGGTTTTCTATAACTCCTAGAAACCCTAGATCCTCTTCAAATGAATTGAAACCCTAGCAATAAAGGCGTCCCTCTATGGCTAACAATCTGGCTCTGATACCATATGAAGAGTTCTACCCAAACTTATTCCAGAATAATTAATACAAAAATAAATAACTCAGAAGAAAAAACAACTCACAATAAATCATGCACATAGAACACACGAGATTTACCCTGGTTCACCCAATATGGGCTACTCCAACAAACAAGAGCCACACCTCCTTTGATATTATTATTCACTCCTTGCCCGTAATGGGACATTACAATCAATATAAAGGAAACTCTTACAACCCTAAACCACAATGTGGTATTAGAATACCGTGGGCACAATACCATGGGCTAAAACCACCCATACCCACAAATCACGGGAATCCCACCAACGCCTCCGAAAATAGCTCCGATAATATCTCCAAAAAAGTAGGAGCCCAAAATTTTTTGGGGGCGTTGCCCCCAAACCCCCATCAGGGGGCTCCCGCCCCTCGAACCCCCCTAGCCTGCTCATCGACGAGCGAGGCCACCAAATATGGGGCCTACCGTATAGTACTTCCTCTACAAAGAATGAGACACATCCAACATTAGATCAAAAATTAGAGGAAACAATACAACAATTTCAATATATTAACAAGGAACCATCTATTAAGTATGATCATAATTTAGGGAATAACATTCTCTATGAACCTAAGGAATGTGTCTCATCATATTTTGAATACTCTCTTGAAGTACCATGCACCATTCAAGAGAAAATAATTGGTAAAAAAAATGTAATTTTAGAAGTTAATACCTTTGCCATTAATAAGGAAATACCAGAAAATGAGTAGGACAAGTCAAAAGCTTTTATAATAGAGCTAGGAGAGGATAAATATGATGAAAAATAAAATTGTGAAAGAATATTGAGGAATAGAATAATAAGACCTACTCCTTATATAGGCAAGGCAAAAAGAGGAAAATCCTCAAATTATCAAGCAAGATCTAGAGAAGCAAGAGCAAACATAGATAAAGGAACAAAAACTAAGTTGGTTGGAATTCTCTTTACCAAACAACAAAATGATATTGGTAATATGCAAGAGGGGCCAAAATCCCCTAATGAGATATTATTATCATCTCATGGAATATAAGGGGTGCTAATGTCTCCTCAAAGCAGAGGTGTATTAGGGACCTATATTTAAGTAATAAACCTTATATTTTTTGTATCTAGGAAACTTAAATGATTAAAAGTTTCAAAAACTATGAAAGTAGTATGGGCAAAATGTAAATGGGATGCTATGGATTCTGAAGGAGTGGTAGGGGGAATTCTAACTTATTGGAATCCTTCTAGAACCTCTTGTGTAACCATTCATAAAAATAGGCATTGGATAGTCTCTTTAGTCACTTGCTACTTTGCAGATATTCGTTTCATCCTTATCAATATCTATGGACCTACAACTCAGGTATATTAGAAGTTTGGAGTGGTATTGAAGCCTTTATGAGAAGTAAATACCAAGAAACTCGATTCATGATCATTGGATATTTTAATGTCATAACCAGGTTGGATGAAAAATTTGGGTGAATTAGGAAATTGATCCAAAGTATGAAAGATATCTTAGCTTTTATTCAAAATAATAATCTATGGGAATTTGATTTTGAAGAAGACAACTATACTTGGACCAACAATAGGAGAGGCCATAACCTAATAGCAAAAAAAATAGACAAATGCATTCTCTCAGATCATTGGCTAGATGAAGGAACTTGTGCTAAAATTAATATCTTAACAAGGATTGGTTCAGATCATTGGCTAATAAGAGTTAAAATGGTGGTAAGTGAATTCCAAAAAAGATCATATTTTAAATATGAATGGGTGGGAAGAACATCCTCAATTTTTTGATATGATAGCTCAAATATGGAATTATTTAGGTAATGGTAGGTTGTATGCTCTTCCAAACCAAGTTAAAGCTATGACATCTAGATTAAAATATTGGAACAAGAACACCTTTGGAAATATTTTTGAGAAGAAAGAACTAAAAGATAAACTTTAAAAATTCTAAAAGGTGATGATAATAATCCAAGCTCAGAGGAAATGGAGTTGCTTAGTGAATATCATAATATTTTGAGTAAGGAAGAGAAATTCTGGAGATTAAAATCAAGATAGGCTTGGTTAAAAGGAGATAAAAATACAATTTTTTTTATAGGATGGCTATAGTACAGAGATCAACTTATAAAATTAGTAGAATTAAATTAATAGAAGGGTTTTGGATTGAATATCGGAGTGAAACCAGAAAAGAGGTAAAGTTATTTTATCATAATATTCTAGGTTCAAAGGAGACCAATTGGGCTCTCTACAAATTTTTACCAACATAATTGGGATATAGTAAAGGATTCTTTATTGGTGGCAGTGGAATAGTCTAGGGTAAAACAATACATACCTTATAAAATAAATGCAACATATCTTACCCTAATTCCAAAAAATAAGGATGCTTATTTGTTTGATTCTTTGACTCATAAACCTATGTAATATGACATATAAGATTATTTCCAAAGTGATGGTGAATATATTAAGGTCATTGTTAGACAAAATAATTTTAGAAGAGCAAGGAGAATTTTTGAAAGGGAGACAAATTCTAGATTGGTCATAGTAGCAATTGAAGTTATACATTCAACAACTTCAAGAAAAGAGAAATCAATGATCTTAAAACTTGATATGAGTAAAGCCTATGATAGGGTTAAATGGAATTTTCTTTTTGCAGTTTTAGATAAGTTTAGTTTTAGAAAGAAATGGGTTAGATGGATTAAATGTTGTGTTTCTATAGTTTTTTATTCAATATTGGTCAATGGGTTAGTGATTAAATCTTTTAAATCCAATAGAGGCCTTAGACAAGGAGATACTCTAACTCCTTATTTTTTCATTATTGTGGCAGAATTTTTGAAAAGGAGCTTAAAGAAGACTTACAAATATGGGCTTATAAGTGGACTTAAGGTTAGTAATAACATTAATAACATAACCCATCAATGGTTTGTAGATGATGCAACCCTTTTTGTAAGAGCAAGGATAAATGAGGCCAGAGCTTTGAATAACCTTTTAAAAGAGTACGAAAGAGCTTTTGGGCAAAAAGTTAATAGGACTAATTCCAAAATTTACTTCATAAACTCATGCTAATATCAAAGCAAGAATTTACAGGTTGTTTCAAATGGAGGAGGCAAATTTACCAATAACTTATCTAGGGATGCCTTTATTTGAGGGAAGAATGAGGATAGATTTATGGAATCCAATTATTAGTAAAGTTCATAATAAACTTCTAGCTTGGAAAGGTAGATGGTTATCGTTAGTAAGAAGAGTGCAGTTAATTAAGTCAGTCTTACAAGCCATTCCAACATATTATATGTCATTGTATTCTATGTCAAAAAAATTTGAAAAAAGTTTAATCTATATTATGTGATCCTTTTTATGGTCAGGTTTACATGATAAAAGAAAATTTCCTTTGGTGAAATGGAGCAAGTTGTGTGATGATAAAACTAGGGGAGGTGTTGGTTTAAGAGTTCTTACAGATGCAAACTTATCTCTTAAGGGAAAAGTTATCTGGAGATTGTACAAAGAGAGTCAAAGACAATGGGAAAGAATTCTTCCAAGTATGTTGATTCCAATGACCCAAGTTTAATATTTACTGCATTCTCTCTACCAATTAGTTCTACAAATGATTTAAAAAAATCTATTGATCTTATGATTAAAGGTTTAAGATGGGTGGTGGGAACTAGAAAAAAATCTATTTGGATGGATACTTGGTGTGATAAAAAACCACTCAATTTAGATCTAATTTTGAAACCTTGGATGAGATTGCTTCAAGATAAATATAGTGATAGGGTTTCAAACATTTTGTACAAGGATCGAGAAGGAAGATACAAATGGAAAGAATATTTTTTTACAAGTATACAAGACATTGATGTTAGGAGGCAATTGAGTAGAAAGATAACAACTGTGATTATTTTTAAAGGAGCCAATGATAAATTGATTTGGGAGTTGAATAGCTCGAGAGAATACACAACAAGTGGATATAATGTTCAACACCAAAAAACCAATAATATCACTAGAATATGGAGAGATATTTGGGATAGCCCAAGCATTCCTAAAGTCAAAATGTTTGTTTGGCTAGTAGGTCATAGAAGAATTTTATCCTGGGATGACCTTATGAAAATAGGTTTTCATGTCCCCTCTCAATGTGTTTTCTGTAATAAGGAGGAGGAGAGTATAGACCATCACTTAGGACATTGCTCAATAGTTTAGAATCTATGGCAATGTATTCTTAATATGTTTGGTAAATGCATGGTGATGGATAGCAAAATTGAAGATTGGTTAAAGCAATGGCAGAGCACTTATAAAAGTGAGGATTTGCAAACAATATGAGATATATAAAAATATACAATACTTTGGACTATACGGCTAGAAAGGAATAAAATAATATTTAAAGGAAAGGAAAGTGGTTTAGAGGTAATAAAAAAGAATATATGTTTAGCATAGAGTCTAAACCAATCCTATCAACTCACCCAGTCCCTAATTTGGAAGCAGAGAGCCTTGATGGATGGAGTCACGTCATTAAATGGATTTATGATGTTGGGTACAAGAGAAGCAAAAAGAAGGAAAAGAATATAAAGTGGAAACCACCAGATGTGGAGAGGATTAAATTGAATTTTGATGGAGCATGTAAAGGAAATATAGGACTAGGAGGAGGAGAAATAATTAGAAATAATAGAGAGATTTTATCTCATTATGCTTTCAATAGTGAATTTAAGACAAATAATGAAGTTGAAGCTTGGATGACTTTAGAAGGGCTAAAAATATGTAAACAAATAAAATGGAAGAGTATGGATGGAAGGTGATTCACTCATAGTAATAATGCAATTTTGAGGAAAGCAAAGACTCCGTGGAACATACACGAGATAATTATGGAAATTCAAGATCTTGCTAAATAGTTTGAAGAAATCAGGTTTATACATATATTAAGGGAAGGAAACAAATTTGCAGATAAGCTAGCCAATAGAGGGGTTTTGATTGAGGATCGTGAAGTCAAATTCTCCTTTCCATGGTTAAAGGAAATAGAAAATTTAGTTAAAGCTGAAAAAAATGTTGATTGCCTAAATCAATTAATGATTAAGATTTACTTTAATGTTTTCCAGTAACAATAATGTGTTTTCATTTAGACTATTTATTATTATTTTTGTGGTTCCACTTGTGTTTCAAGAAGGAAACTAGCAATCCAAATATGGTAAAGCGGACTATGATAGTGCAATGTTTTGGAAATATTACTCTACTAAGATGCAAGGCATAGATAGTAGAGGTGAAGTTTTGGCATTGTGAAGGCTGCTATAGGAAAATGTTAAGAAAGATGCTAAATTCTGGATTAATTGTATTCATACAAAAATTTGAAAAGATCCAGAAAATAAAAATCAAGAATTCAAACATTTTATGTAAAATGATGTAGATTTCTAGCTATAACATCTTAATTAAGATGAGAAGTGTATCTATTTGTAAACTCTCAAGCTCTAAAGAAAAAATATATAATTTATCAAGGGTGGGGACCCGAGTACAACCCCTTATTATCTAGAAAAAAAATATACAATAGAACACTTCTAAGATGAAGTTGACATGCAAATAAATACAAAACTAAGATAGTGGTTTTCACCGATGAAAAGAAAAGAAAACAACTACAATTCTAATTCCAAGAGGGTTTCTAGAAGAAATAATAAAATACAAGTATCTTGGCATTTATTTCAATTACAAACTTAATTGGATAATATGCAGCTTTAAAAATAATCATAAGAGGTTAGACACCACTCTTTGCATTACAAAATAGATTTTATAATTGTAGGTTTAAAAGACTATTATGCCGGATATTTTACTTTAAAGTAAGCCTAAACAATAAGAAGGATATATATACGAAAGTCTATATAATAGAAAATGTAGGACAATAATGTATAAACAAAAGCTACGAAAAATAAGAGGTGTGCTATCTTGCGATCTTGTTGAATTTAACCTCATATATATAAAAGGTTAAATTCAACAAGATCGCAAGATAGCACACCTCTTATTACACCTCTTTATATGCAAACATCAAAAGAAGAGCAAAGATGATTATAATCTAAATAAAGACTAGTTTACATCTAGTGAGATGTGGGATAGGTATATGGAAGAGACCTAAAGAGAATTGCAAAGATTAAATATTTATATATTACAATTTAAAAAATTTAGAGGCACAAGAATTATAGAATCATTTCATATTGGAATGAAAAGATTATAATTATATTTAGATAATAATACCTATTTTATTTTGATTTATTAAAAAAAAAAACTATCATCAATAAGATTAGTAACAATAAATCAATCTTAAAAAGAAAGAAAATGATGATTCAACTTTAATTTTTCAAGTAAACTTAATATTATTATTTTAAATTGGTTATATGGGATTGAAAATATGTAGTAGTGGTATTACAACAATTTAACAATTATGTATGTATCTTTTTGTCAAACTCAAATCTAAATCTCTTTCTTGAAAGTTGAAAAATATAACTGATTGAGCTAATAACATTAGCTAACTTATTAATAACATTACATAACTTATTTTCCTATCCTTGTGAGTGTGGTCTACCGACAAGGACGCCACTTACATTATCGATAATGTGACCCGAGTTCAATCCCCATGACAGATATGTATAAGAAGTATTACTCAATAAAAAAACTTATTTTCCTTAAAAAAAAATGATAAATATTTGTGTTCCCCTAACCTAAAAGATATTAAAAACCCTTTTATTCTATTTTAACAACACAAATTAAAGGTTTCTACGAATAATTAAATTATAATCATATGAATTCTTTGGTAGTCCATTTCAAATCCCCATGATAAAAAAAAATATAAGAAGTATTACTCAATAAAAAAACTTATTTTCCTTAAAAAAAATACAAATATTTGTGTTCCCCTAACCTAAAAATATTAAAAACCCTTTTATTCTATTTTAACAACTCAATTTAAAGGTTTCTGCGAATAATTAAATTATAATCATATGGATTCTTTGGAGCTGGATATATATTGGTTGTGGTGAATCAAACCTCACTTTTGAATTACATTATAAAGGAACGAATAGAAATTGCATTTTTTTCGAGATTATTTGACAATTACCATGTGATATAAAAATAGGCTTTGCCCTTATATCCAGAAAGCCCAGTTGATTTCCTATCCTTCTGGGGTACCATCATGGCTTCTGCAACGCTAACATTGAAGTTGGCACCTCGGAGCACAATCCCTTTCCCTCATAACCACAGCAAATATAAAAAACCCAACACCACTTTCAGTGAATGTGAAATGCCCACACAAAAATCCACATCAAAATCAATGGCCAATTGTGCAGAAACACGTTATGGACATACTATGACCACACAAAAATCCACATCAAAATCAATGGCCAATTGTGCAGAAACACGTTATGGACATACTGTAGTCAAGGACCAGCACCAGCACCAGCCGAGAGCAAACACATGTGCATCCCTATTGCAGGCATGCACTAATATGGAATTCCTGAAACAAACCCATGCCTGTGTTTTCAAAAGTGGGATGCACCAAGATCTCTTTCTAGCAACAAAACTCGTAAGCTTATATGCCAGCTTCGGCAGTATCGAATATGCACGCTATGTGTTTGATGAAATGCCTCAAAGAAATGTATTCACGTGGAATGTGATGATTAGAGAGTATGCCAGGATTGGTTTCTATGGGGAGGTCCTGACATTGTATTATCAAATGCAAGAGGAAAATGTGTGGCCAGATAATCTTACTTTTCCCTTTGTGCTGAAGGCCTGCTCTGTTTTGAAGGTCCTGAAAGTGGGAAAGGAGGTTCATGGCCATGTAATTAGAAGGGAATTTGAAGGAGATGTCTATGTTGGGACTGCAATTTTGGACATGTATGCCAAGTGCAGGAATGTGGGCATCCTGCCGTATCTGTTTGACAAAATGCCTGAAAGAAATTTGGTATCTTGGAATGCAATAATTGCAGGGTTATCTCAGAATGGAAAGAATGAGGATGCCGTGAGAATTTTTATTCAAATGCAGATGGAGGGTGTGAAACCTGACTTGATCAGTGTTGTAAGTGTGCTGCCTTCTTTGGCTGATCTGCAGCAAGTAAAGTGTATTCAGGGGTATGCTGTTAGGTGTGGATTTGTATCAAATGTTACTGTGGGTAATGCCCTGGTTGCCATGTATGCCAGATGGAGTGATATAAAGGATGCACGCCAAGTGTTTAACAAAATGCCTAAAAGAGATGTGGTTTCATGGAATTCAATGATTTATGGTTGTGTGGAGTCTGGATATGCTGAGGAAGCCTTGAGGCTCTTTAATCAGATGCATATGGAGGACGTCAGGCCTGCTCCAGTCACTATTGTGAATATGATGAGTGCATGTACTAGAGAATATGGGAAGTGTATCCATGGTTATATAATTAAGAGTGGTTTTGAAGCATATGTTCCTGTTCAAAATTCGCTCATAACTATGTATGCCAAGCATGGGACTGTAGATGATGCATTTTTTGTTTTTGATAATATGGATGAAAGAAGTGTTATTTCGTGGAATGCAATGAGCCGTGGGTATGCTCAAAACAGATTTGCTTGTGAAGTCATCAAGCTTTTTATTGAAATGCATTTGGCAAAAATTTTACCTGATTCGGTCACCATAATTAGCGTGCTCCAGGCATGTGCCATTTTAGCAGACCCAAAACAAGTTAGGTGGATTCATGGTTATGTGATTAGAAATGGGTTTGACCTGGACACTTCTGTGGGGAATTCTCTGATATCATCATACACTAAATCCAATAGTGTCAAGGCTGCACACCAAGCGTTTGACAAGATGCACATAAAGAATGTTGTTTCATATAATGCACTGATTGCTGGCTATGTCCAGAATGGACTTGTCAATGAAGCCTTGACACTTTATAAGCAAATGAGATTTGAAGATCTTATACCAGACTCAGGTACCATGGTGAGTGTGCTCCAAGCATGTTCCCAATTAGCAGAACTAGGACAAGGTAAACTGATTCATGGCTTTATAGTTAAAAGTGGATTTGACTCTGGTATTACTGTGGAGAATGCCCTAGTATCTATGTATTCCAAGTGTGGCAGAGTAGAATTTGCAAGCCAAGTTTTTGGTGAAATGTCTGAAAGAGATCTAGTCTCATGGAATGCAATGATAGCAGGTTATGCTCAGAGTGAATGTGCAAATGAGGCATTGATAATCTTTCAGGAAATGATATTTGCAAACATGAAACCCAATTCAATTACCATTGTAAATGTACTCCAAGCATGTTCTAATTTAGCAGCTCTGCAACAAGGTAAATGGATCCATGGTTATATTATTAGAAATGGGTTCATGTCGGATGTTTCTGTGGGGAACGGCCTCATAGACATGTATGCCAAATGTGGGAGTTTAGATGTTTCACGCTGGCTGTTTAACAAAATGTCTACAAAAGATGTAGTGTCATGGAGTGCAATGATTATTGCATATGGAATGCATGGGTATGGTAAGAATGCCCTTGCAAAATTTTGGCAGATGCAGCAGGCAAACATAAAGCCAAATGATGTCACCTTTGTTTGTGTTTTATCTGCATGCAGTCATGCAGGGCTACTGGATGAGGGCTTGCAGTGTTTTGATTCCATGATTCGAGATTATGGCATCACACCAAGAATAGAGCACTATACATGTGTTGTTGACCTTCTTGGTCGTGCTGGGTACTTGGGTAAGGCACACGACTTCATTGAAAAGATGCCACTCAAACCTAGTGCTCAAGTTTGGGGTGCCTTGCTTGGTGCATGCAGAATTCATTGCAATCTTGAGCTCGGAAAACGTGCCGCAGAACACATCTTCAACTTAGAACCTGATAAGGAGGGTTCTTACATACTTCTCTCAAATATTTATGCTGCAGCAGGTAGGTGGCAAGATGCTGCAAAGGTAAGAAGTAGGATGAATGGCATTGGTTTGAAAAAACAACCAGGATGCAGTTGGATTGAAATAAATAATAAGGTTCATTCTTTCATCGTGGGAGATAAGTCACACCCTCAAACAGAGAAGATTTATGCATTGTTGGAGACCTTAGAATTACAGATGTTAGAGATTGGTTATGTACCTAACACTCACTTTGTGCTACATGACGTAGAGGAAGAAGTTAAGGAACAAATGCTCTTCAGGCACAGCGAGAAGCTGGCCATTGCTTTTGGGCTTATCAACTCAAGACCTGGAACCCTTATTCGAATTACAAAAAACCTTCGAGTATGTGGTGACTGCCATACAGCCACTAAGTTAATCTCCAAGATTGTCAAACGAGAAATTATTATGAGGGATTTGAACCGTTTTCATCATTTCAAAGACGGATTGTGTTCTTGTGGGGATTATTGGTAGTCCTGAACAAATTAGTCAACGAACCAAGGATAACAAAACTAGGATTCTCTTGATCTTGTTAAGATGTGTATTTTCTACCACATGAAAGGAGAGAGAAGTAACAAGTTGTTGACATTCTCTCGAAGTAACAAGTTGTTGACATTCTCTCCCCTTGACATTTCTAAAATGAAATTGTATCCTTGTTAATAATTGAAATATCAGTAATAGTCCCACATTTGATCTCAAATAGAAGACCTAAGTGGTTTAGGAACTCCTTAATAGACCAGTCATTTTGCCAAAAGAGTAATAGACTTAGAGCCACAAGTCCTCTATTACATAGGATTCTTCACAGGCTGTGGCTTCATGACTATGTATCTCTTGTTGTGATATTATGAGGTATACAAGTGCACTTGTTATTAGAAAATCCTGTTTTTCCATTTGACATATTTATAAACATTACGTCCTTGTTTGCCAAAAATTGTTCTTGTTTATACCATTGGTTGGAGGCATATGCATCATTTATTAGGAAAATACAAGTTTTTATTTCCTTTTTTCTAATTTGTTTTTCATTATTGTTTCTTATTTTGTATATTCTTCATCACTTATCTTTGTTGGTATCAAAGTTTGCATGCCTAGAACCATAAACAGATACAACTATATACTTGGCTCTGATATCACCTTGTAAAATTCCTAAATGCAAATGGAACATGATCACAAAATGCAACGGAGATTGGATACACTATAATTCCAAAATATGGAAGAACCTCTTTCTATACTCTCAATTGAGAAGGAATTAATTCTTGTTGATTATTAAGAACGATAAATCTTTTATTGATAGCAAGGGTTGCATCCTCAAACTATATCCTGGCCTAGAAACATTAAATCTATAATCATAATATCACATACAAAAACCTTGCCTAGAAACATTAAATCTATAATCATAATATCACATACAAATACAAAAACCTTGGGTTTACAGACAAAATAACACCATACACAAAATGATAAGTTTAAATATTAATTATCTTTATATATAAAATTATGGGTTTAGATACAAAATATCTTACACATAATTATTAAAATGTTGCTTTTTGGTATGCGACATGCCCTACCCCTTTGAAAAGTTTTGTCCTCAAAGCATGACCTTCCTAAGCCTCCAAAGAAACAACACAACATGATAGATCCATCCTAGAGATATCTTGATTGGATTAGAGTCTCCTTTGATGTCAATTCTTGGACTTTGACTTCGTTATTGTCTTTTCTTTATAATTAATCTTTTTTTTCTTTTTATTGAATACTTGAAGTAAGGCTTTCTTGATAATGTGAATGTCAATAAGGTTCCAACCTTGGAGGGTCTTCATCTTGCATCCTCTCCTCTTTTTGTGCCTTGTATGTGATGGCATATTTTATAATTGGTTTTGTTTTTGTGATGAATATTTTTTGAAACTGATGGTAGACTCAAGTTTGTATGTCTTTATCCTCATGTGTAGTTTGGTGAACATTATTTTCCTTTTTCAATTTCTTGACTTTAGATATAACATTTGATTATGAGTATAAAATTGTTGGATTTCCTTATTTATTTAATTTTAACTTCTTTAGTTGTTATAACTTCAACTTTAAGAGGTCTACTTCTTTCCCTTATCTAGACCATTTAGCTAAGAATACCTATTTTGCTTTTTTCCCAAGAAAACCCCGAGTTTAGTCTTTCCAAGGCTTTTCCACCAATTCTCTTCTTCCTCAAGGTAAAATATTATCATGGAGTAGCAAACAATTGAATGTGAAAGCCTCTTTGTAACTTTTTGTAACCATTTTTCTAAAAAAAATCTTGAAAATATTTTCATTTCTTCCTTTGATCTCTTTTGATTATCCATCATTATTGATTTTTTCTAGGCTATGCTTTTTCACCAAGGAGCTATGAACCTTGACATTTGTTTGAGAGGCACATTTAGGGGTCTCCCTTCCTTTGAAATAGAGTTAAATGATCAAATAGTCATGAAAGAATGTCACAGATGTCAAGATTCACTTGAGTCATCAAAGACATTGGGGCCTCCATGAGCACCGAAACCATGAATCTCAAAGTTCACCATGAATCACCAAAGACATAGGGACCTCCATGAGTATTGGAACCATGATTGTGGGTGCATCTTTGAGAACCTCTATGGACATTGGATCTGCTACAAACATCAAAATCATCTCAAGCACTACCTTCATAAAAAGAACTATGGCATTTACAAGCACCAAAATCGCCTTGGGCACCACCTCTTCTAGCACAACCTTCACAAGTATTTGGACCACCTTAAGTACCACCTTTGCAAGTATGTCTTCATCGCTAGAAAATTCTTCAAGAACACAAACACAACAACTTTAGGTTCACAACCCTTTTGCTTGTCCCAAGGATTGAACCCATATCTCCCTTGTTGAAGCCTAACAACATAATTAACTCAATTTCATCTTGGGGACTTATTGTTCTCTTAGTTTAATTACTTTTAATTAGGTGTAAACTAAGACAAATTGTTAACTTTAAATACCTTAGTTTACATCTAATTCATACACATAACAATAGTAATTTACTTTTAAACCAAACCTAAGTCCTACACAGGTGTTGGCCAAGATAGCCAAGGGGGTTATCTATTTTTGTTCTTTAGGGCTAGGTATGAACTCAAAGAATGTTGCAAAAGGGATAGATATTAGAGGTGGTCTCCTTTAGTATTGAAGGCAAGAATTTCTTTGGTAGTCATTGAGTTTGGTTCCAAAATTCTTATTGAAGTTATCAATGAGGGGAAGAGTAGAAAGTTATGTCCTTATAAATTGGATGAAAATATTTATTAAATCAAAATATTATCCTTACTTTTTAAGAACATTTCTATTTTAGGCAAGTGGCATATCTTCTTGCAAATTGGGATGTTAGTTTATGAGTTGGACTTCATATTGATAACGAGAGACCCCTTAGTGTGGAAAGGGGGAAGCCTGTAAATCGATATTTATAATTTATGAAGTTAAAGATGATATTCCCTTTCCTTCATGGAAAGGAAAATCATGAAACCTTGGATAATTTTCTAAGTTTTATTAAAAATTCATTCTTTTGTATCGATATATTTATAATTTATGAAGTTAAAGATGATATTCCCTTTCCTTTATATAAGGGAAAATCATGAAACCTTGGATAATTTTCTAAATTTTATTACAAATTCATTCTTTTGTTTTGGGAAAGAGTGAGGGATCCCATGAACAATCTTCATAAAGGCAAACATGATTTCATACTTGTGGGAAATCTCATCCATCAATTTTCTCACTTGCATGAGATATGCAATTATGTGGAATAGAAGGAAAGTGGTAGTAATGCTTACCAACAATTAGCACCATGTCATCAATCCTCCTTTAAGGATAGATCACAAAAATTTAGCCCTCAACAAGAAAAAAACATGTGTTGGCACCTTTCCCAACATTATGTAGTTGAAGTGGTATAAACTAAAAAATACATGGAATATGGGAGTAATTAAAATACTGGAAGCTCAAATCATGGGAACACTTTTCTTGAAGCATGCCTTCAACTCTTTTGTGGATGGATATTTTTTTGCAAGGGGTATTTTTGTCTAAGTCCTTTTTGATGAGATGTGGTTAATTTCCACTTGAAGCCACAACCGACGTAAAATGGTGATAGTGTGCATTTGCTCTATAAGATTATGTTTATTTTATAGGATGATATTTTATTATTATTATTACTATTTTTAAGATCCAATTGGGTCCATGTAAAGTATCGTGGGTGGTATTTATACTCCCACTCATCCAACCATTTGTACATTGGTTGGATTTCTGGATTCATTTAGAAAGAGATTTGTGTGTAGACACCTTATCATACTTTATATTCATTGTTCTCCTAGTGATATATTTATTTGCTTTGTTGGGTAATGTATTTGACTTTATTTGTTCTTGTTTATGTTGCATAATTCTACATGGTACTAGAGTGGGTGTGAATTGTCGTTACTTGATCCAAATGTTCAACTCTTGATACTTTACAACAATGATGGAGTAGTTGTGAAGCATAGTTCTTTTTTTTTTAAATTATGTTTAGGGTTTTCAAAAAAATCCTTGGTTTTCTTTCAATATATTGGACGTCAATTCCTTTCTGCTTATAGTGGCATGCCCCCCAAATGTGGGTTTCTCATGGAAGTAATAAATTTTTTATTGAGTTTTTTAAAAACCCTTATTTATCCTCTTAGAGTTCTTCTAAAAAGTCATTTCCTTTATCCTTCCAATATTTTTGTTTCTAGGATATGATAGTTGAAGGTGTATAATATACGGTACCTGAAGAATTGAAAATGTTGTTTGATACTAACAAACCATCCTCAAATGCCTACGAATTTTTGGGTAGAATTTAATGCACTATAAAGTGCTCCAGGTTTCAAATCCATAGAGAAGTAGCTTTTAGGTTCCTTGACTCTCACAAAGCTAAGAAAAAGGGGGATTGATTTATATTTCATATTCTAGAAAATATTTTCATACGATCAAACTACCAATAATTGAGAAAAATGATCAATGTTTTTGAAGACTAGGTAGATCAGGAGGTGTTAGAATATGTAATAGATCATTGATTACCCAAGGCCAACATTATATGATGTAATAAATTTATGAAACCCAAGAGCAAACATTGTATACTATAATATGAGGTTTATTGTAAAAGCCTATAGACACATAGCTCACCATGTATAGTGAACCTTTGTAACTTAAATATTATGTAAGTTATTTATTTAGACATGGTTGATTATTAGAGGTATACATATCCTCTCATATTGATCAATTATTATAAATGTATGATATATTGTTCATCATTAATCATAGGTGCCTTAGGGAATCTTCTCCATATTTAATATCCTTTAGGTCCTTTTTTCTCTTTCTAATCCTTGTTTGCTATGACTTGAGTAATGTGATGATTTTATTCATTCCAAAAATATGTTGTGAATTGTAATAGAGGGTCTTAAACAACATGAAGAAGCAATAAAAAATAATAATCTCTTAGAAATGAGTTAGAAAATGTTTTTCATGAAAACTAAGATGAAGAGAATGAAGTAAATTTTCTTTGAGTTCCCATTTGTTAAGGGTGAAGTGGAGAAACTAGGGACGTGACATTGATTTGGTAGTCTTTAGTTCTTTGAAAAATATGTCAATGAAAAAGGTCTAATAGATTGACAAGATTCTATTTAGAAAATATTTTTGATCTATTATGGCGAGAGGTCCACATACTATTGTGACTTCAAGGATAATGTCATGTAATCATGAGGTTCTAGATGTAAGTGTTTCTAATGGAAAGTATCTCTCTATTTGAATGGTAGTTTAATTTTTTTATTTTATTATAGATCTTAAGTTTCTTTGCTTTCTTCTATTGGATCTATAGTAACATAATCACTACCTAGGGTCCCCTACATTTTGGAGATATGAAGAACTAAAGAATTAAGCAATTGGAGCCTCCAAGGAACCAATTTTGTAAAGTCAAGTCTAGAAGTGTGAATGGTCTAGTAAGAGTGAATCCTTCATCAAACAAGAGTGAATTTCTCCCAAACAAAAGCAAATCGCTCATTGACAAGCCAAGTAGACCAAGAGTGCATATTTCTTGAGGAAGATATTTGGAAAGCAACATTTATCATGTAGTGGTACTACTAACTATTTTAGAAGGTTTCTAAGCCATTGAGAAGTGTATTTAGAGATGTTTAACATTTGGAGGTACATCATTTTGCTAAAGATGCCCTCAAATCTTTACTTTTACCAAAAGTAGAAATTTCTCACCAAAGGTAACTCAAGGGTGAATTCCTTGTATAAATAGGAGATATAAGCTCCATTGTAAACATATTTTGTCCTTGAGAGAATCAAAGCTACACTTTGTGAGTCCCACATTGTAATTGCTCTGCTTTTTAGAACAATAAGAGATTGTGTAGGATTTTTTTCTTTCCAATTATGGTACTACTTTTTTGGATTGTGGAATGTGTGAAAATTGTAGCATTGCCCTTTTTTCCTATTGTCATTTCTTATTATCTCCTTTTCACACATGTGGGATACATGGTTGTTAATTGACTTTCTCATGTATCGATTGATCACACACTCTCTTTGCTATGACTATGGTCATATTTAATTCCATGCAATTTTCTCTAACTTGTCACATTCTAACCTTCAAAATTTTACTTATATGCATTTATTTTTTGCATTTATTTTATTATTTAGATTATATTAGTTTATATTTGTCAAGGATAGTAGGGAGACAACAAAAATACGAAGGTTGAAGGCGGCATGATCTCCCTTCCAATTGTTGAAATGGAATTGTGGACACCTAAGAAGTTAAATCCTTCCATAATTTAATAGTTTTTAGCATACGTGGTGGGATTAAGGGCTTTATTTCCATGACCAAATTGAGTTGAGTCCATTTTTAAAAACTAATTTTATACATTTTCATTTTTTGCATATGAGTTTGCAATTGCTTTGCGAGTGACGAATTTGTTTTGTACCTCATCGAATTTTTTAAATTTCACAAAGCAACATTGAAAGTACAAAAAATTCATCAATATTCTTCAACTTTAGTGCTAAATTGTATTTAATAATTGATAAAAAGTTATTTGCCAAAGTTTGAAGAATGTTTTCAAAGTCTTCATCTAATGAGCAATTAAGCCCATTTGGAGCAATTACTTTGTTTTGAGTGATTTTCTTGGAAAATAAAATTTTCTTGTTTTATTGCAAGATCAATTTATCTAACAACTAGAAGTGATTCACTCATAGTGACTCACTTTGATCCTTTTTTATCAATGTTTTTTCTAAGTATATTATAAGTTATTTGTTCCCCTAAGTAATTTTTTTTAATTTTCTAATCCCAAAATTCTATATGTACAAGTAGGTACATGGAAGGATCCAAGCTTATGAATGTGTGCTCTAATATGTAGCAATCAGGCAAAGGATTTCATCTAGTCAAATTGATACCATTTCAACAAAATTACATAAAAGGGCAAAAAAAAATCATTGCATGGGTACAAAAGGATGATGAGTCAAAAATCAATTCAACTCCAAGTTTATTTCCATCAAAGGGGACCAATCCAATGGCTAAACAATCTAGTCAAGATCAAAATTTGAAGTCTACATCCTTATTTTGGTCAAAGTAAGTAAATATCCTTTGTCATACCTAATCTTCGTCTTCACATTTCCTATATTGAATCAAACGTGGGCATTCACTAGACCTAAAATTATCCATGTGATTATTAACCCTTTGTACGAAATGCCTCAAACGACTTAATATTTTCTAAATATGTCACAATCCATTGGTCAGGTTGGGTCTCTAGTTGGTATACCTAATCTTCCAAATAATCAACCACAAGTGTCCTCAAATAATTAATTTGGAACAAGTCAATCACTAGAATCTAATTTTTAAAATGATCCTCCAACTAGTAATATCCCAAATCAATCATTACCTGATTCTAGCCAACAATCTAGTACAACTTGTTCAAATCAACCTCCACCTTCGGGACAATCTAATCTACCCAATGATAGTACTAGTAGTCCCTTAAGGAAAATAAATGTAACAATTTTAAACTAAGGCATGTATTATAATTTGCAAGTGCTACCTAATCAAAGGGGGATGCAAGGATTTTGGTTAAATATATCGAATCAAATGCTACCCCCAACTAGTCAACCAATGCAAAATTTATAATAATATATGCCTCCTAATCAATGGATCCCTCAAGAGGGATTTCAAAACCCTTTGCCTATCCAAGTGATACAAGACAAATGTAATCAAAATCAAGTCTATCCAAATACACCTCTGGTGGAAAACCCAAATCTGCCATTACCACCACAATATTATTTTACATAACAAAATCCTCAAAGTTTCCTACAATAAACGGTTTTGCATGTGCCTCGACCTCAAGCATATGTAGCATCTCTCTAATGGTATGTGATATATCCTCTACCAATATCGTATGGCTAAGTAAATTATTACAACCAAGTGCTCGCATCACCTAGACCTCAAAATAAACTTCCTAACTAGAACTTATGAAGGTCCCATTGAATCTAAAAGCCTATTCCCTTCGCCATGCTTATGAAATCCTCACCAATGTTTGATGGAAATGGGATGAAAACAATAATAGATCATTTGAATAATATCTCCACCCTCAAGTTGATTCACTGCATCTAGGAAGAATATACCATCGTATACTTATTTATTCATTAGGGGATTAAGCTAATTTATCATATATAATATTTCCTAACAATTCTACCATTAATTGGGAATCAATCATAAAACCTTTTATGTGAAGGTTTGGTAATATGGGTAATGGAAATTTGATACATTTCCAATTAAATACTATGCAAATACATCCTTAAGAAATACATACAATTATAATACTAGGTTTATGAGATGTTTGATCCCACCAATAATGCATCCTAATGAAGAACATGCCTTGCCATAGTACATAAAAGGTTTACAATATAAGTTAGCGCTAATGGTTTATAATGCTAATCATGATACTCTAGCTACAAGTTTTAAAGAGGTGGCTCTTATAGAAGATGTTCTTATTAGAGTAGAGAAACTACATCCTACCTTGCCTATGTCTTATGTTAGCCATGTTACACAAAATTCTCAAATTCTAGGAGCCACTTCTACCATTGTTCTGATTCCAAATGCTTAAGCATCCACCAAAACCACTACTTATCCATAAATAAATTCTTCATATATCATGACTTTTTCAATTCAAATTACCCCTTCATCCATTCCCTGTCAACCGTAGTTATCCACTTTACTTGCTCCATCACAAAGTAGAAATAACACCACCTCTCAAGACTAGGATGAATGAAAACTCAAAATGAAGGGTATGTTAGACATGAGAAAAACAATAAATGTAAGTCAGGTGTTAATAAAATAGTGGATGGTAGTAGTATAACTGGTAGCAAATAAGGACCACTTCCCTCACAAAATATCAGGTCCCTTGTAAAAATACAAAGCAACCAAATAATCAATTGTAGAACAACATGGCAAATGTAAATTTGAAAAACAATACTTTATGGTGTTTCCCTTGTAATGTTGGACATGATCCTACAAAATATTTCATAGTCATTAGTCATTCTCAAACTAAACAATACAATCAACAATGTCAAGCTTAATAAGCTACAACTATAGGACAAACGGTACTAGTGATGTATCAACCTCCAACTCTAGTTCAACAAGCAAATCCAACCTTGAAAAAATTTAATAATGTTATTTTTGTAAAATTTGGCATTGTCAAATATGACAATGACTCCTCCTTTGAATATAATATTGTATGTGCTAACCAACAAGGAATTAGAATGAGGAGAAAAAGAAATATGATAGAGAAATAAGAACCATATAAGAAATAAGTAGAAGTTGGTTTAGGAACTATGGCTTTGAGAAGAGGTAGCCCCCCATGGCATGTCAAGGATAAGGGTCTGATACTAGTTGGGCAACAAGATATACAAAAATATAATGTTGAAAATACACTATCAGAGCATCACAATATAATTCTCTGGATAAAAAAGGGAAGCAAGCAGAAAAGGGAAATGAGCATGAGAAAGAAAAAAGAGTGGAGGAGGAAACATTAGTGGATAAAAAAAGGGATAAACAAAGTGATAAAGGAAAGGAAAAAGTTGTAGAAATAGGTCAAAAATCATTTGAAGTACCTACCCTTTACCAATGAAGAACACAATGATTGTTACAAGGTAGTATAGGAAATTCACATCACATCATCAAAAGCAACCTCATCAAATTCAGGTTCAATATTGTTGAGGAGATAAAGATGACACCAAGAAAATTGTGCATGTTGAAAGCCTTAGCTCTACTAGGTCAAAGACATTTACTCCAAGAGGCTCTCAAATATCAAGAAATAAATTATCCTAATAATGGGAAACTAAAACTAACATAATCTAGTTTGGTAGAACAACATAATTTGATTTCAAAATATTTGTCAACATCCAAGTAAGTGCAACAACCATCTTGAATGATCTAAAGTCAAAGATGTTGAAACCATTGCCTTTTTTTATGACTTTGAATATTGATAATTATTTGTTAATAAGTTGCATAATGGATTCAAGGATTGTTGCAATGGTGATGCCAAAGGTTATGTGTGAAGAATTTGGACTATCATGCACTAAGACCACCAAAACTCAAATCTAAATGGATGGTACTAGGATGAACTTGATAATCATTCTGAAATATATAATAATGACTTTGACAAAATATCTTGAGTTGATAGTCATTGAGAATTCATAATTTTTGATGGCAAGCCGAGATTAACACAACAACACTTCACGTAAATTTACTGTAAATTGCTTGAAAACAATTTTACAATATCATCTCCAGGCATAGAACTCTTCTCCCACAATCCCGAACTCACCATCCCTTCCCCTACAAATTTTTGAGTTTTTATCGAGGCCTCGATCCTCTAAGCAATTAATGCCTCTGCCTAACAAAAATTTAAATTATATTTTCCCCCTCGGCCGAATTTTCAATTTTTTTTGTCATTAATAGGCAACTGTCCAATCTACCATGCAACTTGCATTAATGGCTTCCCTTAACCTGCAATCGCCGCCATGGTCAGTCCGTTCTTCTGCACCACTGTCTCATTCAAAATGTCCATCCCCCAAACTGCTGTGATGGTCGTCTCCATTTTTAAAATACGCGGCTGTCAACTCCATTTAAATTTACGCGACAGCCTGCGTGTCCATTTCTGGCCTTTTCTTTTACTAGCTGAGTTGCTTTAATACACGTGGCAGCCATGTGTCAAATCCGGCCTTGCATGGCCATCCGCGTGTCCACCTTGGTCTGCCCTTTTCTTGGCCGCGACATCGCGACATGTCATGATATCGCGACCCAACCACTGCCCTACCTCTGTCTGCTCAAACTATCGCGATATCGCAATGTCGCGATATCGCGACCAAACTGTCTTTGCTCCCAAGTTCGCACCGTGCCTTTGCCTTTTCAATATCATCGCGATATCGCAAAGAAAACTCCCTTGCGCCCTACTACGTTAACTCGCGTCGCGATATCACGACGTCGCGATATCGCGACGGAACTCCCCTTGCTTTGGTTGCTGCAAACAAATGCCACGATATCGCGACGTCATGATATTCGCGATATCACGACGTCGCGATATCGTGACGTCACGATATCGTGACGTCGCGATATCGTGACGTCACGATATCGTGACGTCGCGATATCGCAACGGAAACTTCTCTTCGCATAAGCTGCAAACTATTGTCATGATATCGCGACGTCGCGATATCACGACAAAACTGGCTCTTGACAAGCCGAAGCCTTTGAGGTCGCGATTTCACAACATGTCGCGATTTCGCGACCCCACCCCAAATTTTGCCCAAACTTCACAAAATTTCCCGAGACTTCCCCATTTCTTTACAAAACTTAAAACTCTTCCATTTCTTTACAAAACTCCCCTTCCCCCGGGGAAGAACCAGAACAAATTAATTGAAAAGAAAAATACAAAGTACTTCGAAAACTTGGAAAAATTTAGAGGATGCAAGATTGCTCTACTGTCGTCGGATGCTCCTGCATCAAACACCCGGGGTAATTAAAAAAAAGTGATCCTCACTTCTGTTTTGTTAGGGGAAGACCCAGGCGGTCAACCTCCGTTTTTGACAACCACGTTGCATCTTCGACAGGTATGCCCTTCCACTTTACCAAATATTCAGAGTACTGTCTGTTTCTGGTGCTTCTGCCTTCACGAGTGTCTAATATTTCCTCAACCTCGTCTGTGGTTGGAGTAGATGCTGGAATTTGCCACAATTCAGCACTTGGTACTTCTGTACTCTTCCCTTCATGATATTCCATTAAATCTGAAATATTAAAAATAGGTGAAATGTCAAGCCAACTTGGTAATTCTACTTTATATGCATTTATTGACTCCCATTTTTCCAGTATTCTGAATGGCCCAAACTTCTTCATCTTCAATTTGTTATAAGTCTTGGCAGGAAATCTCTCCTTCCTGAGATGCACCATGACCTCACCTCCTACTTCGAACTCCTTGAATCGTCGCTTCTGGTCTGCCCTTGTCTTATAGTGAGTATTCATTTTTATAATTTGTTTCCTTACTTCTTCATGCAGACCTTTCATATGTTCCACAAATTCTTCTGCCTCGGCACTGCACTTTTCTCTCTTGTCCAACTTCCTCAGTTCAGACACATTTCTCCGGCTGTTTCCATATATTATCTGGAATGGAGATTTATTTGTGCTCTTATTGACTAAACTGTTAGACGCAAATTCTGCTTGCGATAAAACTAAATCCCACCCCTTGGGTTGATCTGCTATCAAACATCTCAGAAAATTACCCAGGCTTCTATTCACCACCTCTGTCTGTCCGTCAGTCTGACGGTGGTATGCAGAACTGAATTTCAGGTCTATCTTCAACTTCTTCCACAAAGTTCTCCAGAAATAGCCAACAAACTTTGTATCTCTGTCAGAAACTATGCTTCTTGGTAGACCGTGAAGTCGTACCACTTCTTTGAAGAATAATCCTGCAATGTGAACCGCATCACTCGTCTTCTGGCAGGGAATAAAATGTGCCATTTTGGAGAATCGGTCAACCACCACAAATATAGAGTCATTTCCCCTCTGCGTGTTCAGTAATCCAAAAATAAAATCCATGCTTATGTCCTCCCATGGCCTCTATGGTACAGGTAATGGCTAGTATAATCCAGTGTTTTGCCTTACACCCTTTGCCATCTGGCATATTCTACAACCTTGCACAAACTTTCGTACATCTTGCTGAAGTTGCAGCCAGTAGTAATTTTCCTCCACCAGGGCAATGGTCTTATCCCGACCAAAATGCCCAGCCAGTCCCCCGCTGTGTTTCTCCTTGATTAAGTTTTCCCGCATGGAACCCCTTGGAATGCATAACTTACTACCCCTAAACAACATTTCGTCTTGGATTAGAAAATCCAACCATCTTGCCCTGTCCCCAGTAACAGGTGTCAAGCAAGCTGTCCAGGCTTTTGCAAAATCTGGATCTTCAGGGTACAAACCCTTTAGTTCTTCAAACCCCACTACTTCCACTATCATTTTAGTCAATAAATTCTGCCTTCTACTTAAGGCATTTGCAACTCTGTTGGATTTCCCGCTTCTGTGCTTCAGCACAAAGGTATAGCTTTGGAGGAACTCCACCCACTTCATGTGCCTTTGATTTAGTTTTGCTTGACTGTTAATGTACTGTAAAGCCTGATGATCAGTAAATAGAACAAACTCCTTTGGTAATAAATAATGTATTCACTTCTTCAGAGCTTGAACAATAGCATAAAATTCTTGGTCATAAACGGAATACTTTTTTTGAGCATCGTTTAACTTCTCACTGAAATAAGCAACAGGTCTGCCTTCTTGACTCAGTACAACCCCTATTGCATTGCCACTGGCATCACAGTCCACTTGAAATACCTTGTTAAAGTCTGGGAGTGCCAAAACAGGCTGTTCTGTGACATTTTTCTTTAATGCATCAAAGCTCTTCTTAGCCCCTATTGTCCACTTGAACTCCTTTTTATCCCCTCTCATTATTTTCGTGAGAGGTGCACAAATGCTGCTGAAGTTCTTTATGAACTTCCTGTAAAAGCTGGCCAGACCATGAAATGATCTTACTTTTGTTGTGCTCCTTGGGGTAGGCCATTTGATGATGGCTCTCACCTTCTCTGGGTCCATTTTTAGACCTTCTGCAGAGATTATAAACCCCAGGTATACTAACTCTTTCTTGACAAAATTACACTTTTTCAGATTTATTAATAACTACTCCTCTCGCAGCTTTTCAAAAACTCTCCTGATATGCATCAGGTGTTCCTCCAGGGTTCTGCTGAAAATTAATATATCATCTAAATAAACAATGACAAACTTTCCCAGAAACTCTTTTAGTACTTCATTCATCAGCCGCATGAAGGTACTCGATGCATTGGATAGCCCAAATGGCATGACCAACCACTCATACAAGCCTTCTCTTCTTTTGAAGGTTGTCTTCCACTCATCTCCTTCTCGGATACGGATCTGATGATATCCACTTTTTAGGTCAATCTTCGTGAAATACTCAGCTCCACTCAAACAGTCCATGATATTATCCATTCTAGGCAATGGGAATCTGTATTTGATAGTGATCTTGTTGATGGCCCGTGAATCTGTACACATTCTCCATTCCCCATCCTTCTTTGGCGCCAACACTGCGGGTACTACGCATGGGCTCAAACTTTCCCGAATCAATCCCTTCTCCAATAATTCCTGGACCTGCCGGTTTAACTCCTCAGTCTCTACAGGCGTCATTCTGTGTGCAGCTTTATTTGGCAAGCTCGATCCTGGCACCAAATCTATATGGTGGCTGATTTTCCTTACTAGAGGGGTAAACCCTCAAGCACATTAGCAGACACAATATTTGGAAATTCCTTCAGCAGATCTAGGACTTCTGTTGGGGTATCTTGGCATTCCTTCTCCCTAACTCTAGGAATTATTGCATAACATAAATGTTCATGCTTCAAACCGTCCAAAAACTTTCTCCCTTCAACTAAACAGATTCTGGAGCTGTTACATACCTTTTCATCCACCTCCTTCACGGGTTTCAGCTTATGGCGTACACCATTCTTTGTTAATGAGTAGGTGTTGGCACGACCGTCATGCACTGCACTCCGGTCGAACTGCCAAGGCCTCCCCAACAACATATGGCAAGCATCCATAGGTAGGATGTCGCACAGGACTTCATCACAATAATTTCCAATATTAAATTTAACGGAGCACTGCTCATTGACCAAGGCCCTATGGTCCTTCTGTAACCATGCGACCCGATATGGATGCGTGTGCTTCTTCCTCTCTAATTGTAACTTGGTAACCATTTCTTATGAAACCAGGTTATCCGTGCTACCATTGTCAATAATAATATTGCAAACCTTGCCCACGCATTTACACCTTGTGTGGAATAAACTTCTTCTCTGATCTGTGTCCTTCTCCTCATTCAATAGGACTCTTCTTACGATCATTGCTTCCCCTCTCTCTGCTTCTTCTAAATTTTCAGACTCAGCATCTTCCTCTGCCACAGCAGCCCTGGCTGGACCCTCAGGCCTCTTGTTCGTCCTTTCCCATTGTTGTGGACACTCAAATGCCCGATGTCCTTCTTCACCATAGTGGAAACATGTCCCATGAAATACTCCTCTTCCAAACCCTCGTCCAGATCCACCCCATCCTCTTGGGTAGCTGTTCTGATCTCAGGGTCGATGAACATCCTCTTCCCTTTGATCCCGGTTACTACTGGCTTCACCAGTCTTCTTTGGGTCTTTATATTTTTCTCCATTGGTTCTCCCACCGGTTCTTCCACCATGGCCCCTTCCTCTTTGCTTGCCTTCAAACCGCCTATTCGGTTTTTCTTCCACCTTTAAGGCAAACCGGTAAGCATCCTCAATGGTGCTTACCCGAACTAGGCTCGACTCTTCTTGGATACCGAGTCTCAACCCATTGATATAACGGGCTACATTTTCTTTGTTTGCCTCTAAATGCCCAGTTATAATAGAGATCTTGTAAAACTCCTCGGTGTACTCTTGGATAGTTTTGTTTGTCTGTCTCAAGCTCTGCATTTTTGTTAGTAGATCCAACTCGTAATCTGCCAGAATAAACTGTCTTTTCAATTTTTCCACCATTCTATCCCATATTGTTATTCTCTCCTTCCCTCTTTTGTTCCTCTCCAACTGTATTCCCCTCCACCAAATGTTGGCATGACCTTTCAACTTGGTCTTAGCAAATCTGACCCGATTAGGGTCTTCAACCTCCTCATATTTGAAGTATTCTTCTAAATCATTTATCTAATCAATCACCTCTTCTGGATTCAGGTTTCTCGAGTATGTAGAAACCTCCATTTTTGGTTGCTTCCCAATATGAGAGATGGCCTTGTACAATCGGGCTTGTGCAGGATCCACAGCCTCTTCCTCTTCCTCAGATTGGTCTTCTTCTTCAACTTTGTCTTCACTTCCCTCATCCCTTTCGGGTTCGTGCCTTCTGCGTAACTCTTCTTGCAGGGCTTGAACTTGTCTCTGCAAGGCTTGAAAGTCTTCGACCGGCACCACATTTCCAACTCCACCATGATTTCTTCGTGGAGGCATTTTTCTTTCTTCCCTTATGAATCCTTCCACAGATCCTAGTGTAACTACCTCTCTTCCGATGATCGTTTACATGCTTAGGAGCTCCCGCTCTGATACCACTTGATGGCAAGCCGAGATTAACACAACAACACTTCACATAAATTTACTGTAAATTGCTTGAAACAGTTTTACAATATCATCTCCAGGCATAGAACTCTTCTCCCACAATCCCGAACTCACCATCCCTTCCCTTACAAATTTTTGAGTTTTTATCGAGGCCTCGATCCTCTAGGCAATTAATGCCTCTGCCTAACAAAAATTTAAATTAGATTTTCCCCCTCGATCGAATTTTCAAATTTTTTTGTCATTAATAGGCAACTGTCCGATCTACCATACAGCTTGCATTAATGACTTTCCTTAACCTGCAACCGCCGCCATGGTCAGTTCATTCTTCTGCACCGCTGTCTCATTCAAAATGTCCATCCCTCGAACTACTGTGATGGTCGTCTCCATTTTTAAAATACGCGACTGTCAACTCCATTTAAATTTACGTGGTAGCCTACGTGTCCATTTTTGGCCTTTTCTTTTACTGGCTGAGTTGCTTTAATACACGTGGCAGCCATGTGTCAAATCCGGCCTTGCATGGCCGTCCGCGTGTCCACCTTGGTCTGCCATTTTCTTGGCCGTGATATCGCGACATGTGAAATCACGACATGTCGCGATATCGCAACCCAACCGCTGCCCTGCCTCTGTCTGCTCAAACTATCACGATATCGCGATGTCGTGATATCGCGACCAAACTGTCTCCGCTCCCAAGTCCGCATCGTGCCTTTGCCTTTTCAATATCATCGTGATATCACGATGTCGCGATATCGCGACGAAAACTCCCTTATGCCCTACTGCGTTAATTCGCGTTGCGATATCGTGACGTCGCGATATAGCGACGGAACTCCCCTTGCTTTTGCTGCTGCAAACAAACGCCGTGATATCACGACGTCGCGATATCACGACGAAAACTTCTCTTCGCACAAGCTGCAAACTATTGTCGTGATATCGCGACGTCGCGATATCGTGACAAAACTGGCCCTTGACAAGCCGAAGCCTTTGAGGTCGCGATTTCGTGACCCCACCCCAACTTTTGCCCAAACTTCACCAACTTTCCCGAGACTCCCCCATTTATTTACAAAACTTAAAACTCTCCCATTTCTTTACAAAACTCCCCTTCCCCGGGGAAGAACCGGAACAAATTAATTGAAAAGAAAAATACAAAGTACTTCAAAAACTTGGAAAATTTTAGAGGATGCAAGATTGCTCTACTGTCGTCGGATGCTCCCGCATCAATTTCCTATCTTCATCCTTATTTTAGAATGCCACTCTCAAGAGAATGGACTAACAAGTTGTTTGGGGAGATATACTTGGCAATGGATTACACACATATGAAGGCACCCCAAGATGAAAAATGATTAGGATAGAAAATTAACTCCATGTAATTATCTATGGCATAAAATAGATAATTATGGGGTATTGAACTAGAATGATTTACCTAAATTTATGGATGAAGTAGTTGAGAGTGACTATATGGCAGAGATCGACATAGTCATAGCAATATTATAGGATGATGAAGACTTGGAGGTGAGTTTTGAAGAAATCAAACTTAATAATTATTTGATATCTGAAGGACCCACCAATATTTCTAGCATTAACTAACCAACAAGCATAAGGATTCGATAAAACATAGGTTATTCATTTTGACAATGTCAGAACTAGAAATGGAGTAGGTGTTGGTATCCAATTCGTTGATCCTCAAGGTGCTTAGATGAATTACACTTGGAGATTTTTATTCAATTGCACTAATAACATGGTATAGTATGAAACACTTTGCATGAGTTTAAGAAAAGCTAAAAATATAAGAATCAAGAATATAAAAATATTTAGTGACTCTAAACTAAACATAAACTAAATTAATTTGGAATGTGTAATTAAAAATAAGCACCTAAAATCCTACAAACATATAGTTTGAGATCCACTAGAGAGATTTAGTATCTATGAGATCAAGACAATATCTCAAGAACTAAACACTAAAACAAATGTATTGGCTTCAATAGAAGCAAGATTTGACCTTGCTTTGGACATGTGGACTAAGTTGAAGGAGTTAGAGATAGGCTTCAAACTTGTTATCCCTGACAACTTTAATCATTGACAAGTGTTAAATAATGATGAACAGGTTATAGAGTTCCTTATTAAGGAATATCAACATGCTAAAGACAAAAATTGGTATGGGAATGATATAAAAGATAAGGTCATCCAATTGAAGAATAACCAAGTACCAAGGGAACTAATTACACTAGAGAAGTTATTCAAGCCTAATGAGAACTCCAGGAAATCTAGCATCAAGATAAAGGGATCTTCCTATCATTTAGTTTAAGCCATATAAGGGAAGAATTGATTGTTAGGTAAATAATATACTAAAGAAGAGGTTATCCTATTCAAATAATTATGGGAAATATGGTGACATTATTGCTTGGTCATATGAATATTTGAAGGCTTATGAAAAAAATATCATGAAACACACTATAGAATTGGAACCTGGTGCAAAGTCCTTTTAGAAAAAGCAAAGATTTGTTAATCCTAAAATCAAAGTAGTAATGAAGAAAGAGATTTTAAAGATTTTACAAGCGTAGATTATGTTTCCCATCAAGTATTCTAAATGGGTGGCCAATTTGGTATCAGTTCACAATCAAAATGATGATATTAGGTTATGCATCAGTTTTAGGATCCTAAATAGAGCATTACTAAAATACCACTATCCACTACCAACCATAGATTAGATATTACAAAGGTGGTTAGATCTTAGATGATATCATTGTTAGATGGCTTCTTAGGGTACAATTAGATTTGGGTTAAGTATGATGACTAATACAAAATAACTTTCACAAGTAAATGGGAAACCTTTGTATACAAAAAATACCTTTTGTTTAATCAAATGTTGGGGCCATATTTTCAAGATCCATGTATATCACTTTTGTAGGTTTAATAGATGAAATAATACTCATATACCTAGGTGATTTAACTATCTTTTCTAGATAATTAAAAAACATATTGACCATCTAGATTCTATTTTCAAAAGTTGTAGAGAGTATGGAATATCTTTGAATCCAAAAAATCCTATCTTTATGGTGTATAAAGGGAAGATTTTAGGGAATGTGGTGTCTAAGTATGGCCTTGCAATAGGTCAAGGTATGATAAAAATAATTCAAAAGTTACTTTAACCATGTCCATAAAGGGTGTTAGGTTATTCCTTTGATAGATCTTGTTTGTAGCCAATTCCATAATAAATTTTGTGCAATTGGTCATATTAATAACTAAGATGTTGAAGAAATATGCCATGCTTGTATGTACTGAAGAAGAAAAAAAGGCTTTCTAGGATATAAAGGATGCAATCACAAACTTACAATCATCATTAATCTAAATATTTTAGGGCATATGTGTTTAGCATTAATGAAAGTATTGTAATTGTTGACTTAGAAAAATGATAGAGAGGAAGAACACCTGATCTCTTCCAATAGTCAAAAACTTCATAATTACAAGGAGAGGTGTACTTTCATAGAAAAGTAGGTGTTATGAAATCCCTAATAATGTTTAGGCATTACTTATATCAAAGTAAGAATGCTATTTTCATAGTATATCATGATGTTTCATGGTGAGTTGGGAGAAAATATAGTAGGTTGGATAAATAAAATCCAAGAATTGTACATAGATTTCAAATCCATCAAATAAGTTATAGATAGAGATTTGTGTGAAAATATTACTATGCTAGCTCCTAAGGAACAAGTAGCATTGGTAGAAGAGAAAGAACTTGATTATTAGCCAGGATGGATGGAATACATTAGAAGATACATCATATCAAAACATATTCCATAAGTCTTGATGGCTAAGAAACGGATAAATTTAGGAAAAATACAATGTGCTTTTTTGAAAAGGATATGATGGAGTTTTGTTCTGATGTATAGAGGAAGAAAATACTAAATACCTAATCAAGCAGTATCATGATGAATAAAGATACATTTTTTCCCAAACTACAACTCACAATATTCTTAGGGTGGGATATTACTGTTCTATCATATTTTATGATTATTTTCAATTGGTCAAGGAATGTAAGATTTGGTATACTTTTATGGATAAGAGAAGTAGATACCCTTAAAACCCATAATTGTTAGTGAACCCTTTTAGCAGTGGGACCTCAACTTAATTGAGAAAATTAGTCCCCTATCAAGTGTTAGACGTGGATAAATTTTGACCACCACTGATTACTTCATTAGATGGACTGAAGTAGTGCTAGTCAAATCAATAAATTAGGAAGTTGTTATTTAACTATGGAAGATATTATCACTATTGAGGAATATTACATTATTTGGTACATGCTAATGTACCCTTGGTACCTTTATGGTACATTTGTAAATGATAGATTAGGGTGAAGAACACAAGCTTATACTGAGAGGGGGGTGAATAGTATAAGAGAACTTTTTACTTTTCTTTCCAAATAAATATTATGCAGTGTATAGATAGTAGTATCAATAGCAGTAATAAAAGAAATGCACAAAACACCATACACAATAGAGACACCAATTTAACGTGGTTCACCCAAATATGGCTACTTCCACGGAGAAAATATTTCACTAAATTTTCTCAATAAATCTCTTGGGAATCCTTCCCAATTACAATGTTTATGGACCTCTGTCCAAAGGAGATGTTGATCCCCTAAATTTAGTTTGTGTATCTCTATACACAGGAGAACTCCTTCTCCTCTGCTCTGGCTGGTGATCCTTAAGAAGACTACTGCCTCCACTACACTAGCTTGTGGATCTCTCTCCACTAAAGACTCTTTTCCCCACTCAGAAGACCTATCCTCACTACCCTGGTTTGATGGATATCTATCCATTGGAGACTACTGTCATCTCTACTCTGTCATCTCCAAAGCTCTATCTCAATTCTATACTAAACATAGTCCAGTCGGTCTAGCACAACTCTGCTCAACTCTTGTACTAAACATAGTCTAGTCGGTATAGCACAAGTTTTCTCAAAAATCTCACTCAAATTTTCACTAAACAGAGTTCATTTTGTCTAGCACAAATCTGCTCAACTCTTGTACTAAACACAGTCTAGTTGGTCTAGCATAAGTCCACTCAAATCTATACTAAACACAATCCAGTCGGTCTAGCACAAATCTACTCAATAGGTCCACTCAGAACCTACTCAAATCTGCTCAATAGGTCCACTCAAAACCTGCTCGGTCCACTTAAAACCTGCTCAAATTTTCTCAATAGGTCCACTCAAAACCTGCTCAAATATGCTCAATAGGTCCACTCATAACCTACTCAAATTTTCTCAATAGATCCACTCAGAACCTACTCAAATCTGCTCAACAAGCTCACATAGAACTTGTTCAAATTTGCTCAATAATTCCTCTCTAGGACTTAACCAAATCTGTATTGTAATCTTCCACAAAAGCTCACACAAAATTAGTCCACAAGTCTTCTCAAAGACTTGCCTCAAATATTCTTAACAAGTCCACACATAACTTGTCCAATCTCATAGAAACATAAAGAGAATTGTTAGACTCAATATGTTCTACACTCAAAGCTCAATAACTTTCTCAACTCAAATCAATCTCATAGAAGCATAAAGAGAATTGTTAGAGGCTCAATATGTTCTATACTAAACTCAATCACTTTCTCAACTCAATCTCATAGAAGCATAAATAGAATTGTTAGAGACTCAATATGTTTTATTCTCACAACTCAATAACTTTCTCAACTCAATCTCATATAAGCATAAAGATAACTGTTAGAGACTCGATATGTTCTATTCTCACAACTCAATCTCTTTCACAACTCAAATAAGAATATAGAATAGTTTATTTTATGGAACTTGAACAACCACTTCATACATCCACTTGACTAGGCTTAATCAACTTACTCAACCAATCACTCAAGAAACAAATCTTGCTCACAAACCCTAGTCCAAGCATGTATCATCCAACTCAAAATATTTTCAACAATGCTCAACAAAAAATCTCACATAATAATGATACTCATGATATTTTCAAACTCTAGTTCAAGTTCTTTGCATTACAACTCACTAATAATGTTTATGCTTATTATTGTATAGCTTATTCTTGTAATATTCTAAATATTCCTTTAGTAGTGCCACTTCTTGTGCTAACTTCTCACATCCCAAAATCTTTTCTTCTAACTTGTCTTTGAACTTTCTTGCTTTAGCCTTTGATTTTTTTAAATCCTCTATGAGCAATCTTCTTTCTTCATCACATTCTTGAAACTAAATTTCAAGTTTAGAGTGTTGCTTCCTTACCTTATTTATTGTGTCAAGGGCATAGATAAGTTCTCCCTTGAGATCATAACCATTCTCTGCTGAATAATACTCTATTTTTTTTTCCTTTTTCCACATCATTACTTTCTTTTGGCTTGTTTTCTATAGGATCACTCACTTCTTCTAATGCCATTAGAAGATTTTCATCTGGTCTTTCAAGTGCATCTTCATATTCATCATCACTAAAACTATAACCATCCCTTGTACAATCATCTTCAAGATGGCCAAGGTTACCACATCTAAAATACTTGAGAATAACTAGAGTCTTTTTCTTAACTGGTTCTTTTTCTTCAATCATAAATAGGACTTCATCTCTATCATTATCTGAAAAAATAGCATCACTATAATTTGAGTACTTACTTGCATTATCCGCATAGTAGCTCCTCTTTTGTCTTTGGAAGAACTTATTTCCTTGTCTGCTTTGTCTATCCTTGCTTTTCTTTTGATGCCTATATCTTTTTGATTCCCTGTACTCGTGATCCTGTTTTTCTTCACCATTGTTGTTCTTTGGTTCTTTACAATCTATTGCAAATATCCATACTTTCCACAATTGAAACACTTAATAGATATTAGATCTATGGGTCTTATAGTACCTTTATCTCTTCTACTATAATTGGCTTCTTCATCACTAGAAGACTCATTGCTTGATTCTGACTTCTTACCCTTTGTTTCCTTGATTGCTTTGAATGTTGCTTCCCTTTTGGAAGTAGGATCTTTCATTCTTATCTCAAAAGCTGTTAGCATACCAAATAACTTATCTCTTGTCAAAGTATCACCATCCAATGATATTTTTATAGTAGAAACCTATTCACTAAATCTATTTGGAAGAGATATTAAGACTTTATCACAAACATCTGATTCATCAATATTCATTCCAAGTCCTTGCATAAATAATTAACAACCTCATCAATTTGAATTAGATAAGCACTAATATTTTTATCACCATTCATTCTCAATGCTTCAAATTGTCCTTTGAGATTTCACATCTTTGATTTCTTGACACTTTTATCTCCCTCATATATACATTGCAATTTATCCCACATTTCTTTTGTAGCTTTACAATGCATAACCTTCATAGATTCTGATCTACGCAAACCTCTAACAAGTGAATTCATTGCTTTTGAATTATAGTGATGTAGTAGCTTAACTTACTTATCTATAGGAGGATTTAATGCTAGATCATATTCAAATTCCACTGCATCCCAAACTTCATTGCCAAGTGCCATCAAGTATAACCTCATCATCATACTCCAATACATGTAGTCACTTCCATCAAATATTGGTGCTAAATTACTTGAGAATGCATCCTTAGGATCCATTGTGTTCTTGTTAGCTTTTCCTTCAAGTTGTTAAACTCTTCCAAAGGAACCCGCTCTGGTACCAATTTAAGAACACAAGCTTATACAAAGAGGGGGATGAACAATATAAGAGCACTTTTTACTTTTTTTCCAAATAAATATTATGCAGTGTATAGATAGCAATATCAATATCAGTAATCAAAGCAATGCACAAAAAACCATACACAATAGAGACACCAATTTAACGTGGTTCACCCAAAGATGACTACTTCCATGGAGAAAATATTTCACTAAATTTTCTCAATCAATCTCTTGGGAATCCTTCCCAATTACAATGTTTATGGACCTTTGTCCAAAGGATATGTTGATCCCCTAAATTTGGTTTGTGGATCTCTATCCACAGGAGAACTCCTTCTCCTCTGCTCTAGCTAGTGATCCTCTAGAAGACTACTGCCTCCACTACACTGGCTTGTGGATCTCTCTCCACTGAAGACTCTTGTCCCCACTCAGAAGACCTATCCTCATTGCCATGGCTTTATGGATATCTATCCACTGGAGACTACTATTCTCTCTACTCTATCACCTCCAAAGCTTTGTATCAATTCTATACTAAACATAGTCTAGTCGATCTAGCACAGCTTTGCTCAACTCTTGTACTAAACATAGTCTAGTAGATCTAGCACAAGTCTGCTCAACAAGCTCACTCAAATTTGCACTAAACATAGTTCATTCGGTATAGCACAAATTTGCTCAACTCTTGTACTAAACATAGTCCAGTTGATCAAGCACAAGTCCACTCAAATATGCAATAAACACAGTCCAGTCGATCTAGCACAAATCTACTCAATAGGTCCATTCAGAACCTACTCAAATCTACTCAACAGGTCCACTCAGAACCTGCTCAAATATGCTCAATAGGTCCACTCAGAACCTGGTCAAATATGCTCAATAGGTCCACTTAGAACCTGCTCAAATTTGCTCAACAGGTCCACTCAGAACCTACTCAAATATTCTCAATAGGTCCACTTAGAACCTGCTCAAATCTGCTCAATAAGTCCACTCAGAACCTGCTCAAATATGCTCAATAGGTCCACTCAGAACCTACTCAAATCTGCTCAAAACGCTCATATAGAACTTGTCCAAATATTCTCAATAAATCCTCTCTAGGACTTAACCAAATCTATATTGTAAGCTTCCACAAAATCTCACACAAAATCAGTCCACAAGTCTTCTCAAATACTAGCCTCAAATATGCTTAACAAGTCCACAAAGAACTTGTCTAATCTCATATAAACATAAAGACTTGGATGAGAAAAAGTCCACCATATGCTTTATGTTTTATTTGGGATCCAATCCAGTTTCTTGGTTTTCCAAATGCCAATCCATTATTTCTCATACTTTCATAAAGGTTGAGTATTGTGCTAGAAATGACGTTATAAGCATATTAGGTGGATAATCATGAATTCAAAGGATATTGGAATTCCTCAACATTTTCCAGTTACTCTTTGATGTGACAATCAAATAGCCATATAATTTGTCTATAATCTAGTGTTTCATCAACAGACAAAGCATATAGGGACATGGATTCACTTTGTGACATGGATTCTTACATATGGAATTCTTGATCTAGTTTTTGTGCCTTCATTAGAGTAGGCAGTAGATATTATAACCAAGTTCATGCATGAGGTCACTTTTATACACATGTAAAAGGTTTTTGGAGTTGGAGAGTGTCCCTTAAGGGGGGATGAAAATTTTGGGTCTCTCTCTATGTTCCCCATTTAGTTTAAGGGGGATGTTTGAATATGTGGTGATTGAGCTTCTCTTGAGGCCATGTTCAACTTTTGTAATTATGTTCATCATATTTTTCATTTGGACCCATGTAAACCTTGAAAAATGTATATTTGTAATCATTTATAATATTTTATTCCTAAAGGTTAGTCTCATAACCTTGACCTAAAGGTATCTTGTATTTGGATATAAATACACCTTCATAATAGCCATTTTAATTATCGATTGGAGTGTAATTTTATTTCCATTTAGTGATACTATTTGATATCCACAAACACCCCCAATATGTTATGTATTTTTTGTTCTATATATTTATTTTCAAGCAATACTAGGTAATGTTTGATTCCAATCATTTATGAAAATAACTATGAAATCTAACGTATATCAATCTTGGACTATAGGGAATCGTTCACCATATTATCTTCTTGTTCCTTTTTTCTTTGTTCTTGGGATTGTTCTTAGATTCTTGTGATTCTTCTATCAAAATTTTGATCTAATATTTGGTAGCTAGGATGTGATTGTTCCTTTTTATGCTTATATTTGGAGAAATGCTTATGCCTTCACTTAATTTTTGTGACACCAAAATATTTAATTATGATTGTGTTCTCAAATATTTCTAATTGTCCATGCACTCCTCCTTCATAAAAAATCATATATCTAGACACAATGCATTGTCTAGATTCAGGATCATAACATTCATATGCTTTACATTATTCAACATAACCAATAAAAATGCATACTTGAATATTTGGATCTAACTTATTGATTTTCTTACCTTCCATATGAACATAAGTCAAACAACCAAACCCTCTCAAGTGACTTACAAAAATATTCTTTCCATACAATATCTCATGAGGAGTCATATTATTTAATACAATTGTGGGACTTCTATCAAGGATGTATTGCAATTGTTTAATTTCCAAAAAAATTGCTTAAATATTTTTCTAGCACCATGTTTGTTTCCATGTCCATGATTTTTATATTCTTCCATTATTAACTCTATTTTAGTAAGGTGTATAAGTTGTCAAATATCTTCTTATGCCATGTTCATCTCAAAATTGATTGAATTTCTTAGAACAATACTCACCACCATGAAAAATCCTTAATATTTGACACTACATATTCCTTCATTCCTTCTTATGGATTTAAAATATCTTGAAGAATTCAAAAGAATAACTTCTATTCTTCAAAAATTATACCAAATTTTTTCTAGTATGATTATCAATACAAATGATAAAGTAGAAGAATTTACCAACACTTGATGTATGCATTGGACCACAAATATTTGAATAAATCAGCTGAAATTGATATGATGCTCTCCATGGTCTTCATCTTGCATATCTCTATCTATAGGTTTTTTCTCATCTTTCACCCTTCACACACTTCACTTCTTTCTTCTACACAAGTCAGTCCATGGACCATTCCTTCAACATTTAGTAAATACAAACTTGGAAAGTTTAGGTGACCATAACTATGGTGTCATAACTAATTATTTTCCTCAATAGTTATATGATAAAAATTTCTCTCTTCTTCTCTAAGCCTCAAAGAAAATGTTATGCTCATTGTCATAGGTACAACAATCACTATTTGTTTTTTATTTTCTTTGTCTTAGATGATACCCTTCTTATTCTCAAATAACACTTTATAGTTTTTCTCCACAAGCTATCCCATATGTACTAAATTGTACTTCAATCCTAGTGTGAAGTAAGTATCTTATATTTTTTATTCTTTTGTGTTAATATATAAAATTCCTTTTCCTTCAACCTCCAATGTTGGTTGTCTCCAAATTTCACCTTGTTCTTGTATGAGTCATCTAACTCCACAAACAAATCATTATTATCAGTCATATAATTTCTATAATTGGAAGATAAGTACCAAGACTCTTTAGTTGAAACTTATGTTAGATTACATAACAAGAATATATTTTTTGAGCTCTCACCTTCTTCATGTGAAAGTTTTATCTTTTTCCTCCTTCATTGCTAGTCTTTATTATACAATCTCTTTCATAGTGGTCATAATTTTTATAATAGTCACATTAAACATTTTATTTATCCATAAACATGCTTCTATCTCTTCCACTATAGCCCTCTCTTCTTCCATGGCCTCTTCCTCTTGCAAAATATTGAATTTGCTTCTCCCCTCTTTGTACTCGAGAGTTTGAGTTTAAGTTAGCCCCATTATTGTTTGAAACTATAGCCTTGGAAGGAAAATCTTGCTTCATGTCCTATTCTTCACTTTTTTTAATTCTTTCTTCATGGGACATATATAATCCCACCAATTCATAAAACTCTAAATTCTTCAAAAATTTACTTTAATCAAATTATTAGTGCACAAATTTTCCACTTTAGTATCAATGTTCTCAACACCTATTGAACATATCATTGTGTTAGTTATTTACCATAAATACTCATTTTATGTACAATGTCATGCACCCTTACATAATGATCTCCCATATTCTCATTGTCCTTTATTTTGAATTTTTCATATTCTCTTTTCAATGTCTATAACTTCACTAACTTAACTTGAGCATACCCTTGATATGTTGTCTTCAAGGTGTCCCATGCACCTTAGATAATCTTGACACTTTTAATACTTGAAAAATGCTTGTATCAAGAGTTGTGTGTGTGTGATACAAAGTCAAGGCCTCTTTTCTTTGTGATTCCTCCATATTATTTTTTTATAGTTGATAAAATACTCTAGTCTATTAGTTCATTGTATTTATGTTGCATAACATTCCACAATTTCTTGGTAATATTCATGTTTTTCTCCTCTAAATTCTAAAATGGGTAATAAAGCATCATTGTGAGCCATGATAGTTACTAAATAATGTATGAAGTTATTTCCATAAACTTGAATTCTAAGTTCTGTGGTAAAAGATAATTAAATCCTCAAGCTCTCTACTTTTACAATCTCCAAGATCTAATACCAATATGTGAGATGTGTTGGTACCCTAAAATAGATATTTAACATGGCACGTACAAGAGAAAATTAACAAAAAATAAAATTGCATAAAACCTTCTAAAATTACTTTGTTAATATTCAAATATGTACATTCTACTTTAATATAATGTATGATATGTGTGTGTGTAGATGCACTCACATAATATGATATCTCTTGGTTACCTCAAGAGACTCTCAATGCATCACATTCTTTTGACATTTGAGTGAGAATATTTCTTGTTTAATTTTTTAAATTTTACTTGGAATTCCTATTTGTCTTGTTTTGAATTTTATCATATTCTTATCCTCTTCTATTTGTTATCTTATTCTTGTCATGTTTTGATATTTGTCTCATTCAATATTTTAATATTTTTAATACTTGATTTGTTACCAGTTACCAGGTTGCTTCATATCTTGTTAAAATTTTCTCAAAGAGAAACTCAAGGTTGCTTCATATCTTGTTAAAATTTTCTCAAAGAGAAACTCAATGACTTTATCTTCTCTTGCAACCTTGAGGACCTGTTGGAACCAATTCTTGCATCCGTAGGATTTTTATTGTCATGCTACAAGAATCCTTTTAAAACCAACGAGCTATTATAGGCTCTGGTCGACCTGCCTCATGTTTTGTTAAAGATAAATATTGCTAAGGGAAAACTACAGAACGGGTAAGGAAACCCCAACGGTAATTCTATGATTAAAACTCTAATTACACGCTCCAAATTTATATTATACTATATGTATTAAAATGACCAAGCATGAAAACAACCATATGTTATGCCTTATGTATGCCGATGCCTAGATTCATTGGGTTGTTATAGCAATTTAACAACAATACTATCATGAACAAAAATAAGGGGAAGAGATAAATTGACGTTCTTAATATTATTATATTATTGTAATCAAACCAAGAGTTAACCAACAAGAGAAACGTATATAATGCATTCAAATAATGTAACCCATTATACAATGACACACAATACCAAGAAAAAGAAATGATAGGAATAAAACTGAGAATTGTATTGATTTATGAAATATTACATGCAGAGTGGGCAGGATGCCTTTAAACTCTATTTTTCTCAATAGAATACATCAATACAATGAAGAAGACTTTGTTCAAATGATGTAATAGGTCTCTCCTACTCTCCTTATTTCAATATGATAACAGAAGAGTCTCTAAATCCTAGGCTCAATAATACTAAAAATATTCTCAGTTTCTTGAACGCTTTCCTAACATACGATCCTAAACAACAAGGGGAGGAAGAAAGAATGAATAAAAGAAAATAGACACAAAAAGGAAATACAACAACACAACTATTAGGCAATCAAGTATACCTCTTAGCAAAAATGTTATTCTCTAATTGCTTGATGCAAAATCTATCCTCAACTGCCTCTTCTTATAGCCTCTAGTTCTTGATTCTATTATTTTTGGTTGATTTCTAGCCTTACACTTATCAGTATCTGATTGAACCTGTTCTATATGTTGTCCAACTGGTGCGGCTCTGAATTGACTATTAAGGTTCTTCTCTAGACTGAAGGGAGCTCTTTGTTATTTTAATTTGGCATTTTTTCTCTCTTTGGTTGGCCCTAGAAACTAAGGATTCAATATTATATTTTTCCTTTTTGTTCTGCTTGTCCTGGCCACTATGCTTGGTTGTTAGGGACCGACCAGGCTGTCATCATGAATTCTAGATGAGGAAGGGAGGGGGACTCGATGTGATGGTGAATACAAGGGGTTGCATGCCAATGTCAAATAGATTGAGTTGAACTGATCACAAAATAGAGTGAAGAAGTAAGGATGGTGAGGGTCTGATGGATGGAATGACGAGGGGTAAATGGAAAGAGACGGTAGTGGGTGAGGGTGACATACTAGGAAAAATATCAGGATGGTCAAGGAGGAATTCCCAGGAGGATGAGGGCAGTGGTAAGTACGAAGAAGGTGGGAATGGACAACAAAATCTGAAAACACCTATAATTTACTTCCATAACTATACTCCGTCGAAGTGCTTCCCTGGTAACTATATTTCGTTGAAGCGCAGATTGAATGACTTTATGAAAATTAAAACCATACTTTTTTCTTCACGCGCTTCCTTCACCTTAAGTATTTGCAGAACATAAAATGATAGTATTTGAATCCTTTATGCTCCATTGTTTTCTTTTGCTTATGCTTTAACTCTTCCTTACTGTCTCTTATTTATAAGCCTGTGACTATGCTTTGTAGTCTCATCTTGTGGTACACCCTTATTCTAGTGAGATAATACATGATCTGGTGGCATGCTTAAGCGTTAGGATTTATCTTTTATTTGGTTTGCTTTGTCCTTACCAAGGTACTGTACACGAGATTTTCTTTGATTTCTTTGAATCTTTCCTTCCATGAGTATTCTTCTGGATTCATAGCTTCTATGCATACTATTTTGACTCTATCTTGGCTATTGATTTTTGTAATATCTTTCAGCGTACCTTGTTGTGATCGAGTCACTTATTTGATTTCTACCTTGATATATGTTGAAGGTATTTTCTGTGAAGTGATCATCCTTCTCTAGAAGCTTGGTCTATTGAATCTTTCTTACGGGTGATTTCACTGATTTTGCTTGTTCGTGATCTTCATAGGTTCCATCATGGTTGTTTCTAGTATTCTTAAACCTACAAGAGTGTTGGTTTCTAAAAATTTGAAGACATTTGTCAATGGTGATTTTATTTTTATTGATATCTTCGTATCTATAGGGTTAGAGATTGGACCATGTTCAGTTGCTTAACCAGCCTTTATTGTATCACTTTCTTAAATATTTTATAAACTATAGGTTAGATAGCCGAAAGATGCATACCTTGAACTCTTTTCATTTGATTAATCAAGATGAAGATGGCGATTAATAATGTGTTAATGCCCTTGTTAAGAATGTTTAAATATTTAATTAATCAGATGTCTATTTTAAACTTACCTTCGGTTTACCTTTGGATCGTGTGCTACCATTGGATCTGAGTGTAGGTGAGCATGTTCATTTGATTCATCAAAGATGCTTATTCATTAAACCCTTTTGCATTATTCATTTTGACTATGGCTCTTTCATGATCATTGGATCTCTTTTGTCTCGATGAAGCGCTACCGTTAGATTATTTCCAGTTGATTCATCATTTAATTCTTTGATTTATGTGTTGCCGTCAGATTTCTTAAGGAAATTCAACGCAACCGTTGATATCATGGAACCTGTGCAATCGTTAGTATACATGTACCTTATTTGTTTGGTCCTTCGATAATGTGGTGTATTAATTGTTTATTAATCGTAGTTTAATCGAAGTTAACCTAATTATTACCATTTTAACATCATCATATCATGCATAGACATTATATAATACATTTAAATTTCTATGCAACAACCGTTAGATCATACCACAGTGGAGGCACGATCGTTGGATTATATATATGCACATAGTTTTTAATAAAAGGGGAAAACCATACGTACCTTGGATTAATTAATCAATCATTTGAAATAATCATGTTTAGACTAACCTCCGATCATCTCTATGCATGCACACCGTTGGATCTAGGGATAGATGAGCACTACCATTAGATCCACACATCATTTAATTATTTTTTTTTGCTTTGGATCTTTTGTCGCCGCCATTGACTTTCACATCCGTTGATCTTTGGGCTAGTTTGGGCACTGTCGTTGGATCTCTTGTAAGATGCATGCTACATAGCCAAAAACATAAACCCTTTGATTTTTATTAATCATGATTAAGCCAAAAATGGGGGTAATTATGCAACGTATTAGACCCTTGCTAATCATGTAATTAACTTTACCTTTGTTGACATCTTATTGTTCATGATTTTGACGTGGCCGTTGGATCTTTGATGGCTATTGGCGCAGCCGTAGATTTTAATTAATCTACAAGTTAGTTACCAAAGGATGCATGGTTTTAATCATAATTAAGCTGAAAGGGGGATGATTATTCAATGTGTTTAATGTTTTAATTAATCATTCGAGGTTTAAAACTTTTAAAAGCATCTTTTATGGGAGCGTCGCCATCGAATTGAATCACGATTGAGTGCTGTCGTCCGATCCATCCAACCTGCTCAATGATTATTCCAAAGGGGGTGCAGACCCTTAACATTAATTTTAATGCATGATTTAATTGAATTCAATGCTACCATTAGATCAAATATTGCTTGGGCACTATCTTTCGATCTGTCAGACTTTCTCACTGTTTAATTATCGGTTTTGACCTGCGATGACTTCATTTAAAGTTTTGACTCTTCGATAAGTGCACAACCATTGGATTTAATTTCAATTGAGCACTTCCGTCCAGATCTGCCAAATTGCATGAATTTTAATCACTTGCTACCTTAGGTGATAATCCTTTTTTAGACCTTTTGACTTTATCATTCGGGTTTCTTCGGGGGCGCATCCGTCGGATTGGTTTGGATGATGTGCTATCATTCGATTAAGCCTAAAATGGAACCTTTTTACTTTGAACATGGCTTTTGACTTGGTGATTTATTTATCGATTGATTCATTAAAGCGTCTATCATCCGATTAGACTAAATCATGCACAACCCTTGGATTAAATATAAGGTGCTCACTTGTTAATAATGGGGCACATACCCTCAGGATTTAATTAAGCTTTTTGTTTTTGGATTTAAGCTTTTTAGGTTTTTAGACCATGATGATTAATTATTCCCTTATCTATAGCATACCTTAGGACTTTATGATTTTATAAGTTAGTTTAGGCCCAAGGGAACTTATTGTTTATGAAGGTCGAACTTTGACTTTAGAATTTTTTATTAATGAAACTTTGTCCTTTCTCTTTTGGGCTATTAGATTAATCAAAAGAGGTATAACTTATAAACAACCAAGGTTTAGACATAATTTAACCAATGAAAAATTAAATTACTCACCACAACTCAAATAATGACCAGCATCATTAACAATTTGATTAAAACCAAAAATTTAAATTTGGGGGTTTCAAAGTTGAGTCAAATTTGGCTCCAACATAGGCTCTGACTGGGACAAGGTGCTGAAAACTTGAGGCTCTTGAGAATTCCATAATATCTCAGTTTTATTTGTAAAAGAAATAAAATAATAATAAAACTTTGAACTACTAAGTAAAGCTTGAATTGTATAAAAGAAAAAATTTTCTTCCTCTTTTCTTTCTTTTCTTCATTTTTTTTTATATCCTAAAAAACTGTATGAACAAAATGATACCAAAGCAAGTAGAGTATGAAAAATTGTAGATCCCTTTTCATTCAATTTGGAAACGAAGGTTAGAATTTTTAGAAATCAATGAGTTTTATTTTGAAATATTGTAATGCTTGTTTTAGCTAAGTCATAAGATATGATTATGCAGATTTTGTCACAACCGTTTGTTTCATCATATTTTTGCCCATGTGTGTGTTTGTGCATTCTTTTTTGGATTTATAAATCTTTCATAATTTTACCATATCTGAGCAAAATAGCCAAGCCTAATATGTGATTTCACTCTTTAAAAATGTTCACCATTCTGAAGGCTCCACTGCTAGTCAAGTGTCTATAACATCGATGGAGTTGCTTCTAATTCCATCTTAGTTTTACCCTACTGTCAGTCAAGCATCTATAGCTCCGATAGAGGTTTTCCAAGATATCTCAGGTATTGACTCATTTTTACTTTATTTTTTATTTTTCTTTCTTGTGAGATAAGTGTTTGGATATATAAGCAAATTGTGCAATAAGTATGCCTGAGTTGAGGATTAGTTTCTGGCTATAAAATATGAGTGCAATGATTTTTGGCTCAACTACCCTCTCAAAGATAACTTAGTTCTTTGGACCTTTTAATTAGCTTTGTTTTCTATCTATTTTATCTCATATCAAAAAACTATTGCATAAACACTCATATTTGACAGAATTGTAAACCTCATCAACATCTAAAATAAATCCCTTTTTTTCTTATTGTCTTTGGTGGAATAAATAGTTAGATATACTCATCAAAATAAGATATCATGTGTATAGTAAATTCAAAAATTTTCAAGAATAAAAGGAAAGCTTAACTAATAAACAAAATACACCACTATGTTTTTGGATTTTTGCTTTTCAATTTTTTTTTTTAAATACACCTTCAACAAGGATTGTACATTTTGAGGTGTTGGCTATTAATAGGGATAGCCATTATTTCTCCCTGCAAAGTCTATAGCTTGTAAGTATTCTAACTGATAACATGGGCAATTTGGTATGGGCCAATCCATTTAGGTTCAAACTTACCCTTTTCACCATGCTTATCATTTTTAGGATCCCAATAGATGACTATATCTCCTTGATAAAAAGGAGTACCCTTGGATTTATTATTAAACAATTTTATAGTTTTCTGGGTTTGTTCATCATTCTATTGAGGGTCTCTCTTCTTTGTTCTTCTAACAAGATAATTTTATCAAGCCTTCTCTGAATGGGATTAGGGTTTTCATGATCTTGCAATAAAAGGAAAAGTGCTATTTTTCCATTTTTCGGGGTAGTAGGGCTTTTTCTCCATAAAAAATCTCATAGGGGGTTCTTCCTATATTTCTTTTAATAGACAGCCTATCATCCCATAAAGCAGATTTAAGTTCACTATCACATCCCCTTTTGTTTTTGCCTAATGACCTTTTTATTCTTATTATTACATTTTTATTTGATGACTTAGCTAAACCATTTCCTTGGGGATAATAATTGGCAGAATGAGATAATTCAATTCCATATTCAGCACAAAATTTTACCATGTCATATGACACAAAATATTGAGCATTATCTGTTACTAGATTTTTAGGAACTCCATGCTTGGTCAAGATGTTTTATTCTATGAATATGATGACTACAGCAGTTGTAGATGTTCTCAAAGGTGCAGCTTCCACCCACTTTGTGAAGTAATATGTTGCAGTTATAATCCACTTATTCTGGCCATATGAATTAGGCTTGATCTCTCCAATCAGGTCAATACCCCATTGAGCAAAAGGTGCTTCAATAATTACTGGCTTGAGGGGTATGGTTTGTAGATGCTTTTTCCCTATAAAAACTTTGCAGTTATGACAATTCCTAAAATATTTATATACATCCTTAAAAAGGGATGACCAATAATATCATGATCTCACGATTTTATTAGTTGTAGCTCTTGGAGAAAAGTGTCCTCCACAGAAACCATTATGAAATTCATTAATTATTTTTGGGACTTCTCTTTCATATAAGAAGACTAATAGTACTCCATCAGGATGTTTCCAATATAATACTCCATTTTGTATATAATACTTCTGAGCTTGAATTTTGACTGACCTCATTCTGTTTATTGACATATCTCTAGGAAAAGATAGCATTTGTAAGTATGACAATATTTCTTCATACCATTTACATTCTTCATTTTTTATTCTTCTGTCATCATATGTCTGATCTATGGTGAGAATATTTTTAGATCCTGCTTCTTATTTGTTAGCCAAGAGTTTAGCTAAACCTTGCCCTTTGATTATTTTAACTATTTTGAATTCAACGTCATATTGCAAAAGTTTTACCATCCATCTTGTTGGTCTTCCCAATGGATCTAATTGAGAAAATATATCTTTTATTGCTATACAGGGAATGCAACAGTAAACTTTGTTTGAGCCAAATATACCTTTGAAGTGTTCTAAATATTGGATGAATGCATAGGCATGTTTTTCCAACAGGGTGTATTTAAGATTTACTCCTTTTAGTCCTGAGCTCATAAAGGCTATTGGCCTTTCATTGTTTTCATTATCTTTCTATGAAATAACTACAACAATAGAGTGTTTAGACGCATATGAATAGATATTAAAATCCTTTGCATAATCAGGGCAACTTAAATTTGGAGTGGTTGATATGGCTTCTTTGATCTTGTTAAATGTTTCCATATTTTCTATTGTCCATTTTATTTCTCTAGTTTTCTTCACCATATCATTTATGGGTTTGGTCATTTCTGCAAAATTTGGGACAAATATTTTGATAAAATTTATTTTTCCAAAGAAAGACCACAAGATTGGAACAATATCATTGGTGGTATGTTTTTCATAAGGGTTGTTCATATAGATGTAGAAATTGGAAAGTCAAAAGTAATGGGCTCATGTTCGAAATTTATCCTTAGGCCTCTACCATCCCTCTCAAAATCTTATAAGTTGATTAATCCAATACCATTGCTACTGAGTTTTTATTGTTGAACTAAGTTATCCTCTTGATTGTTATGGGAAGGAGATTGTCTTGCAAGGAAACTAGAGCAATTTGACTCAACCTTCTCCTCCTCTATTTTTGTATCAGATGATATAATAGGTTGAAAGAAATTCTCTTCAACCTCAAAAGTGGTTGTAAAAGATCCCACTATATGAACTTCAATAAATATAGTTGCCTCTTCTATGCAAGCTAAAAGCATGGGCTTCATCACATGCTACAATGGGGATTACATATTTTGCTCTATCCTGATCTTAGGTAGGATCAATTATAATAGCTCCCTTATTTTATATGATAATGATTGTGATAACTTCTAAGTGAGCTATAGAGTTTTCTATTGTGCTCTATTACACTCTTGTGATTCTTTCAACTCTACTCTTGGCACCAATAACCCTTACACCTTGGGGAGCTTTAGACCCCTATTTACCTCTAGATTTACTCAGTTGCACCAGTTTCTCTATGTTATTCTTAAGAGGATTTACTAATAATCTATTCTTACTATCTTTGTTGTGATCCATGCAATGTCAACTATTTTGGAATAGTGTCATAGAGAGGTAGTTATGGTAAGACGTGTATCCACCCTATATCTCTTTGTACAAATCTCTCCAAAATAAATATGAATATCACCTAAATCTACTATGTGGATTCACTTTACCTATGAAATCTAGAAAACACACTCAAGGATTTTACTACAAACTTCACAGTCATCAAGTACTAGAGCATCCAATCTACCTACTAAGGGATAGTCCCATAATTTTCTTCATATGTGAAGAAAAACATTTCTAATTGGTCAAACCCTTCCTAGGATGACTTGTGCAAGCTACAAAAAATCCCCTTAAACTAGAAAAGTAGCATACCAAGATCTTATCTATGGTCTTGATGATAGTATCCATGATATCAACTTGACCAAACCACATTTAAGATCCTTCTAAGCAAACCTTTTAAATAGAGAAAAATCAATGCATCAAAATCTTATGCATGGTTTGCTGGAAATATTTGTGCAAATTGTTGTCATTTATGTCAAAAGAGAGATGTCATTGATGTCAAGGAAAATTCTCAAGGCACAATTATTATTCTAAGTAAGGTCAATAATGAAGGCATAGGTTTATCTCAAGAGAAAGGAAATTTGTTGAGAAAATATTATAATATTTATTTTTGAATATTATAATGAAGGACAAAAGACTTAAAGAGTTCTTTGGAACAATGGTTTAAAAATGAAGGCAAGATATTAATATTATTGAAGGCAATAATATTAATTGTGAAGGCAAGGTTCAAAAGGATTAATATTATAATATAAATATTTCAAGTTATAATATCATTTGAGTGCCAAGTTATTGAAGGTAATTCGAATTAATTTCGAATTAAGGTGGTCGAAGTTATATGATGTAAAAAGGACAAGGTGGGCTGACCTTGGACAAAGAGAAAATTAAATCATATTAATACCCCATGCCTAAAATCATTTTTGAGTTGTTCGATATGGTGCAAGCAATAATATCGATATCTGATTCATTGCACGTGGTAGAGAAGGAAAGGAAATGAGAGCCTAGTCTTCTACAATGAATAGTAAAGGTTTATGATTGGATTGGTGCACATCAAATACCATCCAACTAGCTAGACCATTTGGTGGCCAAACCTATGTGAAGGTGTTGTGATAAGGAGGTTTCGGGTTCAAAACCTATCACAAACCATTTTTGTTTGGTTGGGCAAATTTCATGGTAGGAGGAAGTAAAAGGTGATTGATGCCTTTATGTTCTCACGGGCTATGTTAGCACATATGTTTGTGGCCCTTTGGTTGTATACCTTGCTCTTACGAGGTGAGAGGTTCGAGTCACATTGAGGGCAGAATAAAAGAGGTATTTATTTTCTCAATTATGATTTGATTTTTATGGGATTTATAAGGTTGATTTATCATTTATTTTTGCTCATTTGATATAGGAGAAATAAGGTGTGAAAAGGGCCTTTTGGTATTGAAATTTAAAATCTTTTTAGAAGGAGAAATAAGGTGTGATAAGGATTCTTTCATTGTATGAGTTGATTGTGTGTGTTTTAAAAGTAGGAGTTATAAGGTGTTTTGTGGTTTAATTATTGTGTGTATTGTTTTTGCATGGTGAAAGAAAGTTTGAAGGATGTTGTTCACTGATTAAAAAGCCTTGTATTAGGAAATTAAAAGGAGTATAGAGCAATATTTTTGTGCATAATTTTTGAGGAAAGGTTTTCATGTGATGATTGAAAAGTGCTATGCTAACTAACACTTGAAAGTGGCATAAGAAAGACAAAATATTTTGAGACAGGTTTTGAGGGCACTTCTTCATCAAAGCAAGTTAAGATGTATGGTGACCTTATTCCTTATTAAAGGTGTTTGATTGAGCAAATATTTCTGAATCATAAGGTGGAGATAAAAGGTTTGATTAGTGTGGATTGTTGGAAATATTTGAGCTAGAGTTTATGAAACAAAATGTGCATCCTTGTTGAAAGAAATTGAAAATATTTGTGTTAGAGTGTGTGAACAAGTTGTGCTTTATCCTTGAAAGAAATTGGAAACACTTGTGCTAGGGTTGATAGGAAACTTATGCATTATTCTGTTTGATCTTTGAGAAAAAGTTGTGCATTGATTTTAGTGTTCTTGAAAGTGAATGTGCAAGTGTTAGAAATCATATTTATGAATCAAGTGTGTACATCAGTTTTGATTATGGGAAATACATAAGAAGGTTAGTTATCATGTGCTAGATTAGAGCTACCTTTAGAATGCAATAATTGTGAGACATGTGAAAGAGATAGACTTAATGAATGTGTAGAAAATATTGAGCATTTGTCAAGTGCATATCATTCTCTATATGTTCAATATATTAAACAAATTCTAGGTAAAATATGTCTAAACTACTTCAAGTTAAAGAAATCACATTGAATATTGGATAAATCACTTGGTGATACTATTATGCAAGATCTATAAATAGATGAACATTGTTTTGTATGCAAGATTTGGAGAGTTGAGAAGAGATTTTAATGAGCAGATTTGATTATGTGTTTTGAGCAATTTTTGAGCATGTGTTATGAGTAAGTATTTTGAGAAGGCTTGTAGGCAGATTTGAGCAAGTCTTGTGAGAAGACTTGAAACAGGTTTGAGGTAGATTTGAGCAAGTCTTGTGAAAAGACTTGAAATAGGTTTGAGGTAAATTTGAGCAAGTCTTGTGAGAAGACTTGAAACAAGTTTGAGAGAATATTTAAATGAGTAGGTTTGAGATAGATTTGTGCTAGTCTTGTGACGAGGCTTGGTGCAGATATTGTGAGCAGAGTTAAGACAAATTTGTGTATGTAATATGTGCATATTTGGGACAGAGTTGAGACATATTTGTGCATGTAATGTGTGCAGATTTAGGATAGATTTAAGATAGATTTGTGCATGTAATGTGTGCAGATATAGGATAGAGTTGAGATAGATTTGTGCATGTAATGTGTGCAAATTTGAGACAGAGTTGATATAGATTTGTGCATGTATCGTGTGCATATTTGAGTAGAGCTGAGAGAAGTTTTTGTTGTTGATTTGAGGAAGCCTTGTGTTAAGGCTTGAGGTATATTTGTGCATGTAACATGTGCAGATTTGAGCAGAGCAGTGAGCAGGATTTAGATTTGACCAAAGTAGAGAGGAGAGAGGTCTCCTATAGATAGAGTTCCACTAGCTAGATTTATGGGGATAAATGTCTCCTATGGATAGAGGACCACTAGCCAGAGCAATAGGGATAGAGGTTTCCTATGGATAGAGGTCTAGTATCCAGAGTAGTGGGGACATAGGTCTCCTATGGATAGAGGTTCACTAACCAAAGTAGTGGGGACAAATGTATCCTATGGATAGATATCCAGTAGCTAGAGCGGTGGGGATAGAGGTCTCCTATGGATAGAGATCCATTAGCCAAAGCAATGGGAACAAGTGTCTCTTGTGGATAGAGTTCCATGAACCAAAGTTAATGGGATAGAGTTCTCCAATGGATAGAGTTCCACAAACCAAATTTAAGGGGATAGAATTCTCCTGTGGATAGAGTTCCATGAACCAGAGTTAAGGGGATAGATTTCTCCTATGGATAGAGATCCACAAACTTGAGGATAGGGGATTGAGATCTCCTTTGAATAGAGGTCCATAAACATTTTAATAGGAAATTGGTTCCCAAGATATTTTTTGAGAAAATTTAGAAGAAATATTTTCTCCGTGGACGTAGTCCATATTGGGTGAACCACATTAAATTTGTGTCTCTCATGTGTGTGATGATTTATGTATTGCTTTACTACTGCTATTGATGATATTGGTTGATACTATTTTTGGAAAGATATTGCAATTGATAACATTGGATAATATTATTTGGGAAATAAAAGTAAAAGTTGATCTTATATAGTTCACCCCCCTCTCAGTATAAACTTGTGTTCTTCAATTGGTATCTGTAGCACCCTAAAATTGGCACAGTTAAACCTTAGTAAAAAGATAAAAATTCAAATTTTAACCTCAAACCGCCCGTTAACCACCTGTTACCCGCTCCCCTTGTTTTTCGTGCCATTTTTAGGATTTGTTTTGACCGTTGGATGATATCATCGCATATTAGACGATATCATCCCAGATCTGACGAATTCATTTGGAATAGAACATCCAAACGATTTTGTCCCAAAACCAAATTTTCATACTTAGCTTATGTTCCAATAGCCTCTCTAACCTGGGTAGAAAGTGTGTCTGCGTAGTTAGAGTCTCCCCCATTGGAGATCTCCCAAATTGGGATGATCTCCAACCTCCTAACCTCTCCCTAACCCTATATAAACTGATATTTTCTCAGTTTATCCCCCTGACTCTCTCCCTGACTCTCTGCCTGAAACTCTGCTTAAACCCCTTGAACTTCCACGCACCTCAGAGCATCCTCACACCATAATTTGCAGTTTGTATTTCATGTTTTCTTGTAGGAATTTTATTGTTTTTTAGTCGAAGCTAGCTCAGATCATCACAAGTGATTCCAGGCGATTTCGGACAATTATATTGAGAAGCGCAGATTATCTCGTACGATTGGAGGTGATCCTGACTATAGTCCAGATTGGGGGCAATCAGAGTCCAGAGTTTGCATCTCTTTCTTGTTTTTTGCATTTCTTTATACATTATTTTAGTTATTATATTTATGCATCTTGGAGTTCACCTCATTTAGTATAACCGCATGATAAAGTTAAAATCAATCATTAAATCTATTGCATTTCTCTTATTTGTTATTTTAATCTATTATTTAGGTTTGTTTTCTATTATTTCTATCATTATCCTTTGCTTTTGTAGTTGTATCTTTGGTATTTTGTATCTATTCCTGTGATTTCAGGTTTCTGACGAATTCGTCAAATTGACGATGATCTCGTTTGATCTCAGACGATTACGTACGAGTTGAGATGATCTGGACTGCTACAAAACTCAGAATCTTCATCAGACATCCAAAATCAGGTATGTACTATTCTAGTTAGCATATTCTCTATGTTTAGCATTCATTCATATTTTTTGTATTCATCTAAATCTGTATTGGCATATAGAATAGTTTAGATTCATCTTGGCCAAACCTAGGAATTGAATGATTAAAGCGCAAAATGAATACATCAAACTTACTATCAACCTAGGTGTGGAAACTGCCACTCAAAAGTTTCTTGGTGGACCCACCATCCGTCGAAAATTCACCCTTATACCCCTCCCCGAGAGGCGGGACCTTCAAAGGGCCTCTCAGTCCGAGGTATTGTCCCATCCTTCTCGCATCCCCCTTCCGGGAACGGATCCTATAGCCTGAAGGTAAGGATGTGAAAAATTTGGAGCGATACATTTTGGTGAATCCGACGTGAAAAACTTAAAACCTTTTGAAAATAATCCAAAAAACAAAACATAAATGCATTTAGAATCAAATATTGCATATCACATTTAGATGGTAGATTATAATAAAAGACGAGTTGTCACCATTAATGTTGAGAATCAATTAGCATTTATAGAGATTACTTCTGTGCTTAGAGTACCTCAAACAAATAGGGTTCAACCTTTGTGGAACGAACTTGATAGGAGATTGGGTATCATTGGATCTAGGGCAACAGAACTTAGGCAAATTAAGAGGTTTGTCCTAGATAGAATCCTGGATCCTGATCAAGTGACCTTATATCATGCACTTCAGAGAGCTTTCCATAGGTGGTTAGCAAATAAAAGAGCCCATGTGTCTTCAGAGTTGTACACCTTTGAGGAATACCTTGAGAATGCAGTTGTAGTGCATAAATTTCTATCTTGTATAGAGGATCAAGAGGTCATTCTTACGAGTAGACAGAGATGGAATAGAGTTCCTAGAGTTGTGTTATATCGAGAGTATTGCCATGAAATTTATTTTTACAAATCAAAGTCAGAAGTAGATAACATCACCATAGCACACTTTATCAAGTTCATGAAAAACCATTTCCAATTTGAAGAGGAGCATTTCATGACTCCTGATGAACTTGATCCTATCAATGACATCTATAAACTATTTATAGAAAACTAAGCTATTCCTTTATTATTGTTATTTATTGCATTCAATGTGTTGTTTGTTGTCTTTATAAGCATAAAACAAAAAAAACAATAAATAAATAAAATAAAATAAAAACAAAACAAAATCATAACAAAAATCAAAACATTTTATTTTAAGTATTATAGTAGGTATATAATTAAAATATATCTACCTCCTAAATTTGTTGCAAATATATTAATATATATTTGCTAAAATCTAAATTTAGACATAATGACTAGACTCATGAATGGAAAATAGACTGAAGTAGAAGAAGATTGGTTAATAAAACCAGGAAATAATCCAGATGTCCTTCCTGAAGACCCAATTCAGGAAGAGGGAACCTTTGACCAACAAGAAGAAGAATTTGCTATAGGAAATGAACAAAAATAAAATGATAGAGAGGAAGGATCCTCATCCCCTAAAATATCTCCAGAAGGAGCTGTTACTTTTGAGAACATGGAACATTTCTGGAAGTTCCTCAATACTAATATTGGCACTCTTAATAGAGCAGTCCATATGGACAAAGATCGAATTAGTGATACTCAAGCAACCCTAGAAGACATATATCACACACGCACTAATCCCTTGTCCTTCATTGATCAAGAAAGTGATCAAGCTGGACCATCCAATTTGGATATGGCCGCTATAATCCAGAACATGCAACAACAACAGGTTACCCAACCACCTAGAGTGTTTGTTACCAAGCCTAGGGTTATTACCACACAAAAGAAACCTTCATTCACTGCTTTATTTTTCCAAGCTATTGATCAATATACCTCAAATCAACAAAAGCCTAAAACAAAACCAAATACCAATTTCCAACAATCTGGGATACAACATAATGCTACAACAAATCTTCTTCATAATACTCTTCCTACCAACCATTTGCATAACAACAATATAGCATCTAATCCTTATGTCACACCAGCATATGCTCACAATCCCATACTCATGTACCATCGAACCAATATGGTGGGAAAACTGGTAATATGGAAGCCATGGTGAAACAGTTAGTCTCCCGCATGGACCAGATAGATCCCTACCGTCCCTCGTACAATTATCGAGAGATGTGTAGTCAACCTTTATATCCTATAGTTATAGCACAACCATATCCCAAACACTTTCCTATGCCTGTCCTACCTATATACAAAGGAACTGAAGATCCCATAGAGAATATTTGTATGTTTAGGATAGCGTGTCATGATATATCACATGATGACTTGTTATTACTAAAGATGTTCCCGAAAAGTTTAGGAGGGATGGCATTGGAGTGGTATTATCAATTACCCACTCATTCTTTGAGAAATTTTGAAGAGACTGTTGAATCTTTTGTGCATCAATTTAGTTCCTATATTGAAAGGCATGTAACCATTAAAGATTTGTACAACCTAAAACAAGACAAATATGAGTGTTTTGCTGACTTCTTAGCTTGATGGAAGCAGTTGATAGGAAAATTACACTTTGTGTTACCTTATCGAGAAATGTTGGATATCTTTATCAATAATTTACAAGAACAACTATCCTATGAATTATCAACTGCTACCTTGACCACCTTCGATCAAGCTAAAGACTTAGCTTGAAGAGTGGAAGATGCTCTTATTAGGATAGGTCGGCTTAAAAAGAAATATGATGAGAAAACATCCAGAAATCAATATAAAAATAAAAAAGTTGTGGGTGATGGAGTCACTGATAGCAGAAACATTGCTACTGTTAATACTATGAAAATAACAGATAAATTCATATTGAAACCTCCTGATAAACCACCCCAAGAATTTACTAGGTTAAATCAACCCTTATCAACCATTCTCTCAAAACTATTAGCATGAGGTTTGATTCAGTTACCAAATATCCAGGAACCTAATCCAACTATACCCGAATACAAAACTGATTTACATTGTGATTTCCATAAAGGACCTGGACACGCTACCAATTCTTGTAAAATATTAAAACATAAAATACAAGACCTGATTGATAACAATGAGATGGAGGTGCAAGTCTTTCAACCTAAACAAAATCCTTCTAATAATGCTCAAAAGAACATCCCTCAAAATCGGAATCGAATGCCAATCAGTCATTGGACATATTTCAACATCCTTTACCAAAGCATGGTAAAGAGGTGGCTAATCAAATTGAGCATCATAATGTTCCCCCTCCTACCCGATATGTAGGAACTATTAGTGTACATTCGCCTACTCATGATGTGGAAGTATTTGACACAACTTTATCCATGGTTACGACCAGACCTATATATAATATTCGGACCCCTGATCTTAGTGATACCGAATATGAGACTGAAAGTGACATGGAAATCACCTCAAATCAATCGAATAGCTCTAAAGATGAATCATATCCCATTAAACCTATCACAAGTTCTATGGTTCCAGAAGAACCATTTCCTAGAAGAGTCACTACTAGACCATCTTCTCACCAATTACTTTCTAATGAACAAGCCATAAACACTAGACCAAGACCTATTCATCATCCTCAAAATAATATTATAGGTACCATCGGAGCTGTTACTCAACAACAAGCTCAAAATTCTCAACAGGATCAAACTCAGAACGATGGATCAGCTCCATTTGTTTTGAAAAATCTCAATAAAGGGAATCATGCGCCTAATGTTCAACCTAAGCCTCCTTATAATATTAATGAACAATTATCAAATACTACGGCTAGAATTTCCCTTTTGGACCTTTTAAGATCTTCTCCTACCCATAGGGATGAATTAATGCTCACATTAAGCCAAATGATGGTACCACAAAATATTCAACCTAAAGCCATGTCCAATACTATCATAACTCGAGAAGTCGATTGTATTGACTTCCGGGATAGAGATATACCACAACATAGTTTACATAAGGATAATCCCTTATATATTACTACCCTAATTGGGGATGTAGTCGTTAAACGAGTCTTGATTGATAATGGCTCATCTTTAAACATATGCACTTTTGACTTCTACAAAATATTTGGGTTTATAAGTGACGAAATGAAAAGAACTGATATGATCATAAAAGCCTTCAATGACAAAACACAAGAAACGTGTGGAGTTATTACTATCCCCTTGCAAGTTTGTTTGAGAACCTTGGACACGACCGTGTTTATTGTACATTGCCCTACATCATACAATATACTTTTGGGTCACCCTTGGATCAACGCAATGCGAGTTGTTCCCTCAACTTTACATCAGTGTGTTAAATTCAAATTTAAAAATCAGCTAGTTACCATTCATGGTGATCCTAGACCTGTTGATATGTGTGCATTGGCAGAACCTGTTACCCTGCTCTGTCATCCACACATCCTAATTCTCATCATCTGTCTAAACGTGTGAAACCCACACCCATGACATCATCTACTTTTTCTCCATCAACTTCACCTCTACATATAGCTCAACCATATTTCGAACAAACCACATTAGGATCTCGAAAAGATCATAAAACTACAACCAATGCTTCTTGTTTTACTCCTATAACTTCCATACCTATAGACTCATCCATCGATATCTCTATAACATCTACATCCACTACAGGCATACTTTCCACATCTGATGATGTAGGAAATGTTCCTTCTACCTCTTATGCTCTTACTGATGAGCTCTTACCCGATTTATCTAAAATTATTATATCCAAAAAAACAAACATTATCATGCAAGATTCCCTTATTTTTAATAAACTCCCACTCTCTCCTTGTACCTTGGGCCTCCCACAGCCTATGGGAAGTATTTACCAAGTCGGGAGTTATGCTTTTATTTATAAGGGATATGACTAGGGAAGAATACCTAGAAACATCAAGACACATTATGATGGATATGCTAGATGCTATTTTGCTAATGAGTATATTAAAGCTAAGCCCATAGCGTAAATTGGGATATAAAGGGAAAGGTTTGGGACCTTTTCCAGAATGGTATGAAAGAACCTTTTGAGGTAGAACCATGGCCTGCCCGATGTGGTGTGGGCCTATTTCCTAGTAAAGGTCAGCCCTTTCCATTCGAGGATGATGACCACCTCATATGTTACCAAGATTATCTGGATAAATGGGATGTCTTGCATTTTAAGCCTCTTACATGTAATATGTTATCCATAGCTTACCTTGAGATGATTTTCAAATTTGACGATGAGTTGGAGGGGGATATCTTTCATGATGTCTCCATTGAGGAATTGTTACATAACGGATTTTATTTCGATGGCTCTATACCTAGTATAGCCCAGCTTGAGGCCACGACTCCTCAAGATGAATTATCCAAGATAACCTTGGAAGAATTACAAGAATTAGGTGTTTCACCCGCCCCACCTAATTTTGAGAGAGATCTACACATGGAAGTAGAAAACATCATAAAAATTAACATTGGAACCAAATATAACCCTCACATAATCAACATTGGATCAGAATTGAGTCAAGAAAAACAAGATAAATACATTGCATTCCTTAAACAATATGAAGACATCTTTGCTTGGACATATGAATATATGCCAGGATTAGACCCTTCTGTAGTTATGCATCACCTAGTAGTTCATTCGGATGCTAAACCTGTTAAACAAAAACTTAGAAAAATGCATCCTCAAGTGGCCTTACTAGTCAAAGGAGAATTAGAAAAGCTCTTGAAGGTTATTTTTATACAAGCCATTGATTATGCTGAATGGATCTCAAATGTAGTTCCAAGTAACTAAGAAAGAAGCCACTAAAGTTAGGGTTTGCACAGACTTCAGAGATATTAATGTTGCATGCCCTAAAGATGATTTTCCTCTTCCCAACATGGATCGGATCATTGACTTTACTTCTGGGAGTGGAATAATATCCCTAATGGATGGATTTTCTGGTTATAATCAGATCAGGATAGCTCCTGAAGATCAGGCTAAAATAATCTTTATTACCCCTTGGGGGACCTTTTGTTGGAAAGTGATGTCATTTGGTTTAAAGAATGTAGGTGCAACATATCAATGAGCCATGACTTATATCTTTCATGATATGATGCATGATATTCTACATTATTATGTAGATGATATTATAGCTCATTCCATCAAAGAATATGATCATTTAGATGACTTGAGAAAAGTATTTGATCGGTTAAGGGAGTATCTTATCCGATTGAATCTAGCTAAATGTATATTCAGAGTTAAGTTCGGTAAATTATTAGGGGTTATAGTTTCTTTATGTGGCAATGAAATTGACCTTCTCAAGATCACGACTATCACTGATATGCCCGCACCCACAAATATATCGAAATTACAAAGTCTACAAGGTAAGCTTCAAGCTATTTGCCACTTTATTGATAAGTTGGCAGATAAAACCGGACCTTTTCTTAAGATTCTTAAGAAATATGTCTCTTTTCATTGGGACGATGAATGTCAGGAAGCATTCAAAGTCCTCAAATAATATCTCCTTAAACCATCGATGCTTTCACCACCTAGATCTGATCATCCATTTATTTTGTACATTTTTTCTTCCGATTTTTCCTTAGGAGCTATGTTAGCTCAACTTGACAATGAGAAGAAAGAACATGCTAATTATTACATTAGCAGAACCTTAATCAGTTATGAAACTCGCTATACCGTATTAGAGAAGTTATTTCTAGCAGTCGTATTTTCTACATAGAAACTACGACATTATATGCTCAGTCAAAAAACGTATGTTATTGCTAAATTTGACCCTTTGCGATATCTCATGAGTCGACCGTACTTATCTGGTTGTACGACAAAGTGGGTTCTTGCACTAAGCGAGTTTGAACTCACGTTTATAGGACAAAAGTCTGTTAAAGGTCAAATCATAGCAGATCAATTAGTTGTTGCACCTTTAGAGTCTATCCATCCCCTCATCATTGAGTTTCCTGATGAATGCCTTAAAATAGAGGCAGACCATCCAGAGCAATGGTCCCTATACTTTGACGAAGCCCGATGTGTGAGTGGGGCTGGTGCAGGTGTTATTTTAATATCTTCGTAGAAACATCTTATACCTCTATCCTTAAAACTAACATTTTCTTATACTAATAACACTGCTAAATATAAAGCTCTTATCCTTGGATTACGAGCTGCTTTAGCGCTACAAATTAAAAATCTATTGGTTTTTGGTGACTCTCAACTTGTCATAAATCAAATCAATGATGTTTATCAAACCCGAGATGATAAATTGCATCCATAAAAAGCATATGTCCTACAATTATTATCTTTGTTTGATCAAGTTACCTTGGAAGCTATTCCTTGAACTAACAATCGTGCGACTGACGCTATGGCTACAGCTGCATCTCTTTTTCCCTTGGAGTTAGATGACAAATATGCTACCATTATTATTCGTCGACTCCAGGAACCCGCTTCAAGCAAATCATGCTTAGAACCTTTGGATGTGTTTCTAATCAATGAAACTACTCCTGAACATTGGTACACTGATCTATTTAATTTTCTGCAAAATGGGACCTTTCCTGAAGGTTGTAATAGTAACCAGCACAGGTTATTATGTAGACGAGCAAGTCACTTCATGATTGTTGGTAATACCTTGTAAAGGAGATCTTTTGAATGCATCCTATTGAGATGTTTGAATCTAGCAGAATCTAGATCAGTTTTGAGTGAAGCCCACAATGGATCTTATGGGGGCATTTTAGTGGTAGCACCATTGCTAAAAATCTCTTTAGGATAGGATATTTTTGGCCTACCATATAGAATGATGCATATGCATATGTGCGTCATTGCGACAAGTGCCAGAAACACGTTGACCTTGTCCATGCGCCTGCATAAGAGCTATAGGCTATTTCATCTCCTTGGCCCTTTTCAAAATGGGGCTTAGACATCATTGGAAAAGTCAACCCTGTGTCATCTAATGGACACAAATTTATCATAACCGCCATTGAGTATTTCATGAAGTGGGTTGAAGCTATGCCATTAGCTTCTTGTATTGGAACCCAAGTTTCCAAGTTTATTTTTAATCAAATTATTTGTAGGTTTGGAATCCCTGCAAATCTCATTTCAGATAATGGAACTTGTTTTAAAAATAAAGATGTTAAGAAATTATGTCAAAAGTATAAAATTCAACATCGTTGGTCCACTCCCTATTATCCTCAAGGTAATGGCCAAGCAGAAACATCTAATAAAACATTAATCAAAATCCTTAAAATACTGGTCAAAAAATCTGGTCGAGATTGGCATATTCAATTATATCCTACTTTGTGGGCCTATCGAACTAGTGTTTGTACTCCCATAGGCACTTCCCCCTTTGTTTTGGTCTATGGCATTGAAGCAGTTTTTCCTTTTGAATTAGAAGTTCCTTCTTTGGCTCTGCTACTTCAAGATACTGAAGTAGGAGATGAATATCGTGCTGGTAGACTTAGTCAGCTGGAACTCCTAGATGAGAAGCACATCAATGCTTTGGAGCATCTTCGTGCCTACCAAAACAAGCTTAAACAAGCATACCTCAAGAAATTTCATCAGCAATCCTTTGATATCGGACCTTGTCTTAAAATAAAATAAAATAATACTAATGCAACTAAAGACCTTAAAGGTAAATTTGAGCCCAACTGGCTCGGACCATATGTCATCACTGCTAAATTTAGATGGTAAATATATTAAAGAACCTATGAACATTATGCATCTTAAGCATTATTATGCATAACATTTGGTCCTTTTTCATCATTTATATATATTGTGTATTTTGCATATTGTTTCATTTTAGTAAAATTTCAAAAAACAACAGTAATAGTGTTTCTTCTTGCAATTCGTCAATCAAAATCAAAATATAAAAACATCAAAATCATCAAAATCTTCAAAAATATATTTTATTTTCATACCTGTCAATTCTTGAAGTATTGTCGTTATATTTTCAATTATTTTGGATAAATTAGCATTTATTTAGAATCCCACACTTTCACACTCACATGAATAAATATCTTGATTTTATTTTGTATGATTATTAATCTCTCTTATATCAAAGTCCACAGTTGAATTAAATAAAGTTTTGAGCATAGAGAACCGATCTTGTTATTTACTTGAACAAAATATATCTTTTCACATTAAAATGATTTCATTGCAAATTCAATATGATGCTACATAGTAAAAGTGGTTTCTTGAGAAAAAAGTTTCCCCTGCTATCCTATCATGCACATGGTCTAGAATCTTTGAGACTTGACAAAAGGACAAGCTTACCCCTACCCAGAATAAAAATTCCTTGCTCTACAGCTAATCCGAGCAAGTATCCCTAGCATAGGAACAAAAAGAAAAGTCAAAGAAAATGAGAAAAAGAAAAATATCATTTTGTACCATCGCAGCAATATTTCAGCATTATCTCAAGTTCCAAGCAAAATACAAAAAAAAAAAAAAAAAGAAGAAAAGCAAAAGAGAAAAGAAAAAGCAAAATGCAATAAATCCCTTTCCCTACCCCTCGAAAAGAAAATAAGGGTGAATGAGCTTGAATCCCTGGAATTCTCAATTATTTGAAAACTGTGAGGTAAGCCCCATAATAGGTGGTTTGTGCCCAACCCGTTTGGCCTTGGGTAATCCCTAGCGTGGTGATATGTCTATCACATTAGCGACCTTCTTTTGTACAGACCTATGTCGGCTTATGGATTAGCTAGCTCTTGATAACCTAACTTACACAATAGTCTGGTACGGTTACATGCATATAAATCATGGTCAACGAACATTCATTTGGTTAATTCAAATTACTTGTATCAAATTATCTTGCTCAAAATTGGTGAACGAACAATACAAGTGCACACACATTTGTATTTGAGAGATTATCTATCATTATGATAAATAAAGGTCGGCAATGAACTCACATATGCACATGAGGGTTCCTTACAAATCTACATTTGTCTTTGAGATAATTTAAAATATTTCTGCAACTCTTTTGGAATAAATTTTATTCTTATTTCGGAACATCTGTTTAGTATAAAAACAATTACATACATTGTTTTCAAAAATCCAAAATTCTTTTAAACAACATATTACAAAATCTAGTAAATAAAGTCAAGTTATATATTATTATTTTCTGTTTATCTCAAAATCAAAAATCAAATCATGCAATAAAACTAAAATATCAATTTCTTCTTTGGATTTCGCGATGATGGTATAAGTCTATACCTATAATTCTATGCCTAGCGCAAACCATTGCTCTAATTTTATTTTCCCATTCATTTTAATTTATAAAAACATATGGCTTACATCATTATGTTACACAATTGTGCTTTAAAACGAACGAACACTTATTCTATTTCATGTCATTATGTCAACATTCAATTTTGCAACATCATATTTCTTTTAGTATCTCACGCATAATATTTTTATGAAAATCTGAAAACAAATCATCACCATCACAACACAAAGTCTTAAGACATTCTCTTAAGCATTCTTTTACTTTTAGCAATATTTCTATACTGGGATTAGCTTGACGACCGAGCGAGCGGCGACTCCATGAAATGGTCTATAACAACGACAATGTCCTTTGAAATTATTGTTAGAAGTCCCTTTTATTTTCATCAAATCACACCAAAACAACCATTTTTTTACATCAGATTATTTCATTTAAATTTTACAACATGACATAAAATTATAATATTTTTAAAACGACATAATTACATGAATCATCAATAATCAATTGCAAAATTCAACATTAAAACATCATACAACATATACACAAGTCATATCATCAAAAATACCATATATATATATCAAAAAATTATGTACATCACATCAAAATTAGACTGGTATGCCACAATCAATAGCCTGGCATACTCAATCCTCTCAAAAAATATATAATAAAAAATACGATCTCTGTGCAGTGAGCGTCTAGCCTCAAGAAGACCTCGAGCTCTCAGCCTCGTCTCCTCTCCCACCCTGAGGTGGAGGAGGCCCCATCGGAGTCTACCCTATGTCGTGGGTCCTCGACATCGATCGTGATGATGTCCTCGATGACCCCATCCTAATCGACCCTACAATGTCGACTAGCAGCTGTAACCTTTGGCTCTCTGGAACCATCTGGTAGTATGCTCCCCAATAGAATACAGTCTGAGCCATAGATCATGCCAACTCCTGCATGCTCGCTCCTTTGCCCCAAGCTCTGAGTTGTGTAGCCTCATCCTGTAGTGTCTACACCTGAGCCTGAAGGCAGGCAACCTCAACCCAGAGAGCCACTGTCTCACTGCTCTTCCCTACCTCGACACCCTTGCCATTATAGGGTGATGGTGGTCTTTCCCCTTGCTAATAAGGGACTCCCCTCTCCCTATTCCCTATCTATTATGGTCTCTCTGGATCTCATGCCATCCTCTGGCATATCTCCTATGGAGATCGTCGTTGCTCTCTCCCGCTACGACCTCGCGCTGCCTCAATAGCAGCCTGGTGCTGCCTCCCCATTCGTTGCACAATAGCATGCATCGGACCATGTGCCCTCATCATCCGAGGAGGGTAGATGCCTGCATACTAGGCATCGTATTCGTTGGTAACCCTAGCGTCATCACCATCCAATGGCTAGATGGGGGCATCATCTGTGTCTTGACTCTAGAATCGTTGCATTTTTGGAGCCCCACTCAGTGTGGTACTATCTCGGACAGTCCAGGAGTACTCATAATCCCTAAGAGAAGGGATCCCCTGCTGTAGACTAAACTATTGTAGAACCCAGTCGTAGCGGTGGAGCTCTACCTCTCCCCACTCCATCCTCATCCAGCAGACTCACCTAATTAGAGCCAGCTCCTGCCCATCATCTGCCCACCCTGGGTGCTCTCGCCATGGCCTCCAGGTGATCGCAGTCTGGGATGAGGTCGTCCAACAACCTCCATGACATCGACAGACCTATCCGCCACTGTGACCCTCTTTATAGCCACCAATAGAAAACTCGGGGCCTCTCTCGATCAACCCCTATCTATGGGAGCCCTATCGACCTCTGCACTGCGATGTGCTCCCAGCACCAAACTTGCAGTAGCGATGTCAAAAACAAATATCGGCCTCCCTTGTATACGACCTCGTGTAGGATCTTATACAAGCGGTATAGTACAAAGCTGCCCCATGCAAACCTGTACCCATGGTCTCTCATGTCATAGACCACATCTGATAGGAGCCATGGTAGTCCGCACTCACTTTGGTGGCACAACAGTAAGCCACCTACCACCCCTGCCAAAACTTGAGTCAGCCTAGATGCCCCAGGCATCTACCTTAGAGACTCGATGTTCACTTCGCCCTTCTCCAAGGTGAAGCTCGGGTCTTCGCTCAGCCTCATCATCGCCTAGCCTTGATTGGTCGTAGGCATCATCAACTGTCCTTGTATAGGGATCCTCATGATCCTCCATACGTCCTCTAGTGTGGGAGCCATCTCCCCTATCGATAATCGAAAGAAGGATGACCCCGGATACCACCCTCTGCTAGGGCTGTCAGTAGCCCCATGTCCATCGATACTAGTCGGTAGCGCTCTTCCTGGTCGAGCGTGGCTATGTCATCTCGCAGCCCACTGTATTTCCATTCCTAACTCTTTAGTAATCCCCTCTGCAAAACAAACAATAAAACAACAAAAATTCATTAATAAACCAATCATTAAAATAAAATTAAACACATTTTACTCAAGTTAAATTTCATAAATATGATGATATCGTCCACCATTGGATGATATCATCCCAAATTGGAAAAATTTTGTCCTTTGTAGGATGAAATCGTCTTCGATTTTGCAACTTGGGGATCACCCCTTGTTGAACGAGATCGCCCCTAGTTCGCCGATTTCGCCCTCCGAAGAAATAGGGTCGATTTCATCTCGACGTCGTCGATGGCCTAAAAATGGCTACGATGCCCCAAACAGTCAAAATTTAAAACAAATAATTGCACAACTTAAATTCAAACCTAATTTACTAGGATTAGATCCTTACCCGTAGCCCGTGCTAGACCTCTGTCGATCGGTGCGCTGTCTCCACCATTTTTTTGTCTGCAGAGCTCTAAAACTAGTAAAACTGAATAGTAACAATGAATTAGGGTTTTACCCTATTTTTCTTAATTTTATTTCAAATCAACATTTTTTTTTTTTTTTTCTTTTTCGCATTTTTACCTCAAACGTTCGATTTGGGTAAAAACACGGAGGGGGCACCATAGTCAGCAGTCGTATGATTCGACCAAGAATCATCGTCTAAAAAAATGAGTACATTTTTGCTTACTTATAAAACAGGAAGAACTCGTCTTTAACACATTTTCTTCGAAAAAATCGCTAAAGAGGGGGCAAAATGTAGCACCCTAAAATAGGACTAGGCTATGAAAAATATCAAAATAGGACTAGGCTATGAAAAATATCAAGAGGTACAGAAAGGAAAGTCAATCTCAAAAGAAAAGGAAGTATCAAAGGAATCATCAAAATAAGTAATTGAAGAAGAACCTAAGACTTACCCTAATGTGTTGAAAGGTGATAGTATCAAAGATGAAGCAAACAATGCACCATCAAGGAACAGAGATCATCACATGACAAGCAAAGAAATAATAATGAGATCAAGGTAAGATGAATATTTTTTCCAAGTTTATTATTACTCAAGTAATTATTTTGGTCATAAAGGAGTGCATTACAAGGTTCATAGAAAGGAGGATTACGACTTCACTAAGAGGAACTTCAACTCATTTGAATATGGATATTTCTTTCAAGTGCATTGCTACTTATGTAATCATTTTGGTCATAGAGTTATACATTGCAGGAATCATGGTAGGAATGATTATGGCCTCACCAGAAGAAATTTCAGGATATTTGCACCTTTTAAGAATCACAACATCAGGTGTTACAATTGCAGTAATTTTGGGCATAAAGCAAGGTGGTGTAGAATAGATTTTCTAGAACTTCCAAAGATAAACAAGGACATAAATGATAAAAATATTCAAAGAGGTACAACTGCAAAGGCATGGAAGAAGAAAGTTGAGAAAGTATAAGAGCATTATAAGTTGGGAGTATATTTACAATGGACTCCAAGGGTAAAATTGTAAGACAAGACATCATACAAATTACACCAGTAAAAGAAACCTGCAAATGCTTCCTTTCATTATCTGAATTCACATCCCCCTTACAATAGAGTCTCCCACTTCTTATACTCCCCAAAATAAAAACCCTAGCCTACGCTACCCCCTTACTACTTTTAGTCACTTTCTATTTTTAGCAACTCACTTGCTATTTTTAGTAACCCTAAAAAAAATAAAAAAACTCGGATGGCATCCAAAATGGAATCATGCACCCGTTATTCAATAATAACCACTATCCCAAGATAGCAACCCCACTCTAGTTCTACACTAGTAGTTATGATAACTTTTCAGTTGCAAAAACTGACAATTACATTAAAAGCTACTTTTGGGCCTCCTAGAGGCATTTTCTTGCTTGCAAATGCAAAGGGCAATTTTTCTTAAGTTCTCCATGCAATTCTGCACGTTCTAAAAAAATAATGGGGTAAAACAGATACTCAGAGCAAAATTTATGGCCCTAGAAAGGTGCATCATTCTCCTCTGGTTGAAAATGAACTCAACTCCTACGAGTTCTACTAACGAAATACCTCGAGCTTGTCAATGTCGAGCCTTTTGAGTTCCTCCTTAGAAATCCAAGTGTTATCAACCTAGGACAATCCTTCCCACTGTACCAAGTATTTGCTATAGTTACCATTGCATGTGGTGATCACTTTCCTATCAAGGACCTGCACAATGTGTTCCTTCTTCTTCTTGGGGATTTGCTTCTCCCAAGCTATGGTGTTTGCCTCTTCAACAATTGCAATATCACCATGAAATTCATGCAAATCAGAGACATTGAAAACTGGTGAAATATCGAGATCAACTAGCAATTCCACCTTATAAGCATTGTCATTCATTTTTTGTAGAATCCTACAAGGGCCAATTTTCTTCATTTGCAACTTATTATATGTCCCCTTGGGAAATCGCTCCTTTCAAAGGTGAACCATCACCATGTCCCCAACCTAGAATACTTGGATGTGCCTGTGCACATCAACGGACTTTTTATACTTAGTATTACTATTCTGCAACTTGTCTCTGACCTCTTCCTGCAATTGTTGTATATGTTCAGCAAATGCTTCTGCATCATCACTAACATGCTCATGGATTGGTAATTCAACCAAATCTAGAACACCCTTGGGGTTCTAGCCATAAATAATTTGAAATGGTGATTTTCCTATCAAGCGGTTCATTGAGCTGTTATATGCAAATTCTTCTTGCGATAGGGCTAAATCCCATTATCATGGCTTCTCACCAACTATGCACCTCAGAAGGTTGTCCAAGATTCGATTCATGACCTCGGTTTATCCGTCAGTCTGTGGATGATAAGCACTAATGAACTGTAGCTTTGTATTTAGTTTCTTCCATAATGTCCACCAAAAATGACTCAAGAACTTAACATCCCAATATGAAGTGATGGTCTTTGGAACTCCATACAGTCTCACCACTTCATCAAAAAAAATGTACTACAATCTTGGTTGCATCATTGGTTTTCTGGAAAGAAATAAAATGAGCCATCTTAGAAAACCTATCTACTACAACAAAAATGGAATCTTTACCTTGCTGAGTATGGGGTAGCCCTAGCACAAAATCCATGCTCAAGTTGATCCATGATCCTAGGGGAACTGGTAAGGGCGTATACAACCTTGTATTCTGTACATGGCCTTTAGCCACCTGGCACACTCTACATCTGGATACAAATTGAATTACATATCTCTTCAATCGTGGCCAATAGTACTTTTCCTCCACAAGAGCAACTATTTTGTCTATGCCAAAGTGTCCTGCCAAACCACCACTATGCAGCTCACGGATGATATTCTCTTGCATGGAACCAATAGGTATGCACAATTGTTTCCCCTTAAATAGATAGCCATCCTGCATAACATACTCAACAAATATTTGACCAACCTCACCCACAACTGGAGTTTTGTACTATTGTACAATGCTTCTAAAATCTGCATCAGATTCATACAAATCCTTAATTCCCTCAAAGCCTACCACTGCATTCTCCATGGTGGTTACCAATAGTACTCTCCTGCTTAATGCATCAACAACCTTATTTTGCTTATCGGACTTATGCTTCAACACAAATGAGTATTCTTGCAAAAAGGAGATCCACTTGGCATGTCTACTGTTTAATTTCTTCTAAGAATTGACATACCTTAAGGCTTCATGATCAGTGTACAGTGCAAACTCCTTGGATAACAAATAATGTTGCCAATACCTCAATGCCTGCACAATTGCATAAAATTCTACATCATAAGTGGAGTAATTCTTTCTTACCTCATTCAACTTTTCACTTGAAAATTTCACAGTCAACTTCAAATATTTTGTTAAAATTAGGTAATACCAACATGGGTGCTTTTGAAACCTTCTTCTTCAAGAGTTCAAAACTCTGAGTTGTTGCTTTTGTCCATACAAAGTTTTTCCCCTTCGTACACTCTATTATGGGTGCAAGAATGTTGCTAAAGTTTCTAATGAACTTCTTGTAAAAATTTGCCAAACCATGGAAACTTCTCACCTCTATTACACTCCTTGGAATAGGCCATTCAAGAATTGCCTTCACCTTTTCCTCATCCATCTTTAGGCCATCCTTGGAAATTACAAAGCCCAAAAACACTAAACTTTCTTGAAGAAATCTACACTTCTTCAAATTAGCATACAATTTCTCTTTCCGTAATAGCTCTAACACCAACCTCACATGGTGCAAGTGCTCTTCTTCACTTTTACTAAAAATCAAGATATCATCAAAATAGACAACCATAAACTTACCAATGTATTCCCGTAGCACTCGGTTCATCAACCACATAAAGGTACTAGGTGCATTTGATAACCCGAATGGCATCACCATCCACTCATACAACCCATATCGGGTTTTGAAAGCAGTCTTCCACTCATCCCCCTATTTAATCTTGATTTGATAATAACCACTCCGTAGATCAATCTTGTTGAAGTAGTTAGCCCCTGCTAAGACATCCATCATATCATCCACTCTAGGTATTGGGAACATGTACCTGATAGTAATTTTATTTATGGACCTGCTATCTACACACATCCACCATGAGCCATCCTTCTTTGGAGTTAATAGGGTGGGAGTTGCACAAGGACTCATGCTCTCCCTTACTAATACTTTTTGTATCAATTTTGTCACTTGCTTATTCAACTCTACATTCTGGGTTGGGCTCAACCGATAGGCTACCTGGTTCGAAAGAACTGACCCAAGAATTAGATCAATGTGATGTTGAATATCCCTCTTTGATGGTAACCCATCAGGTAACTCATCTGGTATGACATCAGCATACTCCTTCAACAACCTGGATGTTGTTGGTGGTATAGGAGCCTCCTCTACCTCTATCTTCTTCATTGTCAATGCATAGCACCAACCATATTCTTGTGCCTCTATGATAAACTCCTTCGTAGTCAACAAACTCTCACTCTACCCTTCTTCCTGAAGAGGCAACAATACTACCTTGGCACCATCCTTCCAAAAGGTGTATGTATTTCGACCCCCATCATGGACGGTCTTCCTATCATACTGCCAAGGCCTCCCTAATAGTATGTGACAGGCATCCATAGGAATCACGTCACACCAAACTTCATCTTTATAAGTATTCTCGATTGAGAATTTTACTAAACATCTCTTATCAATAGTCACCTCATTTCCTTTCTTGATCCATGAAATGCGATAGGGATGTGGGTGCTTCTCACATTTTAGATTCATTTTATCTACCATTACATTAGAGACCATATTCTCACAACTACCACCATCAATGATTACTTTGCATACCTTTCCTCCCGATGTGCATCTTGTACGAAAGATATTTTTTATATCCAGGACTCACCACCCTCATCCACTTGCATTTTTGCCTTCTTTGGAGCAATCAATGTTCTCTTTATCATGAGATTCTCACCCGCGTCTACAACAACTTCTATCTCAGTTTCATCCTCTTCCTCAACCAGGTTGACTCTAGCCTATCCTCCCTGATTCCTCTCTTTAGCATCATAGTGGGTGCACTCAAATGCTCTATGACCTTCCTCACCACATCTAAAATAGGTATATGGCTTCCATGATCCATTCCCAGTTTGACCTCCCCCATTACCTCGACTTCCTCTATTCCCTCTTCCTCTTTGGTAGGTACCACGACCTTGCTCTATCTCTTCATGTTTCTCTGTATTTGAGGATTCTCCCTTTGATGAGCTAGATCCCCCATGCCCTTGATTTGTAGAAGATACCAATCCCTTCTTCCCTCTTCTGTAATTACTCCTCTTATGCTTTTCTTCGGCCCTCAAGGCCATTTGATACACACCTTCTATAGTAAGGGTACGATGCATACTCAACTCATCTTGAATAGCATAACTTAGGCCATTTACATACCTTGCAACCCTTTGCTCTTCGGTCTCATTATGCTCCACATGAATAGATAGCTTGTAGAACTCATTGGTGTAGTCCTCGATGCTTTGGTCCTTCTATCGAAGGTTCTAAAATCTATGAAATAAAGTTTGGGAATAGTCTACATGCATAAAATTTTCTTGCAACTTCTTCTTCATCTTATCCCAAGCCTTGATCTTTTCTTTTCCTTTCCTCTGTCGTTTTGTTTGTAGATGATCCCACCAAATTAGAGCATGCCCTTTCAACTTTGTGCATGTGAGTTTCACCTTCTTTTCCTTAGCCAGATTACTCCATTCAAAATACTTCTCCATACTATTTACCCAATCGATTAGCTCCTCTAGTTTTAACCCACCAACATACTCAAAAACCTCGATCTTGATTCCATCTCGGCTTCCTTTAAGTCCTTCCAAGGCTCGGATCAACCTGCTTTCAAAATTTTCTGGTTCTTCTTCTATGTGATCCTCAGATTCACCTTCCTCAGCCACGGTCTCATTATCAGATCCTAGATCTGGGTCCACATTGGTGCGGGCCTCCGCCATGCGGTTAATCGCACCAGTCAGCCGTGCTATTTCTGCATGCAGATCCTCCATCTACTTATTCATTTGGGCATATATCCCTCACCCTCTCCCTCTTCTATTCATCTTCTTTCCACTAGCGAGATCTCACCCGCTTTGATACCAATTGATGTAAATTTACTGCAAGAGACCAACAATGGACTCCAAGGGTAAAATTGTAAGGCAAGACATCATACAAAATACACTAGTAAAAGAAACCTGCAAATACTTCCTTTCATTATCTGAATTCACATCCCCCTTACAATAGAGTCTCCCACTTCTTATACTCCCCAAAATAAAAACCCTGGCCTACGCTACCCCCTTACTACTTTTAGTCACTTTCTATTTTTAGCAACTCACTTGCTATTTTTAGTAACCCTAAAAAAAATAAAAAATAAACTCGTATGGCATCTAAAATGGAATAATGCACCCGTTATTCAATAATAACCACTATCCCAATATAGCAACCCCAATCTAGTTCTACACTAGTAGTTATGATAAATTTCCAGCTGCAAAAACTAACAATTACATTAAAAGCTACTTTTGGGCTCCTAGAGGTATTTTCTTGCGCGCAAATGCAAAGGGAAAGTTTTCTTAAGTTCTCCATGCAATTTTGTACGTTCCAAAAAATAACGGGGAAAAATTAAAAACTCAGAGCAAAATTTATGGCCCTAGCAAGGTGCATCATTTACTCCCACCCCAAAATTGATCACCTCAAGGAGAGGAGGTGGTGAGGGGGCTGAGCTAAGAGTCTTATTTGTATCCCCAAATGAGTCCCTTTGCCATTGATGTCAAAGGAGAAGAGTTTCAGTAAGGGGGAGAGAATTCCGTAAGGGGGAGCAGCTTCTCAAGGGGAGCAGTTTGGAATCTAGTGGTAGCAAAAGGAAGTATTTTAGAAGGGTTGCCATCAATGACAAAGGGGGATATTGTTGGAAATATTTGTGCAAATTATTGTCATTGATGTCAAAAGAGAGATGTCATTGATGTCAAGGAAAATTCTCAAGGCACAATTATTATTCTAAGGTCAATAATGAAGGCACATGTTTATCTTAAGAGAAAGGAAATTTTTTGAGAAAAGCATTATAATATTTGAATATTATAATGAAGGACAAAAGGCTTAAGAGGTCTTTGGAAAAATGGTTTAAAAATGAAGGCAAGATATTAATATTACTGAAGGCAATAATATTAATTGTGAAGGCAAGGTTCAAAAGGATTAATTTTATAATATCTTTATTATAATATAAATATTTCAAGTTATAATATCATTTGAGTGCCAAGTAATTGAAGGTAATTTGAATTAATTTCGAATTGAGGTGGATGACATCATATGGTGTAAAAAAACAAGGTAGGTCGATCTTGGACAAAGAGGAAATTAAATCATATTAATACCCCATGCCTAAAGTTATTTTTGAGTTGTTCGATATGGTGCAAGCAATAATCTCGATATCCAAATCGTTGCACATGGTAGAGAAGGAAAGGAAAGGAGAGTGCAATCTTCTACAATGAATAATGAAGGCTTATGTTCAGATTGGTGCACATCAAATACCATTCAGCCAGTTATACCAGTCGGTGGCTGAACTTGCATGAAGGTGTTGTGAGAAGGAGGTTTTGGGTTCAAAATCCATCATGGACCATTTTTGTTTGGTTGGGCAGAGTTTGCGATAGGAGGAAGTAAAAGGTGATTGGTGCCTTTGTGTTCTCATGGGCTATGTTAGCGCAGCTGGTCATGGCCCTTTGGTTGGGTGCCTTGCTCTCACGAGGTGAGAGGTTTGAGTCACATTGAGGGCAGAATAAAAGAGGTATTTATTTTCTCAATTACGATTTTATTTTTGTGGGAGTTATAAGGTTGAGTTGTCATTTATTTTTTCTCATTTGATATAGGAGAAATAAGGTGTGAAAAGGGTCTTTTGGTATTGAAATTTAAAATCTGTTTAGAAGGAGAAATAAGGTGTGATAAGGATTCTTTCATTGTATGAGTTGATTGTATGTGTTTTAAAAGTAGGAGTTATAATGTGTTTTGTGGTTTAATTATTGTGTGTATTATTTTTGCATGGTGAAAGAAAGTTTGAAGGATGTTGTTCACTGATTAAAAAGCCTTGTCTTAGGAAATTAAAAGGAGTATAGAGCAATATTTTTGTGCATAATTTTTGAGGAAAGGTTTTCATGTGGATGATTGAAAAGTGCTATGCTAACTAACCCTTGAAAGTGGCATAAGAAAGACAAAATATTTTGAGACAGGTTTTGAGGACACTTCTTCGTAAAAACAAGTTAAGAGGTATGGTGACATTATTCCTTCTTAAAGGTGTTTGATTGAGCAAATATTTATGAATCATAAGGTGGAGATAAAAGGTTTAATTAGTGTGGATTGTTGAAAATGTTTGAGCTAGAGTTTTTGAAATAAAATGTGCATCCTTGTTGAAAGAAAATAAAAATATTTGTGTTAGATTTTGTGAACAAGTTGTGCTTTATCATTGAAAGAAATTGGAAACACTTGTGCTAGGGTTGAGCGCTAACTTTTGTATTATTGTGTTTGATCTTTGAGAACAAGTTGTGCATTGAGTTGAGTTTTCTTGAAAGTGAATGTGCAAGTGTTAGAAATCATATTTGTGAAGCAAGTGCATGCATTAGTTTTGATTGTGGGAAATACATAAGAATGTTAGTTATCATGTGCTAGACTAGATCTACCTTTAGAATGCAATAAATTGGAGATATGTGAAAGCGACTGACTTAATGAATGTGTAGAACATATTGAGCATTTGTCAAGTGCATATCATTCTCTATATGTTCAAGAGGTTAAACGAATTCTAGGTAAAATATGTCTAAACTGCTTCAAGTTAAAGAAATCACATTGATGTTTTTTTTTTTTTGTGGAAAACATCCCAAAAGGGATGCCACTTTCGGGTAAGACCCAAGGAGGCAGGGGTATCCATTCCACCAAAAATGCCCAGGACTCGGACCTGGCCTACCACCTTTGACATACTCAAGGAGCAAACAAACACACAAAACCAAATTAAAAATAAGTAAATAAATAAATAAATAACAACAAAAATAATAAAATAAAATAAAAAACATGCTCCTTGAGTATGTCAAAAACAAAAGCACAACCAAACACACACACAAAAAGATAAAAGAAACCACAACACGAACCACATAGAAAAACACAAGAACCACATAACAAAACACAAACAAGACAAAAACAACAGAACACTACAAAGACATAACCCAAAAAAAACATGAAAAATAAACACAACCAAAACCTAAAATATTAAAAAAATAAAATAAAAATAAAAATAAAAAACAACCAACAACAGACAATAAACAAAAACAAAAAACATAGAAAACACTCACACATAAAAACACGAATTAACACAAACAAAGAGAAACACAAGAACAAGAACGACAAAAACACAAGAACAATAACAAAAAACATAAAAAAACACAAAACAACAAAAACACAAGAACAACAAAAAACAACACAAAGAACACAAAAACAAAACAAAACAAAAGAACACACACACCTTAAAAAACTAAACAAAAAAACAAAAAGAAAAAAATTGAACATAACAATGACCTATCTAGACCAGAAGACTATTAAGGCAAGAATCAACAGAGGAAACAAAAGAAAGAATAGTTTGAGCTAGGGAACTAAAATAACCTGAATGAACCAAAGAGAAGCAAAAAAAGCAAGAAGAAACTAGGTACCTTCATAACTGGAGCCATCCAAAGAAATGATAGAAAGAAGAGCTTCCCTAATTTGCGAAGCCCACCATCTAGGAGGGTGGCCATAACAAGTAAGATCACCTTTGTCCAAAGCCCAATTAGCTAAAGCATCAACACTCTTGTTTTGATCTCTCGACCACATGATTGTAATCAACTTTCAAAAATCCCATCTGGATTAATTGAATCTTCTCAATAATTCTTTTTATTCTCCAATCAACCTTATGATTCTTAGAAGGAGTCTTCAAAATATTAATCATAAGTTGAGAGTCAGACTCAACTAACACCTTTTCCCATCCAACCTTAGTAGCCTCCTGAAGGCCTCTGAGGATACCATACCCCTCAAGCAAGGTTATTGGAAAGAATACCCAAATTCTCAGCAAAAGTAAAAACCAGGGAGCCATCTGAAAGTCTACCAATTCCTCCCACACTGGCTTTTCCAGGGTTCCCTCTAGAGGCTCCATCAGTATTGACTTTTCCAAAATCCTTAGGAGGAGGTTGCCAATTTCTTGTCCTATCCATCTTAAAAATACTCACATTCCCTTTAAGTTGGTTGCCCTTAGAAGATTTAATCTTCAATATTTGCATCACTTGATCCCATCTTTGGTGGGAGTTTTGGGGGTGATTAAGGAGTTGATGGACTGATTCAACTAAGTTGGCTATGGTCTTTTGCCAAATATAGTGAATATCCTTCCTATCTTGATTAAAAATTTGGCTATTCCTTTCATTCCAAATATTCCAAAGAAGAATGGTAGAACCCATCCAAACTAACCGCCTAATAAAATGATCAACACCCTCTTGATTAGGCCAATCCCTCCAAAGTTGTTCAAAAGTAAAAAAATTGGACCACTGTAAGCCAAGTAAAGTGGCCATTCTCCTCCATAGCTCAGAGGCTAAAGTACACTCAATAAAAATATGGTTGAGAGTTTCTACATTCTCTTCACACATTTCACATCTAAAAGGGCCATGAAAACCACGCTTCATAAGTTGCTCACCAGTAAGCACCCTACGATGCAATAAAAGCCAATTAAAGAACCTCACCTTAGGCCATAGCTTTTGAGCCCACAATTGAGAAAATATATCAGAAGAATGGTTGGGATTATTATGGCATAAGGTCAAATAACCTTGAGCAACTGAATACTCACCCTTAGTAGTGTTGTTCCATCCAAAACAATCTTTTTCATGGGACCAAGAGAGAGATCTCATATGAAGGATGCCTTGGATATCTTGTCTTTGCCTTTCTGGGATTTGAATAGGCCAGTCCTCAATAGGGATCCAATATCTACCAACCTTTGAATTACCAAGTATGGTACCGACAGTAATTAGCCACCTTTATCCAGTTAGCTCGGTGAAGCTCCTCCATCCAAGGCCTCCAATCGGGAAACCGAGTTATCAAAGGCTTGTGACCATCCCAAGAATCTATCCAAAAATTTACCTGTTGACCATTATGAATGATCCAAAATAAATTTTTCTTTATCAAATCCTCACCAGTCTTAAGAACTGCTAAAATGGGAGAACCTTTGGTAGGAAGTTGATAGCGAACAAGGTCTTCAGGACTTTTGTTCTCAGCATATTTAGCATGGAGATTATTGGCCCAAAGAGCATTGGGGTTATGCAACATCCTCCAATATAATTTAGCAGCTAAAGCTTTGTTGTTATTAATAGAAGACCGGAATCCTAACCCCCCTTCATTCTTAGGAAGACATAAAGTGTCCCATTTCACCAAGGCCCATTTTCTTTTCTCCTTAGTACCACTCCAAAGGAAACGATGACTGATTTGATCCAGTTCTCGAAGAACAACCTTTGGGATATTCAACATGGAAGATACATAAATAGGAATAGCTTGAAGGACTGATTTTACCAAGGTGATTCTACCCCTAGAAGAAAGCCACCTGTTGGTCCACTTTCCAATTTTCTTCTTGACTTTGTCCAACAACCAATTCCAATATTTATTTTTTTGCCTTTGAATATTTATGGGAATACCTAAATAAGTGATTGGAAGGGAGGTCTTCTTATATCTTAATTTATCCAAGACCATGGATTCCTGTCTAGCAGAGCAGATGAAAGAAAATAACTTTAGATTTGTCTTCATTGATCAACTGCCCAAGTAGCCTTAGAAAAATAGCTAATGATTTGCTTAATATTAGAAGCTTCCTTAACCGTAGCTTTACCTAAAAGAGTAGAGTCATCCACAAATTGAAGATGAGAGATAGGTCTAGCTCCATGAGCAATGGTAACTCCCTCAAGGGTTTTGTTTTCCCTCTTTTTGGTTATAGTCCTACCCAAGCATTCAACAAGAATGATGAATAAATAAGGGGATAGCGGGTCACCTTGCCTAATACCTCTGGAAGCTGGGAATGACTGAGAAGGCCTGCCATTGATAAGAACTAAGTAGGAAACTGAAGAGATACATCCCATAATCCAATCCATCCAATCCTTAGAGAAACCAAAGTGCCTCAAAACTTTGATAAGGAAGTGCCAATCCACTCTGTCATAAGCTTTGGATAAGTCTAACCGAATGAACATGGAAGGAGATTTTTGCATATCCATGGAATGGATGGCTTCCTGAGCAAGAACTATCTCATCTACTATTTGACGCCCTTCCACATAACCCCCTTGCTCCGGGGAAATAATCTTATGCAAAAGAGGCTTCAACCTTTCTGCCATGATTTTAGTAATGATTTTGAGAAGAACATTACATAAAGCAATAGGTCTAAAAGCTGAGATATGATCAACCTCTTGAGCTTTTGGAACAAGAGTAATATAAGTTTTATTGATAACCTTCAAAATTTCTTTGGCTTTCCTGGCTTCTTCCACCACCTCTAATAAATCAACATGAAGGATATCCCAGAACTCTTGGTAGAACTCAATGGGAAAACCATCAGGACCTGGGGTTTTCCCTTTTTGCATTTTAAAAACTACCTGTTGAAGCTCATTGATAGTAACAGGAGCAGTCAAAATAGAGTTCTCCTCGGAAGTGATAAGAGAAGGGATTGCTTGAAGAACATTTTGTTGAGAAGCTGAGTCAAGAGGAGTAGCAGCAAAAATATTGGAAAAGTAATCAACAACAATAGAGTTCATGCCATCCCAAGTATAAACAACATCTCCAGAATCTGATTTCAGGGAAGAAATAAAGTTGTGAGATCTTCGAGCTAGAAGAGATTTGTGGAAGAAATTTGTGTTTCGATCTCCTTCTTTGAGCCATTGAATTCTAGATTTTTGCTTCCATAAGATTTCTTCTCTTTTTTCCCATTCCTCTAACTGAGTTGTGAGTTTAATTTCATCTGCACTTCTCTTCTCTGTGAGGCCATCTAAACGGATTTTCTTATTCAAATTTTCAAGATGAGAAATAACTTCATGTTTTTTTTATGAACATCCCCAAACTCTTTCCGGTTCCAAGTCTTAATTTTGGATTTAATGTATTGCAGTATTTTGGCAAAATAGAACATCTTAGTCCCATGCCTAGGTTTACCTTCCTTCCACCATTGTTGCACACGAGGTCTAAAGGAAATGTCTCTAAGCCACATTAATTGAAAATGAAAAGGAGAGAAACTCACATTGGTTTTCCACATTTCCACCATGATTGGCCAATGATCCGAACCAACATTGTTAAGAGTCTTCACTTTAGGAATGTGACCATGGATTAAGAAATTTTCAGAGAGCAAAAACCTATCCAATCTCTCCATTATACAAGCTAAGCCTTGCCTTCTGTTAGACCAAGTCATAAGGCCATTATCTGGTTGGATGTCCACAAGATGGAGGTTTGCAATATATTCGCTCATGAGGTCAGTGCTTTTGTCCAAATTTCTATTTCCCCCATTTTCTCATCCAGAGAGAGGATGGTATTGAAATCTCCTCCGATCAAGATCCAAGCTTCAAGAAAATGAGAGATAATATGAGTTATATCCTTCCATTGTCTTCTTTTTTCCTCCAAAGCAGTCGGAGCATAAACTAGTAATGCAGAGCATAATTTGGTTGGAATGTCTACTTTGAATAGCTATAGCCAACAGACCCCAACTGCCAACCATATGGTGAATAACTACCTCTTTTGGGTCCCAAAGACAAGCAATGCCACCAGAAGTCCCCTGGGAACTGAGGGAAACCACTTTTCCAGTTGGCCAAATTTTACTGGCAATTGAGTCCATATCCTCCATTGACATCTTTGTTTCTTGAAGGAAAACAAGATGTGGATGATTTATCTGAATCATTCTTCTAATTTCATTTTGTTTTGAAAGACTCCCTTTGAGTCCTCTAATATTCCAAGTGATGATCTTCATTAATACCAGGGCTAAAAAAGTTGGGAAGGGCATTAATCTTACCTTCCTCTACAAGCTTTTCACCTTCTTTTACCATATGATATTGATTGGTCTTGCGACCTGCTTTTTGATTAGAATCCATCTTCAATTTTTTTCCCTATTTCTTGACTTATTCCAATTGAATCTGAGATGGCTTCTAACCTTGAAGAATGCTCGTACACAGCCAAAATTTTACTAGAGGGTTCAACAGAGTCTATATTGGGACCTGTATTATTTGAAGTTTTGACATTTAAAAGATTGTTTTTCTTGTGTAAATTTTCTCCCTTTTTTTCTGTTGAAAACCTTTGATTTGTTGGTTTGTCTCCGAGTTCTTCCCTTCATATTTAAATTGTGTTTCTAAGATTTCTGTTTCCATTATTTCCTCTTCCTCACTTGGGACATCATTTGTGGAAAGGATTTCAAACATATTAGCAGATGACTTTGATTGATCCTTCATAACTGGTTTTTTTAGAGTGTTCTTCTTCTTAGGCATTTGGAAACCTGTTGAGTTTATATCTTCTTTCTTTTGATCAAGAATTTTATTTGGGCAAGCACTAGCCAAATGACCATATTCATGGCAAATTCTACAATGAAAAGGAATGTTCTCATAGTCCACTACTTGCTCCCAAGTGTCTTCCCCAAATTGTAATGTGATATTTTTAGGTAGGGGTTTGTCAAAATCCATTAAAACACAAATCCGAGCATAAATAATATGTTCAAAATTTTGAGTACAATCAGCAGTCATCATAAAAGTTCCTAAAGAGTTTCCAATTGAAGAAAAAATAGTAGGATTCCAAAATTCAATAGGGAGACCAAAGAGTCTAACCCACACGGGAGCTATAGAAGGCATCTCTTCTTCGACTTTAAATTTAGTATGCCAGGGCTTCATGAAAAGCCCTGCCCTTCCAAAAAACCAAGGACCCCCTTGAAAAGTTTTCTCTCTATCTTCATTATTAGCAAATAAAACAAGAAAATAACCATTTGGATAAATAGAGATTTGTAACTCACCTTTAGTTTTCCAGCTTTTTGCAGCCCAGACTTTGAAAGTAGATAGGCTCGGATGAAAACCCATGAACCGACAAATTAGTCCTCTTTTTTCCAAATCTTCAATGCCAGTCTGAATGTTACCCATATCAAGCTTAACAATAGGAGTTCCATCAGCTGCTTTAAGACATCCTGACTCCATTTTCCTGGGATCAATCTTAGGCATTCTTAGAGGTTTATGGGAAGCCCTAAGATTGATATTAGAATTGGGCTGAGGCTGTCCACCATGGAGGGCATCCCTAAAATTCATTTTTGGGGCTGAGTCTTCGACATTCTTACCCTTGACAAGGGTTTTCACAGTAGAATTATTTTGTGGGTGCACCTTAGCACCAGATTCACTTGAGATATGAGCCATTTTTTGATCAACTGCTTGAAACTTGTTTCGTGATCTCTTTAATCCTTGCCCTAGACATCGTGGAAGGGTATGGTTTTCACTTTTCTTTTGTGCAGCAAATTGGAAGTCGTTGTCACTCAAGTTCATAGTATGATCTATTGAAAGATAAATTTCTAACCCATATTGGATCCCCTGCAACATTTCTTGCTAAAATATTGAGCATAAACCACAAAAATATTGGTCGCTAGGGCCCGAAGGCCCTAAAAACCAACCTCTGGAGCTGCTTGCACTCAACCCAGATGAAACCCTCGCATAGCCGCTTGCCAAAAATCTCGTTCACACATAGGGATGCACTAGGATCTGTGTTGCTCCAAATGATATGAAAATTGGTGGAGACGTTCTAGGGTTTTTCAGGCATCTACCCTCAAAATTTTAGCTCAATCCGAGTCCGGATGAGTGAGATATGGCCGAAACAAGTTCGATAGTTTGGGCAGTCCTACGAAAAATGTCCCTCCTCTAAAGCGAATTTCTTTTCCAATCCAAATAAGCACGTGAGATAGATTTTTCAAATCACATTGAAGATTCGATAAAGCACTTAGTGATACTATTATGCAAGATCTAGAAATAGATGAACGTTGTTTTGTATGCAATATTTGGAGAGTTAAGAAGAGGTTTTGATGAGAAGATTTTGAGTATGTGTTTTGAGCATGTGTTATGAGCAAGTCTTTTGAGAAGGCTTGTAGGCATATTTGAGCAAGTCTTATGAGAAGAATTGAAATATGTTTGAGGTAGATTTGAGCAGGTCTTGTGAGAAGACTTGAAATAGGTTTGAGAGCAGATTTGATGAGCAGATTTGAGATAGATTTGTGCTAGTCTTGTGACGAGGCTTGGTGCAGATTTATGCAAAGTTTGTGAGCAGAGTTAAGACTGATTTGTGCATGTAATATGTGTATATCTGTGAAAAATTTGAGATAAATTTGTGCATGTAATGTGTGCATATTTGAGATAAATTTAACACATATTTGTGCATGTAATGTGTGCATATCTAGGATAGATTTGAGATAGATTTGTGCATGTAATGTGTGCAAATATAGGACAGAGTTGAGATATATTTGTGCATGTAATGTGTGCAGATTTGAGTAGGTCTAAGAGCAAGTTTTGTTACTAATTTTAGAAAGCCTTATGTGAAGTCTTGAGGCAGATTTGTGCATGTAACATGTGTATATTCGAGCAGAGTAGTGAGAAGGCTTTGGATTTGACCAGAGTAGAGAGAAGAGAGGTCTCCTATGGATAGATGTCCACTAGCCAGAGCAATGGGGTTAAAGGTCTTTTGTGGATAGAGGTCCACTAGCCAGAGCAGTGGGGACAGAGGTCTCTTATGGATAGATATTCACTAGCCAGAGTAGTGGGGACAGAGGTCTCTTGTGGATAGAGATCCACTAGCTAGAGTAGTGGGGACAGAGGTCTCCTATGGATAGAGATCCACTAGCTAGAGCAGTGGGGATAGGTGTCTCCTATGGATAGAGTTACATAAACTATAGTAAAGAGGATAGAGTTATCCTATGGATAGAGTTCCACAAACTAGAGTTAAGGGGATAGATTTCTCCTATGGATAGAGTTCCACGAACTAGAGTTAAGGGGATAGAGTTCTCCTGTGGATAGAGATCCATGAACTTAAGCATAGGGGATTGAGATATCCTTTGGAAGAGATCCATAAGCATTGTAATAGGGAATTGGTTCCCAAGAGATTTATTGAGAAAATTTAGAAGAAATATTTTCTCTATGGATGTAGCCCACATTGGGTGAACCACGTTAAATCTATGTCTCTCATGTGTGTGATGATTTGTGCATTGCTTTACTACTGCTATTGATGATATTGGTTGATATTGTTTTTGGAAAGATATTGCAATTGATAACATTGGATAATATTATTTGGGAAATAAAAGTAAAATTTGTTCTTATACTGTTCACCCACCCTCTTAGTATAAGCTTGTGTACTTCATTGTCTCGATGATTGTCTACAAAAGAACAACTCAACCAAACCACAATTGAGATCCTTTTAAACAAACCTTATACAATAGGATATTAACACACAATAACTTCTAATTAGCCATCCTCAAACATGCAATTTTAAAAGAAAAAATACTTGCAATTGTAGCTATACACTTTGAACTAAATTTATACAACTAAACAAATACACAAATCTAAGCTACTAAGGAGGAACTAGCTTTTTTGGAGTACCTCCAAGAGGGATCTCTTGCTCTTGTGGCACCTTGGATTGATCCCTCAAAATATTCTTAAAAAGGATGATTAGTTGATATAATTGAAGAATTTTTATTATAAGGAGGATTACAATGGTATCCTTACAATACTTTATTTTGGTTCAGAGCCTAATCAAAATACACATATTCACTTTGGTTTAAAAAACTACTGATTGATTAAAATTGACTAAATTTCTACATTGCTCGGGGTTCAATTTATAGAGAAATTGATTACATAAAATATTTCTTCAAAATCACACTTGCAATTAGATTGTAACAAACATCATAATTTTTTTATTCCTAGAGGATTTTGAATATCCATAATGTTCTTATTATAACAATCATGATCAAAAAATTCTTATTTTTATTAAAGGACAAATAATGTTATAATTGATGGTACTATGCCAAATTGCCAAATTCAATTGTATGCATGATCATTAGAATCTTTGGGACTTCCAAACTAGTGGTGGTTACAATTTTAGCCTCTATCAAATCATTGTGATAACTACAATTGGCCAATGCTACATCAACCATTGAAAATTGCCCTAGCCTTTTGTTGGTTCCTTAGACATAAGTGTTAAACTTCCTTTACTACCACATGGATTAGGGTGTAGGGTCACACCATCGCTATAGTGAAATACCAATGCAACCATTCTTCCACCTTATATGTAGGGGTTGATATACTACAACCTCGATGCTACCTGTAGCAAGTGCCCACAAGCAATAATAGAGTGACCACAACTACAAAAACTCATTTATGTTGTTATAGTGTTGTTAGAAGGGATGCTCATACTATAGCAGCCCCTTGGGCTATGAAGAGGACCTTACCAAATATAACAAGGATATAATTATCTCTCTCAGTAAGATCATATTAATAGATCAAACTCAACAAAAGTAGCCAAATAGCATAAACATTGCTCTACATTCTACTTAATCATGCTAAAATGTAAGAAACAAGCAACAAATCAGATTAGGTACTAAAACAATAAACTAGTGTTCGTAATATTAAAATTATAGTCCATGCATTATATTAGCAAACTATTGTTAGTGAAAAAAGGTATGTTAAAAAATAATTAAAAGGGCCCATTATGAGGTAAAAAAGAGGAGGTTGTTAAGTCCCACAATCATATCTTAAAGTAATTGCTTGGGAAAATGGAAATTCATCAAGTAGAGAAGTTGAAGTAATGATTTTCCTAGGTTTTGGAATAAGATAAAAGGACTTCCACCCATAACTTACTAGGAACATGTTAACAAAGTTCTAACCCATAATGTAAAAAAACTATAATAGTCAAAGTCAACTAGAGAGTAGCTTTGCTGTAATAATTGTAGAGAGAAATCGAGAGCATCAATCAAGGCACTCAAGAAGGATATGTTACAAATGCTCCCTGAGATAAAGGTTAAGAAGAAAGAAAAATATATATGTAATATATGATGCATAATTTCCAATGCAAGGACATGCTAGCACTAGTCGCCCAAAGAGAAGCTACTAAAATATTTGTGAAGCACATGACCACTCATTATTTGACCAATTATTCAACATCAAGAGCAAGAAACACCAAATGTTGGTACCTCAAATGGAGCATAATGCAAATCCTAGCACATCAAAGGGTGGCATGGATAGTGGTGGTTATTGGACTAGTAATCAAAATGGTACCAAAAAATGGATAACCTCATTCAATATGATATGATCAAGAAGCCTATCATGTAATACGACAAATGTTAGGAGTGAGAGACTTTTTTTGTGCACTTGCACTAATACCACAAGTCCAAGCATAAATAGGATGCAAGGATGGTGTGAACCTAGTAACCATGTAAAGGGAAATTGTCCCAAGGGAGGTGGCAATCAGAATGTCAGTCTAATTGACATTGAATAACCTAATCTGAAAACTAAACACAATCAATGAGGCACAAGTTAAGGAGACACAATATATCTTGATCCATCCATGGAGTATAAGCAATGGTAGGGGCCTAAATGGAGTCAAGGATAAAATATCAAAATAATGGGATGAGCAAAGTGACCACAAAAAGGTTATGAACACATCCATGACTCATAGGTCATCAATATCACAAAGCTTGGCAACTCAACTTTTGTAGTCAAGCATACTAGTCAAGGTGGTGACCTTGGCAAAGGTTGGTTTTTAACCTATATTTCATCATTAGAGAAATGATACAAGGGTTAGAAAGATAAGAGAATATGACAACACCAAAGACTACAATATAGGACTAGTTTATCGATCCAAAAATGTTGATGATCACATTGGAAAGCAACCAACATTGCTACATGTTGGCATACTAGACCATATGTTGACACATCATAGTGGATGGTGTGTCAAATGTGGACATATTCCTACAAAAGAGGTAGCATGAGTTAGGTTCACCAACCTTGACAGAGACCCATACTTTTCATCCCCCCTTAAGGGACACTCTCCAACTTCAAAAACCTTTTACATGTGTATAAAAGTGACCTCATGCATGACCTTGTTTATAATATCTACTACATACTCTAATGAAGGCATAAAACCTAGATCAAGAATTCCATATGTAATAATCCATGTCACAAAGTGCATCCATGTCCCTATGTGCTTTGTTTGTTGATGAAACACTATATTATAGAAAAATTAGATGGTTATTTGATTGTCACATTAAAGAGTACCTGGAAAATTTTGAGGAATACCAATATCCTTTGAATTCATGATTATCCACCTAATATGCTTAGAACCTCATTGCTAGCACAATATTCAATCTTTATGGAAGTATGAGAAATAATGGATTGGCATTTGGAAAACCAATAAATTGGATTGGATCCCAAATAAAACACAAAGCATATGGAATTTTTCTCATTCAAGTCACCATCCCAATTAGAATCTAAAAATCCTATCAAATTTGGAAGGGATACAATAGAGTAATGAATACCCATCTGATAGGTCCCATGTGTTCATTTAAGGGGGGATGAAAAGTATGGGTCTCAAGTATGTTGAGAATAACATGTTAAAAGGTGGTTGGAGAATTACATAGTCTGAATAATAATACATAATATGTATGCATCCCATAAGGATAGGTTAAACTTATCTTTTCTTGATCTTTAGGAAAAATTTGAATATAATTATAGCCACTTAATTTGTCAAGAAATGATAAGTATTTTTTCATCCAAGACCTAATCAATGAAAGGAAGGGGAAATTATCATTACTAGTGGCTTTGTTTAATTCATAATAATCGACACAATTTCTCCATTTCTCATTTTTATTGGGGTCTACAACTAGTGGAGAAAACCACAGGCTATCAAATATTGGATAGATAAAGTTAACATCGAGTAGTTTTTCTATATTTTTTTGATAATTTCTCAAAGTGTAAGCTTCATTATTTGTTATGGGTGTCTAATCATCCTTTATATAAATGTTATGAGTGCATGTGATAGGATATATTTCCTTCATATCCATGGAGTTCCAAGCAATGTTACTAATATTTTTTTGCATTAAGCCAATGATTATGGCATTAAGACATCCATAGTTGTTATTCATGGATGACCCAATATTAAGGGTATCCCCTAGATTGGTCTTTGGTTGTAGAATCATGAATTCTACATGGTGTTTCCATGAGGCTATCAATATTAGCACATTGTTTAATACTTCCTTTGAATTGAAAATAAAACTATCAACCATTTTGTCCATGGTTGGGTTGTTTTAGAGGTATTATAGTCCTAATTAACATTGTACTTGCAATTATAACATTTATAGCTATTTTAAGTCTATAAAGACCCATTTATAGGAATATTACGTATAATAATATCAATTATATGGCTATTTCAGTCTGCATACCTAGATATTACAACATCCCCAAGCATAATTTATTTGCCTATCCTACAACCTTGACCACTTCTAGGTCTTTCCTCTTCCTCCCAAGTTTTCTAAGATACAACTCTCGTACTATTTTTATCTATATAGGAGTTTTCTTAATTGCCTAAAATAAAGGTATTTGAATCCACACATTTCTCAATTCACCTAAAACATAAAACTTAGGTTGTATTTATTATTTATTTTGATCTAGCCTCTTGGGAAATGATGGGTTATACTATTGGATAGCAATTTCATGGTTTTGTGAAGGATTTTATTTTACTAAGTCCTATGAAGATGAAAGAACTAATTCTATTTCCTCTTCCATTGCTTATTCTTCAATGATTGAGGGTATTGGATCTTGTAGGGACCTCCTTGATCTCAAATATATGTCATTGCATTCAAGGGAGTAAGTGGACTCACCTATCATATCATTTTGGTAGACTAGTTGTGTCTATTAATATTTGGATTGGATGTAGGTTGGGAAGGTAATTAAGTTGGTTTAGTAGGTGATTGGGTGCTAGTATTTTGTGGGGACAACAACACTTATTGTTGCTATTATAGTTGTTTATATAGTTTTCACTATAATAGTTAGCTTTGTTGACCTCTCCAAGGTTGTTATTGTAAATTATGTTGAGGGTGTTGGGGAAGCACATACTGCTACAATTACCATTGTCGTTATAACCAATGGGTGGATACTAGTTTGAAGGAGGAAAAGGAGCATTCATTGGATCATATTAATATGAATATTGAGAAAAGTATTAGGGTGTATATGGGGATTGCATTCATGGCCTTCATGGATTCTACTATATAAATCACACTTGTTCTACCCTCTCTTCTTCTTTGAGTGTTACCTTTTAGTCTCGAAAGTGATGAACACTTATTTTTATTATGTTTTTCACATATTCTACAACTTTTTTTCTCCAACCAGTTGTTCATTGAGTTGATGCCTCTTTGAACATCTGGGTTAGAATACTCCAAGAACTCAATCATTCTCCTCTTTTCTCTACAACTAAGGTGTGTCAATTTGGGATGCTATTAAGCTTAATATTTCTAATTTGAGGTTTCCTAATTCATCCTTCATTACACCTGTAACTTTGGCTATCTGAGGAGAATTTTCTTACATCTTGTCTCATCTTGATAAAGATCTTGATTAGTATTTATAAAATTCAAATTTATCATCAAAAGAGAGTTGTGACATGCCCTTGTTGCCATTAGGTTCAGAGCCTCAAGGCAACCTTCTCAAATTTCCTTTAGAAATATCAGTTTAATAGAGCTTTCCTTGAGCCCACACAACTTCGCTCTCTACAAATTGAACTAGAACATATACATGTAGTCTTCTAGTAACTCATGCTCCTTCTATGTCATTTGGAAGATTTCATCCGTTGAATCTCTCCCCTTGTAGTAGTCTTGACGTTTTTTAAGAATTTTAAATTCATTTGGTCTTTATTATTATGTTTTCTTTCTAAGGCCCATGAACCAACAAACAATAACCTCTTTGAAATGGAAGGAAAAAAATAACTTTTGTGCATTGATCGGGTAGTTATAACTCCTACAAAGGACATCAAATTCAAATAAAAACATATTTTGATATTTAGTACCAACACCACATAATTGGAACAATATCATTGGTGGTATGATGAAGGCGGATAAGAATATTCAGTTCTTCAGTTGTTTTCCAAATTTGAGAATCTGTGCCAAGCACCGTAACCCTTTTGAGGTCTTTAACTCTGTTGTAGCCTCTATTCCTTAAAACTTTAATAATTTGAGCCAGATCTCAATGTTGCACTATTGGAAATATTCCAGAAAATGAATTAGAGAAAGCATCTATCTCTCCCTCCTGATTTCCCAAGAAGAATTTGCTTTAAATAGTTCTAGACCTTCTAGAATGTGTCCCCAAATTTTTGTTCCTTTTCTACAAGGATTCACTATGAATAACAAGTTTTTTGAAGGACACCCCGCACCATACTTGCTCAATAGGACCTGAACCCAGAGATACTGTTTGCATTCTGAAGCATCCACCACACCAATTTCATCTTTCCCTCCTTTCTAGAGAAAATTTCCCATTTTTTCTCCTTCTTGCATCATCAATTTTGGGGCAGCCATCAAAGAAGACCAAAATATATGTAAAGAGGATAGCAATGATTTGAGCAATGTGGTTCTTCCAGCCATATTTAGGAATGAAGAAGTCCAAGAATATGTTTTGTTGCTTAACTTCTTTAGCAATAAATCCCAATCTGCATATTTGGTGACATTGGAGGATATTGGGATTCCTAGGTACCTGAAACTTCCTTTGGTGTTTCCCAATTGGAAACTTAATACTCTTTGAATTTTATTTTGGATCATAATGTTGTTGTTATAAACAAAGACATGGCATTTTCCATAGTTCATCTTGCCTCCTGAGGTCATTAGAAACACATTAATGATATCCTTGCAAGCTTTTGCATTAGCAATGGAAGCCTTGCCCATCATAAGAGTATCGTCAACATAGAGAGTATGATTGATAGATCTGACCTTTGAGGACATTTTTACCCCTTCTAAAAGCTCTTCCTTTGCTTTGGATTTGATAATTTTTCTAAGACAGTTAGCCACCAATGCAAATAAATATGGAGATAGTGGGCATCCTTGTCTAATCCCTCTACTAGATCCAAAAAAACTTTTCGGACCTCCATTTATAAGGACAACAAACTGGGGACTATTTATACATTCATGGATCCACTTGATCCAATTCTCACTGAACTCATATTTCTGTAAAATTTTGAGAATAAAGATCTGGTTAACTCTGTCATAAGCATTGGCCATATCCAGTTTTAATACCATTGAATTTTTATTTCCATGTTTAATTGAATGCAATGCATCGTAATTCAAAATTATATTGTCAAAATTTTGTCTACCCACAACAAAGGCTCCCTGCTCCTCTAAAATCATATTTGGCAGAATGCACTTCAATCTATTTGCCATTATCTTTGCTATAATTTGATAACTTGTGTTACAAAGAGATATCGGTCTAAATCTACAGAAACAAGATGTATCTCTATATTTTGGAATAACTGCCAAAAAAGTGGATTTAATGGCCTTGAGGATCTTACCCAATTTTCTTGCTTCTTTTACCACTTCCAATAAATCTCTTTTTAAAATTTCCCAACTTGTGTAAAATTTGACTTGGAACCCATCTGGACCAGTGGCCTTGTCATTTTTCATGCCCTTGATTATGGTCCAAAACTCTTCCATTGAGATCTCCTTTATTAACTCTTTGTTTTGCTCTTCGTTAACCACCTTGTCTATGTATTTTAGGGCTTCCTCTTGAGCTAGAGTCCTATCAACCGGTTCTTCTTGTAAAAGATTTCCAAAAAAATTAAGAGCCTCTAATTTGATGTCTTCCAAGTCTATCACTATATTTCCATCCTCCCTTTGAATACTTTTTTATGTAGTTATGATTTCTTCTTTGGAGTATGGACTTGTGGAAAAAAATGGTGTTCTGATCTCCCTTCTATAACTAGATCATCCTTGATTTAAGTCGGTATAACTCTTCTTCTTGATCCCAAAATTTTTCTAGCTTTGTTAGTAACTTTTGTTCTCTGCAAGACAACTCTTCCTTATTCCCTTCATCCAATATTGTTTTATGAATTTCCTCAAGTTCTCCATTCAAATTTTCTTTTTCCTTTTCCTTTATTTTGTGTGTCTCTTTTGCCCATTCTTTTAGCTTCAACTTTATCCATAGCATTTTTTTGTGAAAGCTATACATGGTTGTTCCATGTTCCGGTTCACCTTCCTGCCACCATCTCTTAATTTTTTCTAAAAAATTTGGGTGTTCAATCCAAGTGGAGTTGAACTTGAAGGGAACATTCTTTGCAATTATGACTTGATCTTCTTGAAGAAGCATTGGCCAGTGATCCGAGTGATTTCCCCTTAAGGTTCTTGTTTTTATCACCTTATTGTAAGAAAACAACTCCTTTGAGATTAAAAATCGATCCAACCTCTCTGATATTGCCTCTCTCCGGATTCTTCTATTTGTCCAAGTAAACCAACCTTTTTTGGTGTGCAAATCTACCAAATTGAACTCATCCATACCATCTTTTATTAAACTTCTAATGTGATCTTGTAATAAGATCCCCTCTTTCTTATCTTCAGGATCCAATACAGTATTTAAGTCTCCTCCAATGATAACATTTTAATTGTTATCTTGTCTTATTTTTGTAGCGATAACCTTATAAAAGGTAGCATGCAATGATATGGTGGGTTATGGTTGGATAAGGATGGAAGAGGTTTATTATAACTAGGAAAAGGATCATTGATGTTGAACAAAAGGAACCACAAAAGTATTATCAATTAAAGGAACCAATCTATAAGGATCTTATATCCTCATATGAGTTAAATATAACTATAATGAATGATAAGAAAGGAAGAAAACTAACATGGAATGAGGATAGTGTATTCTAAATTGAGGAGTGCACCAAGAATGAGGGATACTATGATAACAATCTCTTCCATTGATATATGGAGTACGAAATTTTTCAACTAGGATGCTTCTAGTTGGATGTTAAAGAGACGGAGGTTTTAGATGACCTTCCTAATGTGTCCTCCCAATCCAGAGACTCCTTTGAAAGAGTCAATTTATAAGGTAAGGGAATGTAGTCATCCCAAATACATAGAATTCACTAAAGCGTACTATAGGTAGCGTAGAGGAGTTGATCGACCATGCACCATGGTGGTTGGAGTAAAACATGTCAATTGGATGGGCAATATCAACTAATGCAAGAACCATAGTCGATAATAAAGTAGCAAATTATGCCCAATTACCCTTTCCATAAAAGACCACACGTGTGGATTCCCAAACAAACAAGTTTTTCCTTCTCTAGTATGTATATTGTGATTTTCTAGAGCATGCCACCAATACACCTAAGACAAGAAGCATGGTTGTGAGACCTAAAAGTTCCTATAATGCTTTTGGAAATGGATGAACTTTGGGTGACCAAGATATGAGCAACAAGTGGATGACAAACTTAGTCAATAAGTTTTGGTTGCTATGGAGGAACATCTTTAGAGTTTGGTGAATAAGGTGTGATCAAGAAAAATCACAGAGAGCTAAGGGGTTCAACTTCCTATTAGGTATAGCCTATTTGTAACAGAACCTACATACAGAGTTAGACTACAAAGTGAAAGTGAGCAATTGAATAGTAGGATGGATGAATTCTAGTAATAGCAATAGGTCAACATAGATGACCTACATGGTAGACTATAAAAACATATAGATTAACAACTTTACAAAAGCATAATAGAGGGTCCTACATGAGTTCTAGGGACTCTACTAGCAAAAACAAGTCAAAAGAAGAGCATATTAAAAATTAAAAAAATTTAAATAAAGGCAAAGTTTAAAATTTAATTAATTATTTATATCTATGGGTCCTACACAAGTTGAAGGGATTCCACAAAGTGTGATGGAACAAAATATAAGCACTCTCATTTTTAAGTGCCACAAGACCTATGTGGGGACTAGTAGCACCAAGATGAGGTGGCAAGAGCCATGATGTAAATGGACATTAACCATTTTAATAATTGTATTGGCCATCTATGAAGAGACTTAAAAGGTTTTCATAGCATCCATAATGATCATTGCAATATGATGAGGAAGTAGTATCGTTCATCACCCTAATAGTAGACTAATGTAAAAGGAGAAACTAAACACCATACAAGAAGGCCATAGTGAAGAGGATGAAAGTGCATTTCCATACATCAATGATAATATTTACTCTAAAGTTTGACAAAATGAAAGAAGAGTATCGCAAAACACCCAAGCAAATATGCTATTACAAACTCCATTCCAACCCATTCCAAGACAAAGATTATGAAGGAATGTCATTTCAAGGGTTTCTAGAGAAATTTATCATTAGAGAAGACCTTGAATTCCGTTGTTACAAATACATCATTTGAAGGAGAGTGAATGTTAGTTAAGGAGGCAACATGCAACATATAATTGTCTACAATGAAAAACGCTAAGGAAATGAGTAGGTTTTGGTTTGAGCGAAAACAAGACAACAAGAGGAAGAGGACATCAATAATCCCTCGTGTTGTTTCTCACTCTTGCAAATGGGGTAGCAAAAAAAGTGTGTTGTTTAACAAACAACCCTCAATGAATCGGAATGCCATAAAGGGGAATTTGTTTACCCATTGATAGACAACCCTCCTCGTAGATGGAATTGTCATAAAGGAGTTTTTGTTAAACAACCCCTTTTGACATTGTTATTAAGGAGCATTTATCTGTTGTCTAACCAACAACCCCTCTTGTTGGCATCATTGATGAAGGGACAATCATTTGTTGCCAAGATGATAGTCCCTATATTATCAAAAGAGCCAACAAAGGATTGTCTAACAACTACTAAACCTCTAATTTATGAACCTTCAAAACAATCGATCGTGGATTAGTCTAACGGATTATCATCAATCACATCTTAGGAGACGACCATGACCAAGACATCAGAGAATTGTTTTGCAAACAAAGCTAGCTCTAAACCAAAAGAGGAAGAAGGCATACATATAGTCCCATAATTACACACCAATTCTGGCAAGAAATGGGAATCCCAATCCATTAGTGCTTAGATTGTCTATGTTGGGTAGTGGATTATGTTTAATGTTGATTGGGATAAGCAACATATCGACCTTTTCATCACCTTAAGAAGAGGAAGTTTATGACCCAAGAAGCTAATATACAAGTTGTTGATGTTATCCAGGGAGCAAAGCACATGAAGCGTTGGCAATGAAAATCTAGTGAATGTTGACTAGGGGAAATGGTAGTTACCATAGCTATTGTTGCAAACAATTAGGTAGTTACCATAGCTATTGTTGCAAACAATAAGGTACTTACCAAGGTTCATAGAATACCAAGTACTTGAAGGGTTATGAGCTATAACAATCCACAACTCAGCCTTCACGATGTAAATATGAGGGCCAGAGTTATGATTACACAAAGGAACAAAAACCCTAACCTATAAAGCATTTCTTTGCCTTCAACGCAAAGACCAATAGTATACACAACACCATACCATGTTGCACTTGACAAACAACCAATCTGCCATAAGCAAAAGTGATGATAAGACCATCATGCTTTAGCACCAAGGCATAGAGGACCAATATGACCTCAAGCACCACCATGATCTTCTAGACAATTAAACATCCAGGTTTATTGTAGGCAAAACTAGACAATGGTAGGATGACATTTACATTGGATTGTGGAACCACATCAACACTAAGCAACAAAGTAGACACCTCACTCTTTCTAAGGGGAAAGGAAACATGAAAGGCAAAGGCAACAAACCAAAGTTCAACTCTAAGGGGATGACCTAGATTTGTTCATGGGAAGACTAGTGGAAGTTGCATGTCAATGACCACAAACTAAAGCAAGCCCTCAAGAACATTATAGCTCCCTATATTTTACAAGTTCTAACTTTTGACCAAGATCCTTTTAAGTACCTGTTGGACATATTGCGCACATATGACCCATGCTTGAGGAGAAGTAAATTTCAGATTGGATCTTAGACACTAAGGATAATATTTGAGCCACATGACTTCATAGGTGTGCTTGGGATGCCTAGCCTATTACACAAGCAAGTCAAATAAGAAGAATTTGAACAACAAAAGCACATTGATCAATATTGTAATGTCAATGCTATACCTCTTGATGAAATAACAAGACTATCATCCACATAGGAATCATATACTGAGGATGCAGTTGCTACATTTAAAGTATTAATGTCTAATGAGCTTGATAATATCATGGTTGTAGGGTGATTAAAGAGTGTTGAGTATTCCCACATGGGTCGTATTGTATATGTAAGGGATCGTGGTCAAGGTTTGCTATGACTAGATCTCACACTAGTTAGAACTTCTTGATGCAATTTCACACCATCACCTTGATGTTTTGGCATGACAATAGCGTGTATACATACTAAAGTGGGGACACCCTATTGATATCATGGAGGAGACACCTACTATGTTCCATTAAGTGGTCATCACACCCAATTAGCAAAGCTAGATGCAACACACAAATGATGGTAGCAACATAAGTGAAGTTGGTGGCTCATATTGAAAGGCAAAGAAGCTTTGGAGAGAGTCTTCTAGGGAAGAAACCTCCTAGAATGAGGACAAGGATGATGACAAGTTGAGTCGTTAGAGAAGCCTTTGCAACTACACCAACATTTAATGACAATCATTCCTCCACTTCCTCAATAAAAATAATTAGCCAAGGAGGAAACGACATCAAGGCCAATGAGCTAGATAAGAACTTTCAAGCCATGGACATCCACAACCTAGAGGAAATAGAGGAAGAAATAGAATCACCTACAAAATGGGCATGAGAGAAGTATATGGAGGGAACTAGCATAGTGACACCTACTTCTGAGAAGCGTGTGCATTAGGCAAACTTGCTTGCACCTGACACATGAAGAAGACTAGAGACAGAGACAACCTTCACAAGAGGTTGATGAGCAGCGAACTCTAGAGAGAAATGTGCAAAGGAACATTAATTACAACAAAGGATGATACACTATTGGGGGACTAGACTTAAGACAACAGATAAGAGAGAGAGAGAGAGAGAGAGAGTTTGCTTTTGCCTCCATACAAACATGTGATGGACTTGTCAATGCTTGCTAGTCAAGATGCATGGAAAGGTAGAGAGGAGACATGTGTAGCTAATTTCTTCTCTCGGGTTAGGGACCTAATAACTAGCAGGCAAGAAGAATTTTTGAGTAGTTCCATCACTTAATGGTACTTGTGGGTAATAGGACTCGTCAGTAAGTTATATAATTAGTCCTTTAGAGAAGATCAAGTAAAGCAAATAGAGGGTCTTAGCTCTTGTGAGTAGGAGTGAGAGAAACTATTGCAGTTATCAAAGTTATCATTGGCCCAACGATCCTTTACCACAAGCCACCTAGGGTGTACCTCATGCCTTACACGTAAGTAGGATGAAGGATTCCAAACACCACCTACAATGAAGAGGTTTGAAATTACAAAGCACACCACCTACAATGAAGAGGTTTGAAATTACAAAGCAACTTGATGTATTGTTTCTACAACTAAATTACCTTGCCCATCTAATCCAGTGTTTTGTAGCTAGTATTTGAATATCAGTTGTTCCAAAAACTTTTGCCAACAAGCCAGTTGTAAAGCATTGTGAGCTCCGTGTCTCAAAAAGGACTTAAGTGCTTTAAAAGAGCAACTCAAAGCAAAGGCAACTAAGCAATAAGAGGAGATAGAGACAATACATTGCCAACATAAGGAGCTACAAGAAAGGGATCAATGCATTGTTGACCTCAAGTCTCAGCTTAGCATGATCAAGAAGTTTTTGACTAATACTTTTTAGCAGTGTGATGATGAGTTACAGCAACAGTTGGACAAAGCTGATAAGCACTGGATCAAGCATAGTAATTATGGCAACGTGATGTAGCAGTGCAGAAGTATAAGGACACCTATGAGGAGATTCAACAACTTCATGCTTGGACAGACCTCACAACCACCTACTCTTCATTCACAACCTTCCCACATAGCACTTCTAGAGACATAGTCGATGGGAATGCTAGACAATTTAGAGGGGAAGATGTGGGCTGCAAAATTGATGTGGCACCGGCCCATGCACCACCACAAGTTGTCATCTTTTGATTGCTTATATTTTGTACATATTCATAGTTTGACATTTTACATACATGTCACAAGGTTGTCACATGTATGCGGATGTGACACCCTTGCATTGTAATAATCTTCATTGTACAGGAGGAATTGAAAATTTATGTATACAGTTACATGTTGGGGTGCACAACAGTTAAATTGTTGCACTTGCGACCACACCCACGTTATTCTCGTGTATATATTCACCCCTACGTCAGTCTTAGGATATTCATAGATGTGTGGACATTGATGTTAGTGTTGTGCATTGTGTGCTATGCTGTTCAGAGATGGCTTTGTACACAAGTTCTATTGTAGGAGACTAACTCATGATGTATTGTTTTAAGAAATAATGAAATATTTGTCGTTATAAATTATTGTAATTGTACAATATTTCATTGTGTACTACTTTTCTTGTTACCTTCTGCTCTTTTATTTGGAATACATAAAACATCCACTGTATAGTGGATGTTATATTTGAACCAATAAGAAAGTTCCCAGGTAAGTCCATATTACAATGGGACATATAAAGAACTTTATTAAAATTGATTACTGGCTTCCATTTACAAACAAATGACTGCATGGGTAAAAAATTTCAAAAAAGTATTTTTAAATTAAAATAAATGCACCTGCTAATACAGGAATACAGTGGATGTTATATTTGAACCAATAAGAAAGTTCCCAAGTAAGTCCATATTACAATGGGATATATAAAGAATTTTATTAAAATTGGTTACTGGCTTCCATTAACAAACAAATGACTGCATGGATAAGAAATTTCAAAAAAGTATTTTTAAAATAAAAGAAATGAACCTGCTAATACAGGAAGACAATAGATGGCTCCATTTTAAAATAGGCACTAATAACATTTGAAAACATCTATGAAAGATTTAAGTCACTGATAAATTTTAAAACATCTATGAGAAGTCAATATTTACACAGCTTTACGTTAGAAACAGAACCAATACTCAGCGTATATATATATAGAGAGAGATATTTTCTAATGCTCATTCTTGACCAAGATTCCAAACTCTCCACAACCCCGACAGGCCCCAATACCTCAAGAACTGAAAATGGAAACATTCAGGTCTTGTGTAAAAACAAGTTTAAACCAACATTTTAAAACAAACTATAACTTGAAACAACTAAAGAAAATTTTTGCATGAGCTTCGAGAATAAATCTGCATTCCAGAATTTTTTAACAGACGACAAGAATAATTTGTCAGTGTCCAGAAATCTGAAGATTGACAGGAATTACTTACACTAAAAATGAGTTGTCATTCATTATTTAGACACTTTCTGATAATACTAAATGACAATTAAAAATATGATAACAATTGCAAGTAAAATTCTTTGCCTTATTGTGGGGATTGTCTGCAGCACAAAAACAAATATCAAAGCACAGGGTGATTTATTGAGCAGCTGACAATGGATACACTAATCATTGACAAATTAACTAAGCACTGCATGATTTATTCTTTTTTTCCTTAAAGTACTTGCAATTGAATATTAAAGAGGGACTTAATCCCTTAGTAACCAATACCTGGGATCCCCTTTTTCATAAGCCCTTGGTGAGCCATGCCACATTATTAGCCAATCAATTGTAGCAAGATACATTTGCCAGAGCCTAGATTGACAAAGCTATGATAATCACTTCTAGATTGACAAAGCTATGATAATCACTTCGGAATCCATTACTCTGTAAATGGAAGCCAATGATGGACTGTTATCTGGCCACATAAGCAATGAAAGATATGATTATGGGGAATAAATACAAAGCCACTGATTTCCAATCTGGAAAGTTCCATTCTGTAGAAGCAACAAACAACTGCAGTCGAGGATATACATAGAAATGCTGAAATCTTAACAGAGACAAAGCAATTGAACACAAAATAGACAAGTAAAATGCCAAACAGAGAGAAGTTGGCTTTTCACAAAGCCCTTGTACTATGTTTAGATTCTGTGCAGCCCAAGTATTGGAAAAATGCAGAAGGCATAACGCAGAAAATAAAACATATGTTCCAACGAGTCCCCTTTTAGAGGAGATGAGGAACTGCGAGGATGCCAAAAGGTATGCCTCAAAGTTCCACACAAATCCTAAGCAAAAGGGGACAGAAAAAGGAACATTTGTACAAAAAAAATAAAAAATAATAATTTAAAAAACCACAATTTTTATAAGCACATAATTCTTTGTTACTGCAAATTATGCATGGCTAAGAAGTTTCAACCAAAACATTGAGGTTCATGCCCATTTGTGGTAACCACATAAACAAAAGGACTATGCTAGAAAGTTTATGGCTAAGAAAAGCTTTTGCTTGAATGGCAAATGAAAGGGATGCCATGGGAGGGAACAGAGTTACAAGTACGCATGGATATTGAGGGGAAGGAATAAGCCCCATGGAACATGCAATAAAATAGACATTTGAGGTAAAAGAAAGAGACAATATCACAAAAATTACAGGGCTTCTCTTATAGAGAATAATACACGTATAGGTACATACCATGATTCATACACGCTTGCAACTTACCTGAATTTTACACTTTGTTTTTTTTCCCTTTATTTTTTTAAATTTTTATCAACCTTAACATGTCTATTCTTTAACCAAGAGTCATTTAAGCTTCTCCTAAGTTTCTATTTGACTATTTATTTGTTAAATAAAGAGTCATACCAGTTCAATCTAGTTCCATAATTTAGTGTGCCAATGAAATTTCCAGTACACCCCCTTTTAGTAAAGCAATAAAAAACTTAAAACACTCAAAGGATTCTCCCCTTCATCAAATTCGACTATAACCCTTCTATATTAAGGCATACACGACCTCTACAGCTTCTCACTATGCATCAACAGACCAATAAGAACTGAACAAGTTCTGAATCCTCATTCTAGCAAAATTTCTAGAATCAAACCTCTTTGGGATCGTCATTCCAGAGTTTTCATTGTTACCAACTGTTCCCCTTTAAGTCAAACCCAGCCTGCCCACCCTAGTTGTCCAATATTCACCAATTTTTGCACCTCCCTTCAGGATTACAATTTTTACCGTCTATGTTCAAGGATACTTACGTTCACAAGTACAATTTCAAGTTCCCACGGATGCATCCATTTTACAGAAAATTCCCAAATGCTCTAGATATACCCGAAATTGATGGATAACCAACCAATCTAACCATGCTTGATAGCACCAGACAACTGTAAAGAAACATATATCTATCATCTGCAAATTGCAAACATGCAGTTTTTCCTTTGTACTCATAAAAACCCTAACAGTGATCAGTTCCATTAATGCACAATTTTCTAATTCTTCATGATTTCTGGCTCCTACATTTTATTGTATTGTTTTTCCAACTACCACAAAACATCACTTGTTTCTAGGCTCATCACAATGCAGGATATACATGCCTATGAAAGGCCTGATTGTCACTTTATGCTTCATGTTTTAACTTTCACTTCAGTTCACACAACCTATTGAACAAATAAAAGATGCATGTGATTATGCACACATCAAACATATAAAATAACACTTCACTTCTAGAATGGACATCTTAATACAATGGCCCTTGATTGGCCCTCTAAATCATTGCAACTCACTTTACAGTTATGATCATGCACACATCACTGAACCTTTTGACAAATGCAACTTCAACTTATTTGTTTAAAGAAAATATCTAAATAGCAAGCCCCCATCTCACAAAGACTCCAGGGATGGACATAACAAAAACAATTTGAAAGTATGGACTCAAGAACCGAATTATATAGCAGTTTACTCTAGAAGTCCTTGTCTATATTATACTCACAATAAATGTTTTGTCTCTAGTGCCTGAATACTGTAATCATTTCTATTTGCTCAATCATTCAAAGTGAGCTGTTTCAAATTTTCACTGCTGTCTGTATTCCATCAATAATTTCCAAACAATTGCACAATGGGTTTGGGGAAGATAGTGAGAAGCAAGGAGTTTCACACCAGAAGGCAAGGTTCCAATCCCATAGCCAAACCTTAATGGCCAATTTCAAAAACAAAAAAGGAAAAAAAAAATCCAAAGCAATTTTTACAAGAACGCATTTCATAAATAAAAATTGTATAAGAAGATAATGTTTGAAAAATGGACTTTCTAGTTGGAGTTGTCTACCTGGCATGTTGATTTCAGTGCCTGTCAGTTGCCTGTCCATAGTATGGGAGTAGATTGAGGTGTTTCAGTATTTGTTACTACAGCCTGTAATTGTGAGCAGACTTTGATGAGATAACCAAACTGGTGACACTGCCAGCACCAAAATGGTTGTTTCTGTAACTAGTATGTTCACATATTATGCTTGCTACCTTTAGCTTGTCTATGACTAGGAGTAGGTTCTCCAAATCCATGTTGACACAGATTCTTGCATAACTGAGTATAGAGCCATAGACTACTAGAAGCATAAGTTTCAGGACTGCTATAACTCTTCAATAGCATTTCCTATTCTCCACAGTAAGGGCTCTCTCCAAAACTTTCCTGGGACTGAGTACAGATGAAACCTTACAGACTTTTTGAAGGCAATTCTTCGGCCAGATGAAATTAGAATTTACTAGTTATGAATATGCTAATTATCCAGTAAGAAATACACAGTTGACAATGAATAGGGTTCTATTACTGTCTAAGAATCAATATGGAAATCAGCAATCTGTGATATCTTGGCCTCATCATGAGAGGAATAGGGACTATGTGTTTTAAAATAAGACTCTGCCTGTAATGTCTTCTATACATAATTTTTCTATATGTATGAAAGCCCTTCGTTGATCAATATTTATAAGAATGCGGCTCAACTTGAATAATATAGCCTATTAACAGCGAAGTTCATGTGAATTATGTTTAGCAACAATAAATAGAACATATAAAAGTATAAAAGAATAAATACAATTTGCAGAAGAAAGCCAAAAAAATAAATCTGACTTACTGAATAATATCCACAAGACAAATACAGACTAATTGGATTGGTGAAAATGTTAGAATCCACATTAACCCTAACCTTTCATGATGGACAACATAAAATAGAACTTGAAGAATCAACCCAAATAAAAGTATAAAAGAATAAATACATTTTGCAGAAGAGAGCCAAATAAATAAATCTGACTTACTGAATAATATCCACAACACAAATCCAGACTTACTGGATTGATGAAAATGTTAAAATGCACATTAACCCTAACCCTTCATGATGGATAACATGAAATAGGACTTAAAGAATCAACCCAAATAAAAGTATAAAAGAATAAATACATTCTGCAGAAGAGAGCCAAAAAACTAAATTTGACTTACTGAATAATATCCACAAGACAAATTACAAGGCAAACCTAAAGATGGTAAGTCTTACTATGAGCAGTGTGAAAAGAATGAAGAGATTGATGAAGATGAAAGTATTGCTGGGAATGAAAAACAGAGAGGAAGACCCAAGAAGCAAAAACAAAGAGAAAAAAAATACCCAGAGGGATATTGATATGGGTAAACAAAAGTAAATATCACAAGTGCTAACGAGAAGTGGTGCTAAACCCACAAATAAAATAAAATAACAAAACAATGAAAATAATATCTTGGAATATTAGGGGAATGGATAAGAACCCTAAAAAAGGTATTAAGAAATTGTGAGGTTGTTATAGACAAGATATTTATAGATATAGAAGTTGGGCAACAAATATTTTAGCCATTAGCAGTGTTGAATTTCATCTTGGCAGAATTTAAATTTCAGAAGGCATATGATATAAAAGGAGTTGATTGTGGAAACTTAGCAGTTTGAGGAAGATGGAGATTGATAGAAAGGCAAATGAAGAATATCTTTGATCGAAAGGCAAAGTTGGATATGCTTTAATTAACTTGTTAGAAATGTAATGAGAGCAATGTAATGTTTTGTTTTTGTAATGGGAGTGGCCCCCAATAAAAGCCACAAATAGCTTATATATATATATATATCCACAAGACAAATCCAGACAAATTGGATTGGTGAAAATGTTAGAATCCACATTAACCCTAACCCTTCATGATGGACAACATGAAATAGGACTTGAAGAATTAACCCAAATAAATCCAGATTAGAACACTCAATATTCGTTTAGGATTTCAAAGGTCTGTTGTTGAAATTATGGGACATTACGATGGACCAAGCCTTTACAAATAAAATGTCAAATCATTTAACTCAAGTTCTATGTGCATCTAATCCAAGTTCATCTGGCAAAAGTGATGACATGAATATCAGTACCTTTGCATTGACAACCACTTCTCACAATGATATTTCTACTCCAGATATCCATGCTACTTAAGTGCACCACAACATAATCTTACCACCTTGACCATGAATACATTGAAATCGTGCTTAAAATTTAATATTACCCAACATTAAAGTAAAACATAAAAAATAAAACTAAAGTGTTGTCTTAGACAATAGCCACAAGGGATTCATGAATGGGTAACAAACATAAGAAAGGTTGTCCTCCAAAATGCAAGAGTACACCAATGGAATCTAAGACTCCATCTCTACCTTAGACAATTCAAAGAACTCTGACTCGGGTTGTGTGCAATGTACCCCATTGTTGATACATAGAAAAGCAAATCTTACGTTTAGTTACTACTCTCACACAGATAGAATCTAGTAAGCTAGGATTTAAAAAATGAACAATTAAAAGAGTGGAACCTAACAAATTACCTTGTAGAAAATTGAAATAAGTCCTAGCAACACCCCTTTCTCTGTAGCAATGGATGCAGCATGTTTTTTTATTAACTCATTGGAAATCTGTCATGCCACTTAATTGGACAACTTCTCAACTGCTAACATTCCTACTTTATTTTTTCCTAAACATTATGAATTTCATTCCCTACAATCAGTTTGGTTGCAAAACAATTTTCCAGATTAGTAGTTTTCTCAACATCAATACCACTATCATTCTTTACTATACTCATCCATGTATAAGAATCAATCTTTCTTTCCACCCGGCCTTTTGAATGAGATAAACATTGCATCCCTCCTGCACTTTAACAGATGGGTTGGCAGGTAAATGAAGTCTTCACCAATGGTAATGGATTCAGCTAATGAAAGTTTGTCATCATATACACAGATCGAGAACCGTAGTGGTGTTAAAAAATTCCAAAAATATAGAAAACATAACAAGATCATTATGTCCATTGTGTTGTGGTCTAGCAATAAGATGGAGCACTAACAGCAACAATGGCCCATGGTCGAAACCTAGCATGCAGAGCCCAATGATAAAATTGGACTCTGCATTAATGAGTCTCAGTGGATATGGTGGAGGACTTGCCTCTTAAAGTATCCTCAATGTAAATGGGATATTACCTGGCTTGCTAGCTAAAAGAGAAATATGACACTCCAATGAAGGTAAAGCATCATGTGAGGGCATCCTACTCCCAAATAATTAACAGGCTAACAAAAAAAAACATCTTAAAGAGATAGAATTGTAAGATGGAAAACAATCCTCTTTTGCCATATATGTACGGGTACTTCCTTTGTTAATTGTCAGGAAGACAACTTTTTGTGTGTAAAGTCACCTCATTAATAATTATATTCAGGCATTGAGCAACTAGCAGCATATTCTTTCACAGTTTCATCCTTCTTGACAATTTCTTGAATGCTTGAAATGTTCTTAACAATCTGAGTGCCCACTGCTTTATAGACTGCTTAAGGTGATTTTCTTGCTTTACATAGCAAATTCTTCTAATCTTCTAGAGATAGAACAATGAAAACGCCTTACTTTGTTAAAAAATGTAGGCCATTATTATCACCAACAACTCACAAACATTCTGAACCATCAAGTGAACTAGAACCCTTGTAGCATCAGAAAAAGTCAACCTTTCTGCATAATAGCAGTTCAAACATATTCAATGACTACGGCAAAATGATATGTGAGAAACCCCTATTGTATATTCCTTTGATAATGGACTCCTATAGCTGTTGCCCTTTTTCTCTACAAATTGAAATTGGAATTATAGTAATGTCCACGAGTGACAAAGAAAGGTCAATGGCACTCACAAAGATAGCAAATTACAAGAGAGAGTACCAGGGTCAAAAGAACCCTAGGTAAAATAAAGATGAAGACTACGAAAAAAAAGCTCAGAAGATAAGAGAAGAGAAGGGGATACGCCCAAATGGGTAAATCCTAATACATGTAATGAGAGAGCAGTAGTACAGAAACATCCAATGGAATCCTTGGCAAAAGAGAAGCCGTGCTGAGAAAGAAACTGGAGATGATACTACAACCATATAGTGGAGAATTATTCTCTTTTGTCATTCTAAAGTGAATTTGAAAATGTCAAATCAATTGAAGAGATGGGATTCATTCTCCATGCTTATTTCCTCCTTAAAAGAAGTGACATCATTGCCAAAATCAAGATTACATATGAACTCTGCAACATTATCCTAAAAGCACACCATGTTGCAGTGCCAGGGTTTTCTAGTGCTCTTGGAAGACTTGAATTTAAGGAACCTGGTGGTCAAAAAACAGCTTGCTATCACAAATTGCCGCATATCGGCCTTAGGGCTAACTGCATTCATATAGCTTTCCGCCTGCATTTACTAAATCAACAGAAATACACCCCCTTCTTCCGTCCATATCTATCTATCTACCTATAGATAGATGGATATAACACCTCTTTTTCTCTCAGATATATAAAGAAAATCTGTATATATATATACACACACACACACATACATACAAATAATTCTAGTTATATAACGCTTTAATCAGTTACCATTAGCTCAACCCTTCATAAAAATGCCTTTTAATGACTGTCAATTTAACACAATAGGGGCCACGAGAAGTAACTGTCATAATGAGAAATTTTTGACCTAGCCCCAAATTCTTGGTCTTGAAATCCTTTAATACCATGCAATTTGTCTTGCTTCCCCACCAGTTGGCTCTAATTCACAATGAACTTTGATTCTTTTCACAATAGAATTTCCTCAAGTCATCACTCCAATGATTCATAGGCCTGTGGTTTGGGATTTTGGTTAAAGACCCATATCCACAAGTACAAGGTTATGAGTTCGATCAGATTCCCAACCTCATCACAACTATTTTAAGATTTGGTATAATAAATTCAACAAGTGTAATGACTTCAAGTCATTACACCAATGGAAGGGTGTATGCATTGTCAGATTCTTGGAGGTCTCATGCACGTTCTTAATACGACATGTATCCTCACATCCCAATCATCTCTATTTACATTACAGATCTCCATCCTCCAGAATCTTGTTGAAAACATTCACTTTGCCACTTATCTGAATGTACAAAGTACTTCAACATGAAAAAACTGTCCTTTTTCAAAACACTTTTGTATTCATTTAAAGAAAGTTTACCTTAGTCATTCATTAAGTGATCTGGGCATTCATACTGCATGGTCATCTCATCATTAAAAAATTGACAACTTCCGCAATACAGTCCCTTATCATCATCACCTCAACTCATTTGGTAAATTAATTCATCATTGCAATAATATATTCAGTGCCCTTACATGTGATAAAATCAACTTCCCACTTCTCAAACAACTTTTGGATCCACATGGAAAGTACAGGCTTCTCATCACAAAATGACGGCTTTCTAATCCAATGATCCACAAGATATTACTCCAAGAACTTCCCTAAGCCTGTCCCTGGGCTCATAATCTAGCAGACATCTCTACATGATGCCATCCACTTCCAACTTGTAGAGTTGACCATAGATACTAATACAGAAATTTACCAGCTTGCTGCTTCTCTCACTCCCCATCATATCCTTCTGGTACTATATCAGATGCAAAAACTATGCAATTTCTTTCAACTAAAATGGAATGCTTCAACCTGAAATTAGGCATGCATCAACTACATTATCATCAAACTCATTGGTGTCGTGTCCCAATTCAATTCACCATAGATAATCAAGTCCTGCATTGTGATTGCTTAGCCTAGCTATGACCTTGAAGCTGAACTCCCAAAATAAAACTACCATCAATAAATGCATTCATGAAGAATCACTTGTTTCTACAGCATCAAAGTTGCTTTGTCATCCATGTAGAAGAAATCGAGTCATCAACAACTAGCACCTGATTTCTCCATCATATATACCATAGCTAAGCTTTGCCCTTAGTCAACTAGATCTTATCAGCTTTATACAGCTTCCAACTAGTGAAGGAAATGAGATAATCAATCTTTTTCTCATCTTAGATGTGAAATTTTGATGCCATCTACAAAAAATGAAACATCAACATCTACGAAAAATATATCTTCTAACTAAAAAAGGTCAAGATTGATGCTGCAATCAATTTGTCCTTCAATACTTCACAAGTCCTATGACAATTCTTAGTCCATGTAAATTGGATCCTATTCCTTGACAACTCTGATAAATACAGTGATTTTACCATATCCCCGGGAAAAATTATTTTCCGGCCAGTGTCCCATGAATGTCTTTAATTTAGAGACAGAAGTTGCCAGTGGCATGTCAACAATTAAAGCTATGTTCACTTGGTTTACCAGAAGCCCTTCCTCAAGCAAAACACATTTAATTCAGAGATGATAATCCAAAACTCTAATATGGATCTACAGAACAACATAATGGGTGTAACAAAGAGCAGAATTGTTATAAAAAACAAGAATTAGAATCAGTGCAAGCGTGAGCTCCCTGGATATCAATGGACCAAATTGAAGTGAAACTTCGTCTTTCACAGGAGTTTGCAATCAAGCTCTCAATATAACTGCTTCCTTATTTATTTAAGGTTCGTTATATCTCTTACAGGAGATTCCCATTTTCTGCAAAAATATATCTTATGCTAATTGCCATATCACTGCAATCTGGGCGTAGTTATATTACAAACCACTCACTATAATCTTCACATTCAGGATTAATATCTAAATAATATAAGTAAAAGGTACATGTCATTCCACTGATAAAGGGTTAGGAAAAATAAGTCCTGAAGGACTAATGCCAATCAGAGCCCCTTAGAACAATTTTTAAACTCAATTTTCATGGGACCTCTAAAGGCAACCCTGACCCAACATGAAGAAAGCTAACTGCATACTGCTCTAAAATGAAATACACGAAGTTCAAAGATTTCATGCATTCAAGCTGGACATCTGCTGAAATAATACTATGCTGTCTGGGTGCAAGTACCTGACCATTTTTTATTCGCACCCAAGGCGCAACCATACCAGGTACTCGGGTACAGGTGCAAAATGCACCCTTCCCACACCATAAATGACCTTAATATTAAGTGGCGCACTATGGGTACATTGACCCTCATTTAGGATTGCACTGGAACCAAACCTTGCAACAAAGAAATAGGAAAACAAGAAAGAAAAATAAGGGAAAACTTCCCATTCAGTCTTCTCCTTGTCACTGAAAAGCTTTGCTCTAACTCCTACTTAATGCTTCTACAACTCTTCTATTTGAATTAGTTTATTATTTTACTGGTTCATGTTGATGTTATGTTTTCAACTTTATGATTTCAATACAGCATACCCAAGTTTCTGAGGTCTGAACTCTGCATAGTAGCATACCCTCACACCAATGTACCCTAGTTTTAGGGGTCCACACCAAATCCTCCGTACCTGCACCTTACATACACCCGCACCCATACAAGCTTGAAATAATATAAGTATAATCGAAGTAAAGGATATAAATTTTTGAATGAATATTGCCATGGACATCGATTTGAGGTAGATAGAAGTTAAGTGTTAGGAACTAACATTAAGAGAGGCTTGGAGTTATTGTTAACTGTGTAAAATTTGAGAAATGTAAATGTTGAAAGTTATCACTCAAATTAGGGAAAGTAGTTTGATTAGCTAAAAGCTTCACTTTGCTCACTACTTTAGGGGAAATAATAAAGCTGCAGATTACTTCTGCAAATACAAGGGTGGATCTTAAAATATCAGCAAATTTGAAATCCTACAAAGGATCCTTTTCTATTGAAGCTAATTCCAAAAATTTGAAAGTTCTAAATGAGAGAACTCTTGTAGGTGGACAATGACTTGGTTTGTCACAATCTCTGATATTATTGATAAGATATAGTCAAATTCTAAAAAAATGGGATATAGACACATGCTATCATGTTTAATTGTATATCCTTTGCATATGTTTTGCATGTCTGGTCCAGAAGGATCACCTTCAGGTCAATAAAGACATTTTGAACAGAATGTTTGTACTTTGTATGCCAACTATTCAACTTCCTGAAGCAGGAGCATATGTTCAGTGTTTCTCTAATAAGGTTGGTTCCTTTCCAGAACTTGAACCTGATAGGGAACTATCGAGGTTGAAGTATAATACTGGGGTTTGAAATCATTGGCAAGCACGAGCTCCTTTTATAACAAATTGCACATTGTCTAAGGGGGCACATCAGTTGCAGATGAATGAAAGGAGATCTGAGATACCTCCATTTTTTTAATTGTTTACATGAGGTTAAATAAGTGTCGCCTCCCCCCACACAAAAAAAAAAAAAAAAAAAATCCCCATTATATCTATTTCAAGGATTGTGGTATTACAACAAACTGTATTATCACGGGTTGCCTTGTCACAGGAGTGTCCATCACAATGCTAGTATAACATTGTGAATTGAGCAGTGCAATTTTTCATTGTTCTTTGAAGAGGCTTCCCACACTGAGGTTTACTGCATGTTAAATCTTATGTCTTAGCTCATTTGTATGATTTTTTTTTCTCTCTGATTTCAGTCTGATTCCATCCATTGATATGTTCATTCAATTCATGAGTATGCACATATAAATTTATATTTGGATGAGAACTTGTTGCTTTCAATTGATTGTTGTTCAAATCTTGCTACATGTTTCAAGCTAAGCAAAATCTTAACCTATGAAAATCAATATCTTGACATAAAGCCTCTAGATACATTTTTTTTTGAAGAAGAAGCTTCTATGCATATCATTTTTTTCTTAAAAACTTCCTTTTCAAAAGCTTACTTGTATGTATTTTATACTCCTTATGTACACAAAGAAAAATGAGTGAATAACATGTACAGTTGCGGCAATCTATTTGTTCTCTATTTGTGGTCACATCACTTATGGACTGTGTATAGGTGTTGGAATTTAATAAGTTCATGCATGGGACTTTCATTGTTAAGAAAAGATTTACCATTTAATGCTTGAAATTTTTTTTATTATAATCTCATTAAGATCATAAAAAGATTATTTCTCTGTTATCAATCATCCCCATACAAAAACCAATAAGATTATTTCTTTGTCTTATCAATAAGATTATTTCTTTGTCAATTTGATGTTAAATCTTTTTGTCAATGAAAATATTATTTCTCTGTTATCAATCATCCCCATGGTCAATTGTCTCCATCATTTTAATAAGATTAGTGTGGAACATTTTATCTTTTGATATGTACCACACATTGTAATTCCTTGGTACAGATGCAACTTGATGGCAGCCCCATCTTTGTCATGTAACATTCAAGCACTAAGTTTTAGCACTACAGCTAACATGATGGAGTTTCAGTATAGGCCATAAAAGCTTCTCTAAAGCTTTACCTCTGTCAATAGAAAGCCCCCACTCCTTTTCTCCTAGTGCAAAGCATCTGTGTGCGGCACATAGCAGTAAAGAATGAGGGGAATTCACAGTATCCAGATCAAGGGTTTATCAATGGAGGTAGCATAACAGAGGCAAGGACAAAACAGGGAAGCAAAGTGCTCAGTTGCAGCTAAATTGGTAAAGTAGAATAGAGAGAAACTGAAACATAAGATTACTGATTCAACTTAGTCAAGTGGATTACCTCCTTGAGAATGTATGAGCGCAACCTTCACAGTAAAGGAGATGATGATGGGACCACTGCAGAGCAGCAAGTAGCCTGGAAAATCTATGACTGGATTCTGGCACTACACATTCCAGGAAAAATGTCTTCAAGATGGCTGCAAATTTAGCAGATAAGTTTAAGACCTACATCAGTTCTAAGGATTATTACTTTAAACTCCTTTAGAAAAAGTACCCCTAGAACACCAAAGGTAACATCATGTTTGAATAAGTTGATAACCGTCTTTAAGCATAACTGTTGATGAAAACCAAAACAATTGAAAACTAAGTTAAAAATCTAAACTTGATTGCTAATCGCATCAGCATTGATGTTTGGGAAGACTAGCCAATAGGCAGAGACGAAGCTCCTGCATGTTAATTTAGTTTGATATTCCTGTTTCTCAGGCCTTAAGAGGCTTGTTAGCTTCTTCTTGATGCTGTATGCTTTCAATTGACAGTTTCATGAAGGTTTTAAATCAAACTTTGTTATTAAGGCCTCAATGTTATGGGGTTATGGGAATGTTTGGTTTTTGGATGGCTAGTCTTCTATCTGTGGTCTTAGCATTTCCAGTTACCATTATGTTCGGATTTTCTGGTCAAAGTTAATAGACTATGTCTCTGCTCCTGAGTGTTAGCCTTTTAATTTAATACAAATATTTTTACACATCAATAAGATAAAAGGGTACTTCTCATCATGCTTCTGATTACATAATTAATCCACATTGATAATCCATACCAACTTAACTTGTCCACACATTTAGAACCATATGAAGTGATTCTTAGCAACACAATGTCAGCAAAAAGTCATTAAGATATCCATGTTACACCAATATCCCTGTAGATACAACTAAATTCATAGGCCAAGTGACCATTATAACTTTTCCATCTACTAACAGCCAGAAAATAGCTGTTAAACAGCTATTAGATAGAAAATATATGGCACAGTTCTCCAACTATTATACTCTCAAGATACATATTGGGAAACATTAATTTAATCAGTCACCAGCTATAGTTTTTTAATCTGTACTTTGCTGCAAAATAATGCATAGCCAAAAATTTGATCAATACAATAAGCACTGATGTGGCATAAGCCATGATAAAATATTGAAAATTCAACCGTAAGAGAAGATTCAGCGGAACCAAGTGCCTTAATAGAGACATCAACTTCCCAAAATTAGAAGAAAACATGAAAATTACAAACCCATTGGTGCTTGCATACCATCTACACTCTGTTGCTACGCTTACATTAATTTACCTTTAGTGACCGTTGATATGAGTAATGTGAGGAACCTCCTGGTCTTGGGTAACTAGATGAAGAATACCTCATGTACTTAGCTTGTCCATGAGCATGTCTGTTTTCATCAGTGATTGACTGTGTCTTTCCAAATTGTTCAGTATCAGAATGCCTGGCTGTGTCATTGATATCCTGCAACTCTTCTAGTGTTTCAACCACATCACTCATATTAGGCCTGAATTTTGCTTCTGTACAAAGACACTGATAAGCAATCATTGCTACTTTTCTGGCACACTTCGTTGAATATTGACCTTCCAATCGAGCATCCATAACACGAAACACTTTGTGTTTATCATTCAAATAAGGTTTAGCCCATTCTACTAGATTCTGCTCACCATTAGGACGGTTCTTATCTAAAGCTCGACGGGCTGATAACATTTCCAGTAAAACAACTCCGTAGCTGTAAACGTCACTCTTAGCTGTTAAATGGCCTGTTAAAAGGCATGATTGAATGAAATGTAGAATAAGAAATGGATCAAATTAAAAACCAAGCATATATTAGAAAAAGAGAAATAGACAAACAACTTCAATAACATATTCCATTAACTACATATAATCATTAACCTGAGCGTAATAAATGCATGAATAACCTGAAAACTAAATCACCTGTTGCTACATATTCAGGAGCAGCATAACCATATGTCCCCATGACCCTTGTAGAGACATGTGTTTTATCACCAGTTGGACCATCCTTGGCAAGGCCAAAGTCTGAAAGTTTGGCATTATAATGCTGCAAAAACGAGAAAATAGCAAAATCAAGCATAGGATTCACTCAAAAATATTCCTGGTAAGATGAAATGGAACCAATAGAAAACAACAATTCAATTATGATATTGCAGAGCTCACAGTCGACATACTGAATCAACAAGGATGTTTGATGTCTTAAAATCACGATATATTACTTGCTTTTCTGCATTATGGAGAAAAGCAAGCCCTCTGGCAGCTCCAATGGCTATTTTCATCCTTATAGCCCATGAAAGTGGTTGGTAGTGAGAACCTCCTGCAAGACAACAAATAAGAAAGATTATCAGATCGAATTAACCACATAAAAATAAGCCATCCCTGGTCATGTCTCGGGAAGAGACCTAAAACAAGTTGAGCTTCCATAAGAAATTTTGCCAACTTAACTAGGGGTGTGTCTTTTATTATTAAAGTTCTTAAGAGTTGAGAGAGTTCATTCTAAACAAGGAACTCTAAACTGATAGTCTCTAGAACATTCCACAAAGTTGGGTCATGCAAGTATGATCAACTCAAGACTCTGCTGAAATTTGTCCCTCCATTTTATAAAAGGAAACAAAATAAACTAAAGGATGATAAAGCATGGAATCAATCAATGCTTTTGCAAACCCAAAGGTAAACTGTGACTAACTTGGATGCCTTTGTGAACAACACTTGTGCCAAGAAGTTAGAATATTCATAGAGAGGCAGTACTCACTTCTGAAAAGATGATTTTCCAAACTCCCTTTTGACATAAACTCATAAACCAAAAGTCGATGATCATCTTCAGCACAGTATCCCATGAGCTTAACAAGATTAGGGTGGTAAAGTTGACCCAGATAATTCACCTCTGTCTATTCACAGGGCAAACTAAAACAAGTTATGCTCTAATATCATATCTCATTTTTTAGCCTTTAAAAGGAAAATAATTGCCAAATTAAGAACCAAAATTAAAAATCAGGTCAGCCATGGGAAAGGCCATTCTGTTGTAAAGCTCTGCTCTTGATTAGCACTTACCAACCATTCTTTATGACCTTGCAAACTCTCCTGGTGCAGCTTCTTCACAGCAATAACTGTACCCCCACCTGGCTTTGTTGCCATGAAACCCTGTTCATCAATCCACCCCTTGAAAACACAGCCAAAGCCTCCTTCTCCTAAAAGACTATCTGGCCGGAAGTTTCTTGTTGCACTCTTAAGCTCATTAAAGGAGAACACCTTCAGATTAGGCGAAGGCAGAATTTGACCTTCAGTCATAGGAGTTGACAAGTAACTGCTATCTGTCCTGTTACTAATAGACGACATGCTTTGAGTAGAATTGGTAGAGGACCTGACATCTTTGCTGGTAAACTTTGATATCCCTGCAGGAAATCATGATACAAATTAAGATCGATGGCAATGTGATCACAAACGGAAATCTAGTAACTTAACAAATGAATGAACATAGCAGGGTTGTGTTTATTTTTATTTTAAAATCTGAGCTGCTGACACTCATAGCTCAAATGCTAACTCATGCTCATTCAGATGCGGCAGTGCAAGCATCACTATAGAGAATTTCTTTATAAGAGGATGTTGGAAGGTCAATCCACATTTTAGAAAACGCTCGACCTATAGAAGGCCAGCGGCTCGGTGGTAAAGCACCTAGAGTTTTGCTAGCTGGTCCATGCTTTTCAATCAGGATTACACACCTGTTGTTGGAGACCAGGCAATCCTGATAACTCGTAATTACACCTAATCACAAGAAAAGCCCAATAGTCATACCTCTATGTAACCAACAAGAAGGCTTCTCCTACTTGATTAGGCCTTCGCTCCAAAGAATTGGCAGGGATTTGGGTGGCACCCAAAATGACTTTACATTGAAGGTATCCTTCTCAACAGCCTCCCAAGCCAAAAGGCATTTATTCAATAAAACAACCTTCCACCCCAAAAACTGGTTTACAGATACCCCGAGTCAACCATCCTATAGCAACATGACACCAAGGAACTTAAAGAGACCAGTGCTGGGAAACTGCCATCCATTCACCATCACATCTGGCTCATTTCCATAGTCCCAAAACCATTACACATTTGGATAGTATTCACTTGGAAAAATAAAGCTTGAAAGCCTGCCTTCTAGGAAAAACATAATTTTGTTGCCCTTGAAAACAATGAAAAACAAATTTCAAACAAGGTTGATATCAAAAATTGTGTGTTCCATAAAAAGATAACTTCATTTTGAACACAGGATAGCCGAGAAAATCAGATACTTGTTTTCAGATCAGCATGATGGGCATGCCAAACAACATAATGGGCATGCAAAAAATCAGAATTCATATCAAATCCAAGAAGCATAACACAAGAATTTCAGTTTTGACTTACCAGATTGTGATAGGCTATACTGGAGTGAAATCTCAGCAGATTTCACAGGGGCTCCGAAACAATTGCCCATGGAGTCACCTCAGCCAAAAAAAAGAACGAAGGACTCTCCCACTTCACACCCACATCCTATCCTTCACACAGACGATGACTGACTTTCAAACTCTAGCAGAACATTAATCCACTCTTACTAATTGAGGCCAAATATATATCTCACCATTCCTTGTATTGATTTGGCTGTTGCAGTCTCAAGATTAGCAAAGCAATAAGATATGATTTGAGACAGTGTGGAGAAGACCGAGTCCCCACATGTTGACTAGACCAGCCAAGAGCTGATTTTTCCAAACACCATGGTTTTGATTTTGTTTACTCCAAGGCTTGAAACACCCCTTAGGGATGGTCACCTTGTCATGCCAACACATATTCAATGCGTATACTCAGCGTCTTTGTATATATGTTTATTTTTGGTGCGCTCTCTTGGAAGCAACATGTGGATAGATGTGACAGCAAATTTGGGCAGCATTTTTAACTATATAAGTTGTTATTATACAGCCTGTGTGCTCAGTCAAACGATTTCTCCTCGTCTTATTCGCCTGGGTTTTATCTAAGTCTGTTTAAGGGAGTGCACAAAAATTTTGTCGGGTAATTGAACCTGCACAGTCCTTTTCACAGGAAGAAAACATGGCATTGCTGTGATAATTCCGTTATAATCACTAAAACTTACATTATCTTGTAACAGAGGACAACGTAATTAATTGATAAACAATATATATATAAGATCGCTATATATAGTCAATCATAATACTTATGTACGGGTATCTAGTCGAAATTTTATTTCAATGATTTTAGTTCTAATCAGATAGGCTAGGCTAGGCTAGAAAAGTAAGAGTTCAACTATCTCGCATATGCGGTCACTTTATGACAACTCCATGTTAATAGGGATGAGGAGTCCTACATAATCGGAACCAAAAGTTTTTATTTTTATAACTGCTATTCCATTAACAAAAAGTGGCAACTAATTATATTAGTATTACTAAAAAATTATTACAATTTTATATGATTATAAATAAAATATTTAGTTATTTGAATTTAAACTTTTATCGGTAATTACCCGATCAGTTTATTTAAAGTATCAACTTGGTATTAAACAACGATCCAATAAATTTATATTTCTCTTCCACATGGATGCGTTGAATAATTAAATTAATAATAAAAAATAATAAATTTAATGTTTAAAAAACGTTTTCATTCAATTTTTAAAAGGATGTAAAGGTTAGGTTATCATATTTGTTCAACCAGATAGAATCTTTAAGTTTGTCCTACCTATTTGCATAAAAATATATATAAAAAATATATATATATATATATATATATATATATATATATATATATATTTTTAATTGTTATAAATTATAATTTAAAAATAAATAAAAAGATATATAAAAATTTTAATAAACATTTTTAAATCCAAGAGGGTGTGTTTAAAAGCAAATTACGTTAAACTTCCATGCAATGTGAAAACGTATTAAATAATGTGTATGTAAAAGTTGTCTTTGGCTCATTGTACCAATACATCTAACGTGTTGTGCAGGAGAGAAAATCTCCTAAACTATAGGCAAGTAGTGGGTGGGATTGGGATTAGGAATTTAAGATCATTATCACCCACCAATCAACAGTGATAGAGATGTGCACTAATATCACCCAAGACTTTAAAATAATGTTTCCACCAATGAGATAAACTTGGTGATATGTACATCCAGATGAACACCTAATGGACATCAAGTCTTTAAAAACTAAGAAAAAATTAGAAATATATAAAGTTTGGTAGTTTATTAGGAAGATAAAGATTTAAGATAAGTTGGGTAGTTTATTAAAAAGATTTTGAAATTTTGAATAAAGATCTTTGAGATTTGAATTTTATAGGATTAAAATTGCATATAATACTTCAATAACTGAAATTGCATATAATACTTCAATAACTGAAATATAGTTGGTTAGATAACAATGTATTAAATAACCCTTATCTTATAAAATTCGTTCTAAACTACTTTTTATGGTTCAAATTATGAATTGGTCCACCCACATGGCAATCTTGGATATTTAATATTTAATTATAAGATGAGGACTTTCCCATGCAAGGTGGGGCCTGTCTCCTTCTGGCACAAGCATATTGGCCTTAGAGTTTTGGGCCTTTGCAAAGTTTTAGGATAAAGTCATGTGATCCATCTCATGTCATCTTTCCAAAGGGATAATACAAAATAGAACCAATATCTCTGCATGTGAAGACAGTTTGTGATCCAAAGAAATTTGAAGGTGACTTCAAAAGTCAATACCTAAAAGGCAATGATAAAGCTATCATGGGTCGCTTTTGCTCTGCAATGGCCCCACTAGAGCTTCTTGGATGGGGCATAATCACACAAATAAGTTAAACTTAGGTACCCCACATAGCCTTCTTGGATGGGGCATAGTCATCCAAATAAGTTAAACTTAGGTGCCCAAAATCCCACATGACAAAGACCAAACTTTATTCTTCAATCCATTGTGTCATTCATGTCTCTCAACATGACTTCTACCATTCCTTAAGGCTAACTAATGTGCAAATATCCCATCTGGCATGTTCATAAGAATACGATAATGTGTGCTTGTTTTGACAAATATTCGTAAAAGAGTGAGGGTGAACTAAAGTACAATACTGAACTAAAGCCAAAACTAGAATATTTTTTTTTTATGTGAATAAAGAAAACCATGCATGCTCTTTTGTGTACCATTTGTCTTTTAAGTTATTTTTTTGCCCATGGGGATTCATCATTAAAATATTGACTTTGTCTCGTTCACTCTTTCCTATGGTTTAAGTGCAACCATCCCCTCTTTAAAACATACTTTGAGGGGACAAATAAACTTTGGGAAAGGAACCTTCATTAACATCTTTTCACTAAATTTCCTAAGCAGAGGCTCGTTGTAAAAAGTAAAAGCATTTAACTTTGTTCTTTAATATTAATAAAATATTATATATGTTTTTTTAATGAGTTTACACAAGTTTTTATAAAAGGTCTAGTTCTTTTATATTTAATGGGGTTTGAATTTTGAATTTCTTATAGAGAATCCAAAACCCTTACTACTACAATAAACTTTTAACTATAATAATAAAATATTATATATTTAACATGCAGAAAATAAAGCTGCAAGTTTACTACAATGGTAAGCGTTTTGGCCTTTCTTTGAGAGGTCCAAGGTTCAAACAGACTCCTCATAAAAACATGTGTAAACTCATTGAATAAAACATAGGAAATAAATAAATTTTAATAATATTTTTATTTTAAAATTTATCTTTTATATTTTTATTTTTTTTAAATAAAATTAAATTAATGATTGGCTAAATATTTATAACCTTATTTTTTAATATTTTTAATATTGGATCTTTATTAACAATTGATGTGCATCTAAAATAATGATTTTGTTGATTTAATTGCAACATTTATTTTTATAAAATTAATAATAGTATATGAATCCTTTCAATTAACAAGAAGAGACAATATATTGTATAAATAAGATGGTTGTGCATGTATTTGCTTGGTGAAAAATATATGTAATATTATTGTTTTTGTTATTGTTGTTTTCTAATATTTGGTATCAAAGCCAAACATGAAAAGTTTAGAAAGCTTGTGTACGCCGGGTTACCATGTACGAGACGGTGGAAGTCCTGGGAGCCTTTGCAGATAGTTTGAACCTTACTAGCTTAGCTGTAGTTACTAAAAATCGTGACTGTAACTATTGCTTTTATATATCAAAAAAAAAAAAAAAAATGCTATATATTTTTTCAATGAGTCTACACATGTTTTTACGATCTAGTTCTTTCATATTTAATGGGGTTTGAACCTTAGAATTCTCAAAGAGAGTCCAAAACCCTTACCATTGGAGTAAACTTTCAATTATAATAATAAAATATTATATATTTAACACAAGGAAAATATAAAGTTGCAAGCTTACTACAGTGGTAAGGGCTTTGGCCTCTCTTTGAGAGGTCCAAGATTCAAACCCCACTCACTATGAGGGGACCGGAACCCCTCATAAAAAGTAAACTCATAAAAAAACATAGGGAAAAAATAAATTTTAATATTGTTTTTTTTCTAATTTATTTTTTATATTTTTTAAGAATAAAATTAAATTAATGATGTAAAAGGTTTAAAATTATTGTGGTATGATGGTTATAGGGACGGATTGCACGAAGATCTGTATGATGGCTTGCGGACAACGCAAAATACGGTGACGGCCATAAAAGTCGGACAACCTGCCCAGATTCGTGGTGGCTACCAATTCCATTATGTAAATTCTAAAAAAAATTAAATTAAATTAATGATTGGTTAAATATTTATGACCTTATTTTTTTTTATAAATTGATATTTCTAATATTTGACCTTTATTAACAATTGATGTGCATCTAAAATAATGATTTTGTTGATTTAATTACAACATTTATATTTTATATTTTATTTGTTTTTTAGTAATACTTATTATACACATCCGCCATGGGGATTGTGCAACATTTATTTTTATAAAATTAATAGTATATGAATCCTTTCAATTAAAACAATAGATACAAGGGTGAGAATAGACACAAGGGTGAGTGCGTAGCCGAGTTGGTGTGAGGCGACCAGTTGAGGAATATGATCCGTATGGTGCGGATTTATGCAACTTCGATTCAAATCACAATGGTTTACCATAAACCCTTTTAAAGGGTGAGTGCATAGTCGAGTTGGTGTGAGATGGTCAGTTGAGGAACGTAATCCGTATGATGCGAATCCACACAACTCCTGTTCAAATCACACTGGTTTATCATAAACCCTTTTAAGGGTGAGTGCGTAGCCAAGTTGGTGTGAGGCGGCTAGTTGAGCAACGTGATCATAGGGTGTGGATCTATGCAACTCCGATTCAAATCACACCGGTTTACCATAAACCCTTTAAATGGTGAGTGCATAACCAAGTTGGTGTGATATGGCCAGTTGAGGAACATGATCCATACGGTGTGGATCCACACAACTTTGGTTCAAATCACACCGATTTACCATAAACCCTTTAAGGTTCGAGGTGTAGACCAATTGGTTCGGTGAAACCCCGTAAGGGGGACAAACGTTCAAGGTTCAAATCTTGAGCCTCATCGGACTGAATGCTTATCCGTATTCTTGGTGCTTTCAACGGTATAAAAGGTTTTAAACTGATGTGACATGGTGGTGATAGGGGCAGATAGTACGGATAACCATGGCGACTACCGATTCCACCATGTTAAAAAAAAAAAAAACGAAGAGACACTATAGTGTATAAATACGATGGTTGTACATGTATTTGCTTGGTGAAAAATATATGCAATATTATTGTTTTGATTATTGTTGTTTTCTAATATTTGGTATTAGAGCCTAGCATGAAGAGTTTAGAAAGTTTGTGTGAGTAGTAATAATCATCACCATCCAACCAAGCATGAAGAGTTTAGAAAGCTTGTGTGAGTAGTAATAATCATCACCATCTAGTGGTTAGGGCTTTGGCCTCTCTTTGAGGAGGTCCAAGGTTCAAACCACAACATACCCAAAAGGGAATAGGTTGGATGGTAGCAATTGAGTGTTTACAATTGGTTGCCCTAGTTTGATGCCCAGTAGGATCGAGGTCCCATTGAATTCATTTTACCCAACAACCTTAGGGTTTATAGAGGCAACATCCAATGGTGTTACCAATTTCCCTATGTATAAAAAAACAATCGTCGCCATCCAACAACATGCCCTCTTTTTTATGTATTCCAAAAAATACTTCTAAATGAGTTATGATAAGATGCTGCAAAGTTGAAAGCATAAGGAAAGTGCTTAAGGTTTGAGACGTCGAAGAAAGAGTTTGAGTTAGAAGATTCGCAAGGGCTAGAGTATAGCCCTTTTGTTCCTAGAGTTCTTGTCTACAGCAAAACAAAATACATTACATGTCACAACTATTTTTCAAGGAAACATTAGAGACTAATGTCATGCATTTAGCTTGAAGCTCATTGGCCTTTCGATATTTGGTACAAGAGCCCTTGAAAGTAGTAGTTATTGTAATGCTTGCTCAAAAGGATACAACGGAGGAATGCCACATGGTAGCAGTAAATTCCTTTTGCAAAGGAGCAATTATAATGAAGAAAACCTCGAGATAAATCTAGTGAAGAAGATGAAACAACTTTGGTGTAGAAATCCCCAAGATAAATCTAGTAAAGAAAGTTTTGTGATTAATTTGATATTATGAGACATCTAGAGGAGATAGTGACTTGCTTTTATGTCTGAAGTGTGAAACCAGAGGAAATGTTGATTTGGTTCTACATCAAAATTTGAAACCACCAAACGATCTTCAAAAATCGCTCTTGATGTCCATAACGTCAATAAATTGAAGAACATAATTTGTATTGCTTAAGGAACAATTTGGTGACACATCAAAATTTGAAGCCACCAAACAATCTTGAAAAACCACTCTCTATAATGTCCATAACATCAATAAATTGAAGAAGATAATTTGTATTGCTTAAGAACAATTTGGTGACACATTGCATTAGTTAAGAGGAACACATGAACCACTCTGTATGATGCCCATAATATCAATAAATTGAAGAAGATAATTTGTATTGCTTAAGGAACAATTTGGTGACACATTGCATTAGTTAAGAGGAACACGTGAAAAAAGTTGTGTTGAGGTGATATTTTAAAGGGGTACATCAATAGTCTGTATTTACAAGGTACTTTGTTTTTGGATTTGGTTAGTGTGAGAAACCCCTACAACCAACTCTTAGGGATTGGCATCCCCATCCCACCATAACCTCTCATAAGGGGGAGAGCTAAGCTTATCAATAGGGAATTTAACACACAACCACACACATGTCGTGGTTGCAACATACTTTTTATTAAGTCTTGTTCAACTGTCATTTTTAATCTCTTTATTGTAAGTTGCAAATAGCATAGGGAGGAAGTTGGTTATTGCAAGAAAAGTTCAATTTTCGAAGGGTTGAAGTTCATTTTTTTTTTTGAGGAAATTTCATTTTAAAGGAAAATTTGCTATCTTTAAAATTTTTACTATTACAAATATTTTCTATATTTTGAAAAGTGAAGAAGAAAATATGTAAAAATACATATATCAATTATAAAAAAAAATATTTTGCAAAAATAAAAATAGCAAATTTATTTTTGGAAGAGGTGCATTTAAGAGTTAAAAGGTGTAGAGGTGTATTTTATATTTTTAAAGTGAGCATTTTATTTTTAAGTTATGAGATAAAAGTGGGGAAGTTGGTATTTAGAAAATATAATTTTACAGAAGAAGGGTAGTAATTTTTGGTAAAAGGTGTATTTTTGGCAGTGATTGACACTTTATTTTTTCTAAATAAATATTTGCATCAAAATTATTTTTTGTACACAAATATAAAAACATGTGCTTTGCACAATAATAGTGTTAATACAAATGACACCTTTGACTAGCTTTTATAGGTAATGTTGTTAAGTCACTACATCTAAAGCCTAATATTTCTACCATAACAACGTTTGAACATTGACCTTATAATTTTTTAGAGGGGAATAAGGACACATTTCTATGATATTATGTTTAACTCCATTTTTACCCCACTTGTTACTATCGTGAAACATAAATTTTGAAAGTGAGAAAATCCAAGTATATAGGAAAGTTATACCCACGTATGAGGGTTTCTATTTAAGCATGTGTCTTTGATAGGACAAATCATTTTCAGTACTACCTTGGTGCCACATAACAATCTCTTTCACGTACAAAATTTTATATTGAGAGGACTAGCTCCTATATACTAGCAGGTATATAGGAAGAGCAAGCATATCAAAAGGTTGGTATATAGGACTAGTGGTATATATATAATAGGATCATTTTGGGATATTTAAGGAACCTTCACCATCTTTACAATTAAAATATTTCTCACAAAATATTAAATTGCTCTAGGGTCTATATTTTATGTCATGGAAGACAAAAATGAGGACAATACTAGTGGTCAAAAAACTTTAGGATATAGTTATTTGTGATGAAACTCAACCTAAGGAGACAAAAACTAAGAAAAAGTATGATGAAGAAGATGCAAGGGCACTTATGCTCATCATATTTGGAGAGGTTAATAAAATCAACCACATATAAGTGAATCAAAAACATCAAAATATGCATGGGATAGACTTTACACAATATTTGAAGAAAGGAATGAAGCCACAATCCTTTATCTTCAATCACAACTAAATATATTAAGGGTCAAAAATAGTGAGAGTATTGAACAATTTCTTCAAAGAATTATTGACTTGAAGGTAAAGTTGAACACCATGGGAGAAAATATTGATGATAATCTCTTAATCTCAGTTGTACTTAGAGCTCTCCCTAAATAATTTAGAACATTGATGACATCTCTCCAAGTATCAAATAGAAGGGTGTCATTTGAAGAATTTGTAAACATCATTTAACAATATGAAGTAGAAAATCAATTGAGAGATGAGTTATCTAATAATGCTTTTATCTCCACAAAGAAACCTCAAAAGGGTTCAAAGGATCCTACCACTTCATTTCATCACAAAAGAAACCTTAATATAGAAGGAGCTATTGTCATATTTATGAAAATAAGGGCATGATACCAAGTTTTGTAAGTACAATTTGATGACTCATGAGGCTCAGTTTTGTAGACCTCCTCAAAGGAAGCAATTTTTTCAATCACAACATCAACAAGGGCAACAACAACAAGGATATATTGTTCAAAAGGAAATTGATTCAAACTGTGAAGAAGAATATGAAACAACACGTAAGGTAATCATGACCAAGGAAGTGACAAAAACAAGTAATAAAGTGGTTAGTAAACAAGCCAAGAAACAAGGTGAAATTCAAAAGTGTGTACCATCAAAAGATAATAAAGATGGAGAATTTTCAAAATTTAGATATTGTTTGCAATCAATACTCATAAAAGTTGAAGGACACTTTGAAAATGATGTTACAATCTCTATTGATGTAGTGAGAAGAATGTGCATGGCATTATTCACTCTTGGCATCCTTGAGGTGCAATATAGAAAGCAAATAGAAATAATTAAAAATTTGAAGGATAAGCCTGTGATGGAAAGTGTTTGTTATGACACAAGCAACCTTATCTATATGATAAATTTTGCTTGTGATACTAATGACTTGAAGCTAACAATGTAAAATTCTTGTTATGATGCATGTGATATTGTCCAAATGAAAGATATAACTTGTGATACAAGTGATTTGAAGATTGTTGATGAGAGAAAATATTGCATAGAAGATGGTTGTATTGGCAATGATAAAGACCATAGTCTTAGAATTAAAAGGAAAAGTGATTATTTAGATTGTGTTGTAGGTCATTGTTATGATGTATGATATTTGAATATTGTTGGTGATAGTGACAGATACCATAGTGGAAATGAGAAAATTGTGTATTTTGAAAGACATACCAAAGGAATTGGTTCAAAACTAATGATAAAATGGGATACAATGGTATAGGTTTGGGAATATATGAGTAAGGTATGAAAATATCCATAATGCTAGATATAAGGCCAAAGAATTAAGGCCTTGGATATGAAGGACAAGCAAGTAGCAGTGATATTAAATTTATGAGAAGAGAAATCTATGTAGAAACTAAAGCTTCTAGGGTGAGTTGTTGCAATCACTATGGAAGATCTTAACATGTGGTAGCTAGGTGTTGAAACCTACATCCTTGTGAGATTTGTGGAGGTAATAATCACTCTCAAAGAAAGTGTTGGCACAAAGAGAAAGTGATCAACAAAATACATATGAATTATGGATGGATGAATGTATCAAAATGAGATAAAGCAAAAGAAATGTTGAATGGTTTCTATAGAAGAAGACCAATTTTGGTAGTTGAGAAATATCATAATGCAAGTTTTCTATGGAGTAACGGAGTATTAGGAAACTTGAAATGAATGGTTTATATATCAAAGTATAACCCAAGTTATGCTTGGAAGGCTTGTGGTGATAAAATCTATAGTGAAATATTATGTGGAAGATTTTGGATATGTGGATTGATTTCAAAGCTATATTTCAATAGTTATGTCCCATAGGTGATGACTTAAAAGTAAATCTAGAGGCTAACCTAGAGGTGATGACCCAAAGGTGGCCTAGAGGTAAATACTAGAGGCAATGATCTAGAGGAAAAGACCTAGAGGTAAAGACTAGAGGCAATGATCTAGAGGAAAATACCTAGAGTTAAAGACTAGAGGAAAAGAGCTAGAGGTAAATACCCAGAGGTGACCCAGAGACAAAGACCTAAAGGCAAAAACCTAGAGGTGATCCAAAGATAATGACCCAAATATAGACCCAATGATAAACCAAAGAGGCAACCTAGTGGAGATTACTTAAAGTAAGAACTAGAGCTAAAGCTAAAGCACAATTCCAATGTATTTTCCTTAGAATAATAGGGAGGTAATTATATTTATACTGAACAATGTAATAAGTTGGGTGTTAGACTTTGTTATATTATTTGTTTTCATATGATTAGTACATTTGGGGGATGTTAATTATTTTATTGCACGTGGGTGAATAAAAATCTCTTGAAAGAATAAGAAGATGAAAAGTTTATGATGAAGGTGAACACAGAAGGGTCTCTTGAAACTAAGAGACACCATATTGTATAAATATTATGGTTGTACATGTATTTTCTCTAGTAAAAAATATATGCAATATTATTATTTTGATTATTGTTGCTTGTTTTCCCATTTCTAACATCATCTTATTTGTAAATTATCATATGTAATCATTTTGCTTTGGAATACTAACCAAAGAAATTTTAAGGCCTTATGGAAGGCTTCAAGTGACCAAAAAATCTTCCAAGAAAAACCCTTCAGAGTAGGGGATTGTGATTGCTTTAGAGCCTTATATCGTAACTTGACTATGTATCCACCATTTTTTAATATATTCCAACCAACTCATCCTTTTGTGAAAGAATTGGAAACTAAAACTTATGAAGCATATTTTGCAATTCATCCCTACTTATTTAAGATCATCTCCCTCAACCAAATTTATAATATAAATGTAATACTAATATAATGTTTTACTTATGAACCTCTACAAGCCAAAGAAGCCTTAGCCAAGGGTTTCATTTTCGATAGAAAAATAAGAAGATAATGCTTCAACCAAGCATTAGATTAAATATTTATAAAACTCCCTCATTCACCAATAACTTTGTATATTTTCTTATCCATCACAAAATACTCGATATGAAGTTCTATGTGTTGAACCCCTAGGTAAGGTTTGCTTCCCTAAAAAACTTAACACATCCATAAAATCTATATATTTTGAAGTATTAGTTTTTCCTAACCTTTACACTGATATTTGAATAATGCTCATCCAAGCTTTGTCCCAATGCCAAACATGTAAATCTATAATTTTGCAAGCCTTTCCCACTAATATTATTTCCTTTATAACCCTTATCCTATTTGCAAAGAGGAAATCCAAATTTCTCCTCATATCCTTTCCAAAAAAAATATCTTTAAATTTTGCCAAATTGGGATGTTATATGTATTGGTAATCTTGAAAAATATGTTATGTTTATAGGGAGAGATTGGAATATAGCATTTATGAGTTGAATATTTTTAGCCATGGTTAGGAATTTGTCCTTCCAAATGACTAGAGAGGATTTCATTCTATCCAAAATTAGGTCCCAAAGATGATCCTTCTTCATTTAATTGATGAGGGAACATCTAGATTTTTCAAATTTAAAACCTCAAATATTCACAATAACCCATCGTGAATCTATGGTAATATTGATAAATATAGCATCAAATAGTGTTAGGTCAACTGGTTAGATTCCTCAACTTTCAAGGATGAGATTGAGTTTTGAATCTTTCCAAGTGATACATGCAAAAAATATGAAGCCACTGTAATACCACTGTAATACCATTATGTGGTCATGATGTAATATTGGTGGGGCCCATTTCAATCCCATATAACCGATTTAAAAAAATATTTATAAATATAACACGTATTATACTCATGACCAACATAATGACTTTCTTATAATATGATAGTATTTATTTAAATTTCATAGCCTCAATAACTGAAAGATGACCTAAAATATGAGTGGCATCAACAAATTGGAGATGAGATTTGAAGTGTTCATGTGGTGCAACCTGAATACCTTTGTTTTTCCTCCCACTTTCTCCTTTGAGAGAGACCTAGCTAAAGGATCAACAAGAATAATGAAAATATAAGGAGATAATAGGTCATCTTGGTGGATACAATAACATTATTTAAAGTATTGAGCATAAAATATTTTGATTAAAATATACTATTTTGGATTATTGTAGCAATATCTAATCCATTCACTTCAACCTTGAAAAAAATCAAATTTCTCAAGAATACCATATAGAAAACTCCAACAAACCCTATCATATGCTTTGTTCATATCTAATTTTACAAGTATATGTAGTTTTTCATATATTGAAGAGAATTTAAGGCCTCCTATGTAGTGATTATAGCATAAAGGATTTTCTTTCCATGAAGAAAGTTACCTTGTTCCTATGAGATAACACAATCTAGAGTGATTTTCAATCTATTTGCCATATATTCTAAAATTATCTTATAAATCATGTTACAAAGACTTATTGGATTGATATTATCAAAATATTTTGTCTCATTGTTCTTAGGAACCAATGTAATAAAGGTAATATTATTTTAGTCTATTATATCCTTCATTTTCATAATCTCTTCAACTGTAGACATTATATCCCAAAAATTCAAAAATAAATGATAGGAAATTTATTTAGCTAGGTGCCTTATTAGGGTGGAAAGAGAAATTTTTTAAATTGTAACTTATCCACCAATATATATCTATCATCAAGCTTTCATTCTATCTTTGTACGATAATTGATGGAATATTTTACAAAGGATCATCCTAAGCCTCCTTATCTTGACCAAATTTTAATAGAATATATTTAAAAATTTTAAGAGAGAAAGGGACTGACTGTTCAGAGTGGGCCCTTCCTCCTAGAGGTCACTATTAATCTCTTCTCCTTTCTATTCTATTTTACTTTTAGCAAATGATATTTGTATAAACTAACTTAATTCTATTTAATTCATGCATGCAGGTAAGTAAAATGGAAATTACAATAACAATTAAATCATGAATAATTTACGAGATACAATTACCAAATTTATTGAAGAAAATGTTTCTATTTTATTGCTTGCCTTCAATATTCATTCATACAATGTAATAAATTTATGCAACAACATAGACATATGGCAGAAAAACAACAGAAGAAAAACCTTTTTCAAGGTCTTTACATTGTAATATATATTGTTGCCTTCAACCTTTACAATAGAATTTACAACCTTTTACTATTGCAAATTGAACTATTATAGATTGAATACTAATATTACATAACAAAATAATCTAAAATTAAAACAACCTAATAACTATTTTGGACTTATTACAAATAGATCTATCCAAATGGCATAATAACAGATACATATAACAAAGACCTATAACTTACTAACATAATACTAACAAAGTAAAACAACTCTTTTATCCTTTTCTCAAGGAGGACAAAGTCGTTACATTTCAATTACATAAATCTCTAACAACTAACAAATTACATAAGAAATATTGGATTACATTCCAAATACTAATGTCAACATGACAATGACCATGATGATTATGCCATACACATTGTGTTGATTGCACTGTTAGCACACATATAAATTCCATCATGTCAAATAGATTTATGTGGTCAACCATTTTTCATAGACCCTTTTCGTAACACCTTTTCATAAGTGCTTTTTGTAACTCCTTTTTGTAGATGCTTTTTGTGATCCATTCGTGACATGTTTTCTCACAAGTTGGTTCAAGTTGCATTCGATTGTGGTGTTTCCCTACATACTCCACATACATCTGCTAAAAACACAGTATTCCTACACAATTTATGTAAAATCACCAGCATATATCTCATAACACCATATAAATCAAATATATCAAAAATTATGTAAATTTTGCATAATATTCATCAAAACATATTCATAACCATCAAATCTACATCTAAAAACTAGAATAAAATTGCATATTATAATCACAATTCAACACTCATCATTCCTCCAAACTGAAGGGAATGCATGTCCCCATGCATGCAAAATTAGTACTAAAAATATATGAAAGAAATAAATCATACATAAATAGGGATAAATATGCAATTTTCTTTTGTTTATGACCAATCTGATCTGACAGGAAACCCGGGTTGGAATAAGTAGATTTTATGTAGTCCTTAGTTTCTCTTGCTTGATTTTTTGGATTTTCACTTTGGTTTTGTCTTGGTTTGGTGGCTTCTCAATATCCATGGTCTTCAGGTATTCTACCTCTTCTGGTCCACCTCCTACATCTATGGTGCCATGTGGTGATATTTACTTTTCTAGTGGGGACAATTGCCCTATAGATGTGATGATCATGTTGATCATCTTATCCACTTCTATTAGGATCTTTATCTTCATGCTTAGTCCTTCATGTTGTGTGCAATGTGTTTGATGAGTGGGATGCTTCTAGAATCTAAAATCAAACAAGGCGGATGAGTTGTCCTCACCAAATACTTTGGTCAATTCAAAATGGCTAGTAAAATTTACTAACTTCCTCATTTTCTTCCTGCCCATTGAACTCTTGTTGGGCAATGCATTGGAATTATTTGAGGAATAAGCTCAACCAGTTTGACCACCTTTTCTACTGCTATTTGCCTTAGTAGATAATTTTGGGTGGAGATAAATTTCTCCACCAATGTTGCATGCTTTGAAAACTTTTTTTTGAGGTTATTAGCTTAATTTGTAGTAGAGTCTATTGGGTATGGATTTTGGCTAGGGTTTTAGCCAATGGGTATGAGGTAGGTGAACTCATTTGAGGGTTGGACATTTCTTCTTTCTCATAATTTTCAGTACTATATTCCTCATATTTGGTTTTCTTCGTTGGTGTAGGGAACTTGGATGCTTTGGCAATTTTGGTCCAAGTTATTTTATTGATCACAGGAGACTCTTCTTCCCCCTCACTACCAAAATTAGATCTCTCCTCAAATGTGGTACTCTCACTAGACTTAAATTCACTTAGCTCAGATGACTACACCGATAGGTTTACCTCTTCCACAATATTATCCCATGCACTTTTAGTTTCCAGGGCTTTATGTAGGACAAGTAATTTGATATGGTCCCATGCTTCTTGGATTGAAATATTCCAACTATATCTTTCAAGGATTTATAAAGAAAATATGGGCGGTTAATGATGAAATCCTCACACTCAGGAAATTTAAGATTAAGCAACATTTTTAGGTGATAACTGTCACACATGGACAATATTTCCTCCACTGTAAATAACTTCATGATTATGGTGGAAACCTCTTGCAACTTCATAGGAAGATATGAAGTTACCATCCCCTTGATCCATCCCTTTTAGTATCTGACAATGGTGTATTTTTCTCCTAACTTATCGACCAACTTGGTCACCCCTTTTTTTATGGTTTTGAAATACGTTTGGCCAACTTCAGGAAGGCACAACACTTCAGATATAAGGCTAGGGTTGACTTCAATTTCTACCCCACCCACATTAGTAACCATGGTTGTGGGATCATAGTTCAAAATTAAATTTTTAGCCACCCTTGGTCATGTCCTTGAAATCTTGTTAGAGCTTCCCACCATATAGCTTTTTGAAAAATATTTCTAATGAAATCATTGGGTGTTTGGGTGGTTATGGAAGATGGCTCACTCCACTTATGGAAGGTAGGCTTAAGCATTATGACAAGTATTTGGTAGATAGAAGTATAGGGATTTTAGAGGAAAATGGGCTTAGCTTTGGTTTCTCAAATATTAGCTGCGAAATGAAACTTGCAAAAATATTACATAATAATTAAAAACATTTATGCAAATAAAATATACTTCAAATTTGCACAAGGAATACATAATATTTCATTACACATAATATATATTTTTGCAAATTCTTAAACACTACATACCCATATAACATTTCTTTCAAATAATAAGATATTCATTACATCACAAAAAACTTTCAAGGAAATTCGGTATATTTTCCTGCAATACAAGGACTTCATTATAGTTTTATTATAGGACTTACAATCTTTATTTTTTGTCTCCTCTTTGGTAAATACTTCCAAATTGTGTCGTGCCCTTTGTCATTGTTTGATTTCACTACATTCACCTACAATTCTCACCATTCTCTAGATTGAAAATTGGCACTTGCTTCAGCTTCATCCCCTACCCAATATTCTCTGATTGTGTTTGTTGTTGGGTTGTGCAAGGGATCAATCATTAAACCACTATGTTTTTTACCCTAATTGAGTTTTAGAGGAGATGAGTTTTGGTTTCCAAAATTAGGTTTTTCCTTATATTTTTTTTATTGTGTTAATGGTTGAATAAATATCAACCCTCAATCCTACTTTGATCAATGGTTTTCAAGCTCGATCTATGATGCTAGCCCTCATTGCACTACACGACCAAGTGTTGACGATCAACATAATTCACGTGAGGTGGTTTTCTTCTTGTGTGCTAATCACGACATGTTAACGAGGTACGCTCATAGTTCACCAACTCTCCTTGATTCATGATGATAAGTTGTTCTAATTTCATGTTACTTCTTTTGTTGAACAAAGTTTTAAATTTTAATTTTAATCACTTTTGACAGATATAGCCAATTTTAGGGTGTAATATGAAACTTTCAATTTTTAATTCTCCTCCTTTGATTTATATTTAGTAAGCTTGGATAAGTTTATTGTGTGACTTATGTTGATAATTGATTAGAAATTTAATTGGTTTACCATGATCTACGATTCAAAATAAAAACCTTTGCTTTCCTTTCAATCCACCTTTGATATGCTTATTTCACAATTTTATATTGCTATATTTCCCACGTGTACTCTCCTCATCTGACGTCGGCTCCTAGTCATTACTATAATTCGATTGTGCTTCATCAATTGCTTCCTATCTCCATCCTGAAAACCAATGTGTGTTCCTTATATCTTTCTTGCATGTGTGACTTGCAATGGATAACACTTGCATATCCCATCTAGGATGTAGAAGTTATGCTTTTAAATTTGTGCTACTCTCATCGATAGTCCAGCCCCTTCTCAATTGGTGTGTGCTTGTGACTTGTCATCTTAACTCGTACTATGCACAAACAATGATATGCATGCCATTTTCAAAGAAACACATTCATTTATTTGTCATTTGCAAGACTCCATATTATCTTATCAAGTTTCGGGTTGTGCTTTCTATGATCACCATGTTAGATTCATGCGTTGGTTAAAATTCTCATCAATTTACTGACCCATGCCATTCAAGCATCTGAATCCACTATGCACAGTTTTTGAGGTTGAACCTACAACTTGATTTTCATGCCATGGCTCTTGAGGTAAAGGTTCATGTGTTCGCACTGATTTCTTCTTCATGCCAAAGCTTTGATAATAAGGACTAACGATAATCACCCTATAGTTCTTTGTTATGCCTTGACACGTGGTCTTAGTCATGCGCAAATCTACCAGCCAAACAGTTAGAAAAATTTTCATGACAACATGCCTACAAAAACACACTACTGAAAACAACTATAGAAAATAACTACAAAAATATACTATGGAAACTAGCTACATAAACTAACTACAAAAATATACTACAAAAACTAACTACATAAAGTAACTATATAAAATATATTACGGAAACAATCTACAGAAAACATGTTTATAGGAATGTTTTTTTTTTTATTTGTGGAAAACATCCCAAAAGGGATGCCACTTTCGAGTAAGACCCAAGGAGGCAGGGGTATCCATTTATAGGAATGTTTTAACTACTTCCATTTCTATTTTTTTTTTCTTTTTGCCTTTGCTTCTCCCCCAAACTGAATTTTTGGCTATATAGCCAAACAAGATAAGGAGACATTTTTATTCATAAGAGTTTATATTATACAAAAAATTTATAATAAAAATGTATATATATTTTATTTTTATAATTTTTATTATTATATATTTTTCTTATTAAATAAATATATATATATATATATATATTAGGAATTTGGGGTTTTTTACTTATATATATATATATATATATATATATATATATATATATATATATATATATATATATATATATATATATATATATATATATCAATCATTTATTTTTAAGCTAAGCCATCAAGTGAGATTGTAGGCTAATAAATCTTCTTTAGAATGGAATTGTCTATTCCCAATAGCAAAGATGTTATGCAAAAACATTGATGTCTTCCTTGACTTTTTAATAAAAGATTCCATGGATTTCATAATAAATCTTTCTAATGTCCCAAAAAGATCAATTTCTTTGTTCTACTTCCCTTGGCATCATTGAGGAGTCCTTTGTGGGAGAAAAATTATAATGAGCTTAAACAGATATCAATCAACAATATTGTGATTTGCAAAAATAAGTCTCATCAATTGTTGGACATACTTAAACTTGTTTTGAAAGAAGAAAGTAAAATAGTCATTCTAGTATCATTTTCATCATTTTGTTACCCATTTTTCTCACAAACATATAGAGATAATTTTAGGTTTTAGGGTGCAGAGCTTTGGGGATTCAGATTCAAACCACTCTATCAAAATCCTAATAGGAATTTTCACCCTATCCATAATACTTTATCCCTTTAATTAAGAAGAGTTAAGGCTAAGAGGAGTCATACTACATAACCATATAGATTGAAATGTAATCATATCCTTACTACCCTCTTTTTTATTTGGGGGAGAAATTAGAACTTTGGGGATTCGGACTACATAACCATATGGATGGAAACGTAATTCTATTATTATTATACTTTCCTTCCTTTTATTGCTTGTGGGCTTATATGAAACAAGGTCTCTTACTTCCTTGCTTTATTAATTTTGTGATACCATCATGACTATATGACCTCCTTTTTGTGAGGCAAGAATATGTCTTCCCACACTAAATCTAACATCTTTTCTAAACCTGATATTATGACTGAATGGTGATGAATGATAAGATGAATAAAACATTGTATGATAGAACTCCATCATGAAATAAATAAAGCATATTTTAAAGAATATTGAGTGATATTTTCTAGTTTATTTTCAAGAAATATTATTGTTCCATTATAAACTTCTTTCATTGGTCAAGCAGTGTAAATATTTTTGCCATCCATCTTATTTACTGGTATGTATACATCCAAACAAGAGGACTGATTAGACTATATTATTTTTAATGACTGCACTTATTTGCTTAGTATGTATTAGATTTACAGAGCAACAAATTATTTAGTAGATAGTGTTTTGTTTGTTAAGATATAAAAGAGAAGTTCTTAGTTAATAGAAGTTGATTGCATTTCATAAATGTATTGCAAATCAACTTGATGCTTAATATGGTTTATAGATTCTTATTTAGATAATGTCTTCTTATAAATCTTAAGCATATGTCCATTAACTAATAATATTAATATTGAATTATCAATGTGATTAAGTTTAATTGTATCATTCCCAAACATTTCTTCAATCTCATAAGATCCAAGCCATCACGTCCTTAGCTTTCCTTGGAAATATTGGAAGCGGGAGTCAGATAGCAAGGCCCAGTTTCTTGGTTGAAATATTCATGGTAAAATATGTTTATCATGCCATTTTTTCTTTGTACTTTTTGTTAGTTTAGTCCTATGTAATACCTCTAGTATTATTTCATCTAGAATATTTAATTGTTCCAATATAGCTCTTTGTGCTTGATCCAAATCCATATCAAATTGTACCACTGTGCGAAGAGTTTCTATTTCAAATTCAATAGGCATAATATCTTGCTTCCCATAAACCATTTCATAAGGTGATAGTCATGTGATAGTTTTTCAAGTTGTGTTATATGCCCCCATAGCTTCTTACAATATTTCTTCCTAATAAACCCTATTGATAGCTACAATTTTTGTTATAATATTTTCAATTTCTCTATTTGTAAGCTCTACCTTTCCATTAGCTTGAGGATGATATGGTGATGTCTTCCTATGCTTTATTTGATATATTTTAAAAAAATTCTCAATCACTTTGGAGAGAAATTGAGATCCATGGTATGAAACTAATTCTTTAGGTGCTCCAAAGCATTGTATGATATGTGTGTAATGGATATCAGCTACAAGCTCAGCTTGTATTCATGGTAAGTCTTTTACTTCAGCCCACTTGCTTACATAGTATGTGCACACAAGTATATGCTTATTACCTTTACTTTGAGGATCTATTGGTCCAACAAAATCAATTTCCCATTTCATGAATTGTTTGAACATTATTTGCGGTACCAAAGGTATCTTCATTGTGGGTGTAGGTTTACTAGCCCTTTGACAAGCATCACATCTATCAATAAACTTATAGGCATCCTTACATATGGTAGGCCAAAAATAACCTGTTTGAAATATTTTACTAAATTTTCTTTAGGTGGCATAATGACCTCCACAATATTCTTTATGTATTAACTGAATGATGTCATATACATCATCTTCTTGCACACATATCCTAATTATATAGTCAGGGCAAGACTTATACAAAACTACATTGATCCACATATAAGGGGCACTTTGATGGACTAACTTTCTATGCTCATACGGTGTAAAATGTTGTGGTAGTTTTCATGTTACCAAATATTTTAAAATATCAGCATACCAAGGAGTAAAAACAAAAAGAGCAAACAAGTTCTCATCTATAAAATTATAAGGAATCAACTCATTATCATCAAATATATGCATACAAGATAAATGATCTGTAATAACATTATCTTTACCTACTTTATCTACAATTGTGACATTAAATTCTTGCAACAAGAGAAATCATCTAACCACTCTTCCTCCTACTGTAGCTTTGTTCATTAAATATTTAATGGGAGAGTGATCAATTTGAATAAATACTTCATACCCTGTTATATAATGTTTGAACTTATTAATGACATGAACTACTACTAAGAATTCTTTTTCAGCAACTGTATACTTAAGTTCTACCCCATGCAAATGTTTCCTCACATAATATATAGCATAAGGCATTATGTTCTCAATTTGTTGAAGTATCACTCCTATTGCATAACCTAAAGCATAACAATGTATATGAAAGGGCAATTCCCAGTTTGGCCCCCTTAAAATGGTAACGATAGTTAATTTATCTTTTATGATTTCAAAGGCTTTTTGACATTCCTCTATCTAATTAAATTCGCTTTTCTTTGTTAAGAGCTTAAGCATAGGAGAGGTAACTTTAATAAAATCCTTAATAAATCTACAATAATATTTTGCATGTCCCAAAAATTTCCTTACCTCAGTTTGTATCTTTGGAGGTTGGAGGGATTGGATGACCTTGATCTTTGCAGGATCTACTTCAACACCTTCCTTAGATATTTAATGTCCTAATACAATACCTCCTCTCATCATCATGAAATATTTTTCACGACTCAATGAGATATTTTGTTCTTGGCATCTAACAAGAACTTGTTGGAAATATTGAGTATATTGAGTTGTCATTGATGTCAAAGGGTACATGAGGCAAAAATATTTTGATGTCAAAGGTGCATGGTAGTCAAGGCAAAAATATTTCCCATGAGTTTGATAGCAAGCAATGGACAAAATTCAAAGCAAGGTATATGGACAAAATTCAAGGCAAGGTATATCTCCAAAGTATTTTTCTAAGAGAAGGATTAATAATATTTAAATGTCAAATTTAAATATTATGAAGAAGGACAAGGTTTAAAAGGTTTTATTATAATTGCTTGAAAAATATTTAAAGACCACAAGAGGAGGCAAAGGTTTAAAGACAGATTTATTTTTCCAAGGGCCAAAGGTTTAAAGATTATAATATTTAAATCTTTTAGATTTAAAATATTATAATCAAAAGAAGGTTTAAAAAGAAAGAGTGCCAAAAATTATTAGAGGCTATATGAAAGTCAAAAATCAAAAATAAAAACATGAGCGCCGACATCATTGTGAAAGGAGGCAATATGCATATAAATAATGCACTAAAATATTTGTTTGGCTAAGGTTTTTGTGTAGTGCAATTCGAAATCCTTTCGCGCGTTGAAACTATGAATCACAAGAAGAAGGGAACGCGAATTTTGGTAGGAGGTAAAGTGAGGATAAGGACAAGGTGTTGCGCTATAGGTTTCAACTGGGTAGCTAGCCCAATTGGTCGCTTGGCTAGCGCTAAGGCACTACAGGGGAGAAGGTCACAGGTTCGATTCACGCAGGCATTGTTTTGGTGGTAAAAACATTGTTTTGAGCGGCAGCAAAGAGGAAGGTTTAAATTTACGTCATGCATTATTGTTGCTACCCGCTGGGGTAGCCCAGTTGGATGCCTAGCTAGTGCTAGGGCACCATGGAGTAGGAGGTCATAGGGTCAATTCCTGCAAGCATTGTTTTGCAAGGCAGAGAAAGGAAATCGTGCGCTTGGTGGAAGGTATGCATAAATTTTTTTATTAAAATTAATTTACAAAGGTAAATCGTTCACTGGGCATATTGAATATAAAGGGGGCAAAATATTTTGTTTTAAATTTGATTTAAAAAGGGATTCATAAGGTGTAATAAGGATTATTTGATATTGTAATGTTTGCATGAGGAAAATAGACATAAGGTGATTTGGGTATTATTTGAAAGTTGTAATCTTGCATTTTTAGAAAGGAGAGATAAGGTGTATTTGTGATTATTGTTATTTGTATTTTTACATTATTAGAAAAGGAGGTATAAGGTGTATTTTGGTTTATATTTAATTGTATTCTTGCATGATAGAAGAAGGGAAATTTGAGGGTTTGTTTATTATGAAAAGCTTTATTTTGTGAGACCAAAAAGGAGTTATAAAGTATTATTTTCAAGCCTTTTTGTGCACATATTTTGAGAAGGGTTTTTAATGTATGAAAAGGAGATTTGCTAACTTGTTTTTGAAGTGGCAAAAGAAAGGAAAATTATTTTTGAGATAGGTTTTCAAGGCACAACATCATCAAGGAAATTTTGAGGTATGGTGATCTAATTCTTTCCTAAGGTGGTTTTTGGTTGAAGAAAATATATTAAGTTGTCATATGTTTGGAGGTATAAGGATTGATTGTTTGAGCATTGCTTGGATTGAAATTGGGAAAGATTATAGATCATATTTATGAGAAATCTATGCATTGTTTTGAATGATATTGGAATGAAAGGAAAATAAAAGATCAACCTATGGTTGAATGATATTGGAAGATAAGAAAATTATAGATCAATTTATGAGCAAACCTATGCATTGTTTTGAATGATATTGGGAATGAAAGTGAAAATTTATAGTCATTTTGTGTACAAATTTAAGCATTGAGTGTGATTGATTTTGGAAAAAATTTGCAAGGGTTTGAGAACAAACTTATGCATCATTGTTGAATAAAATTGGAATATATGTGCAAGGGTTTGAGAATAAAGTTGTGCATCATTGTTGAATGAAATTGGGAATATATGTGCAAGGATTTGTGAAGAAAAAGTGTGCATTGGTTTAGATTGGTTTTGGGAGCACATAAGAGGGTCAATCATCAAGTGCTAGACTAGAGCTATCTTGTGAATGCAATAAATGTGAGACATGTGAAAGTGATAGACTTAATGAATGTGAAAGAACATATTGAGTATTTGTAATGCATATCATTCTTCATATGTTCATGAAGATAAAAGAATTCTGGGTAGAATATGTCTGAATTACTTTAGTCAAAGAAAGCACTTTTGAGAAGGATATAAGCATTGTTTGTATGCAATATTTGGGAATATTTGAGCAGGTTCTATGAGCAACATTGAGGTAGATTTGAGAAGGTTTGAGAAGTGATAGTGAGAAGATTTGAGTAGGTTTAGTGAGCAGATTTGAGCAGGTTTGGTGAGAATATTTGAGAAGAGTTTGTGAGAAGATTTGAGCAAGCCTTGTGAGTAGGCTTGGAGCAGATTTGAGCAAGCCTTGTTAGTAGTATTGGAGTAGATTTGAGCAAGTCTTGTGAGTAGTCTTGGAGTAAATTTGAGCAGGCTTTTGGAGAAGGCAAGAGTAGAGGGGATTGGTATCTGGTGATAGAGGTCAAACCAAAGAAAGGATTGGTGTCTAGTAGGATAGAAGTCCATAACAAAGCAAATGGGATTGGTGTCTCCTATGGATAGAGGTCCATGAACCAGAGCAAAGGGGATTGGTGTCTCCTATGGATAGAGGTCCATGAACTAGAGCAAAGGGGATTGGTGTCTCCTATGGATAGAGGTCCATGAACCAAAGCAAAGGGGATTGGTGTCTCTTGGATAGAGGTACATGAACCAGAGCAAAGGGGATTGGTGTCTCCTATGGATAGAGGTCCATGAACCAGAGCAAATGGGATTGGTGTCTCCTATGGATAGAGGTCCATGAACCAGAGCAAAGGGGATTGGTGTCTCCTATGGATAGAGGTCCATGAACCAGAGTAAAGGGGATTGGTGTCTCCTATGGATAGAGGTCCACAAACTAGAGCAAAGGGGATTGGTGTCTCCTATGGATAGAGGTCCATGAACCAAAGCAAAGGGGATTGGTGTCTCCTATGGATAGAGGTCCACAAACCAGAGCAAAGGGGATTGGTGTCTCCTATGGATAGAGGTCCATGAACCAGAGCAGAGGGGATTGGTGTCTCCTATGGATAGAGGTCCATGAACTAGAGCAGAGGGGATTGGTGTCTCCTATGGATAGAGGTCCATGAACTAGAGCAGAGGGGATTGGTGTCTCCTTGGAGTGGATTGGTGCCCATAAACATTGTAATAGGGAATTGGTTCCCAAGAGATTTGTTGAGAAAATTTATAAGAAATATTTTCTCCATGGATGTAGCCCACATTGGGTGAACCACGTTAAATTTGTGTCTCTTATGTGTGTGATGATTTGTGCATTGTTTCATTATTGCAATTGATAATATTGGATAATACTACTTTGGAAAGAAAAGTAAAATTTTTATCTTATACTGTTCACCCCCCTCTCAGTATAAGCTTGTGTTCTTCAATTGGTATCAGAGTGGGTTCCTTCATGAAAGCCTAACAACTTGAAGGAAGATCTTACAGGAACACACATGGCTCATAAGGAAGGGTTTTCATCAAATAAGGCTCCATTGTTTGATGGGACTAACTATGCTTTCTGGAGTGTGAGGATGAAGACTTATTTGATGGCACATGGATATGATACATGGCAATCCATTGAAAATGGATTCACACCATCTACAACTCCTCCTACAGATGCAAGTGGTAAGAAACCATATGAAGATAATGCCAAGGCAATGAATGTAATTTTGAGTGGGTTATGTGAATCAGAGTTTGTGAAAGTCATGCAATGTACCTCAGCAAAATAAATGTGGGATAAGTTACAGAGAACATATGAAGGAGACGACAAGGTCAAAATGGCAAAACTTCAAACACATAGAAGGAAGTTTGAAGACTTGAAGATGAAAGATGATGAAGATATTGCTATGTATCTACTTCATGTTGATGAGGTTGTCAACACTATTCGTGGACTTGGAGAAAATATTGAGGAATCTACTATTGTTCATAAAATATTGAGGTCACTCCCTATGAGGTATGATGCAAAGGTTTCAAAAATAGAAGAGATGAAGGATCTCAAAACTTTAAGCATGGATGAGCTACATGGAATTCTCATAACCTATGAGATGAGGATAGAAAAAGAACAAACATCAAAAAGAGAGGCAACATTCAAAGCTTCAAAGAAGGAAAATAATAAAGAACAAGAATCAAGTGATGAATCAAGTAGTGAAGAAGAGGCTAACTTTGTGAGAAGAAATAAGAAGGGTCCAAGAAAACACAAAAATATGTAGACTGTGAAATGTTTTAGTTGTGGTAACATTGGTCACTATGCAACTAATTATCCATAAAATGGAGGTAGTAGCAGTGAAGAAGAAAAGGATTACAAGAAAAATAAGGAAAGAAAGTTTTATTATGAAAAGAAAAATATGCATGGTCAAGGCAAGCATGAGAAGAAGATTTTTCAAAGGCACAAGAAGAGTTTTTATGTTGAAGAAGAAAGCAGTGCTTCAAGTGAAAGTGATGAAAGCTTCTCCGATAATGAAAAAGAAGAAATTCTATTTTTGACCATAGAAGAGAAAGAAGATGCTCCTGTTATTGAAGATCAAGAAAAAGAGAAAGAAGATGATCCTATAGTTGAAGATCTAGAAAAAGAGAAAGATTCAGAAAATGAAGAAGAAACCATGGTTAACATAGAGGAGGAACTTATTGTTGCTCTTGGAGAATTGAAAAGGGTTAGAAAGAAGAATTCAAAATTGAAGGCTCAAGTTCAAGAGGATGAGGAAACAAAGACAAAGCTCCTACAAGATCTCATAGACTTAAAAGTGAAGGTTGAAGAGACAAAAATAATTGAAGAAGTTATGGTTGAGAAATTAAAGGTAAAAGAACTAGAATGTGAAATACTAGAACATGAAGCTGACATTCTAAGGAAGGGACTTGAGAAATTCAATAATAAGATATATCAGTTTAGGAAAAGCTCAAAATATTTGGATGATATTATCAAAACACAGAGATCTCCATTTATGAAGACTGGACTTGGTTATGAGGAAGGTCAAGAGGTACAAGAAGAGGAGTCAAGCTCAAAATAAATAGAAGCATCAAAGAAGGTATTTGAAGAAGAGCCTAAGACCTATACTGATAAGTTGAGAAGTGAAAGCATCAAAGAGGAAGAAAACAATGCACCATCAAGGAATAGGGACTATCACAGGAAAAGCAAAGAAAGAACCATGCGATCATATCCTCCAAGGCAAGATGAATATCTCTTCCAAGGTTATTGCTACTCATGTAATATTTTTGGTCATAAAGCTATACATTGCAGGGTTCATGGTAAGAATGATTATGGCTTCACCAAAAGAAATTTCAAGTCACTTACACTTTCCAAGGACTACAATATCATGTGTTTCAATTGCAATAATTTTGGGCATAAAGCAAAATGGTGTAGAACAATGTTTCCTGAATTTCCGAAGACAAGCAAGAAGAAGGAAAGTCAAAATGTTCAAAGAGGTATGACTTCAAAAGTTTGGAGAAAGAAAATGAAACAAGAAGAGGAGCATAGTAATTTGGGAGTTTCACTCCCATTCCATAATTGATCACCTCAAGAAAAGGAGGTGGTGAGGGGGCTATGCTAAGTGTCTTATTTTTAGCCCCAAGGAGCCCTTTGCCATTGATGTCAAAGGGGGAGAATTCAGTGAGGGGGAGCAGCTTGTTAGGGGGAGCAGATTTGGAACCCAGTTGCAGTAAAAGAAAATATTTTTTGTAGGGTTGCCATCAATGACAAAGGGGGAGATTGTTGGAAATATTGAGTATATTGAGTTGTCATTGATGTCAAAGGGTACATGAGGTAGAAATATTTTGATGTCAAAGGTGCATGGTAGTCAAGGCAAAAATATTCCCCATGAGTTTGATAGCAAGCAATGGATAAAATTCAAAGCAAGGTATATGGACAAAATTCAAGGCAAGGTATATCTCCAAAGTATTTTTCTAAGAGAAGGATTAATAATATTTAAATGTCAAATTTAAATATTATGAAGAAGGACAAGGTTTAAAAGGTTTTATTATAATTGCTTGAAAAATATTTAAAGACCACAAGAGGAGGCAAAGGTTTAAAGACAAAGATTTATTTTTCCAAGGGCCAAAGGTTTAAATATTATAATATTTAAATATTTTAGATTTAAAATATTATAATCAAAAGAAGGTTTAAAAAGAAAGAGCGCCAAAAATTATTAGAGGCTATATGAAAGTCAAAAATTAAAAAATAAAAACATGAGCGCCGACATCATTGTGAAAGGAGGCAATATGCATATAAATAATGCACTAAAATATTTGTTTGGCTAAGGTTTTTGTGTAGTGCAATTCGAAATCCTTTTGCGCGTTGAAACTGCAAATCACAAGAAGAAGGGAACATGAATTTTGGTAGGAGGTGAAGTGAGGATAAGGACAAGGTGTTGTGCTATAGGTTTCAACTAGGTAGCTAGCCCAGCTGGTCGCTTGGCTAGCGCTAAGGCACTGCAGGGGAGAAGGTCGCAGGTTCGATTCACATAGGCACTATTTTGGTGGCAAAAACATTGTTTTGAGTGGCAGCAAAGAGGAAGGTTTAAATTTACATCATGCATTATTGTTTCTACCCATTGGGGTAGCCCAACTGGATGCCTAGCTAGCACTAGGGCACCGTGGAGTAGGAGGTCATAGGGTCAATTCCTGCAAGTGCTATTTTGCAAGGCAGAGAAAGGAAATCGTGCGCTTGGTGGAAGATATGCATAAATTTTTTTGATTAAAATTAATTTACAAAGGTAAATCATTCACTGGGCATATTGAATATAAAGGGGATAAAATATATTTTTTAAATTTGATTTAAAAAGGGAGTCATAAGGTGTAATAAGGATTATTTGTAATTGTAATTTTTGCATGAGGAAAATAAATATAAGGTGATTTGGGTATTATTTGAAAGTTGTAATCTTGCATATTTTAGAAAGGAGAAATAAGGTGTATTTGTGATTATTGTTATTTGTATTTTTTACATTTATAGAAAAGGAGGTATAAGGTGTATTTTGGTTTATATTTAATTGTATTCTTGCATGATGTAAGAAGAAAATTTTGAGGGTTTGTTTATTATGAAAAGCTTTATTTTGTGAGACCAAAAAGGAGTTATAAAGTATTATTTTCAAGCCTTTTTGTGCACATCTTTTGAGAAAGGTTTTTAATATATGAAAAGGATATTTTCTAACTTGTTTTTGAAGTGGCAAAAGAAAGGAAAATTATTTTTGAGACAGGTTTTCAAGGCACAACATCATCAAGGCAATTTTGAGGTATGGTGATCTAATTCTTTCCTAAGGTGGTTTTTGGTTGAAGAAAATATATTAAGTTGTCATATGTTTGGAGGCATAAGGATTGATTGTTTGAGCATTGCTTGGATTGAAATTGGGAAAGATTATAGATCAGATTTATGAGCAAACCTATGCATTATTTTATATTGGGAATGAAAGTGCAAAATATTATAGATTAGATTTATGAGAAAACCTATGCATTATTTTATATTGGGAATGAAAGTGCAAAATATTATAGATTAGATTTATGAGAAAACCTATGCATTGTTTTGAATGATATTGGGAATGAAAGTGCAAAAGTTATAGATCAGTTTTGTGTGCAAATTTAAGCATTGAGTGTGATTGATTTTGGGAGAAAATTTGCAAGGGTTATAGGCCAGTTTTGTGAAGCAAACTTATGCATCATTGTTGAATGAAATTGGAATATATGTGCAAGGGTTTGAGAACAAATTTGTGCATCATTGTTGAATGAAATTGGGAATATATGTGCAAGTATTTGTGAAGCAAAAGTGTGCATTGGTTTAGATTGGTTTTGGGAGCACATAAGAGGGTCAATCATCAAGTGCTAGACTAGAGCTATCTTGTGAATGCAATAAATATGAGACATGTGAAAGCGACAGACTTAATGAATGTGAAAGAACATATTGAGTATTTGTAGTGCATATCATTCTTCATATGTTCATGAAGATAAAATAATTATGGGTAGAATATGTCTAAATTACTTTAGTCAAAGAAAGCATTTTTGAGAGGGATATGATCATTATTTTTATGCAATATTTGGGAATATTTGAGAAGGTTCTGTGAGTATCATTGAGGTAAATTTGAGCAGGTTTGAGCAATGATAGTGAGCATAATTGAGCAGGTTTGGTGAGCTAATTTAAGCAGGTTTGGTGAGCAGATTTAAGCAGAGTTTGTGAGCATATTTGAGCAAGCCTTATGAGTAGGCTTGGAGCATATTTTAGCAAGCCTTGTGAGTAGTCTTCGAGCAAATTTGAGCAAGCCTTGTGAGTAGGCTTGGAGTAGATTTAATCAAGCATTATGAGTAGGCTTGGAGTAGATTTAAGCAAGATTTTGGAGTAGACAAGAGCAGAGGGGATTGGTGTCTCCTGTGGATAGAGGTCCACAAACCACAATAAAGTGGATTGGTATCTCCTGTGGATAGAGGTCCACAAACTAGAGCAAATGGGATTGGTGTCTCCTATGGATAGAGGTCCATGAACCAAAGTAAATGGTATTGGTGTCTCCTATGGATAGAGGTCCACAAACCAGAGCAAAGGGGATTGGTATCTCATGTGGATAGAGGTCCACAAACCAGAGCAAATGGGATTGGTGTCTCCTATGGATAGAGGTCCATGAACCAGAGCAAAGGATATTGGTATCTCCTATGGATATATTTCCATCATCCAGATAAAATGGGATTGTTGTCTTCTATGGATAGAGGTCCATAAACCAAAGCAAAGGGGATTGGTGTCTCCTATGGATAAAGGTCCACAAACTAGGTCAAAGGGTATTGGTTTCTCCTATTGATAGAGGTCCACAAACCAGAGCAAAGGGGATTGGTGTCTCTTGTGGATAGAGGTCCACTAACTAGAGAAAAGAGGATTGGTGTCTCCTATGGATAGAGGTCCACAAACCAGAGCAAAGGGGATTGGTGTCTCCTATGGATAGAGGTCCATGAACCAAAGTAGAGGGGATTGGTGTCTCCTATGGATAGAGGTCCACGAACTTGAGCATAGGGGATTGGTGTCTCCTTTGGTTTGGTGCCCATAAACATTGTAATAGGGAATTGGTTCCTAAGATATTTTTTGAGAAAATCTATAAGAAATATTTTCTCCGTGGATGTAGCCCACATTGGGTGAACCACGTTAAATCTTTGTCTCTTATGTGTGTGATGATTTGTGCAATGTTTCATTATTGCAATTGATAATATTGGATAATACTTCTTTGGAAAAAAAAGTAAAATTTTTATCTTATACTGTTCACCCCCCCTCTCAGTATAAGTTTGTGTTCTTTAGAACTTTTTGTAATATCAACAAGGTTTCTTCAAAAGTGCTACCATAAATTGTGAAGCCATCCATTAAGACTTCTACACACTCATTAATTAAATCAGTAAAAATAGCCAAAACAACCCTTTGAAAAGTAGCAGGTGCATTGCATAGCCCAAAGGGTAAAACTTTATAAGCATAGGTACCTATAGGACACATAAAAATTATCTTCTCTTGATCTTATTCTACTATTGAGACCTGATTGTATCTGCTAAAACCATCCAAGAAGTAAAAGTACTTCTTTCCATCCAAGGTATCAAGGACTTGATTAATAAAAGGTAAAGGAAAATAATCCTTCTTTGTCGCCTTGTTTAGTTCCCTATAATCTACACAAACTCTCTATTTTCCATTCCTTTTGAGAACTATCACAAGTGGTGACACCCATTGGCTATCAAAAATTGGATATATAAATCTTGCATTCAATAGCTTAATAATATCTTCTTGAGCTATATCTTTCATAGCTAGATTTAGTCTTCTTTGAGGTTGTCTCACTGGGTGGCACCCTTCTTGGATAAATATACGGTGGGTATAGATATTTGGGTGTATTCCTTTCATGTCCTCATAATTCCATGCAAATGTTGTTTGATGTTTTCTAAGCACAAATAACAAATGTGACTCTTGTATGCCTATGAGTGCATTATTAATGTTTATATTTTTTCTAGGTGTGATATCTATTTGCTTGCATTTCTTAATATTTGCATCTATTCCAATTATTTCATGTTTGAGTACATTTAATTGATAATTATAGGGCACCAATTAATGAGATTGACTTGTACTTGCTTCATCATTAGACATGGTAAATTCAAGTTGACAACTAGCATTTCCATATTGGTCTTCTTCTTGCTCATATAGCAATAGTGATATTGGTCCTTCAATATCTCGTTGTAAATGTTCACTTAATACATTGACTGATATAGTCTGAATATCATCCAAGTCATCAGGAAAATCATACCAAAGTTGTCTTGCGAAACCTTCATCTAATTTTGACTCAGGAAATAGGCTAAGATCTTTAGTATGTTTACCATTGGAAATAGTCATATTTCCAAATCTACAACTAATGTAAGCATCAACTGTTGCAAGCCATGGGCATCCCAAAATCAAGGGATGTCCCCCTATTTTCTTCTTTTGGTGTAATACTACAAAGTCTAAGGGATACTCCTATGAACTTATAGAAACTATGATGGCCTCTAACTTTCTTTTTGGTTTAATGGTAGATCTATCTACAAGTTGAAGTACTATAGAGGTTGGTTGTAATTTGTGTATATTATATTTTTTTTTAGTCATAACATTGATGGCATCCCCTAAATCTACTAATATGTTATGCAAGGTTGTATTACCAATATGGATTGTGAGCATAGGTATTCTAGGATCGACATAATTTGGCAGTAACCTTCCTCCAATAATTATCTCAGATAATTGTCCAATAACTTGGATGGTTTGGGATTCATTTTTATTTTTCCTCCTTGAACTTTTTGCACACATACTATTTATTAACTTGGAGTAAATAGGAATATCCTTGATAGCTTGCAAAAGAGGAATTTTAATGGTAATATTTTCTAGCTCTTGAAGGAAATTAAAAGCTGGTTTAGAGGGTTCTTTAGGTATTGCCAATCTTTTAGGAAATGGGACTTTTATTTCTATTCTTTGAGGAATTTGGACTTCCTTTTGTTTTACTAAAAAATATCTGGTGAGGTTTCTACCTCATATTCAAGATTTTCATCTTTATCTCCTTTTTCAAACAAGTTTTGGGTAGGTTCCTCAATTTTTGTAAAAGTCACTCTATTATTATCCAACACATTTCTAGATCTCAATTGGATTTCTTGGCAAGGAACCACAAGTATTGAGCATGTTTCATTATTTTCATAGACTTGTTGAACTATTTTGTTATTATTAGGATTAGGTATTGGTTAAGCTGGTAAATGTGGCTACTTAGGAGGATTATTCATATTTTTGGAGGTGGGAGGAGTCTATTTTGAGGTTGATTTTGAGGGATTTGTCCCGTAAATTTATTTTAAAAGTTTTTTTGTTGGGGTGGTCCTTGAGACCATCTAGATCCTCTTGGATTTTATTGCCCATTCATATTACAACTATACATGTTTTGACCTAACATTCCTTGAGTCCATGGAGGTGGACTCCCATATGAGTTGGCCATAAATTGGTCCCATGGGGTATATTACATTCTTGATTATATGGGTAATTAGATGGGTTTTAATTTTTCCAATGCATTTGACTAATGGTTAGGTCTTTTCTAGTTGGAATAACTAGAATTTGACCAATTAGATGGACCATTTAATGGGCTACAAAATAAATGGCCTTTGATTCTTCAACTTCAAGTTCTTTTATAGCAGATTTAACAACTAAAATATACTTGCAATTTTTAGCACTATGATTCTTGTCACATATTTTACAACTAGCAGAAATGTTGGAGATATTTGTGATGTTAAGAGATCATTCTCTTAAATTGTATATTTTCCTACATCTATGACAATATATTTCCTTAATATCTTGTTCTTTTGGTTTCTTTTCCATGAGATCAAGAGATGTAGTTAATATACTCAACAAATTAGTCTTCAAACTCTCCAACATATTATCAATTTTTGCTCTTGTCACTCCTCCTGCAGATGAGTATTTATTATTTCTAAGAGGCTTATTCCTTGAATAGTTCTTGCAAAGATTCACAATCTCTCCAAGTACCATCTGATGAATATCTCCCTTAGCCATAATATTTAATATATCAAGGACATCATTCTTTTTGTTTGGTAGATAAGATACTATAGCATTAATACCAGGTTTTACAGGTTGACCCAAAACCTTTTACAAAAATTAGCCCACGGCTGTTGATGAACATGTCTTACTAAGGATCCTATATATGTAAAATCTACATGCCACTAAAGCCATTACATCCAGTAAGGCACATAGCCTGTTATAAAAAATAAACTTCCCATACAACATTTTGGGTATACCCAGAGAAAACACACCTGCATCATAATTATCAAAAAAGAAATAGACATAGACCCCTTCATTGAAACAGTGGAGAAAAAAAAATCTGCAGACACACATAGCAGAGTACTAAAAAAAACTCCCACAAGCTCTGTATTGATAGTTACTCTTAATAATTCTTTGGTAATTACTTTCTTTCGTATATGACATTCTTTGGGACCACATCCTGTCTTGGCCAATCAACCTTGGAGAAGTGAACCTTTTGGCTAGATTTATGGCGGTGGCTATCTGGTGGTCCACGTGGCTCTGGTTCGAAGTCTTATATTGTTGTTTCTTTCCTACCCTATGATTATCAACCAACCTAAAATTACTAAGATGACTAGGAGCCATGTTATCTGACATGTGACTATCCCCATTAATCTTTGTGGTATTTCCAAGCAGCATCCATCGAGACTAATAGTTCGGATAAATTTTATTGAGTCCATTTCAAAAAATAGATCGGAATACTCATAGCCTTCAAACTTACAGTGCCTTCCCTGTTGGTAAGTTTGACTATCATTCTTGGCATTCTTGTTGAATAAGCTCCTCTACTTCGCTCGGAACACCGTGTTCCCATTTGAAAATTGTGTCACCATCGACACCCAAATTGGCCAGCTTATCAGCAACTTTGTTAGCTTCCCAAAAGACATGTTGGGCTTTTCTATCCTGTCTTCCCTGGAAAAGGATCCTAGCCTCTTCAACAATTGTTTAATCCTCCAATGAGGTGTTTTTCAATTATTGAGAAGATTTATAACATGCATAGAGTTTCCTTCTATGATCAAATTGCCTTCTAAGTCTTGAGTCATTTGAAGGCCTCTCCACATAGCTCTAGCTTCAGCTTCGTTGTTCGTCCTTGTTCCCAAATATTCAAAAAACTCAAGCATCATATTCCCATTATGATCTCGCACAATGTTGCCAGTGCCTGCTCTGCCAGAATTGTCCTTAGCTACTCCATAAAAATTAAGATTAAACCAACCCGTAGGAGGTGGGGACCACTTAACATTGGCTCTAGGGTTGACTACCCTAGGCACAGACTCATCTAACAAGGTTAAGCTTAAATATTGAGCAATCATGGTCTCCTACAGATGAGGTTTACGACTATCAAAAGGGATAAGGTTCACATTCTCGTTGGCAAAGGATAGGATCCTGGCAATGATAGTTTGATGATCATGGATAGACTCATTAAAGACTCTATGGTTCCTTTCTAACCACACTTGCCAAAGATAGTGATTGAGATAAATTTTCCACATGTATCTAAGTCTTTGGATTGAAAAGGGGTAAGGCCACTAGATGAACAAATCAAGTACGATGGCTGGTTTAACCCAAGAAATATTGAAGGCCTGAAAAAACCCCACTAATCCTTTTAGTAAGAGTTCCTTTAAGATCTATTCATCAAGCTTAATATTGACTCCGGATCCCACAAAATAAAATCTTTCAAAGTAATCTTCAAGGGATTCTTCCTCTCGTTGGTTCATACAAAATAACTCAACTTTCTTGTCCCTAGATCTATAGTAATATTGGTATCTTTCAAGGAACATATCCTTCAATCCATTCTCTCCATCCCATCAGTTACAGACACTTTCACCTAGACCCATGAACCACCTTAAAGTCGTATCCTTAAGTATAAGGGGAAACAGTCGTAAATTTTGTTCATCAGTGGTGTATAAATAGGCTTGACATACCACTTTTAATTCAAAAATAAAATCATTAGGGTCCTCATGTGGTTTCCCATGGAAGGTAGGCAAAACAGTAGTAGATATAGGCTTTGGTTCTCTTGTTAGCCTATCTTCTAGAGAAGGAATTGGAAAGGCAAAAGTTTTTCTTTGCCTACTTATTCTCTTGTTTTCTTCTACTTCTTCATGATCACTATTCCTTTGCCCACTTTCCCTTTGGTTTCCATCTACTTCCCCATGTTTACTAATATGGTTGTCCAAAACTGATTTAAGGAATTCTACGATTGGACATGGTATGGGTTCAAAAAAGATAATGGAAGGATCTATATGATTATCAAATTTAGGTTTTGGCAATAGAAATGTTTTAGGATTTTGATCAAGTAGATTTAATGGTAGTTCAATTTGTTATTTTGGATAATCTTTAGGTACTTCAATATCAGTCTCTTTTAACCCAATAATATCAAGCTTTCCACTAGATTTTTCTTCTTGTTTTCTTTGTAGACTTTAATAAACCTTCCTTTCAAATATCTAGGTCTATTCATTAATTTACAAAGCTTTTAATTTCTGCAATAAAATCATTCATTCCTCCTTAAATATTTTATGGATGGCATTGATTGGTTCTAACTGTTCAGGTATCATGTAATGTTATTTTTCAAATGTAAAGTCATGTTTTACAAGATGAATCAATTGAACAATAAAGGCTTGTCCTTGAATTGTGCTAGGATTTTTAAACTATAAATCTTGACACACCTTTTGGAAGTATATAATTCTAGGTTCTCTGTGGTATCTTTTGTTATATTCTAGACTCACTTATGTATTTTCTATATCTGCTAAAAAATTATGGGACAACTAGGAAATCCTCAAAGTAATCCTCCAAAGGATATGTAGTTGAGTTTACACTTTCTCTTATATCCCCTAGCCAACGTTCACAACTCCTAAAGAGAGTAAGGTATGGTGAGTGATAATTTTCACCTAGAGCCTTACCTATATCAATCCTCTTAATTTTATCCAACTCTTATGATTGTTCCCTAATAATATCAAGGTGTTCCCACATGTGGTTCCACTCTTTCCAAGATGACCTATGTCTTTGTTCAAAGAGTAGGTTGATTTCTTGTTCTAGAATTTTTTTTCTAATTTCTATAAATGTGGACCGAATAATGCAAATTTCCACCATCAGCAACGTACACTGCTCTTTTTAGTTTTTAGTGGTTTTACCTCTTTTTTTTCTTTTTTTCTTTTTATTTTGTTTTTGAGAAAAATGCAATACATGAAAACTAAATTCTAAAGCAATATTACTGTTATTAAGACAAATTTTGAAATACAACAGTTAATATTAACACAATAAGATAGAGTAAAATGTTTCTACTCTACAATAATATTACTGCCATTAAAACCAAATTTGAAATACAACAGCCAATTTTAACGCAACAAGGGAAATTAAAATGTTGTTGTTACTACTTGGTTTTAAGGAACACTTAGGTATGATCTTGTTGCACCTATTGCTTGTATACAAGTTAAATTTCTAAGACCTAAGTAGGTAACAACCACACAATGCTAAAAGTAAATTTATTAAAAATAGAAATGCTGAAATAAAGGCTAAATTATTGTCACTACTTGGTTTTAAGAAACACTTCGGTATGATCTTGTCACACCTATTGCCTTGTATAAGGTTAAAGTTTCCAAACCTAAGTATGTAACAACCACACAATGTTGAAAGTAAATTTACTAAAAATAAAAATGTTGAAATAAAGGCTAAATTATTGTCAGTACTTGGTTCTAAGAAATACTTTGGTATGATATTGTCACACCTACTATCTTGTATAAGGTTAAAGCTTCTAGATCTAAGATGTGACAACCATAAAATAATTTGCCGAATTCAAATGCTAACTAGAAATGTAGTAAAATTGAACCTAAAAAAATGGAACCTAGCAATGTTTGAGATGAAGATACTTGTTGGAACTCCTTGTACCACTCTGACATTTATGCACATTAGAACTTCTTGTGCCACTCTAACCACATAGGTAAGCCTCCCTCTCATGCAATCCAACAATATTCAATCAAAAATTATGGCACTATTCTCCTTGGAAATGGTGCCAAAATGTCGAGTTGTGATGTCTCACATTTAATTTTTCAATCCAGGTTATATTTAAAGAATAGTAATCCCATATAGATATCCACAATTTCATATTTTGACTTGTATTCTATTTCCTTAGTTTTGTTTGTAGGAAATGAAAGTTTGCAATAAATGAAATTGAAATGAAATTATGCTTAATGCAATTATGACTTAGTCTAATGTTTATGTGTGGATCCACGTTATGATCTAACAATGCATTATTTATTTAATATATTTTATAATTCTATATTATGCAATTTAATTAAATCTATGTCTAAGACTATTCTATATCCTAATTAATTCTACTCTATTTTAGGAGGAAGAGATAAATGGACTGACTGTTCAGAGTGGGCCCTGCCTCCTAGAGGTCAGTATTAATCTCTTCTCCTTTCGACTCTATTTTACTTTCAACAAATGATATTCATTTAAACTAACTTAATGCTATTTAATTCATGTGTGCAGGAAAGTAAAATGGAATTACAATAACAATAAAGCATGAATAATTTACAAGATATAGTTACCAAATTGAATAAAATGCTGCTACTTTATTTCTTGACTTCAATCTTCATTCATACAATGTAATAAATTTATGTAACAACATAGACATATGGCAGAAAAGAAACAGAAGGTAGACCTTTTTTAGGGTCTTTACATTGTAATATATATTGTTGCCTTCAACCTTTACAATAGAATTTACAACCTTTTACTGTTGCAAATCGGATTGTTATAGATTGAATACTAATATTACATAACAAAATAATCTAAAATTAAAACAACCTAATAACTATTTTGGACTTATTACAAATGGATCTATCCAAATGGTATAATAACAAACACACATAACAAAGACCTATAACTTACTAACAAAATGCTAACAAAGTAAAACAACTCTTTTGTCCTTTTCTCAAGGAGGACAAAGTCATTACATTTCAATTACGTAAATCTCTAACAACTAACAAATTACATATCTAATAACAAATTACATAACAAATATTGGATTATATTCCAAATACTAATGTCAACATGAAAACGACCATGATGACTGTGTCGTACACATTGTGTTGGGTGCACTATCAGCACACTTGGAAATTTTATTGTGTCAAATAGATTTACCTGGTCAACCATTTTCTATAGATCCTTTTTATAACACCTTTTCGTAGGTGCTTTTCATAACACCTTTTCGTAGATGTTTTTCATAATTCATTCGTGATGTGTTTTCTCACAAGTTGGTTCAAGTTGCATTCGACTATGGTGTTTCCCTACATACTCCTACACATACATCTGCTAAAAACACAGTATTCTTGCACAATTTATATAAAATCACCAGCATATATCTCATAACACCACATAGGTCAAATATATCAAAAATGATGTAAATTATGCATAACATTCATCAAAACATATTCATAACCATTAGATCTGCATCTAAAAACTAGAATAAAATTGCATATTATAATCGCAATCCAACACTCATCATGTTTAAATACTCTAGTGGTTGAGCTTTTGGCATATTACTTGAAATCCACTAGGGTCTAGATCACCCAATGTTAGGGTTGGGTGTCCAAATTGGTTTTGATAAGAGTTAATTTGATGACCCACCCTTTATTTAAAGTTCGACCATATATGATAAAGAGGAGATCCTCAAATCTCCTTTTATAAGATGCATGAGACCCAAATTTATCTAGAGGTGAACAATCTCTTTTAGGAATCGGTGTCTTACTTTATGTAGCTATCATGTCATTAGTCTCGATAACCTGGTATCATATCCCAATAGGTAAAACACACATCCTAAAAAACCCAATTCCTCTCTATTTTAAATGAGTAAAGAGCAATCAATGAATCTTCCCTCACTTTCATTATTATCAAAATAATTATGATAATATCTTTGGGGATAATAATTGCATGTGCAATATGTAATATTTTAAATAAATTTAAATGTATTGATGCTTTCTTATCCAAGCTTCTGAACAGTGCAAATTGATTTCAAAACAAAAATAGTTATCGTTTGACCCTCTCAAACCTTAGTTCTTAGGAAATAGTAATTAAATCTACCCCATCTCTTAGATAGTCACTATTAAATCTAAGGTTATTATTTATTCAAGCAACTACAGGAAATCATAAAATTCTAGAACTTATATATTTAATAAAATATTATATTTTTTTAAGAATAAGCTTTAAGTTATCTCATGAATAAAGATGCTCAAATATCTAACCAGGTCCTTATCCATAATTTATATAGAAATCAAAAAATAAACATTAATGTGTAATATACATAGAAATAAACAAATAAACATTCATGTAATAAACATAATAAAATAAAATAATACAACGCGAAAACATTTTAATAAGTCAAAATTTTATTTAAATAAATATTATATAAGGTTTAAAAAGTTATTTTACTTTATAATTAATGCATGAAATCCTTTACACTATATCAAAGCAATGAGGCAGAATATAAAGTCGTAGTAAAAAATATTTCAAGCTAAGGCGACAAAAAAATAATAACTTCAATTCAAATTTCACACGCTCACTCATAAAACATAACGATATATATATATATAGGGAGATGAGGCGGTGAGGAGATAGGGAGTTGGAGATAAAAGGGGAGAAACGGAAGGAGGAATCAGGGGAGGAAAAATAGGAGGAAAAAGAGGAGGAATAATGGGAAAGGTATAAGGGGAGAGGAAATAAAATCATGCCGACAAAATTTTCTGACCAAAATGAAGCATGTTCACACTGCAACATGAAAACAAGCTTTTTCTAGGCCACTTAAGATGAAGCCACATTCACACTTGCAACATTCTCCCCCTTAAAGTTGAGAGGACTAACTAGACAGTCTCTCAGCTTTATAAATTGAGCTTTAGCCATCCCTTTGGTGAAGATGTCTGCGATGTTTTCCAAATTGTGGCAAAATTTAAGCTCAATAATTTCATGTTCCACCATATCTCGGATGAAGTGGTACTTCATATCAAAATGCTTCGTTATACTATGGTGTATTGGATTGTATGCTAACTGAATGAGACTGATGTTGTCATAGTAGATTCTGGTCGGACCACTTTGCTGCTCTCCAATATCTTCCAGTACTTTTCTTAGCCATAAGGCTTGAGTACTAGCATAAGTGACTGCTATATATTTAGCTTATGTAGAAGACAAAGCTACCACAGTTTGCTTTTTAGAACTCCATGTTATTAGTACTGATCCCAGACTAAAATAGTTCCCTGAAGTTAATTTTTTGTCATCAATGTTACTGCCCCAATCACTATCACTGAAGCCTACAAGCTTGATAGTGTTACATTTATGGTACTTGATTCCAAAATCCAATGTACCCTTCACATATCTAAGAATTCTCTTAGTTGCTTGCAAATGCAGCTCATATGGGCTAGCCATAAATCAAGAGACAAGAGAAACAACATATTGAATATCAGGTCTGGTGTTGGCGAGAAACATCAAACTCCCAACCATGCTCCTGAAAGTGGTCACATCAACTTTTGGTGCTCCATCATCTTTGCTTAATTGGATCCCATGTCCAACTGGAGTTGCAACTGGTTTGCAATGCTCCATAGCAAACTTCTTGATCATGTCCCGAGCATACTTATGTTGACATATGAAGATCCTTGTATCTAACTGATGAACCTCCATTCCAAGGAAGTAGTGCATTAAGCCGAGATCCTTCATCTCAAACTGCTTCATCATGGAGTGCTTGAACTCCATATTCACTTTTTCATTACTATCCATGAATATGAGATCATCCACATACAAGAAAACTATGAGGATGTCATTACCTTGCTTTAGGTATTAAAGGGTAGGTTAATTTCTACTTCTGGTGAATCCAAAATCTTTGAAGTACCCATCAATGTGTGAGTACCAAGCTCGTGGTGCCTGCTTGAGGCCATGGACTGCCTTTTTCAGTTTGTAAACAAGGTGCTCCTTACCTTGCTCTTAAAATCCTTGAGGTTGCTCAACATACACTTCCTTTGTCAAGTACCCATTGATAAAGGCACTCTTCACATCCATGTGTTGAATTTTCCAATATTTGTGAGCAGCTAAAGCAAGAATTGTTTAAATGGTCTCTTGTTTGGCTACAGGAGCAAATGTATCATAATAAATACCATATTTTTGTGTAAATCCTTTTGCAACCAATCTTGCTTTGTGTCTTTCAATGCTTCCATAAGCATTGAACTTGGTCTTGAAGACCCGTTTACATCCAACACATTTCTTGCCTTTAGGAAGCTTTACCAGCTCCTAAGTGTCATTGTTTTTTATAGAGGTTATCTCCTCTTTCATGGCATCTTGCCATATCTTTTGAGTACAAGTATTCTCAAAACTAGAAGGTTCAAGTTGTGCACTAGTTAACAAGTCATAGTTAACTACATCTCCCCGAGGTTCTTGGGAGTCATCATCTCCATACAAATGCATATTTTCAAGTCTTTGCAAAACTGAACCCATTTCACTTGTTTGAATTCTAGTATATCGTCTTTGAAATTTTTTATCCAACATCTGATAAGATGGATGATGTTGGAGAGTTCTCTTACCTCTATATGGAGAATCAATATCCATTGGTGAGGAACTAACTGACCTTTGTGGAGAAGGACTTGGTGAAGAATATGATGAACTAGATGTAGAATGTCTGCTTGGGCTTGAAGGAGGAGACTTCTTACCTTTCTGTGGCATCTGTTGAATTTGCGAAGAACCTGCATCATGAGATTCAACATCACTAAATATTTGGGGATGACCCCACTCTCCCCGTTTGTCAAAAATCACATCCCTGGAAAGCACAATATTTTTAGTCCTAGGATTGTAGAGTCTGTAAGCTTTTGTGGTCTCACAGTACCCTACAAAAATGCATGCTTGACTCTTGGGATCAAGCTTCTTTCTCTTCTCATCAGGAATATGTGCATAATCCAAAAAGCCAAAAAATATGAAGTGTTTGAAATTTGGTTTCTTGCCATACCATGCTTGGTAAGGAGTTTTCCATTTTAAACTTAAAGTAGGGCTTCGATTCAATATATACACACTAGTCCTAGTTGCATCTGCCCAATACATATTACTCAAATGCTTCGTTTGAAGAATAGATCTTACCATTTCTACAATGGTGTGGTTCTTTCTCTCAGCCACACCATTCTATTGTGGAGTGTAGGCAGCAATGAACTACCTCTTTATTCCATATTTTTTACAAAAAATCAAAAATTCATTAGAGGAGTATTCTCCTCCTCTATCTGATCTGAGAAACTTAACAAAATATCCACTCTCATTTTCAACTCTTGTTTTAAAATCTACGAAGCAGTCAAATGCTTCATCTTTATGCTTCAGAAAATATATCCAGCACATTCTTGAAAAATCATCAATAAAAATAAGAAAGTAAGAGTTGTTACCAATGCTCTTGGTTTGCATTGGACCACAGATATCCGAATGCACTAGCTAGAGTGGATAATTGGCCCGCCATGCTTGCCCATGAGGAAATTTGGACTTAGCGTGCTTGCCCAAGGTAAAACCTTCATAGACTTCCTTAGTGTCCTGAACTTTAGGAAGTCTGGTCACCATTGCTTGAGAGGTTAACATCTTCAAACTAGATGAATTTAGATGACCGTATCTCAAGTGCCACAGCACACTTGGATTTGAAATAACAACATTTTCTAATTGATCTCCCCCTGGCTGGAAAAAATTTAAAGGAAATAACTTGTTCTTTGTCATTGGAACTTGAGTAATGATTCTATCACTATCACTTTTATCAAAAATGATACATTTACCGTCATCAAATAGCAACTTATAATCTTTCTCCAACATTTGACCAACACTTAAAATATTATGTTGGAGATGAGGGGTATAATAAATATCATTCACCTGTTTAATGTCCTCTTTTGTTGGAACCTCCATGGCTCCAATGCCTTCAACTTCCAATGACTTGTCGTCCCCCAACTTGATGATGGATTTGTAGGAAGAATCTAGGGTAGCAAAGAGTTATTCTTTTCCACTCATATGATTTGAACACCCTGTGTCCAAAATCCAGGTGTCATTCAGGTTCTGATCTGACTAGCCATATGAGAGAAAGAGATTTGAGGTCCCTTCCTCTTCTCCAAAATTTCCATACTGACTGCTCTGACTGCTGCTCCCTTGAGAATATTTTGACCAATAGTCATGAGCAAAGTGGCCAAGTTTGCCACAATTGTAGCAAGCTTGTTTTGACTTGTCACTTCCTTTTCCTCATCTTGGATGCTTCCCTCTGTTTTGATGTCCACCTCTATTCTAACCCCCACCTCTATTTGAAGATCCCCCTCTGTTAGGAGTTCCACCTCGTGGACTATTCCTACCTCTACCTCTGTGTTGACCTCTACCATGACCTCTACCTTATCCTTTTCCTTCTTGTGAAGCGAAGGCTTTTTCATCACCTACGTGGCTAGTGGAAGAAGATTCTTGCAATCTCTCTTCATGTGAAATAAGAGAACCAATTAGTGCATCAAAGGAAAGTGCAGTCAAATCTTTTGACTCTTTAATAATGATTGCTACATGATTCCACTTAGGAAGAACTGTTCCCAACACTTTCTTCACCATAACTTCTGGTTTAATCTCTTCACCTAGAGTGACCATTTTATCTACTACGACTTTGACTCGCATGCAGTAGTCTCCTACTTTCTCATTCTCTTTCATTATGAGATTTTCAAAATCTCTTTTTCGAGTTTGAAGTCTGACCTGCTTCACTTGATCACTCCCTTGAAAACTTTCCTTTAAAGCATTTCAAGCATATTGAGTTGTTACACAGGATGCTATTCTAGGAAATATGCTTTTATCTAGGGATGCTTGCAAATGATACAGGGCAGAGGAATTATTTTTCTATGCTTCTTTCCTAGATTTTCTATCAGCAGCACTTAAAGTAGTCCAGTCAGTAAGAGATGGTTTTGTGTAACCCTCTTCAACTACATCCCACAAACCTTTACCTATCAACAAGGTTTTCATATTTATTGACCAGTATTCATAATCATTACCATTAAATTGTGGAATTGGAAGATTTGAATTTGATGCCATTTCTACTACTTGAAAGCAAACTTTTGATTTGACTAAAAATAGGAAGTACAAAGCAATTACAAGTTCAAATTAAATCTATATTTCTTAACTCTCTCACTGATTTCTTCTTCTTGTTGTGAATTTTCCAGTACTAGAGGTCCAAAATTATCTACAATAGAATCCTCGTCATCATTGATGACAATTATTTCAGGAGCTACCGCTGGCTCGACTTGTGTTGGCTCAGCCTCTGCTGGTTCAGACTCTAGAGAGCATGGGGTATAACTTTCACTAGATTGTTGCTTCAACTCAGCTGGAGAGTAGTTATCACTGGATTGATCTATGGGTGTGGCTTCAATTGTATCAGACTCCTCCACTCATTGGCCAAAAAGATTGTCTTCTGAGTCAGCCTCATAACCAGAATCTGGATTCCTTTGGTGGGCTATAACAGTATTCTGCAACTTCTCGAACACAACATGCAGTCTGTATCTCCGAATTATTTCATAAAAATACTCGGTAGTCTCTCTCCACAATAGAGAGCATAAAGCGTGGTAACATCCGGTTGACCGGATCATCTACTCATCAATGCAAAAAAAAACTTCATTAGAACCTCTGAGGTTAAAATTTTCACCCTTTTATAGTCGCTGAGGCTATTACAAAATTTTTTAGCCTTGAACGAGGTTCCAAGGGATAGCACCCCTGGTGTGCCTCCCGGGGAGTCCAAAATTTTTTGGAAGTGCTAAACGGGCACTCCGAAAGACTTCCCAACACTTTTATGCTCTCCCTTTTTACAAAGATTACCTTTTTTAAAGTTTTCAAATTTTTTAATAAAGTCTTTATAAAAAAAATTTAATAATCTTTTTATATTCTTAATTATTATTTTTTTAAAATAAATAATTAAAAATATAAATTTTAAATTATTAAATTAATTTTTTTTTTAACTTTCAAAAAAAAAAAAAAACTTTCAAAAACAAAACAATAAAAACCTTTAAACCACCTCGACGACAATTTGAACTCTTGACCGCCTCAGAAAGAACTAAGTTGTGGACCGCTACACCAAGCGGTGGCTTTGAGAATAGCCCCGTGCATCCTCCTTGTTATACCTTCAACGGGTAAAAATTAATAAAAAAAAAACTAAACCTTTGTTTTTTTTTTTTTGCAATCGGCAAGTTTCGAACCCTGGTCCTCCAACCGGTAAGCTACTAACTTAACCATGTGCGCTACGTGCTCGTACGGGATGGTAATATGCACAAGGTAATGTTAAATAGGGCAGCGGGAGTTATTTTAAAAAAAAATAAATAAATCAATTATCCCACATGCAGTGGGAGGAAGGCCTTCAAGGCCTTTTTATACACCCGCGCGCGTATGTTTTATCGATTGCCTTCGGGCAATCACTTCCTTGAACTCTTTTGCCGTCGAAACCTCCAACTGCAGCCCACCACATAGCATGTCCGCGTCGAGTCCTCACCCATCCTTGCCTTGCCACGTGCCACATCCTCGCCTTGCCATGTATCATTTTTTGCCAACTTAGCTCCTGCCAGCTCAGCTCCTCGAGCTAAGTGTCCTCCATGTCAGCCTTGAAAGTTGCACTCTCCTATGTCCATGCCACCTCGGTTCTACTTCAGCTCTATCCTATGTCCATGCCAGCTCTGTCCTATGACTACATCAAGATTCATGCCTTTAGATCTGCCTCGAAAGACTGCCTTGAGATCCATGCCCTCAGATCTACCTCGAAGATTATGCCTAGCTCTCAGCGCTTAAATTTTTTTTCTCCTCGATCTGCTCTCCTCGACCCCTACGCCTACTTTGATACCATAATGAGGCAGAATAGCAAGTTGTAGTAAAAAATATTTCAAGCTAACGCGACAAAAAAAAATAATAACTTCAATTCAAATTTCACATGCTCACTCATAAAACATAACGATATATATATAGGGAGATGAGGCGATGAGGAGATAGGGAGTTGGAGAGAAAAGGGGAGAAATGGAAGGAGGAATCAGGGGAGGAAAAATATGAGTAATAAGAGGAGAGGAAATAAAATCATGTTGACCTAATTTGTCGACCAAAATGAAGTTTGTTCACACTGCAACATGAAAATAAGCTTTTTCTAGGCCACTTAAGATGAAGCCACATTCACACTTGCAACAAGCAAAATTTATATAATTAATATATTTAAGTGGTCCAAATTTTAGAAGGAGAGGAGACAAATTTATCCCAAGAAGGACGGCTATTTTGGTGTAATTTTTTGGCTCCTCTTGAATATTCTCTCAATTTTGACTAGTTTTTAGTCTACTAACTTTTAGTGTTGGATCGGGTTTCCTTTGAGCCTCTTCAAACACTCTCCTCTTCCATATCATGAGAACATTGGATTGCATCTAGTTTTATTTTATAGTAGAGCGCTTGTTCATATGAGGATGGCATAGACTTCTCCTTCATCCCATGACACCAAGATCTATTTCGATGCTTCAATTCCTAGAATTGAGAAAACTTTTGGTTGCAAGTTCTAAATAGTTGGTCCTGATGCCCATATTATATGGTTTTGATATATGATCTAGGGTATTAGACATGTCAACTATTGGAGCTCTTCATGTCCTAGATAGGAGGGATTAGGGTAATAATATGGCCAACTATATGGATCTCCTATACAATTATTTTGAGAAAGGACCATGTCTCTCATCGAATTCAAGGGAACATATTGCAAAGATATGGGAAGGGGTACTATTTGCTTTCTAGAGTCTTAAGGTGGACCAGAATATCTATTGTGTGTAGGGGGTACCTTGGTATCCATTTTGTGGAGGTTGATATCCTTGGTTGTCCTACTAGTAGGGAGTCTTACATAGTTTTTATGACTAAACCTCTAGAAATTTTATTGGTATTTAAGGAATATAATTTCATTTTTTATGTTCCTCATAAAATTTTGTAATATTTCTATTTTTGGGGATCAAGAGACTAAAGGGAACATGCTAGCAGAAGATGGAGGTGTTTGCACATAGGTTTAACCAAAACTAGTAGTTGATTGGAAAGTGCTGGGTTGTATGGTCGGGGAAGGTTGATATGGTGGCTAAACATCAGGGAAATGGGAATAGGAGGTCTAGGGTTTAAACTTCTCATCTATATGATATCTTTCTTGGCTTGGATGGTTGTTCTGTAGGTTTTTGGCAATGAATTGCCTCCCCTGGTTTTTACCATAATGGTTATTTCAATTTATTGTCTTTAGATAGTAGATAAGGGTCATACCTAGGACAGGTTATATCTCCTCTACGATCCTATACCAAGACTTATATAATTTGGCATTGAAGTGGTCCATGGCTTTGATAGGAGCCCTTTTGATGGTCACCAAGTACTCTAACAGGGATACTAATATGGTCCATTAGAAGGTTTGCAAGTTGGTCCCAATTAGTGAGAGAGTGAGAGGTGAGACAGATATACAACTCTCTTGATTTTTTGAAAGAGGCTTCCAAAATTTTTAGTATAACATTTTTCTTCAATGCTACAAAGAGCTTATACATTGACCATGGGTTTGAGGTGCTCAATTGGAGTTGTCATGTCTTCTCCAATAAAATATGTCAATGACTTTAGTTCTAATATCAAGATTTCATTCCAAGTTGGTGTTGCTACCAATGGTCACAAGGGACCTCCATCATCCCATGCCAAGATCCTCCTTTGGTTTGGGTTTTATGTAGTGGCCATAATTATTGTCAATCTCTTCATATACTACCAAGGTTGAGAGGGGCGGAAGCAATTATGGATTTACTCTTGTGCTAAGATCATATGGTAGGCCTTGAGCTCATGAAATAATAGGCTTCCTTTCTATTACCTTGTATGGGTTCTCATTTTCTTTCTTGTTCAATGGATTCACTAAGTGGTGAGTACTTTTACTTTTGAAGCAAGGGTTCCCATCACAACCTCAGCCTAGATTTTGGAAGGTGGTTTCTTCAATTTCTTCTATGTGTAGTTGAGTCACTAGGTGAATATTCAAGGTGCTTTAATACGCAAAGGATTGAGGTCTTCACCAGAACCTCAATTTGACTTATAATCAAAGGATAAATGTTAGCAATTTAGGTCCCATCGGGTGTGCCAATTTAAACTGTTGAGGTTAAAATGATTCTTGTATCTCAAATACCATGACCCATATGATGTATTTATCCATTGGGTGCATTTAGTACCTTATGCCTCACTTGGGGTTCCAGTCCTAGGAATTTTAGGGAGCATGGGATGCAACTCCTTTAAATGACCTTCAAGACTTTTTAACAAGGTTGGATACTTTTATGCATGCAATCGTTAATGCTCTTCCTCCTATGCTAGCCTATCCTAGTAGGTTCTTGGTAAGGAAAATCAAAAGAGAAAAAAGCATAAAAACCTAACTACCCTAACCTACAGGTGGTGATGCGATAAATATTATAGTTCACATTTTGTACATCAATGGGATGAATGAACACATAAATTAAATATGATTGTGAAAATTGAACATAGTCCTAGTAATATGATTGAAAATCAAAAGACTTCATATGAAATCCAAGATAGATACTAGTCCCAACCCCCCATTGAAATATGCATGAATACTCAAACCATGATAGATATAATAGAATAGGCATAACTCATTGTATTCATGTCAAAATTGGATTACATTTATACATAATTGAAAGAGGCTCGATGGCTTGTACATGTGTTTGACCTAAGGCTTGATTCTAAACTAAAGAACAAAATGGAAAGAGGAGGAAAACTTGATCAAGATGAGATACTAGACATGAAAACAATTCAACCTCCTTTCTTTTGGCCTTGAAGATGGCTATTTATAATATTTTTTGGAGAATATTACATTATTTAGTATTATGTAAAATTACCCCCATGGTACCATCGTACTATAAATATTATATTAGAGTGTGAGTTATTAGTTTAGGGTGTGTGATTTATATTTCCCCTAAAGTATGTATCAATGTGTAGGATGAGTCCAAGTTTCATGTAATAAAGTGTGCAAGTGTGTAGAGTGTGAGAGTGTGTAAGTGTCATGTAATAAAGTGTGCAAGTGTCATGTAATAAAGTTTGAAAGTGTGTAATATGTGTAATGTGTCATGTAAAAGGTTTGGGAGAGCCTTTCAAAACTCCTTTGTTTTCCATAATAAAAAATAAATAAAATGTGCAAGTGTGTAATATGTGAGAGTGTGCAATGCATCATATAAGTAATTCAATTCATGTGTGTATGTGTCAAGTATGCAAGTGAAGAGTCACATGTATGTGGTAAGATGTAAATTCAAGAGATATGAGAGGCATGTCTTATTTGTGGAATAGAAAAATATGCATCTTCCCAATATGTGAGGAGAGCAATAGACAAAGTATTGAAAGGTCACTTGTAAGGTTATATTATGGAGACAAAGCTCCATGTATTGTATGAAGCATTGATTCATATAATGAAGCTCATTTTATTATATTAATATTGTTATATTTTATGACTATTATAATCATGAACATTGATAATATTATGTGAATGATCCTTCATATAATTTATATATGGGTTTAATTAGATATTGTATATTGGGACCTATGATTAATCTGGCTAAAGATCCATTAGTGATATCAGACCCACACTATCCAATCTTGGTAGAGACATATTGGATAAAATCTAGCATCAAAAATTTTGGTGTGAATTTGAGAAGAATTCGAAGGCATAAATTTGGGGATTATTGTAGAAGCTAGCATCATAGTTGGACTCTGGTGTGAATTTGAATTAGTTTGAAAATTGATAGAAAGATTGACATGATTAAATATTAGAGGAATTTGAATGTTTGTTGCCTAATTTATTTGAGTGATAATTGATAGAATAAGTGACAAAAATATTGCAATAGTAGAACGTGGGATGTGGACGTTAGAATAGTCTAAAATTGAAGGCATTGACTATTGTAAGTGAATACGAATAGAAGCATTGAGAGATTAAGCATGTGAAGATTGAATAGTATGAAGGTTGTCTCCTATTAAAGATATCTATAGAGAAGAATTTTTGGAGTCACTACTAAAGGAAAGGAGCTATGTTGAGAAAACATCCAAGAATCATGTTTGTGATGCTCAAAGACTACAAAGTAAAATATGTGTGAAGACAACATTGGATAATTCATAAGATTTCTTAATAAGAGAAGACCCTATCCCAGAGCACTCTTACCTAGAATAAATTGGAGCAGCAAACTAAAACCCTAAAATGAAGTACTGAACATGTTATTAGCTTGAGACAAATTTCTACTCGAAGAAGCACTTGAGAGAGAAGAAAATTACATCTAAGAGGAATACCGAAGCATTTATGTGAAGCAAAGGATAAGTGTGAGTTGTAATATCTAGGTAACATTTGTGCCTAAGGGGGAGAAATATTAGAATGACTCCCATTGCATGCAAACACTTTCCCACATGCAAGGAGGAATTAAAAGTGAGTGCCAAAGGTATGAAATATTTTTTTGGTAGGTAAAAATGATTAAGTGTGGAGTTTAAATGGGTCCCAAACCCAAGTACATAAACTGGTAGCTAAACCAATAGCATAATATAACACAAGCCTACATATTGGCTAGCAACAACCTAAACAAAAAGGTCCAAACAGTAGCATAGAATACTGGATGAAATGATTATGTCAGATAAACAAAAATACAGTTCGAGCAATATTTGCGTAGGGGTTGCTTAAGAGAAGTAATTGCCTTAAAAACATGTAAAGGAGCTATGACAAAAACCCACATAGGGGAAGCTTGCAAAAGATCCATAAAAACTATAATAGATACCTATACATAAATAAACACAATGCTCAAAAAGGCTCATGCAAGGGCACTATAGACTATAATTAAAATCCCATGCAGGGAATCAAAAGACCTAAAATAGAGAGACCCAGCATGAGAACAAACAGAGTACCCAATAGACCCAGACCTAGACCTCTATAACATCTTCATTTGCAGGAGCATCTCTAAGATGTTTTGAGAGTAGCACCTTAAGAGTCTCGTTGATATTATCCATAGTGTTGATAATGTTTCTAATGATGGTAACATGGGTTGTGTTGCGATTAGTAATGCAAGAATCACCACTATATTCATCCAAAATGTGGTAAGGGGAGCTTTGACTAGTACCAACCCTTTATTTCTTAATCTGGGTTGACCTCTTAAATTGAGGTGGATGAAGTCTTTAGTGATATCTTGCTCGACTCCTTTGAACTTACTTAGTAATGGAATAAGACCATGAGCTTCCATAAAGGTGTGAGATAGAGGATCAAGCTAAAGGGTAGATGGCTCAAGCAAGGTCATGTTGGAAAGACTAATGATAAAGGAACACCACATAAGTTTCTTACTTCCTAGGATACACAATGGTGAACAAAACTAGATGGTGATGGACTAATACAGACCAAGGATGTAAATATAGAAATTTTTGTACCATAGATGCCCTTTTTAAAATCTGAGTTGGTGCGATTTGCAGACCACATAATAATTCTCCTTAGGGAATCAAAATCAAAAAAATAGACATGGAACAGGATAGAATTCAAACATGATAGGGCTAGCAAAGGATTGGGAGTGCCAAATGACTAAAAAAATGAATCTCAAAATTCACAAGACATAAAATTAAGCATCTAGAGACTTGACACATATTGATAGTGTTAGATAGCGTCCAATTGCACAACCTAGATCTGCTCAGGGACTTAATGTGCTTGGAAAAGACAACCACAAGGTAAATCCATTTATAGGTCCTATCTTGGGACATTGCATACTTCATGGAAGGGAAAGAGGAGAACAGGGAAACAGGAGAGTCATGCTAATCAGAAAATTTCTGCCATAAGAACTGAAACCAAAGAAACACATCATGCTGAAAAGGGTAGAGTCAACATTGGAGAAGTTGACCCACCAAAATTTGTGACCACATATTTCAAACCAAATCATTATTAGTTGCATTTAAAACTTATTAGGGAATTATTTCTTTCCAAATGGATAGATATTTATGGATAACTCCCCAATTGGCAAGAATATTTGCAGGTCTGTTAGCTTCGCGATACACATGGTTGATAGAGATATCATTGAAATTTTGGGATAAATTCTTAGCTTCTTGAACAATAGTTATAACATTCCAAGAGGACACCTTGTTTTTTTAATAGCATTTATAATGTTCAAAGAATCTCCCTCAATAAAAATATTGACTTTATAATCCTTGAGAATATCTAGCCCTCTCCACATCGCACGACCTTCAGTAAAATGATTAGTTTGGCACCCCGGACACTCAGGATAAGTCATAATAACTTTTCCATGCTATCTTTGACTAGGCCACCTGCACCAGCATCCCCTGGGTTTCCTTTGGAGGCACCATCAAAGTTAATTTTTAGCCACTCACTTGGGGTAGGAATCCAATGGGTACACACTCTGGGATGTGGGGATGGTAAACTAGAACTAGAGTTTCAGGGAATATTTAAAAAAGATAATAGAATATACTCCAATCTAGAATCAGGTGGTTTGGGAAAAGGAAAGAGCTGGTAATTCTCAATAGCAAAGGCAATAGCTTTGTTGGTAATAGAGATGGGATCTGTACATGAGGAAGAAAAAACCCTGTTGTTTCTTTCAAGCCATAATTTCTATAAGATATGATGAAGGCAATCCAAGATATATGAAAAGTGGACATAAGGTGATCCAAAGCTATATTAGATAAAGGGCACTCCAGAAGGAGGTGATTGGTATATTTCCAGGCATTCATGCACAAATAGCATATATTTGGGATAGACATACCCCTTTTCATAATGCTATCAATCATTAGAATATTATTTTGAATGGTCAACCAGCTTAAATGAGTAACTTTTGGTATGAGGTATTTAATCCACACACGATCATAAGGGATATGGACCACTTGATAATAAATAGTCAGATCATGAGCAGATTTAACAACGAACAACCCAGAATCAGTTTCTTTCTAAAAAGGAGAGTCAGGGGAATTACCAATGGGGATGACTATTTTAGTAAGGATGGTTTTGAGAAATTCTAAGGTAGTAGAGATTTGACCATTAGCACATGGAATATGGAAATGTTTCCAACACTTGGAATCCAATGAAATTTCAATGAAATCTTCAACCTTGTTGCCAATTAATGTCTCCAAGAAAGGATGTAAGATAGCAATTTCATTGTTCTCTAAAAGTGGTTGATTAGAAATCCACTTGTCAGTCCAAAAATTAATTTTTCTCCCTGTTCCTAGTTGCCACCTTATCTCCTTCTAAATTAGAGATCTAGTTTGGGTAATTAATATCCAGAAAGTGGACCCATCTCTAGGAATATTATCATTTAGGAAATAATTATTTTGAAGATATTTTTTGTTGACAATTGAGACCCATTCAAGGTTGTTGTTGGTGAAAACCTTCCATGCTTGCTTGGCTAACAAGGTTGTGTTCATATTATAAAATCTTCGAAGCCCAATCCCCTTGAATTTTTGGGGAGCACACCATGTCCCAACTAACTAAATGAAATATTTTTATGTCCTTGGTACCTGCCCACAAAAACATTTTTTGGATATGCTCAATTTTCATTTAGACAGCAGTAGGAACTTTGAATATGAACATGAAATAAACAAGAACACTTTGGAGACAAGCCATTGTCAGGGTGGCTTTGGCTGCTTGAGAGAGGAGGGTCCCTTTCCAACCTACAAATTTTTTGTTAATCCTCTCAATAACATTACTCCACATAAATTCCTTTAGAGCATTGGTGAAAAGATGGAGGCCTAAATATTTAGTAGGTAACTGAAATATAACACATTGAAAAATGTGTGCAATATTTTCATGTATCTCTTGGGGAGTGTTAATAACATAGATTTTGCTTTTAATATAATTTATTTTCTGACATGTAGCCTCCTCATATGTATCAAGAATACTCTTAATGGTTTTTGCTTCCCACACATAAGCATGAGTAGCAATGATGGTATCATCAATGAACTGCTAGTGAGACAGGGCTCTTAAATTGGACGCAACCTTAATGCCTAAAATTATGCCATTGGAGTAGGCATTTTTGAGCATTCTACCCAAGGATTCAGTAAGAATAATAAAAGGATGGGGGAGAGAGGATCTCCCTGTCCGAGGTCCCTGTTACTAGGGAAGAACCCTGTTGCATAACCATTTACTAGTTTTAAAATAAAGTATTAGAGATGCAATTGTGAACAAGATCAACCCATTTCCTATGAAATCTAAATTTGAGAATGATAGCAATCAGAAAATCTTTGTTAACTCTATCAAAAGCCGTATTCATATAAAGTTTTAAAAACATGGCAACTTTTTTGTTAAGGCTAGCAAAATGAAGGACTTCATGTAACGTGATAACACCATCAATAATATTTCTTCCTTTGATAGAGCTACCTTGACAAGGGTTTATGATCTTAGTAAGGATATCCTTGAGTCTTGTAACCATGGATTTAGTGAGAGTTTTATAAATAACATTGTAGAGACTAATGGGTCTAAAATCTGACATAGATTTACAAACAGAACCTTTGGGAACCAAGGCAATGAAAGTGGAGTTGATACTTCTGCGTATAGATTTAGTTTGCTAAAGTTCAATGATGGCATTACATATGTTAGGCCCAATGATGTCCCAAAAAGTTTGGTAGAACCAGGGATAAAACCCATCAGAGCCTGTGGTTTTATCAGGGTGCATAGAAAAAAGGGCCTCTTTAATTTCATCAGAGGTGAGGGGTTTGATAAGAGCCAAATTCATATCTAAAGTGACTAGGTTGGGAATATGGTGGAGCAATTGTCTACCATTTTGGGCAGTATTTTGGGATTTTGCTCCCAAAATACCCTCAAAGAAAGATGAAGCTTCATTTTGAATCTCAAAAATTTCCTTTGTGATGGTGCCATCACTTTTGGTTAATTCTTTAATTTTTCTTTTAAATTTGGTGCCTCAAAGTAGTGGCATGAAAAATATTTGTGTTAGAGTCCCCCTCTTTGAGCCAAAGGACCCTTGATTTTTGCCTCTAGAAAGTCTTCTCTTTAGCCAGTACATTGTGATAGTCTGCAAGAACCTGTCTCTCTTCATTTCTGAGGTGTTCATTAAGCTGCCCATTCTGAATTTGGAGATACTTTTAAGCTTTTGCAAAAAAAATATTATTTTTAAATATGTTATTAAAAACTTCTTTGTTCCAGACTCAAATATTTTCTTTGACACACTTAAGTTTTTGAGAAACCCTGAAAGTAAAGGACCCATGACAATCAAATTACCACCAGTCATCAATTTGCATCTATAAATCTGGGTGTTGAGTCCATATAGCCTCAAATTTGAAGGGGATTTTGAAAGAAGGACCTTTATTGGCTTCAAATAGTAAAGGACAATGATCAAATCCAACTTTGGGAAGACATATAAGAGTGCCACCACCCATAACTGGTATAGCTTCTTGAGAAAAAAACCTATCAAGTTTTATTTGAATGTGCTGATTCCTAATTATCCTATTGCTCTAGGTGTATTTTTTCCCTTTAGTCTGATCATCCATCAGCTCACAATCAGTGACAAAGTTATGAAAATCCTCAATGCTCTTGGAGGGCATCAGGTTCCCTCCCTGCTTGTCAGAAGGAAAAATATGAGAGTTGAAATCTCTAGTGATAATCCATGGAAGGTTTAATAAAGTACTCCTCATTTGATTCAAAGTATCCCATAGGCCCCTACAACTGAGAGGATTGTTAGGGGCATAGACATTGGATAGAACCCAAGAGAAATTACTACTTTTACATAAAAACATCATATTGAGGACCTTGTCGAAAGAGGAAATGATTATGCCTTCTAACTTGTTTGAGTCCCAAATACAGAGAAGGCCCCCAGATGTACCTTGAGCGGGGCAAAAAGAAAACTCACCATTTTTCTAGATAGAATTTGTGATTTTCTAGATTTTATTTTGGTCAATCTTTGTTTCTTGCAGACTTATGATAGTGGGTCTATGTTCTTTCCTCGGAGTGCAAACAAGCCTTTGCTTGACAACATTGTTGAGGCCTCTCACATTCCATGAGAGGATCCTCATTTAGAATTTTTAGAAATTTTTTGGCCTCCCTTAGATTGCTACAAGGGAGGTTTGGGTCTTTTTGATTCATCCTTCTCCTGTTCGAGAAGATCTTGGAATAGGGTTTTTTGGGTACCATTTGCAGTATAATTTTCTATTTCCTTTTTCTTTTGATCATTTATAGAGGGTCTTCCCTTATTTTTCTTTTCACTATCGATATCAACAAAATATTTCTTGATACTTATAGTGTTAATGAGACTGAAATCATATTTATCTTCTTTCTCCACTGTTTGATATGGGACTACCAATTTCTATATGCCCCTCAGGGGTGGATGGAGGTTTTAAGACAATATTCGAGGGCCCAGATCTAGATGGGGATTGAGGCTCCTCTTGGTTAGAAACTAGGATTTCATTTGGATTTGAGGTAGTGTCACCCTCACCAGGTTCATTCCCATGAAAAGTAGTTCCTTTACAACATCAAAATGATTTTGAAAGGTAAAAATGGAACTCACCTTTTGATGATGGTTCTTCGAATCTTGGATTTCAATATGCTTTCTTTTGGAATTTTTTGGAATTTGTTCCTTCTTCTAGTAGTTGCTTTCTTGCTTTCCCTACAGGGGCTACCTTGTTACCGCTCGGACTGCAACCCACTTTGAGAGGTATTGGGGAATTTCATCTCCTTTGAATTTCTTAGCAATGGGCATTGGGTTTTGATATGGCCTTGAGCCTTGCATTTAACATAGAATGTAGGCTTATTCTCATATTCTATGGCCTGACATCTGTGATAGGATTCATAAACCAAATTTATTTGAGTGGGAAGCTAGGAATCCAAATTGGCATTAACACAAATTCGAGCATGTACCATGCAAGTGCGTGCTCTGGTTATCGAGTTGATAGCAACCAGCTCGCCTATATATTGGCCAATACTCTTTCAAATATCTTTGTATCAAAAATGGGCAGGCATATCTGGCAACCAAACCCATATTGGTGCAAAATTTATGATCTGCATCTCGGGGTTGAAGTCTTCACCCCGTATGAAATATTAACATTATATGATATTTCAAACATTTGGTGCATATTCTGGGGAATTATAAGTTATAAAGTTGAATTTGATAGAATTTTAAATGTAATATTGATTACATAAAGTGAATGGGAGATATAAGGAAATTTTTGAATTAAAATAGATTTTGATTTGGAAAGAAGAAAAAAATTAATATTGAATAAAAAATTAATTTGGAGAGAAGGATTGATTGTTTGATTTTGACAAATGATTGAAAATTTGATTTGATGTAAAATTGATTGATTTATTTTGCAAATTGAAATTTGAAATTTTGATTTAATAAATTTAAAATTTTTTATATTTATTGGAAATCATTTGTGGGACTTATAATAAATGGGGAGGCCTCTTGCTTTGGTCGGGAGGACCCTATCCCAATTTCCCTGCTTTCCCCCTCCCTTCCTACGGATTCCTAGCCAGGGATGACCCTGTGTCAACCCTATTGCACTTCCTGATCCATTATGGGATCATCCTAGGACCTTCCAGGTGGTGTTTCCAATCTTGAAGTAATTTTTGGAGCTTGGCTAGATCATCTCTGCATTTTTCCATAGTGGCCTTTGTTGGTGGTCGATTTTAGGTGGCCCAAATTGGGAGTTGGATTTTCAGATACTGTCTCAACGATCCTTTTGGCTTTGGGAGGGGCCTGTATTTTCTTGCTTACCATCAGTTTGTTTCCTTTACTTTATTCTTGGGTTCAGCATCTAAAGGGATTCCCACTTTGTTTTGTCCTATTGTCTTAGCTTGGGGTTTGCTCTCTGCATATTTCTTGGCCTTGGGGTGGGGCTATGGTTTTATCGTTCATAATTGAGTGGATCTCAATTGTGTCTAGTGTGGGCCCTTCAAAGTTAGATTTGGTGTCCATCTTGGGTTTTTTGTGGTTCCTCTCCCAGCTGCATATTTCTAGCCTTTGGGATGGGGCCCTATGATTCTTGTGCTACTACGGGTGTTGAGGTCCATAGATCTCCTGGAAATGGACAGTTGGTAGGACTGCCTTGCAGTACCATGGTGGATTTATGTTTGGGATTCTCTTGCCTGCTATTTTTATCTTCATCTCCTTTGCAATGAGACCTCAGTGCTTGAAGAGATCTCTCATGGCTACTTTCTCCTTTTCTAGGCTGGTCTTGTGCCTTCTTGGATAGGTTTTTGTTTCCTAGTTGTCTCGTTCCTTATTGGATGGGTTTCTTCTCCTCTAGGCTAGTCCCAGGCCTTCTTGTATGGGTTTTTCATTTTGAGGTTTTCCCCATGCCTTACTAGACAAGTTTATCTTTTTTAGGCTATCCCCATGCCTTATTGGATGGGTTCTCCAATCGTTGGTTGTTCCTATGCCTTCCTGGACGGGTTTCTTCCTTTTCTAAAGGTTTTGGTTTTTCCCAACTATTTGCTAGGATCCTGTTTCATCCTGGGTGGTTTTCCTTTGAGAAGGATGCTATTTTAAAACTGTGCCAGCTAGTTTCCTTTTCTTGAGTCTTTTTGGATGGGGTGTTGTTTTTTTTATTTTGTGCCTGTTGTCAAGTTTTCTCATCCCAAACGGGTGTCTTAACTTGTTGATTATCCCGAGCTACCACAAGCTAGGTTTCTTAAGTTTTTTCCATTTGTCCTAGGCTCCCTTTAGCTAGGTTTTAGTCTTGGTGTTTGTCTTTGTCCTGGGCTCGCATAAGCCGGTCTTCCTTGATTGTGTTATGCGGGATGGTCCTATTGTTCGATTTGTGAGATTGTCTCACCAGGACTGTCTCCTATTATTTTATGGAGAACCTCTCCCTGACCCATTTGTATAAGGTTTTGCGGTTCTTTAAAAACCCAATTATCAATAAAAAAATAATAATATTGAAATTAAAATTGATTGCATGATTGCTTGATCAAATTGAAGTTTTGAAATTGATTGATTGAACAAATTATTGATTGCTTCAAATTGTTTGTTTGAAAACATTGTTTGTTTAAATTAACATTTGGATAAATAAGGATTTCTACTCGAAAGGAATTAATTTGAATAAATTGATAAAATACAAATAAAAATGAATGCATCAAGACAATCATATGAATTCAAAAGACCAAATTTTATGAGAGGAAATTTTTAGAATCAAATATTTTCTCAAAGGCGTGAAATAAGATCACATGAATCTTGTCGAAATATGAAAATAAAAAAAGACACATTGTAAATAGATTCAGGTGCTAATCATCATGACTAGGAGTTTGCATTGGTTTGAGTCATTAGTAGTCAAACCAAATATTCCACTAAAAATAGTAAAGGATAATATTTATTATGTCCAAGGATCTAGAAAAATCATACCTAGCATGCCATTTTCAAATTTTGTGCTAGATGATGTGTTTTATGTTCTAATATTATCAAATAATATTATCTTAGTATCCCTCTTGGTTGGAAGAGATATAATAATATAATTCAAATACATAAATGGAAATATAAAATGTATCATCAAGAAACAAAACAAAATTGAAGTTATGGGTTCCATCAAGGATGGAATATTTGTTTTAAATACAATGGGATTTTCACAAAGAATTTTAAATTATCTTTTGCCTCAAGAATAGATTAATGATGAATTGTTTTACTTCTCCAAAATACAAGAAACAAGATTGAGGATCAGGAACAATGCAAGCTTACCTAGCAATGCTAGATCCAAAACCAAAGGACAAAGACAAGAATCAGATATTGAAGACTAAAGTCTTTAAAAACCAAATAATATAATATGGGGAGGTGTTGGAGAATATTACATTATTTTATATTATGTGAAAGTACCCCCATGGTACCATTGTACTATTGTAAATATTAGATTAGAGTGTGAGTTATTAGTTTAGGGTGTGTGATTTATATTTTCCTTAATGTGTCAATGTGTAGGATGAGTCCAAGTGTCATATAATAAAGTGTGCAAGTGTGTAGAGTGTGATATTTTACAAGTGTCATGTAATAAAGTGTGTAAGTTTGTAATATGTGAGAGTGTTCAATGTGTCATATAATTCAAGATTCATGTATGTATCTATTAAGTATGCAAGTCAAGACTCACATGTATGTGGTAAGATGTGAAGTCAAGAGACATGAGGTTTATCTTATTTTTAGAATAGGAAAGGATTCATCTCCCATATATGTGAGGAGAGAAATAGAAAAGTATTGAAAGATCACTTGTAATGTTATATTATACATATAAAGCTCCATGTATTGTATCAAGCATTGATTCATATAATAAAGCTCTTGTATATTTGATTCATAATATAGTGAGTTTATTCATTGTGTTATATTATTATTGTTATATTTCATGAATATTATATTCATTGATATTGATATTATTTTATGAATGAGACTTCATATAATTTATATATGAGTTTTATTAGATCCTAGATATTAGGACCTATGATTAAATTTGGCTAAAAAGCCATCAATATTTACAACAAATTTTGAAATTCAAAATTTCCTCAAAATGGCTATGGGAGGGAGCACCTACATCACTCATGGTTTTTGAATCATAGGCACTAAGCTACATTTATTTTTGGGATGTCCAAATATTATTGGGAGGTCAAATCACCATAAATGCCTCCATGGGTGGCATAGTCTACTTTCAGAGGTGTCAATAATGAATTCACCTTCTCCCATGGAAACTCAAGATTGGGTGGTGGATTTTACCAATGTAAATCTACTTTGATGGTCGTGGTATTTTTATTTCTTGATTTATAACTCATTTCAATATATTCTTCCTCTTTTGTGTTGGCCCATCAGTTTTTGGCAATGACTTGGCCCTAAATCTCTCTTTCGATTATCAGGTGGCTCCCATTCTTATGTTTCTAGTTAGCCTCTATCCTAGCTAATGTTACCTCCAATGTTGTCCTAATCCATTTGATCATTGAACATATAAAGAATTATTTACATGGGGTTTCATTAGACCTTGTTTGATGGGTATGATTTTTTCCCTACATGGATTTTGCTTGCTCTTATTTCCCCTCTTTCCACTATGTCCTGGGGGATCTATATGTGCATTAACAATGTATGGCAACCTTATACCTTTCTTGAATCATCCCACCCCCTTATATTCTCCCCTCCAAGGTCCTTCGGCTTCCATTTATGGTTATGTTACTCATGTCATTAAGTAACTACACTTGGGTATATGGAGTGTTGCAACCCAATTACCAAAAGAGGATGGCTCGCTTTTAGGGTCCATCCATTAGGTTAGTGGATGGGTCACTATGAATAAAGCTAATAAAGACCCTACCATCAATAGATCCCTTTTAGTTACCACCAAAATGGTTTTGATTCCTATTTATGGGGGATGCAACTTAGTCACCACTAAAAAGGTTATGATCTTTTGTTGGTTTGATTTGGGTGAATGATCTTGTCTTGTGGCATGAGGAGCTTCAAGCATGGTAATAGCATTTGGCACAAACTACCCTCTATTTATATCTTCTTTAAATTAGCTACATTATATGTGGATGGAGCTTTAGGGTCTCTCATTTGCTTAGCTTTGGGTGGTGATCTTGTTTAATTTCTTTTTAGGGTAGAGTTTAGCTCCTCTATAGTGAAACCTTCACTATACTAGTGAAAAAAGTAGTATAATATGAGCTTAAGTACTATTGGTTTAGCTTGGCTCTATAGGGTGAGAAATAAGAAAATGGAGTGGGGTTCAAGATGCCAAAGTATGAAGTAGAAGAAAAATTAAAGTACAAGAAGAAATAGCCTGAGATAATCCCAAGTTATATACATATATATAGTAGTTATAAAGTAGTTGGAAGATGAAATAGTCTAACTTTAAACCAGTGAGGGATACTGTAGTGGTAAGTCCTTGGGTTTTCATCTAGGATACCCAAGTTCAAGCCCTAATATGAGGGAATTAGGACCCCTCATAAAAACCTATGTAAACTCAATTTTTTTATTTTTTACTTGTGAGGGATACCATAGTGGTAAGTCCTTGGGTTTTCATCTAGGAGAACCAATTTCAAACCTCAATGTGAGGGTGTAGACACCTAAAACACGTCATGTTGAGGAAGCTACTCATATGGACACTTTTTAGGCTCCACAAGATCAATCACACACAAAAGAGGAAAACCCACAACACCAATATTAAGTGGTAAAACCCTACTTCAAATGAAGAAGGGAAACATCCACTATGAAGCTCACTATATTACTCAATGATTCAACAATACAAGAATGCTTCAATGTTATGCAACAATATGCATCAACATGATATGACAAGATGTAGTAGACAACACCCCTATTTAAAGAGAAGCTTTTCTACTACAACCCTAAAATTGCCCTAATCTTATCACAATATTATCTTGAGATGTGTGACAAATCTTATCACAATATTATCTTGAGATGTGTGACAAATATTATCACAATATTATCTTGAGATGTGTGACAAGTGGCATCTATCAAATATTAAAAAGTGATTGGTTACTTTTTAATATTTTCTAGAAAAGGGGAAATAACTTTTTCCCACAAATTAAATATTCCTAGCACCCTTATTTTATTTATTAATTGGGTGGGAATATTTTTACATAAAATAGAATTATTTTCTAATTCAAATATTATTCTTTAGACTTTATATTTTAGTCTAAGAATAATTTACACAATGTTGCATTACATATTCCAACACTCCCCCTTAATGCAATATTGGGGAAAGGAATTATGAAACAAAGAAACATTCTCCCCCTAAAGATACAAATGGGGATGAGAATCAAATGAGTAATATAGTTACAATGAGCTTCTATGACCAAGAATGGTCTACAATAAGGCACCAATACAAAATGGGCCAAAATGAGACTGCAAGCCCCCAACGGAGTAGCTTCAGATACAAGCAGCTTACAAAGCCATCCATCAACCACAAGTGGTTGCAAATGACAAGAAGAAAACATCACAAGGGTGTCTTCAGTAAGCCTCCAAAACCCCAAATGGAAGTACCTGCAAGCTACAAGCAGCTCAACATAAGATCAGTTAGATACATCATCATAAATATATTCACCACAACATATATGAATATCCAAAGATGATAACAAAACTGATCTAACAAATAGTGAACTATAAGTCATCACAAAAATATGCCAAGCCATACTTATAGTCACGTGCTATATAGTTGATCAAAAAATATCATGTACAAAGTTGCATAAAGCAAACAAGGAGTACCATGATAATGCAAACTCTAAAGTACCATGTACAAAAGTAGCACAAGGCTAACAAAAAAGTACCATGTACAAGAGTTGCATAAGGTATATGAAAATAATAAAGTGTGCACACCGGTTGCATAAAGCCAACCATAAAATATCATGTACAAAAGTAGCATAAATGCTAACAAGAAAGTACCATGATAAACCAATTGCATAATGCCAACTACATAAAAACATGTACAAAGTTGCACAAGGCAACAAGAAAGTACCATGTAAAAGAGTCGCATAAAGCAATTGCATCATATACCATAATTGCACAATGCCATCTACAAAGTAACATGTACAAAAGTTGCACAAGGCAAACAAGAAAGTACCATGTTCAAAAGAGATGCAAAAAGCAATTATACCACCAAAGATCAACTCATATATATAGCACAAAACACCTCATAAGGATGAAGTTGTCATCACACAAGTGTAACTACACTTCATTCCCCCTTGAGGACAACTTCACCAAACCAAGTGAGTCCCTCAACTTACAAAACTGCTCCTTGGGAAGAGGTTTGGTGAACAAATCAGCAGAATTAGAAGATGATGGGCAATACTCCAATTGAATAGTCCCATCCAATACCTTCTCTCTGATAAAGTGGGCTTGGATTTCAACATGCTTTGTCCTTTGATGCATTACAGGATTTTTAGCCAAGGCAATAGCTGATTGATTATCGAAGAGCAAACATGAAGGACCAAATTGCTCAAAGCCAATTTCCTTCATGAGGGTACGAAGCCAAACCGCTTCCTATGCAGCTGTTGTCGTAGCCTTATACTCTGCTTCCATTGTAGAAAGAGCAATTGTATCTTGCTTCTTGGAAGACCAAGAGATAGTTGTAGACCCAATACTAAAAACATATGTTGTGGTAGACTTTCTGTCTATTCTATCCCCTCCAAAATCAGAATCAACATAGCCGAAAAGAGCAAAGGAAGGAAGCCTAGAATACTTGAGTGCCAAATCTCTAGTACCTGAAAGGTACTTCAGAATCTTCTTGGTAGCTTGTAAGTGCTCAATATAAGGTTTTTGCATGAACCTAGCCATCATACCAACTACAAAAGCAATATTTGGCCTTGTGATGGTAACATAAAGAAGACTACCAATGAGTTGCCTATACAATGTAGCATCAACCAACTGAGATTCTGTACTTACTTCCAACTTAACCCCTATAGAAATAGGAATGGAAGTAGGATTTCCATCCTCCAAATCAAACCTCTTAAGAAGATCTTCAATATACTTGGATTGACTCAAAAAGGTACAATCCTCATGCTGATAAACTTGCATGCCAAGATAGTAGTGTAGAAGACCAAGGTCAGTCATTTCATACTCTGACTTTAATTTGGAGATGAAATCAAAAATGGCCTCATTCTCATTTCCAATCATAACAAGGTCATCAACAAATAGAGCAATTAAAATGACCAAGTTATCCTTCCTAAGCACATAGAGATTTGTATCTGAATAGCATTTATCAAAACCAAGAGACAAGAAGTAACCTGAAATCTTCATGTACCATGCTCTAGGTGCTTGCTTCAGACCATACAAGGTTTTCTTTAGTTTACACACAAGTGTTTCCTTACCTTGTACAACAAATCCTTGTGGTTGACTCATGTAGATATCCACATCCAAATCACCATTTAGAAAGGCACTTTTCACATCAAGCTAAAAAATCTGCCAACCTTGAGCAGCAACAATAGCAATGAGAAGCCGAATGGTGGGCATTTTGGCAACTGGTGCAAAGGTTTCATCATAGTCAATGCCATGTTTTTGAGCATAACCCTTAGCAACCAATCTAGCCTTATACTTTTCTATCTCTCCATTAGAATTGTACTTGATTCTATAGACCCACTTGTTCCCAATAACATTTCTCTTATTAGGATAAGGCACTAGATCCCAAGTTTTATTCTTTAGAAGAGAATCCATCTCAACCTTCATGGCATCAACCCAACAAGAGTGTTGTGAAGCTTCTTGGTAAGAAGTAGGCTCATGATCATTCTCTATCTTAGCTAGAAGAGACATGTTAAGGGTCATACTTCTAGTTATCCTTTGGCTAACTAAATTCTGCTCTTTAGGACCCCTAGAATGATCCAACCACTTGGTCCTTTTGACACAAGGCCCACCCTTTTCTAACTCAAGAAGGTCTTCATTGAATTTGACATCTCTTGAAACAAATACAATGCGTGAAGAAGGTGAGTATAACCTGTAGCCCCTATGTTCTGCATCATAGCCAACAAAGATGTATTTTTGAGACTTTTTGTCCAATTTCTTCCTCTTTTCTGAAGGAATATATGAAAATGCATCACATCCAAACACTCTTAAGTGTGACAAATTCGGCTTCTTACCATTCCAAACCTCATAAGGAGTCTTCCCCTCAACTGATTTTGAAGGACACCTGTTAAGAATGTAGATTGTTGTACTGGCTGCTTCACCCCAAATAAATTGAGGTAAGTGGTCACCAAGCATGCATCTTACCATCTCCATGATTGTCCTATTTTTCCTCTCTGCAACACCATTTTGTTGAGGAGTGTATGGACAAGTAAACTGCCTTTTGATCCCATGAGAAGAACAAAACTCATTGAAATCATTGCTATTGTACTCCCCTCCATTGTCACTTCTAATCATTTTGATCTTTGCTCCCTTTTGATTTTCTACCAAAGCTTTGAACTCCTTGAATGTCTCAAAACAATCTGATTTATTCTTAAGTAGATACCCAAAGATCATTCTTGAATAATCATCTATAAAGGTGAGAATATAGGATGCACCACCAAGTGATCTAACATGTAATGGACCCATAATATCTGTATGAATGAGTTGAAGAATTTGTGTGGCCCTTGTTGACTTGTCCTTTGCAAACTTTTGTTTGCTCATCTTGCCTAAGATGCATGTTTCACACAAACCATGAATAGGTGAAATGTTAGGCAAGCCTTCAACCAAATTTTTGGACTTCATCATTTGAATATTTTGATAGTTTGTATGGCCTAACCTTAAGTGCCAAAGCTTGCTACTAGGAGAAACATTAGTTGCTAAACACACTTTAGGAGGAGCATCACCTAACACATAAATATTATTCTTCACATAACCTGTAATGATTGGTAGCATGCCTTTCCTAATGCTCCATGAAGTTGCATTGAACTCAATAGTGTGACCACTTCTAGCAACTTGCAAAACTGAAATTAAATTTCTCCTAAGGTTAGGCACATATAGGACATTATCAAGTAATTTCCCTTCAATTACAACATTGCCAACACCTTCTACTTGAAGTCTAGTATTATCACCAATGACAACTGAATCTGAAGAGTGCTTATGAAATTCCACAAACTTATCCTTTTCAAAACACATATGGTTAGTGCATCCAGAATCTAACACCCATTCATTAGAAGTAGATGAGTCAATGGAGTAGAGGGCACAAACAAAGGCATTTTTATTAGAATTTTGCTTTACATTGTTGTTATTTTTCTTTCCCTTGCCAAACCATTTCTTAGGTCCTTGTCCCTTAGCCTTTTCTTGCTCTTCCTTTTCTGCAATCTTCTTCTTCTTGAAACAATTTTGTTCCTTGTGGCCTTTCTTGCCACAAAAGTTGCAAGTGAAATCAACTCTAGGCTTGTTGGGTTGGAAATTTTGATTTTTCCTTCCCTTGTATTTCTTCTTGAAGGAAGCCTTAGTGGCACTCAAGGCAACATTCTTCTCCTTGACAACTTGACCATTCACTTTGTCTCTATTAAGAGACTCTTCATGTTGAATCAATAATTGTGAAAGAGTGTTGAGAGGAATGCCATCCTCTTCTTGCTCTAGCCTAGTCTCAATAATGGTGACAAAATTCTTGAACTTGCTTGACAAGTTCCTCAAAATGATAAAGCTTAAGAGCTTCTCACTTATCCAATCACAATTACAAGCCAATAGTTGAGTTCTCATGTCTTTCATCTTTGAGAGGAAGATCAAGGCACTTTCTTCTTCACCTTGCATAGTGCTAAGAATTTTGGACAATAAAGTGAATTTCCTTGATGTGTTGGACCCTAGATGGACTTGTTTTAGCAAATCCCATGCATCTTTAGCATGCTCACAATGGCTTATAGTGAGCAATATCTCATCACTCACACTATTGATAATCATGGAAAGTGCAAGGTGACTCTTGTTGTTGTATGTCTCAAGTGCCCTTGCCTGGGTTGGGATTGCTTCATCTCCATTCACAATGGGCCATAACTTTCTTGCTTGAAATTCAACCCTCATCCTTGGTTCCCATATTCCAAAATTTGATCCATCAAGGATGTGCTTAGGTGTGAAGGAGATTCCATGATCAACCATTCTAGAAAGTGAACATAATCAAAACATAAGATGCATTGACAAAGGAAATAAATGATGCAATAAGAAAGTAGATAAACATATATAAAAAAACATAACTTTCAAGTAATCTACTTTTCAATCATCAAAGATAATCATCATGAAAGATAAACATCATGAAAGATAATCAAAATTAAGCATCATCAAGAGAGATAAGCATCATCATGAAAGATAATCAACATCATCATGAACTACTATAACCATATTGCAATAAACAACTATAACCATATTGCAATTGAATAAAGGAAATAAACCAAGATCAACTTGCAATAAGAAGGTAACTAACCATAACAATCATCTTGCAACAAAATAAACTAACTTGAATTGAACCATAAAACATTTGTTAAATGTTAGATAGTCAATAAGTTAGTAAGTTAGTGTTCATTTTAAGGTTTTGCTATAGCCTAATGAATTGCCAATTCATCTCACCCAAGGTCAACCAAGCTACCCAAAAGGGTACGAGTACGAGGACCCAAAAAGGACTTGCTACCGATAGAGCGGATTCTTTTGGATTCAATAGGTGTTTAGAAAATATAAATCGTGTTGCAAGATTAAGTAAATTTTAATCAAATACTAAAGTTGTGGTTAGTAAGTTGATTCATTTTTAACCTTCTTGATTAATATGAAAATTAGTAAATTGCAAGTTAGTTGGTTAGTAGATTGTTTAGTAGCAAGTTAGTAAGTTAGTAGTTAGATTAGTTGAGATGCAAAATAGGCAAAACACAAATACACTCTCTCTCTCTCTCTCTCTCTCTCTCTCTCACTTTCATTCTCTTTTACTTTCATTATGAGAGATACAAGTTACATTAATTTACATTATGCTTCAAGCAAATGCTTGAGAGAGATTAGAAGAAATTAATAAAAATAGGGGGAAGAGAGTGAAAAAGTTGATCCGAAATTGCCTTGTATACTCCAAAACATACTTGGATAACCTTGCAAAACAAGCAAACTCACAAACAACCATTGTTAATGTGAGAAAAAAAATGACTATAAGGTCTAAATTATTTGACAATTTGACTAAAAATTTGCCAAAAATTGCATAAAAGGATTCTAGTTGCATTATACAATAATAAAAAATGCATTTCAATTTATGCAAAAAAAAAATGACTATTAGGTCTTAAAATAAAATAAATGACTATTTTTTTTATTAAAAAACAGAATAATAAATGACTTTTTTTTATTAAATGACTGTTTTTTTATTAAAAAACATAATAATAAAAAATGACTCTTTCTTTTTTAATTAAATGACTATTTTTTTATTAAAAAAATAGAATAATAAAAAAAATCAGACTGTATAACAAAATGGGTGGGGGGCCATTTGGCCCCCAAATAAAAAAAAATTACCTCAAATTTATTTTTCACCAAAATAGGGCAAATAATATATGGAAATAGGGTTTTTGGGCCTTCCAGACGCAACCATGGGGTCCGTTTGGCTCCAAAACCCTTCCAGCAAAAGCTCAATGCCAAAAATTTATAGATTTAAAATGAAAACACCATTTGCAAAAGATCTAACAACTAGATAAAAAAAACACAATAAATCTATAAACCCTAATGGCAGATTTGCAAAATAAGTTTGCCCAAATATCAAATGCATAAAATACCCAAATATCAAATGCATGCATTAAAACAAATATATATATACCTTAATGGGTTTTTCACCTCAAAGGATTGAAGATACTTGATGGAGATCCCAACCGCTCTGATACCAAATGTGAGACAAGCAAAGTCTCCCCAAGATCGAAGAATGCTCCACAAGATCAATCACACACAAAAGAGGAAAACCCACAACACCAATATTAAGTGGTAAAACCCTACTTCAAATGAAGAAGGGAAACATCCACTATGAAGCTCACTATATTACTCAATGATTCAACAATACAAGAATGCTTCAATGTTATGCAACAATATGCATCAACATGATATGACAAGATGTAGTAGACAACACCCCTATTTAAAGAGAAGCTTTTCTACTACAACCCTAAAATTACCCTAATCTTATCACAATCTTATCTTGAGATGTGTGACAAATCTTATCACAATCTTATCTTGAGATGTGTGACAAATCTTATCACAATCTTATCTTGAGATGTGTGACAAGTGGCATCTATCAAATATTAAAAAGTGATTGGTTACTTTTTAATATTTGCTAGAAAAGGGGAAATAACTTTTTTCCACAAATTAAATATTCCTAGCACCCTTATTTTATTTATTAATTGGGTGGGAATATTTTTACATAAAATAGAATTATTTTCTAATTCAAATATTATTCTTTAGACTTTATATTTTAGTCTAAGAATAATTTACACAATGTTGCATTACATATTCCAACAAGTGTGAGGGTGTAGACACCTAAAACATGTCATGTTGAGGAAGCTACTCATATGGACACTTTTTTAGGCCATATGACTCATTTTGGGCCTTCCCAAGACCTAACAGTGGTTCTAACCACTTAGAAAGGGGCAAACAATCCTTTTCAGCATGAGCCATGATAATCCACATTGGCTCTGACACCATCATGATGGTCCACAATGTCCCTACCACAATTGTTATGAATCATGATGGCTTGCAAAATCATCATTTTGAGCCATGATGGTCGAGTTTGTAATAAAATCAAGCTTCTTAAGATGAGTAAAATTAGTTATAGAGCAATTGTTATTGAATGATTATGCTCGATAACCTTCTAGAAGCGATGCCCCACCTCCCTTAGCCTAACTGAATCTTGATCTTGGCTTCTTCAGCAAGTCAAGATTTAAATTAAGGTAAATATATAAATTAAAGCATTCCCTCCACCCAAAGGATCTTAATTCATATATAATGAAGTGCTACCATTTTGTGATTAGAGAGATCAATCTCTCATAAGCGTCAAGGTGCTACCAATATTTCATCATGAAGTTTGCATTCACATCCATGGAGCTTTGGAGAGTTTGAAGAGTAATTTCCATCACTATTCATCATCAATTCAACATGAATTCGACTCAAATACCACTATAAGTCATTCCTCAAGAGTACACCAAGAACGTCAACCTACCTATAGAGCAAATCGAACGTTATCATACATCGAATACAGAGAACAAGCTCTCTGTTCAACAGCCACTATGGTCCACAGTGGCCCATAGGCAGAGCCATCAAGCCCTTTGACAATTATCAGGTCCAACCATTCTAAGCCATAATGGATACTCTATAAATTTTGTTTTCTCTATGTTTTTTTTTATTACAGTAGCTTAACAGTGGCTTATTTCTATTTTAGCATACTTCATTTTAGTCTTTCGTTCATTTCTTTTAGTATTTCATGCAATTCTTTACTGCTTCATGCCTTTTCATTCCATTTGCATTATCATGAAATAGGCCTCATCTTGAGAGGTTTTACATTTGCTATTGATGCTTTGTAGGTGCTTATGTGTGCAAGTTACAGGCCTTATCAGGAGCTAATCATCATCAAGATCATCCTTCTTGGCATCATCAAGCGAAGGTCACTAGGAAAACCCTCCATAATCAGTTTGGGAGATTACATAAGATCTTTTGAAGACATCTATTATTTGATTCTTGATGTAATTTGTATCAATTTGGTGAATCCCTAAGAGGGATCTATTGTAACCCATTGTAAAAATATTTCTTGAATATCAATGAGAAGGACACTTTCATTTTTCTATTTTCTTGTCATGATGGTTACATAGTCTATTTTATCAAGTTGATTTCATTTTACATTCTATAGATGTTAGATATTTTTCTATTCTACAGTGGCGATCATGGTGGGATGATTCCCACAATTTCCTTATTTATAGCTAACATGTGGTTTTCTTGTTTCTTGACTTATAGGTACCATCGTTCTGAGCTGGCACGACTTACAGTAGTCGTTGACATACCCTCTGATGGACAGCAGAGTTGTTACTCTGCCCTACGATGGCCTCAGAATAGAGTGCATAAAATCAAATTATGACATCTTCATCGAATGATTGGCTACACCTGTAAGTAGCTTTGTGCCTGATTTTTCCTACTTTTTATAGAAAAGGTAGATTTCTAGATTTGGTAGAGAAAAGTGAAAATTTTAAATTTTTGAATACTCTACCTATGACCATTGTTGGGAATAGTGGCCTCTGCTACTCTCCACCCCAAGGTACAATAGCCCCTCTATCTGACTATTCCTATGTATGATGACCTCTACTGTAGACCATTTTACATAGTGATGACCCCTGATTAATTGCTTGTTAGGGTTTGCTTGCATGTGGCCTGCCTAAAGGGTGTTTTCATTTAGGTTTGCATTATCAAATTTTTGAAATTAAAATATTTTTATTTGCATATTTGGAAATTTGAAATGTCTCTTTATGCATTAGTGAAAATTCATTGTATGCTCTATTTTGCATTTTGCTTTTGCATAAAATAAAAGGAATCCACACACACATCACATATCAAATTTAACATCAGTGAGTTGGAAGTGACATCCAACCATTGATCAAGACCAACGATGGCCTTCATCACCACCTTTTTGGCTTGTATTATGGATTTTTGAACCCCATTTTGGCCAAGGCTAGCTCCAAGAACCATTGTAGCCATGGAAAATTGCACGCACTCTTCTTCAAAAGGTGTATAGCTGACCACGGTGAACTGGGTGAGGACTGGTAGGACCTATGCTCCCTCACCAGATATGGGCTTCATCTCCATATTTTGGTGGGTTTCACAGTCTGGACTTCATCACTAGACTCGTGTGTGAGGGTATACAGGTGAAAACCCTTTAACTCAAGTATATACATCAACAACATTCAAACTCGAACAAGAGAAAGGTAAGAAATTCAATGAATCATAACACACAAGCCAGTTGTAGGAAACACCAATAATTCTTAAACAAGATAATCATTTGTATACTTTGTTTGTTTCCTAATCACATGTATAATCAAAATAAAGATAACATGGTCACTACACAAAGCCATGCCCAGTTACAAACTGAGGCTACTGGTAATGCATGCGAAGGTTCAGAACACCTTCGATATAGCCCACATGACCAACCTTTACCTAAATGATGTTTAGGCAACCTCATGGAGACAACTCTACCCATGGGGGATCTACTCATCGAGAGACCCCTGCTAGGAGGACTCTTATAGGAACTCCTCATGACCAAGATGAGGATCCTTCTAGACCTCATTCATCACATGTTATCTCTAGACAAGATCTGCCCATATAAGGGTATAACATAGGGGTTGCACGTATCCATGTACCTATCTGATCTATAGACCCTTTTGAGCTTGGATTAGGATACATGCACTTGCTTAGTCGATATGGGGGAGATACTTCTTGTAATCAACCTTGGAAGAGCCACAAGTTAAACCACTTAGATAGGTATGGTCCTCCTGTAGCTCATAGAGCATCTTATTTTGCCTACACTCATTCTAAGGACCTGCATGATGAAGATTTAGTCCATTCTACTTATGTGTGCGAAGAGTTTTCCACTCAAATATGCCACACTCTCGTACCATATTGATCAACCCTAGAGTATAACACAAAGTAAATGCAACCTCGATTGATCAAGGTTATCCATATATGCCTATTCTATCTTATCCAAAGCATTTTGAGATGCCTAAGTTGGATAAATTTAAGGGGGATTATGACACCTAGGAGCACGTCACAAGTTTCATGAACTTGTGTTTTAGCTCCAATATAATGATGCTTTGCTATTGTAAACATTTGTGATAACACTCTCTAGCTCTACCTTGGAGTGGTACAACCAATTATCTAGACACATCATCTCTAGATTTGAATAGTTAGACAATGCCTTCCTCGAATGCTTCTCTTTCAGAGTCAAGACAAAGGCTAACCTGTTTGACTTGTCGAATCTATGTCAATATGACAACAATCTAGTCATGGACTATGATAACATATGGTGCAAGATCATGTCAAAATTGCCATTTATAATTCCTATTTCTGAATTAACATGGATATTCACTAAGAGATGCTCTAAGCACATATCATTGCACTCTAAACAAATTATATAATCAACCCCTTAATCCATCTGTGCCTAGTCTAGCTTATCCAGAGCATTTTGAGATGCCTAAGTTGGATAAATTTAAGGGGGATGATGATGCCCAGGAGCATGTCACAAGTTTCATGAACTTGTGCTTTCAGCTCCAAGACAATGATGCTTTGCTATTGCGAACATTTGTGATAACACTCTCTGGCTCTACCTTGGAGTGGTACAATCAATTACCTAGGCACAACATCTCTAGATTTGAATAGCTAGCCAATGCCTTCCTCAAACGCTTCTCTTTCAGAGTTAAGAAGAAGGCTAACATGTCTGACTTGTCGAATCTATGTCAATATGATGATGAGCTAGTCATGGATTACAAAAACATATGGTGCAAGATCATGTCAAAATTACCATTTACCATCCCTATTTCTGAATTAACACGGATGTTCACCAAGAGCTGCTCTAAGCACATATCATTGCTATTACAATTGTAGCAATACCAAACTTTTGAAGAAGCTTTGGCGCAAGCCAAAGTCATCGAGGACATTAAGGTCCAGGAGGGTGATATTAAGCTCCAAAAGAAAGAGTGGAACAAAAAAACTCGCAACAACAATCATCAAGTGAAACTGGCTCCGGTTAATCAGATTGTTTTGAATGTTCCAAAAGTGAAGAAATCCCAACAATAGCCTAACTATCAAGCTCAACCTCCTCTGGCATAGTATAATAAATAACACCAATGCAATCAAGGTTAGGACAAACAATATCATCCACCTCATACATACACACCACTACCTAGGTCTTTGGCATCCTTATTCAACAGACTATGCGAGGCCAAGGCGATAACATTTCCTGAGATCCACCTCCTAGATCCATCCCATCCTAAGCCTAAAGGGTATAGAGAGGATCAATATTGCTCTTATCATAGATAAAATGGACATGATATCCAAGGGTGCTACGGTTTTAAAAACCTAGTACAAAATATGCTCGATAAGAACCAATTACAAATAGATAATCCTCTAGCCCTAGATAATCAATAGCTAGGAATATTCAAAGAGCCCTTGCCCAACCATGAGGTTAAAGGTAATCAAATGGGGCATGTCAATGAGATTCACACAGATCCACCCACACAGGGGTTCATTGGCATGATTAACATAGTAACCCAAAATTGGAGGTATAACCAACCTGAGCCACCTAGGACTCCCATTAGAATACCTACTGAGACCAAACAAATACTAGTGCAAAATCCACTTGCCAAGTCCACCAGCACAACCGATGATTACTATAAAAAATAGACTGACTCAGAGTTTGCAAATGGCCTCAGCTAAGCTCTCAATCTATGAGCTTATTGTTCAATCCCCTAGGCATAGGGAAGTGCTCATGGAGATTCTAAAATCCATTGAGCTTCAACCTCAAGACCCCAATGCATTCACTAATTTTGTGGGGCATGTCCAAAAATGCAAAGAGCCTGTGATCACTTTCTATGATCATAAAATCAAGCAAGTTCTAGCTAATGTAGTGGATCCACCATTGCATATAATCGCTTGTATAAATCATATTTTGTACAAGTGAGTGTTGATCGACATAGGCTCATCGATCAACATCATAATGATGACCGCACTAGAACATCTAAGCATTCCAATATCGCATATCGTGGCATCCATGTTTACACTATGAGCATTTAATGATGCCTTATGCTCGATGGTTGGTACCATAGTCTTACCTATTCAGGTGGGACTAAAAACCATTTCCATCCTATGCCATGTGTTGGAAGGCACGATGCAATATAATATATTGCTCGATCGACCTTGAAGCCATGATATGAAGTGTGTTCCATCCTACATCATTGCATAAAGTATTTTCATGAAGGAAATTTTCATGTCGTCCCCTCAAACAATGAGTCCTTTAAATATGTTAACCAAGTTAGTAATCTAGGAGAGTTTATCTTATCATCAATGCATCTGGACATAAGATCCACTTCACATATTAAGCATCCAGAGCACAAATCTAAAGCAATGGGTGCTAACCCATCCACTTTAGCATCACCACCATCACTAAAACAAATACTTGCTTTTGATAAACCATCTTTGTTATCTGATCCAAATATCAAACAGAAGCTAAAGGCACCCATGGTCGATGAGCCTAAAGTCATCCCCCATGTCTCTACCATAGATATTCATATTCCCATGGAAGAGGAAGAGTCACCTGACATGATGGAGGAGATACCTCAACCTGCATCCCCTACTTCATCGATGGGATCATCCACACCTTAGGTGACGGTGCATTTAGTCAATCCTAGACTCATAGAATATTTGGTTCAAAATGTGACTTTCATGCCAATTATTGAGTCTATGCAAGATATGGGGAGACCTCATGTTCCCTCTTTTCCCATTGGGATGGTGGTGCCTTTAGGTATACCACCTAACCAAACTAATTTTATATATGGGGGTTTTGACCAAGCCTCAAATCATTCTCCTGTTATCCATCATGATGATAAACCTTTTACAAGAAATGTCTATTACCTATCAAAACCCAAATTTTCTCTATTATACTTCTACCATTTCCATTGGCATGGCAATGGTCTAGGTCTATACGAGTAGGGTCATAGAACACCCTTCCAACCACAATACCAATTACCAATAGATAAGTTTGGATTAGGGTATTCTATACATGTACCAGATGATCTCCTAGCTGATTCCTTGCAATACCTAAGCTTAGGCTTTAGGGAAGACATTGATTGGAATATGTATGCTGACCCCAACCCTTCTCATTTATGGAGGGATCATCACCCAATCACCATGGTTTCTATAGAACCACCAATAGTATATCATGAGTCCATTATAGAAGAGGAATCTAAATCAGAAGATATTTCTAAGAATGATTGGGTAGATGAAGATGATGAATATGAGGATGCAACTAAAATTGCCTATTTAGGTCCTCACCACCTTCGTCATCTCAACAACTCCATAGGATATGTTGAACCAATTAGGCACCCTATGAACATAGATGAAATCTATCACAGGGTTTTCTTGCTCTACCTAATTGGAGATAGTTGCTTCCCCTAGAGGATCCCATTGTCCTATCTACTCCTAGAGTGGATCCCAAGATTCCCATACCTCCTAAACCACACCTGGAGCATGGAGAGCAACCAAAAATTAATAGGTCCTACCCATGCAACCATGGAGATCACCAACTATCCATTAATATGATCTCCATTGATTTAACCGCACCACTCCATAATCCAAGTGACCCTTCAAAGTCATTGCACCTCAACCTTGAGGCCATTGAATTTGATCACATCGTATCACCCCCATCACCTGAGGAGTTCTTCCCATGTGAAGAAATGCTTCAACCATTCCATTTTGGTCCAGGCTGTGCTCATGATGTCTACAATGTTGAGGTCGCATCTGAAATGATAGATCACCTGAACCCAGAAGATGACATCCATCTGATCCCTACACCTCACCAGCTTGAGGAGGGATCTCATATGTCGATAGAGGAGACTTTCGACGTGGATATTGGTAATAATCCAACTAATCCTAAGAAATTCAAATTTGGAGAAAGTCTATCTCCTGAGGAACGAGCCATCCTCATACCTCTATTGATAGAGAAGTCCAAGATTTTTGCTTGGTCATACAAAGACATGTCGGGTCTAGATCCAAAATTGGTTACTCATAACCTTTCATTGGACCCTAATATGAAACCTATCAAGCAAAAACTAAGAAAGATGCATCCAACCATCACTTTGATGGTGAAATATGAATTGCAAAAGTTGTTGGATGTAGAGTTCATTCAACCCATCGACTATCCAAAATGGGTATCAAACATGGTACCTATAGGAAAACCTGATGGGAGGATCCGTATTTGTATGGATTTTAGAGACCTAAATAAGGCAATATCAAAAGATGCATTCCCATTGCCCAACATTGATGCTCTTGTAGATGCAACTGTAGGTCATGAGATGTTATCCCTCATGGATGGTTTTTTAGGCTATAATTAGATTTGGGTCAAACTCGAGGACCAACATAAAACAACCTTTACCACTCCATGGGGAACATTTTGTTACAAAGTTATGCCATTCGACCTCAAAAATGTTGGTGCCACATATCAGCAGGCCATGACATACATTTTCCATGACTACATGCACAAAATCCTAGAAGATTACATTGATGATTTGCTTGCCAAATCATTATTGCGTGAAGAGCACGCAAATGTTCTACGAAAAGTCTTTGATCACCTGATAGAGCATAATATCAGGTTAAATCCTAAGAAGTGTGTTTTTGGTGTTACATCAAGAAAACTCTTGGGATTCATAGTCTCTAAATGAGGGATCGAAGTCGATCCAACAAAAGTCAAAGCTATTTTGGAAATGCTTCCCCCAACAAACATCAAAGAACTTCGAAGCCTACAGGGAAAAGTAGCATCCATTAAGCGCTTCATAGCATAGTTATCGGATAAATGTCGACCCATGAATCGATTGCTACATAAGGGGGTCCCATTCAATTGGGATGAAGACTATCAAAAGGCTTTTGCTGAGATCAAACAATACCTAGAAATATCACTAGTATTAGCTCCACCTCGACCAGGTGTACCTTTCTTGCTATATATATCAGCCATGGACTTTGCCCTAGGAACCATGTTAGCCCAGAAGAACAAAGAGAACAAAGAACAGGCTATATATTACATTAGTCGCACCTTGGTCAGCTACGAGCTAAAATATGCATACGTTGAGAAGCTTTGTTTAGCAGTGGTGTTTGCTACCAAAAAGCTATGCCATTACATGCTAAGTCATACCACGTATGTCATATCCAAACAAAATCCTTTGTAGTACATGATGAGTCAAACGTATCATAATACGCGTACCGCAAAGTGGATCATGCTATTGATAGAATTTGATCTAGAATTTATTAGTCAAAAGTCCATCAAAGGATAGGTCATAGTTGATCAACTGGCAGAGGCACCTCTTCAGGATGATAGGCCTCTTGTCATAGAACTACCTGATGATGCAGTATTTGCATTGTCAGAGTCACCCAAACCTGAAGAACTAGATAACAAAGCAGACATGACTTTGTTCTTCGATGGTTCAAAATGCGAGCAAGGGGGTGGCGTAGGGATCATGTTTTTCATGCCACAAGGAGCTCCTATGCCCTTGTATTTTAAACTTGATTTCCCTTGCACCAACAATAACGTTGAATACGAGGCTCTAATCTTGGGTCTCCAAACAACTATCACCATGAAGATTAAAAAGCTAAATATCTTTGGTGACTCCTTGCTCATAGTAAACCAAGTGAAAGGAATTTATCAATGTAGATGTCCCATCCTGAAAGCTTACAAAGAGCTTGTGGACACATATCTAGCCCAACTGGATTGGTATGACATAGAGGTAGTCCCTCATACATCTAATCAATTTGTAGACACAATGGCCTCTTTGGGATCCTTAATCCCTCAGAATCCTTCCATCGATTTTACTACCATCCATGTCAAAATGCTCTCATAATCAATCCACATGATTCAGATAGAACCAAACCATGAGTGGTTCTACAAAGCCCAAGACTTTCTAAAATAGGCATCCTAGGGGTCCTTGATCTCGTAGGGTCCTTCAGAGAATGGTACTACCATTCATCATAAGGTTATCTCCCAATCTGCATTTGTGCATAACGAATCATAACGGGAACAAGTTGTTCAGTCAGTAGAAGCTCTAGCTTATCAAGATTGGCTCATCCAATTAAAATATTACCTAAAACTTGGAAGTATCCCCTAGGGATTATCGCATGTCATAAAATGAGCATTTAAATAGAAAGTGATTAGATATGTCTTGCTAGGAGACATTCTGTATCGATGGAGCTATGATGGAGTCCTCCTTCATTATCTTGAGCCCCAAGAATCTACTTGGGCAATCTTGCAAGCTCATGATGGTACCTACGATGGCCATTTCAATGGCATGGCTATCATTAAGTGCATCCTTATAATGGGCTATTATTGGCCCATGATGGAGAAGGATTATTGTGCATATGTCAGGAAATGTATTAAATGTTAGCATCATGCTAATCTCATGCACCTACCATCTCAGGCCTTGTAACCGATTCAATCGGCTTGGCCTTTTTCTTAGTGGGGATTCGATCTAATTGGGAAGATCTCTCCTCCTTAATTAAGCTACCACACATTCATTATAATGGCCACTGAGTACTTTACCAAATGGGTGGAAGAAATCCCTTTGACCACTATGACTAGAGCTCGTATTGTGGAGTTCATACTCCATAATATTATATGTCATTTTGGTATCCCATCCAAAATCATATCGGATAATGGAACATCATTTAAGAACAAATATGTGTGGGCTTTAACATCCAAATATAACATTCAACATAACTTTACAACACCATATTATCCACAAGCAAATGGGCAAGCAGAGGCCTCTAATAAAATTATAGTTGCCATATTGAAGAAAATCGTTAAGGATAATCATAAGGATTGGCACCTTCAATTACCTCTAGCTTTATGGGCTTATCACACTAGCATTCGGACTCCCACTAGGGCAACCCCATTTTTGCTAGTCTATGGCACTGAGGCCATTATGCCCTTGGAATTAGAAATTCCATCATTGCGAGTCTCATTGAAAGAGTTCATCGATGATGACACATCATGACAAGCTCACCTTGATCAATTGACCCTTCTTGATGAATGATGAGTGAATGCTCTTGAGCATCTTCATGTTTATCAGGATCATATTAAATGAGCTTATAATATTAAATTCCATCCAAGAGACTTTAAGGTTGGGGATCTTGTGCTTAAAGAGAACCAACAAAACTCAAACCTACTACCTCATCTAAGAGATAAATTTATGGCCAATTGGTTAGGTCCCTTCGTCGTAATAGAGAAGATAGGACCTAGAACTTATCACCTAACCTCGCTAGAAGGTGTTGAGGAGCCTGAACCTCTCAATATTCTTCACTTACGGGTATTTTATACTTAAGTCATAAAACAATCAAAATCACAAAAACAAAAAAAAATCATCAAAATTCCAAACAAATCAGAAAACACAAAAACAATTCAAAACATTAAAATACAAAAATATTTACATTATATTATCATGCATTTTCATTACATGCACTCATTAATTGCATTGCATTAGGCATCTTCATCCATTGCACTTGCATTAGGATAGGTTGTGTTTACATTCTTACGAATGACACCATGTTTGTATGTCAATCATGAATCCACATATCCTTATCATTCATATTTCCATTGTGAGTAACTATGTTTTTCAACACATTTAATCAGTTGCTATAAGGTGTATACTAGGGTTTTTCGGTCATTCAGCCATCCCTAGTTATCTTTTTAGATTTTGTAGAAAGCTATCTTGGCTTTTGGAGGTAAGGTCTAGTTTTGATAGTACCTTGCATATATCAAAATCCCAACACAATTTTACACATTAACAATCCTAGTTTGAACAAGGAAGGATGATACTACAAAGTGATCCTAGTCACCTTAAGAGAAAGGTTTTCCTTGCTCATATTATTATGTGCATGGTCTAGAATGCTGATCATTGACAAAAGGACAAGCTCCCCCCTACCCAAAAAATCCCTTGCTCTTACACAAAATGAGCAAATTCCCAAAAGCAATACAAAATAAATAGTGATTTTCATCACTAAGCAAATCCCTTGCTCAAAAATAAAATAAAAATGTAAAATAAATAGTGGTTTTCATCACTAAGCATGAGCAAGTATCCCAAGAAATTAAAATAAAATAAGGGGGTAACGAGCTTGAATCCCTAGAATTCTTAGTATTCAAAAGCCATGGGGTGATCTCCATTACAACAATGGGTTGAATGAAACCCACCTAGAAATGGAGTAGCCTTACGCATGGTGATATGTCTATCATATTAGCGACCTTATTTTGTATAGACCAATGTCAGCTTATGGATGAGCTAGCTTTAGGTGGCTTGTATTGCCTAGTAGTCTAGTCTAACTACGTCCAAACTTAGGATCATGATGACCATAGGGTGATCCTCATTACAATAATGGGTTGAATGAAACCCGCCTAGAAATGAGGTAGTCTTATGCCTCATCTAATATATTCACTTTGCACACATAGGGATAGTGAATATCTGGGTCTTCTTAACAGGCTTGTATCTTTCAGGAGTCTTGTGTAGTCATTATACAACTTTTGATCAATCAACTAGGGTGTTTGAGTCTCATGGAAAACCTCAAAAATTCCCTAATAGCAACAAATCATATCATCAAACAATCATAGTTTTCCTTATGAACTTTTGTTTATTAAGGGGTGTTCATAGAATAGGATAGATACCGGATGGATATCAACAATGATATTTAGATGACCACTGACTATTTTATGCATATATTTTAGTTTGTAGAAGCTTATAGGGAAAGCCCCTACATCTCACATCATTTCATCTCACATATGGATGTATACATGATTAATTCTTATGATAAGGGTTAACATTTTCATTCATGATTTTCATACATTCTGTGGTGTCTACCATTAGTTTGTTAAACATAAATTAGATTCATTCATTATGTTTTAAGTGATTAAAGCATACAAGTTCATTTGCATTAGACCATCCACATGAAATTAATGCATTACATCCACCATATCATATAACATAAATTAAATGCATAATAAATGAAATAAATCAAAACATGCATTTAACATTCACTATTGCATCCATATAAGCATACATAGTAGTACATCTATACATCTAGATCACAACATCTAATCATACATCAATCATCTAACTATTGCATGTCATTAGTACATCGCATATAGAACATTACATCATCATATAAGCATTACATACATCAATGCATCCATAAACATAAAGTAAAACCATAACACATAATGAGCCATAAAATAAGATATCATATATATATATGTGTGTGTGTGTGTGTGAATATGTCAAAGTACATAGTGGTACAAAATTACCCATAAGCTACAACTATGTAGGTCCTCAGACCTTACACTCAAAAATGATAAATACATCATGTCATAACATCAAGTGGGGCTTACACCCCTAGAGTCACCTCCACCCTCAGCCCCATCTCTATGAGGCTACCTAGAGCTACTACCTACCGATCTCTCTGATCGAGAAGCTGACCTATGACTAGGGTGCACTGATGACTACCCAGACTCACTGTGCCAACTCCTATGAGATCCTCTTATAGTGGACCACATAGGTAGAGTACCACCAAGCATAGAAATCTATCCCTCTAGAGCAATAATATATGCTATCCATTAGTCTGCACCCGACATCATATTGACTAACCAGAGACTACAGTCTAGTCACCTGAGCCTACAACCCTACCACATATCTTGTATCCTATGTACCTACTATAGCATATCTTGAACTTGTAGGTACGACCTCTAATTATACTCTGAGATCATCCCTCTTCACAATCCTAGCATTTGTCTCGATGGTCTTGTCCAACAGTTGTGCACGTAGAGTCTATCATATCCATAGTTGTATCCACCTAAGCTTATAGAGTAGCTCTCTCCTTAGCATACCCTCACCACTGCTACTACCCAGTGCTAAGATAACTATAGGTAACCACAAGACTAGTATCCCACCCTGCTAACTGCATTTGGGAGATCTACAATTGTGTCTATACAATCTACAACTATACCTATAGTTTTTCTACCTTATCTATCGAGGCATCCTCCTCACCCTCCTCCTCAACCTAGGACTCATCCATATGTCCTACCAACCTACCCCTACTCACCCTATGTCATGCGATGAATCTATCATTCATCCCCATCACCACCCTCCTTCGCTACCACCTCTCTTGATCTACCTATAGGACTGTCACCATGCCATAACCGAGTGACCCACCAGGTATCAAACTCTATAATGGTTCCTAGATTCTCTAAACTTGTCTCTACCACTATAGGGTCCACCTCATCTGATAGTGCCTCCACTCGAGGTAACTCAAGTTGTATCTCACCCTTACAATGATGATAGAGGACTAGCTCCTCTAGGATACTTCCTATGCAATCCCAAACTATCGAGTCACCCGAGAGTAATGGAAAGTACTCTCTCTCAATCCCATGGCATCCGATGAGCCATCTCCCATATCTGACTCTAGCTAAGTATCCTGTCACCTCAAGGCTAATCGAGGCAATCTAAATAAGACCTCCAGATGATCTGCTCTCACTATAGCCTATCCAATAACCCAACATAGTGCACCACTCTGCCCCACTCTGGTCAACTCTATCCAACCTCTTGATCTCATGGCCACCAAGCTACGTAACCTATATTAGTGTCTCCTAAATCTGCTCAAGCCACTAGTAGTCCGATGGGCCGATCCACCCTAATATGCTCCCAGCCCTAGACATGGAGTAACATATTGCATCCCAATCCCACTCACTACCAATGTTGTATCTCATACAACTCATCATAGAGGTGTACCAAGAGTGTACTCCCCCATGCCATAATAATAGTGCTACTAGATCACACTCCACTAAGTCATGTACCATGTCAAGGAGGTTCCAAGGGAACCTCACTCCTAAGGAGTTGGGTAGTAGTACATTAGAGATAATGTACATAGCTACCACCTACCATCGAGAGAACACATGCACCTCATACCACTTGCTAACCAGGGCCCCACCATGGTCTATATCTATGAGGGCCTCATCTACCCTATCACCAAAAACCCATCATAGAACCCTTGATCGATCTCAAACATGAGTAGAAGTAATCACCAATCCCTCAATAGGGATCCTATAAATCTAGTAGATGTCCTCCAATGTCACCATCATCTCACCCATCGAGAGATGAAATGTGTTGGTCCTACTGTCCCATCGATGAGCTAGGGTCATGAGATAAGCCTGATCCGACATCACGATCGGTAGGTGCACAACCTATTTGAGGTCGATCATCTCAAACCACTCCCAGCAATCATCATCAAGCACTGCTTGTAGCTCCAATAATAGGTTGGGATTCCTCACCTGTGTTGTCAGAGTTTGAAGCCCAAAAAATCATAAAAATAAAAATCCAAAAAAATCATCTCATAATTCAAAAAAATCAAAAAAATCAAAAAAATCATCAAACAATTCAAAAAAAATACCAAAATTAATCAAAAAATCAAAAATTAAATTTAAGGTTCACAGCCGCTCTGGGCCCCGACGGCTGCCATCGCCGTTGTTGAGCCTCGTGATGGCCATTGTGAATGATCAATTTTTTGATCGTTGGAGCTCAAACCTCATCACTAAACCCCATGACGGTCCCCTTCTAGCCAAAGGGGAGTCATTTTGGGCCTAGACAACCCTACAGTGGCACCCGTGACAAGTTATTACCCATCCTAAACATGAAAAAAATTAAACCTAACCTACCCTTAAGCTAACCTAAGCTAAAATCCTAAACTAGGGGTGAGGTTCATTACCTATAGTTTAATGTGGTTCATTTAACCCATTAATTAGTGAAGTTCCTTTTAAATTTCACAATTCACGAGGGTCGGATGGAGAGTCTACCTTAGGAGCTCCAGCTTTGTCACTCATCTAAGCTTCAATATGATCTATCATAATGGTTTATCTCAATCTCAGTAGCATTTTATATCAAATTATCTCTCTCCTCCCTTAAAGCTCACTTTTCTCTCATTGCCAACTGGTAAAATGAGTTTTAAAATTGCCAAAATTCCTTTTATATTTTCTAAATTTGGCAGTCATTCACCTGGAGGGTGGTCACATTTCGGTGCGACCGTTATACCCCATGATGGCCCCAAAATTTGAACATCATCCATCGCCATACCCTAGGATGGCCTCCAACCAACAATAAATGCACTCATTTTATCAGCACCATGAGCTTCATATTGGACATTTAAGCACATCTACTGGTCCATATTCATCAAAAATTAAAAATAACAAAAAAATCAAATAAACAAAATCTCAAATGCGCCTCGTACCTAGTTATTTACCCTATACACTTGGCGGTTGTAGTGACTTGCCCTCCCATTTCCATAAGGCCATTTGAACCAAATCATTCATTGATGAATTGAAATATCTTCACTTCAATCCCCAAGAAGGCCATTGCGGTCGGATTGCTCCATGGGAACAAGGTGTACATTTCATTCTTCTATGAAATTTCATCAAATCATCGAACATAGTGATTCACCTCAAGCTTAAATTGAATTGCTATCATTTTGATTCCCTAAGAAAGCCATGTGGTTGGACTGCTCCATGGGATAGAGATGTACAATTACTTATCATGGTCGAAATCATAGCTGTAATAGGACTTTCCCTTTACAAAGGTTATCATCTTGCAACATCCAAATCAAGCCATCATGGTCAAGCGACTCATCACTTTCATCACTTGCCATTTCCTCATCGACTCATCGCTTGAGGGGGTAGTCATAATCAAATAATTCATAATAAAAATCAACAATCAAACACTTAATCATGCAAATTGTGTTCATCCAAGAATCATTGCTAACAACTATCATAAAGCTTCCCTATTTGGTCGGGGAAAAAGCAAAAATGATAAACTAAACCTTTGTCATGCTCGAATCATGATCCTTGCTAGACCCCAGTGTCCACTTCATGGCTAAAAGTTTTACTCAAATATTAAGCCTACCCATTTTTTGGAGGTAATGATTCAAAGATGTATGCTCTTTCCATGATTGGGGCATCTAACGTTGACCAGATCAATGAACATCAATCAACCTGTAATGTGATGTTAGGTTGTCTATTTTTGCTCAGTGTTGTGCTTTCACACAATGCATCTCAAAAAGGGGTATCTGTAGACACCTAAAACACGTCATGTTGAGGAGGCTACTCATGTGGACACCTTTTTAGGCCATATGACTCATTTTGGGCCTTCCCAAGACCTAATAGTGGTTCTAACCACTCAAAAAGGGGTAAACTTATCATATTTTGGCATGAGTCATGATGGTCCACGATGGCTTCGGCACCATCATGATGGTCCATGATGGCCCTGTCACCATCGTGATGGTCCATGATGGCTCCACCATGACCGTTGTGACTCATTATGACCCACAAACTCACCGTTCTGAGCCATGATGGTCGAGTCTATAACAAACTCAGGCTCCCTGAGCTGAGTAAAATTAGTTACAGAGCAACTATTCTTGAACGATTATGCTCGAGAACCTTCTAGAAGTGATGCCTCACCTCCCTGAGCCTAACTGAATCTTGATCTTGGCTTCTTTAGCAAGCCAAGATTACAATTGAGGGAAATCTATAAATTAGAGCATTCCCTTCACCCAAAGGATCTTGAATTGTATACGATGAAGTGCTACCATTTTGTGATTAGAGAGCTCATTCTCTCATAAGCATCAAGGTGCTACCAAAATTTCATCATGAATTTTGCATTCACATCCATGGATATTTGGAGAGTTTGAAGAGCAATTTCCATCACCGTTCATCATCAATTCAACACGAATTCGACTCAAATCCTATCGTAAGTCATTCCTCAAGAGCGCACCAAGAATATCAACCTATCTATAGATCAAATTGAACACTGTCACACATTGAACACGGATAACAAGCTCTCTGTTTAGTGGCCACTGTGATCCACAGGGACTCACATGCGAATCCATAGAGCCCTTTGACGATCAATAGATCCAGTTGTTCTGAGCCATAATGGTTGCTCTGTAACTTTTATTTTCTCTATGTTTTTTATTACAGTAGTTTAATAGTAGCTTATTTCTATTTTAGCATACTTTATTTCAGTCTTTCGTTCATTTCTTTTAGTATTTCATGCAATTCTTTATTGTTTCATGCATTTTCATTTCATTTGCATTATCATGAAATAGGCCTCATCTTGAGAGGTTGTACATTTGCTATTGATGCTTTGTAGGTGCTTATGTGTGTAGGTTATAGGCCTTATCAAGAGCTAATCATCATCAAGATCATCCTTCTTGGCATCATCAAGCGGAGGTCACTAGGAAAACCCTCCATAATCAGTTTGGGAGATTACAAAAGATATTTTGAAGACATCTATTATTTGAATCTTGATGTAATTTGTATCAATTTGGTGAATCCCTAAGAGGGATCTATTGTAACCCATTGTAAAAAACAAAATTGAATATCAAGTAAAAAAAAAAATTGAATATCAATGAGAAGCGCACTTTTATTTTTCTATTTTCTGTCCATGATGGTTACATAGTCTATTTTATCAAGTTGATTTCATTTTACATTTTGTAGATATTAGATCTTTTGCTATTCTATAGAGGGAACCGACACCCCTCATAAAAACTCGTGTAAATTTTTTTTTATATAAAATGAAGTGGTTAGGGCTATGGCTTCTCTTTGGGGAGGTCCAAGGTTCAAACCATGATATACCTAGAAGAGGATAGGTCGGATGGTAGAAGCTGAGTGTTTATCGATTAGTTTCCCCAGTTTGATTCCCTAGAGGGTCAAGGGTCCCATTGATTTTATCTAACCTAGAAGACTAGGTTTTATAATGGCAACACCCAATGGTATTACCGATTCCCATTTGTATTAAAAAAATAGTTCAACTTTCCAACTAATCAAAGAGCAGTTTTAATTATAGCTACAAAACTTATCATTCTCCTTCCTCTATAGCTATTTTTAATCTATGAAGTGCCAAGTAAAAATACTAGATCAGTGCAAGTGTGTTTCTAATGCCTATTATATAATGATGCTCTCTATGTATTATGGTATTTGTAAATAAAGTTATATATATAAATATATATATCTATGTAAATTGGTGTCATTGGTGTTGGTATGTAGGCAATACTAGCAACATATTGATCATGATACTAGAGTCTAGTTCAATGCCATGAAGAAGTTTGTTGCTACATGAAGAGATGGTATTCTTCTATTTGGTAAGAATTATTGATGGGTTCCAAGGCCTATGGTATAAGAGTGATATGGCATCATAAACCTTGAAGATAAGGAACAATTCCTACTTTTATCAAACCAATATGAAAAATGGTCTAGACCAATATCTTGAATCAGCCTATGTCAATTTTGTTCCAAATCATTTTATCTTTATGTAAACATCCCTTAAAATGGAAAACATATTTGAATGGATTCACATCATAAAGGGGTAAATGTGTTAGATTTTAAGTTATCACAATCTTCCGGCTTTATGTTATTATCTATTTGACATAAAATGCAAAAAATGTATAGGAATACATACAAGATATTAGAAGGAACTTATGCAATTTTTGGTTTATAAGAATAAAATTATAATTATCACATCTCTTCCAATTTTTGCTTTAATACCTATAGATCATAACGCTTCTATTTTTCATCCCACTCCTCTTACTTCATTTTGTATACTTATTATTTAATAAATCCTATAATTAGAAAATATTAGTGTTAGACTCTTACCTCTAGTATAAAAGTTGAATATTTAAAGGGGGAGATCTTGAATTTTTCTATGATTGTAATAGAAAACACTAAATTTGATCAATAAGTTCACGTCTTTTATGGGCAATGTTGTCTAATAAACATGCATTATTTTGTTAAATTTATTTTGGATCCTTTATTGATTTGCTTCATTATCAAAAATAATTTTTGATATCATTGTCAAAAAGCTTAAACATGAATTTGATTATGATCTTACTCCTAAAAAAACCATAAAATATTTTTAAATTGTAATAAAAGTAGTAAAGACTTAGTTTTACAATATGATAAAGAGTGGGATAATTAAAGTCTAATGCTAATATTGTTGTATATGAAGAAATTTTAACTTCTATGTATATGCAAGGAATTAACTCTAATAAATAAGCTAAAATGCATGAACATAATCCTTTTAGTTTGGCTAGTTTTGAAAAGACAATTATGTTTGCTAAAACAATTGAACACTAGTATGAAAAGCACAATCCTTCTAAAACCTATAAAAGTCAAAATAAAATTAACAATATTGTTGGTTGTGGTGTTTTCAATATAAATTGTCATGAATTTGAGATAGCTAGTATTCTTATTATATTTTTAATAATTTTTTAAAATATTGTAACTTTTAGGTTACTTTGTAGAAGAATTAGCCAATAACATTCAAATCCCACTAAATTATTCAATTTGCAAGCCACTATGGGATGGAAAGGATAGTGAAATGATTAAAGTGCTTCAACTTCTCTCCCATGAGGGAAGCAATGGAGGGAGTAGCAAGCCTAAAGTATGAGGTGTTGCCACCAAACCCAACTGTCAAGGAGAAAATATAATGTATGATTTTCATAACCTTCTTTAAAAATATGTAATTTTGCTAATTTTTGGGTTTCTTTTGTATTGTTCTGACTAGGTATACTTTATTTTTATTGGGTTTCACTAGGATTTTTTTGTGGTATGATAAATGTATATAACTTATTATGCTTTGGTTTTGTTGAAGTATTGCCAGGGATTTGCTATTTTTATGTGGATGTATGAAAATTTACTGTAGTTAGGTTTTAGGTTCTTGGTGATTTTTGTGTTCTCCTCAGCCGCACAAACCTTTTGTAATAAGAATATCTAAGGCTATGAACAAATATGGCAAAGACAAGTGCAACAGTAGCAATATATGCTTTGCTTCAATGGCAAGAGGTAGATAATTGGCATTTGTAGAAAAGTTGGAAGAACAAAGCTAAAGAGTCTAAATTATTCAAAAGGGTGTGACATCGTGACATCGCAATATGTTACTGTGTCACGGTCATGAAGCATTGGGAAGACTTGAAGCAGAAAGAAGGGTACAACATCATGACATGTTATTGTGTCACAATCGCGGATTCTTGTGGAAAAATAGGATAGAGAATCATCACAGTGTTGCGATGCATATCCTCATCGTAATCATGAAATCTCAAGAAGGCTTGGGCTAAATAAGTGGTGTGGCATCACGATAAGTCACTGTGTCAAAATTTTCAATGCCCGATCAAGTTAAAAGCAAAAAGGAAGGCATAACATCACAATAAGTCACTATGTTGCGATTATTAAGATCTAGTAAGCTCACAAGGCCAAGAATTATTATGACATCACAATAAGTCACTATGTCATGATTTCCAAGGCTATATTAAGCTAAAAGCATAAAGGAAGGTGTGATATGTTCCTATGTCATGACCAGGAAGATGAAGAATTCTTAAGATGAATAATTAACGTGATGTTATAACCTATATCTATGTCATGATCATATAGGCTTGAAAGACTTAAAGGCAAAGAAGCATCATGAAATCATGACATGTTTCTATGTCACAATTGTTGAAGCTCCAGAAGCATGTAAGAAGAAATAACAATGTGACATCACAACATGTTCCCACATCACGGTCGCAAAGGTCCAAAAGACTTCAAGGTAAGGAAAGGGTGCAACATCACGATATGTTTCCATATCGTAGTTGTAAAGACTCGGAAGGCTTGAGGATGTAGTAGGTGACACTATGTCATGATGGATCTTAGTGTTGCAGCCACCATAGGTTAGAGGAAATAGAATCTTCTACAAAGGTTTCAATCTACCACGGTCATTATAGATCAACGATGATAGGTATTTTCAAGAATGGAGAATGGATCGGATTTCAAGATCATCCCCACTACTTCTCCACATGCATGAAGCATTTAATTGACAATCATGAATCAAGCATGCTACCCCATTTTGGATCAACAATGTTGCATGGTGTTCTACCAACCTAATCACCTAGCATTTTGTTGTAATAATTTTTAAATAAAATCTATTTTTATATTTTGAATATTGAACCATAGGAATATTATAAATAAGAGCAATGGCCTCTTGTGAAACGGTTAAATCTTAGGCATTTATGATGCAAGGTAAGTCAAATGAAATAATAATCAAATTAACTAACTTAACATTAGGTTTAAGACTAATGTTTATATAATACAATGAATAGTAAACCTAACTAATTCCCCACTAACCAAGCTAACAAACGTGTTAGGCTAGGTAGAGAGTTAGGTTTAGGATTGACTACCCTAGGATATTTAGGCTAGTTACCATTAGATATTTAGGATAGTAAATATCTATATGGTAGAAAGTAAAACAGTAAAATGTAGTAATAAATCCTAAGTAGTGTAATGCAATACACTAGCTTATTTTACCTAGTGGAGTAAATGGTAATTATCCCAAGTAATGGAATATTACTCTAACATCCCCCCTTATTACATTATTTGGGTAATACATACATATCCCTCTATACAACAATATTTGGGTGAAGTATATAACTGCCCCAATACAGTGAAGAAGATGTTGATCTGCTGGTTCTTTGCTCTATCACAGTGCTCTGGCTGCTCCTAAGCAAAAAGTGGGTCATTCCTCACTATGTCTTCATGCCAACGAATGTCCTTATGGTAATCACATCATCCAATCGATTTGCATGGGTAACCAGCCACTGCAATCGCTAGGTGTAGTAGAATAGATCACTTCATACAAGGTTCATTCATTTACAATATGAATTTGCAAAATATAAGGTAGCTAAGGTGTCGGTTGTTGTCGAAAATGCACCCTTATAAGTTCCCCCCTTCTTGTTGCAAAACATAGTGTAATTAATTTCTGAAGGAAGTGTGACTAAGGTGTCGATCAAAGCCGAAAATGCACCCTTATAAGTCATCTTCCCTATTTACAAAAAACAATGAAGAAAAGAAATGGATATCCCCCCTCAATTGCAAAAAAGTGTGCAACTCAAGAGTGTTGTGAAGGATTTTACAAATATTGCCTCCTAGACAATTGTACACCACAAAAAATCGCTCCTCTTGTTACAAGTACTTCAAACACCTAGAATTTGCTATTTATGAAGCCTAAAAGAGGTACAAGCACCCCTTATTGCAAGGTCTTCAAACAAAAAACTTATGCTATTTATGAAGCCTAAAATAAGAGTGAGAGAAAATGGTGCTTTTGCCCAAGGGACACATGTGTTTTCCCTCTACAAAATTGTTTTAGCAATTTAGCACTCCTTGTGCTATCTTTGAACCAGAAACAGAATCAGAATGAGACACTTCACAAGAAAGATGGCTTCTGTGTTATGTCTTTGCCATTTTAGTTTTTCTTGTTTTGAAACCAACACTGAATGGTGTCATGGTTGTCATTTTTACAATTTGTGCAAAACTATGCTTTCTAGGCAATTTGATCAAAAAAGTTCACCAATTTGTCCTTTCTTATTGCAAGTACTTCAAGCATGATTGCTATTATGAAGTCTAAAAGAAAAGGTTTAATGTTGATGATTTGGACTTTTATGATTGCCTTTACAAGTTTTATTTCCCTCTTATCAAAATCTATGTTTGAAGGAAGAAAAGGAATTATCCCCCCTTTGTGCAAAGGATTGCAACTTTTAAGGTTCCTTATTTTCAAAAAACTTGTTCTTTCTTTTGATTACCCTAAGAGAGTATCAAAATATAATTCACTCAAACAGATATTTAATGGCACCTGCCTTAACTCCCTTCAAGAAGGATGAAAATTTTGAGGAAATTAAGCCAAACAAATAAGAGTGAATTAGGGGTTTTGTTGATTTAGGAGAGAATATCAAGTAATTTTGGCTTTAAATCTGTGCAAGGATTTACACAAATTTGTGAAATTTTGGGGTTTAGTGTGTTCTTGATTCTATGAATTATAATTGCAAAAGAAATAATGCAATAATCAAACAAGAATGCCCACAAAATTCTTATCACCTAGGTGTCGGATGCTACTAAAAATGCACCTAATTTTCCAATAAAGGTGTCGAGTAAAATAAAAAATGCACCTTTTTAATTTTTGCAACAAAATGTGTGTTTTGTGTTGTGCAAAAAATGATATTTTTATGTCTCCTACTTTGTTTTCCAATTTTGCAAAAGAAGTACAATGTTGTCTTCTCCCCTGTATTTTGCAAAATTAACAATTTTGAGCACTCCTTCCAAGACAAGTCGACACACGACCCGCATTTGAAAGGCTTCCAGAACCAGTCGACAAACGACTTGGTTTTTATGGACCCAAGGCTTCAAATTCTTCTCAATTTTGCAAAAAAGAATGTGCAATTTTATGTCTTATATCCCCCTTGGAGAAAACAAATGCACACTTTGCCTTTGAATATTACAAAATTTTTAAGTCTCCTTGTGTTCAAATTTGCAATAAAGAATCAATTGTTTTGATTTTATCCTTCTTTGAAATGTGCAAAATAAACAAGGTGTTGAGAAGAGAGTAAAGGTTTTCTTATTTGCAATAAAAGTAGGTGCTCTTCTATGTCTTATATTCCCCCTTGGAGAAAAAACAAAAGCTCCTTCCTTGATGTTTTTGCAAAAAAAAATTGCCTTGTATTTATCCTTTGTAATTTTCTATTTTTAATGCAAAATTCAATTTAATCTAATCATTATATAATTAATAATAAAATAAATTTTGTAAAAATCAATGTAATCCTAAAAAAAATTGATTTTTAAACAAAAATATATTAAATTATTAAAAAAAATGAATAAAAAAAATAAAATATTACAAAAAAAATAAAAAAATATACCTTAGGATGTTTTTTTTTTTTCTTGCCCTTTGAGCAAAAAATAATTTTGCCCCGACGGGAGTCGAACTCCCGACCTCCCGTCGGGCAGCGCCTTAGCGCTGGCCCCTCCGTCGGTCGGGCTAGCTGGCCCGACGTGAAGGGAAGGGAATGATATTCCCTTTCCCTTCACTCCTCGCGCGGGTGGGGAAAAATGTGGGATTTATCCCACATCGCCTGTGTGGGGGTGACGAAGGGGTATAAAAGGGCTTTCAAGCCCTTTTAATATTGACTGCCTTCGGGCAGTCACCCCGTCCCCCTTTTGGTCGTCGCCACGTGGCGCGGCTATCAAGCCGCCACATGTCGTGGTCGGGTCGAGTCGGGTGGCACATGGTAGTTCGCCATGTGTCACCCACGTGTCAGTCTGTGTCTTGTCCAGGTCTTCGGTCCACGTGTCCATCGTCGTCCTATTGTCCTGTCTAGGTGGTGCTTGCCACGTGACCTGTCTAGCTATCGCGTCAGCCTACCACGTGTCCTGTCTAGTGGCAGTGCCATGTCAGTACCTCGAGATCTGTGCTCAAGGTCACGTCAGCCTACCATGTGTCCTGTCCAATGGCAATGCCATGTCAGTACCTTAAGATCTATGCTCAATGTTGCGTCAGCCTGCCACGTGTCGTGTCCAATGGTAGTGGTCTGAGGTAATGCCTCAGGATCTATGCTCGAGCATGCGTGGGTCCCAGTTGTGAGTGTCCTCGAGATTTGTGCCCAAGATGGTCCGTAGTTGTAGGGTCTCTGATCTGGTCATCAAAGATCGAAGGGCGCGCCTGCCCTCTCAGATCTCGATCACCAAATATCTAATAGGGATGTCCCCTATCAGTGGTGGTCAGACTCGAAGGTGCTCCTACCCTTAGGTTTGGGTTCGATCTCTGCTTAGGAGGGCGTGCCTGCCCTCCCGACTGTGTGCTAGACCCACAGTGGTAGCAGCACTAGCGGCTACCAATAATTGGAGGGCCTCCTACCCTCATGATCTGGGCCCTATGCTACGGGCTCTGGCCGCCTGTCAGGCCCGACAGGTCGAACAGCAGAGTGCTGTCAGAACTGTCGGGGTCTACGAGCCTGCTCCCGTGGCCACTCGATGACATGGGCCTATGGGCCCTCTCCCGTGGTCACCCGGTGATATGGGCCTATGGGCCCTGCTGCCTAGGATCCGCCTCGGGATCCGTGCAGGTCCTAAGGGCCAGTAGGGCCCTCGAAGACCATGCCAGGTCCAGGTCGGGTGGAACGAGCAAAGCTCGTATTAGGCCACCCGGCTACGATGATACCAATGATGCAAGGTAAGTCAAATGAAATAATAATCAAATTAACTAACTTAACATTAGGTTTAAGACTAATGTTTATATAATACAATGAATAGTAAACCTAACTAATTCCCCACTAACCAAGCTAACAAACGCGTTAGGCTAGGTAGAGAGTTAGGTTTAGGATTGACTACCCTAGGATATTTAGGCTAGTTACCATTAGATATTTAGGATAGTAAATATCTATATGGTAGAAAGTAAAACAATAAATGTAGAAATAAATCCTAAGTAGTGTAATGCAATACACTAGCTTATTTTACCTAGTGGAGTAAATGGTAATTATCCCAAGTAATGGAATATTACTCTAACAATTTACAAGTTGCATGTACAAATACTTTTGAAGAAGGTAATACAATTGAGATCTTTGTTTGGCCTTTGGTTCAACATCTTGTAGAATATGTATGTATGAGTGGATGAATATTTCTACTTTAGCTAGATGAATGTTCATGACATTAATTTTGCTTTCTAGATTTCTATGCATGTTTGTTCTCTAGTTCTAGAACTTATAATCTGCTAAACTAAATGTTGATTAAAATTACTTTATATATGATGAAAAATTGGTTGGTCTGTTAGGAGATTTTGATGGTTGTTTTAGTTCATAATATTTGTGCACTTCTTGTTGTTGCCTAATTTGTACCATCTTAAGTTCTAGCTTCAACTATGTTTATTTCTTTTTGCACCCTTTTCCTCCCCCATCATAGATTTTAGCTAGTTATAACCTTATAGGAGCTAGCCTTCTCTAGATATTGACCTAGTTAAGCTCTGCAACTTGCTTGGTCATTCAATGTTGGCCAAGTCTTGGGTGCACATTTCACCATAGGTAGATTTTAGACCAATAGTTTTGGCATGCCCGGTGAAACCCGTATCTCACCATTTAGAATAAACCAATATTCAATGATGCCCTATTTTGAGCATTTTTTCCAATCACCTTGTGACTCTGATATGAATCCAAATCCAGATATACAACTGGTTGCCTTTAAAACTCTAATTATTTTCTACCTTCCTAGATGATCTAAGATCCCATGAGCATTATTGACCTCATCAGCAGAGAAATCATGCTTATTTGGTAACTCCCACTTGAATAAAGAGCCCCATAATATTGAAATATTAAAGGTCACACAAAATACCAATGGCTCAGTGGTAGTATCCTTGATGGAATGATATAGGCCTTATATCATGAATTCCAACCATCCCCTGCTCAAGAATATATGTATTATATCTATACTTTCCACCCTTACATAAGAATTCTTATTCAGCAATCTGGAGAAAATAAGTTCCCACAAATTTCAAATAAGTCATTTGTGCTAAAAATATATTGATCCAGGCAAGAAAAATACCATCCAGGGAAACTCAACATCCTCTGCAATCCTCTATAATTTTTTCTTATGAATCTCCCCTGAAGAGTTCATGTCATGCCTATGCCAAATCATATGAGGTGACATTCCTGCCAATTGTCAAGAACATGGATACCAAATAGAGCAGGATTAGGAGGTGAAGATTCAAAGGCTAGCTAAAGAAGTTAGGGATATAGAAAGATAAATCTCAAGGAATAGTAGACAAGATCTCAATAATTATGGTTCTATTGTACATCAGCTTCATCAACCTCATTATTTTTAGCTAACAAAAGAACCAAGAATAGATTCAAAAAAGGAGCAACTGCAAGGTAATGATAGGAAATGGGAAAGTGGTAAAACTTTAATTAAGCTTTCATTCCATAATGAATTCCATTTTGAAGAGGATGAGGATAACTTTGATAAAATGAAAGGACTCCCATTTATGAATAATTTAATGGCATGTAATGCAATATTAGACTATGAACACAGGAAAAATATAGGTTATACAGTATTTCATTCTGGAGAATATGGAAATATTGATATCTTATCTTCACCACCACAAAGCTCTGGTACGAGTGATCAAGTGCTTGTTTTCAGCCCCTCATCACAAAATTAGGCAGTAAATCTAAATATATTAGAGGTATTCAAGAATTTGTATTTTCCTGCTACAAAAATTGAACAGAGAGCAAAAATGATGAAATAATTTTACTGTTTATTCAGAAACTCCATCCCAGTGTCTGTAGGATTAAGAAAATAATTGTTGGTGTTAGATCAAGTGGACTGAATTGATGTTGACATTGGAAATATCCCAAACACTAGTGATATGCTTATACAGGGTTCTTTCCCATCAACTCAATAAGCCCTCCTCCTCCTTTCTATCTATCTTTTTTTCTAGAAAATGTTATATTGCAAAACTATGTAGTGGATCTAAAGGCCTAAGTCTCAATTATGCTGAAGGAAATTTGCAAAGGTTTAAGTCTAGGCCTAGATACACATAAGCTAGAAATGTTGCATTTCAAGGGAAAGCAATTGAAAATGGTTGGGACACTATATAAAGTGTGAATGTTGATATACAAACATATAAATTTAGTTTTAATTCAAGATGTAGAAGTAGATGTACCTCCATTTTTTGGGATGTGCTTATCCTAGGATTTGCTAAGACAATTGGGAGGATGCATAACCTAGGAGCAGGATCATATACTAATCCCATTGGCTAGAGAATTCATCACAATGCCTAATTAAGGCTTACATATTTTCTGCATTGAAGGATATAAGGAGTAAAAGGTGAACCCTGTCAGGGAGCCCATATACAAAAGGAAGATAAGTTTTAGTAATCCACCAAAAGTGTGGTTAACTCAGCCTAAATCTAATTTTTGGTTGTCCAACCACATATCCCGTGATGGCCTGATAATAAGTCTTCAAAACCAATGGGGTATAAAAGGTCATGATTGTATCCATTGGAATATGGCAACTCATGATGCAGAGATGATCGAAGATTATAAAATGTGGATGACAGAAAAAATGAGATCCTAGGAGGAAAAATATTTGTGCACATCATTCAAAAGGCTAAGGTTAGTTCGTAGGGCTAGTGGAACAAAATCAGATGTGTGGTTTATCACTTACGCCTAGAATACAAAAATTTCAAAACAAGAACCAAAAACAAAATGGGATCTTACTAGGGTTAGTGGCAACTAGACACCATGGCAATTTTATCATGAAGAGCAACTCAAATTTAATGTCATATGGTTGGGGCATTAAAATTTCACAAGGTAAACTTACAAAAAAATTCAAATCCAGGCGTGGGCACATACATCAAAATTTTGTGTACATAGCCGATAAGTACATAAAGTGACCGATTACAGTCATGATGAATAAGTAGGGTAGTTTCATGTTCGAGTGTGTACCTTACATCATCTTGTACATACACCTCAAATAAGTAGGAATAAAATTTGACTAGAATATTTAGCAAATCATGTTTCAAGGAATCAGGACTTCAATAAAATCAGACGAATCATCTGACGTAGCCATCAAAAAAATACGAAGCACAATTTCGTATTTCTCTTCATGGTAATTTTCCAAATCTATAGCCTAATGGATAAAGGTCATTTATTTTTAGAATCACACAAGGTGCACCCAAGAGTACAATGTGATGAAGGCAAGACCACTAAAACATGTGCAAACAAGGAGTAGTATCATGCATTGCACAATATGATGTTAGATGAAAGAAGGAAAAATATGAGTGAAGGACTCAGCTAACACAGAGGCAAACAGTTCAAGAAAACCAAGTATTTAAAATCTAAGAGGCATGACTTTACATTCATCAATTGACAAAGTATTCTTAGTTCGGCCCTATATAAGAATGGATATCCATTGGAAATCAAGAGATTAATTTTTTAGTAGATAATATGGGTCTGATGGTGCAAAAAGAAAGTTGCTGAGAGGAGTATGAGCGGCTAAGGAAAATTATGTTCACCTATTCCAAAATAAGAAAGAGACACAAGAGTGGATGATTACCCCCAAAAGGTGTTACCTCATGGCAATATATCTACTCTTGAAGCAACTCTACATCCTGATGGAGTATACATATGAAGGTATGTTGTTGGATGTTTTCTTAATTTGTGTACCTCCAATTCCCATGTTTTATTTCTTTTGTTTCCTTATCTCCAACACTCTAGTGTTGTTTCTTCTCATCTACCTATAAATATATCACATTCCCTTCCTTTTTTGGTATCCTCCTTTGTTTTTAGTGGATTTTTATACTATGTTTTATCCTTATCCATATCCTCTCACCACATTTTTTTCATGCCTACCCATCTCCTTCACCCTCATTTTGTATATTTTTATGTATTATTTTGAGCTTTCCCTTTCCATATATGTATATCCTTTCTTCCTTGCCTAGTGGCGCATTTTGTAAGAACAAATTTCTCACTCCCCTTACGTTAACTCCCCTGTCACTCAATCTTACCATTTTATCCTATACTAGTTAATTCTTCTCATGTCTTCTTGGTTATTTTATACGTTAGATAGTGTTGACTCTTGGATATGGAAATCTAAGTTCTGCAACCTTATAAGTAAAGTTCCCCTATGAGTCACCAATAATGTGGGTGATTTTTGTGTTCTCCTCATCCACCCAACCTTTTTGTCTTCAATGAAAAGAGGTAGATAATTGGTATTTGCAAAAATATTGGAAGAATAAGGCTAAAGGGTCTGAATTCCTTAAAATGGTGCAACATTGCGACATTGTGATATGTTGTTGTGTCACGGTTGTGAAGCATTAGAAATACTTGAAGCAGAAAGGAGGGTGTGACATCATGACATGTTATTGTATCACGATCACGGATGCTTGTGGAAGAAAAGGGTAGAGAATCGTCGCAGTTTCACAATGTGTATCCTCATTACGATCGTGAAATCTCAAGAAGGCTTACATTGGAGAAGTAGTGTGACATCACGACAAGTCACTATGTCATAAAATCAAAAGTAAAAAGGAAGACACAACATCATGACAAGTCATTGTGTTGTGCTTGTTAAGATTCGAGAAACTCAGAAGGCCAAGAATTGTTGTGACATCATGATAAGTCATTGTGTCACGGTTTCCAAGGCTAGATTAAGCCAAAAGCAAAAAGGAAAGTGTGATATGTTCCTATGTCATGACTAGGAAGATGAAGAATGCTCAAGATGAAAAATTGATGTTATGATGCCATTTATCTCTATGTTGTGGTCATGTAGGCCCGAAAAACTTAAATGGAGAGAAGCATCATGAAATCGTGACATGTTCCTATGTCATGACTGCTAAATCTCCAAAAGCATGTAAGTTAAAATAATGGTGTGACTTCACAACATGTTCCTGCATTGCGGTCACAAAGGTTTGAAAGACTTCAAGGTAAGGAAAGGGTGCAATGTTGCAACATGTTCCCACATCACGATCATAAAGGCTTGGAAGGATCGAGGATGTAGAAGGATATGCAACATCGTAATGGGTCTTAGTGTTGTAGCCACCATAGGTTATAGGAAATAGAATCTTCTGACGGTTTCAGTCTACCATGGTTGTTACAGATCAATGGTGACAAGTGTTTTCAAGAATGGAGAATATATTGGATTTCAAGCTCATCCCCACTACTTCTCCACATGCATGAAGCATTTAATTGATAGTCATGAATCAAGCACAATGCCTCATTTTGAATCAACGATGCGGTATGGTATTTTACCAACCTGGTCACCTAGCATTTTGTTGTAACGGTTTTTAAATAAAATCTATTTTTATATTTTGAATATTGAACCATAGGAATATTATAAATAAGAGCAATGGCCTCTTGTGAAAGGGTCAACTCTTAGGCATTTACAAGTTGCATGTACAAAGACTTTTGAATAAGGCAATACAATTGAGATCTTTGTTTGGCATCTAGTTTAATATCTTGCATAATATGTATGTATGAGTGGGTGAATGTTTCTACTTTAGCTAGATGAATATTCATGACATTAATTCTACTTTTTGCATTTATGTGAATGTTTGTTCTCTATTTTAGGAACTCATAATCTATTAAACTGAATGTTGATTAAAATTACTTTGTATATGTTGTAAAAATGGTTGGTCTGTTAGGGGATTTTTATGGTTGTTTTGGTTCATAATCTTTGTGCACTTCTTGTTGTTACCTAATATGTATCATCTCAAGTTCTAGCTTTAGCTACATTTATTTCTTTCTGACACCTTTTCCTCCCCCATCGTAGATTTTAGCTAGTTAGAACCTTACAGGAGCCAACCTTCTCTAAATATTGGCCCGATTAATATTTGTAGCTTGCTTGGTCATTCAATGTTTGCCAAGTCTTGGGTGCACATTTCACCATAGGTAAATTTTGGATCAACGGGTCCTTGTTCAAAAAAACCACCCCTTTATTTACCTAATAAAAAAAGGTATTTTCGCTAATGTGTTAATTAAGGTTGAAAATCCACCCAAGGCCCTCATCCCATATTGGACCTAAGATGATATAAAGATAATTCTTCCAATCAATAGTACTAGAGCTCATGTCTATAATCCTAACATTGAAACCCCTCGGTGGTATGATCATACTAAGTTTTGCTTTTGGTATGGGGTGTGAAGCCATCATTACAATGATTGCATTGGTAACAAGAAATTATTATATACTTAAAATTTTGGATTAAACTTTGACTTTAATAAAAATACAACAAGAAACAATGTAATAATATGAGGAAGAGAATGTCTAAGTTTCTAGGTATAATCATCCCCAAAATCAAATATTGAAAATTTTCAATAATCATTTCCCTAGTTGATGAGGCTCCAAAATTACCTCATTATATGCAACCAAGTAAAACTCTCTTGCCCATTTTTTATGATTGATATATATGTATGTTATGGACTAATCTAAAACTTATGATAATTTTAATGTTGAATGTATTAAATAAATGGAATGTTTTATTCAACTATTTGGGTTGCTTTCATGTATTATTAAGGGACTAATTTCATATTTTATTTCTACGTAAGGAATGGATTAGGCCATTGATAAGCTTGCAAGTTTCTATACTGAACAACTAGTTTTGTAGTAGGAACATCATGAAGATCAAATAAGTATTTTCTAAAGTAGCACTTCAAAAAGGGTGATCATTCTAGAGTATTTGTGCACCAAACAACTTATGTTTTAGAGTATATATGCACTAGATTCCCTATGCACTAGACTATTTATGTGCCAAAGTACATATGTACTAGATTCATCTAAGTGTTAGAATAGTTATACCTTAGAGTAATATGAGTGTCATCTATGCGCTAGAATAAATCTGAGTGCCAAAATAGCTACATGTTGGATCTACTATGGAACATTCGTGTATAGGGCATAACTAAAAAGGGCAATGATAAAACTATTTCATGTGCATAGCACTAAAATCGTTGACCATGCATAGCACTAACATTTAGATTGTTGACCCTACATAGTTTTGGTACCATTGACCATATGTAGTGCTAGGATTATCAACCTCAATAATCTCCTAAATAGTTTGTTGCATGCATAGCACAAAGCAAGACAAACACTAGTCATGACAAAGAATATGTTGAAGGTTTTAGAAATTGTTACACTCAATTAGCAATATTAGTATATTTAAAATATGATTTTTCTCCTATTGAATGGATGTACACATGTCTACTTGATCCAATAATATTTACAATTGCACTCTATAGAAAAATTAAATATGCATTATTACGTTGATGATCTAGGAGGTATAACACTCTACCAGATCCTTTACTACATAAGACACCTAACAATAATTAATATAGTTAGATGAACATAATAAATATAATGTAAGCCAAAAAGCAATAGGTTGTACAATGTTAATTGAAAATAACTTTCAATCTATATTATGAGCATAGTCTTTTACCTGTTCTATGTATGAATTTGATTACTTAGAATAGTTTCCACTATTCATTTATTCTTCCTCTCACTGAACCTCAGATCAAGGACCCACTCTGCTATGAAAGTGGAAGGGAATATGTTAGGAGTAATTATAGGTTTCATTTCATTTTTTTCTTTCCATCTTTCATTTTAGTAACGGAGTGAGATATTTTTATTTTCAAGTGTGAAATTCATTTCATTGTAAGTGTGAGTTATGTTTCAATTCAACTCTATTTTTATTCATTTTACTATAAGTGTGAGTTCTATTTCAATTCTATTCTATTTTAATTCATTTTGTTGCAAATGTGCATTATGTTTCAATTCAGTTTTGTTTAGTTCATTTCCTTGAAGTGTGAGTTTTTGTTTACTTTATTTTATTGCATGGTATAAAAATCATTTTGTAATATATACTTCATGGCAGTGTGTGGATTTAATTCATTCCATTAAGAACTTATTTTATTATAAGAGTGTTTCAATATATTTCAATAAAAATACTTTAGGAAATCCAATAACCAAAAATACAATTCTTGGACCTCTAACGCATATAGCCTTAAGATGCCACTCTACATTGATAACAATAAAGTGTGACTATTAATAACACTTATAACTTTTTGACCTCGTTTTTGGAAAATATTGGTGTTTTTAGAGAACTTAGTCGTTCTTTCTTAATTACCCATTGTGCAAATTTGTAGAATAATGAATAGTAGAAAAAAGTTAAATTTGAGTTAAAATATATATAAAGAAAGAAAAAAGAGAAGAAAACAAGACTTTGCATAAGGATAGTTATATTGTTAAGAATTGTATCGAAAGTATTGGAAAGCTAAATTAACCTTTAAGAATAGAGGGTTTGTGATTTACCATTAGGTGATAGTTTTCATTAATAGGATGTATGTATAGACCTAGGGATGAAAGAGGTAGATTTATTAAACAAAACCCCCAATCAACCACAAGAGAGAGCCATCCACATTGTGAGGTTGCACCAACACCAACTCCTAAGCCATCCATAGTTGAAATTAGTGAGAAAACCAAAAGTTTTAAGGAAGGACAACAATTATCAAATTTTTGGAACTTGGGACCCTACCAACTAGGACAACAAGAGGGATGAACAAGTAGTTCACCACCACCTACTCTATATTATTCTGTACCTCCTAAGGTGTTTAAAAATATCTATAATTTGTGTTGGGAAAACATGATGGCAGAGAGACAAGAAGATGGGGATAGATTTAGTGATGTGCACCATCATGGAGAAACCAATAATCCTACAAAAAATTTTCAATATCCTATCCATTTAGATCCTGGCATAAAGGCTCCAATGAATAATATCTCTCCCTCTATACTACCAATCTTCAAGGGAATTGTGTTAGAAGATCCTGATCAATTCTTGTTTGAGTTCAAGGTTTTATGTCAAACATATGATTATATACATGATAACCAAAAACTCAAACTATTCCCTTCCACATTGAAAGACTCTGCAATGCGATGGTTTATGGGTTTAGAACCAGAATCAATTCACACATGGGCAAAAATGGAGAAAGCATTCTTGGATAAATACCAAGAATATTGTAGAGTAAAAAATAGGAAGGATGAATTGTTCATAATGAAACAATAGGAGGATGAGAACTTAGAAGATTACCTAGATATATTTTTGTTTGTTCATAGAAGATGTGGGGTTGGAGTAGACCAAGAGTTAAGTAAGACAATATTCTTATGAGGATTACAAGAAGAGTTGAGGGAAGCTTTAGATCTTATGGGAAAAGGAGATGTAAACAAACTTGATTTTTTAGATATCATGGAGCTTTGCAAAAATTATTCCTGTACAAGAGTAGGAACTCAAAGATATAAACATGGTAACAATAATAATGACATGAAGGAGTTAATGGAGGAATTTGCTAATCTAAAAATTGATATCTTAGTGCACCTCAACACTACATTAGATGAAATGAATACAAAAAATAGGTCTACTGAACCTTTAGTTGTCTATTGTCCAAGGTGTAGAAAGAAGCATGCCCTTCATGAATACCCTTTGAACAAAACTACTATGTGTAATATTTGCAAAAAAGGACATCCTACAGATCAATGTCACTTTTTACTTGAATTAAAAAATGCCATGGAAAAATAAACTCATCCTATAGAAGAACTCAACTTTGTAGGACAAAGACAAGGGAATAATTTCTCCCATATTCCATATCAAAATCAATATTCCCCTTTGAGTACCTATGAATTGGGGATCAAATCCTTGGTCTATGCCATGGTCCATCCCACTACCCACACAACCTTGGGGCCAACAACCATGGACATCACCTCAATAATGGTCCCATCCTGGATGGATAAATCAACATTGGACACCACAAAATCAACCATGGTTACCTCCACCTATGCAAGGTCAATAATGGACACAACAATACCAACCACATCAACCTTACCAAGGGCAACATCGATACCAAAATCAGCAGCAAGGTCTATTGCCTGGACCTGCCCATATTCCTTCTCAAGGACAACCACAACAAGTTAAGCAACCTCCACTTCTAGCTCAACCTATGGTAAATCCTAATAATAATAGATAGGCAACACTTGTCTATATGACTAAATCAGAAGATACAACCACACTTAATGTTATTGACTGTGATAATATTCAATTATGCTCAAGAAAAACACTCCTTGATCCCACTCCACCTATTATCATAGAGATGGGAAGTGATGAGAATAACCAACAAGAACCTTCCTCTCCTAAGCCATATCAATAGGAAAAATTAAACTCTCATGAAAATAATTTTCCTTCATCTCAAAAAATACCTTATCCTAAATGACTTGAGAAAATAGAAAAGTCCTCCACAAAATTTGATTTAATAAAGGAATTAAAATAATTAAATATCATGATTCCTTTATTACAAGCAATTAAATATGTCCCTATGCTCAACAAAATAGTTCAAGAATTATGTATTAGGAAGTCAAGAAGAAAGAAGAGAATATATCCAAAAACCATACAAGTGGATGGAAAATTGGTAGACCTTGTGGGAAAGCTTATTCCACCCAAATATGGAGATCCAAGAATCCTAGTAGTTATAGTTTCAATAGGATCAATACAAATACCCAATGTTTTGATTGATATTGGGGCTGCCATTAATGTCATGATAAAGGATACAATGAATAAATTACATTTAACAAATTTACATCCAACATCCACAATACTTGAGATGGTTGATTGATCAATCATAAAACTAGAAGGTATAATAGAAAATATCCTTGTGATAGTTGCAACATGGGAATATCCTATCGATTTTCTAGTATTACAACCCCATACTATAGTAAATGGTTACCCATTAATTCTTGGAAGACCTTGGCTTGCTACGGCAGCTACTTTTATTGATTGTAGGTCAAGGGACATGACCATTTCAAATGGAATAGATTCAAAGAATATCTCATTGTATCCTCCAGCCAAACCTTCAATAATTTTTTTGGTAGTTTATGGTTCCCTAAATTAGATGAGGAAGATGAGGAGAATATCTCAACTTTAGCTACAATCATTGTAAAAGAACATGTAGAGGAGTTGGATCCATTAGAAAGGGTTATTTTTGAATAAGAGACTATCTTACTTAATACCATGTATGACTTAGGATTTGAAGATGAACAAACTATCATCCATCAACTCCTATGGAAGGATGAAGATGAAGAGCCTGAATACTTACCACCTATCTCAATACAAGATAGCTCATTTAATTTACCACATGGATGGCATTGACAACTCCTTTCATCTTTTCAATGCCCTCTAACAAATCTCATCCCTTCAAGAATTAATTTTGATCAAAATACCAGAATATTCCATTCTTTGTTGCCTCATCATTATCCTTTGAATTTTTTAGTAAGCAACTTTGAAGGAATTAACTTGGTGCATCTTGGCACCAAGCAAATTGAAATACAACCAAGTAAATTTTTGAACATCAATAGTTGGTTGTATAATGAACAAGAAGAGAAATTGTTTAACATGTTGAGTAAACATACCAATGCCTTTGCATGGGAATATCATGATATGATAGGAATCCATCCTAATATATGTACTCATCGCATCTATACTGAGGATGTTAAGCCTATTTGACAACCACAAAGGAGATTGAACCCTACCTTACATGATATTGTCAAGGACAAAATTAAAAAATTATTAGAAGTAAGATTTATCTATCCTATCTCAAATAGTCAATGGGTTTCTCCACTAGTTATCATTCCTAAGAAAAATGGGAAGATGTGTGTATGTGTTGATTATCATGAGCTTAACAAAGCCACACGAAAAGACCACTTCCCATTACCATTTATTGATCAAGTACTAGACACACTTGTTGGGAAGAAATATTTTTATTTTCTTGATGGATTTAGTGGGTACAACCAAATCTAGGTAGCACTAGAGGACCAAGAGAAAATAACTTTCACTTATCCATGGGGTACTTTTGCTTATCAAGTTTTACCTTTCAAACTTTATAATGCCCTAGAAACTTTCCAATGAGTTGTTCTTGCCATTTTTTTGATTTGGCAAATGAATGTGTTGAAATCTATATGGATGACTTCATAGTATGTGGTGAGACTTTCGAAGAAACCCTCGATAACCTTGATAAAGTGTTGACCCATTGTGAAACTTATAATTTGACCTTAAATCCTAAAAAATATTTGATGATGATGGATGAAGGCATCATGCTTGGATATCATATCTCATCTACAAGAATACAAGTAGATCCAAAGAAGATTGAGATTATTAAAAATTTTCTTCCTCCAAAAACTCAAAAAGATGTCAAGAATTTTTTAGGACACATTGGATTTTATCATCATTTCATCAAATACTTTAGTACAATTATGGCTCCTATGTATGCTTTGCTAAAGACTCTAAATTTAGATGGATAGAGAAATGTCAAAATGCATTTGATAAATTGAAAGAAAAACTTACCACTCCACATATGCTATAAGGACCAAATTGGAAACTTCCATTCCATATTCAAACTGACACATCAAATACTATAGTAGGTGTAGCCTTAGGTCAAGTAGAGGATGATAAACATTATATTAGCAAAAACTTGATAGGAGCTGAAAGAAATTACACTACCATTGAAAAATAATTATTGGTAGTAGTATATACCATCAATAAATTTTACCACTATATTATTGGGTATTAGGTGTTTGTTCACATTGATCATACAACAATAAAATATCTCATGAACAAACCTATGGTTAGTGGTTGAATCATATGATGGTTATTACTACTACAAGAATTTGATATTACTATTATTGATAAACTAGGTAAAGCTAATGTGGTAGTTGATTTCTTATCAAGATTAAATATTATAGGTGAAGAAGAGCCAATGGAGGATTCCTTTCTAGATGAGTATTTATTTGCAATATCAACACAATCACCATGGTTTTCTAATATTGCTAATTATCTAGCAATAGGGAAGGTTCCTCCCCATTTTACTTACAAAGAAAAATGATAATTAATCAAACAAAGTTCATCTTTTGAATGGATCAATGGTTTACTATTTAAATGTGGACCTGACCATGTTTTGCATAGGTGTGTTCAACAAGATGAAGTGTATGACATCCTCCATGCATGTCATGATGAGCCAATAGGAGGATATTATTCAGTAAAACATACCATTCAAAAAGTTTTGGGTGCAAGATATTATTGGCCATCACTTCATCATGATGTGAAAAAATATGTATGCCATTGTGATCCATGCCAATGAATGGAAAAACCAATTGCATCAAATGAAATACCCCTACAACCTCAAGTGGTTTTAGAACCATTTGAAAGGTGGGGATTGGACTTTATTGGACCCATTGACCCACCTTCTCAAGGAAAACAACACATCTTGGTGTGCACAGATTATGTGACAAAGTGGGCTAAGGTACGTGCTTTTAAACATGCTCATGAAGAAAAGGTAGTTGATTTCTTGTATACTCAAATTTTTAGTGGTTTGGTGCCCCTTGTTCTATTGTTTTAGATCAAGGACCATAATTTGTGTCTAAGGTAATACAAGCATTTACTAAATTTTATCAAATTAAACATAAAAATTCATCACCATACCATCCCTAAGCAAATGGTCAAGTAGAGGTCACTAATAGAGAATTAGAGAATATACTAATGAAAATAGTGGCTTCTCACAAGAAATATTGGATGAATAGGTTACCAGAAGTTGTATGGGCCTACAACACCACATGGAAATCTACCATAGGATTCACACTATATGAATTGGTTTATGGTAAGAAACCTATTCTTCCTATAGAGTTTGAATTACTAACACTTCATACAACTTTGGAAGTGGGCATTGAGTTGTCATAGGTACAAGAAGAAAGGATTTTACAACTAAATGCATTGGATGAGCTACGATTAGAAGCACTTCATCAAATAAATATTATTCAACAACAAAGGAATATGTGGCATGATAGTCACATTAAGAGTAGCAAGTATAAACAAGGAGATTGGGCATTGCTTTTTTATTCTTGCTACTCTAATTTTCTTGGCAAATTATAGACTTATTGGCTAGGACCATATGAGATAGAAGAAGTATTTGATAATGGTGTTGTATAAATTTTTTCTATTGATGACTCAAGGTGAAGATTAGTGGTGAATGGACATCGCTTGTGATTGTACCATAAACCACTCACTAAGGAGGAATTTTCAAAATATTTACTTTCATAGTCAAATCTCTATGTTGTGGAAGAGGTTTCCTCTTTAAAAACAAAATTTGAATAATTGTATCTTCTATTCATAAAAATCAATAGCAAAAACCTCTTCAAGGCACTATTGAATCAGGGTTTTACATGAAAACTAGTTTTTGACATGTTTACCTTGTATAAAAATAAAAATAAAAATAAAATAAGAAAAAAATAAATAAAATTATGATATCTATGGCACTTATATCTATATAGATGTTTCAGGTTTCATTATTTCTGACACAAAATAAGCAAATTTCCCAAAAAGTGCATGGAATCTTCTATAGTGAGGTATGCATTTCCTTTAATTTTACTATTTTTTAGCTTTAATATTACATAGATTACATTTAGTCCATTATCATACCAAGAAAAATGTGGAAATAGGTGTTTAGAAGGTAATCTAGAGCATCTCTAGTTGCGCCAGAATGCATGGTTTTACCTACATCATAATGTGTGGTTTTACCTATGCCAAAGTGATCTGGCACCTTTTTCAATAAAACTATATTCTAGCATAGGTGGAAATTTTCATTGGTTAAAAAACTTGTTTTCCTCAATCTAATCAAGATGATGGATGAAAAATACAGTGGCTACACCAACATGGTTCAAAGTGGTGATGTTTTGGACATGCATGCCAACAAAAACGTAGTTATTTTAGAAAGACGATGTGAATAGTTTCTAAAATTAGCAGTGGCATGAGACTACAAGTGAAAATAAGGTACATGCTTCATATGTATCCCAAAAATCATACACAAATATTATTTTGTTATTCCCTTAATTTTTCTCTCTACAATGAGCTAGCATGACAAAGATAGGCAAAGTCAATAAGTGGTAGAATTATGTCGAATGGGAAAGGTAACCTAATATTGGGATAATGTAATAATTACCAATGATATTGATAGCTTTATGGTCATCTGTAAATGTTATCTACATGTAATATTAGAAATAAACTAGAAACTACCATCTATCTTGTGTGTGCATGAGAACCATGAGGTGTTTGAAACAAGCACCAAAATGGAGTCATTTTTAGTGCATGTGAATAAAAATGTTAGGGCCTAGGCATGGAGCAGGTACCAATGCATTGAAAACTACATATTTAATATGGTCATCTTGCATGCCATAAATATTTAAAAAGAGTATTTTTCATCCTTATTAATTGATAGCACAATGATATTCATGAAGCCAAATCTCAAATAATTATAGTGAAAACTTTTGCTGATTTTCAAACAAAGAACCAGCAAAAAAGTTGCACAGAATACCACTGATAACAGTTTTTGTTTTTGAAAAGCAAGAAGTAGTAGATAAAATGCCATGGGAGGAGAGAAGCATAAAGTTGAGTCAAATAACACCTTTAAATTTGAAAAACACCTAAAGGTGGTAAAACTCTTTCAACAAGTAGACTGGTTAGGTTTCCTACATAAGTTTGAGGGGCATATTGAATTGTGGCTATGACAATTGCCCTCGTGTTATGGGAGAACTCTATGATAGTCGAAGGAGCTATCATAAAGGTAACTCCCCAAATATTGAGTGAAATTTTAGGTATTTCATGTGAAAAAGGACATCTAAAAATCTAGGTCCACCCTTGTCGAGATATTTAAGGAATTTAAATAAGAAAATGACCCAAAACAAGAACTTAAGATAAATAAAAACCAATGCAAGGGGATCAAATGCTCTAGTTTGAAATCACCATTGAGTGATGTCACCATGTGGTTTATGAAGAATTTGACCTATGATGGTTAGTATGGCATCCATTCAGGATCGCATATTAAAATATTGACTCATCTCAAACATGGCGATAACAGACCTAAAACAAGAATTAATCTTCCTTTTTAATCTACATGTCACCTTACATATTATGTAAAAAAGGGTGTAGTAAGGACATGGGTTTGTGAGGCACCACGGCCTCATTCAATTAATTTGCAAACATCATTTTGACAGAAATGAAGAGTCTTGGCAATAGTTTCTTGGCCACTAGAGATCTCCCACCACACCCAAGCAACATGTTCGAGAAACTATAGAAATTTTTGGCATTACAAAAATACATCATAGGGCTACAAAAAATCTAGAGGATATAGAAACCCCTACACCAGAAGAAGTCAAACCGGTAAAAGGAAGATCTGGCGAAATCAAGAATACAACCAACCCACGTATAAGAAAAAGTATGGCCAAGCAATGGTGACATCTAAGTTACCAAAAATGGGATTCAACAGCAAAATTAGGTCCACCAGTTGGATAAAGAAACCTAAGGATAGTGTGCTAGAATATTATGGAGTAAGAACAAAAACACAAAAATCCCCATAAATTTTTGGTAGTAGTGAAGAGGATGAACTATGTTGTGTCTGTAAATAGTGGATTCATAAAGGGGTATGATTGTTGGTTATGATACAAATGAGGAGCACATCAATCACACCTAAAAAAGTAGCTACTCTAGAGTAAGCACCATAGGCTTCTGGTTCCAAAAGAAGGAAAAGAAGAAGACTGGTGATAAATGTCAGCAATGATAGACGAGTTTTTTACATGTCCACTGAGTCATAGGAGTTGCCACAAGATAATATATATGCTTATACTAAAGCACAAGGACCCTTGAAACATCCACAGGAGGATGTCAACATCCCTATTGAGCAACAAACATCACCAAGAATGCAACACCAAGATACCATTAAATGTGATACAACACAAGGACCTCTAGATTTGGATGAAGGACAAGACATAGATGTCACAAGATAAGAAGTTGAAGCCCTAGACAAATTTATAGTAGCACATATGATGGCAATTATAAAATCACAATAGTAGTGGTTACATAGAATCCAATTGGAGCTACAAGAAAAAAATGTACATTTCCTTACTTTTACAATAATTAGACGTTTTAAGAGGTAGATAGCCAATCTAAGGGGAATGTGCCTTTTGAATCAAATCCTAGGTATAAAACTATTGAAAATTTATTAGAAGTATTTTTTAGGATAAATTATCAACAAGAGGAAGTACAAGAACAAGTTCAAATACCACCAGGCCCTAAATTTTTAACTATTTTTAGGGAAGAAGTAGTTTCAGAATATTTTGGTGCTAACATAGCAGAATAGGAAATCCCACAGAGAAAAGGAAGAAACCAACAAAAGCTAGGAAAATTCCATAGAAAAATTTAGAGAGTTGAGATAGGTGCTAGAAGAGGAAGTGCTAGAGTGGGTGCTAGAATGAGAAGCACCATAATGGGTGTCATAATAGGGAGCATCAGAGAAGGCACCAAAATAAGAAGTACTAGAATGGGTGCCAAAACAAGAAGCACTAGAATAGATGCTAGAATAGGGAGTGCTACAGTGGGTGCCAGAATAGGGGATTACATTAATGAGGATGCTAGAATAGTAGGATGGGATGGAATCATCAAAAGAGAAATCAAAATCAAGAATGGTCATCAAATAGGTCATAATGGAATCAATGGAGATAGAGTCGACCAGTGTTGAATAAGGGACTCAGATTGAACCACTAGAAATTCCAAGGCCAATATTTATTACTGCTCTAGGTATGGTGACAACTGATAATCATGATGACATAGTTGGAATATGGATGAGGAGGTGTCACTATCTAGAGGAAATAATTCAAACACTTAGACCTCTTGAGGAGAAGAACTAGGAGCAAACTCAAGAAATAATAAATCTTTAGACTTGATTACGAGAATTTTTCCACACTGTGAAAAGGCTAGTGGAATGTGGGGCCCTAGCCAAAATTTACAATCTATTCCTGAGAGAACAATTATATCAGTGGTAGGTAATAAAAATTAGTTCTGATTTAATTTATGAGTTACAAAATTATCAAATATTTTCTTGAAGCTTTTATGCATAGCCCTACATAAATAGAAGAATTTATTATCAGAGTTGTATTTACATAAGTATGCATTCTCAAAATATATACAATTCCTCTCCCATATTTACACTAGGTATAAACAGTTAAAAGTTTTTTTGTCCTTTGCAACCAAGTTCACTGGTAGGATAGAATGTAGTACCGAGTCAATGAAGTAGAGGTTGGATTGCTATTATGAAATGAACAACCTAGTCCAAGAGGTCTTATTAGTACCCATTATACTTTGATGGGAAACAAAGAACTTAAAAGTCAATATAGTCTCCAAATTAATAATTGTTTAAAGGAATTCAAGGAATGTTACAATGATTATTTGGATAAAGTAAGAAGTACATGTAACAAATATGGGATGAGATGCCTATAAGGTTGAAGAAAAGGGGGTTGATTTCTCCTATGAATTTAATATCTTATAAACAGACCATTGTAGTTCCTAAGGTAATATTAATGATGAAACACAACTAGATAAGCTTCAAATTTTGGCCACCCACCATCATAAGCCCTATTCCACCATATGAACGTACCAGGCCATAGAATGAAGATCAGTTCAAATAGTGCTTACTCGAAATCAAAAGGTATAAGGGATATCATCCTCCAATAGAATTTGTTTTGCCTAATTTGGATAAAGAGCTTAATATGAATATGACTTTGGTTGAAGGAAATGCATGAGGAAATGTGTCAAGATAAGTCAGGAGTTATGAAGCTCCAAAATTGTCTCACTATATGTATCCAAGTAAAATTTCTTGCCCATTTTGTATGACTGATATATATGTATGTTATGGACTAATCTGTAATTTATGATAATGTTAATGTTGAATGTAGTAAATAAAGGGAATATTTTATTCAACAATTTAGGATGGTTTTGGGTATTCTTAAGGGACTAATTGCATATTTGATGTCTATTTAAGGAATTGATCTGGTCATTGACATGCTTGTAGGTTTTTATATTGAACAATATTTTTTAAAGCTAGAACACCCTAAAGATCCAAGAAGTATATGTTAAAGTGCTCTAAAAAGCTTGATCATTGTAAAGTATTTGTGCACTATACATATTTTCTTCCATAGTATCTATGTGCCAGATTCCATGTGCACCTAATTATCTATGCATTAGAATACTTGTGTTCCAGAGTAATCTGAGCATCGAAATAGTTGGGTGCCAGAGTAATATGAGCGTCAAAATAGTTGTGCCAAAGTAATATGAGCATCAAAATAGTTGTATGCCAGAAGAATCTAAGTGCCAATTGTGTGCTAGAGTAAATTTGAGCATCAAAATAGCTACATGTTGGATATGCTCTAGAACATCCATGCACATGGCATAACTAAAAAGGGCAATGACAAAATCATTTCATGTGCATAGCACTAGGATCGTTGACCATGCATAGCATCAAAATTTGTATTGTTGATCTTACATAACATTGGGACTATTGACCATGCATAAAACCAATATTATCGATCCCATGTAGCACTAGAATAGTTTGTTGTACACATAGCACAGAGCAAGACAAGCACCTCCCATGATGGAGAAGACGTTGGAGGTTTCAAAAATTGTTGCACCCAATTAGCAATGATAACGCATTTAAAATATGATCTATATCTTGTTGATTGGATGTACACCTATCTACTTGATCCGTTTAAATTTGTAGTTATACTTTGTAGAAAAGTCAAATGTGCAAGATTACATTGATGATTTGGCACATATAACCCTACCAAATCCTTTAGTTGATAAGATGCCTAACAATAATTAATATAGTTAGATGAACATAATAAATATAATGTAAGCCAAAAGGTAATAGGTTGGACAATGTGAATTGAAAATAACTTTCAATCTCTATTCTGAGCATAGTCTTTAACCTATTATATGTATGAATTTGATTACTTAGACTAGTTTCCATTATTTGTTTATTATTCCTCCCACTAAACCTTGAATCAAGGGCCCACTCTGCTAGGACAACATAAGGGATTCTTTTAGGAGTAGTTACAAGCTTCATTTCATATTTTTATCTTCATATTTTAGTAACAGAGTGAGATTTTTTTATTTTCAATTGTGAAATTTATTTTACTATAAGTGTGAGTTTTATTTCAATTTGGCTATGTTTTAATTCTTTACACTACAAGTGTGGGTTTTATTTCAATTTAGTTATGTTTTAATTCAATTTATTGCAAGTGTGCATTTTGTTTCTATTTAGTTCATTTCCTTGCAGTATGAGTTATTGTTTATTTTATTGCATGGTTTAAAATCAATTTATAAGATTTGCTTTATTGTAGAGTGTGGATTTAATTCATTCCATTGAGAGCTTACTTTATTGTAAGAGTATTTTAGATTTTGTTTCTATAAATGGACTTTAGTAAATCCAATACCCAAAAATACAATTCTTGGACCTCTAATGCATATAGCCTTAAGACGCCACCCTAAATTGATAATATTAAAGTGTGACTATCAACGACACTCGTCACTAGTCATAGTGCTCAAGGAGAGGCTAGTAATTCTAATCCAACACAATAAACTTCTCCTAATAATGTGAGTCCTAGATCCAACGACCAAAGAAATAGCTAGTGTAAGGACCAATATGACTTCTTCTATAGGCCTGTGTAAAATAAATGAGAAAAAATAATTGGCAAAGAGAGTATCCATTAAAAGGAATATCTTGTCAGAGCTAGAAGGTGGTTGTTATGATTGATGAATTAGGGAGAACACGGATAGTAAACATTCAAATATTCATTTTGTATGTGTATTTCATTATATTCATCATCACATTTAATTATAACTTTTATATTGTTATATGTAGGAATGTTAATACCAAGCATAAGTTGCAAGCGAACTGCAATGGTAACGGATTTGGCCTCTCTTTGAGAGGTTCAAGGTTGAAACCCCACTCAATATAAGAGGACAGGGACCCCTCATAAAAACCTGTGTAAACTCATTGAAAAAATACCAAGCACACATCAATAATAAATGCTAAAAATTATTAGAGAACAAGGCTACTATAATTTTAAAAATACATTTAAAATACAAATCATCCATCTAGTGGTATCCATTTCAATATTGAAGTATTTAAGTTTGCATATGGATGACAACATTTTTATTTTTTCATTTATACACTTTGTTTGGCGTGATTGTAAAGAGGTGGTGGAGACATAATTTACATAGATAGGAAGGTTGAATTAGAGAGTAGGGATGATGAGAAATATTACCAAATAAGAGGAGGAGGCTAGGGATATAAATGCATAAGGTGCAAAGGAGGGATACATTGACAAGGAGGATCATGGTGGTGAAAAGGAAGATAACAATGACAATGGTAATTGATACATATAGTTGTATATTGTAATGACTCCAATATAGACACATTATCTATCTTTGTTATTGATTAGCTCAGGCCTAGTATTAGGTTAGTTGGACCTTAAGCATTAAGGTTAAGGTTGTTAGTATTCTACTTTATAAATAGAGGAGTTATGTTGTAGTTGAGATATCCTATCATACTTGTTATCTTAAGTCAGATCTATTGCACATATGAGACTTCACTCTCTCCAAGTGGCTAGAGACTTTGTCTTGTTAACGTGGCTAGAATTTGTATTGGTTTGAAGTTTAGAATTTATTATTTATGATATTGATTTCCTACTATATCATTTGAATTTTTATTCCAATGAATGAATTTTATTTCCTATCTTTTAGTTTTCTACTAGTGATGTTATTTATGGAAGTTGTTTCGTTACAACTAGTATTAGAGCTTCAATCTTGGATTCTTATGGCTATGCAAAAACATGGCAGAAGGGTGTGCGAGCTATTCTAGAACCTCATCTAGCCAAATTTGCATCCTATCATCCAGATAAATTATCATTTTTTTGTTTCATCTTCTAGTGCAATTTCCTTCTGTAATATTGTGAACTAGGTATATTTGTTTGTATTTTATAAACTTGATAAAAAAATTATTGTGGTCACTAGGACCATTGTGGGAGACCTATCTCATCTTGATTATCTCATTGAACCAATCAAAATAAGGTGTATCTTTGGTAATATATTTTGAAGTGTCTAGTGGTATCTTTAGGGTTTCATTGTCAGTTCTTAATATATGAGTGAACCCTTGGTGCCTATTGGTTGGATGTGAGTCAATGAAAATGTACAGTGCAAATAGCCACCCAAGAATATTTGCATGAGGAAAAGAAGTGACAGTCAAATAATCCAATAAAGCACTTTTAAATCATGTCACATCAATAGTTTCAATCCAAGGGCTCTTGCCCCTTTAGACACCATCGATACCCCATGCACTCCTTCTCATTAAGGTCCTCATCCTCTCCTAGAGAGTGTTTTGTTTGATCTTTAGGATTTTTATCTCATGAACGTATTGATATGGATAACAAAATATCCACAATTCATCATTCACAACCCAACATGCAAAGGCATCTTGATTCAATTGAGATATAATTGGGATAAGTCAATACAATCTAAGATTTGTTGAACCTACTCCTTGGATAGTAACATTACACCGAGTTCTCTATACAATGAGTTCCAAGAGGTTGCCAAGCAACAACAACATGATAAGCAAAAATAAGTTGAATATCAATTGGTCGATTCTCCTATTAGAAATATCTGATTAAATAACTCCCAACACCTTCAACATCCTCCTTATAGGTATGATCCAAGTTCCTTCAACCATCTAAAATCCAAATTTGATGAACATCCTCCTTTCAGTTACCATTCCAATGGCCACTTAGTAGGATACATTCCTCCCCACATGATCATTGGTAACTATCCAGGAATGGGTGTGCTTAACTTAGAATACCTTTGTTGAGCTTTGTATTCAGTGTCACTATGTATCAATTTTATGGTGATTGCAACACTTGCTCCTACCTTTTGTTCCTTTTGTTCCCTTTGTTCTATCTGCTAGGAGGTGACTTTGATTTTTCTACACTACAAAACCCTCTAGTTGTGGAACCTTATGGGATTTTGATACAAGTGGCATATACTTTGGATCCTACTAAGTCTTATGTAATATATATGGAAGACCCTTTTCCTTTGTTGTATATCTTTCTAACTCGGGTGTAGATTGGAAGGATTGCACCTAAGTGTTAACAAGGTCAAACTACAACTTAGAGCAAATGTGACAATAGAGTCCATTGACATACTTGAGCACTTGATGTTTCTTGTCATTGATAATACATAAGGAAGTGAGAATCTCAATAAACTTGTTTGTGTATTGTTGGACTAACTAGAGATGACATCAATATAACTATTGAAAATGCATTTACTTGTCTTTGTAGTAATTAAGAAGTTAGAAATGAATGTGTATAGATTTAATGAACTTCATCTTGATAGTGATAGGATCTTTATCCTCAAGCTTCACACTAATAGCTTCCCACCAACATAGAACTAGCTTGGGCATCGACAATGCTATGAGAAAAGGTTTTGTTAGTGTTGATGGAATTATTTGTAGAGTAATAAGTTTCCAATTTCCAGAGCCATCCACCCAACTCTTTGACATTTTTCTATCCTAAGAAGATATGAATATTGATGTTAATTTACACCTTGATTAAGTTGCTCTAAAAGTGTGCAAGATTTTTGTTTTTTACGATGATATCATTTGAATGGTGAGATCTTACAACTATTGAAGAGTGTTTCTTTGTTTTTCTAATACATTATGAATTAATTTATTGATATTTAGGATTTAAGTCTCTCTATAAGATGACTTTGAAATATTGACCATCCTTGCACATGAACAATGTTCTATATGGAACCTAGTGCAATTCCTTGTTTCTAATACCATAATTGTGAGTGAACATTCAATGATGAAACATATTAAAATAATTTGGTTGGATAGAAGTCATTCTATGAGCAAGGGTTAAAAACCACAAAAGTTAAAGAAAAATGATATAATACCAAATATCCATGTTGATGCGGCCCAAGATGGTGGCATAAAGGACAACTCCCCAAATTAACTAATGAAAATGGATAAGTTATAACTCAAAGTTGTGCAATAGAATAGACACAAGTAGTTACCTCTTCAAACATCCACAAGTTAGATAAAAAAGAAACAAAAAGGATGTCGATATATGTAAACAAATGGAAAGCTTTATTTACAAACAAATTATAAAATACAAAGCACTTATGTAGCCTAGATGACAATATACATTATAATTCACATGTGTTGGACTATAGTATACCTATTGGACATTAGAATGATAAGTCCTAATCTATCAAATAAGACTATAGGAAATGAGCAGATATTCAATAGAATTTATACTATGGTGGACTTTGGCTTATATACAACCATGTATATCATAGTTACAAGAACATGATGGAAAAACTAAAACAAATTCCTTTAGGACAGGTACAATAAGACAATTTTGAATGGCAATTACGAGATAGTTTACATGTCCCCTTCTGGCATCAAGTACAAATGTTGGTTGATAATATGATCTACCATTTAGCATATGGTAGCAATTGTTGGATGCATGGAGTTTCCTTTGGCGAAGTGTTGGCATATAGAAGTGGCTTTAGGCACTAGCATTTGTTGTCACTCTATGTTCAAGAGTAATAGGCTTTTGTGTTATGTCCAATGTGGGCATTGGTGTTAGGCATAGTTACACCTTGTTGGATTATGCCACTAAGATTTTGTGTGAAGATCCAAGTGGGCACTAAGATGCAAAGGCTTCTCTTTGCATAAGCATTTGTGTAAGCTTGATGTCATGACTAATAAGGACTCATATAACTTATGCTTTGTTTTGATCATTTGACCATAAGCATTATAGAGGGAGGAATTTTGTCCTACCGCGTACAATTCTCAATTGAATTAATTGTGAGTCGAGGTGACCATGGGGGTATGTTGAGCCTCTACACTCAAGGGTTTGGGGGACCAAAGGGTTCACTAGAAACGGTTTAAGGACTCACTCCAATTCCAAGATGGATATGACTAATGTGTATATTGAGCAAGCACCTATGTTTGATTTTCTAATATCTAAGCTAAAAGAAATTAAAGAACAATGGAGGACGAATAGTAATGCAAGCAAGCAAAGACTAACCTTAGAAAAAAATTTAATTTTCAATGAGGACTAAAATACTGATTTGCAATAAAGCAAGTATTTTATTTTCAGTAAGGGTTCAAGAGAATGCACAAACAGATTTAACCTAAAGTGCAAACTATATGCTTTTTCTCTTTCAAATACCTAAACTAAAGTCAATTTCTTTTCCTTTTTATTATATTTTATCATGAGCTAGATGTAACACAGGAATAGATAACAAACAAACAACAAACAACCTAAGAAGTTTTCTTAGGGCACTTACTTGATCCAATGGTTGACCCTAGATTTTAACTTGCATCTAGATATATCCAACAGCTTCACAATCTGTAAAACAACTTTACAAACCCTATAAAAATTGATCAATGTTTGGGGGTCTACTTAGGTTGTTATTTGACTGAGCTTAGAGGCATAGCAATCAAGCCCTCTTGGTCCTTTTAGTTGATCATTTGTAAACAAAAGTGATTGTTGACCTTTGGAAGCAAACAAGACAAAATGCAATAACATGAAATAGTGCAAATACTAGTGCAAACACTAATATTATGGCCTTAATGAAACATGCAAAAGTAGACTAAGGGTTTGGGAGCGAAACTTTGCCCCCAAACCTAAGGGAGCCAAAATTGTGTCCCGTAAGGGACGACCGTGAATTCGGCTCTGCCAAATTCATGCCCTATATGAAAGAGGCGTGAATTCACGATAGAGGTACCAAAATGATCTATCAATACAAAATAAAACACAATATGGGCAATTAACAATTTAAGAAGACTAAAAACGCAAGAAGGAACCTAGTGGCAATGAAAGAACAACCAAAGGATGAAGACCTCCACAAGATGGTAGACTCCTCCTCAAGGCTCCAACACTTGTCCACCAAGAGCAACAAATCACAAAAGTAGAGCAGCAAAAGAATACTTGATGCCATTCAAAACTTAATCTTGGTAGAACTTTTTAAATTGCTTGGAAAAACTTGTTAGCTTACTAGTTAGTTGAAAAAGAGGATCCAATCCCTCTATTTATAAGAGGTTTGGAGGGCAAAAATGTGGAAAAATGAAGTGCAAAACCTAGGGAAGGACCGACGTCTTGGAGGTTGGCCCAAAAATTAGGTTTTCTAAGATAAAACCCTAATTTACCGAATTTGTGCCCTGTACTGGGCGATTGCAAATTTGGCTAAACTAAGAAAAAAGGCAAAGAAGAAGGGGGGCAAAATCTCAAACTTGCACTTGATAAGTTTGAGGGAATTCTTAAGGATTTTAGAAAAAAATGACTCATTTTGGGTGGGTCAATTTTCCATGTCTATAAACATACTTATTTTGTTAAGGACCAACCTCCCCTTGTTTAAACAATAATTTTTTTACCATTAAGCTTTCATCTTGCTTTAGTTTAACTAAATTTATGCCTTCTGCTAGTATCTAAACCAACTTGACCCATATGAGCTATTGGCATGCACCTTTTTTCTTTTACTTCTTTGGACACTTAGATGTTTGTCTTTATTTTCTACAACTATATCCTCTTCTCTATGAAAATCTAATTCATTTACTATGAGGAACACACTTTTTCATGGTTTTTTAGCATGTCTCATTTTCCATTATTGGTCTACTAAGTCCCTTACATATTCAAGTTCCACCTTGCAATTTCTTGGACTACTTTCCTTGTGCCTTCAAGGTCAACTAATATACTTCCTCCTTAGATTGAATTTTATAATTAACTCACCTTGAATTGAAAGTCTCCAAACATATCTAGCTAAAGGTTCCCTTCATTAACATGTAATCAACTTTTAAAATTCATCCATGTATTTCTAGATGCTAAACCTTTCTTGTCTCGAGTATTATAAAATTTAAAATAAACTTCAATGATAATTAGATGGCAAAAAACTACTACAATAACAACTAGAAGACAAAATTTCCTCCTCACTCTTTACAATCATTCTTGACTAATCACTTTTCTCTATTTTTTTGATATGCACATTCTTACAACATGGATGCATGACCCATGACCCATTAACCTAGTAAATGTAAGCTTAACACTCTTAGGGTCTTTTGTGTGCTCATAATCAAAATGCATCTCCATTGCCATAGTCCAATTAACCCCTCAAGACTCAACTTTTTGTTAGAATGTGAGGTATCTATTTTTGGCCTATACATCCACCAATTTTGACAAACATTGTCATAAGTCTATCCTTAGGTTTAAGTTCTTATCTTTTACTCTTTTAATCTTATTACTCTTTAGTTTCACTTCCTCCACTCTTTGCATCTATCAATCATCTTTGTTTGGTCAATTCCAAGGCATTCAATTTTTAGTGCATAAATATCAACATATTATGAATAACACCTCGTATTCAATTAAGGTTGTCATTCACCTCTCATGTATTTTTTAGCCATTTTCAAAATCTTTATTCATTTTTCTTATACCAACATGATTTTCTTACAGCCAAATGGTGGTGATCAAGGGCCAATTTAGTATAAGATAAACAAGCATGGACTCTAAAAGATACATATTTATCTTCTAAATGTTGCAAAAACATTAGTACCAACCCAACTCTTCTGAATGAAAAGTTGGTATCAAAAGTCTTAAATTGGATGACAATCACATTTAAATTCTTGTTATTGCAAGGTCGTAAGTCAAAAGGAATCATGCATGCTTTACACATTTATTTAATTAATATCTTAATTTATAAACAACAACATTGCGATCTTTATAGACTGCAAGCATTTTAAAAACCATATTTCACAATAAATTATACTTTGTAGTCATCCCTAACTGTTGGAGTATATTACATTATTTGATACATGCTATTGTACCCCCATGGTACCTTCATGGTACATTTGTAAATAACAGATTAGGGTTGAGTCATAGTTTGGAGTGTGAGTAATATTTTCCCTTTCTATGTGATTGTATATGTGCAGAAAATGCACGAGTGTCATGTGAGTTAGTGTGCAAGTGAGTTGAGTCTATGTGCACAAGTGTCTTATATGTAAAAGTGCAAATATGTAATGTAAAGATACGCACAAGTGTATTAGATTACAGCGTGCAAAGCGAAGTTCAAGAGTCATATCTAGGTGTGCATACAATATAGTCATGTGTTCATCAAATATGCAAGTGTCAAGTAGAGAAGCCAAGAATAATAAGACTTGGCATACGAAAAATAATAGTCAAGTTTCCAAGGAGTCATTCTACTATGGCTATATAGTACTCCATAGAGAAGTATGAAGTATCAATATAACATTATAGAGTGAAGTATCATATTTTTAAGAGAAAGTGGAATAATAAAGATTACATACATTTTGAGTAATTAATATTGTAAGTTGTTCTCCATGCTTTGTACATGTATGATTTAGATTTTTTACTTTATTAGTGAATGTTGTGTGATATATTATTAACCTTGATATACATATTAATTTGCTCATATTACTCTACTCATATCATTATTATCTTCACCTTGGATCTTTATGGCTATATTATATTTGATCCTGTTAAATAAAATGGTGTGGTAGTACTAAAGGCTTAAAAAGCCATCTCACCATCTTCGCCTAAATAATTACAATATTATATAAAGGAGGAAAAAAAGCACTAAAATTAAACTATAAACGAAGATTGTTGACCACTTTAAGGTTGCTTCTCTCTAAGAGCTCAAAGTTGTATAAGGTCGTACATTTCTGTCAGATGTGTGATTAGAGATAGCGTCCATATCCACATAATATCACTAAAATTCTTTACATATCCTTCACATATTTGATCATAACCCTAAGATGTTTAAATTTGGATTGTGCATTGAAGGATGCAGACATTTAATACAATGAAGATCCTATCCTTCACTTGGACTTCTAAACTATACCACTAGCTAAAATTGGGCACTGATGATTAAAATTCAAAATATTTGTAAATTACATTCAATACCATAAAAAATCTATATCCATGAACCTGTCAACTTTATCGATGTCCTTGCCGTTTAGATATGGTTCTAGTCTTGTATTTTATTTGTGGATAGACCATTAAAAATTATTGCCAAACGTTCCAAAGATATATTTTTTCATTCTAGACTCTTTGTAGAAGATTGAATGCCAAGTATTATTATGCTTATTTAAACACCTTTCCGTATAACACCCCTAACGAATTTAAACCTTTTATCCAAAGATGTCCCTACTTATAGTTTGTGTTGTCAGTCTCTAAAGTAGTTATAAGTCCAGTCCAAGCGATAACGTAATTTCTCACGTGAACTTTTCTCCAGCATTCTCCAATTTTGGGCACAATGGAAACATTTATAGTCATTGTCATAGATTGTAAGAAACGTAAGGCGTCCTTCAAACTCGATAGGTTCATGCCTCCCGATGATAATGGAGAAATCATAGATAAAATGTCGCTCCCAACCTGTAAAAGTAAACAACTCCATATTAAAAATATATATATTAAAGGCATGCAAAATTCTTCTTCCAATACAGGAGCAGAAGTCAAGTCATTTTTAAGGTCCAAAACAGAACAGTAAATAATATATAATTTGAGTTCATTAATACTTATTAATTAAGCCTTTAGTTGCATCAAATGACATTACTTTAACTGGTTATATTTTTAGACTTTCAAGAAAAAGACCTAAATTGAAATCTTGCTAAATGATACATGCATGCATAATTGTCAAACTGTTGTAATACCACTATATGGTCAATATGTAATCCAAGTAGGGCCTGTTTCAACCCCATATAACTGATTAAAATAAAATTAAGCCTTTAGCTGTACCAATTTTACATGAAAGACAATGTGTAGCATCAGTTATCAAGAATGGAGTTTACAACGAAGAACTGATGCACTTTCATATTTACAACCTGTACAATTGAAAGAATCAAGATTTCTTTCTAACACTACATAGAGGAGTGTTGGCTACTGTCAATTTGCCCTTTGGGCAAAACAAGAGGTGCCCTTAACTCCACTGAAGGAATAATATTATCAAGTGCATCATCAGCCTTGTTCATTTGGGCCTGTTGCCAAGGAATTCCACATGAACCCCATGTTTCTGATTGCAAGCTGACACCATAATATAGCAAATGATCTGCAACGCTATTCCCAGATACTGACCTGCAATAACCCCATCCACACAATCATGAAAAGCAATAAAGGAAAAGAAATTTTAAAAATAATAAATAATAAATACTTGGATTCAAGATTTCAATAAAAAAAATACTTGGATTCAATAGGTTAAACAATAAAACAATTTGTACAGTAAACTTGGTATGGTAACTCTAAACTCTATCAGAATGTTCTTTTTTGGTTCAAATGTGGTCTGCATACCCTTATGTAAGTAACAATTTAAATGAAGGGGCTATTGAGGACATACTTGGGACAACTTAATAAAATTAAATACAAATTTGCAAACAATTAGTGACCATCTGTATAGATATCTTCATAATTCTTTGAAGATAATACGTGGAATTGATATGAAATGTAAAGAGCTACTTCTACTCAAGTTGTTAGTAGCATGTTAACAGAAGCAAACTAAAACCCAGATTTGTACTAACATAGGATAAAACTTGACACACGAATAAAAGGCTAATTCTTAGAAGAGCATGTACTGCTTCCTCTTAAGTTAGGACATATGACACTAGTAATAATTTCCAAAAGATTGCATGAGGAAGTTGATAGCTTGAAGTACACTCAGAGCAAGCCCAGTAAGATATAATTAAATTGAAGGACACCATGGAAAGATGTCATGAAAAGGTTGAGCACTTAACGATACAAAGCAAATCCAGGACTGTCTAAAGTCTATAAGACTCCATGACAACAATGAGTAAATCTTGACTTACTCGATAAGTGCTGGTCAGTACTCCCCAGGAAATGGTATGTGTTTTGTTTTGTTTTCTTACTTGGTAAGTAATGAATGTAACAGTTGTATCGAATGTCAGGTTTTGCACTAGGCTGCAAGTAGATATGTATAGAATTTCTAACCCCAATTTTTAGAGGCAAGATGTGTTTTTTTCTGCAGCTCCCTTTGGGAGATCTCTCTCGTGCCACCAGGTTTATATTTTAGCTATATATACACACACTTGTCAATTTGTTAGCCAATTGCCTAGGCTCAAAATTATTTTGACAACCAGATTAGAGATGGTTCTTGACTTATGCCGACTGCTTCACTTATGATACATATCACAAACACGTGCACATACAACGGCCAGTTGTTTTAAAAATCTAATGTGCTCATGATGCGTATGACCCAAACACAAAATGCTTAACAACAATCAGGCCCAACCTTTAAGTTCTAAATTTATTGTCTTGACTGGAAAAGTTACTTTTGAAATAGCAATAAAAATAGTTCAATTCCAATCGCCATCATCATACATTCTGGCCTTTTGACTGGTAATAACTTTTAGTATTTATAAAATCACCTTAGCAAGAAAGTGCATGAGGTAGAGTAATGGAAATGTTCAGCACACAAAACCATATTTCTACACTGAATAAAATTTGACAGGTGCAAAAAGTTGTAGAGTTAAGGTTTCACAATTCATCTTTAGGGGATAATTCTCATCAGCCCAAAGGTAAATAAAATTTAACCCTTTTTAGGATATAAGTGACAATTCCAAGTTGAACAAATACATTAACCCTCCAAAGGCAATTTGCATGATATATCTGGCATCATCACTAATTCTTTCTATATAGCATAAGGGTCTGTGTGATCCCAAAACCTTTAACCATATTTTTTAACTTTTGCTTCTGTTCCTCCCAAGTTGAAAGCAAGGACTGAAATTTTGGAAAGAGATGGAGTTCAATGAAAGACATACACTTATTTTGAATTATTCAATTTTGATTCCTCTAATAATTGGTATAAAATATTGAAGAACAAACCAGACCAAAAAGAAAGAATCTAAACAAGAGGACAAATGAATATCAGAAGTCTCTGAAAAGTTCTTACCTTAAAACTGCATTTCACAAAGGATTTTCCAAATAACATTGAAAACAAAGATTCTCAACCAGTATCTATACATGATAAACTTTTAAAAAATAGAGAATGGAAACAAAGTATAGTGTCAAAAGGAGCTAAGGTCTAATTGAATGACAAGGAATTTGAGGCAGACATGTGCCTTCAAGAAAGATCAGTTTAAAATTCAGTATGAATCCAGTTTCCTTTGGATCAAAGGCCCCAACTCTATGCACCTTCCAGTAACCACACAAAGATGTCGCACCACCCAAATAAATAAATAAAAACAACTTGTGAGTAGAGAGTACCAAATGGCATTACCTCAACCGATTATATTCCTCAACTTTCAAGAAAACCCAGGTTCGAATCTTGCCAAGCGATACAAGCATAATTGTCAAACTGTCGTAATACCACTATATGGTCATGATGTAATACAGGTGGGACCGTTTCAATCCCATATAACCAATTAAAAGAAGTTGTGAGTAGAGAGTTAAAAAACATGACATTGAGATTAGCATTCATAAAATTGCTTGAGATGAACCCTTCACGTTTTCATGGGCTTATAAGTTGTTTACCATTTTCTCCTGTGATAAAAGTTTAGTTAATCAATTTATAATAAACATGTGTCTACTCAAGCTGCAAGCTTACTGCAATGGTAAGGGCTTTGGCCTCTCTTTGAGAGGTCCAAGGTTCAAACCCCACTCAGAATGAGGGGACCGGGACCCCTCATAAAAACCTGTGTGAACTTATTGAAAAAAAATTAACATGTGTCTGTCTACACATGAAATGCAATAATTAATAACAAGGCCTCTTGAACAAGTTATAGATGGTGAGGCAAACTGATTATAGCTTTCTATTTTATAATGACTCAAGAAATTTAACTGTCTTATATGCACAGAAACATGCCAAAAGCATATATCCTATAATAGTGCCAAGACATTCCTGTCTTATTACTATCTCCATCTAGCAACCTTACAACCTGAGTGGCCTAACGGTGGAGAATTTGGAACTTTGAATAAGGGTTCAAGGTTCAAATTGTGCAGAATGTAGGGTACTGTACACCATGTTTCGGTAACTGGAGTATGGTTCGAGAACCATATATTGGGTAAAGAACATCCTCCATGAGGTTTTTCTAATGTGGCCTATAGCCTCGCAGACATTAAAAACCACTTAACTTTTTACAAGTGTTTCCTGCAGCCTTTTCTTTTAGTAAAAGGCATGTTTTATCAGCCCTGTTTAGCTTTTCAAAAGTATGGATTATCATTTAAGTAGTGAACCAAAATGTATTTACCTAATGATCAACTTGGACACAATTTCCAAGACATAAAAAACTGTCCTCTACAAAACACAGATATTAGTCCATGTTAAATGATATTTACAGGCAAGCAGACTTTAATTAAAATTGAAGATTATTGAAAGAGATGTAGATCCTACATTAAATAGATTCCAAAAGGGTTAGTCTCAGTCAAAATGCATTACCTGCTACATGATGGATCTTCACCAGATTTGTCACAAATTTTTTCAGCTTCATATGTTAAGCTGCCAAATCCAATGTCGTAAAGCCACACCTGTAATTAAATAAGAAACATTAGATGGAAAATGTCAACCATATAACATGTCTTCTACGAAATTCCAGCAAGATCCATAAAGAATATGACGCTTGTGACTTATCAGTTATCACCAATTAGATTTTAGTCATACATGAAAATCACTTAGCAGACCTGGAAAAAATTGACAATCAAGTTTCTAATAATTGATTAAAGGACACCATGATCATTTTAGAGAACAGAATATTCACGTTGAGGAATAGCACAGCAACATACTGGAAAAATATGGCACAAATCATTGGGGTCAACATTAATGTTAAAGAAAACAATTCCAACCAAATTGTTTGGTTGGCGGATTGCAATGTTATCAACATATTAAAAGACAATCACTGATTCACTAGCAAGTTTTTTAGGCAAACCTAAATCTCGGAAAAACCATATCATATAGACCCTAGAAGATTGTACAGTTGTTAATAGTCCATGATGATTGGACTAATCCCCTACTCCTAATGAAAGGTAGAGCACATTAACTTGTTCCGTGTGCTGCTACCAAGGTCACGTGAGAACTCATGTATCAACTATTAGCCACCAATAGTATTATAGTATCTACAAACTTTTAGCAATCAATTTCACAAGAAATGATGAAGACATATTATCTTTGGTATAGGCCTCATATGAAACCACAGCATCTTTCTTTGCTTCAGAAATGACATTTACCTGTCCTGGATTTACATGCATTTAAACCTGATGGATATTAGATTCCACTTCAGTCACACTTCAGTGCCATTCAAATAAGAAAAATCATTCCAATGCGAGTAAATAAAGAAGTATTATTTCAGCTCGCTACACTTAGGAAATGAAGAATACACAAATTTCTTCACTTAAGGAAGTGTAAGAAGACGGGTTCTAACATGGCAGAAAATCCTGAAGTTGTGCATTCCAATATTTGCCTTGCCTGTTACAATAAAAGTGACTATTCATCTCTGACCATGAAAGATTTTGGGATGAAAGTCTTGAAGATCCTAACATGGATACTACTTCCCATGCTTCATATACCAAAAGCCCCTCTTCTACGTATATCGCATGGCCTTTCATATCTTTAGTGGCCCATAGCCCAGCAGCATCAACCAATAGACTCTCATATGCATCAGTTGTTGATTATAAGCTTGACCTTGATTATGACATCCTAGTCATTTGACCTTAAACGATAACCACTATAGGAATCCCATATTCCTAAAATGAATCCTACTAATCTGTGAAGACCATTTCAGGTAACACTTGTGTTTCAAATTGTTAATATCTATGCCCCTCTCTCACAAGCGCGTACACGCATATCCTTTTTGCTGTTTCAGAAATTTTGGATAGGATCATTTCAAAAATGGCCCATGTTTTCAGATCCTGTCACATTTTCTCCTCTTATACAAATTAGTTATAATGGATATGGTTTCTGTTGTATCTTGTTCATATGAATAAGTGGTTCTCATGCATTTGCATTTTGAAGGAAATATATGTAATATCGTTTTTGAAACCATAGTCTTTGGAACACACCCTCTCTAATTAAAAAGTTTCTTCAATGGGGTTGGGGGCAGAGGAATTTTCCTTGAATGGAATGTTTTATCTTAATTTTTCGTTTGCTGCAATAGGACTCTTACAGCAAGTCCTAAAAGACATATAGACTGAATTGTTAAGGCTTTCGATATTCCTTGGTTCTCACAATACCATGCATTTCATTGTGGTACAGTTTCTAGCCTGTCAAAAGAAAAAGACTGAAGGGTAAGCTTTAAATTGTTAATAAACAAATATGTGAATTATATTTTTGAATAGAAGACTACCTCTCGTGGAAAATGAAAATACGTCCACCGAGGAAAATGGGTATAGTATGGAGGTAAATGTGGAACAATATCATGTTCATGAGTCACACGTATTGTTTTTGGCACCAAAGTGCTGTAGTAAGATGCAAAGATTGAATTGCCCACACGAGGTTGCCCAAATGTCATAACTTCAATGTCATCTACTCCAAAGTTTACCTGCCACATTACACACACGGTTAAATAGCAATTTTACAGCATAATAATAGTGCAATAATATAATCTCAAAAGTGGCAGAGATTGAGTGCAAGCTACAATATTTTTTTCCATGAAATCAGAGGGGTTTTGCATTTACAGCAGACCACAAGGATCAAATCCAAAGATCACTTGATATATATTCTGATTTCCTTGTGAATTTTATGAAATGCTTTTGGAAAAAAAGAAAGCATGTCTGTTTTACACTTAAATATGATCAATTGACCCAACAGCCAGAACACTTTTCCCAACAACGGAACTTGTAATATTATTGTTAATCTAACACGAGTGGGTTTCACGATAACATACAGCAAGACCAAGAGCACAGAAAAAAAGAAAGCATGTCTGTTTTACACTTAAATATGATCAATTGACCCAACAGCCAGAACACTTTTATCAACAACGGAACTTGTAATATTCTTGTTAATCTAACACGAGTGGGTTTCACGATAACATACAGCAAGATCAAGAGCACAGAAAGCAGCCATAGCTCCACCCATTGAATGCCCGGTAACCATAATTGTAAATCCATCTCTCTTTTGCTGGGCTACCTGAACTGCTTCTACAATTCGTGGGCGTAATGATGTATTGTGATACGCAGAGTAAAATCCATGATGTACCTGCAGTTGTTCCAAAATACATATAACTTCCTGTTCTAGTAGAAATGTGTATTAGCAATAAGAAGGAAGGAGAAAATACAGCACAACCCACCATTGCACCAGGCATGTCAGGATAACTGAGATCAAGTTTCTTACAGAACAAATCCTCCACCCAATTCTGTAAGCTGTCACAGAAAATGATATAGGATTGCTAAGTTTGCTAGCAAATAAGTAAGAAGCATTGATACATGGACATTATTTTTGAGATAAAAGTTTGATCATATATGCATTGTAAACTTTATCACTGATCAATAAAGTGCACTATAATCAGGTTAACTATTCCTGCCTCAGAATATTAAGGAGAAACATCTATATAAGAGGAGAAAATGGATCCTTTGTTCTTATGTTCAAATTTCAAAGGCCTCGAGATGTTTGTTTTCAAATTTATAATAATATGTCATAGACGGAAACATGAGATTGAAAAGCTAAATATTTATTCCTCTTTGATCAACCTGACAAGACATACAATCAGCTAAATCCTAGATTGAAAATACATATTTTAGAATAATATTTTTTAGCTTTCTGAGCTTACTGTGGCCATATGGAACCCCATAATGCCAGTTTGAAAGAATGAATAATACAAGAGTCGTGGATCCTAAAAGAGCACAGGTTCTGCAGAAACACTAAAGTTGACCTTCAAGGAAAATCAGAATTGGAGTTCAATACTAGCCAAAAACAAATAATAAAACTCCCCATCAACACATAAGAAAAAATCTGAAAATGATTTTCCACGGAAGAATAATAATAGACTCTTAATCATGATATGGTGGGATGAAGCAAGGTTAGAAGATTCATGTTTGTTTACACAGAAGTGGAAATATGTGAATGCACAGATAAAGATTTAGAATTTCAAGCCATTTAGCAGCATTTCAACAGGAAAGATGAGATTCAGCTTAACTTGAAAATTTTAGAAGAGCTCATGTAAGTTAGAGGTATGGATCAGCAACCATATCCCCAGGAAAAGCAGACCCCTGTTGAGTATCATACGTTTTTAAGGAAAGGAGAGATATAGAGGTCTCAAATATCCATGGAAATTTACTTAAACATGGGTGACAGAAATGCTATTCTTGTCTATTCAACTGCCAAATCAAGTCAGGCTTATCAAATCAAATGTATGACCATGCTAGGAAGAAGGATAACTGAGGACGAAGATGAGATTTGACAAGAGGCTGTCAACTATTTCCAAGATTTACTTTCAAAAAATGGGAGAGGCTCAGAGAAACTAGGAGCGGCTCGAGATGAACCACTGCAAAACATCCCATCACTGATATCTCAGAAGCAAAATGAGAACCTGATGAAGAAAATCTCACTGCAAGAGGTGAATGAGGCCAATAGATTTCCAACTGCCTTCTTTCATAACTTCTGGGAAATATGTATGAGCTGCAGGGGAAAGGGCTAGGAAAAGGAAAGCCATTTTTAGCAAAATCAATTCTACTTTCCTAGAAATAATCCCAAAAAAGTGATGAGACCAAGTATTTCATGACAATTTTTGCCTAATCAGTCTTTGCAAAGGATTATTGCAAACAAGTTGAAGGGTTTGTTGGAAGGCATGATCTTTAAGGAACAAGGTGGATTTATTCATGGCAAGCAAATTCTAAAGGGTATAATTTTAGATCAGGAGGCCGTTCATTCTCTTCATACTGCAAAGAAGCCTGGAATGTTGATAAAACTTGACATGAGTATGGCATATGACAGAGTTTGTTGGAGTACCTTGCATAATGTTCTCACAAAATTTGGGTTTGACCAAGGCTGGTGTAAAAGGGTTAAGAGTTGTTATAGTACCCCAAAATATTCTGTCCTCATTCATGAATCCCAGATGGCTTCTTCAGCTCATAAAGGCCCTCTGTCAGGGGGATCCATTATTGTCATACCTCTTCAATGATATCACAAAGGCATTAGGGCCGGTTTGACCAAAGAAAAATAGAACAGAAGATTTTGGGGAATTAAATTGTTGTGAATGGTCCACAATCCCATCTTCAATCCATTAATTATACTGTCCTTTTGGGCCATCTCTCAATCAGTTAAGCTAGAGAGTCCCAATCTATCGTTATATGTTACGAGAAGGCGCCAACGGGGCCATGGTTCACAAAGTCAAACATGGCTAGAAAGTTTCCACTTTTGTATTATCTTCAACAAAAATAAACAAGCCTTTTTCTTAATAATAGCATTAGCTGCTATTTTTAATTGGAAAACTTATCAATTAGATGTAAAGAGTGCATTTCTTAATGGCAACTAGATGTTAAGATTTATATTGAGCAACCTCAAGGCTTTGAGAACCTAGAAAAGCCAAATTATGTTTGTAGATTAAAGAAAACCCTATATGGACTTAAGCAAGCTCCAAGAGCTTGGTATGATAAGGTTTCCAAGTATTTTTCTTCAATTGGTTTTAATAAGTGTTATTCTGATCCGGATTTGTATATTTCTAGTAAAAATAATAGCATTACTATCATTGTTTTATATGTAGATGATTTACTTTTAACAGGAAACAATGAATGTATGATTGAAATATATAAAAAGCAATTACTAAATAGATTTGAAATGACTCGCATGGATTTATTGCATTACTATTTAGGCTTGCAAATCTACCAACAATCCCATTAGATTATGATTTCTCAATCTAAGTATATATTAGAAATCTTGTAAAGGTTTATAATGAAAAATTGCAAATGTGTTTCTACTCCTTTGGTTTCTAGCAAATTTGAAATTAATAAAGATTCTAAAGCTTGGAGATAAAACTCAATATAGGCAACTTATAGGTAATTTACTCCATCTTACTATTTCTAGGCCTAATATTGCTTATGTTGTTGATGTAATGGCTAGATTTATGATGTTCATCTTAATTTTGTTTATAGAATACTTAAATATCTAAGTGAAACTACTAATTTAGCTTTGGAATATTTAAGTAATTCTTACGTAAATTTGTTTGGTTATTGTGATAGTGACTATGCTATGGATAATGTTGAAAGAAAATCCACAAGTGGATATTGTTTCTCCTTGGGATTAGGTGTGATCTCTTGGTGTAGTAAGAAACAACCAACCATAGCACTCTCCTCAACTAAGGCTGAGTATAGAAGTGCTACTCTAGCATGTCAAGAAGCCATTTGGCTTCAAAGACTACTAACAGAAACTGGGTTTAACAACAATAAATCTATCACAATATTTTTTGATAACCAATCTTCAATAGCTTTAGCAAAGAATCCTATTATGCATCAAAGGACAAAACACATTGAGATTCAAGCACACTTCATTAGAGAGAAGCTATTAGATGGGACAATTAAACTCATATATTGCCTCACAAATGAGAACATTTCTGATATTTTTACAAAACCATTAGTAGAATCTAAATTTTCTTACTGTAGAAGTAAATTAGGCCTAAAAGAATTGCCCTCAAGGGGGAGTAATGAATAATATTGTGTGATATCAATTCTTTAAAATGTTTTTAAGGTTTTGTGAATTCCATGTTGATGGAATATGTGTGTGCGCCATTTTTTTATCTATGTTGATGGATGTTATTATTTTTCCATGTTGATGGAATATGTATGCCACTTGTTTATCCATGTTGATGGATGTTATGTTTTCCATGTTGATGGAATATATATATGCCACTTATTATTGATGTTTTCCATGTTGATGGAAACCTTATTTACATGTCATATTTTATATATTTATTTATCCATGTTGATGGATGTTATTTTTTCATGTTGATGGAATATGTATGCCACTTGTTTATTCATGTTGATGGATGTTACTTTTTCCATTTTGATGGAATATGTATGCCACTTACTTATCAATGTTGATGGATGTTATGTTTTCCATGTTGATGGAATATATATATATGCCACTTATTATTGATGTTTTCCATGTTGATGGAAACCTTATCTACATGCCATAATGCTGACTCTATGTTATGTTTTTCTTTTGTAGATCCATGTTGATGGATGGTGCCTTGCTTATTGCCACACAACTTGGAGTCTCTACTATGCCATTGTTGAAGAAGTCTTTGCCAAAATGTATGCTCCTTGGTAAAATCGGTTCTTTGGAGCCTCACCTCTTGTAAAATTGTATTATAACCTCAAAATTAGATTAAGGGGGGTGTTGGAACAAATAATCCAAAATTGGATTATATTGTAAATTCAGTAAAGGTGAATAATAAAATTTGGTATCTAAGCTTTAATATAAATTAAATAGATAGGTATTTAATTTATATTTATTAATATGTTTATATGTACCTAGGTTAGACTAAAATAAATTAAGGTATATGGATAAAATAAATATATACTTATATTTATTTTATCCTATACCTTAATAATATTCTTCCTACAATTACTAAACAAATAATTCCAATATCATCCAAAAGGCAGGGTGGTGGAAAGCCTGTTACTATATGAAATCGTGGAATCAACATGTGCCAGACTTACTACAATGGAAACGTCCCCGAGAATGGCCAGTGAGGTGGACAAAGAAACTAATAGAAAAACTGTGGAGACATCTCCAAAGACACCCAATTCAAGATGGTTCTAAGAGGGATATACTTGGATGGGGAGGAAGCAAGTTGGGAATCTATAAGGCAAAGGAGGGATACAAGGTAGCCTATGGATATGAGATTGCCAACACCACTTCCATGGACATTTGTTTGGCAAAAGGGAGGATGGCCAAAAAATAACATTTTCTCATGGTTGATTAACCATAGAAAGTGCTTGACACTTGATAATTTGAGAAAAAGAGGTTTCTACAGGACTTCCAAATGTGTTATGTGTGGAAAGGCAGAGGAGACCTTGAATCACCTCTTTTTTGGGTGTTCTTTTGCCAAAGACATATGGATCAGTTGGTGGAGGCAGATGAGACAGCGTTGGGAAATCTTTGGGAGCCAGGAAAGCTTTTATGAGAAATGGAAACAATGCAAATTTAAGACTAAAACAATGAAAATAGCATGGAAGCTGGGACCTAGATTCATTTGGTGGCAGTTATGGCTAGAACGAAATGCACGCATATTTAGATCAAAGCATAGAACAAGGGGGCAAGTATGGGAGAGTATTATGAGTAAGGTAATGGAAACACTATCTATTAGATTGGAGGAGGAAACAAACATAGAAATAGAGGAAGTGACTATTCTAAAGAGCTTTGGAATAACTGTAAAAGAAAAACAACTAAGGGTTGGATGCGCAGGCGAGATCTCCTCGAATAACATTGAGTGGAGACCGCCTCCCAGAGATGGGTGCAGACTAACACAAATGGGGCTTCTAATAAAAACCCTGGAAGAGCTGGTTTTGGCATTATCATACGGAATTGGAAAGGAGAACAACTGTATTAGAAAGCAGAAGGTATGGGGGAGACAACAAATAATGAAGCAGAAGGACAGACGATTTTGTCAGCATCAATGATAGCTGCAAATCTACATTTACATAAGCTATGGATAGAGACAGACTCAGGTATGGGTTGGAATCTTGGATCCGGTAAGACCCTTTCAGGTGTTGGGAATTGGGGAGAGACGGAAGGTGGAAGCAATTCAAAAGACTTGGAAGGTTTTTCAAGATGTTTTTATTACACATATCAAGCGAGAGGGAAATAGAGTGGCATATTATTTAGCAAAATGGGAAAAAGAACTGGAGGAAGGGCAATATGTGGACTCTCAAATGGAAAATCAGATAAGCTGGTGCCAAAGAATCCAAGGGATGCAAGAGGTGGTACAAGTAGATAGCAGAATAGGAAAAGCAGATAGTGATTCTAATGAATCTATCACAGTTAGGCCACGGAGCAATGGCCAAGAAGAAAATAAATAACAAGTTGTCCTAGTGTCAAGCTGGGTAAGCAAGGTTCTTGGTTGTTTGCCATAGGCTCTCGTGTCTTCATCCTCAGGATATTGTTGCTCTATTATATGACATTACTACCAGTAGACTCAGAGTGGCCAAGGTGGGTGGTTTTTAAAAACAGAACACACATAGCCATAGACATTTTATTGAGTATGTACAGATTAAGAGAAAATAAGCCTCCACCCCACAGAACAACAGATATGACAAACATGTTCAAGATGCCAATAATGACTTCAAAACAGCATGAAGATAGATGGATGGTCTAGGAAATTCAGATGAATGAGAAAAATTGGAATTCAAGTATGGTAATGTTGATGTGTATGGATAACGCATTATGGTGGCCTTAGGTGATGTTTTCAACAAACACACCTATATAAAGTTTTTATGGGTAATTTTTGAGCCAGGAGGGATTGGAGGAGGATTTTCTTTCTCCCTTGTTTCCTGTCCAGTTCATTTTACTTTGTACTACAACTTCTAAAAATATAATCTATTTTTCAATTTTTCAAAAAATAATTCCAATATCTAGTCTAACTCTAGTCAACTCAAAGTCAAAGGTGACGTGTCATGAGTCTTGACTGTGGTGGCCTATGTGGGGCACATAATGGCATGTGGCATGAGTGTGATAGCATATAGCATGAGTGTGGTGGCACATGTTGTGGAGGTTTTCCTCCACGACTATTTTCCAACGGGAGGATAGCCCAAACTATATATTTGGGCTAAACTCCTTGTGTTGATGGTGAGCTAACTGTGCAGTGCTAACTGTGGACAGCTAACAGCGAGACTATTGTTTACTTGAGATATTGGTGATTTGCACCAATCATATTTAGGGAAAAAGGCTTGTATATTTTGTTGAAGATAATACAAAAGTGGAGATACGATTTTGGCCATGGTTTTTCCCTTTACAAGGTTTCCACATAATATTGGTGTCTTTTATGTGGTTTGATTTATTTCTATCTTACCTTACTTTTTTTTTAATTTATTAAATTTTATGCTATTTACATTTGTGTAATATATATTTGGCATACTAATAATTTATTGTTTGAGTTTGTTTTAATCCACTGCATTTGAGGAATTTTGCTTACTTCCTCCTCCTTCAGGTTCAAAGGTTGAGACATATGGGTGATGTAGCTCACACCAAGGTTCAAATCCCAGCAGCACCAAATAGGCTATATAGCTTGATACAACTAAGTTGATAAAAAAGGGAAAGGGCAACCCTTTCAAAACCCTACTTTTAAAATATATATATATATATATATATATATATGTTAGGAGAAGAAGGCTGGTCAATTGGTAGGTGAGTGCTGCTAAATCCAGAATAATTTTAATTTACAGCCTTGAACACACAACTGATTCTTGCAGAGATGTTGGGTTTAGATTGGGCATATTACCTTCAACATATCTTCCCATTCCGTTAATTAGCAAATGCAAAAAGAAAGAGTTGTGAGATTCAGTCTTTGGATAGGATGAGATCTGGTCTAGCTGGTTGAAAGTGTAAACTTCTATCTATGGCTTGGAGAATTCATTAACATGAGAAAAAGTTGGCAAAGATACTCCTACAGAAGTATATTGGATTGTCATATGCTGCCAAATTATTTAGACCCCTAATTTGGAATTTCATACCTAAACTTGCAGTTGATTAGCAATCACATCAGGTGGTCTGTTAACGAATAGGATTCCACAAACATTTGGACTGATGCTTTATTGAATCCTTTCTCTTTAATTGCTCATGCAGCTTCGGGTATCAAAGGTGTCAAGGTCAAAGACACAACATCATCACGTATGGTTCCTCTAGGACATGGACTCTTATTTATGATTTGGTTGAGGGGGATGATCTGAAATGATCAGCAAGGGACCTTCCTAAGATTCAGTTAGAATTTTGTTGTCCTGTATTCTCCCGAAAGAATGAGTTGGATTCGAGGACTCTTGAAGGATGGCAAATATTCAGTGACAAATGAATACAAGGCCATTGGATTTTCAAGGATCCCTATTTTAAGGATTTCCCTTGGTGGTAAATCTGGCAAAATGAAACTACTCCAAAGGCATAATATCTCTATGGTTAGTTGTACACTGGAGAATTCTTACTGGAAATAGTAATCAAAGTAAAGGCTATCTTGGGCCTTTCAGGTGTCCACTTTGCGAGCAGGAAGAGGAAAATTCAAATCACCTTCTTAATCATTGTGCCTTTTTGTCTTGGATTTGGAATTTATTCTCTCAAAAAAAAAGCAAATTGGATGGGTTCACTAATGCTTTGTTGAAGTGGATAAAAGCCTGACCTGTTGTTTCAAATCCAAAGCCTTGAGCATTATATGGAGGATAAGCCCCACCATCATTTGGTGAAATAATTGGCTTGAGATAAATAATCGTATCTTCAAGAACAGGCCTCAAGATCTCATTTGGGTGTGGAACCATATTGTCATCTCTCTCTGATTACTTGCAAGGTTGGCGTTCATCATGGAAAGTGGTTGCAAATGAAAGGAAGTTACTTGTTTCCCTTTCATAATTAGCTGAGCTGAACATTGAAATTGGAATTGTTCCCAACAATGGGATTCTAGCAAAAGATCTGCAAAAATTTATGGTTAAATTCATTTGTCCTAGCCCAACATTCTATCAAACTGAATTTTGAAGGTGCCTCCAAACAGATTCCTAGGAAGTCTAGAAGAAGAAGAGGTATTAATGTGTAAAAAAATTCCAGCATAGGAATATGCCACTGGAAATAAACAGCTTTTATAAGAAAAGCATCACAATGAATCAGATAGAAAGCAAGAGGGCAAACTACCCCCCACACACGTGCTGCCACTCAATGTTAATAGGGGTGACGAATCCCACATAAGCAGGACCAAGGGCTTGCATCTTTAAGCCTGCTACCCCATTGGCAAAAAGTTTGGCAAGCGGATATCAAATCTATGATAGAAGAATCCTCTTGTCCTATGCTGAATCATACAGAATTGTGACAATTGCGAAGGCCAGAGCTCTTACTTCTCAAATCAAAATTGCAATGGAAAGATGTTGGCAGAATATCAAAATCAGAGGCAATTCACACATCATCATTGATGCTGTAAAGAGGAATAGATGAGAAGATTGGACCAACAGTAATAGTACGTTCAAGAATTATTAACAGAAGCTGAGTCATGACAATATAGGTTGTCAACATATCTATAGGAAGACAATGAAGTGGGGGATAAGTTGGCTAAGATTGGTATGGATCTCCCCTCAAATCAACTTTTGGCTTTAGATGGCACCCAAAGATATCTGGTCATTATGTGAACATGACATCAGAACAGGCAGGTAAAATCTTTTTTTAATTCTTTTTGTTGCAAATGTGTTTTGGCTGGTCTTATTTGGTGATGGTGCAGCATTTCTAATTTGGAGAATAATCTTATGATGATGAAGACTTAACAGTCGGATTATGTTTGTTTTTTGGTCACAGATTCTTTTTGTTTGGTAATGTGGCCAGTTTTTTGGTCACAGATTCTTTTTGTTTGGTAATGTGGCCAGAAGTGGTGGCAGTGTGATAAGAATAGATGAGAACATTGGACCAATAATAATATTATTCTCAACATTCAACAATTATTAACAGGAGCTGAGTCATGACAATATCAACATATCTATAAGAAGAGAAAGAAAGTGGCGGGCAATTCAGCCAATATTGGTGTAGATCTCCCCTCAAATCCACTTTTGGTTTTGGATGGTGATTGGCCCAATGATATCGTCATTATGTGAGCATGTCACCAGAAAAAACTTTTTAAAATCCCTTTTGTAGCAAATGTTTTTTGGCTGGATTTATTTGGTGGCGGTGAGGTGTTCCTATTTCAAAGGATAATCTTATGTTGATGCAGACTTACAGTCAGATTATGGTTGTTTCTTGGTGGCATCACAATTTTGACAGATTATTTTTGTTTGGCAGTGTGGCCAGAAGTGGTGGCAGTTTGTGCTTTGGTCAGCTCAATGATGTAGCGTGTGTACATTTATTGTGAGAGGCATTGATGGGGCTTTGTTCATGACTCCATTCGTGGTGATGCAGGGAGTGGGGGTTGGGAGTCGCGTTGCATACAGTGGAGTTGATGGTCCAATTCATGACAACTTGGCATACGGCAATGGTACAGCTTACTGCAGTTTAGAAGCTGGCAGTTTCTGTTAGAGTATATTTATATACCTATGTTTTTAGGTATCTAGGCTAGCTTAAGTTCACTAGATAAGATAGTGTGTTCCTAGGTATTTAATAATTTTGGCATGCTTTGTCATCCTTATCTATTTGTTATTTATCGACGGTTGTGATCTTGATCCTCTCCAACCGATCGTGTGGTTGTCATTGCTCTCCTTGCCTATTTAAGCAAGGCCTCTTGTCATTTTGACATAATGCAAGCAATCATTTTTCTCTCGCTCATTTGTGATTGTCTTCATGGCTCTGATCTTGGGTGTGGAATGATATTGTTGGTTCGTTCCTCTTTCATGGTACCAGAGCTAAGGAGTTTTTTTTGAAGATTTTCCTTTGAAGCTCTCGCTTGCATCTTGGCTCTCTAGGCCTTCATTCTACAGATCCAGAGTTTTTTGGCTCTTTAGGCCTTCTCTTCTGTAGATCCAGAGTTTTTGGCTCTTTAGGCCTTTCTCCCTCTAGATCTGTCACGGTTTTTTCAACCCAGCTCTTCGCGGTCTGATTTCTCGACGTCTCACGGTGCTCCCTAACAGCTCGGCGTCTCTACTCGAGCTCGATCGGCCCTTTGAGAATCGTGCCATTCTTGCTCGCCGTGTGGTTGTGGTCGTTGCTTGCACTGCCCATGTCTTCCCGTGGCTCACACTAGCTCGTGAGGCGTTCCTACAGGCGGATCGGCCCATTCAACGGCCTACGAGGCCCTTTCACCAGCACGCTCACCATCTCACGGTGGATCTGCACTCTCAGCTGTGCACGGTTCAGTAACACCATTTCATTGCTTGGCATATTTCACTCCAACGACGTCTTCTCAAGGTGTGCTAGCCTTTTCTGCTCGACGCACAGCTTCTCCAGTCTCACGGCCCTCCTCCCATCCCAGGCGCTCCATGACATCTCTCTTTGCATTTTGTGAGTATTTTGGCTGTGTGCACCCTTCGTTTTTGCATGGATTAGGGTTTTGTGAATTAATTATTGGTGCCTTCACATTAGACTTTACAAAATATTGATTCACATTAAATTTTAATTTTTTGTGATATTGTAAAGTTTTTGGGCCCTTTAATTTGATTTTTGAGGGCACCCGACGATTAATTGCATAGAATCCACATACGGACTCTGATTCACGCGATTCTTTTTGCGTTGGGATCGTGACTCCACCTACTTTGTTGTGGATCAATTGCATTTCGCCTTTCTATCTTGTAAAGTGGTGAAACAAAATCTTTTTTGGGGGGATTGTGTCGGTGCTGATTGAAAGCACCCTTGTGTGTTGCTTGGCTCCTTGTTTCTTCTTGTTGCTTTGGTGATCCCTGAAGATGGATTTAGGATTCAAGATTGAGCCTCTTACACCTCACAACTATCACACATGGAAGCCACGCATGTTAACACTATTGGCACAAAAAGGCTTAAACACACTCATTAAGGAGCAAAAATTCACTTTCAAGACAGATTATGAGACATGGTCTTTCTCTAAAGCACTTGGTGAAGCACTTGGGATGATTAAAGCAAATACTAGTGAGAGTTTGTGGTTCCATTTTGATGAAATAACTACTCCTCATGAGGCATGGGATAAGATTGAATCATTGTTTGGTAAAGTTGATCAAATTAGGGCAATGCAATTGGATGCACAACTTACCTCTTTATCACCTGATGATTATCCCACCATGGTTGATTTTCTCACTAAGTTTAAGGAGCTTTATACTCAGTTGAAAGGCAATGGTAAATCCAAAAAAGAAGATGAATGTGTATTCTTAATATTGTCAAAATTGAAAGGTCCCTTTCATGTTTTTGCTTCCACATTCCTCTCTACTATGGATGCTATGGGTGATACTTTTAAAATGCCTAGCTTGGAAGAGTTTTGTGATCGTCTTACGAGGGAAGAGACCAAAATTTCCACTCTTGAGACTTCTTCATCTTCTTCGACTAAGGCATTGACAACATCACATCCTAAAGGTAAAGGTAAGCCCAAACCTAAGCCTCAAGACACTGCACCTCCTTCACAGTCAGCTCCTCATCCCAAGGATTCCAAACCCAATCAGAAAGGTTCTTCTAAGAAGAAGAAATCAAAGTCTAATGAGACTTGTGATTTTTGTGGCATTGTTGGTCATCCCGCAGCTCGATGTTCCAAGAAGATGCGTGCTTTGGAAGATGCCATGAAAAAGCACAAGATTGATGTTCCTAAGGATGTGCCTAAGGAGCATGGTAAGGCTTTGAATGTTCGTGGTTGGACAGATTTTGATTCAGAGATTTGGGTAATGGATTTGGGTGCTACTCATCATATGACTTCTTCCAAGAAGTCTTTTGCATCTCTTGGTTCTAGTTCTATTTCAAGGATTGAAGTTGGTGATTCCTCTTTCATTTCTGTTAAGGGGAAGGGTGATATTCTTCTGAATGGTGGTCGCATCAATGATGTACTCTTTGTTCCTGATATCATCAACAACTTGCTTTCTGTATATCAGATTTGTAATTTTGGTACTGGGCGGACTGTTTTGTTCACACCACAGGGATTTGAGATTCATAGTTTGTTGGAGCCACAATATTTGATTGCACGAGGTGTTGTTGATCACTCTTTGAGACTCTATCATTTTGAGAGCTTTGATGATTCTACTTTTGGTACTGGGTTGGTTGCTCATGCAGATTCTTTGAGCAGACTTTGGCATGAGAGATTTGGGCATCTCAACTACCGGTATTTGCAGCAGTTGAACACTCATGAAATGGTCACCGGTTTGCCGAAGGTTTCTTGTGTTGATGGTGTTTGTCCTGGTTGTGCTCTTGGCAAGCAACATCAAGACCCATTCCCCAAAGGCAAAGCTCATCGTGCATCTTCACCCTTGGAGCTTGTTCATAGTGACTTGATGGTCTTTCCTCATCTATCTTTCACTGGAGCTCGGTATGCACTTACATTCATTGATGATTACTCGAGGTGTACTTGGGTGTACTTTCTCAAGTACAAGAGTGAGGTCTTTTCTCACTTCAAAGTATTTAAGGCTTTGGTTGAGAATCAGGCTTCTAGTTGCATCAAGAAGCTTCGCACAGATAATGGGGGGAATACTTCAGCAAAGAGTTCTCTGATTTCCTTGCGGCACATGGCATTATTCATCAGCACTCAATCCCTCATACTCCACAGTAGAATGGGGTTGCAGAAAGAAAGAATAGAACTTTGAAGGAGATGGCTAATTGCATGATGCACTCTCAGGATTTACCTCCCATATTTTGGGCAGAGGCAGTTAATTGTGCGAATTACATCCAAAATCGCACTCCACATCGTGCACTGGCACATATGACTCCTAAAGAGGCTTGGACTGGACACAAGTCGGATGTGTCATCCTTCAGGATCTTTGGTAGTCATGCTTGGGCTTTTATTCCAAAGAAACAATGTAAGGCTTTGGATAGGAAGAGTAAGCCACTCATCTTTGTTGGCTATAGTGAGGACATGAAGGCTTATCGCTTACTGAATCCTGACACACATGATATTTTCTTTCGTACTCATGTTTAGTTTGATGAGCGTCTTTCTGATCCTCCTCCTCCTTCTCCTTCCTCTCCTTCTTCGGTTTGTCTAGATGACTCACATGACACCACTCTTGATATTTTGGATGTGGAGGACACTCCTGTAGTTGTTGATCCTCTTGTTGATACTCCTAATGTTGTTGCTCCTACTTCTCCTACCTTGCCTAGGTGGGCTCGTATTACACTTGAGGATGCAACACCTTTTATTCAGGATCTTCCTCCTTCCCATCGTCATTCTACCGATACTGGACTAGTTGGTCAGGCAGTTTCAGGTGATCCACAGACTTTTTTAGAGGCTCATGGGATACAGGAGTGGGATGATGCTATGGCGATAGAGTATTCTTCTTTGATGAAGAATCAGACTTGGGATCTTGTTCCTCTTCCCAAGGGGAGGAAGTTGGTTCGTTGTAAGTGGGTTTACCGAACCAAGTATGCAGCAGATGGTTCTGTTGACAAGTACAAGGCTCATCTTGTAGCTAAGGGGTTTTCACAGGTTGAAGGTATTGACTACTCTGAGACCTTTGCTCCTGTGGCCAAGATGGATTATGTTCATCTTGTACTTGCTCTTGTTGCATCACAGAGATGGTCTATCTTTCATATGGATGTGAAGAGTGCCTTCTTGCACGGTGATTTGCAGGAAGAGATCTATATGGAGCAGCCCGCTGGATTTGTCCAGGATCCTTCACTTGTTTGTCACCTTAGGAAGTCTCTCTATGGCCTCAAGCAAGCACCTCGAGCTTGGTATGAGAAGATGGACTCTTTTCTTCTCTCTACTGGTTTTGTACGGTGTCAGTCTGACCCTACTGTTTACATTTGGAGAGATGGAGACCACATCACCATCCTTGTGTTGTATGTTGATGACTTGCTTCTCACTGGAAGCTCCCTTTCTCACATTCAGTCTGTACAATAGTCTCTCTCTACTCATTTTGAGATGGCAGACCTTGGACTTGCTCACTACTTTCTTGGATTTCAGGTCACTCAAACAGATTCTGGAATCTCACTATGTCAGCAGAAGTATGCCTTAGATCTTCTCCATCTCTCCAAATGTAAACAGTAGGGTCAAACTGACACCGTACAAAACCAATAGAGAGAAGAAAAGAGTCCATCTTCTCATAACAAGCCCGAGGTGCTTGCTTGAGGCCATAGAGAGACTTCCTAAGGCGACAAACAAGTGAAGGATCCTGGACAAATCCAGCGGGCTGCTCCATATAGATCTCTTCCTGCAAATCACCGTGCAGGAAGGCACTCTTCACATCCATCTAAAAGACTGACCATCTTTGTGATGTAGCAAGAGCAAGTACAAGAACAAAATCCATCTTGGCCACAGGAGCAAAGGTCTCTGAGTAGTCAATACCTTCAACCTGTGAAAACCCCTTAGCGACAAGACGAACCTTGTACTTGTCAACAGAACCATCTACTGCATACCTAGTTCGGTAAACCCACTTACAACGAACCAACTTCCTCCCCTTGGGAAGAAGAACAAGATCCCAAGTCTGATTCTTCATCAAAGAAGAATACTCTGCTGCCATAGCATCATCCCACTCTTGTATCCCATGAGCCTCTAAAAAGTCTGTGGATCACCTGAAACTGCCTGACCAACTAGTCCAGTTTTGGTAGAATGACGATGAGAAGGAGGAAGATCCTGAATAAAAGGTGTTGCATCCTCAAGTGTAATACGAGCCCACCTAGGCAAGGTAGGAGAAGTAGGAGCAACAACATTAGGAGTATCAACAACTACAGGAGTGTCCTCCACATCCAAAATATCAAGAGTGGTGTCATGTGAGTCATCTAGACAAACCGAAGAAGGAGAGGAAGGAGAAGAAGGAGGAGGATCAGAAAGACGCTCATCAAACTAAACATGAGTACAAAAGAAAATATCATGTGTGTCAGGATTCAGTAAGCGATAAGCCTTCATGTCTTCACTACAGCCAACAACATTGAGTGGCTTACTCTTCCTATCCAAAGCCTTACGTTGTTTCTTCGGAATAAAAGCCCAAGCATGACTATCAAAGATCCTGAAGGATGACACATACAACTTGTGTCCAGTCCAAGCCTCTTCAGGAGTCATATGTGCCAGTGCACGATGTGGAGTGCAATTTTGGATGTAATTCGTACAATTAACTGCCTCTGCTCAAAATATGGGAGGTAAATCCCGAGAGTGCATCATGCAGTTAGCCATTTCCTTCAAAGTTCTCTTCTTTCTTTCTGCAACCCCATTCTGTTGTGGAGTATGAGGGATTGAGTGCTGATGAATAATGCCATGTGCCGCAAGGAAATCAGAGAACTCTTTGTTGAAGTATTCCCCCCCATTATCTGTGCAAAGCTTCTTGATGTAACTAGAAGCTTGATTCTCGACCAAAGCATTAAAGACTTTGAAGTGAGAAAAGACCTCACTCTTGTACTTGAGAAAGTACACCCAAGTACGCCTCGAGTAATCATCAATGAATGTGAGTGCATACCGAGCTCCAGTGAAAGATAGATGAGGAAAGACCATCAAGTCACTATGAACAAGCTCCAAGGGTGAAGATGCACGATGAGCTTTGCCTTTGGGGAATGGGTCTTGATGTTGCTTGCCAAATGCACAACCAGGACAAACACAAGAAACCTTCGGCAAACCGGTGACCATTTCATGAGTGTTCAACTACTACAAATACCAATAGTTGAGATGCCCAAATCTCTCATGCCAAAGTCTGCTCAAAGAATCTGCATGAGCAACCAACCCAGTACCAAAAGTAGAATCATCAAAGCTCTCAAAATGATAGAGCCTCAAAGAGTGATCAACAACACCCCGTGCAACCAAAGACTGTGGCTCCAACAAACTACGAATCTCAAATCCCTATGGTGTGAACAAAACAGTCCGCCCAGTACCAAAATTACAAATCTGATATACAGAAAGCAAGTTGTTGATGATATCAGGAACAAAGAGTACATCATTGATGCGACCACCATTCAGAAGAATATCACCCTTCCCCTTAACAGAAATGAAAGAGGAATCACCAACTTCAATCCTTGAAATAGAACTAGAACCAAGAGATGCAAAAGACTTCTTGGAAGAAGTCATATGATGAGTAGCACCTGAATCCATTACTCACATCTCAGATCTTCAGATCCTTTAGTCTTCTCCTCCGTTCTGTTCCAGATCCATTGATCTTCATCTGCTCAAATGGATACTTTTCTGTTTACATCTGAGTTTGTGAACGAGGGACATCCGGACAAGCTGTGCGATCAGATATCTGATGCGGTGTTGGACGCATGTCTGGAGCAGGACCCTGACAGCAAAGTCGCCTGCGAGACCTGCACCAAGACCAACATGGTCATGGTCTTCGGCGAAATCACCACCAAGGCCAATGTCGATTACGAGCAGATTGTCCGCAAGACCTGCCGAGAAATTGGCTTCATCTCCGACGATGTGGGTCTCGACGCCGATAAGTGCAAAATTCTGGTGAATATTGAACAGCAGAGCCCTGACATTGCACAGGGCATGCATGGGCATCTGACAAAGAGTACCGAGGAGATCGGAGTCGGTGATCAGGGTCACATGTTCGGGTATGCCACCGACGAAACCCCCGAGCTCATGCCTCTCACCCACGTCTTGGCCACCAAGCTCGGCGCCAAGCTTACCGAAGTCAGAAAGAATGGCACATGCCTCTGGCCAAGCTTACCATCTTATTGAAAAGTTAAGTAGTACTTACTATTATGTAAGAAAGTATGGTGGTAGATATAAGGTTTGGTGGTGTAGTCCTAGTGACGTTCTGTAAATTGAAGAACCAATTCCATATAACCAATAAAATGAATAAATAACTTTATGTGATAAACTAGACGCTCAAAGAAATTACTTAAACACAAGAATGTTGATAGTACATTAATAACATTGTCAAAAATAGCACATAACCAAAACTGAATTCTTTACACAAGCCATGGACCATAATAGTACACTAGTAATATTGGAATGTAGCTTGCCAGCAAAGTTTACAATGCTTGCATGATGTTCAAATTCATAATACGCGTCGCAATGAAAAAGCAAATCAAAAATTGAATGCAAACGTAGACAGCCAAAGCATGCCATTTCACTTGGTAGAATTGCTTACCTGTTTTCTTGGGTACCCCTAAATGCAATGACAATTGCATTGAGATCTTCTGCAATACCCACAAATGCCTGCATAGTTCCATTACCAGGTTCTGTATTAAAAGATGAATCTACGAATAGTATAACTTAATAGACCCATGCATCTTATTTTCAACGATCTATTAGCTGTATGTATATGTAATGTTTTTTAAGTAAAAAGTTGCAGTACACACACAACACCTCTCTTGACCTAATAATATTTAGCAAAGATCCTATACCAAATGAACAAATCAACACAAGCCTCCAAAACAAGAATAGAATTGTTGCAACATCATAGTTCATTCCATAGCATTTGACATTTATCAGTAATTGATGTATCCAAAATAACCTACGTTATCTGCAAGTCAAAGTACATCTATTCAACATAAAGCTTAAGTTATATCAATGCAAGATAAAGAAACATTGGTTTAAGTGCATTGTGTTAGAAAAACAAATATTACGAGCAAGCGAAACAATAACGCAGAAACAAAACAGTAACACAGATTTTTACGTGGAAACCATGCAGTGTGCAGGTAAAACCATGGGGCAATGGCAGCTTCTGTTCTTTTATTGATTTCGGCAGACTTTTACATTCACTAAATTATTACATGCAAGGGGTCATTCCCCTTTTATAGAAAAACAAAGGAAGACTCCGAAAACTGTTCGTTTCCTCTCCCAAAGGAAGACTCCAAAAAACTGTTTGTTTCCTCTCCCAAAGTACGGTTGTACAGACGGCGTGGGAAAGGATCACTGTAAACTGCACCACCATGCACCTCTCTGCTGAAGAACATTGGAGATCTGAATACTGACTTCACCTCCTGACACATTGATGTGACCTTAACTTTGCAATATTCATTTTCATCATGAAGACATGTACGTAATTCAAATCATAGTAGATAAACTCGGACTTGGCACAGACTCAGCAAAGGGCAATTTTTGACTCGGACTCGGACTTGACAAAAAAAAACTCGGAAAAAACTCAGCAAAGACTCTGCAAAAAAAAATAAAAAAGAAAAGAAGAAAATGCAAATTTTCATTGGAAAAAAAGTTTTTTTCATGCATATCATTATTAATTAACATTATACAAATTCAAAATTAATACTATAAGTGAGACAACCTTAAAATACACATGAAAGTGACAAATAACTGCTGGGTGGTTGTTAGATTCAGTCTTGAAGCATCTACAAGTCCTTTTGTTGTCATTTGACGTGCTGTTTATTTGTAATTATTTCCTCTTGATGAATATGTAGTGTTGGTTAATATTTCATATTGAGTCAGAGTCCAGAGAGAGTAAATAAGGCTGGTACATATCCCTGATGATTTCCCTGGTTCTCAGATTATGGCTCTACTAGGGGACGCCTTGTATAGACAAATGGTTATATATGGGCTAGTGGCTAATGTTAGAAAATCCTTCAAGTAATGTTATCTCCCATTCTGATTTTTTGGTCATACATAGGTGCAATGGTCAAACCAACACTGAATATGGTTGATTCTATTCTTTCGCAGAGTATGGATAGTATATTACCCTTCAAAGGGTATAACTACATATCACAATTATTAGTCAACTTGTCTTCCTTAGAAAGAAACCTCAAGGACAATTTGTCCTTCTTCAAATGGCCTCTTACTATTTTATATGTGTCTTATTAATCTCATTGGGATTGTGTGAGGGCCCAAGCATTGTATCGTTCCAATTTTTCATGTCCAATTCTTGACACCTTTGAGTTGCCTCAAACATGGTGAATGTTTCCTATGTTGGTTAGGATTTCGAAAGCATTTGTTTGTTCCGAGGCCCAGTGATTCAATGAATGTTATAGAGAATGTATATTATAGGGAAGTGCAAAAACATTTTGCTCTTGATTATTGAAGGTGTTACACTTTGCATGGGGTGGGACATATTGCCATGGAACTCCATACAAGAATGGTTTAGATTCCTCTTAATGTTGTCTGCCCTTTTGGTCTCAACTTCCATTGTCGATCTTGTTTGACCTTATCCCTATAATCTACTGACTAATTTTTCTTTTCCTTTCGTCTTTAGTCCTCTTTAATCAGGTGGGCCTTGTAGCATTAGCCCTCCTTTTGGTTCTTGTTTTTTTCCCTTAAATGTGACTGCTGGGTGACTGTTAGATTCTTGAAAACTAAGGAAAATTTTGGGTTTAGGATGCAAATGAGTGTTTTTTGGGGTCTGATTTCACCTTCTTCCTGCTCTCTCTGCAAGTGCGAACAGCAAAAATGAGGTCAATTTAGAAAAAATAAATTGATGCCATTTTACTGTATTTTTCCTGCCACAGCCTTGTTCTTTTTCCAGACTCGCAAGTAAAAAACAAACTCTATGAGTCCAGAAAAACTTGTTGGGCCGGTCAACAAAACCTGAGGGCCAACTCAGACACGGACTCAAAACTCACCGAGTTTCATAACTATGATTCAAATTATATTTCCAACAAGAATTCCATGCTTGAAAGTAAATGAGATTTCAAACACCAAAACTTTTCACAATAGAAACATTGAAAATAATAACAAAGGATCACACAGTTAAAAAAGCTACTATGATTTCTAAAATTTGAACTCTCAGCAACATAGAATTCAGAGAAGAAAACAAATAAGAAAGTTCTAATATATAAAGATATATGCTAGAACTTCTACCAGATTTTACCAACTTCTTTAGCTACCAAAAAAACAACAGGTGTGTTTTAGTTTTTATCAATATCATAATCTTAATAACCATAACAACAATTTTAAAAAGGGGGGATAAATCAGATATTGATTTGTCAAACTGTTAAGCAGACGGAAAAAATCCAAATTGTTACAAATAATAGTTTTCTATGGTCGTCTTGTGTGGGGTTCCTGGCCTATCAAAATAAGCTTGGAAAAAATGTCGAGTCCAAAAATGCTTTTTGGTACAAGGACTAGGAGTTAAGGTTTAAGCTCCTTACTCCGTGATATTAACATATAAAGAATGTTACCAATATATATATATATATATATATATTACCACATTAGGCGATACTTTAACTCAAGAGGAGAGTTGGTACGACGACAGCATGAAACAGATTAAAATATGGGGCATTGATGAAGATGATTTACCAAAAAAACTCATCAAGAATATGGGGCATTGATGAAGTGAATTACCAGGAAAACTTATCAGTCAATTTAGACTAGGTTGTCATTAATCTTGCAATTGAAAGAGAAAGATGGAAAAATATTAATCAAGAAGAACCTCTTTGTTCACTCTGCAAGCAAAGAGAAGCTGAGGATGAGAATGTCTTGAATACCAATATGTAAGACGCACTCATTACAACATGATGACTTGACAATAGGAAACATGCTGCACGCTTATACATATTTAATCACAAGAATGATATCAACAAAAAACCTCAAGAAGCCAAAAACAGTTCAAGGATAGAAATGGAAATTACCTTAAGGGGGTATTGTACATCAACTCTAAGATAAAGAAACTTTATGACTATTCATAAAAAATATGTAACACAAGATGCTCTATTTGCATTTCTGAGCTCCAACTTATAATGATTTACAATCTGGTAATCAGTTGATGTTGATAAAACCAGATCCTACAAATCCTAGCAGCTTATCCCTAAAACATCTCAACAACTTATCCCTACAAATCTTAACAAGTTATCCCTAAAAGTATATTATAACAAACAATGCAATAATATAAATCCCTATCATATCTACTTCTTCTAAAACCCCCCCTTAATGACTAACCCAGATACAATCCCAAACTTATCCGTAAATTTTACAATTTTTTCTCTACCTATGGGATTAGTCATTACATCAGCAATTTGTTCAGATGTTGGACAATAATTTAGGCAAATTTCTTCATGCTCCCCCAACTGCTGGATATAGTGATGAGAAGTTCACTATGTTTGGTTCTGGCAAGATATACTGGCTTCTTCACCAACTTGAGCACATTTTAATTATTACAATGAAGCAATGTTAATGCTATTTGATCTATCTGAAGATCATACAAAATGCATCAAAACCAAACAACTTCACAACCTGCACTGCATGTTGCCTTATATTCTGTTTTAGTTGATTACAAAGTAACTGTATCCTGAAGTTTGCTCTCCCAAGAACAGCCCCCGATCCAAGAACAAACATATAGCTAGAAGTAGATTTTCAATCATCAATTCATCTTTCCTAATCTGCATTGGTGTATCCAACCAACTGTAAATCATTAGATTGCAGGTACAATATACCAAAGTCAAGGGTACCTTTGTTATATCTGAGAATACCTTTTGCAGCTTGCCAATGCTCTGTTGGAGGATTTGACATGAAACGAGACAAATGCACAACAAAAATTCGGTCGAGTGGTCATAAGATAAATCAAGCTGCCCACCAACTAACAATATACTAACTCATTGACCAAAGATGAAATACACAGGTTGACAATTTCAGCCCAACTTCCATAGGTGTAGATATCGGATTACAATTTGTCGTCTGAAATCTTTCCAAATACTTGCTTTGTGATATTTAATATACTATGATCAAGTTGCCCAAATTCTACACCCAAGCAGTAATGAAGAGCCCTAATTCTGTCATATCAAAAACTTAACACAGATCAGATTTTACTTGTTGAATCAGGTGGGCTCTACTACCAATAATAACAAGATTATCAACATACACAATGAGAATGACAATGCCATTATTTGTGATTTCGATATAGAGATTAGGATTAGAATAGCTCCGACTAAATCCTAAATCTCTAATATGTTGATCAATTTTGAAATACCAAGCTCGGGGAACCTGCTTAAGTCCGTTTAGGGACTTAATCAATCTACAAACCAGATGTTCTTTTCTTGGTGTTTGAAACCCTTGTGGCTACACCATATAGTCATCCTCTTCCAAATCTCCATTCAAGAAGGCACTCTTAACATCCATCTAATATATCTGCCAACCAAATTGTAATGCAATGGAGAGAACTAATCGAAAAACCACCATCTGTGCAGTTGGAGCAAGTGTCTCTCCATAGTCTATACCTTCTTGTGAGTACCCTTTAGCAACAAGACAAGCTTTGAATTTGTCAATTGAACCATTTGATTTACATGTTACCTTGTAAACCCATTTGCAGCCAACAGGTTTCTTTCCATTAGGGTAATTCAGATAGTTCCCATGTTTTACTCTTCATCAATAAGTCAAATTCTGCCTCCATGGCAACTTCCCAATCTAGTTTACCTTTGGCCTCTTCATATCTATTGGGTTCAAAAAACTATGAAACTAAAGCAAAATTTGCCTACTCCTTCATTCATCTAGGCTCTTTTCCAGCTCACCTAGATCACCCAACTATCGCTTTCTCATCCTCCTTGACATCTTTCATTGTCTGTGTATACCATTTTCGCCATTGTCGTGGCTCGTGTTCCTATAAAACTCCACTTGGGTGTACCACTGACAAGCTTTGTTCTTTGAGGTCATCCCAAAGTGGATTTTCAACACACCAATGTGGTCGAGTCATCACATCTTTCTTTTCATCATCAGTCTCTAATGTATCTAAATTTAAGCGAACTTCAGTACTTGTTGCAATACCATCAGTAGTTCTAAAATGTATAGAAATCTCAATAGGTTTACCATCATCTGAGAAGAAATGAGTCTTCTCATGTACAACAATATATCTACTAATTACAATCTTATTAGTAGAGACATCGAACAATCTGTCTGCCTTGGATTGTTCACCATGGCCAACAAACATGAATTTTTTGCTTTTTGCATCTAGCTTAGTTCTTTTCTCCTTGGGAATTAATGCAAAAGCAACACAACCAAAAATACAAATGACTAACTGAAAATTTTCTTCCAGACCAAGCTTCCAATGGAGTAACATTCTGCAAAGTTGTACATGGACAACTGTTGAGAATGAAGGCTGCAATATTTATTGCTTCTACCCAATAACAATATGGTACATTTTGGCTATGCACCATGCATCTAGCCATCTTCATGATTGTCCTATTCCTACTCTCTACTATCCCATTTTGTTGTGGAGTGTAAGGAGTTGTATATTGCTTGTGTATACCTTCATGCATATAGAAATCTTGAAACTGTTTTGAGGTAAACTCACCTACATTATCTGACCTCAAGTCCTTGATTTGCTTTGCAAATTGTTTCTCTACAAGGGCCTTAAAATTTTGACAGTATGGGGGGTTGCTTTATTGAATGCGAGAATAGGCGAAGCTCTGGCGATTTGGCGGGAAACCCTCTGAACTGCCGACAGCCGAGTCTCTAGGGTTTCAGATCGGAAACCTCTTCCAGAGAATTTGGGGTTGCTGCTGGTTTTTGGTCTAGGATCTTTCGGTGTCCCGGGAGGGCCCAATGGGGTCTCTTCCTGGTTCTCTCGAGGGGAAAAAGACCTCTTATGCGGAGATTTTACGAGAAAATCCTGCGTCTTCCTCTGCTGATGCTCAACGGAGTGCCTTCCATCTGCTATCCAAGAATGCGGGCAAGGGCTCTCCCGGGCATAGAATCAATGGATGTCTCCCGCAATCCGCATCAAGACCGAAAATAGTCATCGAACCGTAGCCGGTTGAAGACACGATAAACTATCGGGCCACTCATGATCTGATTTGCAAGTTCATGGGCATTCGACCCACCCCGCACTTTTTGCATTCCTGGGTGAGACAAAACTGGGAGCCTATCGGTGAGTACTCCTTATGGCCCATTAGCAATGGGTATTTCATTATTAGTTTTTCTTCCCTATTGGATAGAAACAGAGCATTTGAATCAGAGAAGAGGAGCCATGGCCCGGCAGGGTTATTTGTCCAGCCGTGGAGAGCGGGTTTCGACCCTCGCATTGAGCCCACGGCTGTCCCGGTTTGGATCCGTCTGTATGCTCTCCCGATGGAGTTTTGGGGTGAGCGGATTTTTGAATTGATAGGCAACTCTCTAGGTAGATTTTTGGGAGTTTCTAAGGATACCATTGAAGGAAATACTGCTGTTTATGCAAGAATTTGTGTAGAATTGGATATTAGTCAACCGCTACCAACTGAGATGGAACTGGAGTTAGCGGGACATTCTTGGATACAAGCAGCTAGACTATGAAGCCCTACCTTTCCGTTGTAGAGTCTGTCATTTGCATGGCCATTTGGCAAGGTTCTGTCCAAATATCTTGAGCACCAAAGCGGATGCTCCACAGGGAATGTCAAATCGCTCCCGAGGAGGTAAGTCTACTTCGGCCAAGGAACCACCTGTCATTCCCCCGGGTTCTGAGGGCCAGAATGATGGCTTTGAACAGCAGAAGAGAAGAAGAAACAAAAAGAGAAATGGTAAGGAGCAAGCTCTTCCCAAGCCAACCAATCGGTATGAAATCTTCAAATCTCTTGTGGATCAAGAAGACCAACCTATGGAAGGAGCAGATGGGATCCTTGAGGATAATATCATTCTTACTCATGCTCCTCCTTCATCAACCCCTGTTCTTGAACAGGTGATTGACTCCTCTGAGACTTTGCAGCAAGAAAACCCAGGGACTCTGGTAATCCACTCCCCAGTTCAGCCCGTTATTAAAGATGTTACCATGGGAATTGCAGAAAAGCTCAGAGAAAGACCAGCTCTTGGAATTTCCCAGGTGGAGAAGAGGTCGAAAAACAGTAATTCCCAAGGGGTGGGCAGGAAATCCAATAAGGATCTAATTGCAGTGCAAGGGGATAAGCTAATCAATGGAGGATTGGCGAGAACAATTGATTCGTATTGCTCCCAAGGTTTCCAATGATTATTCAATCTTGGAATGTGAGGGGTTTAAACAATAGAACCCATCAATCTGCTGTTCAAAGACTTTTAGAAAGAAGTAAAACAGACTTTCTGCTCATTCAGGAGACAAAAATGTCATTAGACCTTATGAGTAAAACTGTCAGCCGAATCTGGAGGGGTGCTGGCCATATGGCAGTGGCTGCTCTTGGTGCCTCGGGAGGGATTGCTACTCTTTGGAATCCTTTGGCGTGGATAGCAATAGAACATATAGCCTGGAGAGGGGTCCTAACATCTCTTTTTAAGAATATAGTTACAGCTGAACAAGTCTTAATTACAAATTTCTATGGGGCTCAGAACACCGATGGTCAGCGGTTTCAATGGAAAGCTGTTCAAAACATGAGGTCCTCCCGGGAAGATTTTGATTGGATTATTGCTGGGGACTTCAATGCTAAATTATCCGCTAGAGATCAGGAAGGTGGCATCCCTGTTCTGGATACAGGGGACCGGTTGTTTATTGCCCAAGTCCAGGCCTTTAACCTTGTTGATATCAAAGGCCCTGGTACAAACTTTACCTGGACTAATAAGAGAAGAGAGCCATACAGCAAGAGGGTTAAGCTTGACAGGTTTTTGGTCTCGGAGGAAGCTTTTGTTAGATGGAATATCAAATTCCAGATTTTGGAGGGCCCACTCTCCGATCACTCTCCCATTTTGTCGGAGGGAGGGACTATGTCAGGAAAGTATTACAAACCTTTTAAATTTGAAAATTTTTGGTTGCAAAAGGAGGACCTACGAAGGAAAATTACACAGTGGTGGGAAGAAGGTCGTCTCCCTTTTGGAACAGCTATGTTCAAATTTCATAAACAGCTTCTCTTTGTTAAGAGTAAACTAAAACAGTGGAAGCAAACTAACAAATCTGATTTCCAGCTCCAACGGGCTCCCTTGCTGGAAAGATGGAATGAGGTGCAAAAACAATTCAGAGAAGGAATTATTTCGGAGCATCTTAAATTTGAGGATGACGCTTTACGCAAAGCACTTGAGGACATTGATAATCAAGAAGAGATCTCATCGGAGACAGAGAGCAAGAAATACTTGGCTATTAGAAGGAGACAGAAATACTAAATTTTTCCATCGCTCTCCCTGTGCTAGAAGGCAATTGAATAACATGGAGTTCCTTCAAGATGAGATTGGAAACTCTTTTGACACTCTTCCTGATATGCATTCCCTATCTATGGAGTACTTCTCAAACCTCTTCAAGGAAAGTATGCAGCATGATGTGGAAGCCCAAAATGAAGTCATTGAGGGAATTCCCTCTATTATTTCTCATGAAGAGAATCAGGCCCTTCTTAAGCCCATTGATCATGATGAACTCAAGAAGGTGGTCTTTGGGATGTGCACAGGAAAATCGCCTGGTCCGGACGGTTTCCCTATTGAGTTCTTTCAGGCCTTCTGGGATATCTTAGAGGAGGATGTGTTGGCTGTCATTGAGGAATCCCGAATTAACAAAAGAATGCTCAAGGCTCTAAATCACACCTTTATCACTTTAATTCCTAAAGGAGAGGGGGGGGCTCACATTTCCGATTTCAGACCTATTGCATTATGTAATGTGATCTACAAAATTATCACTAAACTTATGGCTGAAAGACTAAAACCCCTTCTTCAGAATATTATTTCTCCTGAGCAAGGGGGTTTTGTTGAAGGAAGACAGATCTTGGATGGAGTGATCTTGGCTCAGGAGGCTATCCATTCTATGCATAATTCGGGTAACAAGGGAATGTTCATCAAATTGGATATGTCTAAGGCTTATGACAGAGTAGAGTGGGGTTTCTTGGTCAAGATGTTGGCAGCCTTTGGTTTTTCTCAGGACTGGATTGCCTGGGTCATGAGCTGTATCTCTACGCCTTCCTACTCTGTTTTAATTAAGGGGCTTCCCTCGCCACCTTTTGGAGCCTCTCGGGTCTCCGTCAAGGAGATCCCCGCTCTCCTTATCTCTTTCTTATCTTGGTCGAAGGTTTAGGCGGACTCCTCCCCGAGAAGAAGACATCAAGGACAGATTACAGGAATTAAAATCGGGGCTGAAGTTTTGACTCATTTACAGTTTGTGGATGATACGGGCTTGGTGGGAGTTGCCAACCTCAGGGAAGCAAGAGGAATCAAAGATACTCTTAACGTCTACCTCCGGGCTTCTAATCAAGTCATCAATGAATCAAAATCAAAAGTGGTCTTCTTCAACCTTGATCAAAGGTCACAAGAGAGAGTTATGGAGATCCTGGGCTTCACTAGGACCTCCCTTCCTGTTGTTTATTTGGGGGTTCCTCTGCATTGCAAAAAACCGAAAGCTGATTTCCGGAAGGACCCGCTGGATGGCATCAAAGAGAGAATGAATCATTGGTCTCATAGATGGTTAAGCTATGGGGGCCGACTAACTTTCCCCGAAGTCTGTTATTCAGGCCATGCCTATTTACAAATTCTCTATTCTGGCCGCCCCTCCTTCAATCTGGAAAGAGTTGGACAAAGCGGCTAGAAGTTTTCTCTGGGAAGGTGCCAATGGAGAGAGGAAATGGGCCTTGGTTGGGTGGGATAAGGTCACCCAGCCCAAGGAAAAAGGTGGGCTGGGCTTAAGAAGCTCCAAGTTTAACAATCGGGCCCTGGCTGGGAAACTGTATTGGAGGTGGATTTCCCAGCCTTCGTCCCTTTGCAGCAGAATCCTTTCCAGTAAATACTTGGGTCTTGTTCATCCCAACGACTTGGGCCGCTATCCTTTGGAAGGTAATGGTTCTCTTGTGTGGCAGGCGCTCAAGCTTGGATCTCGCATTATCAAAGATCAATTGTTCTGGAAAGTTGGGAGAGGGGAGAAGGCCCGATTTTGGACTGACTCTTGGGATCAGCATCCTCCTATCCTTGCTGTGTTTCCTGATTTGCATCCGTTAAAAACAGCTCTTGAAGATAAGGGTTGGATTAATATTGAGAGCTACTTCAATACCAGCCAATTGGGGGAGTATAAGGTTCAAAAGTTTAAGCGGTTGGGTGAATGGCCTATTCCAATCCCTCCGGAGCAGGCTCCAACTCTGGAAAAACTTTTGGCGTAAAGGTTTCTTACCGGGAGAGATGAGGAGGATGAGCTTGCCTCGGGGCTTTGGGAACCTTGGGGTTTATTCTGTGAAGGAGGGCTATGCTTCGATCCTTCCTGAGCCCCCCCCACACTCTTTTCCTGTTCATGAATGGAGGAAGATATGGCATCCCAAGGGCTGGCCGAAAGTGAACTTCTTTGCTTGGCAGCTGATGCATTATGGTATCTTGACCTTTGACAATCTCAGAATTAGAGGCATCATTGGCCCTTCCCAGTGTGTTTTGTGTTATAGGAATGAGGAAACTGTGGATCATCTTCTGTTTGATTGTCCTTTCACACGACAGATTTGGCACCGTTGGTTCTCCCACTTTAAACTTCGAGCGCTTGGAGACTTGTCCCGGACCAATTTATGGGAAAGCTGGAAGAGAGGTAGATTTATATCTAAAGCTCTTCGTACTGGCTGGGAGCTCGGTTTCCTTTTTATTTGGTGGCAGGTTTGGTTGGAAAGAAATGCTCGTATTTTTCGTGAAACCTTCTCTTCGGTGGATGGGATTTGGCAGGTCATCTGGAGCAAAGTTGTGGAAACCGTTGCCATCTATGCTGAGAAGGAAAATCAGCCGGCTTCTAAGCCTTTGATTGGGAGAGGTGCTGATCTTGAGAGACAGGTAAGAAGTTGTTGGAAACCTCCCCCTAAGGCTGGGTCAAAATCAATAATGATGGAGTTACAAAAGGTAATCCGGGTAATGTCTGGTAGTGGGGTTATCCGCCGTGATCATGCTCGGGACCGTGCTCTATTGGGAATTGCAAGGTCCGGGATATGCCACAAACAATGAAGCCGAGGCCTTTGCTATTAAATCCGCCTCCATCCGGGCCGTCAAACAAGGTCACGTAAAGATAATCATTGAGTCCGATTCCCAAATCCCGGTTGGTGCTCTTGATTGCTTGAGGAACTTTGCCTTAAAAGCTTGGAGGCTCCGGATTTTGGTTTCCCAAATTTTAGAGCTTTGGAAGGAAATTGAGGATGTGATTCCTGTTTATGCTAGTAGATCTCTCAATAAAGCGGCCGATTTCCTTGCTAAGATGGGTGCTGAGAGAGAGGTTGGGATTCATCTGCATAGCAATTTGTCTGTGGAGGATGCCGAGATCAGACAAGGCCTTGAACAATTTCTGAAATAATGTGCAAAGTTTTTTTTGCTAAGGGTCCTTTTTGTCGCGATATCGCGACATGTTGTGCTGTCGCGGCCGTTGGCTGGTTGCTGTCGCGATATCGCGACAGGTTGAGCCTCCGCTGCCTCTGGTTGGTTTCTGTCGCGATATCGCGACATGTCGCGTTATCGCGGGTCGCGATTCCGTGACATGTCGCGATATCGCGACATGTCGCGCTATCGCGGGTCGCGATTCCGCGACATGTCGCGATATCGCGACATGTCGCGCTATCGCGTGTCGCGATTCCGCGTCTTGTCGCGATTTCGCGACAGGTTGTGCCTTCCTGGCCTCTGGCGTATTTCTTGCGCGATATCGCGGCATGTTTGGCTCTTTTGAGACTGGTGGGTTTTTTGTCGCGATATCGCGACCCTTATGCGGCTTGAATGTTGTTTAGTGTTTCTGTCGCGCTCTCGCGACGCTTTCTGCGGTTGGCTGTCGAGGGCCCTTCCTGTCGCGATTTCGCGTCGCGTTATCGCGACTGTTGGTGCCGAAGTGGCCGTGACGGGTTTGCCTGTCGCGATTTCGCGACATGTCGCTTTTTCGTGCCGTCCGTTCTCTGTGCCTTGTGGCTGCTAGTGTTGCCTTTGTGCGCTTTCCTTGCTGTGTTGCTCGTGGCTCTGGTCGGGATGTGTTCTCTCCCGCTTGTATCTGGTTTTTGTTCTAATACAAGTTTTCATTTTTTCAAAAAAAAAAAAAATTTTGACAGTATGAAAAATATTCAAACTTATACTTGAGGAAGTATACCCACATCTTCCTCGAATAATCATCAACCATCAACAAAAAAATATTTTGCACCATAAACCGAAGGTGTATTCATTGGACCACACAAATCAATATGCACTAAATCCAAAACACCTTGTGCATGCCAAGAATTAACCGTCTCAAACAACTGATGACTCTGTTTTCCAAGTTCACATCCTGCACACAAATGTTGTTGCTCTTGAATGGATGGCAAGTAGTGAGAAGTGATAAATACTATAATTGACATGACCAAACCTCTCATGCCAAAGAACAAAACTATTGCCTTCAACTGCCAAAGCAAATGAATTGGCAAACTTGGTATCATCTAACTTGTAAAGCCCCTTCTCACCTATACCAAGAGCAATAGCTTGTTTTTACCCACATGCATCACCTCATATCTGTTTTTATGAAAAAATGCAAAGCAAGTTGAGAATTCCTGGTGATTTCACTAATGGACAAAAGATTTTTGTTCATACTAGGAACATACCGAACATTCTTGAAAGTGTATGTAACATATTTGTTCAATGTCACACTAACATCAATACACCCTTCAATAAAGTATGATCTACCATCACCAAGGGAAACAAACTCATTCTTACTTAGATCTTCAATGAAAACATACCAGTCTTTCCAACATGTATACTGTCTGGATGCTCCAAAGTCAAAGTACCACCCAGCAGTTTGACCAGATGAACTTTGAGTTGTTTAAAAAGCAAACTTCTCTTCCTAAACTTTATCTCAATAACATTTACTTGTTTCTTCCCTTGCTGCTTTTATTTATTCTTCAACTTACTGCAATCTTGTTTGAAACGACCAGGTTTCTTGCAATAAGAATAAATGACTTAGAGTTGCTTTATATTTGAAGTTTTAAGTTGCTTGTGATTAGACAATGAAGGCGTGGCATTCTGATTTCCTTTGTGTTTGGCTTTAGTAGTAACTGCACTCTCTGTACTCCCTAACGTGAATACTCCCATTTGTGATTGTCTCCTCTTTTTTTGTAAAATTAAGAAGACATATTTTCAAAATTAAGAGTTTGAGTTTCAGCAAGCAAATGTAGAGACTCAACAAAAGACTCATAAGACGGAGGCAAACCTTGCAAAACAATGCCGACCATGTCCTCATGACCATCTTCTGAATAGCAATCAATTGATCTCTTAGATCCTTCATATGCATAAGGTACTCAAAAACAAACCCTCCTTCCTCCAATCAAGAAGAATAGAGAAGATTCTTCGAAAACAAAGCACATCCTACTTCAAATGTCTAATACTTATTCTACAACTTTGTCCATAGTGTTGCAACATTATCTTCATTATGAACTTCAGGAATTAAATCATCTACAATAGACAGTTTGAGAAGCATTCAAGCTTCTCTATGTCACGTGTTGAACTCATTAGCATCATCGTTTGGTCTAGTTTGTTTCTTGAGAACTATATTTGCCAAGTCTTGATACTCACAAATTGTAAATATCTTATGGCTCCACACAGTATAATTTCTTCTAGTCAGTTTTTGTAAATCTAGAAGAATTAGAGTCTAAATATTTGTCATTCTTCCACTAATGACAACCCTGAATAGCAAATGTCAAATGCCAAACACGCCTTGAACACCAAACTCAAAGCAACAAATGCCAAACACTGCAATCTGCTCCACCCAAGCTCAAAACTTGGACAAACTCCAAGCTGCACTTTGCCCAAGCTGGAAATGTGAGCAACCTCCAACCAGCACTTTGCCCAAGCTGGAAACGTGGGCAAATTCCAACGAGCACTTTGCCCAAGGTTTCCATGTGGGCAAACTCCAACCAGTACTTTGCCCAATTTAGAAACGTGAGCAAACTCCAAGCTGCACTTTACCAGAGCCTGGTGCAACTTCACATGTTGCAAGCAACAACTTTATCAGGTGAGGAGAAAACCATCAAACACCAAACATTGTTTGTCATATCCAATAGATCTAAATACAATGCAAGAGAAAACTTTCATCGACAACGTAGAAACACCAAGACTGACTGTAAAGTAACAATCTGCAATGACATTGACTGCCTAAGACAAAAAATAAACTTGGGTGAAACAACCGGTATGAGACGAACTCCTCCTTTCTCCATTCTATGGTTCTGATACCATAAAAGAATGTAACACAGATTTCTCTATTTGCATTTTTGAGATCCAATTTATAATGGTTTACAATCTGGTAAGCAGTTGGTGCTGATAAAACCAGATCCTACAAATCCTAACAACTTATGCAAACAATTTCAACAACTTATGCCTACAAATCTCAACAAGTTATCCCTACAAATCTTAACAAGTTATCCCTAAAAAGCTATTGTAACAAACAATACAATAATACAAATCCCTATCATATCTATTTATTCTAACACATTGATACTAAGAAACATTCTAATAGATTATATACCCACATTCATTCAGAAGACAGAATGCAGGCAAGCCCTAATCCAAAATGGTTCAAAATAGAAAATTACCTGAAGACAATGTTGTATATCAACTATCAGCTCTATTACCTCAAACCCCTGTCCAATAATTGTGACTAATGTCAGCAATATTATCTCATTTGTTATTAACATAAATTGTCTAGCATTCTATTCACAGATAATGATCCTCAAAAAAATGAATACTCAAATATTCAAACATATGGGTGACAAAGCACAACATAAATGTGAGTGAAGCTAAAATTATGCTTGCCATGCCTCTGTCAAACCATTACATCTGGAGCAAGTCCAAGAGAGAAGAGCACTTAGATCATCCATATATACCTGCAAGATAAAGATCACAGTTATTAGGCATGACTTTAAAAATGGCCTGACAAAGAGATTTAATACAGTTTCCTGAAAGGAACTCAAATGGACTACCATAAACCAGATAGATACAGTTTGATATATACAAGTCACCATCAAAAAAAGCAGAATTTCACGTCCTTCCTTTTCTAATAGTAGTACTCATGGATTGCCAAAAAATCCACTTGTTCAAAAAGGCTATTCTTCTTCTTTTTTAATAAAGGACTGGAGTCATATCCCCTTCTGCGTGCAACCCACTTGTATTTGCATTTAACACTACCACTGGAAGGGTTTCCTCTGCCTTTTTAAGGCAATGGCAAAATTTGAAAATACTATTATAGAAAGACAGAACTGTTTACTTTGGAGACAATTGACTAAAGACAGGAACCTAGGTGGCTATAGCCTATAGCAGAGTATTCATCAATCTTGGGAAGTCATGGACTCTGCTCAAGTGCCTACTGCTTTGAGATTTTCTAGGGATGCATTTAGCCTGCAAGGGAATCTAGGATTCCTCTCTCAGATGTTGTATACATACTTCAATACAAAAGATGGGCTCCTATCAAGTGTTGTGTCAAATCTCAACCCTGAATGTGTATTCCTTTGTTTTCTTGTATCGGATCCTTTGTTATGAACCTGGATGTAATTAAACAGCAATAGCAAAATGATGTTAAGAACCCGCATGTAATTAACAGCAATACCAAAATATGCAAGCAATAGAGAGAACACAATCTTTATTGAATCATAAAAGAACTTACAATATCGCGGGCCACTTCGAGGGGGCTTCCTCCTTTAAGAGCAAAGCTCCAATTCACAATAGATTTAAGATTCAAGATGCCTCCCACTTGGGAAGGTAGTACAATATAGTCTTACTAAGACAACTATTACTATCTCATGCCCACAACCTAACATGGATAATTAAAAAATACAATGTTAGAATAGAGGTCTTAACATGCCCACATCCTTTGAAAAGCTTTGTGCTTAAAGCTTAAGATGTGGAAATTGTTGCTGAAGCTGTGGAACTGTTGCTGAAACTATGGAAATTGTTGCTGAAGCTGTGGAAACTGTTGCTGAAACTATGGAAATTGTTGCTGAAGCTGTGGAATCTGTTGCTAAAGCTGTGGAATTATTGCTGAAGCTGTGGAAACTGTTACTGAAGCTGTGGAAGCTATTGCTGAGCTGTGGAAGCTATTGCTGAAGTTGCGGAAGCTATTGCTGAAGTTGCGGAAACTGTTGCTGAAGTTGCGGAAACTGTTGCTGAAGCTGCGGAAACTGTTGCTGAAGCTGTGGAAATTGTTGTTGAGATTGTTGCTGAAGTTGTTATTGAAGCTGTGGAAATTGTCACTAAAACTATGGAAACTGTTGTTGAAGCTTGTATAATGACTTGACTAAATTTCTCCTCGCCAAGGCCTTACTGGTAAAAGCTATGGGTCTTCCCTTTTGAATCAATACTGCACCAATTCCACCTCTCGAAGCATTGCTTTTTATAATAAAGAGTTTGGAGAAATCCTCTTGGAAGACTCATGCATGGCGGTCCAAGAGCTCATCCAGCTGGGAAGGGTCGCTTGAGTTAACCAGTTGAGTAAGTTGCACAGAACAAAGTTGAGCCACAACTCCATGAGAACCCTTTTTTAAGAGTTTTTCCATGCAATGGGAGCTTATGATGCTAGTCAGACCTGCTGGAAGACCCTTCAAGGTATATTGGTGGCTGTTCTCAATAAACTGCATCCATAGTGCTGTGAAGCCCCATTAGATAGGCCCTAATGTGCGAAGCCATCCCAAAACCACATCACAGCCTCCTAATGGTAAGACAAACATGTCTGTCTTCAAATTGTAGTCCCCAATAGAAATCCTAACATTTCTGCATTTGCCTTTACAAGGCAATATCACCCCATTGGCAATCATGACCTCAAAATTGGAGCACAGGTAGACATAGCAATCACCCTGTTTGGCTAAGTGCAGAGCCAAAAAGTTATGAGTGCTACCAAAGTAGATAAAAATTATGAAGGGACGCTTCTTAAAATACCCCCAAACCTTCATTGTCCGACGTGTGTTAAGTCCTACCAAAGCATACACTGAAATCTCAAGCTTTTGCTCATCGTTAACCATAGCCTCCCCCTCGGCATCAACTATTAAGGTGTCCTCAATTGGCTTCCACTCCTTGGAAACAGGATCTGACTCCATATTTAGTAAATATAATTTTTGTTGAATGCATTTATGCCCCAGTGAGTACTTCTCATCACAGTTATAGTACAACCCCTTGGTTCGGCGAGCCTCCATTTCCTCCCGAGACAATATTCTGATAAATGGCTATCTAGCTATTGCAGTGGGTTGTGGTCGAGGTGGCAAATAAGGACGAGTTGGTGGTGGTTTGTGAGGATGACATTGAGTTGCGAACTTATCCTCCGCCAGCTTTTCTAAGCCAATAGCTTCCATCATGTTCTTAGGATTGAACATTTTGACTTCGGCCCTAATCTCCTCTTTCTGGCCACTAATGAAATAGCTTCGGAAGAAAGATTCATCTAGGCCCTCTGTCCTATTTGATAATTTCTCAAATTGGGTTTGATATTCTCAAACTGAACTAGTTTGTCTATGCTTTTTTAGGGTTCTTGAGAAGTCTTCATAGGAGCTGGGGCCAAAGCATGTGAGTAGATTCTTACAGAACTCCTTCCAAGTTGGGGTTCCAAATGCTTACTCGAACCATTGATATCATTGAATGGCATCATGCTTCAAATTAAACGAAGCAATAGACACCTGCTGCTCGCTAGGAGTCTAATTCAGGTTAAAGTATTGTTTGGCCCTATAAATCCAACTAGTGGGGTCATCCCCGTCAACTTTAGAAAAATCCAGATTTGGTGCCCATCGAGGAGGGAAAGGTGTAGGTAATCCTAAGCCCGATCCTTGTCCTTGACTTATACTGTGGGCTGAAAAATTTTGTGGAGTGGGACATTGTTGGTTCCCCTATAGGCCCTATGAAGATAACTGACATGGTACCCTGTAAAGCATCATGTTTAATGTTGAGCTCAAATATCTTTTGCGCAATTTCATCAATTAGATCCAATTTGTCAAGCTTTTGCAATTGTTGAAGAAAGGTGTTCTGAGTGGAGTGGAGGTTTTGGATTTCCACATCCATTTTCTCAAGTGATAGGTCCTAAGATCTTCTATCGACTGCCATCCGAATCACTTGGGAGTGCCTGGAAGTGTTGTTCACAACTATATGGAACTTGATGGATGAAACTCTCACGACGAACCGAGCCGCAGACAATGGCTTCATACAGGCTTAAGGTAAATCTCACAGGCCACAAAGGCTATCTAGGTGAGTATCACTCTCTGATTACCAACAACATTCCCACCAAGGAATAATGTTGAGAAACCAACCACAGGTTTACCTCCAACAAAAGCTCTTTGTATACTCTCTCAAAGTAAAACACAACTAAACAGGGTGTGGGGCCATTGACCATTTTTACTGACAACACACTCAAACCAGTTACTCGAGGTTTCCTAGGGTACTCACAATGAGTTTTTGGGCAGATGTTGGCCCAAGTACATCCCCTAGTTAAGCGGTCGGGACTTGCACCTGATCCTGCCAGAGGTTATTAGCCCAATGCAGGCGCTTATTAAGCACCAAAATTAGGATCTTGCAAAACCAAAAATGAGAGGAAAAGAATTTCTTTTTCTTTTTCTTTTATTTTTATTTTTATTTTTATTTTTTTCTTTTATTTTGTTTTTCATTGATACCCTAAAGCAAAAACAACCCTAAATGGTGCACCACTTTTTGATCACCAAGATCCTATAAGGGCAAGTTGAGAACTTACAAAGGTGAATATGGCCTTGGAAAGAGCTCTAATACCAGATGTTATGACACTGGATGTAATTTAACAGCAATACCAGAATGATGTTAAGAACCCACATGTAATTAACAGCAATACTAGAATATGCAAGCAATAGAGAGAACACAATTTTTATTGAATCATAAAAGAACTAATATTGTGGACCACTTCAAGGGGGCTTCCTCCTTTAAGAGCAAAGCTCCAATTCACAATAGATTTAAGATTCAAGATGCCTCCCACTTAGGAAGGTAGTACAATATATAGAGTCTTACTAAGACAACTATTACTATCTCATGCATGTGGGATAATTAAAAAATAGGATGTTAGGATAGAGGTCCTAACATCCTTATGTTGACATTTGAGTGACAGCAAGACATTTACCGGTTATTACATGAAATGAATAGCATGTTCGACTATCAAATTGATCCTAACACTATAAAATATAAATTCCTGAAATATTAGGTATTGAAGATAAAATGTCCATATTGATAGTTCTAATAGAAAACATTATTTCTTGGTCCCTTCAAGGTGTTTTAAACAGCATGAAAGAAACATCTTCCAATAACAAAAATATTATCATATCTCTTTAAAAAATGCTTCTAGAATATCAATAAATCAGATTTCTATATAAAATAAGATTCAACATAGGCTTAGCTTATTATAAAAAGAGAATCAACGTAGGCTTATTAAAAAAAAAGATTCAAGGTAGAATTTCAACATTACCGCTGAAGCATACTGCACAAGCGTCATAGCAAGTGTCCTATTATAGACATGTTCATATACATGTTTGACAAGATTTTGATCATGAATCTCTGTCCTCAACTCTGCAAGGAAAGAAAGGTGTTAATCAGAACACAAAAGCTATTTCTCAGACCGTGAATTCTATTAAATGGAACAAACTAGTAGCTAATAAATTCAATACAATACACACTAGAACACACAACAATAACAACAGTAGGCACAGATATGAACATTATACCTCTTCCTGCACATAGTGCAGACATATATAGGACGAACAACAAAGTTGCATATTTCAAATTTTGTGACCTCCAACCATGCTCCATAAGCTATAGGGTGACACCAAAAACAGAACATGTATGTGAACATTTAAAACAAAGTGAAACATTTGACGAACTGAAAATGCAAAAATGAAGAAAATTTTTAAAATAAGTACACTTTAAGAAGTTAAGAATTGCATCAAATGGCGATTGCTCAACCAGTTAGATTCCTTAAGATTCAAAGAGGAGACCCAGGTCCAAATCTTGCCAAGCGATTCATGAATAATATCCAAGTTGTTATAATACCACTATATGGTAATGATGTAATACGAGTAAGCCCGTTTCGATCCCATATAACCAATTGAATAAAAAGGAAGTCAAGAACTGCACCAATCTTTTTCACTATTGGATTCTCAATTTCTTAAATTTGATCCTAATTTGATAATATTTTTCCAACTTCCTTGCAACATTCAAAAATGCTGACATTGATGACTCTGTCTACCTACATCTTTATCATATCTTTACTATTTACTCTGTGTATTATCATACCCTTACTATTTACTCTGTGTACCTCCTTATCATACCTTACTATATGAGGAGGTCCCCGCTGAAGGGGGCATCTGATTACATAGTCTAGACAACAGAAAGATAATGGACCCAAGTATTTCCTCATATACATATACATATACATATATATATATATATATAAAGAATTAAAATTTCTCTTCTGCATTATAAATAGCCTTTGTAATGAAATTAAAATTGTTTGCAAAATGATAATCCAACTTCAAGCGACATTGCAACAGGACAATCCACGTCATGAAAGTTTTAAAAAATAAAGCACAAGCTGCTACCGTGCTTGAATTTCATGCAAATTTCATAACATGAGCATAAAATGATTTAATATTCATTTACCTTTACCCTTCCTTTCGAAATATAATGGCCATATATTGTTCATCGTGATAAAAGTGATTTGACTGACTTTTTTAATATATACAGCATAACTCAGCAGATCGCCCCGAAATCACAGCAATTTTAACCTATAAATCACCTCCGTCATATTACGACAGCATACAAGGCAAAAAAAAAATTGCAACCACATGTATTCGATGCGTTCAGATTGCAAAACAGAGGTCCCAGGTTCCCCCAAAAGAAAACATATTTCCTCTAAATCGTATTCAAGGACAAGAAAGCACATCATGTTTAACATAAATTAGAAAACAAAAATCCCCGTCATACATAATAATTAAAATCACATAGAAGCCCCAAATTATTTTATTTCCTCCCGGACATTAATTTATTTCCTCCCAGCCATCGCCATTAAAAAAAAAAAAGATTACAGATAAATCAAATGACAGGAAGAGAGTGAGATTTTATTTACCGTGAAGAAGAAATTAAGATTTTATTGACCGTGAAGAAGAAATTAAGATTTTATTGACCGTGCAAATGTTGCCCAATTCCTCCCAGACAATATTTGCCAAAATCTTTGCTAAATTTGCTAAGAAAATTTGCAGGATTGTGAAAGCCGCAGGGTTCGGTTAACGAACCGCTAAAATCCCAAACTCGCGGACTCCCGATTTTCTTGGATAGCCACGGAGAAAAAAGAAAATGTAATCACATTAAATAGGAGAGAATATACCGATGAGATTATCTTTTCCTGCTCGGTCTTTTCTTATGCCTGTTCAAGGCATTTCACGTACGACACGTCAATCGAAGAGAGAAGACGTCTTCGTACGGATCTTCCTCGTCCTCCCGGTGGCGCCACTTCAGTAGAATCTGCTTTTATTAAAGTCAAACGATCATCCTAAAATAAAAGATAAAGTCTTTGTTAGGACACATTAATGGTATAAGGATTTGTGGTGGTCGTTTTATTTTGGTTATTTTAATTCAAGTTACCAGCTTAAATTTAGTTTGGAGGAGAACCATTTGAGGTAGTGGTAGAATACAAATACTTGGGCATAGACTTTCACGACAAACTTAATTGGAATATATGTAAGATAAAAAGAACTCAAAGTGGTTGGAGAGCACTATATGCACTTCAAAATAGGTGTAAGAATGTCGAGCTGCTGTGGGATTGGAAGACCACCAAAGCACTGTATGCACTTCAAAATAGGTGTAGGAATGTCGAGTTATGGGACTGGAAGACCACCAGGGTTTTATTTGGCCTACTTGTTACACCGGTTTTGTTGTATGGTTGCGAGGTGTGGACTAGTGGTACAACAAAGGCAAAATGGAGACAAATAGAAAGAATTCAAAAATATCTAACCACAAATTTTCTCAAAATTAAGGTCACAACCCCTTATGAAATTATTCTAGTTGAAACTGGAATGTTTCCTTTAGAAGCAATTGCTATGACCAAGTTGTTATGTTACTTGAAAAACAGAAAACATGAAAAACGACATATGGCCAAGGGCAGCTAAGGACGAAGAGTTGCATAGGCGGAAGAACACATGGATGAAACAAAATCAGAAATGGATGAAACGTTGGGAAATCAACATAAATGAATGCCCAAATTTCAACAAAGACATCAAAATCTATGTGAATGAAAAGTTTAAAAGTGAAATGTGGAAAAATGCAAACAGGAAAAGACAATATTATATTGCAAAGTTTAACCCAACATATGATCACAAGGAAAAAGCATATATAGGCGCTGAAATCAAGTGGAAGGAAAAAATCCTCATTGCACAGATAAGGACTAGCTCTCATAGGCTTAGATGTGAAACAGGGAGATGGATAATACCCAAAGAACAATGAGAAGAAAGGATATGTACTTTATGCAGCACATGAACAGTAGAGACAGAGGAACACTTCATCTATAAGTGCCCGAGTTTTCCAGACATCCGTGGCAAATACAAAGAAACACTTGGAAACGGGTTTATGACAGAGTTATTTGAAGACAGTAAAATAAAAAAAATTGGAGAATTGCTAACCCAAATCAGTAGGAGAAGGAACAACCTTCTCAAAGATATTAAAGATCATATGATATGATTTGAGCAGTTGTACTTCCATATTTGAGGTCCCATAGACCATATTGAGTCTCGCGGACGTAATTAAAATCTTTCATTTCATTTCATATACCCAGCGTCCTTCTTGTTCCAAAAGGAAGTCTTCTAGTTTTATTTTGGTGACTTTAATTCGAGTCATAGGGAAAGCCCTCTCATAACCTAACTCATTTTAATTTGAATTATAGGGAAAGAAATTTCTTTGTATCTCTTCCTCTCATACCCTAAACTAATTATCCTAAATTATAGGAACGGAGGTCTTTTAAACTGGGGCGATTCTAATTTAAATCATAGAAAGGGAAGCTCTTTCATATTTAACTTCTCGTACTCGCTATAGTTTTAAATTGGGGCGATTCTAATTTAAATCATAGAAAGGGAAGCTCTTTCATATCTAACTTCTCGTACTCGCTATAGTTTTAACCTCGCTTTATAAGAAGGAAGGTCCCTTATACCTACCTTATTCTCCTCTAGTTCAAATTATAATAAGAAGAGGTTCCTCATACCTCTAGTTCAAATTATAAGAAGGAAGGTTCCTCATACCTCTAGTTCAAATTATAAGAAGGAAGGTCCCTCATGCCTAGTTACATTTTATGGGAGGGAGGCCCTTCATACCCACTCCTCCTCTAATTCCCTCTAATTTAAATTATAGAAAGGGTGGCCCCTCACACCTTAGTTTCATTTTAGTTACTTTAATTCGAATTATAACGAGAAAGCCCCTCATACCCTACCTTCCTAGTTTGAATTATGAGGAAGGTTACTTTGATTTTTCATTACAAAATCACTAAAGATCATTAAAATAACACGCATAAACATCACATCATATGATTTGGAACCTCGATAATAATAAATAAATACATTGTTAACCCTAAATACTGGGAAATGATTTTTAAGATTTGCTATGTTATAAATTAAACTAACATACCCATAAACATCACATGGTTTCATCTTAAAAAAAACTTTTAACCTTAATTATTTTAAGATTTACTATATTATAAATTATATATGATTTTTAAAATTTATTATATTATAAATTATATGTTACGGAGGGTTAATGGATTGGTAAAACGTTGGGTATTTATCAATAAGAGACCTAGGTTTAAACCTTGAGAGCATGTCCAATTTGAGCAAAGGTAGTAGTCTGACTTGACCTGAGTCCGCTTAGTGTGTGCCAGCTTGATGATGGCAGTACTAACTTTGAGTCACCGGGGTCTCCTTCACTCCGAATCGTGTTTACCAAGGCAAGATAGATGTTATAGTGGTAGTACCATGATTTGATGCTTGACGCTACGACTAGAGACAATGCGACTTGACCATGTGACCAGTTGTTTAAAAAGAAAAGGTAGTTATCAATTCCTTTATATATATATATAGGTAAACACGATTCGGAGTGAAGTAGTATATATATATATATATAAAATAACATATGATTATCTAATTTTTTATATATGTACATAAGGGAGTTGGTTACATCCAATAGTAACTAACAAGTGCAACGTTCAAACCACATGGGTTGCTCTCAACAAACCTATACCACCTCATTATTGTTGACCCGCCATGATGGGGACCATAGGTCACCTGAGATTCGTACCATTTGTCATCTGAGATTTATACCATCGTCGTTGTTGATCTAGCACGCACTTAAAGGATTCAGATCAAACTACTACCTTTACTCCGCATTAGGTACCTTACTGGCAAGTTCTCTCAATCCTCGTAAGGAGATCTGGGGTTCAAGCCTGGAAGCTTGCATCGAATACACAAAAAACCCCCCAACTAGCTTGAGGGTTATACTCAGATGGGACAAGCCCCGTGGAACGGAAATTCCTGCTCCCAGGGGATACGGGGAATAGTTTTCTTTAACATAAGGTTTGATCTGCACCAGGTACCTTATCGGCAAGTTCATTCAATCCTCGGAAGGAGGTTCAGGGTTCAAGCTTGGCGGCCTGCGTCGAATACAAAAAACCCCTCGGCTAGCCTGAGGGGTATACCCGGATGGGATAGGCCTCGTGGAATGGAAAGTCCTAGCCCTAGGGGTACAAGGAACGATTTTCCTTAACATAAGGTTTGAGCGCAACGGTTCGGGCTTTGGCTCTTCTTCGAGAGGTCCAAGGTTCAAACCGCGACGTGGGCGAGTGTGTGAGGGGGTGGGTGTGTGGTGGCTTTGTGTTAAATTCCCTATTGATAAATATAACTCTCGACTTTAGGAGGGATCATGGTTGGGAGGAGACTGCTTAGCCCTGTACGTTGGTCATAGGGGTTTCTCACAATAACCAAATCAAAAAAATAAAACTACTACCTTTACAATAGGTATGCCCCCAAGGTTTGAACCTAGGTCTCTTCTTGGTAAGTGTCTGGTCAAACAAACAATTATCAATCCACCTAGCCCTAGGGAGCTATGATTATCTAATTATATTCTAGTTACTATAATATATATCTCTATTCTAAAATTTTCAAATAACAAGGAATATGAAGGTTTGATTTTTTTTTAGATTTGGTCAGTGTGATAAACCCCTACAACCAATGCACAGGACTGAGCAGTCTCCTCCCAACCATGACCATTCATATTTGGTCAGTGTGATAAACCCCTACGACCAACGCACAGGGTTGAGCAGCCTCCTCCCAACCATGACCCCTCGTAAAACCGAGAACTATGCTGATCAATAGGAAATTTAACACACAACCACTATGTCATTATAATAAATACATGTCAATATTATAAATTAAAATTATAATAAATACACACAAAAATAAGTTTTAACTTGAGGAGCATTCTTTTTTTAGTTATGTAAAAACCATGCATTGTCTATATTTGAATTTATTTTTTTTCAATTTAGTTAGGGGTTCGAGATTGGAACGGCCTACCTCAAGCTAGCAAACACTTAGCGGAAACCAATCGATCTACTACCTCTGCCCTATATTTGAGTTTTTTTTTAAATATATTTTATAACAATTATTTAAAGGGTTGGGTCTCTTGATTTCATTTTTACCTGAGGGCTAGGGATTATAGAGGTTCTACAAAGAGAAATTGTATGACAACTTGGATTATAAAATTTAAATTTTTAAATTAAGTTTGTGTTTGGATGGAATTTTTTCAATATATTATAAAAAATATGTATATTTTTATATTTTATAATTTTATAACTTTTATGACAAGGTCTCTTGGGATTTCCTTGACAAGGGCGTAAATTTGGCTTTGAGGATCTATGGAGGAAGTGGATTAGAGTTTGTATTTCCTCTGCTAAATTTTCTATCATCATCAATGGGATTTTGAGTGGATTTTTTTAGGGTCAAAGAGGTATTAGGCAAGGTGATCCTTTGTCTCTATATCTTTTCATTTTGATGGCTAAAGCTTTAGAAAGATCGATTCTTGTTGCTACCTTGTCCTCTAAGATTAAGGGTATCAGGCCTACTGCTATTGCAGAGGCAATTTCTTGTTAATAGTTTATAGATGACACTATACTTGGTGAGGATACTGTGAGAGAGGCTAAGGAATTCATGAATATTTTGCAGTTGTATGAGAAAGCTTCCAACCAACAAATTAACTTCTATATAAGTCAATTTTTTTTTCTAAATATTGGGGGGCAGCTTCAGCATAGAATTGTAGGGATTTTTGGTTGTGGCATTGCTAACCTTCCTTCTTTATATCTAGGTATGTCATTTTTCACTGGGGGGATGAAGGAGTTGTGGTCTTCTGTGTTGGATAGGATTCAACGTAAGTTAGTTGGGTGGAAAGGTAATCTCTTGAGCGAAGCAAGTAAGTTACAATTGCTTCAAGCTACCCTCCAAAGCATTCTCATCTATTATATGTCTCTTTTCAGAATGCCCTTCAAAGTTAGGAGGAGGATTGATCAGATCTTAAGGATATTTTTGTAGGTTGGGTTGGAGGATAAACAGAGGGTGTCCATTGTCTCTTGGGATAGGGTCTACTCTTCTAAGAAAGAAGGTGATCTTGAGATTAGAAATTTGTTGTTGTTCAATAAGGCATTGATTGTAAAAATAGCCTAGAGATTATGTGTTGAGGAGGATCAATTGTAGAAAGATATTATAAGAGGTAAGTATCTAGAAAATAACATTCTTTTTTTTAGAAGTACTCCTCCTCCTAAGGGCTCTATGATTTGAAATGGTTTGTTTGGGGTTAGACGTTTGGTTATGGAGGGGAATAGATGGTAAATTGGTAATGGCAAGGATGTTTTTTTCTAGGAGGATACTTAGATTCTTCTTGAACCCCTCTTTCTTAGTCTTGAGTTTTATGAATTGAAGGCTTATTTATCACTGAGATATGAAGAAAAAGTAATTTATTATATAATCATCACTAATGGCAAGAGGATTTGGAAGCATTTGACTTTACATATAGCTGATATTTGAATCCTTCAAATTTTGGCAAATTTGAACATGTTGTTGCAACAATACTTTCTTCCTCAACAAAATGACAAGGACTTCCTTCTATGGACTCATTCTCCTAAAGGCCTTTTTTTTGTCAAGATTGCATATGAGGCCCAAACATTGCCTAGGAGAGGATCTTTTCCAATGGAAAGGGTTTGGTATCCTCATTTGATCCCCAAGATTGCATTTTCAAAACATGATTTTTACCATTGATAATTTATGTAAGAAAGGCTTCCATCTTTCCAATATTTGTCTTTTGTGTTCTAAGGATGTTGAATCTGTGGATCATCTTTTCATCCATTGTGATTTCTCAAATAATGTGGTCAATGCTTTACTGGGTTTTTTTTCTGTCAAGTGGATGTTACCTCAAACTTTCAAGGAACTTTTCACTCAATGGAAATCCCCCTTCATCAGTCACAACCTTACTAGGGTGTGGGACCTAGTTCTTCCTCATTTTTTATGGGGTATCTAGTGGAAGAAGAACAAAAGAACTTTCACACTAAGGATGAATCATTTGTCTTTAGAAGGATTAAAGTTGCTATTGAGAATAACCTGGTTGTCTTTGTTGCTAGAAATTGTAGGGAGAAAGCTATGGAGAAAATGGCTACTATTAGCTGGAAACTGAATCTAGGATCTTCTACTTCTGTATCCACTGTTCAAAAAAGATTGGCCACTAGATGACATAAACCAGCTAAAGGGTGGGTCATTTTGAACTTTTATGGGGTTGTCGAAGGTAACTCTGGGAGGGTTGGTGAAGGGGGTGTTGTTATAAATGATAATAATGAGGTCATTTGAGCTTTACATCAAATATTATGGTATTCATACCAACCACCTAGCTAAAGCCAAGGTGCTTTGCTCGAGCGTTCATCAAGTTTTTGAGAGGGGCTTGATAAGACTTCTCGTATAAGATGACTCCTTGAACATCATTTGGGAATTGCAGGCTGGAAAGACTAATAATTATTTCATACTTAATATTATGAAGGACACCTCAAAGATTTTGGAAGATATGCTAGAAGTTAAAATTAAGCATATTTATAAGGTAACTAGATTACTGATGTTATGGCCAACTTGGGGTGGATAGTGGTCAATTCAAAATTTGGGAAGATAATTTTCCTTCGTGGTTAATGACAATTGTTACTTTGGAAGCATTGGACCTACCAATCCAATAAGCCTTTTATTGTATTTCTGCTTGGATGAGGTCTCATTTGTGTTGTAGTGATCCTCTCTCTAGGGGGTCTTTTTTGGGAGGCTGGTCCTTTTGCTCTCTGGTGGTTTCCATTCTTAGGCAATATGCTTAGTGTATTACCCTCCCCCTTTCTCTCAAGGATTAGGGTTTTGTTATCTGCATCTTGATGTATTTGTTGCCCTTCCAGTCTTATGCAAAATGGAGCAGGATCTTTGGTGCCTCTAAAATAAAGTTGAAACAAAAATTCTCCTTTATGCCCTGTTGGGTGGTGGGCTGGTCTATGTTGTATCATGGTGTTATCTTTCTCTTTTGTTCTCTTGGGTGGTTGTTGGGTTTAGTTTATGTTCTTTTGGCCTTGGAGGCTAGCCTGTGCTTAATTGACCTTCTCTTTCTCTGCCTCCTCTAATGTAAAAGGTTCTAGGACCCTTCAAAACCCTACTTTTTCACCATTAATAAAAATATATATATATATATATATATATATATAATTTTTATGTTTTTTATATAAATTATATGTAATTTTAATTAGGCATCATTTTTATGAAAATATTGTATTTGTTATGTTGTTAATTAAATTGTATCTATCTTGTCTTTTTGTCTATATATTTTTCAATTCTTATTTTATCAAATAATATTCATTTGTCCCTGATGGGACACCCCAAGGGTATGTTGTTGGATTTTCATCTCAATTTCATGAGTTTGAATCATAGAGATGGAGGCCCCCTATGACTATGCTCCCAGTGAGTGTGGCCCCTAGTTGTGACACTCGTACTTCGCATTACTTTAAAAAAATATTCATCTTTCTCAAAGTGCTATATTTTTATACTCAGGTCCTTGACATCATTTTCATTGAGAGATAGGATATGTTTTCTTACGACTTTACAATAGAAAGCTTTAGCTTTAAAATAGAGGAGAGGGAGAATAGGGTGGGGAAGGTATTTAAAGAAGAGCAAAAAACCTTTATTTTTAAGTGAGCTCTCTATCTCCTATCTACACTTTCTCGTGTTATTCTAAACCATAAAGGAGTTTTGTTATTTTCCTCTCCTTTAATAACTTGAGTCGGAGAGAGAGATTTTTAAAGGGAGACTTTCTTTCTTTCTTTAATTCCTACAATCTTTCTTATGACTTTAAAATAGAGGGTGTCCCTTATGTTTTAAAAAGGCCCTTTTACCCTTTTAAATGGTGGGGGAAGGAGGGCCTCTCTATCACTTTTTAAAAGAGAGGGGGATAGCTCTTTATATTAACATATATAAGAGAATTGACTCCTTTCCCCTCTCTATTATAGTCTAATTTGAGAGCCCTCTTTTAATACTATCTTAAATTGGATCTAGTTGTTAATACGTAAATAAAATGACCTTATTTAAATAAAGTTCTCTATCCTTATAATGGGAGTTTTTGGGAGAGCCTCACTTTCTTAAGGGGAGAGGAAGATCAATTTTTTAAAATTAAAATCTTCCTCTCTAAAGGAATTCCTTTTAAAAAGTTGGTATAGATTTAAAGCTCTTAATATTTCTCTCATAAGAGATAGCTTAAGTAAGCACTCGACCTCTCTTTTTTCCCTTTTAGAGATAGAGAGTTGTCAAGAGTTCTGATTGATGAGAGTAGCTGGAGGGAGGTACACTAAGGATGTGGGAGGTGGTGGCAAACATGTTGGAGTCACAAACAACGTTTACCTAGGTCTTTGTGGTACAAGAACGACTATACACTCTTTGCATCAGGTCGTCTACAAGGGAGGATGAAGCTTGACATGTATGTTATTCCAAGTGTGGGTTTAGGAGCATATTGCAATTATGAGACCACTAGGGTTGTCAAGGTAGGTAGCAAACATTGAGGCTCCTACAACATGCAAATGGGGGTGACAGTATGAGGTAAGACATGATAGGCCCCACATGGGGGTTTTGGGTGTGGTACGAAGGACCCTTTATGACTTACATTGAAAGCAAGTCATATGGAAACCATATAGGTAGCATCTTGATTGGTGGGAGGATGCCTTCCAACTAGCTTATGACAGGCGAGTTAGATGGTCAGTGGGACCATGGGGAGAGTGAGAGTTCTTTCCTTTTAGTCGTATGTTCTACCAATTCGATACTCAACAGGGGATACTGGTGGACCAACATGGTATAGGAGAACCACATAGAAGAGGGGATTTGGGCCATAACTAGACCTATATTTCTACCTAAAGTAAAACATTGATGATCTAGTAACATCAAAACCATGCAATGATGATCCTGGGGCTAGTGACAAGTACTAGGGATGGTACCAAATCATTTAGCCTTTGAGGCTAGCTATCTTTGATCTATGGATATGGAAGCAACTAAGGCTAAGGTGGTGGGATAGGAGAGCATAAAGAGTAGCATCTCCCCTAGTGAAGTGATATAAGTAGTACTACCAACAAATACAGAGACAAGTAGTAACAACAACAATGGTAGTAGCAGTAGTAACACTAACACCGTTATCACCATTGTCAATGATCATGACATGCGAGGTAGGACCCAACAAGTCACCTCTATTTATTGTGGAGGGAAAGAGAGATTCCCTAGTAGGAAAAGTGGTGAGTTTGTAGGCTACATTGATGGCTAGTACAACAGAGGGACCAGTTGATAGGATATGTCATAATGATGTAGAAAACTATTTAGAGTCTGACTATAGAGTGAGATGCAACAATGAATAGCACCGCGATAGTAGTGGTAGCTAGTGATAACTAGGTTGTATAGATTGCTAGACTAGATGACTTGGTTATAGGGAGACCTATTGGGATAGGTTGAGCAAGCAAAAAATTATCATGACATACCATGTAGAAGTCCTCAAAAATCATTGTTTGTTGTCACCTACATGGATGCGGTCATGATATGATAGGCTTAGAAGTTGGTCAAGGTGTCATTCAATGTGTTGTTGCCAATAGGAGGAGGAGCAATTGGAGTGTCAAAGATGAGTTGATAGAGCTAACTGCCCTAGCTATTTTTGGGCTATTGTCTATACTCATTTTAATGTACATTATGTATCATAACTTGATGTATTATTGATGGTGATGTACATATATATTTTTGATATATATTGTAGACACAAAAATCTAGCCACTTGTCATCCATCCATAACTTCTCGCCACAATTATCCATTATTTATATATATAAATAATAATATTTTATATATTATATTTGTATATATTTAATAAATGTATGTATATATATATATATATATATGAATTAATCCCAACCATCCATCATGTTTTAATCCTAGCCATCCATCCACCTTAATCCATGCCATTTGCCTAGATTTAATCTCCACCCTTCGTCATGTTTTAATCTTGGCCACATAAATTGTGTCGTCAAAACCCTAACATGCCTAAGGGAATATTATAAAGAGGAGTCATTTTGATGACTCAACCCCTAAGTTTTTTTGGAGTCTCTAACCTTTCTAAGATTCTAAGTTCCCTGAGCCCTTGTGCCCTAAGTCCTCAAGCATCCTCACCATCATTTTTATCCATCGTCGTCCCATCGCATCCTCCGCATCCATCGTCGCACACCTCATGTGAACCAAATATGGTTATGCAGTCTTTTCCTCAATATTTGAACGCCCCTTGGAGCTTCCCAAGTGCCAATCGAAGTCTGCAAAGCACCCACCAGAGCCTACCAGGCACCCTTGGGCATTTATGATCAGCACCAAGCACCCGTAGGCATTTCCCGTCTAGATCTGTAACCCTACGACCCTCGGGTGTTGTTAGGGCATCTACATAATCATTCCTTGCATTAGTAACAAAGACAACAAATAATAAGTCAGCATAGACAAGGTAAAAGTTCATTTGCAAGCATTTTTATTATTCTTAAATCTATTTTACGGCTTCTATTATACAACTAGGGTTTTATTAATTTTATTTCTGAGGGTCTCACACAGTGGAGTCCTCACATATATTATTAACCCTTGATTTTTTTTGTTGTGTGTAGGTATGAGAATCATATTCATTGGTAGTTTGTGAAGCTCGAGTGGCCCTGCATAGGATACCAAAGCCCACTCACACTCTGTTGGGATCAAAGATGAGCAAAAAGACATCATCGTTCATTGGATTAGGGCCTCGAAAACCCTAACACTGTAACAACTGTATCAAGAGCATTGTAAAGACCCCACATTGGGGTACATTATTTTTACAATTGGGAGATACACCCACATTTAATAAGAGAATATCTCTTCTCTACAATTATGTGTTATTTACTTGTGCTTTTGTTACTTTTATATATTGTATTGGTGTTTCGTTTTTGCATTCACTATATATATATATATATATATATATATATATATATATATATATATATATATATATATATATAGTGACATACTATGCAAGTTAGGGTTTTGTGGTGGAGGAAGACTATGAGGTCTTGGAAGGATTTGTTGGGTTGTAATGCACATAGAGGTCAAGCATTCAAAATTGACCATATATTGGATCAACTTCAAAATATCCAGGTTTGGATAGCCATTAAAGAAGAACAAGTTTTCAATTTCTTAAAACTTCACAGTACTTATCTTTTAGGTACACGACAATCTGTGCAAGTTAGGATTTTGTGGAAATATAGATGGAGAACAACACTAGGATTTTACCAAAAAGCACAACCTAGGGCCTACTCATGAATGGACAATAGAAGAATAGTCTATACTAGAAGAGGGCCTTCAACAATTTGCAAGAGAATTAAACATTTTTAAATATATTAAAACTGCTGCATTTTTACCTTAAAATATAGTACAAGATGTTGTATTAAGGTGTAGATGGATGTCAAAGGTGTCTAATATTTCAACTTCAACAATGAAGAAGGGGTCAATGGGATACAAATAGGACAAGGAGAAGTATGAGTCACTACTACAACTACCATCGCACCTGTTAGATCCATCACACAACCCTTGATTCCATGTTGTATCACCAACAAGATGTAACAACTCAATAGAGTCTTTGAAGGAGGTATTTGTAAGGGGTTTGTCGGCAAGTTCAATGTAAAAGAGAGCAATGGGTGAAGAGGGGAACATTGAGAATAACAGACTAGGTTTGTGGCCACTAAGGATGGAGTCATCATCGCACAACATGTATCTTAAACCTAAGGTTGTAAAGACATGGGCTAAGAGGATAGATTTTCAAAGTTTTTTTCTAACAAGACTACCACCATGGTGAGTGAAGTAGAGGATGATAAATACAATGGGATATTCCCTATCAAGGTTAGTTTTTCTAATGCAAATGCTAATGCAGAGTCCCCTAACATCGAGGCTATAATGAAATGTAGGAATTTGAAAGGCAAGAAAGATTTAAGGGTTTTTGGAAGTGTTGTGGCTGCTCCACAACTAGCCCCAAAACTTGGGGACCCACCTTTTTATTTGGTTTGGTATGAAATTTGAATTGCTTTGAGTGATAGTTTTGAGTTTGGCTATGCTCATGAGCTCACCATTCGGTTCCCAAAGGTTCTTTATTCGGGGGTGCCCTCTTGTTTGCTTGTAAGGAGTAGATTTGATAGTTTAATTGGAATCATGGTCTAGTGTTAGGTGTTCCTAGCATTAATTTGATACATATTTATTTAAGATTACTAATATACATATGCAAATGCTAATAAAGCGGAGACCTTGGAGAATTTGTTTTGTCCAACTTCTTTGCAAGAGGGGATTTGGAATACAAATCCTAAGGGAGAGTGTAATTTTGCAATTGGGTAAAATTAACACTTAACATTTTGGCGCTAGGAGGGCCTAAATTGGTTTACTTTATTTTATCTATGCTAAGCAAAGTCATGGACTATGGGGCTAACCTCCACCGGGGTTATAGACACTTGACTGGCAGTAGAGTATGCTCATGTGTGGTGACATGTCTCGTTTAAAAATGAGACCTCTGATCGCTCAAATGGATAGGCTAGCCTTGCGATTTCATCCATAACAGGTTTAATCATTTTGGTCAAGATGAGGTAATAAAATCATATCAGAGTAGTAAGGATAGGGTCAAATTCTCATCGTACTTAGGTTGAGAATTTGATTTCCCAAAGCTCTGAGTCCACTTTACACACATAGGTTCAGGATTGTAGCAGTTCATAACTGAGCTCTTGATCTGGTAAAAAAATTCACTACACCCACATTTGGTCCTAAGAGGGTTAGATAGTTTAGTGTGTTTGTTTATAGTACTAGAATGTTTGAGTCTCCGTAAAATAGGTCATACATATTATAGCATCCTTTCAATGCGTCCAATCATGTATAAATCATCCATAACATATCATATGCATCCATGTGAAGTTGACGATGGAATGTTGAATGGTTTTAGATGATAAGGAATGAATAACTTTGGACACACTGAGCTGATGTCGAATGATTCCAATGGTTCATACCTTTTTGGTCTACTTTCATTCTCTGGATACTTGCTGATGCTTGTAATTTTAATTTGTGGATTTTGTGTGTTTTCAGGTTGGGTTCTCACCGAAATGCTCAGGAGCATTTCCCAGCAGAGTTGCCATTTGTTGTAGCTGCTCCATAACTAGCTCCAAAACTTGGGGACCCACATTTTTATTTGGTTTGGTATGAAATTTGAATTGCTTTGAGTGATAGTTTTGAGTTTGGCTATGCTCATGAGCTCACCATTCGGTTCCCAAAGGTTATTTATTTGGGGGTGCCCTCTTGTTTGCTTGTAAGGAGTAGATTTGATAGTTTAATTGGAATCATGATCTAGTGTTAGGTGTTCCTAGCATTAATTTGATACATATTTATTTAAGATTACTAATACACATATGCAAATGCTAATAAAGCGAACAACCTTGGAGAAGTTGTTTTGTCTAACTTATTTGCAAGAGGGGATTTGGAATACAAATCCTAAGGGAGAGTGTAATTTCACAATTGGGTAAAATTAACACTCAACATGAATAAGGTCATGAATAAGAATTAGTAGACTTTTCGATGGATCCTTATGAGGAGGTCTTCATTTTTTATTGTGGAAGAAAGTACAAAAGAAGGAAGTATCCTTTAGAAGAGTTTAGGAATGGGCTTGAGTTAGTGATAATTTTATAGGACACACAACTCTTAGGCAAGAGTAATGAATAATGTATGTCCTCTTTAGAGCAAGTTCAAAATAGGACATAACTCTTTGATTAGGGCTATGAGGGACAACACAAGATTTGGGAAGGAGAAAACCCAAAGAAGAATCCCTTGGAAGCATTTAAAAAGGCAACCAGGTACTTTCAAAAGAAGATTAATGGAGCAAAATTAATCTTAAGAGAAGATGTGAAAATGTTGGAAGTCATTAAAATCTAAAAAAAAATGCTTATTAGGAGGTTCTATGGGTGTGCAATTTCTAAAAAATCCTTGGTAGACTAGATGACTAGGTAATGGATGGAAGTTCTAAGATATTGTTGGTCTAAAAATCTGCCTATGGAAATATTGTGCTCCCACAGACTTTGGCCAACATTGAAATACCTAGAAGTTGTGAGGTTTCGTTGGTCAATCTCTAAAGGAGGCCAATTCCTATGAAGTTCTTGTTGGTCATCAAATCCGCCTAGGTAAGGATTTTGTGTAAGTGTACGTGCCCTAGACCTGGACCAACATTGAAAGGTCGAAGGGAAGAGATGCCCCTCGTGCCAATCTCCGGAGAAAGGCCGGCTCCTATGCTAAACTACTTGGGTGTTTTGAAGTCAAGAGTGCAGGAAAGAGATAAAAGAGGTAAGGGTTAGAGAAATAAAATAAAAAGGGTTAAGGGAAGAGATATTGGTGATTTCAGGTGGGAGAGAACAGGAAGCACGATCGCTAACAGACAACTTGAATAGCAGCAAGAAACACAAAGAGTAAAACGAAAGAAACGTAGTATCAACCTTCCTATGTATCCTCTCGAACGAGTTTCAGGACACTGTCCCCGATCACACATTGGACGCAGAGTTCAACATATCAGTCTACAAACGAAGAGAGATAAAAGAATCAAGCAAGGCAGTTAGCATAAAAGAAAGCCAATACAACACTTTTCTACTCCTATGTATCCTTTCGAACGAGTTTCAGGACATTGTCCCCGATCGCACATCAGACGTAGAGTTCAGCATCCAACATACAAACAAGGAGAGAAAAAAATCAAGCACAAAAGGCAGCATAAAAGAGAAGAATTGAGCTCAAAGTCTCTTAGTATTAATCGTAGGACATCAAGTTACAATAGCTTTCTAGCAGATAGTTCCCCCCCCTTTTCCATTACAATACCTGGGTTTTTATAGAGGACCTAGGCCTCTGAATCATAATTACACAGCAAGGAAGAGTACGCCCTCGAGCTCTGAGAATTCGGCCTTCCTCGGATCTCGCGACTGAGCTTTCAAATCTGTTACCAAAACTGGCAACTATGATCGGGTCAACCATGGAAAGGTGCATTGATGAGCCGTATGGACGTCCTTGGCCTCTGGGTGCAGTGCTCGAGTGGCTGCCATGCTTGTCGAATTCTCCATCATGGCTTGATACTTCGCTTCTGATTGCCAAAAATGAGCAACGGGCTTGCTGGGCACAAAAAATTGCATTTATGAGGCACTTGATCGCCTTGAGAAGATACCCGGATTGGAATGTGTGCCCGTGAAGTGCTTCACTAAGTTTTCATTCACCACTTCACTTTGCAATGGTTCTGGGCCGAAGCAAAACTCCTCCTTGGATTATACTTCGCAAAACTAAGCTTCGCAAAACTGCTTCGCTGATGCCTTGGAGAAGTACTTCGTCGCGATCCTCTTAAAAATTGTGGTTTGAAGAGATTTCGGTCGAAACACATTCTTGCCTTCAAAATGCTTTGTTTCTCCTGGCTGCCAAAACTTCGATTGAAAATGCTTCGGGCGAAAACTAGCCGAAGTGAATGCTTCGCTAGGTTTTTTGCCGAAGTAGAAATGGTTCGGGAGTGAGGAGGTCCGAAGTAGATGTTTTGGCAACTTTCTGGCGAAGTAATCTTCGATGTTCCTTTGGATTCTGCTTCGCTGGTGCCTTAGCCGAAGTGTTTACTAAAAATGCTTTGGGCCCGAAGTAGTTTTACCCTGGTCTAGACTTTTCTCCTTCGACGAAGTTGCTCTTTTGAATGCCGCTTCGGATGATTTCTGCCCGAAGCAGTGTTTTGAAATGTTTCGGGCCCGAAGCCCTTTTCATCGGTCCTCTTGCATTTTTCTTCGACAAAACTATTTTGCGACAAATCCTACCCGAAACAATGCTGGAAGCGCTTCGGGTGCGAAGCTCTTTCTTCGGCAAAACTACTTCGCAAACTTTTCACCCGAAGTAGTGCTGGAAATACTTCGGGTGCGAAGCAGTTTCATTTTCTTTGATGAAGCTCTTTTCTATAGTTTGTTTGGTAGCGAAGCTTTTTCTCTTTCTATTTTTTATACAAAGGGGTGGCTTTGAAAGCCAAAATTGCTGCAACTTTTCAAAATAAAAATAACAAAGCAAAAAAACTTTACACAACACTATACAAAACTTGTTTCTTTTCTACCCCTTGAGAAATGTGACAAAATTGTCAACATTCTTGGTGGCTTACGGGGCAACGAGCTCGTCTTGGTGGGAGGACCCTTAGTCTTGATCCATTGGGCCAAAGTCCTTTCCCGATCCTTCTCCTCCTTCTTTCGCACCTTATTTTTCTTCTGGGAGCGCCTCGACAGCTGGTTCTCCTTCTTCTTCTTCTTCTCCCTCTTCTTCTTCGCCCTCCTCCTCTGGTGCGGCCTCTTCTGGAGCAGCTTCCTGCGGTGGTGATGGGGCAAGACGCTCACGAATTTTCTTCATCGTTCGACGGACCTAAGACCAGGCATTTTTCAAGAAAGGTTCTTGATCTTGCAGTGCCTTAATCAAAATACGAAACCGATCAATCTGCCCGATGTCAGCATGCTGGGCTCTGGTATACAGATCATTCAGGCAGGCCACTATCTTACAGTATCTTAGAAGAAAATCAGTGACTTGTCTTTCAGTTATGGGTTCTACCCATCCGTCTATCTCTGAGACGTCACTCTCAAATTGAAGCCATATCGACTTGATCTGTTCCTTGGTCAGGAGGTTCCCTTCATTGTCTGTGAAGCTCGGGAAACCCATGGAGGAGAGATCTTGAAAATAGCCCCAGGATGTACACTGCTCGTCCTCGAAAACATCCAAGAGGCTCTTTGCCTTTTGAGTTTTTCGCACCTTGGAGAAGAAAGCACAAATTATGGCCTAGGCCGTGGACCAATCCCTAGCTATCCGACTCATTGCAAGGATCTGCAATTGTTGATGTTTGGTGCTGTGAACGTCGAAAGCTAACTTGAGTCGAATTTTGGCCTTCTGAGTTATTTCATCAATGATTGGGCCTCCTTCGGCAGCGGCGCTCCAGGCTTCAACAATGAAGGCCAAAATTGAAAGGGCACTGGAGGCCCGAGATCTAAATTTTTTTAGCAAAAGCGAGCGGATTTCCTTGATTCTGCTCCTGTCGCACAGTCCTAAATCTTCCTTTTCGTTCAGCTGATTTTGCATCTGCAAGATTTTACCTTCAAGCTCCTTGGCTCTCAGATCATTCTCGATCTTCCTTTGCTCTCTATTTTCAGCTGTACATTCCAACTTTTGTATTTGTAATTTTAGGGCGTGTGTTTCCTTCCTCATCAGCTTGCACTGCTCTTCAGCTTCTGCCAGCTTGGACCTGATTCTTGCCAACTCTTCCTCTAGCTTAAGATGGCCCTCTCTGCTTTGAATCTGTGCTGATTTGCAATGTTTGCGTGTGCTCGAAAGGTCTCGACCCCTACATGCATAGACAAAGATTCATTGTCTATGTTCAGGTGCTCCAGGTCCTTGGTTTTCTATTGATAATCATAATCTGCTGGGGTCATCTCATCCAGAGGCTTCTGGACCCTGGGGACCTTCTTCACTTTGTACAATTTTCCTGCCTCCAGATCAAAGACTGCACCTTTCTCGACTTGGGCCAGAGAGTGCCCTCTTTTCTTCCTAGCCTCCTTCAGCATCTTCTTAGTGTTTTGCCGGGCCTAAAGTAGTTGTTTAGCTAGAGGACGTTCTTTTATTATGGACAACTCGGATTCAAATGAGGCTGGATCTCCAGCCAAAGGGGTAAACAAATATAAAGGGTTAACGAGGAATGCCTCGCCAGAAGGCTCAGCGACGGGAGTGGCTGGGGCTTCGACGAGTGCGAAAATGCCATGTATGATGGGGGTGTGGGCCACGGGGTTCGGTGTTAGAGGACTATCTTCGCTCTGGACTAAAGGATCAGCAACGTGAGTGAGCGAAGAAGCTTCAGAGACTTTGTCTTGGCCGAATGACTCAAGTGAAGCGTGGATAGGCAAAGTGCGAGGTGAACTTGGAACGACCGTGGACTCAACGTGAAGGGGCGATTAACCTTGTAGGGGATGGTGAGAGAAACTTTTGATTGGGGCCATGGTGGATATGTGAGAGGTGAGAGTTAAGGGTAGAGAATGCGTACCTGTGTGCCCTCCTGGCAGAGCGGCCGTGATAACTTCTTGCGTAGTTGGCTCCTGCTCATCCTGGGCTTCGGCACTTTTGACCTCCAACACTTCCACTTCAGGGTCCTCTTCTAGTTGGAGGAGTTCCTCCATATTAATGACGTCTAAATCTGGGATCGTCTCGATACTTGGTGGCTCCTTAATCTCAATATTTGTTTCGGCTGGAACCAGTGCAGGCTGTTCGATAGGAGCGTTTGGATGCCCTGTGCAAGGTCGTTTTGGGTGGCTCGAAGGCATTTGATCTTGTTTTGGCCTTTTTCGCCTTTTCCTCTCCAACAGTTGCTCTGAATCTTCGACACTTGTGTCCTCTGATGGCCTTTGTGGTAGCACCCTTGGTGTAGCTTCAGTTTCCTTCTGCCTTCCTAAGGCATCATTGGTCTTCCCTGGGCTTTCACCTAATCCTGGAGTGACTGGAGGGACAAAGTATGCAAAGGATATGGGCTTCCATGATCCGAAGTTGGCTTCGTAGACAATTGCGAAGTCCCTATCTGTTGCCAAGAGTCTGTAAGAATTCATCTTTCGGTGATGGACTCTCATTATCCACCACTCCCTTAGTTGTTCCTCATCCCAGTTCTTCAATTCTTCCTTTAGATCGTCCTTGGATTTCCTCCAGAATGTGGAGTCTAGAGTTGGAAATGGGTATTGATCAGGATCGAACTCTATCTCCATGGGATAAAAATCATGCCAAGGAGGTAATGTTCGCACTTTCTCTAGATGCCACTCCAGATCTCTCCCGTTGGGATTGTTCCTCTGCTCCATTATCTCGGGGTGGGGGTAGACATGAAAATTTTTACATTTTAAGTGATCTTTCATCACCCCTATGGGATCATAAAACCACCTCTGCGGAATCTGGAGTAGGTCGAAATTAGCAAGCTTTTCTTCCAGAATGATGTTCTGCTTCAATGCGAAAACTTCAATCACTCCCATTCTAAAAGGAAAGTCACAAGTGTGTGCCCACTTTCGATCGTGGCCATAAAATTCATTGGTAACGTTGCTCTGTCGAGTGACCTATAGTGCGAACTAGTACTCGGATGGGAAAACCAACAGCAGGAAGGGTTTTCCCATGAAGCTGAACAGGCATATCACGAGTCCTTGTGTAAGTTGAAAAATATCCCCCTTTTTTGCCTGCACCACCCTGTCTATCAGACTGAGGGGCACCCGAGGGCTAGACCCTGTCAACAATTGCATGGTAGGTCCCAAAAATTGTTGATTGAAAGAATAATAAGACTCTGACCTCAATAGGAGGCGAGTCCACCGGTATACGAGCAAAGGATTTCCATCCTTATCACTTGGTGTAATTGCAACATGGGGAAGATTCTTATGTGTATGGTAAAAGAAAAGTCATACCAGAAAAGAGCATGGACTGAAGTGCTGCTCTGCTCCAGAAGTCTTCATTGCGGTAAGCCATGCGTGTAGGTTTCGGGCCACCCATTCTGCCTAGTTGAAGAAAACTGGGTTAGTGTTTGGCCTCGAAGCATCGGGGGCATAAAACTCCCCTCTGGAAATACATTCGGCCAGGGACACTTGCCAAGGGTGTACCGAAGCGTCGGTCAATAGGCCTGCCACCCATGCGATGATGGAAAAAATATCTGTGTTCTTGAAGGCCTCCAAAGGTAGGGGCATTTGGGGTAGTTTCCCTGAAGGGAGCCCGCTATTGAGGTTTTCTTGCAAGAATTTCAACACATAGTTGTTCAAGGTGAACCTCTCCATTTGTTCGCTTAAAATGACACTGCGAACTGTATATCCCTTTGACGGCCCCTGTTGTGGCGTGAAAGCTGCTTGCACGTCCTCCTTCAGGATAGAGAACAACTTATGTCCAGCGGCATTCAACACTTTCCTGGAAGCTAGTTGGTAGTTTTGTGCGATGGCGTAAATCAACTCAGGACAATGGTGCACAGGAGGGGTTAGATACCAATAGATTTGGGAGTAATACGTGGTGGCTCTCTTATTTTTTGGTGTGAGCCTGCTCTTCATAAAATCAATAGTGTACCTGAGCTCTCAACCATGCTTCTTGAGAGTTTCATATCTTTAATTTTCTCCCACCTGTCAACTGGTGGCTCTACAAGTTGTTCATCTTCAGATTCCTCTCTTTCTTCCACAACTTGTTTTCCTGGGCGGAGGTTCGGGTTGACCTTCTTTGGTCTCTGCTTTTTCTCCTCCAAACCTTTCGCTTTTTTGGGAACTGTTACCTCTGGTTCCTTTCCTCTCTAGGTAGAACCTTTCTTTCCCATGTTGTATGATTATGGCCGCAACACCAACAGCATAGACTGTAAGGGAGCTTCTCGACGAGTGGTAGCAAAATTTGCGGACGAGCAATGTGCCTTCGATCTTGCACTTTCAAATAACTTTGTCCTTGCTAAAGCCCGCATTTTATAGCCTTAAGGGGCGACTACCCCTATTTATGGCTCTTGCCATAATTAAACCTATGCTAGTGGCCTAGGAAGTTACTGCGCCATCTGATTGGCTATCCGGTGGCATCGCATGCAGAGTTACGCGCCCTAATGATTACACCTTGCATTAGAAGCACATCTTGTACTCGGGTGTGAACCCTTTTCCCAACTGAATCGCCTCGGGCTATGTCTCACCACCTTCGCCTTAAATTCGTACGCTTCGAGCTCTTTTTAAGGTTGTAATTAGCTCATTTCTCGAGATGTGCTTTAAATGCTCCTGTCCTGCACATAATTGGTTCGGTGAAGCTTGGGTCGGACTTGGAAATGCTTCGCAGTGAACTTCTTTTTCGAGGATCACTTATCGAAGCTCGTGCCTTTGAAAATTACTTCTCAAAATTTCTACCCGAAGAGATTGCTGGAAATGCTTCGGGTGCGAAGGTCTTTCGTGCCTTCGTTTGAACTTTGGTTCGGTCCTTCACTGCAACCACTACTTTGGGTAAAAATCTCTGAAGGAGATTACCAATTTTTTTTTTTTTTACACCCCTTGTATAATGTGACAAGAGTGTCAACATTCTTAACGGCTCGCGGGGCAACGAGCTCGTTTGGGTGGGAGAACCTTTAACCTTGATCTATTGGTCCAGAGTCGCCTCTAGACCCTTCTCTTATATCTCCCTCTGGGAGGGCTCCTGTATCTAGTTCTCCTTCCTCTTCTACTTCTCGAGACACATTCAATGGATTCTGGCTGAATTATTGTATCTCGCCCCTTGGGGTACAAAAAGGGTGCAAAAATGTGCCCTCCTTATTCTCAGGCCTTACCACTTGAGACTGCTCTCCTTGGACTACCTCCTGATGGAGATTGCAAGCAGCCACATTGTTCATTGTTGGGTCAAAGCTTGCATATTCCCATTGCTGTTCTTGGGCAAAATTTGCTTCTTGAGCTCCGAATGATTGCATCTCAAACCTACGCTCAGTACGAGGAGTCTGCCATGATGAATACTATGCAGGATGGCTAGGAGCAGTGAACAGTTATGGGTTTTCTCCCCACTGCCACTTTCCAGATAGGAACAAGAGCTGTTCTGCTCGTATTACTTCCTCAAATATCTGAGGAAATCTTCATTCCCCTAATTACAGTAAGAGAAGGCATATATCCGGGTGAAAGGCACGAACATAGAAGAGGTGAGCTTGGGCATGCGTCGGATGGATCTCCACTGGAATGCTCTTCCAAATTCTACAAAATCAGACATTGAAGTCCATGATGCTCTCTAGAGGTGCTCTTATGATAGCGAATAGATCCATCAAAAGCTGGGAGGGATCTTGAGAGCCATCAAATGTCTTGATCAAAGCTTCAGCTAAATCGCTCCACGAGCAGATGCTTTCATACTCGAGTAATCTGAACCACCACATCACTTCTCCTTCTAGAGACATGACCATAAGTCTAACCATGACATCTTCATGGATTATGTTGTGGAGGTTTGCCAATATCGCAATGTCTTCAAGGTGCCTTTGGGCCATTCCCTTAGCGCCATTGTATTTTGCCAATGTATGCAAGGCTCCTCTAGGAATTTTATGATAACCTTGAAGATTTAGAGGGGAACAGGCATTCTAACTAGGATAATGTGCTCTTTCCATAATGGCGATGGCCTTGATTTTTTGGGACGTTTACTTTCAACTTAAAGGCGCCTAGTCAGAGTCGTCGGGTGATTTTGACAGATGGGGGCAAGCCAGAGATTCACTAACTTAGACTTCCTTAAAACATGGGGATTTGTGCCATGAAGGCACAAATTTGGGTACTGGTTTTTACGACTTAGAGATTTTTGGGTAAACAGAGTCGCCAGATGCTAAGAGTCTTTCAGTAATGAGGGCATCGGTCCTCACTACCACTAATCAGGTGAGACTGACCGGGTCACACCGAGAACTGATTAGAACTATTGGCCCCGATGAAAATGGGATTGTGCATTAAAATATGAGACCTTGACTGGTTACAGATCTTACTGAGACATACACAGTCGGTCCCACCGGGTGTGCCAGAAACTGTTGGTCATCAAATCCGCCTAGGTAAGGATTTTTGTGTAAGTGTACGCGTCCTAGACCTAGACCAACATTGAAAGGCCGAAAGGAAGAGATGCCCTCGTGCCAATCTCCGAAGAAGGCCGACTCCTATGCTAAACTACTTGGGTGTTTTGAAGACAAGAGTGCAGGAAAGAGATAAAATAGGTAAGGGTTAGAGAAATAAAATAAAAAGGGTTAAGGGAAGAGAGATTGGTGATTTCGGGTGGGAGAGAACAGGAAGCACGATCGCTAACAGACAACTTGAATAGCAGCAAGAAACACCAAGAGTAAAATGAAAGAAACATAGTATCAACCTTCCTATGTATCCTCTCGAACGAGTTTCAGGACACTGTCCCCGATCACACATTGGACGCAGAGTTCAGCATCTCAGTCTACAAATGAAGAGAGATAAAAGAATCAAGCAAGGCAGGCAACATAAAAGAAAGCCAATACAACACTTTTCTACTCCTATGTATCCTTCTGAACGAGTTTTAGGACATTGTCCCCGATCGCACACCGAACGCAGAGTTCAGCATCCAGCATACAAACGAGGAGAGATAGAAGAATCAAGCATAGAAGGCAACATAAAAGAGAAGAATTGAGCTCAAAGTCTCTTAGTATTAATCACAGGACATCAAGTTACAACAACTTTCTAGCAGATAGTTCCCCCCCTTTTCCATTACAATATCTGGGTTTTTATAGAGGACTCGGGCCTCTGAATCATAATTACACAGCAAGGAAGAGTACGCCCTCGAGCTCTAAGAATTTGGCCTTCCTCGGATCTTGCGACTGAGCTTTCAAATCTATTACCAAAACTGGTAACTATGACCGGGTCAACCATGGAAAGGTGCATTGATGAGCCATCTGGACGTCCTTGGCCTTTGGGTGCAGTGCTCGAGTGGCCGCCATGCTCGTCGGATTCTCCATCATGGCTTGATACTTCGCTTTTGATTGCCAAAAATGAGCAGCGGGCTTGCTAGGCACAAAAAATTGCATTTATGAGGCACTTGATCGCCTCGGGAAGATACCTAGCTTGGAACGTGTTCCCGTGAAGCACTTCGCTAAGTTTTCATTCACCACTTTGCTTCGCAATGGTTCTAGGCCAAAGCAAAACTCCTCCTTGGATTATACTTCGCAAAACTGAGCTTCACAAAACTGCTTCGCTGATGCCTTGGAGAAGTACTTCGTCGCGATCCTGTTCAAAATTATGGTTCAGAGAGATTTCAGTCGAAACACATTCCTGCCTTCAAAATGCTTTATTTCTCCTAGCTGCCAGAACTTCGGTTGAAAATGCTTCGGGCGAAAACTAGCCGAAGTGAATGCTCTGCTAGGTTTTTCGCCGAAGTAGAAATGGTTCGGGAGTGAGGAGGCCCGAAGTAGATGTTTCGGCAACTTTCTGGCGAAGTAATCTTCGATGTTCCTTTGGATTCTGCTTCGCTGGTGCCTTAGCCGAAGTGTTTACTGAAAATGCTTCGGGCCCGAAGTAGTTTTACCCTGGTCTAGACTTTTCTCCTTCGGCGAAGTTGCTCTTTTGAATGCCGCTTCGGATGATTTCCGCCCAAAGCAGTGTTTTGAAATGTTTCGAGCCCGAAGCCCTTTTTCATCGATCCTCTTGCATTTTTCTTTGACAAAACTATTTCGCGACAAATCCTACCCGAAACAATGCTGGAAGCGCTTCGGGTGTGAAGCTCTTTCTTCGGCAAAACTACTTCGTAAACTTTTCACCTGAAGTAGTGCTAGAAATACTTCGGTTGTGAAGCAGTTTCGTTTTCTTTGACGAAGCTCTTTTCTATAGTTTGTTTGGTAGCGAAGGTTTTTCTCTTTCTATTTTTTATACAAACGGGTGGCTTTGAAAGCCAAAATTGTTGCAACTTTTCAAAATAAAAATAACAAAGCAAAAAAACTTTACACAACACTATACAAAACTTGTTTCTTTTCTACCCCTTGAGAAATGTGACAAAATTGTCAACAGCTTCTAACTAAAAGTTCTTAAATTATGGGGAAAAGGGTGTTGAGAGAAACAAAAGAAGTTAAAGCTAGGACTTATAATGGTGCAGGTTCAGCCACATCAAAGTACATAAGACATAAAAGCTATGCAATTGAGAAACTAAGAAAACTGCCTAATAGACCAACTAGTATTTACCAAATGATAAAACATCCTTTTATATAACCCACAACTACTCAGATTACAAATTCCAAAACTAGGGAATGAATCATGAGCATAAATCTAGAAAGCAAAATTAACACCATGAACATTCAACAAATTAAAATTAGAAATAAGTAATGATACATACATATGTAGACACCCAAAAGTCATACATGATCGCCCGTAGTCACTCGTAGGCTTGCATAGACACTTGTAGGCTTGCATATGCCATCGTAGGCCGTCGTAGGCCATCATAGTCGTCCATAGGTGCAAAAACCTACAAAACTACACAAAACGCACCCAAAACACCTATTTACGAAAGGGCCACCTACAAGCCCCTTTAGGCCACCTAAGCCCTTTTATACACCTAATTAGGGTCCCCATGGGACCATTCCCTCCCAAAACCCTAATTATGCTAATTAAAATTCTAATTTGAAAGTGAGTTTTCACTTAAAGTGCACTTTATCACTTAAGTAGGATTAATTAGGGTTAAAAGCCAAATTAGCCCTAATCCTACCCTCACACACGCGTGCACCTACTTAGGATATTTTATAGGATACCTAACCTGACCTCCATCTAACCTAGGTATTAGATAATCAAAGTTAACCCTAATCCTAGCTCACACATGTGTGCACCTTGGATATTTTTCAAGGCACATGAAGGTATGACTAAGCATGCCACTTCATAACCATAACTTCACCATGGTAAGACTTGACCCTAGAGTCTAGGATACCTAACTAACCCTCCTAACCTTGGCATCCTCTATAAATAGAGGACCATTTCCTTCATTATTCTCTCTCTCTCTCTCTCCCTTTTGGTCAACATACCCAAAATTTGCCAAAATTGTACCAGAACCTTCTTTGTCACTTTTGCACGCGACAAAATCAACAAACATTATCTAGAACACATCCACAAACATTATCTAGAACACATCCGAATAGCAAATTATCATCAACAATCAACAACAATTCAGTTCGCACCCTGTCATGTGAACCCGAGCTCCAATTTGCATGCTGTTATGCGAACCAGGTCTACAACAGCGCTGCAACTCAAAATCAAGTATACATCAGTTTTAGATAGTTTCTACAACATTATTTCTTGTTTTTATCATGTTTCCCTTTGTTTTCATAAACATGGGATCTAACCAATGACAAGTACCCAAACAAACTAACCCCTTTTTGCAGGCCTAGAGTAGGTACAAAGGACATCTTCAAGCATCCAACCGGTGGCACACGTACACATAAGCCCACCTACATTGAGGGCATCAAAAAGCCTCCACAAGTTCACTTGTATTTACATTGAAAGAGAAAGGAAAATATATCTCAAGAGATACTATGTTATAACACTCTTTTGAATTCAATAGTAAAAGGACACTTTGCACATATTCTATTAGTTTTGGAATTGGTGACTTTTCGCATGTTACATTCTAGCACACCTGGTGGGACCCCCACAAAAATTGTTTTAAAATAGTTTTCTTACTAATCTAACTCAATATATGACTTCATTTTGTTGTTTCAGGTACTGTAAGCACAAAACAGATCCTAGTAGAGCCCTGAAATACACCTCAGGCCTTTAGATCAAAAGTTTAAGGCTTCCAAACCCAGTTTGCACACCGCTCTACAAACCAATAGTTTGGTTCGCATACCGCCATGCGAACCCTGCCAAAAAACACCAAAACAACTTGAAGTTGTAGGCCCCTACAACAAATACAGAAGAAAGACCATATGACACCACATGAGTCAGGTATTCTTCTTAGAACCATAATTTTTCATCACTCCTTTGCAAAGAAATGTTCCTTTCAAATGCATCAAGTCATTTTGTAAAATTTCCGTTTCAAAACACATTAGTTAGGGTTTTCATTCCTTTCAAAATCACTTAGGTTGAATTATTTCAAATCTCTTTCATGTCCTTTAGATTAAAATTTCATTCCCTTTCCAAGTTATTAGAGTACATTGTCATTTATTTCCAACTTTTAAAATCACTTTCAAATTGTCTTTTAATGCACTAGATAGGTTTTTGAGATCTCTTTCCAAACTTGCATTTAAATCAGATTTTTTCAATCCCTTTTCAAAAGCATTTAGATTAGTATTTTAAATCTCTTTCATGTCATTTAAATCAGATTTTTCAATCCCTTTTCAAAAGCATTTAGATTAGGATTTTCAATCTCTTTCATGTTATCTAGATCGTATTTTTCAATTTATTTTCAAAATCATTTAGAATAGGATTTTCAATCTCTTTCCAAATCGCATTTAGATCAGATTTTTCAATTTCTTTTCAAAATCATTTAGAATAGGATTTTCAATCTCTTTCCAAATTGCATTTAGATTAGATTTTTCAATCTATTTTCAAAGCATTTAGCGTAGGATTTTAAAATCTCTTTCAAAATCACATTTAGATTAGGGTTTAAATTTTGTTTACATCATTTAGATTAGAAATTTCCCATTTCTTTCACAAATCCCTTTCCTGTCATTAGATTAGGGTTTCAATTTCTTTCTAACGCACGTGGATAAATTACAAATTCCTTTGTCATGCACCTCAGGTTTGTTTGCTTTCATGCTTCATAGAGTACATTTCTTTTTCCAAAAGGCATACATATCTAGTTTCATTTCAAAAATGCATCTAGGTCTAGTTTCCTTTCCCAAAAGGCATTTAGCTAGTTGTTTTTGCTTTCACATCATCAGTAGCAAACACACTACCACACACTCATGTTTCATACATAGTGGTAATATTGGACTTCATAACCAATCCCCCCTCAATATTGGTGATGTTGGAATTCATCTCCTTCCACCAACTCGCCCCCTAAACACCATAGTAGCCCTCAGGAGTGGTTTTTCGGACTTCATCGAAAGATCCCCTACTCTTGAGACTAGTTTTTCGAATTTCATCATCGAAAGGGACGTTCGGAGTGGGATAGGATTAGACACTTTTGTTCATAAGGCTCATATAGTTCTTGAATAGGTAATTGTCATTCTTGACTAAGCTCACCCAAGAGCGAAGCGTCTACCCGACTGGGCTAGTAGCAGGTCTTAGACAGTGCCACCTCTTCTCGTGAGAGGATTTTGGACTCATTAGTGCATTTTGAGTTCCTCCCCTTTGGATATCATTTTGTTGCACCTTTACATTTAGGTCACCATTTGCCTATTGAGACACTGTTCTATTATGTGCACCCTTGGGTGTTGCAGAAGGTTTCATACCGATGGCACTCCTATTCTTTCTAGAGTTTCACCCCACTTCCCATGGTATTTTATAGAGCATATATCATCATCAATAAACATAAAACAAACAAATATTTATTTTTCTTTTCTTAGAATTGATTCGAGTTGCGCCTTGTATGCTCACAAAATTGGTTTTAGCACATTCACCTGTTAGCAGCCCATTTGATGGTTGTCTGTAACTTACCACTTTTAGTTTTCTATCAGCTTCACTGTCTAGGTCTAGTTTTCATAGCACTATGCAAACCAGATTTTTGTAGTACAGGTTCGCATAGTAGCATGCAAACTCCACTCTAGTACATAGAACCACAAATTTCATAGATTTATCTAAAATCTTACAAAGAGCATCCCATAGGTTCATATTTGTATTTTTGAATAGTTTTGAGCATTAAATTGTAGTACATAGCATCGTGCCTATTGTTACTCATAATCGAGCATGTGAGCAAGCACATCTTGAGGAGGAGGTTTATTGTGCCACCTCTAGTCAGTCTATTCCTCCCCCTACCTTCACAAGGGATGCATCCACGCTCATACCTGATCTACTTACTAATTCTACATCATCCCACATACTTACCATGTCCCATGGCGATACATCCATCTCTAGTAACATGATCACCACATCGTCTAACGAATATCCTCCTGTTCTTCCTCAATCGCCCTCACCTAATCCACCTTCCATGTTTTGAGACCATATCATCTATATTGCTCCACAAAATCCACCTCCCTTATTCACTATTGATGAGGAAACTCCACCTACCTAACCTACTTTTGCTCATCCTTTACTTCAGGATCCAACTCATTCCCTTCTCGATGATGGCCCTTCTTTACTCAATCATCCTCGTCTTGAGGCTGCATCATCCACCCCTACCATAGGAATGATTTTAGATCCCTCATACTCTACCCCGAGCACTCAGGTACCTTTATCACAATCACCCTCGTAATAATCATCGTTGCAACAACAACATGCTCTAGCCACATCATCACACTAATACGCTCCTCAAGCACCACAACAACCACCTTCCCAACAGTCATATTTTCCATCTTCTAATACCACATCACAAACACCCTCTCAATCACAACAATTCATTCCTCACCAACATCAACAAATCCTGCTTTCACAAACCTTTGTGGACACGTTCACCACACCCTCTTCGTAGGCTCCTAGCTTTGATACCTACACTCCTTCCTCATCACTTCCTCCACCTACGTTCCCTTCTTTCGGGATATATGGCATGTCATCTTCCACTCCACCTCCAACCTCATCTACTTCCACCTTTCGACTCCCTCCACCTTACCCATTCCATGCTCTCCCTCCTATTCCTCTTTCTACCCATAATCCACTTTATCCATCCTATCTCGCTAATCCCCCATGCTATTATGCCCAACCTAAATTCTCCATTCATCGCTCATTTGGTCCTACGTAGGTGCCCTTATTTGGCACATCATCTTGCTCACCACCTTCATCCTCGATACAAACACCACTACCTCCATCATAGTATGTCATGCCTAGATTCTTCATGACACCTCCTTCTTGCTCGTCATATCCCACTGCACAACCATTACAATAGATCCCTGTGCAACAACCAAGACCGCACAACCAAAATATTACTATTCCCAATAGATGTATGCTCCATAAAAACATATTCCATCGACCTCAACATCTTACATCGTTCAACAACCAAATACATAGGAACATCTACAGTACATTCCTACTTTACAATGGGAAGAACAACAACTTTAGTATCCTCCCCATTTTTAATCTTCTACTACCTTAACATAGTTCATCACACCTCCATCACCCAAACTCCAACTCTTAAAAGAACAAGTTAAGATGCTAAATCTTTGCACAACTGGTTATGGGCCCTAGAAATCCATATACAATGAGTTGTGCAATGAACCTGTTCACCCATTAGTTCCTATTCCTCCTTACCCGTACTGCTTTGATAGTCTAAAGTTTGAAAAATACAAAGGTAAAGAGGACTATTGCAGAACTTTATTATCATTAACATAAACCATTCACCAATATGTAGAAATATCAAATCATTCATCCACAATACATTATCCACAATAACAATCCACAAATGAGAGAGACTGATAATACCCTTAAGGTAGGAAAACACCAATAATAATCATTAAGGAAGGAATAATTCCACAATATCTTCCAAGGTGAGAGGGCAATTCATGGGCATAGACAATTACATAAGATTCTTCTTCAATGATGATTACAATAACAAATATCTCTTCTTTATATATCCCTTGCCAAGGGTGTACCGAAGCATCGGTCAATAGGCCCGCCACCCATGCGATGATGGAAAAAATATCTGTGTTCTTGAAGGCCTCCAAAGGTAAGGGCATTTGGGGTAGTTTGCCTGAAGGGAGTCCGCTTTTGAGGTTTTCTTGCAAGAATTTCAACACATAGTTGTTTGAGGTGAACCTCTCCATTTTTTCGCTTAAAATGACACTGCAAACTGTATATCCCTTCGACGGCCCCTGCTGTGGCGTGAAAGCTGCTTGCACGTCCTCCTTCAGGATAGAGAACAACTTATGGCCAGCGACATTCAGAACTTTCTTGGAAGCTGGTTGGTAGTTCTATGCGATGGCGTAAATCAGCTCAAGACAATGGTGCACAGGAGGGGTCAGATACCAATAGCTTTGGGAGTAATACGCAGTGGCTCTCTTATTTTTTGGCGTGAGCCTACTATTCATAAAATCAATAGTGTACCTAAGCTCGACCATGCTTCTTGAGAGTTTTGTATCTTTAATTTTTTCCCACCTGTCAACTGGTGGCTCTACAAGTTGTTCGTCTTCAGATTCCTCTCTTTCTTCCACAACCTGTTTTCCTGGGCGGAGGTTCGGGTTGACCTTCTTTGGTCTTTGCTTTTTCTCCTCCGAACCTTTCGCTTTTTTGAGTACTGTTACCTCTGGTTCCTTTCCTCTCTAGGTAGAACTTTTCTTTCCCATGTTGTATGATTATGGCCACAATACCAACATCACAGACTGTAAGGGAGATTCTCGACGAGTGGTAGCAGAATTTGCGGACGAGCAATGTGCCTTCGATCTTGCACTTTCAAATAACTTTTTCCTTGCTAAAGCCCACATTTTATAGCCTTAAGGGGCAACTACCCCTATTTATGGCTCTTTCCATAATTAAACCTTTACTAGTGGCCTAGGAAGTTGCTGCGCCATCCGATTGGCTATCCGATGGCATCGCATGCAGAGTTACGCGCCCTAATGATTACACCTTGCATTGGAAGCACATCTTGTACTCGGGTGTGAGCCCTTTTCCCAAATGAATCACCTCGGGCTATGTCTCACCACCTTCACCTTAAATTCGTACGCTTCGAGCTCTTTTCAAGGTTGTAATCGACTCATTTCTCGAGACGTGCTTTAAATGCTCCCGTCCTGCGCATAATTGGTTCGGCAAAGCTTGGGTCAGACTTGGAAATGCTTCGCAGCGAACTTATTTTTCGAGGATCACTTATCGAAGCTCGTGCCTTTGAAAATTACTTCACAAAATTTCTACCCAAAGAGATTGCTGGAAATGCTTCGGGTGCGAAGCTCTTTCGTGCCTTCGTTTGAACTTTGGTTCGGTACTTCACCGCAACCACTACTTTGGGTAAAAATCTTTGAAGGAGATTACCAATTTTTTTTACACCCCTTGTATAATGTGACAAGAGTGTCAACATTCTTAACGGCTCGTGGAGCAACGAGCTCGTTTGGGTGGGAGAACCTCTAACCTTGATCTATTAGGCCAAAGTCGCCTCTAGATCCTTCTCTTCTCTCTCCCTCTGGGAGCGCTCCTATATCTGGTTCTCCTTCCTCTTCTGCTTCTCGAGACACGTTCAATGGATTCTGGCTGAATTCTTGTATCTCGCCCCTTGGGGTACAAAAAGGGTGCAAAAATGTGCCCTCCTCATTCTCAGGCCTTACCGCTTGAGACTGCTCTCCTTGGACTACCTCCTGATGGAGATTGCAAGCAACCACATTGTTCATTGTTGGGTCAAAGCTTGCATATTCCCATTGCTGTTCTTGGGCAAAATTTGTTTCTTGAGCTCCGAATGATCGCATCTCAAACCTACGCTCGTACGAGGAGTCCGCCATGATGAATACTATGCGGGATGGCCAGGAGCGATGAACGCTGATGGGTTTTCTCCCCACTGCCACTTTCCGGATAGGAACAAGAGCTGTTCTGCTCGTATTGCTTCCTCAAATATCTGAGGAAATCTTCGTTCCCCTAATTGCAGTAAGAGAAGGCGTATATCCGGGTGAAAGGCATGAACATAGAAGAGGTGAGCTTGGGCATGTGTCGGTTGGATCTCCACTGGAATGCTCTTCCAACTTCTACAAAATCGGACATTGAAGTCCGTGATGCTCTCCAGAGGTGCTCTTATGATAGCGAATAGATCCATCAAAAGCTGGGAGGGATCTTGAGAGCCGTCAAATGTCTTGATCAAAGCTTTGGCTAAATCGCTCCACGAGCAGATGCTTTCATACTCGAGTAATCTGAACCACCGCATCACTTCTCCTTCTAGAGACATGACCAAAAGTATAACCATGACATCTTCATGGATTATGTTGTGGAGGTTTGCCAATGTCGTAGTCTTCAAGGTGCCTTTGGGCCATTCCCTTAGCGCCATTGTATTTTGCCAATGTATGCAAGGCTCCTATAGGAATTTTATGATAACCCTGAAGATTTAGAGGGGAACGGGCATTCCAACTAGGATAACGTGCTCTTTCCATAATGGCGGTGGCCTTGATTTTCTGGGATGTTTACTTTCAACTTAAAGGCACCTAGTCAGAGTCGTCAGGTGATTTTGATAGATGGGGGCAAGCCAAAGATTCACTAACTCAGACTTCCTTAAAACATGGGGATTTGTGCCATGAAGGCACGAATTTGGGTACTGGTCTTTACGACTTAGAGATTTTCGGGTAAACAGAGTCGCCAGATGCTAAGAGTCTTTTAGTAATGAGGGCATCGGTCCTCACTACCACTAATCAGGTGAGACTGATCGGGTCACACCGGGAACTGATTAGAACTATTGGCCCCGATAAAAATGGGATTGTGCATTAAAATATAGGACCTTGACTGGTTACAGATCTTACTGAGACATACATAGTCGGTCCCACCGGGCGTGCCAAAAATTGTTGGTCATCAAATCCGCCTAGGTAAGGATTTTGTGTAAGTGTACGTGCCCTAGACCTGGACCAACATTGAAAGGCCGAAGGGAAGAGATGCCCCTCATGCCAATCTCCGAAGAAGGCCAGCTCCTATGCTAAACTACTTGGGTGTTTTGAAGACAAGAGTGTAGGAAAGAGATAAAAGGGGTAAGGGTTAGAGAAATAAAATAAAAAGGGTTAAGGGAAGAGAGATTGGTGATTTCAGGTGGGAGAGAACAGGAAGCACGATCGCTAACAAACAACTTGAATAGCAGCAAGGAACACCAAGAGTAAAATGAAAGAAACATAGTATCAACCTTCCTATGTATCCTCTCGAACGAGTTTCAGGACACTGTCCCCGATCACACATTGGATGCAGAGTTCAGCATCTTAGTCTACAAACGAAGAGAGATAAAAGAATCAAGCAAGGCAGGTAGCATAAAAGAAAGCCAATACAACACTTTTCTACTCCTATGTATCCTTTCGAACGAGTTTCAGGACACTGTCCCTGATCGCACACCGGATGCAGAGTTTAGCATCCAACATACAAACGAGGAGATATAGAAGAATCAAGCACAGAAGGCAACATAAAAGAGAAGAATTGAGCTTAAAGTCTCTTAGTATTAATTGTAGGACATCAAGTTACAGCAACTTTCTAGCAGATAGTTCCCCCCCTTTTCCATTACAATATCTGGGTTTTTATAGAGGACCCGGGCCTCTGAATCATAATTACACAGCAAGGAAGAGTACGCCCTCGAGCTCTAAGAATTTGGCCTTCCTCGAATCTTGCGACTGAGCTTTCAAATCTATTACCAAAACTGGTAACTATGACCGGGTCAACCATGGAAATGTGCATTTATGAGCTGTCTAGACGTCCTTGGCCTTCGGGTGCAGTGCTCGAGTGGCCGCCATGCTCTTCGGATTCTCCATCATGGCTTGATACTTCGCTTCTGATTGCCAAAAATGAGCAGCGGGCTTGCTGGGCACGAAAAAATTCATTTATGAGGTACTTGATCGCCTCAGGAAGATACCCGGCTTGGAACGTGTTCTTGTGAAGCTCTTCGCTAAGTTTTCATTCACCACTTTGCTTCACAATGGTTCTAGGCCAAAGCAAAACTCCTCCTTGGATTATACTTCGCAAAACTAAGCTTCGCAAAACTGCTTCGCTGATGCCTTGGAGAAGTACTTCGCCGCGATCCTCTTCAAAATTGTGGTTTAGAGAGATTTCGGCCAAAACACATTCCTGCCTTCAAAATGCTTTATTTCTCCTGGCTGCCAGAACTTCGGTTGAAAATGCTTCGAGCTAAAACTAGCCGAAGTGAATGCTCTGCTAGGTTTTTCGCCGAAGTAGAAATGGTTCAGGAGTGAGGAGGCCCGAAGTAGATGTTTCGGTAACTTTCTGGCAAAGAAATATTCGATGTTCCTTTGGATTTTGCTTTGCTGGTGCATTAGCCGAAGTGTTTACTGAAAATGCTTCGGGCCCGAAAAAGTTTTACCCTGGTCTAGACTTTTCTCCTTCGACGAAGTTGCTCTTTTGAATGCCGCTTTGGATGATTTCCACCTGAAGCAGTGTTTTGAAATGTTTCGGGCCCGAAGCCCCTTGTCCTCTTGTCAAAATAAAAATAACAAAGCAAAAAACTTTACACAACACTATACAAAACTTGTTTCTTTTCTACCGCTTGAGAAATGTGACAAAATTGTCAACAGTTCTAACTAAAAGTTCTTAAATTATGGGGAAAAGGGTGTTGAGAGAAACAAAAGAAGTTAAAGCTAGGACTTATAATGGTGCAAGTTAAGCCACATCAAAGTACATGAGACATAAAAGCTATGCAATTGAGAAACTAAGAAAACTGCCTAATAGACCAACTAGTATTTACCAAATGATAAAACATTCTTTTATATAACCCACAACTACTCAGATTACAAATTCCAAAACCAGGGAATGAATCATGAGCATAAATCTAGAAAGCAAAATTAACACCATGAACATTCAACAAATTAAAATTAGAAATAACTAATGATACATACATATGTAGACACCCAAAAGTCGTACATGATCGCCCGTAGTCACTTGTAGGCTTGCATAGAAACTTGTAGGCTTGTATATGCCATCGTAGGCCGTCGTAGGCCATCATAGTCGTCCATAGGTGGAAAAACCTACAAAATACACAAAACGCACCCAAAACACCTATTTACGAAAGGGCCACCTACAAGCCCCTTTAGGCCACCTAAGCCCTTTTATACACCTAATTAGGGTCCCCATGGGACCATTCCCTCCCAAAACCCTAATTATGCTAATTAAAATTCTAATTTGAAAGTGAGTTTTCACTTAAAGTGCACTTTATCACTTAAGTAGGATTAATTAGGGTTAAAATCCAAATTAGCCCTAATCCTACCCTCACACACGCGTGCACCTACTTAGGATATTTTATAGGATACCTAACCTGACCTCCATCTAACCTAGGTATTAGATAATCAAAGTTAACCCTAATCCTAGCTCACACATGTGTGCACCTTGGATATTTTTCAAGGCACATGAAGGTATGACTAAGCATGCCACTTCATAACCCTAACTTCACCATGGTAAGACTTGACCCTAGAGTCTAGGATACCTAACTACCCCCCCTAACCTTGGCTCCCTCTATAAATAGAGGACCATTTCCTTCATTATTCTCTCTCTCTCTCTCTCCCTTTTGGTCAACATACCCAAAATTTGCCAAAATTGTACCAGAACCTTCTTTGTCACTTCTGCACGCGACAAAATCAACAAACATTATCTAGAACACATCCACAAACATTATCTAGAACACATTCGAATAGCAAATTCTCATCAAAAATCAACAACAATTCAGTTCGCACCCTGTCATGTGAACCCGAGCTCCAATTTGCATGCTGTTATGCGAACCAGGTCTACAACAGCGCTGCAACTCAAAATCAAGTATACATCAGTTTTAGATAGTTTCTACAACATTATTTCTTGTTTTTATCATGTTTCCCTTTGTTTTCATAAACATGGGATCTAACCAATGACAAGTACCCAAACAAACTAACCCCTTTTTGCAGGCCTAGAGTAGGTACAAAGGACATCTTCAAGCAGCTAACCGGTGGCACACGTACACATAAGCCCACCTACATTGAGGGCATGAAAAAGCCTCCACAAGTTCACTTGTATTTACATTGAAAGAGAAAGGAAAATATATCTCAAGAGATACTATGTTATAACACTCTTTTGAATTCAATAGTAAAAGGACACTTTGCACATATTCTATTAGTTTTGGAATTGGTGACTTTTCGCATGTTATATTCTAGCACGCCCGGTGGGACCCCAACAAAAATTGTTTTAAAGTAATTTTCTTACTAATCTAACTCAATATATGACTTCATTTTGCTGTTTCAGGTACTTTAAGCACAAAACAGATCCTGGTAGAGCCCTGAAATACACCTCAGGCCTTTAGATCAAAAGTTTAAGGCTTCCAAACCCAGTTTGCACACCGCTCTACAAACCAACAGTTTGGTTCGCATACCGCCATGCGATCCCTGCCAAAAAACTCCAAAACAACTTGAAGTTGTAGGCCCTTACAAAAAATACAAAAGAAAGACCATATGACACCATAGGAGTCAGGTATTCTTCTTAGAACCATAATTTTTCATCACTCCTTTGCAAAGAAATTTTCCTTTCAAATGCATCAAGTCATTTTGTAAAATTTCCTTTTCAAAGCACATTAGTTAGGGTTTTCATTCCTTTCAAAATCACTTAGGTTGAATTATTTCAAATCTCTTTCATGTCCTTTAGATTAAAATTTCATTCCCTTTCCAAGTTATTAGAGTACATTGTCATTTATTTCCAACTTTTAAAATCACTTTCAAATTGTCTTTTAATGCACTAGATAGGTTTTTGAGATCTCTTTCCAAACTTGCATTTAAATCAGATTTTTTCAATCCCTTTTCAAAAGCATTTAGATTAGTATTTTAAATCTCTTTCATGTCATTTAAATCAGATTTTTCAATCCCTTTTCAAAAGCATTTAGATTAGGATTTTCAATCTCTTTCATGTTATCTAGATCATATTTTTCAATTTATTTTCAAAATCATTTAGAATAGGATTTTCAATCTCTTTCCAAATCGCATTTAGATCAGATTTTTCAATTTCTTTTCAAAATCATTTAGAATAGGATTTTCAAATCTCTTTCCAAATTGCATTTAGATTAGATTTTTCAATCTATTTTAAAAGCATGTAGCATAGGATTTTACAATCTCTTTCAAAATCACATTTAGATTAGGGTTTAAAATTTGTTTACATCATTTAGATTAGAAATTTCCCATTTCTTTCACAAATCCCTTTCCTGTCATTAGATTAGGGTTTCAATTTCTTTCTAACGCACGTGGATAAATTACAAATTCCTTTGTCATGCACCTCAGGTTTGTTTGCTTTCATGCTTCATAGAGTACATTTCTTTTTCCAAAAGGCATACAGATCTAGTTTCATTTCAAAAAGGCATCTGGGTCTAGTTTCCTTTCCCAAAAGGCATTTAGCTAGTTGTTTTTGCTTTCACATCATCAGTAGCAAACACACTACCACACACTCATGTTTCATACATAGTGGTAATATTGGACTTCATCACCAATCCCCACTCAAGATTGGTGATGTTGGAATTCATCTCCTTCCACCAACTCGCCCCCTAGACACCATAGTAGCCCTCAGGAGTGGTTTTTCGGACTTCATCGAAAGATCCCCTACTCTTGAGACTAGTTTTTCGAATTTCATCATCGAAAGGGACCTTCGGAGTGGGATAGGATTAGACACCTTTGTTCATAAGGCTCATATAGTTCATGAATAGGTAATTGTCATTCTTGACTAAGCTCACCCGAGAGCGAAGAGTCTACCCGACTGGGCTAGTAGCAGGTCTTAGACAATGCCACCTCTTCTCGTGAGAGGATTTTGGACTCATTAGTGCATTTTGAGTTCCTCCCATTTGGATATCATTTTGTTGCACCTTTACATTTAGGTCACCATTTGCCTATTGAGACACTGTTCTATTCTGTGCACCCTTGGGTGTTGCAGAAGGTTTCATACCGATGGCACTCCTATTCTTTCTAGAGTTTCACCCCACTTCCCGTGGTATTTTATAGAGCATATATCATCATCAAAACACATAAAACAAACAAATATTTATTTTTCTTTTCTTAGAATTGATTCGAGTTGCGCCTTGTATGCTCACAAAATTGGTTTTAGCACATTCACCTGTTAGCAGCCCATTTGATGGTTGTCTGTAACTTACCACTTTTAGTTTTCTATCAGCTTCACTGTCTAGGTCTAGTTTTCATAGCACTGTGCAAACCAGATTTTTGTAGTACAGGTTCGCATAGTAGCATGCGAACTCCACTCTACACAGAACCATAAATTTCATAGATTTATCTAAAATCTTACAAAGAGCATCCCATAGATTCATATTTGTATTTTTGAATAGTTTTGAGCATTAAATTGTAGTACATAGCATCGTGCCTATTGTTACTCATAATCGAGCACGTGAGTAAGCACATCTTGAGGATGAGGTTTATTGTGCCACCTCTAGTCAGTCTATTCCTCCCCCTACCTTCACAAGGGATGCATCCACGCTCATACCTGATCTACTTACTAATTCTACATCATCCCGCATACTTACCATGTCCCATGGCGATACATCCATCTCTAGTAACATGATCACCACATCGTCTAACGAATATCCTCCTGTTCTTCCTCAATCGCCCTCACCTAATCCACCTTCCATGTTTTGAGACCATATCATCTATATTGCTCCACAAAATCCACCTCCCTTATTCACTATTGATGAGGAAACTCCACCTACCTAACCTACTTTTGCTCATCCTTTACTTTAGGATCCAACTAATTCCCTTCTCGATGATGGCCCTTCTTTACTCAATAATCCTCGTCTTGAGGTTGCATCATCCACCCCTACCATAGGAATGATTTTAGATCCCTCATACTCTACCCCGAGCACTCAGGTACCTTTATCACAATCACCCTAGTAATAATCATCATTGCAATAACAACATGCTCTAGCCACATCATCACACTAATATGCTCCTCAAGCACCACAACAACCACCTTCCCAACAGTCATATTTTCCATCTTCTAATACCACATCACAAACACCCTCTCAATCACAACAATTCATTCCTCACCAACATAAACAAATCCTAATTTCATAAACCTTTGTGGACACATTCACCACACCCTCTTCGCAGGCTCCTAGCTTTGATACCTACACTCCTTCCTCATCACTTCCTCCACCTACGTTCCCTTCTTTCGGGATATATGGCATGTCATCTTCCACTCCACCTCCAACCTCATCTACTTCCACATTTCGACTCCATCCACCTTACCCATTCCATGCTCCCCCTTCTATTCCTCTTTCTACCCATAATCCACTCTATTCATCCTATCTCGCTAATCCCCCATGCTATTATGCCCAACCTAAATTATCCATTCATCGCTCATCTGGTCCTACGTAGGTGCCCTTATTTGGCACATCATCTTGCTCACCACCTTCATCCTCTATACAAACACCACTACCTCCATCACAGTATGTCATGTCTAGATTCTTCATGACACCTCCTTCTTGCTCGTCATATCCCACTGCACAACCATTACAACAGATCCCTATGCAACAACCAAGACCACACAACCAAAATATTACTATTTCCAATAGATGTCTGCTCCACAAAAACATATTCCATCGACCTCAACATCTTACATCGTTCAACAACCAAATACATAGGAACATCTACAGTACATTCCTACTTTACAATGGGAAGAACAACAACTTTAGTATCCTCCCCATTTTTAATCTTCTACTACCTTAACATAGTTCATCGCACCTCCATCACCCAAACTCCAACTCTTAAAATAACAAGTTAAGATGCTAAATCTTTGCACAACTGGTTATGGGCCCTAGAAATCCATATACAATGAGTTGTGCAATGAACCTGTTCACCTGTCAGTTCCTATTCCTTCTTACCCGTACTACTTTGATATTCTAAAGTTTGACAAATACAAAGGTAAAGAGGACTATTGCAGAACTTTATTATCATTAACATAAACCATTCACCAATATGTAGAAATATAAAATCATTCATCCACAATACATTATCCACAATAACAATCCACAAATGAGAGAGAGATAGATAATACCCTTAAGGTAGGGAAACACCAATAATAATCCTTAAGGAAGGAATAACTCCACAAGATCTCCCAAGGTGAGAGGCCACTTCATGGGCATAGACGATTACATAAGATTCTTCTCCAATGATGATTACAATAACAAATATCTCTTCTTTATATATCCTTATTCTTATTCTTTGGGGAGCCTACTACTAATATAATATTATATTATAATATAATATAATATTATAATACAATCAACCTTGGGTTATGTGTGGCCCATGCCAACCCTTATACAATATAATAATATATCCCCAAATATCTATTCCTAGGTACCCTACCATGCCACCCTCCTTACAAATGTTTCGTCCTCAAAACATATGAAGAAACATGATAATATGATTTGCTAAGCAATGTTAGCAACTGGTACCAATCTCGATCATCCATCCATCCAAGTGAAACACGTTGATGTTGGTATGCCATTTTGTTACTTGAGTATCCAAATCTGCTTCGTTGGCTCCACGCTTCTACTGTTGTATTTTGATAACTTGAATGATGGGTCCACTTTTTCCTTGATGTTGATGATCCACTCTGAAAACTAGGATCCCTATGCTTTCTCTGCCAAACATTGCCATAGTTGGTGCCCTTTTGATTCCATGTAGAACCATAATATTGTTGCCTTGAACCATACCTCCAATATTGTTGATGCTCATGGTGGTGTGGATGGTGATATGGTGCAACTTTAACTTGATGTTCTACCTTCTTTGACTTCTCAACATTTGGCTCCATTGTTTTAAATTCTTCTACACATTGTCCTTTCATGTTCTCTTTGTTTGGTGTGTCCTTGTGCTCTTCTATCAAAGCTTCCTTGGACTTTGTTACTGTTATTTCCATGGACTTCATTGTTGCTACTTCTTCCATGGACTTTGTTGCTGCTACTACCTTCTTGGATTTTGTTTTAGGTTCTTCAATTTGTTTCTCTACAACCACTTCTTGATTTTCCTTGTATCCTTGCTCCTTAAGCTGAGAAATATCCTGCAATGTTATCTTCTTTTTCCTGTACCATAACTTCATAAACTTCTTTTGCACATTAATGTTAACAATACCCAAAGAATCTAACCAAGGATAACCAAGAACAATATCCTCATCCTCCATCTCAATAGCATAGAAATATGAATGTAAAACATATTTATCCATGGTGATCTTCAAATCCTCAAAAATCTGAACATTCTCACCCTCTAGTTGTATGTCCTTAATTTTTGTTGCTTGAACTTGCAACTTCTTAGCCAAAGAAATATTAATAAAATTATATCTGCTACCAGGGTCAATGGAAATAATAACTTGTTCCTTTTGAATGCTTCCATGAACCTGTAAAATAGACTTTTTAGATTCAAACAAATTCCTTTGTCCATTTTCTAATTTATCTTCTACCAAAGGTATGGTTTCCTCTGTCTGCATACTAACATATTTTTTATCTTCCTTGACCTTTTCCTCTTTCTTCTTGAGTAATTTTATTTCTTTTTCATAGTCTTCGTTTTTTTTCTTGAAAACTTCCCTTTCTCCTTTTATTGCATTCCGCTCATTTTGAATTCCCTGAAGTTTCTTTTCAAGGTCTTCGATGACATCCCACATGCTATCTATATTTTTATCCCTTTCCTTAAGACTTTTCTTAAGATATTCCTTAGAATCTAACTTTCTTTGTAATTGAATAGATACCCATGTGCTCACGAATGTCGATTCAATTTCATCCCATTTGACGAAGCTTTTACCCCCAATAAGGTTGTCTATACATTTTAATGCTTCACCCTTAAAAAATTTATGAAATTCATATTTGAACGTGTCTCCATATTGAGATTTTACTATTTTCACCCACTTTCTCACATCAATATCATTTTCTCCATTAAAATCGTCCAATGACATAGTTGATGCCCTAATGCAACTAGGGTTTTTTGACAATTTATATCATGCCCCAATGCAAACTAGGGTTTTATGGAAATAAATATCTTCCCACTGAGTTGAAGCTAAAAATCCACATAGACAACTAGATCTGCAATTTTTTTCTTCCAAACAACATAAAGTGGAACTGATTTGCTTACCCGAACTAAACAAATTTTGTCTTTCGAGAAATTCATGATTTGAAAATTCGTCACTACCCTTGTTCCATATGGCTGAATTCAAAAGGTCGTATCTCCCTCAATACTACTCGGATTCCTTCATATGACCACTCATTTTAAAGCTCTTCAAATTTTGCACAAACTGATCCAAGAATCGCTTGAATCGGATAAACTTTCACAAAGATATGGCTTCTGAAAGATGAGACATTTTTCCAAAAAAAATCTGTGAAATTTGTCACTATCCTTATTCCGGATGACTAACTTCAAAAGGTCATATCTCCCTCAATACTGCTCGGATTCCTTCATATGACCACTCATTTTAAAGCTCTTCAAATTTTGCACAATCTGATCCAAGAATCGCCTGAATCGGATAAACTTGCACAGAGATATGGCTCCTGAAAGATGAGATGTTTTTCCAAAAAAAATTGCCCTAATTCTGCAATTTCACACAAAAATCCCCACTTTGCCAAAATCGTTGCTCTGATACCACTTGTTGCAGAACTTTATTATCATTAACATAAACCATTCACCAATATGTAGAAATATCAAATCATTCATCCACAATACATTATCCACAATAACAATCCACAAATGAGAGAGAGATAGATAATACCCTTAAGGTAGGGAAACACCAATAATAATCCTTAAGGAAGGAATAACTCCACAAGATCTCCCAAGGTGAGAGGCCACTTCGTGGGCATAGACGATTACATAAGATTCTTCTCCAATGATGATTACAATAACAAATATCTCTTCTTTATATATCCTTATTCTTATTCTACTTTGGGGAGCCTACTACTAATATAATATTATATTATAATATAATATAATATTATAATACAATCAACCTTGGGTTATGTGTGGCCCATGCCAACCCTTATACAATATAATAATATATCCCCAAATATCTATTCCTAGGTACCCTACCAAGGACCCTCAAGAACATGTCAGTAACTATCACTTTTCATGTTATCAGCTTCACAATAGTGATCCCCTCATGTTGCATACCTTTGCTCTCTCACTTGGGGGATAAGCTCTTGATTGGTACAACATGCTCTTGCGCCATAGCCTATTCACCTTTGAACAGTTGGCCAATTCATTTATAGAACATTTCTCCATCAATATCAAAAAGAAGATAAAATTTTTTGACATATACTCCTTGTGACATGATGATGATGAACCTATCACAAATTTTGTTTCTCAATGGAGATTGATCATCCACGACCTAGCTCATAGCCTCCAATATTTTGAACTTGTCACACTATTTTCCAAAATTTTCCACAAACACATCTCTATGCCTCTGCAACTTCATCAAAGTCACACATTTGATGAAGCCATCACTCAAGCCAAGGTCATCAAGGAAATTAAAATCCAATCGGGCAAAATCAAGCTCAGGTAGAAACCATATTACAACTCCAATTTCTACTTCAATAAAAATGCTTTGAATCAACCCTTCTCAAAAATACAACAAACAAACCAAGTGGCAGTATATTCATTGTCTTATTCATAGATCTCGCAACCTCCTCTGCCACAACAACAATTATTTTAGACTAACGTACCCCCTTCATCTAAACCACAATAAGCTCATAGTCTTCAGTCTCAACTTCCATAGTGAAATTTGACTCCACTCTTTGAGCCCTTGCTAGCTCTATTTTAGAGATTGTACAATGTGGGTCACATCACCTTACCGAAAATTCATCCTATTAACCCAAATCAACCCAAGCCTCATGGGTTTAACGAGTAGGCCTTATGTGTGTACCATTGATAGCACGACCATGATGTCGGGTCTTGTCACTCCTTCCATGGCCTAGTCCAGGACCTCATCGATCGAGGTACCATTTAGGTTTCAAACCCCCTTGCACCACAAAACCAACACTTGGGTATCTATCAAAACCCACTACCAAAATACAGGGGGGACCAATCCCCAAGGAACCCAATCTAACTCATAAGGCCAATCTAGGCAAGTTAATAGTGTCCACCATGATCCTCCATCATGCAGAGTGGTTGGCATGATTAATATTACCACTCACACCTAACATTATCCACCATGCCTAGAGGTACCCATCACTTACCTCTTACACCATTCACTTCTCATTCATCCACTACATCAATTATTTTACCACCTCTACCATGCAATATCATCACTATTTGTGGTAGCCTCACTTATTTGTTACGCAACGCCCCATCTTGACTATCCATTTTTATTTGTTAAAAAAATATCAAACTCATCGCAAGACACTGCATGATATTCTTCAATAAATTGACCTTGAAACCCATGATACAAATGTATTTATGAATTTTTTAGGGAACATCCCCTGTTGCCTACAACCATCTATCAGTTTCCATGACCATGATATTATCGAGCTTGTGGAGGAGGGAGCCTATCCTTCCCTCCATATTCAAGCAACTATCAATGACATCACCTACAAGTGTGTCCTTATTGATATTGGTTCTTCTATCAATATCATCTCTAATACTACCCTTCATCATTTGCACATTCCACCTATCCACTTTGCTACGCCATCACTCAACCTTTGCACTTTTGATGGTTCTATGTGACCCACAGTGGGTTCTATCATCCTACCTATCCATGTAGGCGTAAGGACCATATCCATCTTATTCCACATCATTCAAGGTAAAATGCAATACAATATTTTGCTTGGACATCCATGGATCCATGATATGCAACTAGTTCCCTTAACCTTGCATCATTATCTCAAATATGTGTATGACAGACTCATCCATTGTATTCCTGTTGATGGTGACCCCTTCAAATTTTACAACATTGTAGACCTCCCACTAGGACCTTCATCATCCTCTACATACATCTCTCCTATTCCTTCACATCATCAAGTAGAGACTTCTACATCTTCCCCTACACCTACCTCATCACCGTATCGCTCATCAGAGACACACATACATTCTCATGCATCTACTTCTAACATACCTCCATCCTCTTCTATGGATCCCCATATTGCCTTCATACCTTTTTTGCCACCTTCCTCATGGCCTCCCCCTCCTTCTCAACCATCTTCTTCCATGGATCCACCTCCATGTGTTTGTTCCCTTTTCACCATCATCTTTGTGGCCTCCTGCCTCATCTCATCCATCTTCCTCTACAAAACCCTCTCTCCTCCCTACTCCTCAAACACCCCCACTTCCCTTTCATCCTCAACCTTGGTCTTTCACCTCTTCTCATAGCTTGATACCTACGCCTGCTCACCCCACCTCATAGTTTCCACATGCGGGTCATCCCATCCCTTCCACTACAATTGAATGTCATGATTGGGAACAATGCACCTCTCACCTGGATGCCCAATTATTCCATTCCTCTACTACTACTATCCATGATTCCCAAATTTCATCTTCTTCTTCTAACTTAGACTCACCACCTCGTTCACCACCTCATACATCACCCCAAATCTCCATTTTTATGATGAACTTTGGTCCAAGTGAATACAATATTCATGATGCTCGCGTGTGTCCTCCTACGATCCAATCTACCTAAGATTTTGGTTACCCTTTAGCTTCAGTTCTAACCATTGGTACTGTCATGCCGCTTGGTCCACCCAAAAATCATACCAACTTCATCTAAGCAGGTTTAGACTCATCGCTCCCAGTAGTTGTGCCCCCACTATTGCAATCTAGTTTTTGTGGTACCTTAGACCACATGTCCAACCCACACTTCATCTTACACTACCTTTGATGTTTCCATTGGCATGGATTTGGACTAGGACATTACGAACAAGGCTTACGAATGCCTATCAACCCTCGTGTTCAATTACCCACAGATAAATCTAGGCTAGGCTATCACCCTACAACTGTCCATACGCTCAAAGATGAGATTCAATATCTCTCCCTAAATCCTCCAACAATTCCTACACACTCATTAGAAGAGGAATCCGACACAAACATCCTAAATGAGTGTCCATACCCTCCTTCAACTATCAATATTTCATGCACCTTCTTCCAAGAAATACCACCTTCTGACACTACAGCCACCTACTACATTGATGAGTTGGTTGAAATATTTGTTGTCCTTTCTCTCACCTATCCTCATTTATAGCACACTCCTTCACCTATTTCGGCATTGCCTATACATTAATTCATTATTTTTCCTCATATATGGTGGTTTTTTTTCCCCTCAACTCAAAAATATTCTCCACCCATGATTCTACATCCTCCGTTGAACCTACCACATCGTTCACATACTCTTGAGTCTTCATCTTTAGACTCATCATCTCTCACTATCTCCACTACCTCTGTTAACATGGTCGATGTTGATTTATTCTCACCCCTTTGATACATGTCTCTTTCGGATCACACCGATGCACCCAATCTGAACTTCATCAACTTCACCCACATTTCTCCTACACCTTCATTGCAAGACTTCTTGCTATCACAATCCATATTACGCATTGGGAATGCTTCTTCGCCATCCACTCTACCTCACATTCTGTGGGTCAATCATACAGATGTATACCTGGATTATGAATTTGATTTACCTAAGGCTATCAATGACCTCCATCTCATTCCTATCCATGCTCAGCTTCAAGATGGTTCCCACATGCTTGTGGAGGATACTATCAATGTTGACATTGGTGACGATCCCACCAACCCCCACATCATTAAACTCACTGCCAACCTCTCCTTAGAGGAATGCACCTTATTTACCTATTTCCTCAAAGAATACATTAATATTTTTGCTTGGTCCTACATGGACATGCCTAGGCTCGACCCATCCTTAGTCATACACAACCTCACACTTGATGGGGATGCCAAGCCCGTCAAGCAAAAATTGTGATGCATGCATCCTATAGTCACTTTAATGGTAAAATTTGAGCTCCAAAAGCTCCTTGATGTGGGGTTCATACAACCAATTGATTACCCAGAATGGGTATCCAACATGGTTTCGATACCAAAACCCTCTGGTGAAGTTCGCAAAAGCCATCGTCGAGATGCCTCCACCCATAAATCTCAAGCAACTACGCAGTCTATAGGGAAAAATTCAATCTATTCGTCATTTTATCACCCAATTATTTGACAAGTGTAAACCATTTAATCACTTTTAAAAAAAGGGTCACCTTCAAATGGGATACCAACTACCAGCAAGCCTTTGACTCAATCAAAGCCTATCTTACATCACCACCAATTCTATCTCTACCAAATCAACAATTGCCATTCTTTCTGTACATTTTTGCTATAGATTTTACAATTGGAAACATGCTCAATCATGAGCAAGCCATCTACTATATCAATCATACTCTGATCAGCTACAAAACTTGATACACCTACATGGAGAAGCTATGCCTAGTTGTAGTATTTGCCACACAAAAGCTATATCACTACATGCTTAACCACACCACATTTGTCATCACCCACAATAATCCATTACGCTACATGATGAACAAGAGTTATCATAACTCTCATACCGCTAAATGGATTATGCTTCTTACCAAATTTAACCTTGAATTCATCTCTTAAAAGTCCATCAAGGGATAGGTCATCATCGACCAACTAGCTGAGGCTCCATTGCCTAACAACCAACCACTCCTTATTTAGCTTCCCAATGATTCCATATTTCACATCACTAAGCTGAGGAATATGTTGAATCCAAAGCACTAGAAAACCTAACACTCTTCTTCGATGGCTCCCATTACACTCATGCTAGGGGTGCTGGAATCATATTTTCACACCTGATGGGAACCTCTCCCATTTTCAAATTAGGCTTTCCTTGCATGAATAACAATGCCAAATATGAAGCTCTAATCCTTGACTTAAAATAGGTGCTCTCTATGCACATTAGATGCCTTTAAATCATTGGTGATTCTCTTATTATCATCAATCAAGTCAATTATATTTGGCAATGTCACTGCTTGATACTCCAAAAATATAAACAAATCGCTCAACAACTACTCACCTAGCTTGAGTGGTATGACATCGAGGCTGCTCCTCGCTTGTCAAACCATTTCATCGATACAATGGCTTCCTTGGGGTCTTTAATACCACAAAACCCCCTCTTTGACATGACACATGTGTCCATCCACACTTTAATACAATCTACTATTTTATCTTCGTCCCCCATCAATGATGATGGCATCCATGTCATCCACATTGAACCACATGATCCTTGGTTTTCTCAGATCAAGGATTACATCAAATTAGGCTTTTTCCTTGTGACCTACCACATGCTCACCATCGAGCATTCAAATAAAGGGTAATTTTTTATACGCTATTGGGGGACATACTCTACCACCATATTCATGATGGCATCCTTTTACATTACCTCGAGCCACAAGAAGCTCAACGAGTGGTCCAAGAAACCCATGATGGAACTTGTGGTGGCCACTTCAGTGGCATGGCCATCACTAAGCACATTTTACGCATGGGCTACTATTGGCCCAAAATGGAACATGATTATTGTGAATATGTCAAATGATGCATCAAGTGTCAGCAACATGCTAACCTCACGCACTTACCTTCACAAGCCCTCCAACCCATCCAATCCATGTGGCCCTTCTCGCAATGGGGCTTGGATCTTATTGGGAAAATCTCGCTCGCCTCCTCGAGCAACCATAAGTTTATTATCACTACCACTAAATATTTTACAAAGTGGGTCAAAGCTATCCCACTTGTTTAGACCATAAGAGCCAAAATCATGGTATTCATCACTGATCATATCATCTGTCACTTTGGAATTCCCTCACAAATCATCTTGATAATGGTACATCGTTTAAAAACAAAACTATTCGTGCCCTATGCACCAAGTTTAACATCCATCATAGCTTCTCTACCCCCTACTACCCACAGGGTAACAACTAGGTAGAAGCTACTAACAAAACCATCTGCACTATCCTTTGAAAAATTATCACAAAATCTCATCGTGATTGGCATAATAAAATGCCATTGGCCTTGTGGGCCTACCGCACAAGTATCCATACTCCCATTGGGAAACCCCTTTTATTTGGTCTATGGCATTGAAGCCATTATGCCTCTAGAACTTGAGATACCCTCTCTATGCATCTCCATGCAAGACTTCATCGATGATGATACTTGCCAAGCCATATTGGACCAACTAACTCTCTTAGATGAGTATCACATCCATGCCATAGAGCACACACGTGTTTATCAAGATCATATTCACCGTACCTACAATAGTAAGGTACACCAATACAAATTCTAGATCGATGACTTGGTTCTCAAAGAGAACCAAAGATCACTAGTCAACCCCACCAACAATGAGACAAATTCACCCCAAATTGGCTAGGTCCTTACATTTTCACACATAAATTTGGTTCTAGGGCCTATCGATTGGCCAACCTCGAAGGACTCATAGAACCCAAACCTATTAACATTATCCACCTATGCACATTCAATGCCTAGTGGTCCTAGGTACACATCTCCAATCATTGCACATACTATCATCATTATGATTGTATATATCACCTCACCAATGCACACATGATCCATATTGCACCCAACACACACTTTGCACTTTCTATTACACAACAAAAGCATCTTTGCTTTATATATTATTTTTATGTTGTTAGTATCTTTGTCTTGTAGATTCACTATCACCAATTATGACACCTTTATAGAGACACATTACTCTAGATCTACGCCTCAGGCATACCACCACTCCATCATGTAGGAACCCCCGATGCCCCTTCGAGCACCAATCACCCTGATCGATCATGCAGAGCCACCCAACCCTATTCATGTTTTCCAGTCATCCTTCTCACCACATTCAGACCATGACGCATCACACCAGTCTCATTCACCCCACCGTAGAGATTCCTCTTATTCTCCCCACTCTAGTGATAGTCGAGGTTGTCATATCCTCCTTTGTAGATAAGGAGGAATACTCCCACTCCCCTACTCTCATGCTAGAGGACCATCCCCTCTAACCTTAGTCGATGAAAGGGACCCCTACTTACTAGCCACTATAGCCCCATGACCTTCACTTGGCTACTTTCCACCCAATAGGGGGAATTCACCTACTCGCTCACAGTCCTCAAGATTACCCCCACCCCTACCAAATGGGATGTCACCTTATGACCAATCCCTTCACCAGCATATTTCCCAGGCCATCCCTTCATGTGCCCACCCATCTCAGCCACATCATTCCTTGCAGTCATCACAGGCTCCACCTATTCTTCGGATACCTCCATCCCCCTTCCATGGTATTTAGCTTTAGCCTCCACCACCACCACCTCACCAATATCAATCTCCTCCTCCTTCTCCTCATCCATTCCCATAATATGCCCCATATCCTACCACCACCATTCCACTAGGCTCTCATTCTCCTCCTACCTCACTTCCATCTCCCCCTCCTCTCAATATTAAGAACATCCTCTCCCACCTCGACAACCTCGAGTTACATTTGAGCCATTGTCGATGTCGTTCACCTACACGTTGTTCTACTATGGCCCATATCCCCTCACCCTCTTCCATGCATATCCCTTGTTCCTCATACACAACCTCCACTAGAACCCAAGTCCACAGTCCCACCACCCATGCCTATCCCACCTCCCTCGTGCTCATCACCACCCAAGCCTTACATCTACCCCATGCCTATCCTTTTAGAGCCACTTTCCCACACTTTCCACCAACTGCTTCATGCAGGACTCCTTGTGTTACCTAAAATCTGCCCTATCGACCCACTTTACCCCAAGCCGAGGGGCTACAAGGAGAACCAATTATGCATCTACCATCAACAACCAGGGCATGACATCAATAAGTGTCTCACCTTTGAACGCCTCATCCAGGACATGTTGGTTGACAAGTCTCCTCCACAATATGAACACACCACCTCTTCTACTAGAGTTCAGAGCACTTCACCTCATCCCACACCTCACCCCACACCATCACACAAGTCTTTCACATCCACACCCCACTATTTCTAGTAGCTATCCAACTACACCAACTACCAGAATCCTAGTCACATCGTCACTTCGCCTAGTCATTCATGACCCGATCTTTACCACTTCACACGTTCTTAGGTTACCTTCCTATTTATTTCTTTCTCCTCTTTCTCTTCTTCTTATTATCTGACATTGTTGTATGGTCACGCTTTGAGTGGCTACATACCTATGCTAGATTTCCCTTCTCCTTCTCTTCTTCTCCTTTCTATTTTATATTGTTGTATGGTCACGCTTCGAGTGGCTACATACCTATGCTAATCCTCTCTCCTCTTCTTCTTCTTTTCTTCTTCCTCCCTTCTTTATCTCCTTCACCCCTCTTCATTGACTTTCTTCATTGTCACTTTCTTCACCATCTCTTTTAGCTTCTCACTCTTCTTGTCCTTAGCAATCACGTGCATTTTCCCTCTTACATTCATCTCTCAAGATTTTTGCACCCCCCACATGCTAGGGCAACCACACCTACTATTCCTTCTTCTCATCATCTTTTCATATATCCATTTCTTTCCAAATATTTCCCAATCTCATCTCATTGAGTTTCACAAATTCCTCTTGTAGATATTTTCTTACATGCTATATCTCTCATACTGCATCCATTGCATATACACATCGCTTCTCTTTTACATCTATATCCATGCTTGTACATTCCCCCTATAGAAATGCGCTCATGATGGATTAAAACATGCACTTGTTAGCATCACCACTTGGCTGTCCACTCCCCTCTTCAGGATTACGGATTATATAGTGTTTTACATGATTTTGACCACTCACAAGTTAAGTCAATCAAACGTCACCTCTAGTTGACAAGTTCTTACACTTCTCACAACTATCTTTGGTTGGTTCAATTTCTTTTAGGGACCATTCACACATGTCATATTTTAAGTAAATTTTGAGTCTAGGGATGACAACACCTTGCGTAGACATTGCCATCTAGCGAATGGTTTCCCCTACTCATCCTATCATTTGCATGATCAAAATACGACCTGAGGATAAACAAAGGGATAAGCATAAGCAAAATAGAAAATGGGCAAAAAATAAAAGACAACGCCCACATCACAAAAAAAAAGAAAAGAGCACCACAAAAAGAGAATCAAAAGAACGAGGGGTAGAAAACAAAAGGAAAAGCCTCCAAGAGCACTACTATTATGCTTGATCTCCTTTGGTCCTTCAATTTAACATAACATCATGGGATGATTTCCATCGCCAGAAATAGGCCCTAAGCGCCTTCCTACCAATGGAATAGTCTTACAAGTGGTGACACATCTGTCACATTAGCGACATTATTTTGTACAGATCATTGCATGCTTGTGGATGAGCTAGCTATTTTGGCTACATTTACAATGGGTTAGTCCTACCTCCCTCAAAATGGATAAATGAACATCACTCATTGCACACACTGGTCCATGATAGACTTTGATCCAGTCAGGTTAGTTATGGGTTGTGGTTGAACCTTGCTCAGTTTCTCATGAGGTTTGATTGCTATAACTATGATAGTCAACTTTACTACAAAATTCTTATGCCATCCTACATCCCTGAGATAACGGAATGGATCACATTGCCACTGGTTCTATTATGATACAAGTGCTTCCTCTACACATTTTATCATACACATACATGCATCATTGCATCTATATTACATTCACTCATCTACATCACATCATTACAAATTATGTCTAATCTACAATGATATCATTCTCCTACATTCTACCACATGCATACATATTCATCCATCATACATTCACCTACCAATATCCTACATTACACATACACATAATGTTAAATTAACACATTCATCCACATAAAATCATGACACATGTATATAAAGCCACAAAAAAAAGCATGTATATATATTATGATCAAAATGCCCTTAGGCTACAAAAATAGAGTACATCCATAGTACATATCAGTCCTATTGACCTCTAGGAGTCTCACCACTCCCCTCTTGTGCCATCATCACTAGCTCCACCCTTCGCACCTCTATCGCCCCACTCGACTCTAGAGTAGCCTCCTCCAACTACACCGCCATAGGCACTACAGCCCTATCCAACCTTGGGGTAGCTCCCACTACCTACGACACCACTGGTGTTGCCATCCTTGGCTCCCTTGACACTATCGATGGAGCACTCCATTGACTCTGCTATGAGTGCGTATGAGTCCATGACCATGACCTCGACCTTGACTGCGACCCTACATAATCTAGAATCTCATGACCATATAAAGTAAGGGTAATCTCACACTGTACCCTCATCGATATCTCCCTCGAATATCAATCTGACATGTCTGCATGTGCCTATCACCAATGATCTACCTCAACCCTCAGACCTATCACCTTAGCCCTCAAATCTACCATCTCAACCATGGCCTGCTCACCTACTATCCTAGCATGATCAACCTCCTCCCATACCTTGTTGTTGTCTCTCTATCTCTCCATGCAAGCCCACTACCTCTACCTCATGCGAAACTTGCATCACATCTATATCAGCCTATACCTACTGCACACTCTCTCATAACACCATAATCTCTAACCTCAATCTCTCCTCAGTAGCCATGGTCTCCAATACCTGACATCACAGATCTCCCACACACTCAGCATACCTTATCTACTTCATTGCAAGCTATCCTTGCAACTCCTCACACTACCTCTCCAGCTCCTCCCTCTCTATATGGTTCACTTGCTTGCCACCAATCTCCTATCTAGCTCTTGATGCTCCTCCAACCATCTCCTCCAATCTAGGGCCCAATCTATCTCACTCTCATTAATTCTCCCCTCTAGATCCCACACCCTCTCTTAGTATCACCAACTCATTATGAGCATCCATCATATCTTGAATTTCCAAAGCTACATCTAGCATACCTCCATCATCATCCTCCTCCATCATCACCTCCTCACCACTCCCCCCCTGCCTAAGAAGACCCTACTATGGGGTCCTTTACTACTATGCCACCTCCCTCCTCCTCCATAGGCATTGCCTCATCTAAGGGCTGGCCTCCACCACTGGCCTATCGCTCTAGTGATCCCACAATAGGAATCCTAGCCCCATCATCTTGATGTCACCTTTGTCATCAGAGAGGCTCCTTTGTCTCCTCCTCTGACCCTACATCTAACATAGGTCCAACCCCTCCTAGTGCCTGTCCACCCACTATGGGTAATCCTACCACTAGATGCACCCAATCATCTACCACTTCGACTCTTGGCTCCCACCTCTACATGGCCCACCATCATGAGGGGGTCACTTAGTTGAAAGCCTTCAAAACATGTGCATTCATGGGCTTCTTAAAAAATCCCCTATTTTTAAAATTTACCACCTCCCCTTCTAATTTATTAAACCCCTAGTGGTAAACCCCTATCTAATAAATAATAACCCCTTTTCAAAACTTACCATTTTAATGAAAATATTTGAATCAATTTTTAATATCCCTTGGTAGGTTTACCATTTTATCAATGTATATCCATTGAGCATGTTTGACTCTATCAAACTATCAAGTCTTTATGAGCATAACAAAAATTAGTGGTTTGAGCTCTAACTTGAAATAAAAATATGTACATTCTTAGTCTTCACACATTTCATTTAACCAGAATGTACAAGAGCAAGTTTTGATTATATTCTAGGTCTCTCACTCTGGGAGGGAGGACCCTGTTTCAAATTCCATACTTCCCCCTGCTCCTATCTTGTTGATCTCTATCTCGATAGATCTTCCTGGTATCTCTTGTTGAATTTCCAAGACCTCCATGGATCCTCCTATGCTTATCAGGATGTGTCATCCCATTTTTGATGTGACTGCGGTGGTTTGGTTGGATTGACCTAAAGATTCTTTCCATGGTAGCCTTTGGTGGTGGTTGGCTTTTAGATGGCTTGGCTTGGGAGTTGGAGATGCAAAGCCTTTCCCGATGGAATTTTTTGGTCTTCGAGAGGGCCCCATGCTTTATTGTTCTTGAAACTCAAGGATGCCTCTATGTCTATTTGAAATTTTAGGTTTCTCTAGGCTTCTTATATTTGGAAATGAGACACTCAACAATGTTTTCAGACATTTGCAAATAATAAAAATAGAATTTTTTTTATATACATTGAATATCAATATATTTATGCAATATCTCAAACTTGATGTCAAACTCAAAAAATATTTTTATGCACTGAATAACATTTTCCAACTCCAAGATTACTAAATTTGAACTTGAATACTAATCTTCTCAATAAATGCCTCAATGCAATAAACCATAACTCACCTGAAACTTGAAAGAGTATACTAGTTTGTGATTGCATCATTGTACAACCGTATTAAGATTCCCCCATGGATTTCATCAATCACAAATTTTTTGCATAAATTACATGATCGAAGTCACTGTCTACTAACTCTCTCAAAGTCCTTATTAAACTAGCAATTCTTAGACAAACCAAAAAATGAACAACTTAATCTAGATGTTGTTGGTTATTATTTGATGCTTATTACCAAAGTGAAAGTTCTCTGCCGAGCCCAAATTATGTTGGAAAATTGTAAGCAAATGATAAACCGTAAAACAACCAATAAAATTCTAGGAGACATTTTGTTGTTTGGTTGACAAATAATCTGTCCTAAGGATATGAGCATTCACTCATTGACACAAACTATTTGAGGAATAGGCTTGATTCATAGATTTTCAAAAACTTATTGATCTTGATTATGTTTACTTATCGCAGGTGTCCATGCTTCCTCTAAGATAAAATAACTTCCTCACCTATTGCTAGGAACATAGACTTCCTAGATCAGGAAAGGCCTCAATTTTTGGCAAAGGGTATGAGAAGCATCTTCTGTCAAGAAAAATGGGCCCACCTCAAAACCCACAATTGGGTGCAGGTTAGGAACAACTTGACCAAACCACCACTCCAAATTCACCCTAGGGATGTGAGGGTTCCGCAAGAAGGGTCCCATAACATTGCTCTTTATTTTTACTTTTCTCAAAAGCTTACTTGTCAGAGAAAAACTTGCCTTGGCCCTTTTGAAGTTTATATATGCTCCTTTAAGTATTGTTAACTTTGACTTAGAATTTTTTTTTGTAATTAACATTATAAACTTAGGAAAACAAACAAGATTGCTAGAAGTCTCAACCAGCTATTTACATTTTCTATATCATGCCTATAATTAAACACATCAATTTGTTGCTCAAGCTCAAGTTTAAAAAGTAAATTGACCATAGAATGACAACATGTAGGTCAAAACTTTAGAACAAAGCTCTACAAGGTTTATTTAGACAATAGTGATCATTTAAGAATGTAAAGGCACTACTAGCTTTAGCAAACTAACTCTAAGAGAATCATCGTCATAATATCTTAGGCTCCAAATTATGGCATGAGGTAGTTTGCAGTTAAGGTATATTATTTTTAGTTGGTTAACATGGGAAGAGTCTTATAGTGATGCAATTACCTTCTGGTATGAACCATATCTACTTTATTTCCAACAGGTATAATTTTAAACAAATTGAACTGACACCTCGAAGTCCATGTCGTTGACTATTGACCTCCCACTATGCACACTGGCTATTACTTCCTAGAGGTATTTTATTGAGTTTCTTGGAGATATATGAAACATTAAAGGAGCTAATAAAACTATCTAATGGCTCGAGGAATAACAATATTTAAAAGAAAATAACACATTATTCTTTGTAATTAGCAGTGCATTTGAGGCATCATAAAACAATGCCAACAAGATATATGCATCAACTAAATATTATTAGAGCATAATATCGATGTGTTACCATGTATTACACACATCCATAATAGAACATATAGAACATATATATATATATATACAACCGACAAAAAAAAGAAGGTAAAAAGCCTAATATATTTTGATGGCTATAGCCTAATGTACCATACATAGTGTTTTTTACTCTTATTGATTATTCAACTATATTTGAAATCCTCATTGCAACTATGGTTGCATTCTATGCCAAAGGAAAACAAAAATCAAAGTAAAAATTAGCTCAACCAAGAATTCCAACACATCCTCTACACCCTACCATTGTTACTGCAATTAGACATCTCCAATTTCAAAATTCTCATCTTAAATGAGAAAGTAGAGGACCACACCTATAAAACATGCAGACAACATGAAATTATAGAACTTTATAGTAAATAACAAACCAAATTTCAAATTGGAATTCCACAATAATAATCCGTCTTGGTTTATATGAGTTGTTTGTTCAAATCATTCATAAACATTTTTTAAGATAAATATGTTAAAGTTTTCATTATCACCAATTCTTTTCATACCTCTTTGGAAAAAATAAGGAGAATGGATGCACACTAAAACCTATAATAGACTTGAGTTTCTTTAAGATATGTTCTATGATTTGCATTGATACTATGGCCAATCTAAGCCTTGGTTTACTATCACATATATAAAACTTGTTTCTCAATAAAATTTATCAATATATGCAAAAGATATCCTTGTAAAATGTACAAGGAAGAACATGGTAAGACTTGTTTCTGTTCCTGATAAAAGTAAAATATAAAATAATTGTCTAAAGAATGTATACTAGACTTTTCAACAAAGCAAACCTCAGATGTTTAGCATTAAGCATGTCAGATGCAAATATGTTGACATACTTTATGGCCTTTCAACAATCAACCGTCATCATATAATTATTTTCAGAAACAACTGCATGACTTCAGGAACAAGCAAAAAGTAAGAGACTACCACTACAACGACCAACAACAACAAGCATTCAATAAAAAAGAGTAAATTCAACTAAAATCATTACAAAAAATAAACAATCTAATATGTTGATAACCATTTCTGCTGGATAGGTGATATATCTCATGTTGATGTCTTATTACCACTTAAACATGTTCTCTTAAGTTCCACTTAATAAAAGAGTTTAATGGCATTATCTAACTATGTTACCATTATCACTAGTTAGAATTTCAACATATACATTATTACATACTCATAAACCATAGTATAAATCTGGTTTAAAAGGATTGATGAGACTTAGGATTTATCATGGGCTTGGTTAGAGGGGGTGTATCATACATCCAAGAGATATGTTGTCATGGTTGTAGCTTTGAAAATGACCTTTGCCTTTAGTAACTTAGATATTTGCTACAACCTAAAGAAAATATACTAATGCAGTTTAAGCTCTTTGCATTTTCATATCTTACTTTTATACCCATCATTAGTTTTTAAAAGTGTCTTTTTGTTGATTAAGTTTGTCAAATATTAACATAAACTAGCAGGTGTGATACACACATAGAGCTAAAATGGAAATCTGATTTTTCTAAGCTAAAGCTTTACTTATGAGCTCTAACCCAGTAATCATTATCCAATTCTCAAAAACTGCTATTTCAACTAAAACAATAAAACTGAAATATGAAACTTTGAAACAGACTGAATATTGAAATCTAATCTAAAGCAATAAACCATATAAAATTATCTTTGAAAAACTTAGCAATAAGTTTAAAAACAACAACTATATTATTTATTGCAAATAACTCAAAACAATACATAACATAACAAATTTTTTTTTCAGAAGATATGGATGACAAATCAAGAACAATCCAAGAAAAGAGTGGATGCTGCCTAGGACAAAATATGGATTCAACTTGTGCATAGAACTTTATTCTAACAAAGAGTTGTCCTTCTCTAAAAGCAGCATCCTATTCAAGCATTTCCTACATTATCTCCTTTTGTGGGGCACATACAAGATTATTAGGTTACATGGAAAATTAGTGACAAAGGACTAACTAGGCCGCACAAACCACTTAGATGAAAAATATTCATATGAACTTTAGTATAGAGAAGGTGGTTTGGTCCCACCTATCTAATATTTTCACAGAATAAGAAAAGGTTCATAACAATTTCCCCTCCTTGAATTGCTTTCTCCCCAAAGCAATTGTAGTGTTGAATCATGATTTCTTCTTATCTCTATCATATGCTAGACCATGTGGTATGTCCTAATATTTATCTGCAAAATCATCAATATTGTGTCTTTGAAGGAGTTTTTGAGTATTAGTGTGATAACTCTCAACTTGAAGAATGTCTACTAGCAATTTCTCATACTCAACCTACAATCTTTGAGATGCAGTCCTGTCAGCAACTACAATACCAAGAACCTAACCAACCATTGACCCATAAGTTACAAATTGTGATGTAAACTTCTCATCGTTTGTGATGTATTCAATTCTAATATCCAAGGATATTTGTTGGTGTGAAAAACCCTTCAAAACTAAGAAAGATTTGCTAGCTAAGTCATCAAGAAGACAATAATGCAAAGGTGGCCTTTTTCTGAAGACTAATGCAACAAATAAAATGGTTAGAGGAATCAATAAATTACTAGTATATATTGCTTAACAAATAACTCAGAGCTTCCTTGAGAGACACGCAAGAGGAAACCCAATGGACATGCCATTTTTAAGACTTTCATAGATCTAAACTTCATAAGGAGTTTCCTTCCATATGAATCCATTGTAGACTTTAAGAACCAAGGAAACCCTACAAGACAACAATGACAAGTCCAATGTTGTAATATCTTTGGTATGCTTGCTTAAACCCCTTTGCAAAGTCACCCACACCTTCTTGGACTAAACTATTTGCATCCTTTGTCACTTTGTTAAATTCCAACAACCATTTTTCTTCTTATCTGCTTTATAAAGCTCAACATATTATGGAAATAAGAGGTCTTCAAGGTCCTAAAGTGCTCTTATATGTTATGTTCTAAATATAACATGAAATTTAAAACTACAACTTAGCAGAATTTGCCCAAATAATGGGTTATGGTAGCATTGTTGCATTCTAGATCTGGAAACTTAAAAGCTAAATTAGGTGGTTATGAACAATCTAATTTTTTTTCAAATCATAAACTAGGCAAGTTCTATTTTGGAATTTGGAATTGGCAAATTCAATTATGAAATCTGAAATATTTAATATGTTCCTCCTTTTTATAATTATAAAGCTAAAAACCCTAAAAATCTAGCCATTTAGCCATGCCAGAATCAGAAACTCTTGGAAACTACTAAAGCATAATATTAAAGCTGCAAAAAAAACTTACATGGTATCCTTGAGTATTATAAACACTTAAGTTTTTTTTTAAATAATTTGGAAAGAGAACATGACATTACCATTATAAAAAATAACTGATAAAATACATAAGTAGCTAAAATAAAATTTCTTGTAAGGATATGAGCACCAACTCAACCTCGAACCCAAAAATAATGTGGTCATTGCCTTAACTAGAACACAACTTCAAACTGTGCACAAAAACTTTCTTCTACCAAAAACGACCTCCAATAGTTCAATCTATATATAAGCATTTGCCACTTTAGCTCTTTTCATGGTGCATGTTGGATTACTAGCTCACATTGGATAAGTGCCCATAGTGATCAAAAAACTAGTTGAACCCCACAAACATCTTACATACAAATATTTCTAGTGGACTAAATTGTACATAAAAGTGGGATGGGCCCAACTATCTAATATTTCTATAGGATAAGAAAAAGTTCCATAACATTGTCATTGTCTATTATAGTTAGTATTAGGGTTTTCTAGGTCCTACCAAGGCGGGTAGTCACGGAGCCACCTTCAAGAATAAATAATATTTTATCAAGTCAAATAATGTTGTAAGTTGATAAATCACTAGAAAAAGTTTATAATTATGGTCCAATTTTATGTGCAATAAGAAATCAGTATGGTCTAGTTTTTTTACCATCAATTTGAGAGGGTCATACCTGTATGCTTTTCGGTTGTGCTTCTGGTTTATTCTCCCACTTTCTGGTTGTGCTTCCAATTTATTCTCCCACTTTTCGGTTGTGCTTCCCTGGTTAGCCCCTCTCCTGAGAGTCCCTTCCAAAAAGTGATCCTCCCTTTTTAATTTTTTTTAAATATATCCTCCTTGTCTTTTTATGAACCCCCAAAACATCAGGATTTTCTAGGTCCTACCAAGGCGGGTAGTCACAGAGCCACCTTCAAGAATAAATATTTTATCAAGCCAAATAATGTTGTAAGTTGACAAATCACTGGAAAAAGTTTATAATTTATGGTCCAGTTTTAAGTGCAACAAGAAACCATGGCTTCAATGCATGTGTATGTTATCGTCTAGTTTGCTTAAGGGACACATTTTATTAGTTTTTAAATGTCTATAGCTTGGTTTGGTGAAGCATTGATATTTTTGTACTTGCAACTCCCAATAAAATATATAATCCTATTCCATTAATTTCTTTTTAAAGTTTCATCATTTTTACTCAATTCCAAAGTGATCCAAACTTTTGCACTGTACCTGTTATGTCATTTGCCCGACAGGATTTAGAGTCAAGTTTCTCCTTCTTCGGTCTACTTAGGGGATGTCCACAAGACACGTACCTCTCCATGGTGTGGTACCTGTACTGTGCAAGAGCTCTTCAAGGGTGTATTTATTTTTTATAGTTGTGACATGTGTAATATATGATAGTTGGGAAGGTCTTATTATGATGTTTTTTTATAGTCATTTGTATTTGTTTTTGGTTTATTGTGAAGGTAGTTGGTTTGCTGTGATGTTTTACTTGTAATTTTTTTAATGCAAGTTTTTTATTGATAAGAGTTATTATAAAATTTCATTCTACATTACTATCTTTCTTTTATATAGGTTTTAGATCATAAATATGATCTAAATAAAATTTATTTTATTTATTGTTTAATAAAAGTTAAAAAGTTATTTGAAAATTATATAATAGTATTCCTAAGAAAAAAATATTAACGCCACCACAAATCTATAATTTTTTTTTAACGTGTTATATGGAATTGAAACGACCCCGCCCATATTACATCATGCCTGCATAGTAGTATTACAACAACTTGGTAATTATGCATGTATCATTTGGCAAAATTTGAACCTTGGTCTCTTTCTTGAAATATGAGGAATCTAACCAACTAAACTAATGCCATTTGATACCAAAAATCTATACTTATAAAAATAACCTTCCAAAACTCACTTTAATATTTTATTTATAGAGCTTGTACAAAAATAAAAAAAGATACTCACTTTAACTATGGTTATAAATTTTATTTAATCTATGGTTATAAACTCACTTTAATTATGCATGTAATTATTTTTATTTTAGTCCTTATAAGAAGTGTCCTAATTTTTTCATAAATATTTGGTATGCAACTCAAATATAACCCCCACCCTCTCTTCTCCAATCCCCTTTTTATTGGTAGAATCTATATGTAGGTATGCATGAAGTTTAAATACCCCTCCCCTATAAGATACTTACCAATTTAACGATGGTTCAACTTGATATTAAAAATACTCCTTGTATGCACCCACATGGTATTTAACATTTTCTTATAGTGACCCCCCCGTGCCCACCATACATCATACTCAGGGATCATCCTTGCATCATCCATGTCAAGAAACACCATTGGTGGATCCCTCATCACATCCAAGGGAGGCACTATAGGTTTCACTCCCAGATCACCTTGCCTCCTCTGTATCATAACAGGTGGATCTAGTCTCCCTTGTTGTAGCCCAAACTACTGCATGACCCTACTAAATGGGAATAACTCTAGCTATCGCTCATACCGCCCCACCACCAATCGCACTCGATGGATATTTTAGGACCTCCACCAGATATGCTTTGGCTCCAACTTGCCTAGCTACCTCCTCCAAAATAGGCCATCACCCTTATGTCCTCTCTTTATCCCCTTCTCCACATTCGTATGCCATTTCAAGGTGTAGGGTATGAATTCTCCCATCAAATCATGCACTTGATAAGGTAACAATGATGACCGCTCTACTGCGATATGCTGCCAAGCCCAAACCTGCAACAATGGACTAAAACTCAAGCCTGACCACCCTGCTCGCACCACCTCATGCAACTCCCTGTAAACTTATGCTAACAACATGGTTGTCCATGCAAACACTACCTCATTATCCACCATATAGCATACCATGCCCATCATATTCTAGAACTTTACCCCAAAACTATCTGGTAGAGCATACATCGATATCATAAGCATCACTATACACTGGCGATTAGACAATATGTCCTACCAATAATACTCATAGTATACTCCCTTCTCATACCATACCTCTTTCCACCTTGCACCAAATATTTGCTGCAATACATCCTCCTATGTACCATCTAGTGCCACCCTCATTGTAGTACCCTCTATCGACAACTTGTATATCCTTTATATGTCCTCCAGTGTAATTGTCATCTCTCCCGTGGGAAGATGAAAGGTGTTCTTATCTGGATCCCACCTCTCGTACAACGCCAATATATACGGTCTGTTAGCATGAATACTCGCTACCTCCCACACACCCTTAATACACACCTTCCTCATCCACTCCCCATCCTCCTTTGTCCATTTATTACCCAGGGTATTTATCAATGACCGCACACGATGCCACGATTCAATCTTTCGCACTTGTTTTCATTCAAAAACATCACATAAAATTTTCATCAGTTTCACATGTATATAAATTCATTTTCATCATTATATACAAAATATTCATCACATCCAAACATTATGCAACATATCTCATGCATCACACATTCCAAAAAAATTTGGTACGCACACCGCCATGCGAACCTAGTACGCACACCGCCATGCGAACCTGGTACGCACACCGCCATGCAAAACTGGTTCACACCCTGCTATGTGAAATTTGCAAAGAAGGCATTTTTGGGCACTCATTAAGCCCTTTCATGGAAAAAAATTCATTCACATGCAAAAACAACAGATTTTTTACAAACAAAATAGAATACAATCCCACAAGCACACATTTCAAGGCATACCTTTACAAAACACACCACCACATTACATAACAACAAACAAATTAGATTTTTGGACACCCATTTTGGCCTTTCCTAAACAAAGTTTAAACATATTCCAAAAAAAATAGACCCTTCATACCACACAACAAAGTCAAACCTCACAAACACACGCCTCATGGCAAGCATCCACATGACTTGCTAAAACAATCTAAAATATCAAAAAAATCATATTATTGGATACCCATTTTTGTCTTTCAAGATGAAATTTTAAATAGATTCCCAAAATAGTGCACCATTCATACAACACAAACAAAGTCAACTATTACACATACACCACATGCCACACAATCAAACTGTAGACACCTAAAACACGTCATGTCGATGGCGACTACTCATATGGACATGCTACAAGACCATATGGAAGATCTTGGACAGACTCCAAGATAGAGCAATGGTTCTAACCACTCAATTTGGGCTCCTTGGCCTAATCAGTCTGAACCACAGCCCAGACCTATGGTCTACAGATTGAACCATGGCTGAGACCTACGGTTTACAGTCTGGACCACAGTTGTAACCTATGGTCTTAACTGAAGTTCAGTTGGCCTTCATCCGAGCCAAATCGGTTTGAACGACCATTTGTTCTAGAAGAAGGTGGTTAGAGGATGGAAGCTTCCAATCCAACTATCCTAACCACCCCTTCTTGATCTTGGCTTCTCCATGAAGCCACCCCTAGCCCTAGGGCATCCTATAAGTACCCCTAAGAATTAGGGCAAATTATCAATGAAGCATTGGAGTTTAGAGCAGCGAAGCCCTATCAAATTGTGGACTCACTTGAGTGCATAGAGAGAGCCTTGTTGTCATCACCATTGTCAATTTGTCAAGCATCATGACGAATTAGGCCATGGATGCCCTAAGGACCTAGGAGAGCCAAGAAATGCTAATTCGGGCAAACAGAGGCCCTATTCAATGATTCAACCGCCAAACCTATTAGAGGACACCGAAGGCGACCCTTGAACATCAATTGGACAAGGAGGTCAAGCCCACAACCCTTGAATTTGGAGGGCAAATCACTTGGTTGCTCACCATGGCTTTCAACCATGGTTTATAGTGCAGACCGCTCATCAGAGCTACGGTTTGCAACAGAGGTGACTTTTCCTTACTATTTCTTTTCTAGTAGATTTAGATAGGATAGATTAATCATTTTACTACTTTATTTGATAGATTAAAGACTTTGACTGACGGGTTAAATATTTGATTAGTTTATTTCCATCTTGGCAAGTAGGACTTAATTAGATTCTTTTTATGCTTTAATGCTTCATTTCATATAATGTATGCCATAGATTGATAGTTGTATTTCTTGTTCATATATTTCCATCAATCTTGATAGGATTTGCATATGTTTAGCATAGTTTATGCACTTTCTTGATTTTATGTCATTATGCTATTCTCATGCCATTTGTCTTTAAAGGGCCTCATCATGAGAGGCTTCCTATGCTTTTGACATTCTTGTGTTGTTTCTTGATCATAGGAGATAGGTTTTAAAGGAGCTACAACCATCCATTTCCTTCCTCAACGTGAAGAAGAGGGTCTACTCCACCCTAGAGCAGTTCGTGTCACCCTAAAGGGCACTTTGAAATCACACCTACCCTTGAGAGGGAAATAAAATACATCCTATTGTAACAATTGTATCAAGATGATTATCCCTAAGAGGGATGTACTTGTAATTTGAGTTTGGCATCGAAATATAATGGAATAAAGCATCTTTTATTGATCATATCATTGTCAATTTCTTGTTCTTGTATGCATTTTGTATTGTTTTTGTCAATTCTTGCAATAGGATACATTAGGTGTGAGCCTTTTTGGTGGTTACAGAAGGCGATCACGATGGCACCCTACAAAAATAGATATCTGACTATGTTTCTTATACTTTTGGAATTGTAGGTACAGACCGCAACTATCAACTATGGGCCAACAACTGAACCGTAGGTACAACATGTGGTTTATAGTCTAAACCATAGATCAGACCTACGGTTTACATCTGATAGAGAAGACACAGAAAATAGAGTGCAGATCGAATGAGGACCTGAGGTAGGCCCCATTTTCACCCTCTATTTTTTTTATTTCTATCTATGTTTTCCAGAGAATAAAATTGAAACGTAAATTTACTAAGGCTAAAATGAACTGAAAATGGATTAGGTCCTTAGGTTTCTCTTTCTTAGTTTTTGATAGGCGCTGCTAGGAACAACGGATCTCTGATTGCAGTCCACCCTAGAATCCAACATGCTATATTAGAACTTGTGTGTTTGGTGTGCATGTGTGAGGCCCAAGTAGTGGCCATTATCATCGTAATATGCATTGTCTAAAGGAGCATCTAGAATAGCTTGCATTTTCTAAATTTGAAATGTTCTTTCATTTGCATAGCATATAGAAAATGAGCATGAGTGCTATATGATGCATTTATTTTATGCAAATTAAAATGAACCACACACACCATGTTTCATTTAAACATTAGTGGTGTTGGGCTCTCACATCCAACCCATTTGATTGAGACCAATAGTGGATGTCATTACCACTTTGTTGGCTCATTTGAAATTGTATTATCCCTTGGACTACATAGCCCAAGGCCGACCCAAGAACCTTTCCTATCCAAGAAAAATAGCATGTACTCATCTTCAAAAGAGTGTATCATTGACAGGTGAAAATGGGTGAGGGTTGGTAGTACCTATGCTACCTCATTGAGTATGGAATTCACTACCATATTCGACTTGTGCAAGTATATAGGTGAAAATATTTGAACAAATTGAGTATAACATTAACTTTTCAAAACATGATAAGGAGTTCTATACTGATACAACAAATCATTGAAACAACATCAAATAGTCTAGGGCTCATTTTTAAAAATTAATACGAGATAAACACCATTGTATACCTTGTTTGCTTAATAAAGAACAAATCTAGACATTAGGTGCACCATGGTGGAGACACGGGGTGGTCGACAAAGGCACAAGCCTGAAGCCCATGACCAAGCCCCAATAGATTCACATCAGCATATGTCGAATCCTCACCCACATGCGCTTCCCGAACATCATTCGATAAGCATTAGAGGAGATAATTCGACAAGAGGGGAACCTATTGAGCATACCCCCAATAGAGGAGCTTATATGCATTCCTCTAGACATAGAATAGAGTAGGGAGCCTCTCAGCATGAGGGTGTTCCACTCGAAAGCCATTACCAGGATCGCATTGCACGTGCATCCATAGGATCGATTAAAGAGTATGTTATACAGGGATCCAAATTGGTACCCCTACATCATAGGTCTATAGGAGGATCCATGGCTCCACCTTCGAAGTACAGACGTGATCGAGACCCACCCATTCAAGGGCATGCAGATAGGGCCACCTTGAGCATAGGCCTATGTAGACTCCCACACATGGTGAACATCGAAATATCACTATTGATATGGCTAAGGTGGGAGCCAATGGCACACCACCACATGAGCGGTGGAGATCTAGATAGTTGGATGGCTTAGGTAGCATCCTTGAGCAGCTAGGCTATAAGCCTTTGGCTCCACCCACCCATGCTCTGAGTGAGCATAGTGGGGGTTCTATTAGGACTGCTAGAGAACATGGAGAGGCTTCTAAGCGCCCTCATGTGACACATCCACCATCCATGCATGGTGGCACAGAGCACAGAGCTCAATAGGATGCCCATGTCATATTTACAGACAAGGGCAAAAGCATCACAAATCAGTCAGATGGGTACAGAACCCATAAGGTCGCTCACACAGAGCATGCATACCAGAGGCCTATCATGGCCAATGACCTTGATAGATCACATAGACTGGTATCCGAGCAATGATGATAGCTCCTCCAAGATCAATTGGAGGATGCTCACCTAGAAAGGTAATGCATTGAAGATGAGAATCTTCAATCGTAGAGGCTCATCAGACAAAGACTATACGAGCAGTGCATGCATGAAGAATGCATCCTTACCCAAAAGGAGCACATAGAGTAGGAGGATAGGCTAGCTAGGGCTGGTCTATATACTCATGTCGAGAATAGAGAGCGCATTCAGAGAAAGGCTTTTTCACAAGTCGATGCGTAGTAGGAGCGCAGAGATGCTCATACTCATATTAGTGCCCAACAAAGAGAATGACCACCACCATTCGAACATGAGGGGCAACAACAATATGAGGAAGAAGAGGGAGAGGGAAACAATCAAGAGTATCCTGAAGAATCCCAAGTTGAGGAGGAGGAAGAGCAATGACCTCCACCTCGATAGAGGAAGAATGTACCTCCGAGACCACCCTCACGTCAGCTTAGGGAGGAGGACTTCTTATCCTCAGAGGCTTATAAAGCCCTAGCTGAGAAGGTAAAAGTGATTGAGAGGCAAGGCACGACACTTCAAAAGCTGACATTAAGAAAGATTCATAATGAGCCTTTGGACCCCTCGATACCTGCTCCAGCGTACCCTGAGCATTTTGTTATGCCCAGGTTAGACAAATTTAAAGGTGATGAAGATGCACAGGAGCATGTCACGAGATTTTTGGATGCCTATTTCCAAATTGCTAGCAATAATGCCTTGCTTTTGCACACATTTGTCATGACCCTTTCAGGCCCAGCCCGAGAGTGGTTCAATCAACAAAAGAGGCACAACATTACCAATTTTGAGCAATTGGTTGATGCTTTTCTTGAACGCTTTTCTTTTGGCATCAAGAAATAGGCTAACCTTTCCGATTTGGTTATGCTAGCTCAGCGTGATGATGAGCCAATTGAATAATATGGAAAGAGGTGGAGAAGATTGATGGTAAAGCTGCCATTCCCTATTCCTACTATAGAATTAACTCGAATGTTCACCAAGAGTTGTGCCAAGCACATCTCGCTACTATTGCAACTGCAATAGTATCCAACATTCGAGGAGGCTTTGGTGCAAGCCAAGGTAATTGAAGACATCAAGTTGCAGGAAGGCAATTTGAAGCTTAAGAACAGGAAAGAGGGGCCTAAGAAGAGCTCCACGAAGCAAAAGGGCAAGCAGGCCCATATCAACCAAGTAGTGCTAAACCTCCAGAGAGAGGATAAAGGGAACAAAAGTAGAATTATCAAGCCCAACCTCCTCCTGCATAATACAAAAAGTGCAATAATAACTATAAGGGAAAAACAAAGAACAATGCCCACCTCACCAATTCATACCTCTAACAAAATCATTGACTTCAATATTCCACCAATTATGTGAGGCTAAGGTGATCAGATTTCTTGAGGTTAAGCTAGTCGATCCAAATCAGCCCAAGTCGAAGGGATATCAGGATGACTTGTTTTGCATCTACCATCGAGCGAAGGGCCACGACATCGAGGTATGTTGGTCCTTCAAGCATATTGTGCAAAACATGATTGAAAAGGGTGAGCTTGTAATACCAAGTAATCCATAGGCACCTGACAACCAGAACATGGGGATTTACAAAAATCTGCTACCAAACCATGAGGCACCATGCAACAACGTTGGCCAAGTCAACCAAGTGCACGTCGAACCACCTACCCAAGGGTTCGTAGGTATGGTGAATGTTGTTACAAGACATGGGAGATATGAGCAGTCGAATCAACCATGTGCTCCCATAAGAATACAAGCCATGCCGAATCACAGTCGACATAGAATATTCTAGGTCCACCAATGAGACCGATGGTGACCATACGGAGTAGGTTAGTCCAAAACCTATAGATAGCTCCTAAAGCTATCTATATATGAACTGATACAATAGTCCCCTAGGCACAGGGAGACTCTTATGGACATTCTAAGGTCCATCGAAGTACAATCTCAGGATGCGCAAGCATTTACCAATTTTATGGGACATGTACAATAGTGCTAGGAGCCCATGATCCAATTTTATGATCATGAAATTAAGATGGTTCCTATAGATACGACTGACCCACCATTGCATATCATCACATGCATCAATCACGTACCATTCAAGAGGGTCTTGATCGACACTAGTTCATCGATCAACATAATAATGACCAAGGCATTGAATCATCTAAAGCTACCAAAATCACACATTGTGCCCACCACCTTCACGTTGAGAGCATTTAACGATGCCCTATGCTCGACGGTTGGCACAATTGTCCTACCTATGTAGGTAGGCCTAAAGACCATCTCTGTGATGTGTCATGTGATCGAGGGGGCCATGCAATACAACATCCTACTCGGGAGGCCTTGGATTCATGAAATGCATTGTGTTCCCTCTATATTACACCAATGTGTAAAATATCTGCATGAGGGATGGGTTCACGTAGTGTCATCAGACGAAGAACCTTTTAAGTTCATGAACCTAGCAGATTTTCCTAGGGGTTTCATACTCCCATCAATGCACCTGGACATCCGACCTGCATCATCGATTAAAAATCTAAGAGGTAAACCAATAGTACATGCTCAACCATCGATATCTGTGTCACATAGATCTGAGCGCACTACTGCTACTTCATTGAAACTGACTGCATCAGTGATGCTTCGAGATGATAGGAAGTTAAAGGTGAATATGGGCAAAAAGAGAAGAAACAAATGCCCAAACCAGTCACTAAGGAGGCTCCCATCCCCATGGAAGTGGAGGAAGCCCAAGACATAGCCGAGGAGGTACCTCAGCCTACCTTGCCTACATCATCAATAGGGTCATCCGCACCATGGGTGATGGTACATCTCACCAACACCAGATTAGGTGAGTACATTGTGTAGAATGTAACCTTCGAACCTATTCTGGAGACTGCACAAGAGATGGGCCGACCGTCCGCTCATCGTTATTCGGTTGGATCGATGGTTCCATTGGGAGAGCCACCTAATCAGACTAATTTCATCTACGTTGGGCTAGATCAACTTCCAACGCGAGAGCCCATGGATGAAGATAGTGATGAACCTTTCATAGTAAATGTTCATTATTTATCCAACCTAGAGTACTCCATGCATATTTTTGAGTTGTATCACTGGCATGGGTACGAACTTGGTCTATTTGAACAAGGGCGTAGAACTCCGTTCGAGCCATGTTATCAGCTAGCAACTGATAGGTTTGGATTGGGGTTACAGATACAAGGACAAGATGATTTGCTTGTAACATCCTTAGATCACTTGTACCTGAGTCTAGGGGATGATGTGGACTTCAACCCATATCATCCTAATATTTCCAGCTTTTGGAGGACTCACCCGATGGTATCTGTCATCACTTTTGAGCCACTTGAAGAGCATCATGAAGGGCTCCTAGAGCAGACTGATACAGATCAGAACCCTAGAGGCAACCTGGGTCATCAAATCCATAATGCAACCGATGACACAGGTGTGCAGGGGCATAACCCCATAGTTTTAGGTGATCTCGAGTCAGGAGATCTCTACAATGATGATGGAGAGGAGTCCACCTCCGAGATAAGTGGACCAAGTTATGATGTCGATAATGAATCCTCAAACAATGATCAATATGAGGAGGAAGTTGAGGGGGCTATTTAAGGCCTTTGTATGCGCATCACCTACTACCTACAGAGTCGGTACATGTTACCGAAGAGATCCTTCCCAACATTGATCATTTGGGGGAAGAAGCAGAGCTAGATTTCTTGGTAATGTCACACTTACGGTATAATTATCCAATTTTTCTAGATAGTGATGACAACAATCAAGAAGTCAGATTCATGGGGCCGCACTTGCCAGAGCACCCCATAGGAGTAGGAGTGAATGATGGATTCTAGTTGTCTGACAGTGATGAAGAAGATGAGTTAGAGAGGGCCTACCTTGGTCCTCCTTATTTGTATTACCATCATCAACCCATCGACATAGATGAGGTCTATCATCAGTTACATGTTGGTCCTCATCTGAGAGCAAGACGATTAAACCTGGATCAAATTTATCGATTGGTTAATCCCCTTCCATCGACCTACATGGAGCTCCATGAGCCAAATGATCCTATTTTGTAGCCAGTGCATAGGGAGGATCCAGTTGTTCATAATCCTCATAGAGAAGACCCCTTTGTGCCTATGCCATTAGAGCCAGATCATGGGTATGAGGACTACATCGATTATGTAGAAGTTGGTCCATGTGGTCCTGGAGATCAATTCCATTCCATAAATATGGTCTCCATTGATTTGACCACTCCACTCCACAATCTAGTAGATCCATCCAAACCATTGTATCTCAACAAAGATGCTATCGACTGGGATCACATTGATTCACCCATTGAGCCTGAAGATTTCTTCCCTAATGAAGAAATGTTACAACCATTTCATTTTGTGCCAGGCTATGCATATGATGTCTATCATGCCAAAAATGCTTCCAACGTGGAACCTATCAACCCGATTGATGACATCCATTTGATCCCTACGCCTCATCAGCTTGAGGAGGGATCACATATGTCAATAGAGGAAACCTTTGAGGTGGATATCAGTAATGATCCCACCAATTCAAAGAAGGTTAAATTTGGAGAGAGTCTCACTCCAGATGAGTGGGCCACCCTCATCCCTCTACTGAAAGAGAGACCAAATATATTTGCTTGGATGTATAAGGATATGCCAGGTCTAGACCCAAAATTGGTTACTCATAACCTTTCGCTAGATCTGACGAAGAAGTCGATCAAGCAAAAGCTTAGAAATATGCATCCAACAGTAGCCTTAATGGTGAAATATGAGCTACAAAAGTTGTTGGATGTAGAATTTGTAATCTCCATCGACTATCCAGAATGGGTGTCCAATATGGTACCCATGGGAAAACCTGATGGAAGAATCCATATTTGCATGGATTTTAGAGACCTAAATAAGGCAACACCCAAAGATTCATTTCTATTGCCCAATATTGATGCTCTCGTAGATGCAACTATAGGTCATGAAATGCTCTCCTTAATGGATGATTTTTTTGGTTACAATCAAATTTAGATTAAACCCGAAGACCAACATAAAACCATATTTATAACGCCATGGGGAACGTTTTGCTATAAAGTTATGCCATTTGGCCTCAAAAATGTTGGTGCCACATATCAATGGGCCATGACATACATTTTTCATGACTATATGCATAAAATTCTAGAAGATTATATCGATGACTTGTTGGCCAAGTCATTGCTATGAGAAGAGCATGCAGAGGTCTTAAGGAAGGTCTTCGATCACCTGATAGAGCATAATGTCAGGTTGAATCCTAAGAAGTGCGTATTTGGTGTAACTTCTAGTAAACTACTAGGATTCATCATCTCTAAATGAGGCATCGAAGTTGACCCAGTGAAGGTCAAGGCTATCTTGGAAATGCATCCTCCCACCAATATTAAAGAGTTAAGAAGCCTTCAGGGCAAGGTAGCATCGATAAAGTGATTCATCACTCAGTTATCGGATAAATGTCGACCCATGAATCGATTGCTACATAAGGGGGTCCCATTCAATTGGGATGAGGACTGTCAAGCAGCCTTCACTAAAATAAAGCAATACCTGGTGACGCCGCTAGTGCTAGCTCCACCAAGGCCAGAGGTGCCTTTTCTACTATATATATCGACAACTGACTTTGCATTGGGAACCATGTTAGCCCAAAAGAATGTGCAAGGCAAAGAACAGGCCATATATTATATTAGTCGAACCTTGGTGAGCTATGAGCTCGGGTATGCATATGTGGAAAAACTATGTTTAGCAGTAGTGTTCGCTACAAAGAAATTGTGACACTATATGTTAAGTCATACGACATATGTTATATCCAAACAAAATCCTTTGTAGTACATGATGAGTAAGACGTATCATAATACGTGTACTACGAAGTGGATCATGCTACTAATAGAATTTGATCTAGAATTCATAAGCCAGAAGTCCATTAAGGGACAAGTCATAGCTGATCAATTAGCTGAGGCACCACTATCAAATAGTAGGCCTCTGACCATAGAGCTTCTAGATGATGCAGTCTTCATCATATCTGAAGCTCCCAAACCCGAAGAACCAGAGAACAATGTTGATATGACTCTGTTCTTTGATGGTTCGAAGTGCGAGCAAGGGGGTGGTGCAAGAATAGTGTTTTTCATGTCGCAAGGAGCTCCTATGCCCTTGTCATTTAAACTAGACTTTTCATGCACCAACAACAATGTTGAGTATGAAGCCCTACTATTGGGCCTCCACATAGCCATCACCATGAATATTAAAATATTAAACATCTTTGGTGACTCCTTGCTCATAGTAAATCAAGTTAAGGGGCTCTTCCAGTGTCGATGTCCCATATTGAAAGCTTACAAGGATCTTGTTGCTATATATCTAGCTAAATTGGAATGGTATGACATCGAGGCAATCCCTCGATCATCAAATAGGTTCGTAGACACCATGGCCTCTTTGGGATCCTTAATCCCTCAGAATCTATCTACTGATTTCACTACCATTCATGTTAAAATGCTTTCGCACCCGATTGCAGAACGTGAAGCCTTTGATAATAGAATGTCAATCAACATGATCAGCGTAGAACCAAAAGTTGAATGGTTCTGTAGAGCTGAAGACTTTCTGAAGAAGGCACCCTAGGGGTCATTAACCTCTTAGAGTCCGATGGGGAGTGGTACCACCATTCACCATAAGGTTGTTTCCCAGTCTGCATTTGCAAAAGTAAATACGTAGGGGGAGCAAGTCATCTTAGTAGTCGAAGCTGAGGCTTATCAAAATTGGATGTCACAAATCCATGACTTCCTAAAGCTTGGTGTAATCCCAGAGGGATTATCGTATGCTATGAAATGCACATTTAAATAGAAAGTGGCTAAATATGTCTTAATAGGAGACATCTTGTACCGACGAGGCTATGATGGAGTTCTCCTTCATTGCTTAGAGCCCCAAGAGGCATCATGGGTGATTTCACAAGCTCATGATGGTACGTGTGGTGGCCATTTTAGTGGCATGGCCATCATCAAGTGCATCCTTTGAATGGGCTACTATTGGCCCACTATGGAGAAGGAGTGCAATGTGTATGTCAAGAAATGCATCAAATGTCAGCATCATGCTAATCTTACGCACTTGCCATCATAGGCCTTACAACCCATCCAAGCGGCTTGGCCATTTGCTCAGTGGGGACTAGATCTTATAGGCAAGATCTCTCCTCCATCATCGGGTCGACATACATTTATAATCATGGCTACTGAGTATTTCACAAAGTGGGTGGAAGCAATACCCTTAACAATGACAACTGGAGCTCGTATAGCAGAGTTTATACTAGAGCATATCATAAGTCATTTTGGGATTCCATCCAAAATAATATCGGATAATGGAACGTCCTTCAAGAACAAAACTATGAGAGCTTTGACATCTAAATATAGAATCAAACATAGTTTTGTGACTCCATACTATCCACAAGAAAATGGGTAGGCTGAAGCTTCAAATAAGATAGTGGTGGCCATCTTGAAAAATATGGTCCAAGAAAACCACAAAGACTGGCATATCCAGCTGCCCCTTGCATTATGGGCTTACAGGACTAGTATTCGGATGCCCACTAGGGCAACGCCATTCTCACTAGTATATGGCATTGAGGCCATTATGCCCTTGGAATTGGAAATTCCAATGTTGCGCATCGCATTGAAAGAGTTCATCGATGATGACACCGCGTGACAAGCTCGACTGGATCAACTGACGTTGCTTGATGAACATCGCGTGAATGCCCTGGAGCATCTCCACGTTTATCAAGAGTGACTAAAATGAGCTTACAATATCAAAGTCCACCAGAGAGACTTTGAAGTTGGGGATCTTGTCTTGAAAGAGAACCAACAGAACTCTAATTTACCGCTAGATATGCGAGACAAATTCATGGCTAATTGGCTAGGACCCTATATCATATCTAAAAATATTGGTCTAGGTACCTATCGCCTAACATCGCTAGGAGGTGTTGAAGAGCCTGAACCTCTCAACATCATCCATATTAAGGTATTTTATGCTTGAGAGCATAGTAAAAGGCTTCGAGGGTTTGCTTATAACCACTCGTCATCCCCAAAAGGCTCCAAGGGTTCCTAAAACCACTTGGTCATGTCAGTCAAAGGCCCCGAGGGTTTGTTCAAAACCGCTCGATCATCCTAAAAGGCTCCAAGCTCATCTATGAGTAGTTTGGTCAATCAAAAGGCACCAAGAGTTTCTAAAAATTGCTTGGTCAACCCAAAAGCTCCAAGGATTCTTAAAGATCACTTGGTCATCCCAAAAAGTCCCAAAGGTGCTCATAATCCCTTTGGTCAAACCCAAAAGGCTCCGAGGGTTTGCTTAAAACCGCTCGATCATCCTAAAAAGCTCCAAGGATTTTGCTAAAAAATTGCTTGGTCAATCTAAAGGCTCCAATGACATTTCCTCATCATTTGGTCACTCCTAAAGGCTCCAGAGGCATGTACTCATCGTTTGGTCAGATATGAGGCTCAAAACTCATAAAAATTATAAAATCAATAAAATCCAAAAAAATTGGTAAAGCATAAAATCCAAAAATATTTGCATTTTGCATTTTCATTTTGCATTCACACATGCATCCACTACATTATTGCATTGCATATAGGCATTCATCATCCATTGCATTCCATAGTAGGAGGGATTATGTTTGTCAATCTTACAAATGACACCACGTTTGTGTCTAAATCATGCATCTCTGCATTTATCATAAATCCATCATTCATGTGAGTAATTGTGTTTTTCAACACAACCTATTTTGTTGCTATGGAGAATATACTAGGGTTTTTTAGTCATTCAACCATACCTAGAGGTCTTATCAAGAGTTGATAGAAAGCTTGCTTTGCTTTTGTAGTTGAGGTCCAGTTAGTATAGCCCTTAGCATATCAGAATCCTATCACTAATCAACAAATTAAACAATCCTAACAAGGACTAGGGGAAGATGAAAGTCATGAAGCAGGACCAGGTATCCTGAGGTGAAAAGAGTTATTCTTGCTTATCCCTCTATGTGGACGGTATGGGAAATGTTGGTAGTTGGAAAAAGGATAGGTTAGTTCCCTATTCAGAATCCCTTGCTTACGATAAAATGAGCAATATCCCAGAGTGATATCCCACATCAATCCTCAAGATTGATACCCTAGATCGATATCATAGATCGACTTCCCAGATTGATATCCCATATTGATATCATAAGATCGATATCCTCAATCGATATACCAAAAATAGTTTCCCAAAGTAAATCCCCAAAGGAAAGTTTCTGAAGAAAATTATCACATGTAAATGCCAAAAAGTGAAGATCAAATGAAGATCAAAAAATAGGCTCAAATCAAGTTCAAAGTGAAGATCAAATGAAGATCATAAATCAAAGTTCGAGTGGAGATCAAATGAAGATCAGAAATCTAGTTCAAAGAGAGATCAAATGAAGATCCAAAGATAGTTCAGAGTCAAGATGGAATCGACTCCCTTGCTTCACCACATATGAGCAAGTATCCCAAAAATTGAAGGATAGAAAGGAATGAGCCTGAATCCCTGGAATTGTCGGCACTACTGTACCTTACGCATGATGATATGTCTGATACACTTGCATTTTGCTTGTGGGTAGACCAATGTTTGAATGTGGAAGAGCTAGCTTCAGGTGTCCTGCATTGCCTAGTGGCTTAGTCCAACTAAAATCTAAACTTGGGATTGGATAAGACATTTGTGGAACCCCTATCTTAGCAATGGGCTGAAAGAATCCCGCTTGACATCGGGGAACGCTCGTGTCTTATCTTAATATACTCATGTGCACACACAGGGATAATGAACAGTTAGGGCCTATCCTAGCAAAAGCCTTGCACTTCAGAAGTCTAGTGTGGTTAGTATGCAACTTTTGATAAGTCTACTAGGGTGTTTGAGTCTCATGGAAAACCTCAAAAATCTCTCTAATAGCAACAAAATACCAAATATCACAAACCATATAAAATCATCAAACTGCAAAGTATCGAGTCCATGATACATCATTATATAAAGCACAATCAAGATATAGGATAGATACTAGATGGATATTAGAAATAATATTTAGATGACCACTGACTATATTGTGCATATTTTTCAAACTTGCAAAAGAAAATAGAATGACACATTATATCATTCGCATCATACAACTGCATACCATTGCATTTCATATATGGGTGATTAATTGATTAAATTCTTATTATGAGGATTTTCAATTACATTCATGATTTTTATACATTATGTGGTGTCATCCATTAGATTGATAAACACATATTGCATTCATTCCTTATGTTTTAAGTGATTAAAGCATACAGGTTCATTTACATTAGATTACCATCATGTAAATAATGCATTACATACATTGCATTAGCATATCATGACATCATCATAAATTAAATGCATGCAATAAAGCAAAATCAAATATGCATTTAAGTAAACATCGCATCCATATGCATCCTATACATCATATCTCACAATCAAACAATTAAAACCACTCATAACAACAACAAAAAAAAAAAAAAAATTATGTCATCCATACATCACATCATATAGCATCAAATTAACATAAGCATTGCATCCATGTGCATAAAATAAACATAAAATTAAAAACATACACAAGTACACATAATGAGCCATAAATGATCAAATCATATATATATATATATATATATGTGTGTGTGTGTGTGTCCAAAAGAGTACATCAAGAGTACAAAATGCCCGTAGGCTACAATCGTGTAGGTCCTAGACCTTACACCAAAAATGATACATATACAAAAATGTAGCCTAGATCTGATAGAGCCCTAGCTCTGGCCTACTCCTCCTAAGCTAGAGCTCTCACCACCTCCCTCAACCCTATGCTCTAGAGCCTACTCTAAGTCGGCTCTAGTGCCTATTATGTGCCCTATTGAGGGCCCTATGTGCCACCTAATCCAAAGAGGCCTAGCACATGGGATACTGGTATGTCTATGCAGTGAGACCTATGACTAGAGGTCATAGAAGACTGATCGGTCTCTCTAGCCCTAGTATGGGAGCTGCCTCCATGTGTGCTAGAGGACCTATGTGTCCTCTCGGTCCTATGAGTCCACTGACTAGAGCTCATTATGGACTACCCCGTAGTCCTAGACCTAGTCCACTGAGACCCCATAGCATGTGAATCCTCTAGGACCTCCCCACCTATCAACCTGATGTGACCCTCCAACTGGTCTACACGAGCTACCCTAGATGTATGCCTAGCATTGGCATCCACCAACTGGTCCTATAAGCATCGAATCTCTGACATCGGGTCATGACCACTTGGTAATAATGATAATGGTGTAGCTGGAGGTCCCATAATAGCCTAGGAGGATGAAGGATCCCCCTCTATACCCTGAGAAAATCTTCGCTCTATGATAGCCTCACCCCGCTATACCAGTGCCACATCACGTGCACTAGTGAGATCATGAACCTGAGTCTCTACCATTGTAGCCCATGTTGTAAGACTCATGATCTACTCCTGAGCCTCAACTAGCTACCTATCCCTATGAGCTAGCTTCACCTCTAGAAGGGTGATAGAAGTATCCCACTACAACTATTGAGTCTGTAGCCTCCCAACCTGACTCTGCAAGTCAGTGATCTAAGCTAGGAGCTATCCTACCTCACTATCAAGAGGTACCTCACCCTCCTTCCCTTAGCCTCCTCCTCAACCTCTACCTATAGAGCCTCCTCTATGGTGGCCTCTATGCCCCATCCCCCTCAATCTACTAGTGCACCCTACGCCCATCTGGATCAACCTCTACCTCTACCTAGTCATCTACCCTACCTAGAGGTCCTGATCCCTACCACTATAGTAGGGACCACCATGTGTCATATGTTGGGGTGGTCCTAGCCCTATCATCCCTAGACTCCTAGAAATCATTAGCCTCATCTCCAAGTGTCGTAGGCTGAATCCATGATAGGTGCATCTCCAAGACTAGATGCCTATAGACAAAAGGAATCTCTAGGATGTCCTACACCAGGTCAAACTACCATAGGACATGAGAGTAGAACTAGTACTCCCTAACCTCGACCTTACGATCGAGTAGCCACCTATCTCGATGAGCCTATCATAGTCACTCGCCTACCTCTAGCCAATAGCAATCCATGTAGGGATGCCACTCAATGTCATCTAGCCCGAGCACTACAAATCATGCAATGTAATGATCAACATCGCCAACATGGGTCCTACTCTAGAATCCCTCCTCCTCCCAAGGCCAGCATGGTGTAGCACTAATGCTGATCATCAATGGTAGAAATATGAAGAGGTAGCTCTACAAGATGCTCTATCCTAATATGCTACCAACCCTAGATCTATAGAAGCAAGGCTACAACTAATACCATGATGGCTTCGACTAGTGATCTGGTACAACTCCCGATAGAGCTAGCATAGTAAAGTGCTCCCCTAGGCTAGGAGTAGTGGCTGAGTAGTGGAGCTCTAAATAACTCTCCTAACACTGGCCAAGAGGTTCCAGGGAATCCTCACACCCGAGGAGTCTGGAAGAACAATCTGCACCACCAGGTGCATGAAGATCACCTCTCTCATAGAGAAGATGCTGACCCTACCAATATCCGATGTGGACTCCTCCATGATCAATCATGCACTGAGCCTCCTAGCTTCGGTCACCGAAGATAGCATCAAATACAGGCCCCTTGCTCTGGAAGGAGGAAGAGGTGATGGCCTCACCATCAATAGGGATCCTAAAGATCTGATAGATGTCCTCAAGAGTGATGGTCATCTCACCCATGGGCAGGTGAAAGGTGTTGGTCCATGCATTCCAATGTCGGGCCAACGTAGTCAAATAGGCCTGATCTACCCTAATAGTGGGTAGATCTAGAACGTAGCCAAAGCCGATAGCTCCAAACCATGTCCGCTCTCTAAGAGTGAGCTATCTATAGAGAGTCTTTAGAAGGTCTAGCTCATGAGCTCTAGAGGTCAACCTCTGAAATAAAAGCATTGTATAAGAGAAAATCTAACTAAAAACAAGCAAAAATAGATAAAAAATGACCTTAAAAATGTCAAAAACATTTAAAAACTGATAAAAAGACAAAAACATGTCACAAAGCATTCAGAAAAATAAAAAAAATCAATTAGGCAAGTCAGAATTGCATTAAATAATATTAATTGCCTATTAAACCTTAGAAAAATTAAAAATTTGATAATTTTTTCTAAAGTCCATGAACCGTGGGTCAACCCTGCGGTCCGCATGTGGTCAAAATTTGACCATTGGAATTTGAATTCCAACCTACTGATAGCTATGGTCCCCAATATGACAATTGGGAACCATCAGCTATATGGTCTAGGAAGGATACCCATTTTGGGTCACTTCCTAGCCTCACTGACCAAAAAATTAAAAAACTAATCTAACCTAATCTAGTGTGGGGTTCATTACCAACTGTTTAATGAAATTGATTTACCGCATTACTTAATGTGGTTCATTTTAAATTGGTATTGATTACGAGGACTCAATTTTGAGTTACCTTACCCACTCCACGGCCTCCGCTAGTCAATGGTTGTCCAGGATCCACCATCGGGGTATAGGTGTGAGGTATGGTCAAGTTTTAGGCAGCATTCTAGATCAAGGATGTCTTCTACCTCTCAGAGCTCTCACAAATGTAGTTGCTTTCAAGAAAATAATAAAAAATTCAAATGGGAAAGGCTACTTATAGGTCCTCCTAATTTTGGTGGACCGCAGCTGACACCTACGGTCCCGAAATTAGGGTTTTCTACCCATAGGTCCAACCTACGGTTCCCAAAATTTGAAAACTTCAATCGTAGACCGTACTCATGGTTCGCAACTAGCATTAAATGCACTCAAACCCCACCATGGGAAGGTCTAAAATGACAAATTAATGACTCCTAATAGATCAAATTTCAAAAAGAGCAATCAATATTGCAAATTTGGTGATGTTCAAAGCACCAAGATCGATCAATAAATCAAAATTAACAAAAAAATCAAATAATTAAAAACCAAATGTGCCTCGTATTCAGTAATTTACCCTATACACTTGGTGGTTGCAGTGACTTGCGATCCATGCAATCTGACAAGATGAGTAAATTACCATAAGGACATTTGGGGCAAAAATTGTCATCATTGATCTGATATGCTTCTTTTCAATCCCTAAGAAGGCCTTCGAGGCTGGACTGCTCCATGGGAATGAGGCGTTTCATGTCATTTCTCCTATGACATCTTTTCAGCAAATCATCGATAACTTGATTCAACACAAATCTAATTGGATTTGTATCATTTTGATTCCCTAAGATGGCTATTGCAGCCCGACTGCTCCATGGGATAGAAATGTGCAAATACTATTAATAGTTGCAATCAGAAGCTGAACTAGGCCTAGCCAAGGCATTAAAATGCTCAAATCTAAATTTGTTCAGATCATTCATTGTGGTCAAGCGACCTCGTCGCTTCATACATTGTCATTACCCTCATCGACTCGTCGCTTGAGGGGGTAGTCATAATATCAAATCATAATCAAAATCAGTAGAAGATCCCTGAAATAGTAGATCCCTTGATCTTGTCAAAATTGTGTTCATCCTTGCGAATCATTGTCAACAACTATCATAAGCTTACCCCTTTGCTTGGGGAAAATAGAAAATATGATAATTAGTTTGTAACTCTCATCCTTTCGATTATATAGGCCTAACTCCTATTGTAGCACCAAAGCTACTCGAATGTCTGATGACGAGTGCAAACTCTTTCAAGTTTAAGCCTCCAAAGAGTTGGAAGCAATGATTCCAGGATGCACATCCTTTTGCAGGACCTAGGGCATCTAATGTTGATCCGACTAATGATCATCATAGAACCTTCGACATCATTTTAGGAGGTCTATTTTTGCTCAGCATTGTTCGATCTCACAACGCATCTCAAAAGGGGCATCTGTAGACACCTAAAATGTGTCATGTCGATGGTGACTACTCATATGGACATGCTACAAGACCATATGGAAGATCTTGGATAGACTCCAAGATAGAGTAGTGGTTCTAACCACTCAATTTGGGCTCCTTGGCCTAATCAGTCTGAACCGTAGCCCAGACCTATGGTCTACAGGTTGAACCATGGTTGAGACCTATGGTTTATAGTCTGGACCATAGTTGTAACCTATGGTCTTAACTGAAGTTCAGTTGGCCTTCATCCGAGCCAAATCAGTTTGAATGACCATTTGTTCTAGAAGAAGGTGGTTAGAGGATGGAAGCTTCCAATCCAACTATCCTAACCACCCCTTCTTGATCTTGGCTTCTCCATGAAGCCACCCCTAGCCCTAGGACATCCTATAAGTACCCTTGAGAATTAGGGCAAACTATCAGATGAGAGCATTTGGAGATTAGAGCAGTGAAGCCCTATCAAATTGTGGACTCACTTGAGTGCATAGAGAGAGCTTTGTTGTCATCACCATTGTCAATTTGTCAAGCATCATGACGAATTAGGCCATGGATGCCCTAAGGACCTAGGAGAGCCAAGAAATGCTAATTTGGGCAAACGGAGGCCCTATTCAATGATTCAACTACCAAACCTATCAGAGGACACCGAAGGTGACCCTTGAACATCAATTGGACAAGGAGGTCAAGCCCACAACCCTTGAATTTGGAGGGCAAATCACTTGGTTGCTCACCGTGGCTTTCAACCATGGTTTACAGTGCAGACCGCTCATCAGAGCTACGGTTTGCAACAGAGGTGACTTTTCCTTACTATTTCTTTTCCAGTAGATTTAGATAGGATAGATTAATCATTTTACTGCTTTATTTGGTAGATTAAAGACTTTGACTGATCGGGTTAAATATTTGATTAGTTTATTTCCATCTTGGCAAGTAGGACCTAATTAGATTCTTTTTATGCTTTAATGCTTCATTTTGTATAATGTATGTCATAGATTGATAGTTGTATTTCTTGTTCATATATTTCCATCAATATTGATAGGATTTGCATATGTTTAGCATAGTTTATGCACTTTCTTGATTTTATGTCATTATGCTATTCTCATGCCATTTGTCTTTAAAGGGCCTCATCATGAGAGGCTTCCTATGCTTTTGACATTCTTGTGTTGTTTCTTGATCATAGGAGATAGGTTTTAAAGGAGCTACAACCATCCATTTCCTTCCTCAACGCGAAGAAGAGGGTCTACTCCACCCTAGAGCAGTTCGTGTCATCCTGAAGGGCACTTTGAAATCACACCTACCCTTGAGAGGGAAATAAAATACATCCTATTGTAACAATTGTATCAAGATGATTATCCCTAAGAGGGATGTACTTGTAATTTGAGTTTGGCATCGAAATATAATGGAATAAAGCATCTTTTATTGATCATTTCATTGTCAATTTCTTGTTCTTGTATGCATTTTGTATTGTTTTTGTCAATTCTTGCAATAGGATACATTAGGTGTGAGCCTTTTTGGTGGTTACACAAACATTTCAATCCAACGGTCAAAACGGTAAACAATCAATATTTTTGGATACCCATTTGGCCACTTTTACACTTTATGCACACATTTAAACCAAACACAACATGCACACATTCATTTACACTCCAACATACATTTACGTACTTTTCATTAATTTATGTAATTCAAAAAAGTTTGAGTTTCATGCACTTACTGGTGGTGTACCATGTCGACCACTCGTGCTTGCACACCCTCCCGCCATCTCAACATCAACTCAAGATTTTGATAGTGCTCTACTTTGGAAACTCTTCCTCACTTCTCTCACAAATTTTCACAGCACAAATGAAACTTGCATGCGCAAAAAAGGTTCTTATACTTCCAACTACCCTGGTTCGCACCCCACCATGCGAACCAACCCTCATCACATCATTTCCACATTTTCTTCACTTTTGTAGATTCCCCTCCATATCCCACCACTGTTTTCCCAAATTTTCTACTTTTTGTCACCATTTTCCTCTATCAATCGACTCATCACCACATTTCACCTGTTTCATTGTTGATTCTTTGCTTGAGGGGGTATTCACACACAAATCTGCTTTACACGTGATCAAACAATCAAACATCCAAATCACAAATATCACAATTATCTATGATTTTTTTTGCTGAAGCTTATCTCAACATAAACCCCATCGCAATCAAACCTTTGCTGAGTCACGAGAGCCATGCGTAAAAGCAAACATGTCTTGATTGCATTTTATATATCGATATTGACCACATACTGAATGTTACACCTGATATATCTGGACACATCTTGATTTCATTATGTATATCGATACTAACCACATACTGAATGTTATGCCTGATATGTCCTTTCCACTCAACTCAAATGATTTGACAAAATTTATCATGTGCTCATCAATTAATCAAAAGAAAAATTTTGAATAGACATTTGTTATATTTGTAATTGGACCATCTTACGTTGGTCGTAAAAACAAAGCAATCTTAAGTTGCCCTTACAAGAAACCAGTACGATATTGTAAAATGTTGCACTAAATTGGAAAATCACCTATTCACCATCATGTTTCATCTGCAATCATCCACATTCATCCACCCACACATTCTTCATCTTTCCAATCACCTCATCACCTTCTTATATCATATTTTTGTACTAAATTATGTCTTACACAACTTAATACAAAAAGGGGTAAATATAGACACCTAAAAGTCACACATGATCAACTATAGTCATTCGTAGGCTTGCATAGACACTTGTAGGTTTGCATATGCCATCGTAGGCCATCGTAGTCATCCGTAGGTGCAAAAACCTACAAAACTACACAAAATGCACCCAAAACACCTCCTTTCTATGAAAGGGCCACCTAAAAGCCCCTTTAGGCCACCTAATCCCTTTCCTACACCTAATTAGGGCCCCATGGGACCATTCCCTCCCAAAACCCTAATTATGCTAATTACAATTCTAATTTGAAAGTGACTTTTCACTTAAAGTGCACTTTATCACTTAAGTAGGATTAATTAGGGTTAAAAGCCAAATTTAGCCTAATCCTACCCTCACACATGTGTGCACCCACTTAGGATATTTTCTAGGATACCTAACCTAACCTCCATCTAACCTAGGGATTAGCTAATCAAGATTAACCCTAATCCTAGCTCACACATGTGTGCACCTAGGATATTTCCTTCAAGGCACATGAAGGGATGACTAAGCATGCCACTTCATAACCCTAACTTCACCATGGTAATACTTGACCCTAGATTCTAGGATACCTAACTACCCCCATAACATTGGCCCCCTCTATAAATAGAGGACCATTTCCTTCATTATTCCCTCTCTCCTTTTTGGTCAACATACCCAAACTCTGCCAACATTGTACCAGATTCTTCTTTGTTACTTTTGCACCCAACAGGACATCAACAAACATTATCTGGAACACATCCGTTTAGAAAATTCTCATCAGAAGTCAACAACAATCCAGTTCGTACCCTACCGTGCAAACCTGAGCTCCAGTTTGCATTTGGCCATGCGAACCAGGTCTACAATAGCTCTGCAGCTCCAAATAAGGTATACATCAGTTCTAGACAGTTTCTACAACAAATTTTCTTGTTTTTATCATGCTTTTCTTCATTTTCATGTCATTTTATCTTCATAAACATGGGATTTGATCAATGATAGGTACCTAAATGAACTAACCCATTTTTGTAGGCCCAAAGTAGGTACAAAGGACATCTTCAAGTAGCTAACTGATGGCACATGTAAACATAAGCCCACCTACATTGAGGGCATCGAAAACCTCCACAAGTTCACCTATATTTACATTGAAAGAGAAAGGAAAATCTGTCTCAAGAGAGACTATGTTGTAACACTCTTTTGAATTCAATAGTAAAAGGACACTTTGCACATATTCTATTAGTTTTGAAATTGGTGACTTTTCTCATGTTACAACATGTTTTGCAATGAAGTGAACCAGAGGCCAAACAACAATCCCTTTATATTTCTCAATATGCAATGTGCTTCATACATACAAATTGTATAAGTTTAAGAGCTGACCTTTTTTACATTTTATATTCTAGTAGTTATAACTTCTTAAAATACATTTAGAGCCAACATTATATATTATAGTATTGCAAATTGTAAAAGTTTAAGAGCTGACCTTTTTTACATGTTATATCAGAGCATCATTGCTTTGGGGTGGATTATCGTTATATCAGAAGATTTGCTAGTTTGTTAAGCTACTTGAAGCATGCTTGTTCTAACCACTAGGTTATGGCTTATTGATCTAGTTAGCACTTGTGTCATATTGAGTTGTATTGACCTTGTTGTTTGTATCTAGTTTACTGATATTTTAGTTGAGCTACCCTAGATATTAGCATGATCACCTTGGTAAAGATTTTGTTGTTAAGATTTTTTGACAAGTGATCTTGCCCTATAGGTAGAATGGAATAATGGCCACCCATATGTTGAAAAACTGGTTTTGGATATTATATGTGACCTACTATTACTGATCCATGGTTGTCAGGTGCATAATAAGGCTCATCTTTGCTCTTCAATGGTGCTACAAAATTTTGGTACCCCTATTGGCTCCATCCAGGTACAAAAGTTTTGACTGGTCTTTGACTTAGTCATTTTCTTCATTTTATCTTTTGACTTTGTGATGGATTTTTGGTACCCCTACTGGCTCCATCTAGGTATAAATTTTTTGGTCAATTCTGGACTTAGTCATTTTCTTTTTTTGCCTTCCAACTCTACGATGAACTTTTGGTACCTCTGCTGACCCTGTCTAGGTACAAATATTTTGGTGGATCTGAGATTTAGGCATTTTGGTCATCTTTACTCTTTGGTTTTGTGATGCACTTTTGGTACCTCGACAAGATTTGTCTAGGTACAAAAGTTTCAGTTCATTTTGGACTTAGTCATTTTTCTTTGCTTGACTTTCAACTCTTCTATGAACTTCTAGTACTCTGGTTGGCTTTGTCCGGGTACAAAATGTTTGGTCGGTCTTGGACTAAATCATTTTATTTGTTTTACCTTCAACTTTGCAATGGATTTTTGGTACCCCTACTGGACCTGTCTAGGTACAAATATTCTAACGGATCCAAGACTTAAGAATTTTGGTCATCTTTGCTCTCCGACAGCACGATAAACTTTTGGTACCTCTACAAGCTTCGTCCAGGTACAAAAGTTTTGGTCAGTCCTAGACTTAGTCATTTTCATCATTTTCTTCATTTCATCTTCCAACTCCATGATTTCAAAGGTCCATCCTTAGCATACCTAGGCCAAAAGTTTTTGGCTTCCTCCTAATTCTACTACTGGGGCCTAAAATTTCCTCCATTACACCTTTTACCAAAGTGCATGTGGGTAATGCTAAAAAATACCCACATTATTGGTGACTCATAGGGGATTTTTCTTAGTGAAATAGAGAACTCAAATTGACTAATTACAAGCCAAGGAAATATAAAACATTTATGCTACTTATATGTACATCAACATGAACAAGGCTTAAGTGGGAGGAAAATGATAGGGGAATACATGGATAATACCTTATATCAAACAAACATCTACGAAGAAAAGAGGAAATAAAACAATGATAACAAGATGGGTGGTGGAGTTTGTGGCATAATTTATAGGTGGTACTATAGGTAAACATGGAAGTGATGACACAAAAATGGTGCATGGGGATACCTAGAGCATGGGACACTCCTATACATCCCAAGCAAAGATGCAAAAGGTGGAATTTTTGGCACAACTTATAGGCGTAAATATGGATAGAAATAAAAAAAGAAAACAAAAAAGAAAAGTGGGGATACCTCTAACATGGGACACTTCCACAAAACTAAAGCTCCATGAGTAAATTTGGTTGTAACTAATAGCTGCCTCAGGTCTAGATCAAGCACTTTAGGAAATCACCATTTTTTTGTTGTTGTTGTGCTCTTTATACTTTCTCTTTTTCTTGACCCGATAGAGTAAGAACTTATTCATTATACCACCTCCAAGCATCCAACTCATCCTACTTTCTTTTGCAATAACAATTATCAACATTTGAGGATACTCTTCGAATGCGGTCGTAAATAAAAATAAGCCTTGAGTCCTAATTGTGCCAACTGATAACCTTATTATATTTGTGATTTGAATAAAATTTTGAAAACCCTATTGGTTTGATGTGAATTTATTGCTTAGTACTAGGTCTGATGTGAATTTGACACTCAATACTAGGGCTCATCACCATTCTCCTTATGGAATGTGCTATTATCACCCTTTTGTTTTTTGTGTTAGTATGTTTTTATCACCATCATCCATTGGGATTTAGAGTCATTATTACTAAAAAGACTATATGATATAATTTGTACAAGCATGAAGACATTAAAGTACAAGAAATCATAGCTCTCACAACATTATCAATCATCCCCTCTATCTAGGGGGTGTGCTTATTTTGCTGCTAGAGCTACCTTTACCAAGCCACTTCTGATGATTCACCCTATTATGAAATTGCCTGAGGTGTTATGGGCATGTGGAGTTCTTGACACATCTTATCCCAACTTCCAAGGATGGGTCTGGGATCTCCCTAAGTTTAGCCACAACATTTTTCAACCTACAAAGGATTCCATAGGGAGTATCATTATACCATCGAACCATCTCCTCTACTTTGGTTAAGATGTGGGAAATTCTTAGAAGAGACCAAAAACCTTGTCTACTTCCAATGGTATTGATAGTGATTCAATCCCATCTTCATATTGGATCTTCTGATCAAAAAATTGGCTGATCACTTCTACCTTGTGGAAGTGTGCGTTGTCATACCATAAACTTGGTACACCAAGAGCCTTGACTTCCTTAGAAACCATGCTCATTTCTTGAGTTTCTTTTTTGAGAGTAGCAAATATCTCTTCTCCTTGATATATGAGCTTAGTTGTGCGATATATTTGATGAGCCAAGAGTCTTCATTCCTCTACATCTTTGTCAGACTACTTCCTTAGAATAGGATAATCTTTAGGATTTCTTACTATTTTTATCACTTTTTGTGCTTCGTGAATATTTGCCATCAAAGCCTTTTTACCCTATCAAACTATTTCTTAGCTTCTAGGGATACAATGAAAATTTCTCAAAGTTTGGTACAAAAAGGAGGGAAAGCATGTAAAATTGCTCCTTTTGTTTTTTCCTAGTAGTGGCTCCTAACTTGCCTGAACCAATCCTTTGAGATTTATGAGCCACGTGGTTTAAATTTATTTTATTGTAATTCATTTATGGCAATAAATAGGGTCTCCTATTATTGCTATAGTTTGGCCTTAAGGTCTAGCAACTTTTAATCTTGCTATTGTATCATATCTTGTATCGTTTTTAGTTCTATATCCAAACTCTTGATTATTTCATCCTTCTATTGTAATTATTTTTCAAAGGGGGCTTCATTAATGATGCCTTTCAATATGTTGATTTAATTTTTAAGGGCATCTTGATCTAGTTTCTCTATGATAAGTTTGATTTCCAGAGTTTAAATCCTCTTCTTAGTAGCTTCCATACTTCTATCTATTTTCTTAGACTGCACAATAAGTGTATATGCCTATGCATGAATAGCCCAAAGAGTTTTTGTTTTGGATATCTTAAAGATATCTCTATTGTGTTCTTCTATTTGCCAATATTTTGGTCTCATTTGGGAGGTTGGCTTCTTGATCTTTGGTTGAGCAATCACCTTTATTATTTTTTCCTTAATTGGGTCCAATGTATCATAACCCATGGTTATTGCTTCCTCTTATTTTTCTTGCAACTACTCTAGCTCATCTTTTTCTTCTCTCCACTTCCTCTAATTCTCTTCTACAGTCTGGATGGTAGAAAAGATTTATAGAAGTGTTTTTTAGTATCTAGAGGGAGTATGCGGGTAGAAAGAAATATTGGTAATAGAGTAAGAGGATAAGAAATCATAGGCTTTGTAGGGGATATGTGGTGCTTTTGGTTTATGGATGACTGAGTGAGTTATGGAGGGTCAACGAAGATTCTTGCAGAATTAATGATTGAGCTAGTGGAGTGGGTGTAAGGAATGGAAAAATAGGTGATGAGTGAGGTGCTTATTTCATAAGATATACAATGGTAGGGATCATTTTCAATGATTAAAAGGTTTGGGATGGTGACGAGCCTAATATTTCTACTAAGGAGGAACTTTGAGGAGAAGAGAATTGTTTAAAGTACATACTTTGTTTTTGCACCTCCCACTCTGATTCCTTCAATTTGATTGCTTTGGCTTTTCTCACCTTGATCTCCTTCTCCTTTGTATGTTTAGCCTCTACCAGGGCAATTGCTGCTTCACGCCTTTGTGCCTCTTGCTGTAACTCTTATCTTTTGCATACCACTTATTTTATTTCTACTTGCACTTGTTACCTTCTTGTTGTAGCATTTTTAGTGTTCGAAATTTTAGAATTTGAGCATTCTTTTCATTTATTACTTGATTTAAAGCTCTTCTTAGAGGACTCAGGCTGTGCCTTTGAAGATGTTTTGACTACTTTGGGAGTACTTGATCTCCTACTATAAGTGGTAGGTTGAGTCCAAGGCAGTGATTCTTCTTTGGCTTCGATATAACTGGTGCTAGGCAAGGCTTATGGCTACTATCAAATTTCTATTTCAAACTCTTCTTCCTCCTCTTCCTTTGATTCTCATTGTTTGTAGTACTTTTAGGAAGTTTTCCTTCTTGTTTTTCATCTTCTAGCTAATATATTCATTCTCAAACCTTGCAATGAATAGTTTGTCAAATTTTTCATCTAGGAGGGTAGGCTTCATGAAGTTGTGCTCATACCATGATACCCACCATTATTCAGTCTTGTATTTTTCCTATCCCTTATCCTCCTTAATAGTTTTTATAAATTATGAGTTGATCAATTGGTCTTGATTTCTCTCAGATCAAAAACCTGCTTAAACTCGTATCATTTTCTCCAAAGTGACCTTTCTTGCATTGCCATATAGTTGAATTGCCACCTAGTCTTCAGGTATATTCCTAAATATTTCAATATCTAGGTGTGACACATGTTTAAATGTAGGTACTTTATTGTTTATCTTTGATAGCTTCTCAAACAAGATGTCATCTAAGTCATAGTGCCACACATGTGGCACAAATGGTAGTTGTAAAGTTGCCAACTTAGCTTCCAAGTCATTATATTGCTCTGACTCCCTCTTAGACATAGTGATGCACTCAAATTTGATGGGCAGCTTCAATATTGTAGTCTTATTTGTCCTTGGGCCAAGAATTTGCTCTATTATGTATATTTATCTACAATATTCGAGTCTAAAAACACAATTGGTGATATAGTATGGCAATATATATGGATATTTGTAGAAGCCATATAGTCTGATAATGGTGCCTTGCTCCAAGAAGATCCAGTCCCCTTGCTCTAGCATATTTCCTCCTAACACATATTCTACTTCAAGCATGAAGCAAGGGCATATTCTATAGATTATTACTAGCATAGGTCCTAGGAATTATCTGTTGAAATCCAAGTACAAAACACTTTCTTAGAACATGAGTCTAGTATACTACCAAACATGCTAAACTCCTCTCATTTGTCATTGTATTGTTGTCATGTTTACCCAAGGTCATGTGGAAAAGGGTGAGCCAGGATAGATATGATGGGTATGTGAATATTGAAGAACATGTGCTTATACTGAGAGGGGGGTGAACAGTATAAGATAAAACTTTTTGCTTTTCAATCCATATGATAACATTAGCAATATTAAAGCAATAATCATCACACAAAGCATCACACACATGAGAGACATGATTTAACATGGTTCACCCAATGTGGGCTACTCCACGGAGAAAATATTCCTTATAAACTTTTCTCAAATAAATTATCTTGGGAATCCTTTCCCTATTACAAATTTTATGGACTTCTATCCAAAGGAGACACCAATCCCCTAATCAAGTTCGTTGGTCTCTATCCACAGGATAACTCCTTCTCCTTTGCTCAAGCTGGTGATCTTCTAGAAGAACTACTACTTCCACTACACTGGCTTATGGATATCTATCCACTAAAGACTCCTACCTTCACTCAGAAGACCTATCTTCACTGCTCTGGCTAATGGACCTCTATCCACTAGAGACTATTGTCCTCTATACTCTATCACCTCCAAAGCTTACTCTTAGCTTTGTCTCAAATCTGCACTAAACACAATCCTCCTATCTAGCATAAATTTGCTCAATCCCCATCTCTGATCTGCACTAAACACAATCCTTCAGTTTAGCACAAATCTACTCAATATCTGTCTCTAGTATGACATAAAATTGTCCTCAAATATATCCTCAAGCCTTAACACAAAGCTTGAATCAATCACAAATCAACTCTTCTAGATCTGCCCCAAACCTTAACTCAAGGTTTGAACAAATAAATCAATCAACTCTGCTCACAAGTCTTCTCAAAGACTTGTCTCAAATCTGTCCATCAAGTCCTCAACAAGACTTGCCTCAAATCTGCTCAACAAGTCCTTACTAGAACTTGTACTAAAATCTGTATTGCAAAATTCCACAACAACTTACTCCACTCAACCAATCACCCAATGAAAGTTTAGTCAACACTGTTTATTAAACAATATCACATAACAATGATACTCACGATCTTGCACAAGCCCTAGTTTAAAGATAGTTTTCAACTTCACATAACAATGATTCTCATGATCTTTCACAAAACCTAAGCATATGAAATCTTACTTAAATATTTTCAAAAATGCTTATCAAACAAGGTTTCTAACATCAACTCTCATTCAATAAAACCAAACTCAACAATGCTTATCAAACAACCCTTTTCACTCCAACTTAGCATTCACAACATCCAACAATTACTCATAAGGAAGATATGCCCATACCTTTTGTTTGATGAAGAATTGACCTTAAAAATATATCTCAATCACAAATACTCTTTTTGCCAATCTCAAGGGTTAGGTAGCAAAAACCTTCTCAAAACTTCAATCAATAATTCCCTCACAAATTATTCTCACCATACAAAACATTAGATCTCAATTACACCTTATTACTCCTTTCAAATATTAAACAAAATAATACTTTATTTTAAAATAACATTTAAAACCTTCTAAAGCCTTATCACTCCATTCAACTCTTAATCACCAAAATCACAATATAAAAATCAATTTTCATAAACCTTATATCTCCCTAGAATCTTATACCAAACAACCTTAGAACAAAAATTAAATTTAAAAATTTAAATACCTTTTGCCCTTAGTGGGAATCGAACCCATGTTGCGCTACCACTAGTGCCCTAGCTGCGGCTTCAACTACCACATGAGCTAGGTACTCACCTTGTAAGCAAGGAGAGCCTTGTGCGCTATATGCTTCCCTTTGGTGCCTAAACAAAAAATGAACACATTGCTTACTTTGGTGCCCAAACCAAAACCTTCACCAAAAATGTTGTCGAGATTCAATCATGGGTCCTCCCACTTTCCAAAGTCCTGAGTCACAGCCGCTTGCCACCAGGCCAACCAACCGGTTAGTTATGAGGCCTAGAGCCTCACCAATCTTGTCCCTTCATTGGTGCAAACAAGACAAAAACCTTTTGTCTTCTTCCTCGCACAAAAATTGTAGAAATAATAGGCTTAGTGTTATTCAAACGAAGGTAATTTATTTGCCACCAAGGCACATGGTATTTATACCATTATGCCACCACCATATTAGATGTTGGCAGAGGAATTAATTCATGACATCGGTGCATTTCTTTTTGCCCTCATAACCCTAACTTTAGGGTTAATTAAATTAGATTATAATTTAATTAATAATAAAATTATTATAATTAATTTAATAACTATAAAGTTAATCAAGCATAATTTATAATTAAATTATTAAAATTCATTTGTGTAGACACCAAAACAGCACCAATCCGATTATGTGACGACAAGCACTAATCGAATTGACATACATAGCCCCTAGGGCAGCCCCCAGAGGTTAAACAATGGTCCTAACCACTCCCACAGTAGTTTGGAAGGTCAGAGGTCAATTTGGCACCTTTTTAGCACTTTGCTCCCTACTCGTCCCACCCCGGGATGATTACAAACTGGTATTCATCCCACCCCGGGACGATTATCAGCATTCGTCCTAGGGTGGGGCGAATAGCAGGTTTGACTGGCAAAAAGTCAAACCTCGATAGGTCCGCCACTTAACTGCACCTTCAGGGCATGCAATTGTGAGGAACGACTTCAAATCAGAGAGAGAGACTTCAGTCATGCATGCCTTGATTATGGAGGCCTCATGCAAAGAGACTCTAAATCAGGGAAGAATATTTTCTCCCAAAATAGGGCAAGCAAGTCAAGTGGCGCCCTCGCATGCGCATTCAAAGAGAGAGACCCTAGGTCTATAAATTGGTGAGTCTTCTCACCCCAAAAAGAGAATAGAGGAGGAGCATTTGGAGCAATGAAGTGCTGCCGAATTACATCCTCACCCATCATTTGTGCTTCTTACATCCTTGATCTCTCTTTTGGAAGGGAGGTTATTGGGTGATTATTGGAAGCGCAATCCGGACCCAAACCCAAACATTTGGCCACAATACCCCACCAAATTTTTTGACACAACCCCATAAGAGGTTTTGGACCCATCCCAAGTGGATTGGTGCTGAAACCGAGTCCCAAACGGTGGGCGTCCTGCCCCGGGCGCCCCCGCACTATTGTAGTTCTAATCGCCCCACCCCGGAGCGATTAGAAATATATGGTAGATTTCCATACTATTATTTTTGCATTTGATTCTAGGTCACTTACATATGCTGTCATTTAAATTTCATGTGATTCTGACAAGTTTTGGCTATGATTTTATCATTTCTCGCTTTCGCTAACATACAGGGAGCATCATCGGATACAGGGCAATCGAGGCTGAATTAGCAAAATCCGACCATCTGGGTCATCCCAAAATGCCCCATTTTATCTAACCCCAACTTTGTAGGTGTTTTGGAGGCCTCTAGACTAGACATTTAGGAGGTGGCTTTCGGACAGGTTATGACAGTCCTAATCGTCCCACCCCGGAGCGATTAGAAATCTGTGCAAGATTTCTGAACTGTTCCTTTTGTAGTGGGTTCCTGGTAATGTTTTATTGCTTCTATCAAATTTTTAGCTCATTCTGATATGTTTTAGTTATCATTTTAATTATTTTATGCATGCACTGACCGTAGGCCTTGGGGATCGCATGTTTCTCTCCATCCGTAGGTGCTACTAACCATTTACTATTTCTCTGAACATAGGATATCAACACCAGAGGGGCAGCAAGGAACCATAGACATATTCATGCAAGTGGCGATGACATTTGGTCCACCCATTTTCAATGTGGGCACGCGAAAGATCTCAAAGGGGAATATATCATTCATGGTGTAATCAAAATATGTCCGACGCTCCTAGCCCCTAAAAATGGAGGAGACGTATTGTAACCCGATTTTGAGAAAATAAATAAAATAAAGGGCCACACTTTTACACTTGCTTTTAATCTCATTTCAGTTCATTGGTTTTCCTTCTTTTCATGCATTCTCGTTCGTAGGACTTAGCATTGCATTTTCCCTTCTGTTTTGCTTTCGTATCCTCATGCTTTCAGTGGCGATCATGGTGGGACCACTGTCCCTTGATTTTGAGATCAAATTTTTGATCAAAAGTTGTGTGTTTTTGCTTGCAGGTATCAATATTTCAAGCACTGGACTGTTGCTCATTCCATCCTGTAACGAATACAGAGCTAGAATTCATGTCACCCTAGGGACGAATAGGAATTCATCTCACCCTATGATGAATACAGATCTATTATTCATCTCACCCTAGGATGATTAGCTCTCTATGTAGTTTCAGAGCAGAAACTCAGAGGCATCCGGTTTGGGCAGAGAAGAGGTAGGGGTTCTGAGCATCCTCTATCATTTTCTATTTTCTATCTCTATCATTTCTTATTTCTTTGCTTGCATAGGAGAGTTTACTGCATGTTTTTCTTTCTTTTCACAAGTAAAAAGAACCCCACACACCATGAGATAATCTGAACATCAAGGCGTTGGTCGTAAAACCCCAACACTTGATCAAGACCAACGGTGGATTTCATCACCACCTTGGCTTGAATCTTGCATACATAACCCTGATCGCTACTATTGCTAGACGTAAATCCTGATGAAAGCTGACCAAGTGTAGCTGGGGTGATTCCCAGTGCATGAGGATAAGTCTTCTATGGTAGGTGTCAAAATAGAGTGATTCCCCTTTCATACCGCCTATGTTCCATGTACTGTTCTGCTCTCACGTACCAATAGTCTCCCTCACGTAAGGGCGGGTATATAGAGAGGTTCGGTATAATGGCCTGGAAGTGGTATATTGAAGGGGCGACCATTTTGGGAGATATAAGAGCCCTCATATTGCATATACAACAAAAATTTCTTTACAAGGTTTTCAAAACAAAAATCAAAACACACTGAACCAGATTTAGGGCACACTTCTAATCCATAAACAAGATAATCATTGCTTTGATTGTGTGTTTCCCTTTTGTTTAGTGTAGCATAAAAAATCATAAAGAAGATAAAAATGTACACATCTTTAGAGAAACATCACCATGGTGTACACCCGTAGCCGAGCCCAATCACGGGCAGAAGCTACAAAAAGTGTACAAAGGGGCACAAGTCACCTCCGATATAGTCCCGAGGACTTGGTCATACCGCCTTGGTGGCCTGACCCACAAGATAGTCCACATCATGCCATTACAGAATGGGACTATAGAGGCACCCCTTTGAGGGGCACTCCCACTCAGCATAGACCCTTTTAGGAGGCCATACACGTGGCACTCAACATAGATGGGAGGGCTCCCTTAGATGCTCGTTATGAGTGGCCACCATGCGATGAAGTGCTAGAGCAACATAGGGTCCATAAGGAGGGGCCACATGATTACGTCATCCCTCCTTTACCCCTTATTACTATCAAAAACAATAGGCCAAATCCAGAGCACAAGGCTCTTCAGACAGGGCAAGCCAATTCTGCCCGCCCCTTTCACACATACGAAAGGGAGTACGAGGAAGACCACTACATTCCTCAAGAGCAATACACAGCGTGGGAGCAATGCGCCTCTGCACCTGCTATGTATCAAGATCACCCACTGAGGCCAGAGCCTCGGGTGAATGCCGCTAACCTCGATAGAGGAAAGTGACCCATAGAGATCTCGGATCACCATGACCGAGATAGACATGTAGGAGAGGCATCTAGGCTTCCTAAACACAAGACGATAGAACAAATTGACTTGGCATTTGCCAAACATGCCACCCGCCAAGCGCAAATCACGCAGCTCAGGCAAGACCAACAATAGTTAGAGCACCTGTATCACCTTAGCAAAGAGCGCATTCGACGTCAGACAGACGAATTGCTCCAGAACACTATGCCTGAGAGGGTCCCAACCCCTCGCGCGCATAAGATAGAATTGTATGAGAGGCACAACCCCTTGGTGCGAGACAGGTCTCCATGACCTTATCAAATATTACCTCCAAGACCTCCTAGACCTGAGCGGGAGGCCACTCCTAGAAACAATGATGGGCACCCTCCATGGGCACCCACCCATGTTTATAGGTCTCACCCAAGAACTCCTCAAGAAGCCTATGAGGAGTATGAGCAAGAAGAAGAGCGGGCTGAAATGCCCTACCAAGGCAGGGGGGATGTTGTCCGGCTACCCCTCCATAGGCCTCAAGTTCCCCGCAACCCACAATGGGAACAAACCAAGGAGGAAGAGATCAAATCTTTCGATGCATACAAAGCGTTGCTAGAGTGCTTAGAGTCTATGGAGACCAAGACTTATGGGCCCCAAAATCCCACTTTACGCCAGCTTCATAGTCACCCTATGCATCCGTCAGTGCCAGCACCCCCATACCCTGAACACTTTAAACTACCCTAGTTGGCAATCTTTAGAGGGGAGGAGGATGCCCAAGAGCACGTGACTAGATTCCTGAGCCAATGCTTTGGCATTCAGGACAATGATGCTTTGCTGCTAAGAACATTTATAACCATGTTCGTAGGCCCTACCTCGGATTGGTTCACTCTAGTTGCCAAAGCATAGCATCAATAACTTGGATCAGCTAGTGGATGCGTTCCTCGAATGCTTCACCTTCAACACCAAGAAGAAGGCGTCACTAAGTGACCTAGCTAGCCTCAGGAAGTATGAGGAAGAAACCATGGTGGCCTATGGAAATCGATGGAGGACGTTGCTTTCAAAGCTGCCCTACCTCCCTCCTATGGCCGACCTGACCCAAATGTTCTCAAAAAGTTGTTTGAGATCGATCTCCATGCTATTGTAGCTGCAGAAATATGCCACTCTTGAGGAAGCCCTGGCGCAAGCTAGAATCATTGAGGAGATCAAGATACAGGATGGCGAGATTGCCAAGCCAAAGAAGAAAGAGTGGCCTAAAAATGCCAAAATAGGGACCATGCAACCGAAACCCGCTACGGTCAATCAGGTTGCTATAAACATGCCGAAGCCTGCACAAGCAACACAACCCTCATAGGCTAACTATCAGGCAGTTCCTCTTGACAACTATGAGAAGGAGAATCATCGACAAGAGCAAAATCAGCAGCGTCACCCTAGGCGATAGTTCACACCCTTCACAGAGTCCAAAGACTCCTTGTTTGACCGTTTGTCCATGGTAAACTTGATACACCTACCAGAAAGTCGACCCATAGACCCCAATGCACCAAAACCTAAGGGCTATAGGGAAGACTTGTACTATAGATTTCATAGGCAGAAAGGACATGACCTTTACGCATGTTGGAAGTTCAAGAGCTTCGTGCAAGACCTAATAGACAACAAGACGCTAGCGGTGGACAACCCCGTAGCACCAAACAACCAATAGATGGGAGTCTTCAAAGACCCCCTGCCTGCCCATGATACGCAGGCAAAAACCCTTCAAGTCAATGAGGTGACACAGAACTGCCCCATGCAGGGGTATGTAGGGATGATAAGCATAGTGACTAGGAACAAGAGGTACCCAGGAGCTACCCCGCGGTGGCCACAGGAGAGGTTCCATCAACGTCACAACCTCAACAACACCCTACACAACCTCCCCCGCCTAGACCAGTGGCCACGATTCGGACTAGACTTACCCAAAGTTTAAGGACCACGTCGGCTAGGCTCTCCATTTACGAGCTCATTCAACAATCATCACCCCATCGGGAGGCTCTAATGGAGATATTAAAAGCCATCGAGCTGCAGCCCCATGAAGCAAACTCTTTCAACAACTTTGTGGGACATGTAAAACAATGTACAAAACCAGTCATCACCTTTAGAGAAGACGAACTAAAATCGGTGACTGGTGATATGGCGGATCCACCCCTACACGTCATTGCATGGGTCAACGAGATTCCATATAAGAGGGTGTTGGTGGACACTGGCTCATCCAATAATATAATTACAACAATGGCATTGAAACACCTCAAGTTGCCAGCATCTCACATCGTGGCCTCCACCTATACTCTTCGAGCATTCAATGATGCGATATGCTCGATGGTTGGCACAATTGTCCTACCCATCCAAGTGGGACAAAAGACTATTCCTACGTTGTGCCACATCTTGGAAGGTGAGATGGCCTATAATATCTTGTTGGGCCGGCCTTGGATCAGGGACATGAAGTGTGTCCCTTCGATAGCTCATCAGTGCCTAAAGTACACATTCGAAGGGTAGGTGCATGTAGTCCCGGTAGACTTAGAGCCCTTCAAGTATTGCAATACGGTGCAACTAATGCCGCAATCGACCCTTCCATCGACACATTTGGATTTTTAGTTGAATCCATCTAAATAGGGTCCGATTCCGCATGCATCCCCACTGTTAAGTCCATCAAATCACCAGTCGGGTCCATCTTCATCATCTGGTCCTTCACCAACAATGCCACCTACGGTGGCCACACCGAAGGACAAGGGGAAGAAACCCCTAGAAGAGGCACCGCCACTAGTCTCAACCATCTCTACCGAAGAGATGCCTAGCCGAATGGAAGTCGAGATGCCTAGTTCACCCTACATGGAGTGGACCCAGGAAGAACTCCCATTCCCTCCCCCTCCACCGCCAACGATCACCATTGAGATGGCCAATACGGGCTTGGGGGAGTATCTAGTGTGGAACATTGTAGCAACACCCGCACTTGAGTCCATGCAGGACATGGGGAGACCTCGCCTCCCCATCGACACTATGGTTCCTCTAGGCTACCCACCAAATCAGACAAACTTTGTTTATGGGGGCCTCGATAATGGCATTGAACCTTACATGCAAGAAGAAGAAGATGAAGAGCCCTTTGCTGAGGACGTCAACTATTTGTCCAACCCAGACTTCGCTTTGAGATATCTTGGCCAATGTAATTGGCATGGATATGGGTTGGGTAGGTATGAGCAAGGAGTGCGCGTTCTTTGCCAACCAAGATATCAAATGCCATACGACAAGTCAGGAGTAGGGTTCAACCACCCCCTGCCCCTTGACATCTTGGTAGAGAACATGCAAGGCCTAGGGATAGGCAACAAGGATGGGTTGGCATTAGATCCATATGCCAATCCTAACACAACATATACATTGGGGGATTACCTCCCATTGCTAACAACCAACCTTGTTGACCTTAACAACCCTTTCCCTTCGATCGAGAAAGGAGAAAGTTCGAGGACTCACCTACAAGAGGGATATAGACAAGGCCAAGAAGGGTCTTCAGAAGATGAGTCAGAGTATGAGGTAGCACCTTGGGACCCTTTCGAATCTGATAGCAATCATTCACAAGTGACCCCCATAGATGATTATCAGGAGAGCTTCATGACAATGTTCCCTTTGGATGCTCCAATCGAGCAAATGCCACCTCAAGAGAATCAGGTCCCCCCGTAGAGAGCGAAACAACCCCGATGGGACCAGATCAATTTGCTCGAGCAAGATGAGCCTCACATGTCGCAAACAGTTGTTAGAGCCAATGAAGGCCTATGGATCTCTGATAGCGATTATGAAGATGAGACTGAGATGGCATATCTCAATCATATGCGACAACAACAATACCCCATGGACATAGATGACATGTTTGAACAGCTACACATAGGGCCAAGGCATAGGTGGCACCTAAACCAGGCATAGTTGGACCAACTACTGCACCCACCACTTTAGGCATACAGAGAGCATCTTCCACCTAGAGACCCTATAGAGCCATCAGTGCCAAGGGTAGATCCTATCCTTTTATCCACACATAGGGCCGATCCATTTGTGCCAGTACCCACAGAGCCAGATCCGGAGCACAAAGATCACCTAGGATGTCCGAGTCACCACACCCACGGTAATGGAGACCAAAATCATTTCATCAACATGATCTCCATTGACTTAACCACCCCCATCCATAACCCAGCCGACCCAACATGGTCATTGTATCTAGACCTAGATGCTATAGACTGGGATCGCGTTGACACACCACCATCCCCATCAGAGTACTAGCCTTGTGGTGAGATGTTCCATTTCACCCCAGGACAGACTCAGGATGTCTTCCATGCTGAAGAGGAACCCGACGTTCCGAACGTATATCTAAATTCAGCAAATGATATCCACCTGATCCCAACTCCACACCAGTTGGAGGATGGGTCCCACATGTCAGTTGAAGAGATGACTGACGTAGACATCGGCTCTGATCCAATGAATTCGCAAATCATCAAGCTAGGGGTAAGTCTATCCCCGAAGAGCAAGCCGACTACATTGCCCTTCTCAAAGAGAAGAAGGAGGTTTTTGCATGGTCCTACAAAGACATGTCGGGGCTAGACCCATAGCTAGTCATGCATAATCTAACGCTTGATCCGACAGTCAAGCTAGTTAAGCAAAAACTATGTAAGATGCACCCAACAGTAGCCTTAATGGTCAAATATGAGCTACAAAAGCTGTTGGATGCACAGTTTGTCATCTACGTGGATTACCCACCATGGTTGTCCAACATGGTGCCCATCAAAAATCCAGATGGGAGGATTCGCATATGCATCGATTTTTGAGATCTAAACAAAGCGAGTCCTAAGGATGATTTCCCCTTGCCTAGCATCGATGCATTGGTAGACGCTACAATGGGCCATGAAATGCTTTCCCTCATGGATGGTTTCTCGGGATACAATCAGATTCGTATCAATCCCGAGGACCAACTAAAAATGGCGTTCACAATGCCTTGGGGGACATTTTGTTATAAGGTCATGCCCTTTGGCCTTAAAAATGCTGGCGCCACCTACCAACGTGCCATGACATACATCTTCCATGATCACATGCATAAAACTTTGGAAGATTACATGGATGATTTGTTGGCCAAATCTCTTTTGTGCCCAGATCATCTCGATGACTTAAGCAAGATCCTCGATCGCCTCATTGAACATAAAGTCAGACTAAACCCCAAGAAGTGCGTATTTGGCATCACATCTGGAAAACTCTTGGGTTTCATAGTCTCAAAATGAGGAATCGAGGTAGATCCAAACAAAGTCAAGGCAATCCTTGAAATGCTTCCCCCAACCACCATCAAGCAGCTCAGAAGCCTGTAGGGAAAGGTCGCGTCAATCAAGCGCTTCATAGCGCAGCTATCTGACAAGTGCCGACCCATGAATAAATTATTGCACAAGGGGGTAGCATTTCACTGGGATGACGAGTGCCAGTCAGCCTTCGATGACATCAAACAATACTTGGCTTCACCGCTAGTATTGGCACCACCTAGACCAGGAGTGTCATTCTACTTATACATCTCAGCCAATCGAGGTGGCACTGGGCGCCATGCTAGCCCAAAAAAATGAACTACACAAAGAATAGGCTAATTACTATCTTAGCCGCACCTCGGTCGGTTATGAACTTAACTATGCATACGTCGAGAAGCTATGCTTGGCAGTGGTGTTTGCTACCAAAAAGCTATGCCACTACATGCTGAGCAATACGACGTATGTTGTGTCTAAGGAGAATCCATTGCGGTACATGATGAGTCATACTTATCATAGTAGCCGCACGGTGAAATGGATCATGTTGTTGATGGAGTTTGACATCGAATTCATTGGACAGAAGTCCATCAAAGGTCAAGTCATCATCGATCAACTAGCAGAGGCTCCTCTTGAAGATGATCAACCTCTGACCATAGAGCTACCTGATGATGGGGTCTTCCATGTCTCAGAATCGCCAGATTCTGATGAGCCTGAGTCACAGGCCGACATGACCCTATTCTTTGATGGTTCTAAATGTGAGCAAGGGGGTGGCACGGGAATTGTATTCTTCACACCGCAAGGGGCTCCAATGCCTCTATCATTTAAATTAGATTTCCCATGCACCAACAACAATGCAGAATATGAAGCCTTGCTCATAGGTCTTCAAACAACAATCACCATGAACATCAAATGCTTGAACATCTTTGGTGATTCGTTGTTAATTGTCAACCAAGTAAAAGGGGTATTCCAATGTAAATGCCCAGTTCTGCAGGCCTACAAAGCCCTTGTGGACAAATTCCTGGAAAATCTTGAATGGTATGACATCGAGGCACTCCCTCGATCATCGAATCATTTTGCGGATACTATGGCCTCCTTGGGGTCACTAATCCCGCAAGACCCTTCTGGTGAAATGACAACCATTCAAGTTAAAACATTATCGCAATCCATGATGGAGCGTGCAAGCTCCGACCTAACGCCAGGAATCCACCTGATCCAGATTGAACCATCTCAGGATAAGTTCTCTCGAATCCATGATTGTCTGAATCATGCCAACTGGGGGTCCTTGTTCTCCCCGACCCCTCTTAATAGCAACACAACGCTATTCTTACAAGTTCTTTCCCACTCAACTTTTGCTAGGGATGAACTACAAGAGGGATTGGTCATTCATACCATCGAGGTTTCTGATCAGCAGGATTGGTACACACCCATAAGAGACTACCTCAAGTTAGGTAACCTCCCACTTGGATTGACGCATGCCATGAAAAGATCATTTAAATAGAAAGCGGCAAAACATGTCTTGCTAGGAGACATTTTGTATCATCGAAGCTATGAAGGAATCCTCCTCCATTGCTTGGACCAGCAGGAGTCCGCTTGGGCGATCACCCAAGCGCACGATGGTACATGTGGTGGCCACTTCAACGGTATGGCCATCGCAAAGTGCATTCTCCGCATGGGCTATTATTGGCCATATTTAGAGTGAGATTGTTGTGCATATGTAAAGAAGTGCGTGAAGTGTCAACACCATGCTAATTTGACACATGTACCTTCTCAGGCCTTGCAACCGATCCAATCGGCTTGGCCATTTTTGTAGTGGGGCTTAGATCTAATCGAAAATATCTCCCCTACATCGTCAGGTCATCACACGTTTATCATAACGGCCACAGAGTACTTCACCAAGTGGGTGGAAGCAATTTCGCTAACCTCTACGACTGGACCCCGCATTGCGGAGTTTATTTTGCATAACATCATATGTCATTTTGGTATTCCATCCAAGATCATCTCGGATAATGGGACGTCATTCAAGAACAAAGATGTGCGTGCTTTGACAACAAAGTACAAAATTTAGCATAGTTTTTCAACACCTTATTATCCGTAGGCAAATGGGCAAGCAGAGGTGTCAAACAAAATGCTAGTTGCAATCCTCAAAAATATGGTCACAGATAGTCATAAGGATTGGCACATTCAAATCCCGCTTGCCCTGTGGGCTTATCGCACTAGCATTCGGATGCCCACTGGGGCAACTCCATTTTCGCTGGTGTATGGCTCCGAGGCAGTCATGCCTCTCGAGTTGGAAATACCTTCCCTATGCATATCAATGCAAGAGTTCATCGATGATGACACTGCACGGCAGGCCCGGTTAGACCAACTTACGTTGCTCGACGAACGATGCGTCAATGCTCTCGAGCATTTACGTATCTATCAAGAGCGACTTAAGAAAGCATACAACATGAAAGTTCACCCGAGGGACTTTCAGGTTGGTGACTTGGTCTTAAAAGAGAACCAACAAAATTCTAACTTGCCGCCCCATCTAAGGGACAAGTTCATGGCAAATTGGTTAGGTCCCTATGTAATTGATAGTAAAATAGGACCTGGAACATACCGGCTCACCTCTCTTGAAGGAATCAAGGAACCAGAACCCTTGAACATCAGTCATTTGAGGCCATTCCACATTTAGAGAGCCATAGCCCACCCCAAAAGCTCCAAGGATTCTCACAATCGCTTGGTCAAACCCCTAAAATCTCCAAGGATTCTCACAATCTCTTGGTCAACCCAAAAATTCCCCAAAGGTTATCCAATAAATCCCTTTGGTCAAACCAAAAGCTCCAAGGATTCCTACAATCGCTTGGTCAACCCCGAAACATCCCGAAGGTATCCATAATCCCTTTGGTCAAAACCAAGGCCTTGGTCAACCTAAAAAGCCCCAAAGGTATCAATAATCCCTTTGGTCAAACCTAAAAGCTCCAAGGATTCTCACAATCACACTTGGTCCAACCTAAAATGCCCCAAAGGTATCCATAAACCCTTTGGTCAAACCAAAAGCTCCAAGGGTTCCCACAATCGCTTGGTCAAAAACAAATATTCAAAAACAAACAAAAACAAAAGATAATAAAAAATAACAAAAAAATTGCATCTCAATTTCATGCATACTCATAAAAATCAAAATACAAAAACATAATAAATTGCATTAGGCATCGCATCCATACATTGCATATTTGTTGGTCATACATGTCACAAGCACCATAGACTGTAATTGCTAGGCAATTCCATCATTTTCCACATTCAATCCATTTTATAAACACATCCATCCAAAATAACACCATCCACATTTTTAGCATAGTCAGTTGTCTCCTAATGTATTTAGGGTTTTCGTCATTCAGCTGTCTTTAAATTTCTAGCCAAAAAATGTACAAAGTCAGACAGATTTTACAAAGGTAGAGTTTTACTTGGATCACACTTCGTTACGTAACATCCCTACACAAGTTAAAACACATAAAATAATTCCTAAGTTGTGTGAACGCAAGAGAAACCTACAAAGCAGTCTAGGGTACCATAGGTGAAAGGTTAGCCTGTTCATCCCCCTGTGCGAATGGTTCAAGAATGCTGAGAATTGACAAAAGGACAAGCTCTTCCCCATCCAATTCACCATAATAAAAAGTGGTTTTCACCACTAACAAAAATCCCAAAACACCTTTGATCCCCAAAGTCGTAAGGATTCGTACTACATGCCCCTGACAAGGATGGGTAGTCATCCCCAAGGCCTAAAAGGATCAATGCCATTACAAAACCAAACCATCATCACAAACCCAAACACCTTTGGTCCCCAAAGTCATAAGGATTCGTACTACACGCCCTTGACAAGGATGGGTAGTCATCCCCAAGGCCTAAAAGATCAATGCCCTTACATAATAACATCCCCAATCACCTTTGGTTCCCAAAGTCGTAAGGATTCGTACTACACGTCCCTGAACAGGATGGGTAGTCATCCCCAAGACCAAAAGGATCAATGCCATTCACAAGCCAAAAACCTACAAGCTCAACTTTGCAACCTAAAATGCAAAATCAAATAACAATGGTTATCACCACTATTCAAAGTCCTTGCTCAAAAAGAAAAACAAAAGAGAAAAATAAATAGTGATTTTCATCACTATGTATACGAGCAAGTATCCCAACAAGTTGAGCAACCGAAAGATGCCTGAGCTTGAATCCCTGGAATTCTCAGCATTCAAAAACCATCTAGGTGATCCTCATTACGGGTTTGGTGGACAGCCTACCTGACAATGGTGGTATCCTAAACGCATGACGATATGTCTATCACATTAGCTTTGCATGTGAGCAGACCAATGTTTGCATGTGGATGAGCTAGCTTATGGTACCTTAGATTGTCCCATGGATTAATCTTACTAAATACAACAATGGAGTTAGTGGAGCTAATTAGGTGATCCTCAGTACAGGTTTGGTTGACAGCCTATCTAGCACTGGCGGTATCCTGACAAATACCACATAAACGAACTCAATTGCACACACAGGGATGTGAAATAACTTGGTCAAACTCAAGTCTGATTCGTACCTTGTTCAAAAATCTTGTGAGATAAATGTACAGTCTTGGCTAGTTAGTTAAAACATCTGAATCTCAAAAAACCTTAACTACATTTTAAAACAACTGGTACATTTCATTACTTACATCAACATCAAAAAATACGAAAAATACCAAAACAAAATTAACACATGCAAAGTCATTCCACAAAGCCATCACATAGTACAGAAAGCCAGTAAATCTTATACAGTCTATGGTGCCATCGACAAGTTATCAACAAATCATTTCATTCATTCCATATGCATACATCATATAATTAGAAACATCGCATTCATAATAACCACATGCATACATCAACATAAATAAATGTGCATAAAAAAAAAAATCATGACAAGTGTATAACCAAAAATAAACTTATATATATCTCAACATAGAAAAAACCCTGCAAATTGGGTTCACAAATCCTCACTATCCTACTCTCCTAAGAAGCTCACCAGAGCAATAAATTTCAACCCCAAAAGCGCCATAAACATTCTTGGCATCCAAAATAGATATTGGGGTCACAAATTGTCACTATCCTACTCCCTAAGAAGGCTACCATAGCCGGACCGCTCCACGGGAGGACGAATTTTTGACAATTTCAGCTCCAAAATGCGTCACAAAAAGGGTTCAAACCCACCAAAAATAGGTCAAAATGTTCAGAAACTGCATAGGCATTCAATGAAAAACAACTGAAGGCACCCTTACAAAAGTCATCTTGGGTCAAGTGACTCATCACTTTTCTCATGTCGGTCATTCCCTCATCGATTCGTCGCTTGAGGGGGTAGTCACACTTAGTCACCAATCAACAAAAACACACCCAATCAAGGAAATGGCACGCATTCAAAGGATCATTGACAAAGACAATCACGCTCCTGCTTGGGGCAGCAAACAAGCAATAATCACAAGCTGATCAAACACTTGGCATTCTAGAATCATGAACTCAAGGTTCCCATAGACAAAAGGTTGCGCCCTTTGCCTATTCATGACTGAACAATGTCCAAGATCAAGTAACACCTCACTAAAAAAGGTTAACACTTGAATTAAGCTCCTTAGCTCGTCGAAGCAAGGATTCAAGAATGCGTGCCCTTTCCATACTTGGGGCATCAAGAGTTGGTTAGGTTACTGAGAAACCCTAATCATTAGTGCTTTGGTTATCTATTTTTGCTTAGCACTGTGCCATGCACAACGCATCCCAAAAAGGGGCATCTGTAGACACCAAAACAACACCAATCCGATTATGTGACGACAAGCACTGATCGAATTGACATACATAGCCCCTAGGGCAGCCCCCAGAGGTTAAACAATGGTCCTAACCACTCCCACAGTAGTTTTGGAAGGTCAGAGGTCAATTTGGCACCTTTTTAGCACTTTGCTCCCTACTCGTCCCACCCCGGGATGATTACAAACTGGTATTCGTCCCACCCTAGGACGATTATCAGCATTCGTCCCAGGGTGGGGCGAATAGCAGGTTTGATTGGCAAAAAGTCAAACCTCGATAGGTCCGCCACTTAACTGCACCTTCAGGGCATGCAATTGCGAGGAACGACTTCAAATCAGAGAGAGAGACTTCAGTCATGCATGCCTTGATTATGGAGGCCTCATGCAAAGAGACTCTAAATCAGGGAAGAATATTTTCTCCCAAAATAGGACAAGCAAGTCAAGTGGCGCCCTCGCATGCGCATTCAAAGAGAGAGACCCTAGGTCTATAAATTGGTGAGTCTTCTCACCCCAAAAAAAGGAACAAGGAGGAGCATTTGGAGCAACGAAGTGCTGCCAAATTACATCCTCACCCATCGTTTGTGCTTTTACATCCTTGATCTCTCTTTTGGAAGGGAGGTTATTGGGTGATTATTGGAAGCGCAATCCGGACCCAAACCCAAACATTTGGCCACAATACCCCACCAAATTTTTTGACACAACCCCATAAGAGGTTTTGGACCCATCCCAAGTGGATTGGTGCTGAAACCGAGTCCCAAACGATGGGCGTCCTGCCCCCGGGCGCCCCTCGCACTATTGCAGTTCTAATCGCCCCACCCCGGAGTGATTAGAAATATATGGTAGATTTCCATACTATTTTTTTTGCATTTGATTCTAGGTCACTTACATATGTTGTCATTTAAATTTCATGTGATTCTGACAAGTTTTGGCTATGATTTTATCATTTCTCGCTTTCGCTAACATACAGGGAGCATCATCGGATACAGGGCAATCGAGGCCGAATTAGCCAAATCCGACCATCTGGGTCATCCCAAAATGCCCCATTTTACCTAACCCCAACTTTGTAGGTGTTTTGGAGGCCTCTGGACTAGACATTTAGGAGGTGGCTTTCGGACAAGTTATGACAGTCCTAATCGTCCCACCCCGGAGCGATTAGAAATATGTGCAAGATTTCTGAACTGTTCCTTTTGCAGTGGCTTCCTGGTAATGTTTTATTGCTTCTATCAAATTTTTAGCTCATTCTGATATGTTTTAGTTATCATTTTAATTATTTTATGCATGCACTGACCGTAGGCCTTGGGGATCGCATGTTTCTCTCCATCCGTAGGTGCTACTAACCATTTACTATTTCTCTGAACGTAGGATCTCGACACCAGAGGGGCAGCAAGGAACCATAGACATATTCACGCAAGCGGCGATGACGTTTGGTCCACCCATTTTCAATGTGGGCACGCGAAAGATCTCAAAGGGGAATATATCATTCATGGTGTAATCAAAATATGTCCGACGCTCCTAGCCCCTGAAAAGGGAGGAGACGTATTGTAACCCGATTTTGAGCAAATTAATAAAATAAAGGGCCACACTTTTACACTTGCTTTTAATCTCGTTTCAGTTCGTTGGTTTTCCTTCTTTTCATGCATTCTCGTTCGTAGGACTTAGCGTTGCATTTCCCCTTCTGTTTTGCTTTCGTATCCTCGTGCTTTCAATTTGTAATTAATTTAATTTCTTTAGGTCTTACCATTAGACCTTTAATATTATAATAAAATATTATAATATTATTTTTCTTGGGCCTTCTTATTTCTCTGGTAAACCTTATCTCATCACCTTCTTATTTATGAAACTGACTCTTGACATACTTCCTCTTGCACTGCTCACTAAAACTGACTCTTGACATCAATGACAACAAATCTTGCTCATATTTCCAACAAATACTTTACAAATTTCGTTCTTCATAGCTTTTAACAGTTCATGTATGCTTACGTACAAAAACTTGGTCTTGTCCAAAGTGACATAGGAGGAGTCTATCTTTACTACATTCACCATACCCATTTGATATAGGTATACAACCAAATCGGTCCTTAAACCCACTATTACTGCCAACATCAAAAAAATTGGTTGTGCCTCTGAGGTGAATTTCTCTAGCTTCCTTGTTTAGGTCATGTAACCTTCTGGCAGTTTTCTTATTAGCTCAATGAGCCAAGTTTGAACCATCTCCTTTTCTAAATACAGCCTCTGCTGTTGAGCAAGGTGCAGTAACAGTATTGTCATTGTTGTCAACACAGACAGTTAGATCAGTTGATGCAGTGAACACAGTCATGATGTAGTGAACAGGAAGTTTAGAAGCTGTTCAGAATATGCAACAGTATTGTCATTATTGTCAACATAGTCAGATAGATCAATTGATACAATGGATAGGAAGTTCAGATGCTCAGAAGTTATTCAGATGCAATGGACAGGAAATTTAGAAGCAATTCAAAGTATGTACAGTGCTTTTCCAAGAAGATTGAAGTGACCCATATAAAAAAAAAAATCAAAGAAAAAGACAAGTAAGAAAAGTGTCGCGATATCGTGACAGAGAGAGAAAAAGCAGGAAAAAGTGTCACGATTTCGTGACATATTGGAGGAGAGAGAAACAATAGGGAAAACTATCATGATTTCATGACATGTTGGAAGAAAAGAAAGCAAGTGGAAAAATTGTCACGATTTCGCGACATGTTCAAAGCAGAGGTGCAGGAAAACTGTCACGATTTTGCGACATGCTAGAAGAAAAGAAAGCAAGTGGAAAAACTGTCATGATTTCATGACATGTTCAAAGCAGAGGCGCAAGGAAAACTGTCACGATTTCGTGACATGTTGGAAGAAAAGAAAGCAAGTGGAAAAACTGTCATGATTTCACGACATGTTCGAAGCAGAATAAAATATTATATATTATTTTTCTTGGGCCTTCTTGTTTCTCCGGTAGACCTTATCTCATCACCTTCTTATTTATGAAACTGACTCTTGACATACTTCCTCTTGCACTGCTCACTAAAACTGACTCTTGACATCAATGACAACAAATCTTGCTCATATTTTCAACAAATACTTTACAACTTTCGTTCTTCATAGCTTTTAATAGTTCATGTATGTATGCTTACGTCCAAAAACTCGGTCTCGTCCAAAGTGACATAGGAGGAGTCTATCTTTACTACATTCACCATACCCATTTGATATAGGTATACAACCAAATCGGTCCTTAAACCCACTATTACTGCCAACATCAAAAAAATTGGTTGTGCCTCTGAGGTGAATTTCTCTAGCTTCCTTGTTTAGGTCATGTAACCTTCTGGCAGTTTTCTTATTAGCTCAATGAGCCAAGTTTGAACCATCTCCTTTTCTAAATACAACCTCTACTCCTCCAAATTAATTTTCTTTGGAAGAACTTCGGGAGCATCCTTGATTGCAAAGTTGAATTGTAGATTATGATAATGTTGAGGTTGTAATACTTCACCATTGCTTCTACGAGCTTTGGGTATGGATGCACTATCATAGGCATGAATATTAGCCTTGAATGCCAAGCCACATCAACAAGATGATTTTGTGAAAATTTCTTTCCTTTGGCTTCAGACCTCTCTCAAAAGCTTTTGTGCTTAGACTTAATAGTTATCATTGTATCATGAATCCCTGACATATTGTCTTGCAACTACTTAGTGGTCTTCTATACAATAAAACTCTTCTTTCCTCAGACCATTTCTTTGAATTCTACCTCTATCTCTAATGACTGATTTCTCTAGTGTAATAGAGCTTTCACTTATAATTTGCAATCATAATTTTTGTAAGGAGGTGATTCTTTGAAGGTGGATCTCAATTTATAGTGTTTGGTTGTGGCTTTTGCTAGTTCAAAGATGTTACTATCCTTGTGCAAAAATATTGTGCGTGCCTAGGAGTATTTGTCTTGGGAATAGTTGCATTTTGATATTTTTGACACTGCTTAGGAGGAACACTATCGTCTAATAGAATTATTTTGCAATTCAAAATTATAGGTTAGCAATGATACAATTTGTTGCTCAAAGGAATTTTTGGAATAGCAAGCATTGACAACTTAGTTATTGCTGCATTATTTTACAAAATTTGGTCCTTATGCTAATCAAGGTAAATCCTATTGGGAATCATCATCTGCAGTTGCAACAATGTTGCACGCCCAACTTAGCAGTTCTAATCAATAGTAAACTAGGATTCATCAAACTTGGGCGGTCTATAAGTTTTGATAATTACCACTTGGTAACTGCTTTACGAAACGTGCCAAGTTGTTTTAATCATTTAAAGGATCCCCTCATTAGTGGACCAACTGAATTATCATAGAGGATGGATGTGGTTTTTCAGAGAAAATTTGCAGGTGATTTTCCACATTGTAAACTGATTACAATAGAATTTCTTCCAACCAACCACATTTCTATAGACAAAGAATGTATGTTTTTCTTATTTACATATGTACACAGAGGATGCCACTTGTCTTAGACATAACGATTTAAATGTTGGTAGTTTACCAAAATTGGCAACATGTGACAGTGGTGTAACTTGAATACATTTAGGTCCTTTTCATTGGTCAGGTATGGTCCAGACCACATTGAATCAAATTTATCATGTGAGTCTGAATTTGCTTTATCTACATCCCATCTAAGAACTAGGCCACCTTTATTAAATTCCTTTAATGTAGATTTTTTGTCAAACCAATGTTTGACAACTTTTTGGTGGTGACAGAGATTGTTATATGATTGCTCACATATTTCTTCTCACTGAATTAGTTCTACCATCCTTATTTCTATTGGATAGAAATTATTCAATAAAAATTCATTTATGAATATCAATGCCAGAAGCTCTAAATTAATAGGAAGTACAACTTCCTTTCCATATACTAAAACTTAAGGATATATTTTCAATGATTTCTTGATCATGATTCAATCAACCCATAACACTTGATCTAGGTGCCAACTTCTAGGGTTATGCATGATAATGTGTTTAATGATTTTCAATAGGTTCTTGTTTATGAATTTTAGAAGATCATTCCCTTGGGGATAATAATTCAATGAGGCATTCCAGTAGATACCATATTTTCTTATGAAATTAATAGTCTTGGTACCTATGAAGGATCCAACATTATCTAAGATAATAGTAGCTAGAATTCCAAACCTTATAATCAACCTTTCCAATAAATAAATCACTGTGTCCTGATCCGCATGCTTGGTGGCCTCAGCTTCTATCCATTTGGTGAAATAGTCCATTGTTGTCAAGATGTATTTATGTTCGATTGATGAGTTGGGATTGATCATGCTGATAAAATCTAGTCCCTATTGTTGGAAGGGTTCTTATGCAATTATTGGTTGAAGCAGTATTGTTGGATGCTTGCTCTTACCAACAAATATTTTTCATTTTTCACATGATATATCTAGTTTGAATGCATCCAAAAAAATATATGGTCAATAGTATCCAACCCTTAGGATTTTTGCCACAATAGTCTATTTGGAATAGTGAACCCTTGAAAAACCACTATTAAATTCCTTGATCACCTCTTCGTTCTTTTTTGGATGCAAACATCTTAAGAGCACTCCGTAAAAGTTTCTTCGATATAAGACACCTTCAATCAGTATATACTTCTTAGCCTGTAACATGTATATACATCTTTGAGATGCAATTAGGCCATCCAAACATCTTCTTGAATTGAAATAATTTTGCAATTGCTCAATCCAAGTGTCTGGTTGCACTTGTTCCCGTTTTGGCTAAGTGTTTTGTTCTTCCTTATTCAACATATTGATATTTTGACTTGCATATTTTTTTAAGTGCTGGCACAAGGCTCTACCTATTATTAACTTAGTCGGCTTGATTTCAACATCATATTCTTGAATTTTTGTCATCCGACCAAATATTTTGTCACCCTGCTCTCCTTGAATCATGAAGTTCTGGACATTTGAATGTACTACATATACCAAGGTTTTTCTCTGAGAAAAAAATGTTTAAAATGTTTCAAGGATTTCATTATTGCATAGACCTATTTCTCAATGAAATTATACCTTTCTTCATGATGATGCAAAGTTTGGCTTAAGAAAGCTATTGGTCTCTCACTATTTTATTCCTTTTTTTAATTACAACAACATAGATTTCGCTGCAACTACATAAAGGATGAAATATTTGGAGTAATTCAGATTAATGAGAATAGGAGACTAAGATATCACTTCCTTAATATCCTTGAAAGCATTATTTTATATAGTTATCCATTTGAAATCTACTTCCTACTTTAGCATCTCAATCATGGGCTTGACTATCTGAGCAAAATAAAAAATGTACTTTTGAAAAAAATTGATTTACCCAAAGAATGATTGAAGTACTTTCTTTTTTAGTGGTAGAGGGAGGGCTAAAATAGATTTTACCCTATCTGGGTCAATGGCTAATCCTATTTATGACAACACATGTCCTAATAATTTCTCCTCATACACTAATTATGAGAGAAAACAATCATGTTATCCAAATAGATGAGTATTATCTTGTTTACCAACTCTTCAAATGCTAAATCCATAGCTCTCTAGAAGGTAGCACCGATATTGGACAAGCCAAAATGCATCCACTGATATGCAAAGGTACCCTATTTGGTGGTGAATGCAGTATTGTATTGATCCTCATCCCAAATCCAAATCTGGTTAAACTCATATAATCCTTCCAGTAGGGAGAATATTTTGGCTCCTACTACAGTATGCAAAATCTAGTCAATTTGTGTGAGAGGATAGTGATCCTTCAAAGAAGATTGATTGAGGTTCCTGAAATCCACACAGAGACGAATGTCTCCATTCTTCTTCCTTATTGGGACTAGTGTTAGCTTTTGATGAGTATATGATATAGGAAATGCAACCACAAGATGCAAGATAAGCAAGCTATGATATCTATATGATAATGGCACTATAATATGCAGGAAAATAAAGAGATAAAATTATGCAATAACTCAAAAATATGCCATTAATGAAAGCTTACAAAAATAGTACAATGCAGTATAATGGAGGACATGAACACTCCACAAACTATTTTTAAAGAAACTACATTGTACTCACACTACCAATCTATACTATGCACTCTCTATATTCTCTCCTCTCTATTTCACTCACTATAAGGCCTTTATATAGGAAGATAAGTTCCTTAGCCCTTACTCTACCTTTGACTCTATCCTATGACTCATGTACATGTGGACTACATGCACATTTACATCATTGCACATTCTAACACTTGTGCATTTATTACATGTTGAAGTAACTACTTAACTTTACTCTAAAGTAAACTCCTACTCTAGTAATGTACCAAAGGTGGTACATTGATATGTACCCAATAATGTAATATATTCTCTAACACCCCTTGTATTACATTATTTGGGTATTGAAGACTTTAGTCTTCAATATGGATCTTCGATCTTCAGATGTCCTTCTACTTGATCTGGTTCTTCTTCTTCTTTAACTTTAGCATTAGATTCATTCTTTGTGCTTTCTTCATTATACTCTCTATTTGTATCCTGTTGAGTATTTTTGTCTTGTTCTCTTCTACCATGTTTTCTCTTCCTCCTTCATTTTTGCATTGTTACTAGAGGAATATCTGCTTCATGATGAGTTAGTCTATCATCACAATAAAATTGACTTGGATTCAAAGATTCATTACTAGTATTTAATTTCATTTGTTCTCATTCTTTCAAAGAACTCAAAAGTGATTAATGACAAATAGAACATTAAACACTCTTATGAGGAAATGATAATCACATTTTGAGTATTCCACCAAGTCTTGAATAGAGTTTCATGAAGATATCCAATTAATGTTGTAAAGTTCTCTTCCTTTGCTTCCTTAAAAAACAAGGAGAATATTTCTTTCAACTTTGTAGACAAGATTTTGAATCCATTCAAGTTTTCTATCAGATTTTGTGAATAGAACCTAAGTTCATGAAATAGCATTTCACTATTTTCATTGAATGTATTCTTAATTATTTCCTCCATATTACTTTAAATAATAAACCTTTTGATGTTTATGTATTTTTATTACCTTTGAAGTTGGCTTCCTTATGTCTCCCTAGTTTAGAGTATGTGAACTACTTTGATAAAACCTTTCTAAGGCTTAGGTTTTGTAGGATCCTTATGTCTCCCTAGTGATTAGAATATACTCTAATCTTGGTAATAGTTCACCTTTTGAGTTGATTTGGTAATGTTTTGGGAATGATAATAATCAACTCCTATTTCACCTTCTTTCTTCTATTGAACTATGCACTTATCAATTTGATGGAGTTCTCTATGGTTGGATTTCTTTTGTCTCTTTAATGTGTCTATGAGACAAGTATAAGCAATTAATTCCAACTCTTTCAAGAAAACAATAATTTTGCTTCTTTTCAACCTTTAGTTCTCAATAGTTCAATTTTCTAAAGTTTGGTGTAGTATTCCTTATATCTCCCTAATGTAGAAATTTAGAAGATAATAATATTTGCAAACTAATATTTCAATTATCCAATGTTGAAAACCTTATATCTCCTACTATGAATATTTGCAAATATTATAATATATGTACTTCAACTAATGTACCTTGAAATATCACTTGAAGATATAAACTTGCTTTATAATTCACTAATGCTTGGTTAATTCTTATTGCTCCAATGCAGTAGTAAATTTAACCTTATATGGTTCACCTTATAACTCCTTTTAACCTTAATAAAAGCAAGTAATTAATTTGATATTACCTTTATAATGTTGCATGCGATATACCTCTATCTTCACTCCTCCAATGGATCCTTTGGGTGTTGTATTTGTTGAATGACAATGAGCATTTAATGCTCCTAATTTCATGGATGTCTAATCAAGGTCATCTCTTCTTTAATTATGTTTTGACCTCTCTATGCATATGGACTTCGCTACTGAATCTGTGTGCTTCGATCTTCACTTCAATGTTGGCTAAAGATCTTCACTTCGATGTTGTGCACCTTTCAACTTGGGTTATTAATAGTGATACATCCCTTCTTGGGATGTAATTTACTTCGTGTGTTACTATACCTTCTCCCTTCTTGATGCTCTTGACACTTGGTGCATACATTGCTCGAATATGTAGGTGGAAAATAGATGTTATAATCTCTTCGAACGTCATTTGATGAGCCTTCAATGCTCTCCCTTTTGAATGAAATGATTACTATACCTTCAACCTTCGAAAGATGCCTTCAACGCTTCCAAGATGAGTGTTACGTCTATTCTAAGCACTTTCTCCCTATGCAAGCATTAGAAGAATTATGAAATACCTTCTTTCATTATGCCAAGTGGCACTTGCATGTGAGGACACCTTCAACATCTCTTTAACCTTCAATACTTCTTCCCAGTGGGTGCAAGTTGTTCAATCTTGGCTTCAACGCTTTTCTCCTTCTTGCCAATGAGTGCAAGTTGTGCTTTTCCAATGAGTGATGATGATATTCTCCACAAGGTTAGCTCCAGCTATGGTGATTCTAGGGTGCTCCAACATTGCCCTTTTGGTTGATGATTTATCTCCAATCGATGGTAGCTCTTGAGAGCTTTAGCTAGCAGTTTGTCCAAGCAATCATTTGGGTAATGCACTCCTTATTTGCTTCTTGATTTTATGTAACTTGTGCTTCATTATCCTTAGTGCTATCCACCTTACAATGAGTGCTATGCTTCTTTTGATGTTGCAGGATTCTTACTATGTAGGCACTGATTTGGTGTCTCTATACACCTTCAAAAACTTAGCTTATGAGCCCTTTGATGGCTCTACCTCTATGCCTTGATGTCTACCCCTTGACATCGATGATGTGGCCACTCGATGATTGTACTATGTTGACTATTTTGGTGTCTTTAAGACACTCTTTCTTTTGTCCCTACTTGTTGTATTTGAAAGGAAAAAATTGGTGCCAATGTAATGCAAACACCTTTGCAATAGATAGGATTAAGTCCCTTATTTTGCACCAAAGTTATACGTCTCCTTTTGAAGTTATTCCTTGCTTCTTAGATATGGTGGCTCTCTGCTCTAATCCTTGAGAGCAAATAGTAATGTATTGTTACCTTCCTTACTAGACAACACTAACCTCTAACTTCTTTTCTTGGATAACTTAGTAACAATGAATCCAAGCTCTTAACCATGCAACTAATATGCTATTTTAGAGGTTTAACTTTGCACTAATTTTCACTGCAACTAAAGTACTTAGTGCACCTTAAAAACTCTTAAGAACAACTAGTATAGTGCAATATTGATCTCACCTTATCACTCCTGTAAAAGAACTCTCAAAGTAACTTGAAATATGCACTATAAACTATGCAAACTTAATGTAGTCTTCTTTGCTTCAACTAAACAATAGGAAGATGATATTTTTATTTCTATCAAAATATATCTAACTCCTATTTTAATGTGCAGGTATTAACCTTAAAAGAAACTATCTTCTGCACTCCCTTGAAGACTTTAATATGCAACCTTCTCCTTGCAACTTTTAACTCTAATATGGTGCTTAACGAATCTTAATAATGAACCAAAAATCTAAAGTTCAACTAATGAACCTTCATGCACCCAAGTTGCTTACCTTAATGATCTCTGTAGATGAAGGATTGCAAGGTGATTAGATTCACCTTATTGTTACATTTTACTGGATGAACTTGTAGCTCTTCTTTGCTGTCCAAAATAGCTTCTCAACACACCAATTTGTAGCTTTGTACCTCCTTATATCTTGTTTCCTGATACTGTAGTTTGGTGGCTTCAACCTTCAGGATGTATCCTAGAAATCTGAAACTTAGCAGCTATTGATGTTGCCTAAGTTGTTGCTTTCTTGCTATCCTCAAATCTAAAATTTTTAGATTGCAAAGCAGTCAATCTCTCCACTGAAATGTTGTCCTTGAATCTCAAAAATTTGGTAGGGAACTCCTCCAAATCGTAGCTGAGATTTTCCTTCAAGAACCCTTCAGTTTTCTATTGTAGAAACCAATAGATCTCCTTTCTTCGAATGAGCCTTCTAGCCTTCAAAGGTAATCTTCAAACCTCTCAGGTTTGGTAGTAATGTCTGGCTCCTTTTCCTTCAACCTCCTTGTCGAATTCTAACTTCAATCAAGGCCTTCTTCTCAAGAATCTGAAAGTCTTGAGGTCTTCACCAATCTCCTCTAAAATTTGGTAAACTTCTTGCCAAATCCTTCTCCCTTGGGCTTGTTGTCGGATGGCGATAATTGTCCCAAGTTCTTCCTTTATCAGGAACTTCTCCTTGGTGGTAAATTTCTCCAATGAGTTCTCCTAGGAACTCCTTCAATGGCCTTCTCCAAATCTCCTTCAATGAGGCTCTCCAAGCCTTCTCCTTCTTTCTCCTTGAGACCTCTTCTCTAGGGTCTTCACTCTCGTAGCTTCTCTGGTCTTCTCAATGAGACATTTTCTTCAACCTTCTACTATGGAAGTTTGGCAATGAGATCTCCCTCTTGGATCTCTAAAATCTATTGCTTCAGGAACAAGACTTTTGCTAGTCCTTCTCTATCTCTTCCAAAACTGGAAGTTCTTCAATGGGACCTCTTGTAGGTCTCTTCAACTTCTCAGGCTGATTTCTTCTACTCCTTCAAGGTGAAGTCTTCAATCTTCAATGGAGATCACCAATCTCCTATCTTCACCAGGACTCTTCTCTAGAGTCTCTTCAATCTGCTACTTGCAATCTTCAATGGAGATCACCAACCTCCAATATTCTCCTAGACTCTTCTCTGGAGTCTCTTCAATCTGCTATTTGTAGTCTTCAATGGAGATCACCAACCTCCAATCTTCTCCTGGACTCTTCTCTGGAGTCTCTTCCTCAAATCTACAACAAGGCTCCTATGGCATTTTCTTCTTCTGCACTCTACAAGTCTACAATCTCTAGCAATGGGACCTTTTCTTCAGGCCTCCAAATATTTGTTCTTTTATTTGTTGCTTCTGGTGTTGGATTGATTCTAAAGAAGATATTCTTCCTAGCTCTTTTGTAGGAAGCTTCCCAACTTTCTTTGAATCTCCTTTTTCCTGCAACAAAGTATTAGGATTGTAATGGAAGAAACTCTAAATCTAGAGATAATCAATCTTCACTAGTTGATTTGTCAATCTAGTGGTATTAATGTTGAGTCCTAGTCTTCACGAGTTTTTCTGCAACCCTGTGGAAAGACTCTAGCCAAATGCAATCTCAAAAATTTTGAAAATGAGATTTTTGGATTTCTCTCAATCTCACTTGTGGCTCTCCCTATTTCCTATCGATCTACCATGTGCTCTAATACCACTGTTAGCTTTTGATGAGTATATGATATAGGAAATGCAACCACAAGATGCAAGATAAGCAAGCTATGATATCTATATGATAATGGCACTATAATATGCAGGAAAATAAAGAGATAAACTTCTGCAATAACTCAAAAATATGCCATTAATGAAAGCTTACAAAAATAGTACAATGTAGTATAATGGAGGACATGAACACTCCATAAACTATTTTTAAAGGAACTACATTGTACCCCTCTACCAATCTATACTATGCACTCTCTATATTCTCTCCTCTCTATTTCACTCACTATAAGGCCTTTATATAGGAAGATAAGTTCCTTGGCCCTTACTCTACCTTTGACTCTATCCTATGACTCATGTACATGTGGACTACATGCACATTTACATCATTGCACATTCTAACACTTGTGCATTTATTACATGTTGAAGTAACTACTTAACTTTACTCTAAAGTAAACTCCTACTCTAGTAATGTACCAAAGGTGGTACATTGATATGTACCCAATAATGTAATATATTCTCTAACAACCAGATTGGACACCCATGTAGAATGCTTGATGGGGTATATGATCTTGGCATTTAGCAACTTTAGTATCTCTTGTTTCATCAAGGCATCTATTTTGGGATTTACTAGCCATTGCTTTTGTCGAAAAGGTTTTGCATTTGGTATGAGCTCAATGGTGTGTTGGATGATCTCCTTGTTGTACACTTTGAGGTCATCATAGGTCCATGCTATGATATCATTGAATTCTTTGCATAAACTCACAATTTGGTTGACCTCTTCTTCTGAATAATGTACACCAATTTTGATGTTCTTTCTTGGCTCAATTTGTACATCCTTGTAGTTTTGGCTATCAACCTCAATTCTATGAGTAGTCGGATGATCACTGCCATCAAATATACTTTCTAGCATTATCAATCCTTTTGGGATGTGATTATTTTTCAATTGTATCAATTCACTTTCCTTATTTTCTTCTGGTAGTCGTTCGCTTGCACAATTCATTTATTAAATCAAGAAATTAATTACTTGTTCATCATTATCAAATACTTGCCAAAAAGTATCCTTATTTGATGCATAAGGCCTATACAAAAGATACATCATCTTGTACTTATGTATGGCATTAGATACTAGGTAGAAGTTAACTCCCATAGATGCTAATATGTTAGCATGAGTATTTTTCTCTTTGGGGATGGCTTTGATATTTAGAGCCTCAAAATATTTTAGTAAATCCCATACTCTATTTTTTATAGGCTTTATGATAGTGTTGTTTATTGATGCATATTTCTATAATTTTATTGACTATTAACTCTGAATCATCTAATTTTTATATTTATTTGATCCCCATATTTTCAACTTTCTTTAATCCTAGGCATAATGCTTCATATTATGCTGCATTGTTTGTACAACTTCATGTAAACCTATATGAAAATGCCTTTTCTACTCTAGTAGGTGCTATCAACACTATGCTTGATCTGACACCATTTTTACATCTAGTTCCATCAAATAAGAGCTTCCACACATGATTATTTTGGGAAATTTGGTCAATTGGGGATGCGGTCTTCTTTTCTTTCGGTTTCATGATCAAGTAGGTGCCAATCCCTATTTCAATCATAGAAATAAAGTCTTTCAAAGAAAACTAATATTTTATCTTGAGGTCTTCTAGTAATTTTTCCATCAGGTCCACTTCCTTCATCATCATGCTAATAGTCCTAGCTTGCTGATTTTCCTTTTCAAGCTTCTCAATATGGAAGGAGGATGGTTTTTCAAAAAATATCTTGACTCTTTTACCTTTAAATGGGATTTCCATGTGGGAGTAATCAAGAGATAAATAACCATCCAATTTAGCAGTGAATTCCCTTGATAAACATATTCAAAAATAAGGTTCCAAATCAACTACCACAATTTCTTAGATAATAGTAATCTGAGGTAATCTATGCAATTTCATGGGCATATCTTTGATTACACCTATTGTTTTTACTGGTGTACCATCCAATTGTAGCACACTAGGACTACTCCTTGTATATTCCATACCCATTATTTCACAAACTACTTTGGGCATTACTGTGGTAGTTGCTCCAAAGTCAATCATACAATTGTGAACCACCCATCCCTCCATTTGCAAGGACAAATAAAATGGTGATGGTTTATTTTTTTTGTTATTGAGGTAGGATGACCTTGAGCTAAATTAAGATCTATTTGATGCTTTCCTTGGATTTTTATTGACTTGAGTGAAGCCTACAATAAATCAATCTGTCTAGGAATAAGGAGTGTATCATACATACTAGCTTTAGATGGAGTCTTCTTCAATTCCTCCATAATTTTGAAACTAAGAATGTTAGGCTATTTTCTAGGTTCCTTTGTAGGTTCATCATACTTACTCCTATATTCTTGAGTTGCCTCAATCCTTTGGTGCTTGGTTAGAGAAGGGTATCTCAACTTATCTCTTTCTTGCTCTTGGGTTTCACCTTCCTTTATCACCTTTTGTTATTGTTGAGCTGGTTTTTGGGCTAGGGTAGCCTAAGGGACATCCTTCTTTGGATGGTTTTGTATCTCAAAAGGTACTTTAAAAGGATCCATTATCTTAGGATCAACTAGCAAGGGTTTCTTTCCTAATCTTGTTAGGACTGATACTTGTTCAACAAATGGTATCATGAAATTATAATCCATTTCCCTCAACATATTTACTTGACCTTTCTGAGCCCTTTTTGCCTTCTCAATGGTAATTTTTTGGATGTGATGTTGGTGCATCATGCATGAATTTTCACCATGTGGATCATTGCAAGTTGTACACTAGTAGTTTGACTCAAAACTTGAGGCCGAAGGTTCATATTCTTGATTACTATACACTACTAGTGGAAGCAACTTGATCCTTTGTGACATATGGAAACCTTCTTGGTTGAAAGTTTCTCTTAGTCTCTCTCCTTTTCATGGTAGTAACTTCATTAGTGAGGTTCTTCATGGTTGTGATCATCTCTTGTAAGACCACTATCTAAGTATGAGGGGATGGTAATGCAGGAATAAAAGGTGTTGGAAATAATGTTATTATAGGGGATGCTGGGGGTGTCTGAGTAATAGGTATAGTTGGCCATGCTGAGAAGTTGACAATAGAAGTGGTTGCTAGAAAAGAATTATGTGCCATAGAAGTCTACATTTGTTGTTGAGGAAATTATGAGAATATTCACATTACCATTTTTTGGGGTAGCCTTCCTATAACAATCAAATCCTTCTTAGCCTTTAATGCTTCTTGAAAGATATGAGGAAATGTAAACACATTGGATTGCCTTATAACCATACCTAGATCTGAGTTAAAGGTCCTCAGATAATAATACATGGCATATTCATTAGTTGGTCTAAGACCCTAGGGCACTCTTCTCCATGTTTGGCTAAACCTAATGTTGAAATTTGATATCTCCTCCTATGGGTGCCTTTGTATTACAGTGAATTGTGTTAGTAGAGAGAATAGATCTGCTTGCTCATTGAATTCTTCCACTAATTTTCCAACCAGTTGAACCCATGTAGTTATAGTTTGATCCAGAAAGGTTCTATACCAATACAACATTTTTCCCTTAATTATATAACTAATAATATGATCATAACGTCTTCCTCTTGAATATTATGTATAGTTATCACTGATGCTACATCTTGACAATGCTCATAAGTTTTATTTCTAGTGCCATCATATGTTGGTAGTGGTTTTAAGGCTGCTTAGGAAATAGGGTTCTAGATGAGAAAATTTAGGAAACCTGTATGATTCCAGGTTGGATAGTCCTAAAGGTTTTGATTCTGATTTCCAACCATTGATGCTTCTGTATTGAGAGGGAACATAGGAGTAGGATTTGTTGTATTGGTTAGATCTTCAATGAGGATTGAAGATGATGTTGATTCAGAGGATAGAACAATATGTATTCTAAAACTGCCAAGGTGTAGTTCCAAAAAATCTATAGGTTCCTCTAATCTTCTAGATGCTTGTCTTGTGATCATGTATCTCAGGACTTAACAAAGCAACTTGGTATTAATGGTTTTCTTGAAATGGATATGCAAATATTTTTAGGTTTCTGTTTGAATGGAGTCACCAAGTGATTGATATGATCTATGAGAATAGAGCATCACTAAATCTATGGTCTATCAGAATGGTGTGGGATTTGTGTCCCACAAGGCATGCCAAAAATTGTTGGTCTAGAAATTTACCTATGGAAAGGTTATGCACCCATAGACCTTGACCAACATTGAATGACCTAGAAGTCATGAGGCTTCATTGGTCAATCTCTGAAGGAGGTCGATTCCTATGAAGTTCTAACTAAAAATTCCTAAAGTATGGAGAAAAGGGTGCTAAGAGAAATAAAAGTAGCTAAAGCTAGAACATATAATGGTGTAGGTCAAGCCACATCAAAGTACATGAGACATAAAAGCTATGCAATTAAGAAAGTAAGAAAACTACCTAATAGACTAACCAATATTTACCAAATGACAGAACATTCTTTTATATAACCTGCAACTATTCAGATTACAAATTCTAAAACCATGGAATGAATCATGAGCATAAATCCAAAAAGCAAAATTGACACCATGAACATTCAACAAGTTAAAATTAGAAATAAACAATCATCCATACATACATGTTAGGTAATAAAGTGAATGAGAGGCCAAAAATCAATCCCTTTATATTTCTCAATATGCAATGTACTTCATACATGCAAATTGTAAAAGCTTAAGAACTGATATTTTTTACATTTTACATTCTATTATTTATAGATTCTTACAATACATTCAATTATCAGAGCATCATTACTTGGGGGATGGATTGTTATTATGTTATAAGGTTCACTAGTCTGTTAAGCTACTCAAAGTATACTTGTTCTAACTATCAAGTTATGGCTTACTAACCTAGCTAGCACCTGCATCATCTTGAATTGTATTGACATTTTTGTTTGTAATTGGTTCATTGATCTTTTATTGACATTTCAGTTGAGTTATCCTAAACATTAACATTATCACATAGGTAAAGATTTTGTTGTTACTATTTTATGACAAGCAATCTTGCCGTATAGGTAGAATAGAATAATGGCCACCTATATGTTGATAAATTGATACTGGATATCAGATGTAATCTACTCTTGATAATCCATGGTTTTCGAATGTATAATAAGACTCATCTTTGCTCTTCAACAGTGCTATGAAATTTTGGTACCCTTGTTGGCTCTATTTGGGTACAAAATATTTAGTTAAATTTGTTAGGATCCCATCCTAACCCTTAATGTAATAACTTCCATGATGTAATAATTCCTAAATAACGTGGGTAGTACCCATGATTAATATTTTGTAATGTTCTAAGTTTTAGCTTATATAGTGCCTATGACAAATGGCACCCTTTTTATGTAACACATGGTAGATAGGTTATGTAAGGTGGCCTTGTGCATGTAATTCGAGTGGCATTGTGCATGTAATTCGAGTGGCACTATGCATGTAATTCGGGTGGCATTATGCATGTAATCCAGGTGGCATTTTGCATGTAAGCCAACCATGGAAGGGAACTCTTTAAATACCCGAGAAGGCACCAATGTATTCATATTTTTGCAAATTAATGAAGTGTTGAAGGAGGTTGCCCCCTCGAAGAGGCCTGCGATTCTATCTTATTGTGAGATTGTTCCTTTATGCAAATTTTTGTTATAATGTGTATTTTGTTCTAAATATTAATATGATGTTTATGTGAGTTTATTTCCAAGCAATTGTGTGAGAGTGTGTTTATTTGAGTTTATTTTATAGTAGGATCCTAACAAGTGGTATCAGAGCACTTTCCAGGGCCAAGTTCTACTACAACAGTAATGATTCTTGCCTATTAGGTATAATCCTCTATTATTTTCATGTAATTTTTTTTACTATTATAAAAAAAAGACAAATACAAATAAAAAATAGTCTTTTTAGTTGAGTAGGTAGAAACCCTATGTTGAGGGTTTTAAAATATCATGAAGGATCTATCATTATTGGCTAAGCTAGATAGCCCATACAACGTCTAGTGAAGTGAGGGGCGATCAGGCTCCAATACCTAGGCCTCAGATAGAACTCATGCATGGACTTGAGCTCCCACGCATCTTTGGGTGTATCGAGAGACCATTCTAGGGTTAACAAAATTTTATCCAGTAGGAAGCTTATCGGCCTTGTATCATCCATAGTCCATGGGACACAACATCCCGGATGATTACCCTCCCATACTATCAGAGAGGCAGATAGTGTGCTCAAGGGTATGTGTGGAATCCTCCTTGGGTAGTGGCCTAAAATATTGGTCCGAGCACTATTGTTCATCACTACGGTATAACAGAGGGCCTATGGGTGTTACATACTCCTTTACTTAGCATACCCTAGTTCTATTAAAACTTCAACCTGCAACAAAATCACAAACCAAAACTCCCTATTTGTAAACCTGCATTCCAAATTCCCAAAAGTGAGCATATGAGAAAGGAATCCTCTACCAAAAAAATAACATAAATTGCATGAATTCAGGATAGAATATGAGGGTGACAGTTAAGTTGATAGTCTAGAGAATAACAGTCAAATTTACAGTGGTAGTAATAGAGGTCAGTCAGGTCAAAAATTATAGTTTTAGTGTCAGAATAGAACTATCATAACAGTAACCTACACAATATAGAGAATCTTCAGACTAGTGAGGTAAGCAGTGTTAGAGAGACTATCAGGCTGAGCAAAACATTGAGCGAGTGACCAGAGACCAATTATAGATAGTGCTCCAGTACCCAACTTTTGCACTGTAGCTCAAAATCAAAAACTGTAAACACCGTTAGACTCGACAAAATAGGAGAAAAAAAGTCTAGGGTGCCAAAAAGTAGTGTTGTGGGATATAGCTCATTGTGACCACCTCTTCGAGCTGATCATTTTGATATATAGCACCCAAGCACTTTTTTGGACACTTACTAAAAATAGTAAGTCCTGAAACCCAATTCTAATTTTAGTAACTGGTCACAAAAGGTTCCAAAATGGCCTAGGGTACCCGTGGACATCAAAAAGAGCTAGAACAGATGGACTCCTTAACAAAAGCCATTGAGAATTTGAACTTGGCAATTTTCTCCATAAGGGAAGAGGTCCAAGGTCTTCGTCTAGATCATGAGGCCACTAGCGCTCGCTTAGAAGAAACACTGATAGATGTGGGTAGCAAGTTACATAAGGGACCACTCAAAATAGAACACCAGGCTGAAAACTCTACAAGGAATGACCATGACCCATCCTTTAAAATGCCAAAATTGGACTTCCCTCGATTTAATGGGAAGGATGTTGATGGGTGGTTATGTAGGGTTGATCAATTCTTTAGACTTCATAATGTTCCCATATATCATCGAGTTCAGATGGCTTCCTTCAATTTGGAATCTGAGGCTCTACACTGGTTCCAGTGGTTACGTAATTCCAACCCAAATCTCTCTTGGGAGGACTTTGAGTCCCAACTACTGACCCGATTTGGGCCTAGTGAGTATGAGGACTTCACAGGGGCCTTGACCAAACTACAACAAACATCCTCAGTCCATGACTACCAAACTCAATTTGAAAAATTGGCCAATAAGACAAGAGGATTGACGGAAGGGTTCTTCACGAGTTGTTTTATCAATGGGTTAAAAGGGGATCTCCAAGCTGAAGTAAAGATGTTGAAACCACATTCCATGATGGAAGCTATCAGTTTGGCCCATCTAGCCGAATCTAAACTCTCAAACCAAAGGCGCCCTACGGTTTCCTCAAAACCGACCTTCATTTCCTTTTCGAACCCAAAATTTAATGGATAGTAAACCTACTACACCCAAGCGACTGACTACAGAGGAGATGGATGCACGTCGTGCCCAAGGATTATGTTATAATTGTGATGAATTTTTTTTAAAGGACATAAGTGTGCAAACAAAAGACTATTCTTGATAGATGTTGAGGAACCTGCTAACACTGACCAGAGTGATGAGGATGAGGACCCCCCTGAAACACCTTCTCCATAGGAAGAAGATACATAGGGGTCTGAGGCAGAGATTTTAGTCCATGCTCTTGTAGGCATTACCACTCCACAAACCATGAAAGTTGTGGGATTTTTCAAGGGCCAACGTCTTACCATCCTTATTGATTCAGGAAGCACACACAACTTCATTGATCCTCGAGTTGCTAAGCGGGAAAATTGCTATATCCACACTTGTAATTCATTCGAGGTCATGGTAGCCAATGGGGGAACATTACCTTGTAAAGGAAAATGTCACAATGTCAAGATCAGGATAGGGGACTATGAACTCAAGCAGGACATGTTTACCCTCCAGTTGGGAGGATGTGATATGGTTTTGGGATCTCAATGGTTGAGTACGTTGGGCACTATCAGTTGGAACTTTGTAGAACTCTGGATGCAATTCTCCCAAAATGGACAAACACACTTACTCAAGGGCTCCCCTATAGGAACACCTCACCTCATTAGTTCCAATCGTATGGAGAAAGTGCTAAAGAAATCAAAACATGGGGTCATTGCACAACTCTTCTCCATCCAACCAACCACTTCACTAATGGCTGAAATTCCATCAGACCTACAACTAGTTCTACACAAACATGATGTTGTCTTTGCAGAACCAACTACACTACCACCGCGTCGCTCTCACGACCATGCTATCCCATTGCTCCTGGGTAGTGCACCACCAAATATCAGGCCATATAGGTACCCTCATGCCATGAAATCAGAACTAGAAAAATTGGTACAGGAATTACTCAAGGCTGGTGTCATCCGACCTAGTACTAGCCCCTACTCCTCGCCTGTCCTACTTGTTCCCAAGAAATATGGCTCATGGCGCCTATGTATTGACTACCGAGAACTCAACAAGACTACGATCAAGGATAAATTTCCTATTCCAGTGGTTGATGAATTACTCGATGAACTACATGGGACCATGTATTTCACCAAGCTTGATCTCCGCTCTGGGTACCATCAGATCCGGCTCAAGGATGAGGACATCCCCAAAACTACCTTTCGCACTCATGAAGGTCATTATGAATTCTTGGTAATGCCATTTGGTCTCACAAATGCTCCTTCTACATTCCAAAGTCTTATGAACAACATCTTTCGACCCTTTCTACGGAAGTTCATCCTTGTGTTCTTCGATGACATCTTGATTTACAACCGCACATGGGAAGAGCACCTCAATCATGTGGATCAAACTTTACAGTTGTTGGTCACCCATCACCTTTTTGCCAAAAGGTCCAAGTGTTCCTTTGGTCTGATTGAAGTAGAGTATCTGGGACACATTGTCTCATAGGATGGCATCAAGGTTGACCCTAAGAAGATTCAAGCAGTTCAAGAGTGGCCGAAACCTCGCACCCTCAAGGGACTTCGAGGATTTTTAGGGCTTACAGGCTATTATCACAAATTTATCTACAATTATGGGAAGATAGCTGCCCCCTCACCTCCATGTTGAAAAAATATTCCTTCACTTGGACAGGGCCTACTGACCAAGCCTTCATTGAACTCAAGCATGCTATGACCACCACTCCCATCTTAGCCATGCCAGATTTCTCTAAACCATTTGTCATTGAAAGTGATGCTTCTGGTCATGGTATTGGGGTAGTATTGATGCAAGAAGGATGACCTATGGCTTTTACTAGCAAGGCACTCTCTGATCGTAATCTAGGGAAATCCACATATGCTAAGGAAATGTTAGCCATATTGCATGCAGTCACACATTGGTGACCTTACCTCATTGGGCGTCACTTCTCCATCAAAACCGACCATCAAAGTCTCAAATATTTTTTGGAACAAAGAGTTGCCATGCCTGACCAACAAAAGTGGGTGTCTAAACTCATGGGCTATGATTATGATATCACCTACAAAAAGGGAAAGGAGAATATTGTGGTTGATGCTCTTTCTCGCCAAATGGAGACCGTAAGTATGTTGTGTGCCATCTCAGCACCACTTCCCCAATGGATTGATTCCTTGCATCAAGAAGCACGTCAGGATGCAGATTTGCAAGCTTTGATAGCCTCACTAATGGATGATCCAGATTCTGCACCAGGGTATAATTGGAATGGCCATGATCTACGCTACCATCAATGCCTGGTTCTACCTCATAAGTCCCCACTTCGAGAGCTCCTCATGAAGGAATTGCATGCCACTCCCTCTGTAGGCCATTCAGGGTTCCTTAAAACATATGAGCGACTCAAGCGCACCTTCTTTTGGAAAGGTATGAAATGTGACATCCGCTCTTTTGTTGCTACCTGTGACACATGTCAAAGGATGAAAGGTGAAACAGTGCGCTCTTCGAGCACTCTTCAGCCATTGCCTATCCCGGATCAGGTTTGGACTGACATTTCCATGGACTTTATAGAAGGGCTCCCTAAATCTGGAGGCAAGTCAATTATTTTCATGGTAGTGGACCGCCTTTCAAAGTATGCTCACTTTTGTGCCCTTGCCCATCCTTATACAACATCCATTGTTGCACAAATTTTTCTTGACTCCATATTTCACCTTCATGGCATGCCCACCTCCATTGTATCTGATCGTGATCCCACCTTCACTAGTCATTTTTGGCAAGAGTTGTTTAAGTTGCAGGGGACTCAGCTCAAAATGAGTTCAGCCTACCATCCACAAATGGATGGTCAAACAGAAGTTGTTAATAAATGCTTGGAAACCTACCTTCGTTGCTTTGTCTCAGATCATCCCACTCAATGGGCCAAATGGCTATCCTTGGCCGAATGGTGGTACAACACTTCCTATCATACCGCAACCAAACTCACACCATTTGAAGTAGTCTACGGGTGCCTTCCACCTACGCCTTCCTCTTACATTCCTGGCAGCTCCAAGGTCCAGGCCATCGACAACACTCTGAGTCAACACACCGAGGTCCTTCGCCAACTTAAGCAGAATTTGAACATGGCCCAGAATCGGATGCACCAACAAGCTGATCAACATCATTCTGAGCATAGTTTTGATGTAGGTGATATGGTCTTCCTTCGCTTGTAGCCGTACAAACAATCATCCCTACAACTTCGTAGGTGCTAGAAGCTTGCTACAAAATTCTATGGTCCTTACCAGGTTCTACAAAGGATTGGCCCCATAACTTACAAATTGGTGCTCCCACCTACTTCCAAGCTTCATCCTATTTTTCATGTTTTCGCTCTCAAGAAAGTTGTGGGCACACAGGTACAGGTTCAATCCACACTTCCTAAATTGGATGAAGAAGGCTCCATATTACTTGAACCTGAGTAGTTGTTGGATCATCGGACTCGCACTCTTCGCAACCATACAATTACAGAGATCCTGGTTCAGTGGCATGGGCTTCAACCTGAAGATGCTACATGGGAATCTCTCCACCAACTCCAACAATAGTTTCCTCATTTCAGCTTTGAGGACAAAGCTTCTTCAAGGGGAAGGACATGTTAGGATCCCATCCTAACCCTTAATGTAATAACTTCCATGATGTAATAATTCCTAAATAACATGGGTAGTACCCATGATTAATATTTTGTAATGTTCTAAGTTTTAGCTTATATAGTGCCTATGACAAATGGCACCCTTTTTATGTAACACATGGTAGATAGGTTATGTAAGGTGGCCTTGTGCATGTAATTCGAGTGGCATTGTGCATGTAATTCGAGTGGCACTATGCATGTAATTCGGGTGGCATTATGCATGTAATCCAGGTGGCATTTTGCATGTAAGCCAACCATGGAAGGGAACTCTTTAAATACCCGAGAAGGCACCAATGTATTCATATTTTTGCAAATTAATGAAGTGTTGAAGGAGGTTGCCCCCTCGAAGAGGCCTGCGATTCTATCTTATTGTGAGATTGTTCCTTTATGCAAATTTTTGTTATAATGTGTATTTTGTTCTGAATATTAATATGATGTTTATGTGAGTTTATTTCCAAGCAATTGTGTGAGAGTGTGTTTATTTGAGTTTATTTTATAGTAGGATCCTAACAAACTTGGACTTAGTCATTTTATTTGTTTAGCCTTCTAGTTTTTCAATAGACTTTTGGTACCCTTGCAAGCTCCATTTGGGTACAAAATTTTTGGTTGGTCCTAGACTTAGTTATTTTTTTAATTTTGCCTTTCGACTCTGCGATGAAGTTTTGGTACCCTTTCTGGCCCCATTCGGGTACAAATATTTCGACGGATCTGAGACTTAGGCATTTTGGTCATATTTGCTCTCTGGATCTATGATGCATTTTTGGTAACTTTGCAAGCTTCATCTGGGTATAAAAGTTTCGATCAGTCCTAGACAAGTCATTTTTCTTTGTTTTTCCTTTTAGCTATGCTACAAAATTTTGGTACCCCTATTGGCTCTATTAGAGTACAAAAGTTTTGAACAGTCTTGGACTTAGTCATTCTTTTGTTTTACCTTGCAACTCTGTGATGGGATTTTGGTACCCCTCTTGGTCTCATATAAGTATAAATGTTTCGATGGATCTAGGACTTAGGTAATTTGGTCATCTTTACTCTCTGACAACACAATGAACTTTTGGTACCTTTATAGACTCCATTCAGGTTCACAAGTTTTGGTTGGTCCTAGACTTAGTCATTCACTTTGTTTTACCCTTCAAATCTATGATTTCAATGGTCTATCCTTAGCATACCTAGGCCAAAATTTTTTGGCTTCCTCTTGATTTTGTTGTTGGGGCCTAAAATGCCCTCCCTTGCACCTTTTACCAAAGTGCATGTGGGTAATGCTCAAAAATACCCATAGTTATGTGCCTAGTTTTTTTTATTTATAGTAGGAGGGTGGTTGTCATTTCAAGTTAGGACTAAGGAAAATGTGGCAAATATTTTGTCAGAGAAATGGTTTTGGGGGTCAACTTTGTCAATCCTCAAACTGTGGGACCCTTGTTTTGACCCTAGGACCACTCGAATACCTACTCACCTTGTATGGGTAAAGTTAATAGGGTTGCCAATAGAATTTTGGTCTAGAGATTTTTTCCAAGCCTTAGTCAACTATATTGGTTATTTCTTGGAGGTGGACAAGAGGTATTAGTCCTCATGCTTGATGATAATAGCCAAGATTCTTGTTGATGTGGATTGGAGAGATGAATTGGTGGGGAAAATTGTGTTGAAGTACAACAAAAAGACACATGTACAAAACCTAGACTATATTGGTGTGCCTTTTAGGTGTTCATGCTGTCATAATTATGGGTATATTACAAGGTATTGCTCTCTTAATTTTTCAAGGAAGGTTTGGAATCATAAGGAAGATAGAGGGGTATTTAAGGGTGAGAATGAGATGCAATTTTTACTTCAGGAACATAACTTATGCATTGATTATATTATAGAATCAATGCATAAGGAACACAATCTAGAGAAATTAGGGGAAAAAATAAGATGTATAGAAGGTGGAGATAAAAAATTTTGTGCCAGATCAAGTGATGGATTCAGAATCATCTCATATTGAAGTAAGGCTAGGATTATTAGAGAAAAAGTTGGATGTTATGCTTTTGGACCTAGATACAAGATTTCAAAGCAAAAATATTACCAAATCTTATTTCTCATATGGGATTATAGGTAATTCTCTTTTGATTCCCTCAACTAATGGCTAGATTTACCAGTTTGTAAAACAAAGTCTCCCATAGAAGAAGGTAAGGGTGGAGTTGAGGGGCAAAGAAGACCCTCAAATTTCTCTTCCTTGAAGGAAGTAGATCCGGATCTTGGTTTAGACTTTGGTATGTTTTTTAGTAATGCTTCATAAGTAAATCAATTTGAATTTGCTTCCCCCCTTCATTTTTCCTATGGTCAGGTAGGTAGAATAGGACTAAGGGAAGGATTTGGGGGAGGCCTTAGTAAAGACATGGGGGATAGAAGTCTTGCTAGTAGGAGGGGCAGATGTTATTTTACTTAGTTGGCTAAGAATAAAATCCTCTATGAAGTTCAACAAGGTAAGTAACCATCCTTAAAGGATATCCTTAGATCAGAGATGATCCCAAATGTACTTAATCAATGAAAGCACTTTCCTTCAATATCCAAGGGATAGTCAACTCTGCAAAAGAAGCTACTTTGTGTAGGTTGGTAGAAATTCATAATCCAAAGATTATGCTAATTCAAGAGACAAAAGGGTTAGCTATGAAAGTGATGTAAGATCTTAGTAAATTGCTTAAAGGATGTGATTTTTTGGTCCTTGATGTTGTATGGGCCTTAGGAAGAGTGGTCATAGGGTGGAAGGCAAATCAGTTTAGGCTAACCAAATTTGCATTCCTTGATCAAGAGTAGGAACTAAATTCTTTTTAATGGAGCTTGGGGAAATATGGACAATGGTAAAGATTTATGGTCCCTATAAAGGTATGATGCAATATTGGGATAAGCTTATGAATCATAAGTTCTTAGAAACTAATAATTTTATTTTAGGATATGATTTAAACTTAACTCTTTCTAGGAGTGAAGTATGGGGTATTGCTGCTAGAACTGATCCACTGGCTAATTACTTCATCCAAAATTTTGAATCCAAGGGGCTAGTAGACCTGGTGCCTATAAAATCTATCCCAACTTGGAGAAACATCAGGATATGATTTGATAGAATTTCTAAGATACTAGATAGATTATTAGTAGTAGAGAGTTTAGTATATGGCACTTATAGATTGAATATTGGGTTAAAGTTGGAGGAGACTCTGATCACTCCCCCATCATGCTTCTTATAACAAAAGAGGAGAAAAACCAGTGGCTAAAATAGGATAGCTTTATTACTTTAGTCAAATTAGAATGGGTGAAGTTTGATCCTAGTATTTAATATGCAACAAATCTAAAAAGGGTTAAGGCAGTAGTGGTTTAGTGGGTCCATAAAAATAAACTAATGGATGAGAAAAAACTAAGGGAGATTGAGGAGGATCTTGTAGTGTTTCTAGCAGATGACTTTGAAAATGAATTGGATGAGGAAATAAGGCTTAAGTATAAAAGTTTAGAATAAGAGAAGAGAAGATTGTTGGAAGAGAGAAAAGCATGGTGGAGGTTCAAAACTAGAGAACTATGGATTTCAAGTGGGGATGAGAACACTAAATTTTTTATAGCTTTGCAAATCACATAAAACAACAAAATACAATTTGGGAGCTACAAGGACAAGATGGAAGTAAATTCTCCTCCTTTAAAGGAATAAAAAACATAGGAGTAAGGACATTTTGATCAACTATACAAGGATCCTGGTCAAGTTAATATAGCTAAAATAATTAGAATAACTTCTCTCTTTCCCAAATTTATAGATGAGGAAGCCAATGGTGAGTTGATTAAGGAAGTCTCAAAGGAGGAGCTCAAAGTTGTTTTAACCTCCTTCTAGAAAGATAAGAGTCCAAGACCTGATGGGTGGACTATGGAATTCTTTCTCAAGCTCTATGATATTTTGGAGTCTGACCTACTCAAGGTTGTGGAGGAGTCTAGGAAAATAGGAAGGGTAAATATAGTCTTCAACTCTACCTTCATTGCTCTTATTCCAAAAAGGAAAAATCCTTCTTCCTTTAATGATTTCAGGCCCATTTATTTGTGTAACTATGTGTACAAAATCATAGAAAAAATAATTGCATCAAGAATTAAAAGGTTCCTCTCTGCTTCTATATCTATTGAGCAATTTAGTTTCTACATGGTAGATAGATTCATGAAGCAATTGGTGTTGCTCAAGAAAGTCTTCATACCATAAAATCAAAGAAACTACTAGCAATGGTGATGAAGTTGGATCTCTCCAAGGCTTTTGATAGAGTAAATTGACTATATTTAAGAATGATACTCATATTGGGTTCTATGTGTAAATGGTGAATTGGATTATGGGATGTCTTTGTTCTATTTCTTTTGTAGTTTTGGTTAATGGGTCAACCTCTCAGTTCTTCAAAGCTTCTTAGGGGATAAGACAAGGTTGCCCCTTGTCACCACTATTATTTCTTTTGGTAGTTGAGGGATTAAGTAGGTGTATTTTAGAAGCCAAGAGGGAAGGAGTAGTAAAGGAAATTAGAATAGGTAGAACAGTGGAAGTCACCCATCTACTTTTTGTAGATGATGTTCTCCTTTTCATAGATGGAACAATAAGAGCTACAAAGAAGTTAAAACAATCTTTAGATATTTTCTATCTGGCAATAAGTATGCATATTAATGCACATAAGTCAAGCATCTCTTTTAACCATGTGGATCAGGATCAAACCATATTAATAGGTCAACTTTTCCCCTTTAACATATTTGATCTTCAAGAGGGGTTTAAATATATAGGGTTCTTTTTAAAACCCAATGACTACACTAAACAAGACTGGAATTGGTTGATAAAGAAGGTGGAAGGAAGAATTAATATATGGTGCAACAAATGGATCTCTTTGGGGGAGATTGAATTTGGTCAAGTCTGTGTTGGAGGTAATACTAGTATATTGGTAATCTTTGGCTCATATACCAAAAGGAGTTTTGGATAAAATTAGATAATTAAGCTATAGGTTTTTATGGATAGGGAAAAGGGAAAGGGAAGGTATTCCCTTGGTTAAATGGAAATCCTTAGCCAAGCCCAAGGAAAATGGAGGATGGGGACTTAAGAATATCTTCCTATTTAGCAAGGCTCTAGCAACAAAGTGTGTTTGGAAGATAATATCAAAGGAAGGCTTATGGAATAAGATCATACATGAAAAGTATTTAGAGCCACTCATAGTTGAGGAGTGGATAAGGGCCCCAATGAAGCAAACCCATAATGTTTCAATCTATTGGAAGGCAATGATTCAAGCCTTTTATATTGTAGGTGATTGGCTTGCCTAGAAAATAGGGGATGGTTCAAGGATAAGACTAGGCTTAGACCCTTGGATTGGTTGTGGTGATATGCACAGACTACCAAATAATGTAATTCAGACCCTAAGAGCTTAGGGGATTGGAAATCTCACCCAAGTAGCTGACCCAAAATCTTCTACAAACTAGAGTTAGATATGGAAGGAAGCAACAATGTTAGGGCTTCAAGGCTAGGAGGCACACTAGTGGGAAGAATATGTGGGGAGACTTAAAGCTAGACATATCAAGTTGTGAGAGGAAACTGATCAATTGGTCTGGACAAAGAATGGAGCTATGGAGGAGTACACTCCAAAGTTGGGGTATAAGACTCTGTTGGAAGATAGCAATGACGATCCAACATGGTGGTGGAAGACACTTTAGAAGCAAAAATCCCCATTGAAGACAAGACTATTCCTATGGCTTGCCATGAAAAATAAGGTTCTAACATGGGAGGTATTACAAAAGAAGAATTGGAATGGTCCAGGAAGGTGCCATTTATGTAAGTCAGACAATGAAACAATTGATCATTTACTAGTAGCTTGCTCCTTTACTAGACATGTTTGGAGGGAGGTTATAGCATAGTTAAAGCTTCCTATAGGATGACAAGAAGATTCCTTAGGAGAGTGCTTAAAATATTGGTTTGAAAATAGGTCATACAAAGGTTTTATAGCTCTCCCATTGTTTGTGTCTTGGGGAGTATGGTTATCTAGGAATCACAATAAATTTTTAGGATCAAGAGAAGCCTACTTGGCAGGTCTCCTCCCAAATCATCGAAAGTTTCAATAACTATAAGGTTTCAACAACAACAAAGGTAAACAGACAAATCATCCCTCCAAAGATCGATAAATCAGGGGCCTAGGGATTTTTCGATGGGGCTAGATAGGGGGTCCCTAGAGTTTGTGGAGCAGGAGGATTACTATATATTTTTAACTCTCATTATTTTAAATTCAAGGTTAGACTAGGAGAAGGTTCTAATAATTATGCTGAAATTATGGCCCTCAAATTGTTGGTTCAATTGGAAAAATCAAAAGGAATACAAAAAATTCAAATTTATAGAGACTCACAGGTGGTAATAAACTAGATGCTTGGTGTTTTTAGAATGGAAAACATGATTCTACAACCCATCTTCTCTCAAATAAAAGAAGTTGTGGATCAAAGTGAAGCTTTTACTTTTTGGCATATTTATAGAGAACTGAATAGGGAAGCAGATGAACTCTCAAAGGAGGCACTTCAAATTGAACTAGGTACATGCTTAGTACAAGAATTTAGTGAGGGCAATGCACTGCAACTGGTCCATATCTCTATCTAGGGGGATTAATTCACTCTAGTTAAAGCAAGCACAATTAAAGCAACTTTTTCAAAAAACTTAGAAGTCAGTGATTTAAAGGATATTGGTTGACAAATTGGGAAGGTGTCTAAGGATAGAACTTAGCCTGATAGAGATAGCTAGTTATGATGTATAAGTGACCTGATTTTTAGGTCATTATTGAAACTTTGAAGAAATGCCAAAGAGGCATCTAAAGAATGTAATTTCATATTTTCTTAATATAAAATTACAAATTTTTTCAAGGAAATTTATATCCACACAATGGTTTGTATTGACTTATGATTTGGTGCATTTGATGTGATTATTTATGATAATTAATCGTTTGGTGACTTTATGTTATGATTGATGTAGATGTTGTAGATTATGTTATGATAAATGAGTATTTATGGTAGATTTGTGTGAATGACTAAATGATGTGATGCAATGGTTAAGACTTAGATGGTTAGTTTGTATCATGTGGCAATTTATGATTCAAATGGTGCTTAATAAATTATGTTATGATGATTAATTCTTATGTTACATAAGCGTTGTATGATTTAACTATGATTAAATGCATTGATTATTGCATGATTATATGTTGTTGTTTGGATATTATAATGATTTGATGGATGTAGATGATTAGCTCTCAGGGTTTATGATGACAAATAGATAACATATATACAATTAACAAATTATGCACCCAAGAGGGCATTGCTATAATACAACTCTATACAGATATGTACAGATGTAGATTTGCCCAAGGTGATTTTAGCTTGGATTTGCTTAGGGGGATTTTAGCCTAGATAATATATATTATATATATATATATATATATACAACTATATACAAATATTTATCCAATGAGATTTTAGTTTGGATTTTCCTAGGGGAACCTTAGCTTTCCCAAAGAGACCTTAGTTATCTTGTTATGATACAAAATATGTACAACTATATACAAATATGTACAAATAAATATAAGAAATTTGACCTAAAAGGGAATTTTAACTGAGATACAAAAGATATACATATCATTTTTGGTGCCCCCAGGCAAAATTCCTAAGGAGCATTATATGATTTATTAAAAGTCATAAAATAGATCTACCTTTAAAAAAATACTTAAAATACTTTTGCTTTGCCTAAAAGACTTGATTTAGCTTTGATTCAACTTTAGATAATTGTCTAAAGGGGGTTTTACTTTGATTGCTTTGCCTCATAGAGAAAATGTTATAGAGGACTCTTTAGTAGAGATTGACGTGATAATGGATTATGCCCCTAATTGTTAGGAAGTGTCCATTATCAACATGTTACTCCCATGCATAGGGCTACATGGGTGATAACAAATGATATGATTGATCTTGTCATCAATAACTATGAGCTTTGCAATATTCATCATGCAATAAGAGGTTGATGAGATAGAAGTTAGAAGATAAGATTAATTTGGCCATTAACACCTGTAAATCTCATAGTACTCATCATGCCGTAAGAGGTTGATGATATGGAAGAATAAATGAAGATAAAATTTAAGGTAAACCAAACAAGAGAGATTATAAGACATAATATATTGTGTGAACCTTGATCAATTCACAAGATGAAACTCAGAGGATCTACTCACATCAGTTGCTTAGTAAAAAAGAAAACAACCTATCCTAACTAGGATCATCATTTGCATTTCATTGTAGATCCTTGAATCGATATGCAATAAGTAGTCCAAGAAAATACAAGCATGTGCATGCAGGTAGATATGAAGTCAGGTAGATACAAGCAAGCGAAGACAAGGAGCTAAAAGCAAATAGGAAATTGATGTAGGCTCAAATGTAATACCATTTAAGATGAATTATGTTCATAGGTTCATTATTATTTTTTATTGGGCATGGTAAGGCAATAAGTGCCTAAAACATACTTAACATTATAATATATGGACCTGGCCAATTTGGCTCAAATTTGCCTTTGAGATCAATTTTAGAATTGGTATTTCTTGGAGTATTTTTTAGGATAAAACCACCAAATTCAAAGGATTAGGATTCTACCTTTTTGCTATAGACATATTTAAGCCTTTTTTGGTAGACTTGTAGGTTTTCTAAGGAAGGGATCTACTATTTGTCAAGCAATTCTAGTTGGCTAAGACAAACAAGATTATTTTCATCTTCAAAAAAGGCATCTTGCAAAAATATATGCAAGGAGGGCACCTCTAGCTCATTGGGGAAGACTAATTTAGTCTTGGAGACTAAATCATAGGGTGTTGCATCGGTGAGAGTTCTAACACTAATGCAATATGCCCATAGGGAAAGATACAATTAGAGATGATAATTTCTACTAGTCTTGCTGATGAGCTTTTTGAGGATTTTGATTAGACTATTTATGCTATATTTTATATTTAGTATAATTTTTTTGGACATCCTTGTTCTTAAAGGGTGTTATATTATTAGAGATTAGCATGTAAGGGATTCTCTAGCAACTGAGGATTTGATTGAGGATGCACTTGGAGACTTAGAATCTATAGGTTGAGGCTAAAGGTATTACTTTGACCCATTTGGTGAAGTATTCAATAGCCATTATGATAAATTTATGTCTATTAGGTTGCACAAGCTTTATCTTTCCATTGATATCTAATCCCCAAATGGAGAAAGGCCATGGAGAGGTTACAAATTGGATAACTTGGGATGGAGCATGGATAAGGTTATTAAGCTTTTGATACTTATTGCACCTCTTGACATGGTCACAAGAATAATTTTCCATAGAGGGATAAGTAATAACCCATATATAGGAGTTTCTTGGTGACAGAAACACAATCGAAGTGTCCACGACATGATCCATCATGGGTATTTTTATGATTGCTTAGTCTTTAGCTAGGTCTAAGCATATCTAGAAACTACTATCAAGGGTATGCTGATATAAAATATCATGAATGATGGCATGCCTACAAGCTCATTACTTGAGTTTTTGTGCACATTATGATTCAAACCATCAGGTAAAGTGTCATCCTTAATGTAAGTAAATATGTCCTTATACTAAGGATTAAGGGATGAAGTGGATTCTACGAGGAAGACTTCTAGAGGAAGTTGACTAGATTATAAGGTTAAAGGTTCCCTAATTTGCGGGATGATGATTATGGCTATTCATCATATAGCTTTAAGGGATAAAGGATGTAGTTGAGGCCATAGCATTGACATGGTCATTACTGGACCTAGGGATAGCATCAATGGTGATCTTGTTGAAAGCATTTACTAATTTAAATATAATGCATTTCTATAGCTCGCGCTTATCATATTTGGTTTTATCAACACCATTAACTTGGTTTATTACTAGCTAGGAGTCTCGAAAGACAAAAAGGATTATGACTTTGAGGTCTAATGCTACATGTATCCCTAGGATAAGGGTTTCGTACTTAGTTATGTTATTTATAGAGGAAAACTTAAGCTTGAAGGACAAAGTGATCAACTATTTTTGAGAAGTGACCAAGATGAATCCTGCTCCCACTCCTTTAACACATCTAGTACCATCAAATTATAGAGTGCAAGAGTCATATTGATATGCTTCTACGATGAATATTGGCTTATTGGGAAAGTCTATCACAAGGGGATGGCTAGCTTGGCTAGCTTCTAAATATCCAAATACCAATTGGTTAGAAATAACCTAACCTTTAATAAAATTTTGGTTTATGAACTCAAGATCAAATACTTTAAGTGTAATGACCCATTTAGTGGTTCATCTTGAGAGGTGATGTTTGGACATAAGATAATGCAAGGGATCGACCCATCTTATGGTTGAGTATATGGTGTCTAAGATTTTGAGAGGTAAACACTATAGCTAGGAAAAGAATTTCTAAGGGTGTATATGGACTTTGTAATTGACCAAAGTCTTGTTGATATAGAAAATAGTCCTTTCTCTATCTTGATTGTCATATTGTGCCAACATGTATTCTAAGGTATGGTTTGTGGTTACTATGTATAACAACAAGGGCTTATGAGGATTATGTGGGAAAATGACAAGTGGAGACAAAAGGTAGGATTTGAAAGCATTAAAGACCATATATTTCCTTAAAATTTTGGTGAAGGGTTGACACTTGTTGACTAGCTAGGAGACGAATCTCTAGATGGATTGAATTTTTCCTTGGATACTCCTAAGTTGAGTTAGAGTTAGAGGGGGTGGCATATTGATAATAAACAATATTTTATCATGATCAAATTCAATGCCACATTGGAATACAATAAATCCCAATAGCTTTCCTAGTATAACCCCAAAGATGCACTTTTGAGGCTTTAAGCATGCATTGTACTCCCATAGTTGCTTGAAGATGTATCTTAGATCCTTAACATGATATTTTCGATTTAAATACTAACCAAGAAGATCATTGACATAAAATTCCATGATGTCATGCATCATGTCACTAAATATATATGTCATGAATCTTTAGTAGGTAGCTCCTAAGTTTTTTATCCCAAAGGATATGACTTGGTAGCAGAATGTTCTCCATGAGATGATGAAAGCTATTTTGTCTTGGTCCTCAAGAGCAATTTTGATCTGATTATAGCCTAAGAACCTATCTATGAAATATAATATTCCACATCCTATAGTGAAATTGATAATCATGTCAATGTTGGATAAAGGGAAGTCATTCTTGGTACATGCTTTGTTGATGTCTCAAAATTTGATGTACACTTCGATGCTACATGTTTTATTAGAAATAGAAACAATGTTAGAGATCCAATCAAAATAATTAATGGTTTTAATAAATCTACCATAAAGGAATTTTTGAAACTCCTCTTTGAATATCAATATGACTTTTGGGAGTATTTTCTATAATTTATATTTTACGGGTTTTCCACCACAAGTGATGAATCGATGGTGGACAAGAAAGAAAGGATCAAGACCAAGCATATCATCAAAGTATCAAGAAATGATATTTTTAAAATCTATCAAGAGTTTAGTATATTTCTCATGTTGAGTTGGGGTCAAGACCTTTCCTACCTTAAGGATCCTTATGGAGTCCCAATATTGATGTCCATAATTTCCTTAATTAGAATATGAGATTTGCTTTCCAATTTAAGGGGAGATGAAAACACTCCCAAGATTTCTAGATCTGCAAGATCCAAGGTTGGTTGATTGATGTTGATTGGTTGTGAGATAACAACATTGGCAATTTAGAAAAAAAATCCACCAAAACAGAAGTCATTTTGTACTAGATATTTTAAGGGACTAACTCAAGAAGGACCATTTGATACATCCTCTATCTTATAGTTGTTTTCGTTAGCAATCAACTAAGGATAAACTAGTGTTAGGAGATTTACATCAACAAATTGGGTAAAGTGAGAGAAGCTAAGATTTATGAGGAGTGATTATCCATCATCATCATCCTCATCCCAATCCAATCCATTTAAAAAAATGATGTCATCATGGGACACCCTATTAGGATTATTGGCTTTGTTGATAAGCAACACACCCCCACTGAAAAATGAGATTCCATCCTTAGAAAATTATGAACTTCCATTTTTGCAGCAGGGACCCTCTTGGTCATTTTCAGTTTTAAATCCATATTTTTCTTGCCTCCTTTTTAAAGTTGTGCTTTTTCTTGCATTCTAGCCGTGTTATCCAAGAATTCACTTTTTACATGCTAGAATCATTCATGCACAAGAAAATCTTGCACCATTACCGAGAAAAATCCGTAAAACAGCTTGCATAAATTCACCGAAAAATCAAACTTTCCATTTTTGGTAGTGTCGCGATATCGCGACACTTCCATTTTTCGGAAATGTCGCGATATCGCGACGGTAAGTCAAAATGCGGCTAAGTGGCGTAAAGGTCGCGATTTCACGACATGTCGCGAAATCGCGACGCTTTTGGGAGAGAGAAGCAAGTCGGACGGAGGGCGCGATTTTGCGACATGTCGCGAAATCGCGACATGTCGCATTTTCGCGGCAGGAGAGAGAAAATGGGCTGCAGGATGAAAAATCGGCTAAGTCAGAAACATGTTCCAAAATCGCGGTCAACGCGGTCAACGCATGCAGGTAGGGGAACTGTCGCGATATCGCGACGTGTTCTAGAATCGCGGCTGAAAATCAAGAAGCGTACGGAGGCCGTGAAGGGTCGCGATTTCGACATGTCGCGAAATCGCGACATGTCGCGCTTTCGCGGCCGACGAGGGAGGAAGTTGCCGATGCTCTGGCAGGGTCGCGATTTCGCGACATGTCGCGAAATCGCGACATGTCGCAGAATCGCGTAGGAGAGAGAAAGTCATAGTTGACCTGAAAGTGCATTCCGGCGGGAAACGTAAGGCTTCCTGGGTAGCGACACGTGTCAAAGCGTGAATGGGACAAACAGAGGCCGACATGCAAGCTTATTTTGTGGATTTAATCTGTTTTTAATGTTTTAAGCTTCTGATTTAATTAAAATGCTAATCTAATGCATCTTTTTGTCTTTCATGCAGGATTCCACCTGGCACTTACGGGACAACCGGGAAAGACCATAAAGGCGAAGATAAAGTGCGGATTTAGTCAAGGACCGCCATGCTAGGAGAGAAGCTGCCGTTGAGAGCATTCAACGACAAATTTATTGCAGACTTGATAGCATGAAGACCATTTCAACTTCGGGATGGATTTGCGGAGATCGAATTGATGGAGAAGTGGTGACTCATCCGGCTCACCAGCAGAATTAATGAAAGCATTTATTTGCAAATGCGAATGAATGCAAGTTGCATTTTATTTTATCTTCTTCATTTATGGCAGCTGACTGCACAGATTTGCCGAAGGGTTAAGTTCTATCCGGACTTTGATTTTTAAATGGATTTTTATTGTAAAACCCGGTCCTAGGGTTTAAGTGCGATAAGATTTAGGGTTTGAGCAAGATATTTTGGAAAAGATCGTGGTCCGTCCTGAGTCTATAAATACAAATTCTAAATGTAATCGCAGGAGGCGGAGACTTAGAAATAAAGGCTTATAAGCAATTTCTTGCAAATTTTGTGAAATCCTTTGTTTCTGGACTTGGAGTTGATGTGCTTTAGCTTTTCTGTGATAGCATGGCCAGGAGCCTAATCTTTTGCAGAGTGTGATAAGTGTATTTTCTTTTGTTATCCGTTCCATTTAAAGTTTGTTAGATATATGTCTGAATCCGCCATTGTCAAGATTAAATATGTCGTTAGGGCTTCAGCTTGTTCTATTGTCTCGCTAGGGGAAATTACAGATTTGAGGTGTAAGTTTGTTCTAATTGCTCTGTCTTCACCGTGCGAGCTAGGGTCGCCGGTGAAAGATACCGCTTTAACCACTGCCTCTTGGATTTATGATTTTCTCGCTAGATCCGTTTCACTCGCTTTGTGCTCTTAGTTGAAAGTGATCTTAGACCGACCGGACACTTTCTTCCGGGATTTGTTCTGCTGTGAAGTCGATAGCATAGATAAGATTGATAGTTTAGAGGTTTACAGATTGAAGTCCGATAAACTTCTCTTTCTCGCCTTACCCTACCCTCTCTTTGCTTTCCGTGAATGATCCATTTTTATTTTCTTTATTTGCCTTTTATTTAAATCACGACCCATGAGAGCTAGATCAAAGAATTCAAGTCAAATCTGATTGTCAACAACTTTTGCAACTACCGAACAAGTTCAGAACCCCCGTAAGGTAACAGAGCACCCATATTGAAATCTATTCCGTAAGTGGAAAAGAGTGAATTGCCATTCGACCCAACTCTCTAACTCGCACCTTGGATAACCAACTAGATCCTAAAGATGAGTGGGATCAGTCCCGTGGGTGTCTCCTGAGCTTTCCTTGCCTTCATCCTTTTTCCCGGTGTGCATGAAAGCCGGACCAACACCTAATTGGCGCTAGAAGGAGGGCCACGAACATCTGCTCTTAGTGCACTTGAGTTGAGAAATCCGACCGTATGTGGAACCTCAAACCGTATTTTATCCAAAGTCTGGAGCTAATTTTCCCTCCTCCTCACCAACACCTAATTGGTGCTAGAAGGAGGGCCTAAACTCAGTTTAAGTATTGTAAGGGCATAACAAAAACATTTGAAGGACCCACAATGAACTCCGGATGCTTTATAAATTGTCAAGCAAGCTTTATAAATTGTCAAGCTTTTAAATTGTCTTATTTTTTTTTTAAATTGTCCTTTTGAAAGTTGTCAGCTTTTAAAATTGCCAGAGAAGGCCTTAAGTTCAATGGTTTGTTAAGAACAGCTTCTATCATCACTTGCGCTTATCCAATTACAAATCGTAACATCACCGTCACCAAGTATTAATGGCAAATTGGTTGGGCCCCACCGCTTTGAACATTCCGGTATAGCCCATGACTCGCCCCTAAGTCCGTAAAGGTATCTCCCTAGGTACAAACATGATGGGACAAGAACCGCAGAAGAACATCTCGCTAGCTTTTAAAAATGCTTTAAGATTGTTGAATATACAAAGATGAAGATGTTGCCCCGCAGATTGTTCCCGCTTCACTCTCCAGGAGGGAGCTTATGACCGGTTTTTAAACCTCACCAAAGAATTCCATTACTAGCTGGGATGATCTAGAGAAAGCTTTTATATCACAGCTCGGTGAAGTGATAGATCCCAACGATTTTATATCAGCAATTTTCCAAAGATCAAGAGAGAGTCGGGAGAAACCGTCAGGTCTTTCAATATGAGGTTCCAAAGAGCTTACTGTAGAATGATCGGCCATTACATCCCAAATGCAAATCTGGCCTTAGAAATCTACAAGAATGCATTGGATTCGGTGACCTCTATTTTCCTCAAGAGAGACATTAATATTACAACCCTGGCAGGGGCTTATAAAGAAGCCTTAATTCTTGAAAGACAACTAGGACCTCAAATTCTGAGCAGCCCTTTGATATCCTATGTTACACAGAACATGCCTGTTCCAAACCCCATTCCACATCATGAGTTAATGCCAACATGTCATGCTCTACCCAAGGAGACTCCGTTAACTGTGACATCCACTCAACATGTGCAAAATACAGAGAAAAGTTCGACAAATTCAAAGTGCAGTGCTTGAAGTCGAACAGCTAGATCCGGCACCACCCAAATCAAGTTTTTCCCGGTGAGTTAAATTTTCCTAGAGATCAAAGAAATATTGATATTTCTAGTTCACCCAAAAATAGTACAACCAGGGTTTCGTATTCTCGTCACTTTTCCCGAAGAGACAGAAAGTCTTGTACAGACTTCTGTGGATGAAATGCAAGATTTTCAACAGCTCAAAATGGACAGCTATGACTTGAAATGTCGAGAGTCCGTAACTTAATAATGATCCTTCCTCATCGTAGGATGATGAAAGTGAGATTCAATCTCACTATGCGTAAGTAACCGAGGAGGATAGCATCATTGAGGATATGAGGGAACTTAAAGCCGACATCACCCTCTATGAACTCGCCTCGCATTGTTGGACAAAACATTAACTTGATTGAGGCTTACTCTGGACCACCTGCTGAATTTCAAGAAAAGGAGGAAAAGATGGTAAATATGAATGTGGTCACCCAACTTGGAATTGATGAACTGCCTCAACATAAGCCTCGCAACTTCGAACATAATGTCAAAGAGGAGGCTATAAACTGTGTTGATGCAGATATTGGAGTTTATGATTTGGCAACTGAAAAGGTGAGAACAATTATAGCCCTAATCAATCACAACAATGATGTTTGGACATTGCACATTGATGAGGTTAAGTCTAAGCAAGGCTCAGGTGAAAAGGAAAATTGTAAGCATTCTCCTAGAGGGATAAAAATTGAAGTCCTGGATATTGAAGCAGCAAAGAACCACAAAATGTTCAAGTTGTTAAGAACCAGGGCATACAGATAAAACATGATTTCTTTCACTTGTCACATCAATTTGAAAATGTGGTGGTCCTGGTCCGTCAAGGTTTTAAAGTATTTGATCCTCGGGGTTTTTTACATTCAATTCTTTTGAAAGAACTCGCAAACCCTTTAATTAGAAGCATAAACATGTTATCATATGATTTGTTATTATATGATTTGTTTAATTTGAAGGAGTCGCAGATTTGTTTTTCAAATGGGACAGGAAGACAAGAACCCAAGTCTTTCCCGTGATAGCAAATTTTTGAAGCACAATCTGGAGTGCATTTCGTCAACAGGACTCGAAAGGTAATTTTTTTTAAATTACTTGCATGGTCAAAATTTTTTAAAGCACCATTTCTCTCGCTTTCCCAACCGCCGCATTTTTTGAGTATGAAGGGAAGTTGTAACATATGTATGCATTGTAAATAAGCTTTGAAGTTTTTCTGCTTTTATTTCTTTGTCGTGCGTTTTTATTTCAATGTTTCTAGCTTTAATTTTAATGCTCGTAGCTTTAATTTATTTGTTTTTCAGCTTTATTTCTTTGTCGTGCGCTTTATTTTTAAATGTCTCGTATTAGCTGTGCTTTTTCGCTTTTCTTTAGTTGTTTTTCAGCTTTAGCTTGTGCGCTTTATTTCTTTTGTCGTTGCTTTTTATTTCCTTTCTTTGTCTTTTTTATTTTAGCTCTGCTGTATGACTTTTTCTTTATTGCATTTCTTTTTCTTTGTCAGTTCGTATGCTTGTAGCTTAGCTTATTTTATTTCAGCTTGTAGCTTTTTATTTGCTTCAGCTTCTTTTAGTTTATTTCTTTTATTGCCTCGTACGCTTTTTATTTTCTTCCCTCGTTTTTCCTTTTCTTTGTTGTCTCGTACTTTTGTTTTAGTTTTATTTTTCTTTGTTTTTTTTTTCTTTAATTTATTTGCTTCATCTTAGTTTATTTGTTTTAGCTTAATTTTGTCGTCGTATACCGTGCTTTGCATCCTTTGTAAATAGCCTTGCCTTGTTTTATTCCTTTGTCTCAGTACAATTGCTTTCGTGTTTAGTTTATTTTATTTGCAGCCTATGCGCTTTGATTCTGTTTTGCTTTAGAAGCTCGTGCTCGTCCTTGGAAGCCTGTACAAAGTCCTTTGGCTTCTAAAATTCTATTCTTTAACCTCGCCTGAGCAATCAATGAAAAGTCAGCCTGCTGAAAATTGTTTTATTCCTAGTCGATAAATCCTCAATCCAAGGCTCTCCCATTCTCGCTTCATTATTCTAATTGAGATAGTCTCGCTTGCACTAAACTCGTGGAACTATTTTGTTATCCAGGATGAAGGTAGAGAGATGATTGGATCTTGTGTCTTACTTGCCACAGTTGTTTTAATGATAGAAAAACTGCTATGTTGTTTAGTTGGAGGAACTCCTGGGAATCCAAGAAAAGTCAAGTTATAAGAGGGGACTATGGTTCATGCAATTATTTGGGTGTCACCGGAGGCTATCAATGCCTAGACTCGAAATAGCTCAGATTGATCAAATATTAAAAGAAAATTGTAATTTCTCTAAGGTCTTCCAGATAGTGATATATTTCAAAAAGAAGAGAGATAAAAAAAAGAGAGATAAGAAAAAAAAAGAAAAAAGAAAAAAAGAGTTATATGATCAAAAGAGGCAGCCAATATTAGATTCTGCCCTACAGTTGTAAATTGGGTCGTGTAAATCTAAAGGGTAACTCTGTCTAGGCCAGAAAGCTAAACTAGTAAACGGAGCTCTACTCGGTTTCCCCTTTTACAATCTAGAAAAGTTGATTAATCCAAGTTTATCATTCAATTCAGTCATCCTTGAAGAAAGTTCTATACCTTTGTAATTGCACATCGTAAATCTTCCTTGAAGTAATCCACCCCAGTATGTCCTTGGGAAATTTTAACAGCTGGCAGTTAGTAGTCAATTTATTGTGAAGAATGCCTGTGGCAAGGCATGATGCATGGTCTTTTTGTTTTGAAACCAGTGTCTTGGGTTCTAAAATAGTGCTACTATTTTACCCGCAGATATCGCCATTTGTTGATAAGCAACACACCCCCACCGAAAAATGAGATTCCATCCTTAGAAAATTATGAACTTCCATTTTTGGCAAGTAGGGACCCTCTTGGTCATTTTCGGTTTTAAATCCATATTTTGCTTGCCTCCTTTTTAAAGTTGTGCTTTTTCTTGCATTCTAGCATTGTTATCCAAGAATTCACTTTTTACATGCTAGAATCATTCATGCACAAGAAAATCTTGCACCGTTACCGAGAAAATCCGTAAAACAGTTGCATAATTCACTTAAAAATCAAACTTTCCATTTTTGGTAGTGTCGCGATATCGCGACACTTCCATTTTTGGAAATGTCGCGATATCGCGACGGTAAGTCAAAATGCGGCTAAGTGGCGTAAAGGTCGCGATTTCGCGACATGTCGCGAAATCGCGACGCTTTTGGGAGAGAGACGCAAGTCGGACGGAGGGCGCGATTTTGCGACATGTCGCGAAATCGCGACATGTCGCATTTTCGCGGCAGGAGAGAGAAAATGGGCTGCAGGATGAAAAATCGGCTAAGTCGCAAACATGTTCCAAAATCGCGGTCAACGCGGTCAACGCATGGTGTAGGGAACCGTCGCGATATCGCGACGTGTTCTAAAATCGCGGCCGAAAATCAAGAAGCGTACGGAGGCCGTGAAGGGTCGCGATTTCGCGACATGTCGCGAAATCGCGACATGTCGCGTTTCGCGGCCGACGAGGGAGGAAGTTGCCGATGCTCTGGCAGGGTCGCGATTTCGCGACATGTCGCGAAATCGCGACATGTCGCAGAATCGCGGAGGAGAGAGAAAGTCATAGTTGACCTGAAAGTGCATTCCGAGGGAAACGAAGGCTTCCGGGGTAGCGACACGTGTCAAAGCGTGAATGGGACAAACGTAGGCCGACATGCAAGCTTATTTTGCGGATTTAATCTGTTTTTAATGTTTTAAGCTTCGATTTAATTAAAATGCTAATCTAATGCATCTTTTTGTCTTTCATGCAGGATTCCACCCGGCACTTACGGACAACCGGGAAAGACCATAAAGGCGAAGATAAAGTGCGGATTTAGTCAAGGACCGCCATGCTAGGAGAGAAGTTGCCGGTGAGAGCATTCAACGACAAATTTATTGCAGACTTGATAGCATGAAGACCATTTCAACTTCGGGATGGATTTGCGGAGATCGAATTGATGGAGAAGTGGTGACTCATCCGGCTCACCAGCAGAATTAATGAAAGCATTTATTTGCAAATGCGAATGAATGCAAGTTGCATTTTATTTTATCTTCTCCATTTATGGCAAACTGATCGCACGTATTTGCCGAAGGGTTAAGTTCTATTCGGACTTTGATTTTTAAATGGATTTTTATTGTAAAACCCGGTCCTAGGGTTTAAGTGCGATAAGATTTAGGGTTTGAGCAAGATATTTTGGAAAAGATCGTGGTCCGTCCTGAGTCTATAAATACAAATTCTAAATGTAATCGCAGGAGGCGGAGACTTAGAAATAAAGGCTTATAAGCAATTTCTTGCAAATTTTGTGAAATCCTTTGTTTCTGGACTTGGAGTTGATGTGCTTTAGCTTTTCTGTGATAGCATGGCCAGGAGCCTAATCTTTTGCAGAGTGTGATAAGTGTATTTTCTTTTGTTATCCGTTCCATTTAAAGTTTGTTAGATATATGTCAGAATCGCCATTGTCAAGATTAAATATGTCGTTAGGCTTCAGCTTGTTCTATTGTCTCGCTAGGGGAAATTACAGATTTGAGGTTAAGTTTGTTCTAATTGCTCTGTCTTCACCGTGCGAGCTAGGTCGCCGTGAAAGATACCGCTTTAACCAACCGCCTCTTGGATTTATAATTTTCTCGCTAGATCCGTTTCACTCGCCTTGTGCTCTTAGTTGAAAGTGATCTTAGACTCGACCGGACACTTTCTTCCGGGATTTGTTCTCGTTGTGAAGTCGATAGCATAGATAAGATTGATAGTTTAGAGTTTTACAATTGATGTCCGATAAACTTCTCTTTCTCGCTTTACCCTACCCTCTCTTTGCTTTCCGTGAATGATCCATTTTTATTTTCTTTGTTTGCCTTTTATTTAAATCACGACCCATGAGAGCTAGATCAAAGAATTCAAGTCAAATCTGATTGTCAACAACTTTTGCAACTATCGAACAAGTTCAGAACCCCCGTAAGGTAACAGAGCAGTCCATATCGAAATCTATTCCGTAAGTGGAAAAGAGTGAATTGCCATTCGACCCAACTCGTAGAACTCGCACCTTGGATAACCAGCTAGATCCTAAAGATGAGTGGGATCAGTCCCGTGGGTGTCTCCGGAGCTTTCCTTGCCTTTCATCCTTTTTCCCGGGGTGTGCATGAAAGCCGGGCCAACAGGCTTCTCCTTTACTTTTGAAATAATATGGGGAAGGCTATAACTAGGGATATAACCTATCTCACAATATCTTTCCCAGGATTTGATTTGTAAGGGTTCTTTGATGCCTTGCTCTTACAAGCCTAGTCCTTTGCCTTGGTATCCTATATTGAAAAGCATTTTCTTAGGGATGGGATATGAGTTTGACAAGAAGCATGAAGTGTACTATTATTTAGTTAGGTAAGGGAATTGCCATCAATTTTCTCCTTGTTTGTAGTACCTTCCTATTTACATTATTTTATTATTATTTCTAGGAGGTAAAACTAAGGTTTGATAATATGAAGGGAGCATGGATAGGTTTAGGAAAAGTTAATTATTATCTAATTTATTATTATAAAAAATATTTGGTTTAGCTGTTGACACTTAAGTTAATTGTTAGATGAATTATTTAAGGTGAGAGAACTTAATGCATCAATGATATGAGATTGAGAAGATGATTCAAGATATAACTTGAGAGAAGGGCAAATACGAGCTTTAGGATTTTCAACCTTGATCAACATTAATGAAGAGCATAAGGTATAACTCACATCTTGTGCATCCATGGCCTATTATTATTTGAGATAATAGATTTGGGGCTCTTGCACTATTATTTGGAAATATAGATTGATCACATATATTTTGGTATTAGCATTTCTCTTTTGGATTTTATTTAGTGGTTTAGAGTGGAGTGTAATCCTATTTGGACCCCTTTTGCTTAAAGTTTAAAACTTTGGGCTCATTGTACCATACTTTTAGTTGATGCCACTCGATACTGGTCTCTTATAGGACTTCTTTATCTCATTAATAATATAATAGATATAGACTTTGCTATTAGCTATTGTTCTAGGTACCTACAGGCTCCTTGAGAGAATCACTAAGTAGCAACAAAGTGAATTCTCAAATATATTAGAGAGCCATATTAGATGAGCATTCACTACTCTATTGGTTCCCTTCCATATTTGATATATATTTTTATATGTTAATTAGGCAAGGGATTTGGATGAGAGATGTCCCACCATAAGGTTTATGTTCTACTTGGAATACCACCTAGTTTCATTATGTTCCATATGCCAATCCACCATTTCTCAATCCTCCATGGAGGTTGAATATTGTGCTACCAATGAGACAACTAAGCATCTCGGGTAGATGCTAATGATTTTGGAGGAGATTGGAATTCTCTAAATTTTTCCTATTACTCTTTGTTGTGAAAATAAGAGTACTATTTAGCTTATTCAAAATCATTTGTTTCATAAATGGACAAAGCACAATTAGATATAAATACACTTTGTGAGATGGATTCATGCTCATGGGATGTTAGATCTATTTTTTTTTTCTTCTTAAGAGTGGGTAGTAGACATTTTGACCAATATCATGCCTAAGGTCACCTTTATGTACATGGGAGAGCTTCTTGGAGTTGGAGAGTGTTTCTTAAGGGAGGACCAACATAAGGTTCTCTCTTCATATCCCCCATTCAAATTAAGAGGGTATGTTGGAATATGTGGTAGTTAAGCTTTTATTGAGGCCATGATCGACTATTTGTTATATTTACCCTTTAGGAGCCATATAAACCTTGAAAAAGGTATTTTTATAATTTTTTTATTATTTTATTCTTGAGGGCCAATATCATAACCTTGACCTAAAGGCTTCATGTACTTTGATATAAATACCCATTCTCATTAACCGTTTATTTATCAATTTGAGTGTAATTTTTATTCTCTTTGAGTGAATATCTTTTGGTATCTACATACACAGTATCATATTTGGTGTTCTTTATGCTATGTACTTATTTTTAAGAAATACTAGGTAATTTTTTATTCTATTCATTTATGGAAACTACTATGAAATATGATATGTATGCCTCACATGGACATTCACCATATCATAGGGGATCCTATTATTTATAAGAATACTTAGTTGTAGATTGGATTGAGGATATTGATGAGTGAAAGTATACTCTAAGGTACTTATTTTGTTTTAATTATATATAAATTTCTTAATATTCTTAAAAGTAATGTACTTTTTCTCTATCTCCCAAATAAGTAAAATACTATAGATTAGTCATTACTGGGAAACATCTTATGTGGACATAGATGCTTCTTAAGTAACTAGGTTTTCCCCAAAAAGGTCCAATACTTTATTTTTATAATTACAATTATATTCAAATGGCTTGCAACCACATGATAATTATTACAATTATATTCAAATGGCTTGCAACCACATGATAATTTAATTATAATCAATGTAGGAAGTGCCTACATATATATAAGTGTTACATCTCCATGATCTATTATAAATATGTCATCCAAGAAAACCTCCAAAACATTGATCATGCCTTATGTACTATACAATATGGTTAATAATACTCACTAGTGTGTACCTCATTTTTCCATCCCATTACCCATGTAGCATAATTATATGCCATAGTCATGCATTGGATATTATTAATGTATTTTTGCACATATGAACCTAACTATGCTAACCACCATAGTATCAAGCACAATGCAACTTATTTTATTAACATCTAAGATCATATATCATGATTGTATACCATGCATGTGTTCATTCCAATGCATTATAACCATAATCACATTCACACACTACAACCATACACCATAATTGTGCTTGTTGAAAGGAATGATGGAAAAATGCAAAACACCGAACCAAGCCACAAGGATCAAGGGGTTGAAGCAACACCACATTAACCAAAATAGAGAGACTAAAAAATAGAAACAAGATAATGGAAGCTAACACAAAAACTGCAATATCATATCATATGTCAGAATTGATTGTGAATACAATGGAGAAGCCTTGCTTAAATAGGCAAGGAAGATCCACCACAACCGTAGGATCAACAAAGAGATAAGGATCAATATCCACCGTACAAACAGGGAGGTGCGATATGATCCATGGAGAAAATATCTCAACCCTCCAAATGTAATCAATGAGTGTAACTCCCTAGGAATGCCAAATATCCCCATAATATCTAAATAAGATAAAAATAAATATCCACACATAAAGTGGGTGGGGAAAAATAAACTAAACTAATATAAAAATAAAGTACCTAGGTGAGCATGAGCTAGAGTCTAAACACCTACTCTAACACCCCCCTCAAGCGAAGCTAGGGGTCAAAAAGAAGTGGCATATCCATAGTATGAGTCCTCGACAACAAGGCCTGATCAGGTACTCATGTACAATGTGTATCCAGAAGCTCTCAAACCAGAAGGAGGGAAAACCACGTGGGAAAAACCATCCAGCTAGAAAGAGAGAAGAAGAAGAAAGGAAGGTGGCCTCATCCACACCCCCCAAGGACAACTTCCTTCACCCCAAGCATCTCTCACAACAAATGAAAATGAGGAGATGGGAAGGGTTTAGTGAAGATGTCGATAATCTGCTTCTGAGTGGGAATGTAGTCCAAGTTGATCACTCCATCCTAGATAAGCTGTCGAATGAAGTGCATATGAATCTCAATGTGCTTGGTCCTCTGATGCTCAATAGGATTGCGAGAAATATGTATGGTACTTTGGTTGTCACACCAAAGTGAAGTGTTGCACTGATCCTATGAGAAGCCAAGCTCTATCAAAAACTATCGAATCCAAAGAATCTCCTGACTAGCCAATACTATTGCCTGATATTCTACCTCTATCGATGAAAGTGCAATAGTTATCTACTTTTTGCATGCCCAAGCAATAGGTGAAGAACCAAGGTAGAAGACATAACCAGAAGTAGACCATCGAGTATCAACATAACCTACCCAATCAAAATATGTATACCCAACCAACTATAAAGGCCCCCTAGAAAAGTGAAGCCCAAAATGTGAAGTCCCTCAAAGATACCACAAAATCTACTTGGTAGCCTACCAATGACTATCATGTGGATCATGTGAAAATTAGGAGACCAAACCAACTACAAATGATATGTTAGGATGAGTGTGAGTTAAGTAAATCAAACTCCCAACCAACTATCTATAAATGGTGGCATCAACTCTAGGAGTAGAACATGTGGCACTCAAAACAACACCTAACTAAAAAGGAGTAGGAGATGGCTTGCAATCAACCATTCCAAATCATTGAAGCAAATCCAATGTGTACTTCTACTGACAAATAGAGATCCCTAAATCTGACTATGAAATCTGAAACCCAAGGAAAAAGTGTAGAAGTCCAAGATCTATCATCTCAAAATGCTCAAAAAGAGAGCATTGCACAACCTAGATGCATGAAGTAGAACTACCTATGATCAATAAATCATCAACATATAAGACAATGATGATGATGTCCTCTCTATCCCTCAAAGTGTAAATTGTAGGATCAGAATGGCATCTCAAAAATCTAAAAGATAGAAGAAAAGAATCCATCTTCTCATACCAAGCCCTGGGGGCCTGTTTGAGGCCATAAAGTGATCTCCATAATCTGCACACCAATGAAGAATCTTGGACAAATCCTAGAGGTTGCTCCATATAAATCTCTTCTTGCAAATATCCATGCAAGAAGGCACTCTTCACATCCATATAGTAAACTGACCAACCCTATGATGCAGCAATAGAGAGTACAAGATGAACATAATCCAACTTGGTGATAGGGGTAAACATCTCAGAGTAATCAACCCCCTCAACCTATGAAAAACCCTTCACCACAAGTCGAGCCTTGTACCTATGAATGGACCCATCTACTGCATATTTGGTGTGATACACCCATTTGCATCTCACCATTTTTCTTCCTTTTGGAAGAGGAACCAAATCCCAAGTATGATTCTTCATTAAGGAAGAATACTCATCATCCATGGCATCATCCCACTCTCGAATGCCATGGGCCTCATCAAACCTCTATGGATCAATAAAAACTACCTGACAAAGAAGACCCATGCTAAAAGTAGAAGTATGCCTTGAAGGTGGGAGACCTTCAATGAAAGGTGTTGCCTCCTCAACTATAGTCTGAGCCCATCTAGGCATGGGGGTAGCATGTGTAAGAACCTCTACAACTATCTCAACAATGTCCTCATCCTCACTATGATCATCATCAAAACAACCATCTTCAAAGTGAAAAGTAGATGAGGATGGAGGAGTAGAAAGAGTGGGCTCAGTTGGAGAATAATGCTCATCAAACTAGACATGAGTTCAAAAAATAACTTCATGTGTATCTAGATCTAGTAATCTATAAGCCCTCATATCCTCACAATAGCCAACAAAAATGAGTGGCTTGCTCTTTCTATCCAAAGTTATCATTTTCTTCTTTGGAACATGAGCCCATGCTTGACTCCCAAAAACTTGAAAATGAGAAACATCAGGCTTGGTCCCTATCCAAGCCTCCTCTAGAGTCATCTGCTCAAGAGCTCGATGAGGTGTGTGATTTTGAATGTAATTCACACAATTGACTACCTCGGTCCAAAACTTGGGAGGTAAATCTCATGAGTGCATCATACAATTTGCCATTTCCTTGAGTGTTCTATTTTTCCTCTCAGCTACACCATTCTATTGTGGTGTATGTGGGATAGAGTGTTGATGTAGAATCCCATGAAGGGCCAAAAAATCTAAAAACTCCCTACTGAAATACTCCCCCCATTATCTATGTGAAGCTTCTTGATGCAACTCGAAGATTGATTCTCAACAAAAGCCTTAAAGACTTTGAATGTGGCAAAAACTTCACTCTTGAACTTGAGAAAATATACCCAAGTTCTCCTTGAGAAATCATCAATAAAGGTGAGTGCATACTTAGCTCCCAAAAAAGGAGTGGGAAAAACCATCAAGTCACTATGCACCAACTCAAGATGGGAAGAAGCTCTCTTGGACTTACCTTTGGGAAAAGGATCTTGATGTTGTTTTCCAAGTACACAACCTGGACAAACTCCATCAATACAGGAGACCTTAGGTAATCCAATGACCATATCATGAGTGCTTAAATCCTTCAAATATCTATAATTGAGATGGCCAAATCTCTCATGCCAAATATTGCTTTTTGAATCTGCATGAGCCACCAAACAAGTACCTCCAAGTGAAGAATCAAAACCCTCAAAGTGATAAAGATGTGATCTATGGTCAGCAACTCCTTGTGCAACAATAGATTATGGGTCACTCAAATCTCTAATCTCAGCTCCTTGAGGTGTAAACAACATAATTTTACCCCCCTAGAATGATAAATTTGGTACATGAAGAGAAAATTGGTGGAAATATTTGGAACATAAAGAACATTCTTAATGCATCCACCATCAACCTGTATGTCACATTTTCCCTTAACTAAAATGGAAGAAGAATCTCCAACCTCAATGCAAGATGTAGAAGTAGAACACAAGGTGGCAAATGACTCCCTAGATGAAGTCATGTGATGAGTCGCACCAGAATCCAAAATCCAATCCTCAAAAATAGCCTTAGATGATTTCCCAAAAGTATTCAAAGCCTTGCCCTTATATTTTGAAGGAGTGAAGGATAATTTTTTATTCCTAAAGGCTTCCTCTAAGTCTTGTAACTTTTTCCAACACTTGTCATCGGAATGACCATTGACTCCACAATATGAACAAGTAACATTTGACCTATTTTTGCTTTTGGACTGCTTAGGTTTATGATTGGACTCTTTGGAGGATGACTCTTTTTTATGTGACTCTTTGGGATTTTGATGAAATGAAGGAGAAGGGGAAGGATTAGGTTGGGACTTAGACTTGGATTTTCCCTTGCCTTTGGAAGTGGAAGTGGAGGATGCAACAAATGCCTTATGTGAGGAGGTGTAATGCTCAGAGTTAAGAACTTTGGATTCTTCCCTCAAAATATTGGCATAAAACTTCTCAAAAGTAGGCATTTTGTGATCAGAACCCATGGAATCCATATTGGCAAAAAATGTGGAGGCAAACATATGGAATGGACCCCTAAGTTTTGACAAGATCATGAAAATACATTCTTCATCCATTTTAGTTTTTCCACTACCCTTTAAAAGTGTGAGCAAGGATTGAAACTTAGTGAGAAAATCACCCATAGATGGAAAATCATCTAGATTGAGAGCACTAAGTTCAACATCAAGATGTAAAACTCTCAAAGTGTCCACTTGCCCAAATAGCTTCTCAAGCTTCTCCCAAATTTGAAAAGGAGTGTCACAATCATTAAGATGAAACAATAGATTTTCACTCACATGCATCCCAATTAATCCCTTACATTCATCCATTTTGCAATCATGAACAAACTTATGATACTCTTTTGTAACTTTAGGTAGCTCTTCTTGCATTAATCTTGATAACCCTTTAGATTGAATAAGTGTCATCATGTGTGGCTTCCATATGTGATAATTATGTGAGTTAAGTGGCTCAAAATCCTCTAAACCCATTTTTCAATCACAAGAAATAAAATGCAAGATCCACAAAGATGGTGTTCAAATCGACACCAAGACACCCCACCCAAAATATTTTTATTCAATGCTTCCAGAAATAAGAGCCCCCCAAAAATCAAATGCCTTTATAATTTAGGCATTACAAAGAGTATATGATCAGATCTAATTTTTACAATCACTAAAATTTTGTAGATCTAAAAGAAAAAAAATTGAGTAACAACTTCACAAAACAAATATTTTACAAAGTTGTTTTCAAATACATAGAACTACCAACAAAATATTTTTTTAAAATATATTTTTAGCAAACCTTGTCAGTAACTTAAATGTAGATCTGAGTTTGAAATTTGGAAAGAACTCAAGAGTGAAGAAGATAGGTTGTAGATCTCAGAAAACCAGATCTACAACAAGCAACTTTAGATATTGCAGAAAACTAGATATTTCATAGACTATGTGCAAGAAAAACCCATATACAAAAAAAATGTATACAATAGTGGCCATTAGTGATCAAAAGTGATCAATGATGGTTCTAGATCAACGATGATCAGTGAACAGGGTCATCAATGGTTCTACAACTATTAAAATAGCCCACAAAAAAACTCCAAAAAACTTCCAAAAAATAGAACCTTTCTGATCAATCCCCATGGTCAGAGGGGTCAACCAAGATGCAATGAAGGGCTAAAAAAGATATAGAAGCTCTTCACAAAATAATAGAAGAGAAAAAAATCAATTTTCACCTTCTAGGGCTTAGAAACCTCCAATCTCCAACTACAAAACCTTCAACATGATCCGATTGCACGAACCTCAACAATGGATGTTTCCAATAGTCCTCAAAGCTCTGATACCATGAAAGGAATGATGGAAAAATGCAAAACACCAAACCAAGCCACAAGGATCAAGGGGTTGAAGCAACACCACATTAACCAAAATAGAGAGACTAAAAAATAGAAACAAGATAATGGAAGCTAACACAAAAACTGCAATATCATATCATATGTCAGAATTGATTATGAGTACAATGGAGAAGCCTTGCTTAAATAGGCAAGGAAGATCCACCACAGTCATAGGATCAACAAAGAGATAAGGATCAATATCCACCATACAAATAAGGAGGTGTGATATGATCCATGGAGAAAATATCTCAACCCTCCAAATGTAATCAATGAGTGTAACTCCCTAGGAATGCCAAATATCCCCATAATATCTAAATAAGATAAAAATAAATATCCACACATAAAGTGGGTGGGGAAAAATAAACTAAACTAATATAAAAATAAAGTACCTAGGTGAGCATGAGCTAGAGTCTAAACACCTACTCTAACACTTATGGACCATACATTCTAATAAAGATGTATAGGGTATGTGTTCACTAGTAAATGATGCATACACAATTGTAAAAGGTTCTTTATATCCTAAGTAGACTACATATACAAAAAATACCAAACATCACTAAATTCCAAGAATATTAAACGAATTCTCTAAGAAATTGTTTGAAAGTTGAATTATAAATATGACCTATAAGCTTGGCATAATATAAATGGTAATTTTGCATGTTCTCTATAGGATGGATGTAGATTATGCTTCATATTTCTAGATACTATTTCTTATAAATAATAAAGCATGTATTGTTTATGGAATGATATTTTTCCATGTCTCTTGTGTCATATTTTGTTATGCAACTATTATTCATAACATTTTAGGTTTATAAGATAAAATATAGAGTTGCCCTCTATTTTACATCACTAATTTATAATATAGACTAAGTATACTACATGCATAAAAAATACCAAACATCACTAATTTCCAAGAATATTAATTGAGTTCACTAATAAATTGTTTGTAAGTTGAACTATGAAGTTTATAGAATGATACTTTGCCATGTCTCGCGTCATATTTTATCATGCAACTATGGTTCATAACTCTTTAGGTTTATAAGATAAACTAGAGAGTTTCCCTCCATTCTACATCACTAGTTTATAAGATAGCCTAAATAAACCACATGCACAAAAAAGACCAAACATCACTAATTTACAAGAAGAATAAATGATTTCTCTAATAAATTGTTTGAAAGTTGAACTATGAATATAACCTATATGCTTGGCATTATGTAAACAAGAATTCTATATAGCTTTATAGTATGGATGTAGGTTATACTTCATATTATAGTAACTATTTCTCAGAAATAATAAATTATTTATTGTTTATGGAATGATACTTTTCCATGTCTTTTGTGTCATATTTTGTCATGCAACTATGATTCATAACTCTTTACATAAACTAGAGAGTTTCCCTTCGTTCTACATCTTGGGCCTTGTAATATAGATCAAGTGGAGGATACAAACAAAACATATTCATATTTTGTTGCACCTTATTCAACCTTTCTCATGTCTAGCTTATACTTGGATATGTCACTTTTTATAGATTGACTCACAAATTTATTCATAAAGGCCATGCCATAGGTCACCTTCATTAAATTGTGAGATCATATATTGGTGGGGTAGAACTTCCATTTAAGAAGATTTCTCAATAAAACTTGGTTATATTAAAGGATGATGTTAAAAAGAATGATGTTTCACTTTTGGCCTTGGTTGATATTGTATTGGTCTTTAAGTGTCCTTTCATCTTAAGAGGTGATCCTTGTAGTAGTTCTTGATCCAATAATATGTTGGTTTGAAAATTATTTAACTTAATGCATTCATTTAGTGGTAGGTATTTACATCCTTGCTCACCCATAATTTTGTACACTATTTTAAGTTATATTCATTGTTAATTAAGTGTTTTGGTATATAATGATACCATATCATATATTTTGTAGTTGCTTTTTATATTCTTTTATTTTTACATTCTTTGTTGTGAAATTTTATTGAATTCTCTCTAATGTGAAATTATTCATTTTATGTTATGTTATTGCATATTTTTAGTAATCTAATCATGAATTTGTAAAGTAACATATGTCAAGAGAGTTGTTCATATTGATATATTTCATGTTATGTTTATGCATTTTTATGTGACTCATGAATGAATGAATTCAATAATGTAGACTATACTTAAAGGATTAATCAAATTCATCTATTTCATACCATGCTTTTAAATTTTCAATAATTGACTTCAAAATTCCCAATTTTAGGTAAAATATCATCTTATAGATACATTAATTTTAATAAATAATATAATATTTAATGTTAGTCTCACAATGACACTGAGAGGGGGGGGTGAATCAGTGTGGCTCTTTAAAACTCAAAAAATTCAACTCTTAAAGCCAAAACAATGAAAACTTAAAACCACATAAAGCAAATATAACAAGAGAGCATCACACAACACAAGATGTACCGAGGTTCACCAGTTTTGGCTACTCCTCAAAAATTGACTGTTTGGACTCCCATCCAAATCCAACCTTTGCAAAATATCAATTTTACAATCAATTTACCAGCACCCACTGGAAGGAGCACCAACCCCTAATTTATCTGCACCAATAGAAAGGAGCACCAACCCCTAATTTATCTGCACCAACAGAAAGGAGCACCAACCCCTAATTCCAAGCACCAACTTGGACTACAATTTTGAAACTATTAGATTGACATAAAAATGCCTTCGCTTATACAAGACCCCGACTGGTCTATTGCTAACCCAACCTCTCTCACTATTCACCAAAACACCACACACACTTAAGGCCTCGCTTACTGCACTTTTACAGCCCTCTTACAACCCTCTTTGTGCTTCTTACTGCATTCTTACGGCTCTCACGGCTCTGCCTAACGCTCTCTTACGACACTCTTCCAACCCTCTTTTTGTAGCACTTTCACTCTCTTTTAGCAGCACATTAATTCTCCACGTAGACCTCCTTTTATAACAAAGTTTTGATTCTATTTTTAACTTCCATATTTTTGCATGCAACTTATTAATAGAAACTTCTATATGTAACTCCTTTATCTCACAGTATTCTCTCATGCATCCTATTAATAGTTACGGCTCTTTGTTTGGTCTTCGAAAGGATGACTTTTAGTTTAACCGTCGCTCGATGCTTTCACTCCGTATCGCCTTCTATCGTTTTTTTTCCTCTTTGTTCTTATTTTAGCTGCATGATTTTTCTCATTGCACCTTAATCGATGTACTAACTTCAGCTTAACTCTTCTTATTTTAGCTGCATGATTTTCTTCTGCAATGGCCCCTGTAACTGCCGTATAACTTCAGTTAACTATCACATATCTTATTTTGGCTAGGTTCTCTTCTTAGCTCGTGAAAACATAACATGTCACGATATCGTGACACTTTTGCCTCCTTGCTACTTTTCTTGGCTTGTACCCATGAAAACACATGTCACGATATCGTGACACTTTCGCCTCCTTGCTACTTTTCTTGGCTTGTACCCGTGAAAACACAACATGTCACGATATCGTGACACTTTCGCCTCCTTGCTACTCTTCTTGGCTTGTACCCGCAAAAACACATGTCGCGATATCGTGACACTTTCACCTCCTTGCTACTCTTCTTGGCTTGTACCCGTGAAAACACAACATGTCGCGATATCACGACACTTTCACCTCCTTACTCTTCCTCTTTACTTTTGTCGCGATATCGTGACACTTCTGCCTTCTTACTTTCTCTCTCCTCCTTTAGTCGCGAAAATGCGACATGTCGTGATATCGCGACACTTTCTCTCCTTTGCTCTTTCTCTTGCCTTCGGGTCGTGAAAACATGACATGTCGCGATATCGTGACACTTTTTCTCCTTTGCTCTTTCTCTTGCCTTCGGGTCGTGAAAACGTGACATGTCACGATATCGTGACACTTTTTCTCCTTTGCTCTTTCTCTTGCCTTCAGGTCATGAAAACGCGACATGTCGCGATATCGTGACACTTTTTCTCCTTTGCTCTTTCTCTTGCCTTTGGGTCATGAAAACGTGACATGTCGCGATATCACGACACTTTTTCTCCTTTGCTCTTTCTCTTGCAATATGTCACGAAATCGTGATACTTTTTCTTCCGTACAATCTCTCTTGCAATATGTCGTGAAATCGTGACACTTTTTCTTTCGTACTCTCTCTCTTGCAATATGTCACGAAATCGTGACACTTTTTCTTTCGTACTCTCTCTCTTGCAATATGTCGCGAAATCGTGACACTTTTTCTTTCGTACTCTCTCTCTTGCAATATGTCACGAAATCATGACACTTTTTCTATTTGCCTTTCTCTCTTCCAATATGTCACGAAATCGTGACACTTTTTCTTGCTTGCACTTTCTCTCCGAACATGTCACGAAATCGTGACACTTTTTATTTCTTGCTCTTTCTCTCTGAACATGTCGCGAAATCGTGACAGTTTTGCTTGCTTGCGCTTTCTCTCCGAACATGTCATGAAATCGCGATAGTTTTGCTTGCTTGTGCTTTCTCTCCGAACATGTCACAAAATCGTGATAGTTTTGCTTGCTTGTGCTTTCTCTCTGAACATGTCACGAAATCATGATAGTTTTGCTTGCTTGCACTTTCTCTCCGAACATGTCACGAAATCGTGATAGTTTTGCTTGCTTGCACTTTCTCTCAACATGTCACGAAATCGCGACAATTTTCCTTTCTTCTCAACATGTCGCGATATCGCGACAATTTTCTTCCTTGTGATTTTCTTTTGATTTTTAGTATATGGGCCACTTCGATCTTCTTGGACAACCCTAAACTCCCAAACATCACATCATAAGCACTTTATCCTTGTACATTCTGAAGAACCTCTTAACTCCTGTCCACTGCATCAACCGATCTGTCTGATTGTGTTGACAACAATGACAATACTATTGCTGCACCTTGCTCAACAATCTCCCCCTTTGGAATTGTTGGCAACACACGTGCAATTTCCTGTAATTCTTCTCCCCCTTTGACAATAATACCAAAGGGCTACTGCAGACTCCCCCTGAGTCCATGCACAACATTCTCAAGCACAAATTATGACAGTTAGCAAAAATTACAAACATGAGCAAAAAGATAATCAAATATATAAATGCTCCCCCTGAGAATGTGGTCCCGATAGCTAGTCAGTTCTTGGGAAGCATGACCACTCCCAATTTATTGCGAAGGTATCCGCTACTGACTGGTGGACCTCTCTCCAATTGTTATATTATAGAAGACTCTGTCTCTCTGCTGCACTGACTGGTGGACCTCTCTCCACTTGAAGAATCCTCACTCAGATCTATCTTCAACTGTGTTGGCTGCTGGATCTCTATCCATTGAGACTCTGTCCTCTGTACTCTGTCAATAGGCTCACATAGAACCTGCTTAACAAGCTCACATAGAACTTGTCCAATGCTGAATAAAGCTCTGATGTTGAATAACAAGCTCATACAAAACCTGTCCAAATCTGCTCCAACAAGCTCACTAAGAACTTGTCCAAATCTACTCTAGTAAGCTCACCAAGAACTTGCCCAAATCTGCTCTAGAAGTCTGTCCCAACACTATCCTCAAATATTTCCCAAAGGCCTTCTCAAAGGCTCAATCAATCATGCTCAAGTAGTACTCAAAATGAACTCAACAATGAATGGCAATCTCAAATAAAATCAGAAGAAAGAGAAGAGACAAAAGAAAACAACAACAAGAATGATGGAATAATTTATTTCATAGAACTTTAAAAATACTAAAATAACTTGACTAGGCTCAATCAAATCAACTCAACCAATCATCACAAGGGACAACTCTCTCTCACACAACCCTAGTCCAAGTATGTATCAACCAACTCAAACATTTCCAACAATGCTCAACCACAAATATCACATAACAATGATACTCATGTTCTTTTCTAACTCAAGTTCTTTCACAACCAATGGGCTTCAACCACTATGCTTATAACTCGTTCCCTACCTTCATCAACTTTAACATCGGCAATCTCCACAATTTTCTTTAGCCTCTTGACTGCCACCTCCTCCGTGACTAACGACTTTGCCTCGCATCCGTTGTGCAGCTCAATGTCTCTGGTTTCTAACGGCTGCCATGAATGTTTTCATCGTCTACGCAGGTATTGACAATGGACCGTTATATCTAGCATTGGAACCTCAATCTGCACACGATCATCAACACTCGATATTCTGCTTCTTGCTAGGGCATATGTCGGGGCTACTCAATGTCTTTGCCTTGCATGTGCCAATTTGCACTCTTGACCAACTGGGTGCTAGTGCCACTGTTTGCTTTGACTCGGCATCTCTTTGATAATTGCTACTTCTTTAGAGAAAATTAATGCTCTCTTATACCAAACGATGTGTTGTATTTTTGGTTAAGAAACGCACGCCTTCCCCTAACCACTCACAACACGGATTCTATTTTATCTACAGATTGGGAATGTTACAGGCTTTAAAACCAGCACCTGCCGACTTATGCTTCCATGACACGTCGACCTATGCTGCATGTTCTATCTTAGATAACGCCTATCAGCTGCTGCATCAAAAACCTAGCTGTTCACCATGTTGTTCTGTTGAAGCACATCAGTTTGATACTATCTCCACAAACATCTACATGAACTAAAACACATTTTGACAACTATACGACAACTCCCCCGACTACTTTCCTTTCATCCTCAGATAACCACACAAATACATAGGAGCATTAAAATAAAACTTTAACATTGCTCCCCCCTAAGGATGTGCTACCTGGAGCTGCTTAGTGCAATAGAGGAGTAATCTCCTTCAGTCCAAGGAGACACGATTTCCTCTCTTCTTTCTTTCTCCAATATTTCTTGAACTTGGGCTTGAGTTTTTCAACTGCATCCCTATTTTGAACCTTTTCATGAACTTGAACATTTCTCTTGGGTGGTTGTCTCTTGTGCATCCTTGATGGATGATTATTTTCCTTTCTTTGATGCACATGATTTCTTCCCTATGTGTGTTGCATTCTTTGTGTCTGATGAAATCTACTGTCTTGCCTTAGATTAGATACAAAAGTTCTTGGACAAAACCTTGCTATGTGCCCATGACCATTACATTTAAAACATTGCACATGGTGTTCAACCGGAATAACAGTATGTATTTCTACCAAACATAACTCTTTGATCTATTATTCAATCCACAATAAATTGCCTTGTGACCATAATGGTTGCATCTAAAACAATAGCCATTAAAAGCATTATTATGAATAAAGTGAGAGTGATAGAACCTCTTTTGTTGTGGTTGCTTTGTTGTAGATCTCCTTTGATATTTTCTTCCTTTTGAGGATTCAACTTCAAGCTTTTCTTGCTTTGATCCTTCAACGAGTGGATTTCTTCTTCTCTCGTAGATTTAGAAGATGAAGGTTGTTCAGCTTCACATCCAAGACCAAGCTTACACATGGGGCTTCTTTGTTGCCTTATCATTTTATCTAGCAACTCTGTGCTCTTCTCAAATTTGAGATTTGTATTGGCCTCTTCTAGTTGTTTCCTCAATAAAACAATCTCCTCTTCTTGTTTGCAACAAACAATCTCTTTCTCATTGATCTCTGACTTCAAGGCTTCTTCTATTTTCTTGGCTTTATGAATTTGTAAGAAGAGATCTTCAATATTATCCCCATATTCTTCCAACTTCTTGGACAGTCTTTTGTTCTTTTTCCTTTCTAAACCCAACTCTTCAAGAGCAGTGATCAACTCACCTTCTAGATCTACTTCAACCTCTAGGTTTTCATCACATACTTCAGAATTCACTTCTTCAACCTTTTCTAGTTCAATTTTCTCTTCCACAGGAACTGAAACTGACTGAGATGCCTTATTTGAGGAGGATCTATTCTTCTTACCCATTGCGTACTAATCCAAGATCAACCCTAGCTGATTTAGCCTCGACAAGGGAAACTGGCTCTGATACCAATTGTTAGTCTCACAATGACACCGAGAGGGGGGTGAATCAGTGTGGCTCTTTAAAACTTAAAAACTTCAACTCTTAAAGCCAAAACAATGAAAACTTAAAACCACATAAAGCAAATATAACAAGAGAGCATCACACAACACAAGATATATCGAGGTTCACCAATTTTGGCTACTCAAAAATTGACTGTTTGGACTCCCATCCAAATCCAGCCTTTGCAAAATACCAATTTTACAATCAATTTACCAACACCCACTAGAAGGAGCACCAACCCCTGATTTATCTGCACCAACAGAAAGGAGCACCAACCCCTAATTTATCTGCACCAACAGAAAGGAGCACCAACCCCTAATTTATCTGCACCAACAGAAAGGAGCACCAACCCCTAATTCCAAGCACCAACTTGGACTGCAATTTTGAAACTATAAGATTGACATAAACATGCCTTCGCTTATACAAGACCCTGACTGGTCTATTGCTAACCCAACCTCTCTCGCTATTCACCAAAACACCACACACACTTAAGGCTCTGCTTACTGCACTTTTATGGCCCTCTTATAGCCCTCTTGCTGCGCTTCTTACTGCATTCTTACGGCTCTCACGGCTCTGCTTAACGCTCTCTTACGACACTCTTCCAACCCTCTTTTTGCAGCACTTTCACTCTCTTTCAGCAACAAGTAATTCTCCACGTAGACCTCCTTTTATAACAAAGTTCTGATTCTATTTTTAACTTCCATATTTTTGCATGCAGCTTATTAATAGAAACTTCTATATGTAACTCCTTTATCTCACAGTATTCTCTCATGCATCCTATTAATAGTTACGACTCTTTGTTTGGTCTTCGACTGATGACTTTCAGTTTAACCATCGCTCGATGCTTTCACTCCGTAACTGGCCCTATAACTATCGTTCTGACTTCAGTTCACTGTTCTTATTTTAGCTGCATGATTTTCTCTCTTATTTTAGCCATTTTTCTCATACTACACTTGTAACTGACGTACTGACTTCAGTTAACTCTTCTTATTTTAGTTGCATGATTTTCTTCTACAACGACCCCTGTAACTGCCGTATAACTTCAGTTAACTGTCACATATCTTATTTCGGTTGGGTTCTCTTCTTAGCTCACGAAAACATAACATGTCGCGATATCGTGACACTTTTGCCTCCTTTCTACTCTTCTTGGCTTGTACCCACGAAAACAACATGTCGTGATATCGCGACACTTTCGCCTCCTTGCTACTTTTCTTGGCTTGAACCCATGAAAACACAACATGTCGCGATATCGTGACACTTTCGCCTCCTTGCTACTTTTCTTGGCTTGAACCCACGAAAACACAACATGTCACGATATCGTGACACTTTCGCCTCCTTGCTACTCTTCTTGGTTTGAACCGTGAAAACACAACATGTCGCGATATCGTGACACTTTCACCTCCTTGCTACTTTACTTGGTTTGAACCCACAAAAACATGTCGCGATATCGCGACACTTTCGCCTCCTTGCTACTTTACTTGCTTTGCGAAACGCGAACATGTCGTGATATCATGACACTTTCGCCTCCTTGCTCTTCTACTTGGGTTCACCGAAAAGCGGACATGTCGCGATATCGCGACACTTTCCCTCCTTACTCTTCCTCTTCCTTTCTCTCTCCTCCTTTAGTCACGAAAATGCGACATGTCGCGATATCGTGACACTTTCTCTCCTTTGCTCTTTCTCTTGCCTTCGGGTCACGAAAACCCGACATGTCGTGATATCGCGACACTTTTTCTCCTTTGCTCTTTCTCTTGCCTTCGGGTCGCAAAAACACGACATGTCGCGATATCGCGACACTTTTTCTCCTTTGCTCTTTCTCTTGCAATATGTCACGAAATCGTGACACTTTTTCTTTCGTACAATCTCTCTTGCAATATGTCGCGAAATCGCGACACTTTTTCTTTCGTACTCTCTCTCCTGCAATATGTCGTGAAATCGTGACACTTTTTCTTTCGTACTCTCTCTCTTGCAATATGTCACGAAATCGTGACACTTTTTCTTTTTGACTCTCTCTCTTGCAATATGTCACGAAATCGTGACACTTTTTCTTTTGTACTCTCTCTCTTGCAATATGTCACGAAATCGTGACACTTTTTCTCTTAGACTCTCTCTCCTGCAATATGTCATGAAATCGTGACACTTTTTCTTTCTGCATTTCTCTCTTCCAACATGTCGCGAAATCGTGACATATTTTGCTTGCTTGCGCTTTCTCTTCGAACATGTCACGAAATCGCGACAGTTTTGCTTGCTTGCGCTTTCTCTCCGAACATGTCGTGAAATCGTGATAGTTTTTCTTGCTTGCGCTTTCTCTCCGAACATGTCACGAAATCATGACAGTTTTGCTTGCTTGTGCTTTCTCTCCAAACATGTCATGAAATCATGATAGTTTTGCTTGCTTGCGCTTTCTCTCCGAACATGTCACGAAATCGCGACAGTTTTGCTTGCTTGCGCTTTCTCTCCGAACATGTCACGAAATCGTGACAATTTTTCTTGCTTGTGCTTTCTCTCCGAACATGTCACGATATCGCGACAATTTTTCTTTCTTCTCAACATGTCGCGATATCGCGATAGTTTTCTTCCTTGTGATTTTATTTTGATTTTTAGCATATGGGCCACTTCGGTCTTCTTGGACAACCTGTAACAACTTCACCCAAACATTAGAAACATCCTCATAAGCATTTTACTGCACTGTACATTCTCTGAAGAACCTCTTAACTCCTGTCCACTGCATCAACCGATCTGTCTGACTGTGTTGACAACAATGACAATACTGTTGCTGCACCTTGCTCAACATTTAATATTATACCATTCATATTATCAAATGACATTAGCTAAATAGAATAGATTCCTCAACTTTCAAGGAGGAGATCAAGGTCCAAATATTGCCACCCAATACATGCATAATTGCCAAGATTGTAGTAATACCACCATGTGAAATTGATCTAATATTGGTGGGGACCATTTCAATCCCATATAAAAGATTAAAAAAATGTTACACTATTCATATATTATTGGTTTCTATGGAATTTGTGATAAGTCATTTAGAAGTATAACTAGGAAACATCAAGAGAAAATAATTAATTGATAATTATTTAAGCCATTATCATAATTATATCTCATCGTATTTTAACTATAAATATTTCAAAACATGTCAACATTGAATTGAACATTAGAAAAATATTTATAACATTTAAAAAATAATTAGGAATTTTTTATTATTGAAAATTCCAATTTTTGAATTTCAAATCAAAGTGAAATTCAAATTAATGAATTTTATGGAGAGATATTTGGGATAGCCCAAGCATTCCTAACATTTAAATGTTTGTTTGTCCAGTAGGTCATAGAAGAATTTTATCCTAGGATAACCTTATGAAAAGGGTTTTAATGGCCCCTCACAATGTGTTCTTTGTAAAAAGGAGGAGTATAGACCATCTCTTGGGACATTTCTCAATAGTCTAGAAACTATGGCAATGTATTCTTAACATGTTTGGTAAATGCATTGTGATGAATGGAAGAATTGAAGAATGGTTAAAGCAATGGTAGAGCACTTTTAAAAGTGAGGTTTTACAGACAATATGGGATATATCAAAAGATACAATAATTTGAATTGTATGGCTAGAAAGGAATTGAAGAGTTCTTAAAGAAAAGGAAAGCAATTTAGATTTAATGAAAATAAATATATGTTTAGACATAGAGGAGTCTAATCCAACCCTATCAACTCACCCAATTCCTAATATGGAAGCATAAAGCCTTGATAGATGGAGTCAAGTCATCAAATGGAATTATGATGTTGGGTACAAGAGAAACAAAAAGAAGAAAAATAATATAAAGTGGAAACCACCAGATTTGAAGTAGGTCAAACTGAATTTTGATGGAGCATCTAAATGAAATCCAGGACCAGGAGGAGGAGGAATAATTAGAAATAATAGAGGAGATATTTTGTCTCATTACACTTTCAATAATGAATTTAAGATAAATAATAAAGTTGAAGCTTGGGTAGCTTTACAAGGGTTTAAAATATGCAAACAAATGAAATGGAACAGAGTATGGATGGAAGGTGATTCAATCATAGTAATAAATGCAATTTTAAGGAAAGCAAAGGCTTCATGGAACTTACAAGATATAATTATGAAAATTCAAGATCTTGCTAAAGAGTTTGAAGAAATTAGATTTACACATACATTAAGGGAAGAAAACAAATGTGCAGATAGGCTACCCAATAGAAGGGTTTTAATTGAGGATCATGAAGTTAAATTCTCTTTTCCATGGTTATAGGAAGTAGTAAGTTTAGTTGAAGTTGATAAGAAAATGTTGATTGCCTAAATCAAATAATGATTAGTATTTACTTTAATTTTTTTCATTGGTAATATTTTCTTTATTTTATAACATTAATGTATTTTCATATAAACTATTTATTATAATTTTTGTGGTTGCACTTGTGCTTCATGAAGGAAACTAGCAATCTAGATTTGGTGAAGCGAACTATGATAGTGTGATGTTTTAGAAATATTACTCTATTAAGATGCAATGCATAGATAATAGAGGTGAATTTTTTGTATTATGAAGGATGCTATAGGAAAATATCAAGAAGGATGCTGAATTTTGAAATATTTGTATTCACACAAAAAAAATTAAAAAATCCAAAAAATGAAAATCAAGAATTCAGAAATTTTATGTAAAATGATGTAGATTTCTAGTTATAGCATCTCAATTGAGATGATAAGTGGATCTATTTGTAAAATATCAAGATCTAAAGAATAGAGTTGTGATTTGTCAAGGTGGGGGACCCAAGTACAACCCCTTGTTCTCCAACAAAAAAAATTAATAAAATGGATTTTATTTGTAAATTAACATAATTAAGTCTTAAACTAAACGATTCTTCTTTAAATCATAAAGTGATGCCAAGGAATATCTATATTACAATTTTTATTCTAAAATATATTTATTAATTCTTTCAAAACTACAAAGTTCTATCTATTGTGCAACATTTATTTCTCCCTTAAACTTATATATATATATATAAATTATTGTAGGATTGCATACCAAAAATATCTTGTAGGTCAAAAAATACCCTCATGACCAATTATTACAAATCAATTCTAGAGGTTTGAATACATTAAAAGACTAGCTATACCCAAAAGGCACTTGAAGCTTTCCAGTAGGTACAAATATTTGAAGCAATGAAAAGTGCAAAGCTGGCTAAGGCTTGAAATGCCCCAACAACGTACAAGCCCAAGAATGTTCAAAGTTGAAACTAACATCTATTGAAAACCCCTAAAGTGCACAAATACAATATTGATCAATTTTAGACCTTTTTAAAAGAGTGACATCATCCAAAAGAGGATAAAGATCAAAATCAATCAAACTTTGGTTGCATAAGTTCCAACTCATACATCATGAACAAAGCTAGAATTTTTAAAAATATGAGGTAGAGAGACCCCGACATCAATAAAAAACTCTATAGATCAAATCCATAATTGAATAATCCCAATTTTTTTTGGATATGCCATCAGTTTGATATCATGAAAGTTTAAAAAGGTGCAACTATGCATCGAGAATGAACAAAGTCGAACATCCCCTTGCACAAATATGGAGTGGAATGAAATCAGACTTTCTTGGGCAATGACATCAACAATCTTACATAAAAGTCCAAAAATGCATATGAAGCAATATAGCAAAACAAATCTATAGCTTCCTACCCAAAAATATCAATAAAGTGAAGGGTGCACAAAACCATAAAAGACAAGGCACTAGCTAAGGACGAACAAAGTCAAAAATTACCCAACAGTGATGCCATCAAACTATCCTAAATATTTGGATTTGATACATCCTCTTCTAGAAAGTCTCTTTCAAAGTTGTAACTACCTCAGTGCCTTCCAGCTATCCAAGACAAAACTGTTGAGCTCAAAAGTGAGTGATGGTTTCTCCAACTTGGTCATTTGTGGGAGATAGTTGAATATCCATGCACCAGATTACAAAATACTTTAGAATTTAAATGTAAGATGAAAAGTAAGCTAGCCACATCAACAATAAACCAATGCAACATGAAAATAACAAGCTCCCAAGTATGCTTTCTGACAGGCTATTTGTCTAACAAACATATAATTGTATTGTAAATCTTATGTTACAAGATTCAAAGGGTAGCTTATAAATAGAGATATAAACCTCAAAATAAAGGGTCGAATTTGTAGCAATTTTTTAGGATTTATGTTGTATAAAATCTACCAATTAATGAGAAGTCATAATTGTTTGACCTCCATTGTGATTTTTATTTCAAGTTCTTATGAATGAATGTATATTTTAAGTCGTTTTTGTTACATTTTATGACTAATTTGTTCTGTTAAAGTAAAATTTGCTCTTTGGATCGTTGTTGGATTGCTTTTCATTAAAGTCTTTCGAATGATTAAAGCATATAGTTATAATTAAATTGACTGTACTATGCATTTGATAATGGTTGGTTTGTTAATTATCATTGCAAGTTAATTGATGTACTAGGCTTTATGTAGTATGTGTCCAATGTTGTTCGCTATATATCATCCATCATTCATTCATTACTCTAAACCCTTAATTATTCCTAATCATTTCATTTCTCACTTTTAGCTTAGACCCCTATTTTTATTTTATAAGCATTTCAAGGAGTCGACCTTCTCCAGAGGTTGAACATGAGAGAAATCTCGGTCATCCAACATTGGGTAAAGTCGAGGGTGCTCTTAATAGACTTAGTCTAATTTTATGCCAATATTTTTTGGCACACTTGGTGGGGGCATCCCATCTATTCATATGCTTTACCTAGATGAATTAAGATCTGGTGAATAGTCTTGAACTCATAAATGGAGAATGTATGTTCACTTGGCAACTCCACTGATAAAATAATCAAAGAAATTAATGGCTCCACTAGCAATCAAACCTAGAATAACCTAAAGAAGAACATGAGAAATTAACCCCATGAAAAGGTCATCACCCAGTAAATCATGACTGAAATATTCTATCTTTCTTGGAATAGCACTAGTCCTCTCGATATTTTATTCCTCTATGAAATCCCTAAGGCCACCCTAATAGCTTTGCCCATTTATGATGGTAGTGAAAAATGGTTTATGAGCACTATCAATATGTAGCCACCTTAGCAACTACATATAATATTATCTTTGAAGATGTAATGGTCATATTACTAGTTCAATTTCTTTGAGGTGAAGTATTGATATGGTACCATTATTTAGGAGATAAAAAAGTAGAACCTGGGTGAAACTAGTTGAATATTTCATAACAAAATCTAATGAGCTTGGAGATCCATTTTTTCTACTCACTCAATTTTCCCCTATTCAGAGAGATCTCCATGAAAATATTACTAATTTTAATATTCAGATTAAAAGGAATTGGAAAAGGATTTTCCAATAAATTGAACCATCCCATACCCAAAAAATTTAGCCAATTGACTTAAGTCTCCTAATTCAGTAGTCCAAAGAAAAAATATTCCCACATATTTTTCAAGAGGCAATAGTAGCAGAAAATATTTAACGAAAAGAAAATTGGCTAAGCGACATAAGTAATTTTTAGCCATAATCCAAATGCAAAGAGAGGATATATCTGAACAAGTGGATTCACTTAGCCGAGTTTTGTCTCAAAGCCTTCAATTTCTTATTGTCGCTTCACCTCTGAAGTGAAATCATTTTTATATTTTGATTGCTGCTGTGGATAATTTAATGAAGTGAATTCGAAGCGAATTTCCAAGTCACAATTTGGGGTTAATTTGTTTATTTTCAAAATGAAAAATTACATAAAAACTAAAATGACTACAATATTTTTAAACATTCTGAGCAAAATTTGAAATCATGAATTTTTTTTTTTGAAAAATTTGAAAAAACTTATATTAAAACAAAGATCAATTACAATATGGGAAGAGACTCTTCCCAACCGAATTCAGAGAGAACACATGCTTACAATAGTAGAAGAAGATTTGCAATGGAGCCAAATCTCTTGAACCATTAACTAGCTAGCAGGGGGGTTGGCATGGACAGTTGATGCAGCTTGTCACGAAATCGCGACACTATTCTTCCCCTTAGGCCACGAACATGCAACATGTCGCGATATCGCGACACCTTTCCCCTTTGGCCGTGAAAAAGCAACATGTCGCGATATCACGACATTTTCCTTCTTTGGCCGCGAAAATTCAACAAGTGATATCGCGACACTTTTCTCCTTTGGGCACGAAAGTGCAACATGTCGCGATATCGTGACACTTTTTCTATCTCAGTCGTGATGAAGAAAAATGTCACGATATCGCGACACCATTTCTCCTTTGGCCGCGAAAAAGCTACATGTCGCGATATCGCGACACCATTTCTCCTTTGGTTGTGAAAATGCAACATGTCGCGATATCGCGACACCTTTTCTCTCTTGGCCGCAAAAATGATACATGTCGCGATATCGTGACACCTTTTCTCTCTTGGCCGCAAAAATGCAACATGTCGCGATATTGCTACACCTTTTCTCTCTTGGCCGCAAAAATGCAACATGTCGCGATATCGTGACACCTTTTCTCCCTTGGCCATGAAAATGCAACATGTCACGATATTGCAACACCTTTTCTCCCTTAGCCACAAAAATGCAACATGTCGCAATATCACGACACCTTTCCTCCCTTGGCCACGACGAAGCAACATGTCGTGATATCGTGACAACTTTCCACCCTTGGCCCCGACGAAGCAACATGTCGCGATATCACGACAACTTTCCACCCTTGGCCGCGACAAAGCAACATGTCGCGATATCATGACAACTTTCCACCCTTGGCAGCGATGAAGCAACATGTCATGATATCGCAACAACTTTCCACCCCTGGCTGTGAAGAAGCAGCATGTCGCGATATCACGAAAACTTTCCACCCTAGGCCGCGACGAAGCAACATGTCGCGAAATCGCGACAACTTTCCTCCCTTGGCCACGATGAAGCGACATGTCACGATATCATGACAACTTTTTGCCCTTGACCGCGACGATGCAACATGTTGCGATATCGTGACAACTTTTCGTCCTTGACCATGATGACGCAACATGTCATGATATCATGACAACTTTCCTCGAGTGACCGCGATGACGCAACATGTTGCGATATCGTGACAACTTTCCTCCAGTGACCACGATGATGCAACATGTCACGATATATTGACAACTTTCCTCCAGTGATCGCGACGGTGCAACATGTCACGATATCGTGACAACTTTCCTCCAGTGACCGCGATGGTGCAACATGTCGCGATATCATGACAACTTTCCTCCAATGACCACGACGACACAACATGTCGCGATATCGCAACAACTTTCCTCCAGTGACTGCAATGGCGCAACATGTCATGATATCGTGAAAAATTTCCTCCCTTTGATTTTTCTTTGATCATTGGCTCAAGGACCTTTCCAGACCCTGTCTAATCACCTCATCCTCAATATCCATGTCATTGTGCAACTGAACTCCAACCTCCTTTTCTGCACCCATCTTAGCCAGAAAGTCAGTCGCTTTGTTCAAATCTCTACTCGCATAAATTGGGATCACGTCCTCCAATTCCTTCCATAATTCTTTAATTTGGGTAACAAGAGCCCTCAACCTCCAAGCTTTTAGATCAAAGTTCCTCATGCAGTCTAGAGCTCCAACCATTATTTGTGAGTCTGATTCAAGAATAATCCTGCGATGGCCATGTTTCACTGCCCAAACAAAAGCAGACTTGATGGCAATGGCTTCGGCTTCATTATTAGTGGTTCTTCCCAGACCTTGCAAATCCCAATAGAGCACAGTCCCAGCATGGTTTTGGCACACCACTCCAATTCCAGCTCTACCCGGATTGCCTTTTGTAGCTCCATCAGTATTAATTTTAATCCAACCTTCAGGGGGAGGTTTCCAACAATTTTTTTCCTATCCCTCTTGCAGTTCAACGCGTTCTTCCATAGCTCAAATGTCAATTTGAGCTTCCTCATCAGCATGAACAACCATAGTTTCGGTAACCTTGCTCCAAATGGTCTGCCAAACCCTATCTAGAGCAATAAAAGTTTCTCTAAAAAATTTGGCATTTCTTTCTAGCCATACTTGCCACCAGATAAAGCTTAAACCGAGCTCCCAGCCAAAATGAAGAGCTTTAGATTTGAATCTACCTTTCTGCCATTTTGCCCAGATATTCATCCAGTTCAGGTCGCCACTTACTTGAATTTTAAAGTATGCAAAGCAATGCAGCCAAATATGTTGGGTGAAAGGGCAACCAAACAACAAATGGTCAGCAGTTTCCTCGCTCTTGTAGCGTAGTACACATTGAGAAGGGCCAATGATACCTTTTGATCTGAGATTATCAAAAGTAAGGATTCCATTGTGCATGCACTGCTAGGCAAAAAAGTTAACTTTCGCCGACCTTTAGAGTGCCGGATTTTCCTCCAGTCCTCAACCTAAAAAGTATGAGGGGGGGCTCTGGGAGAATGCTATCATATCCATCCTTTACTGTATAGATGCCAAGACTCCCAAAGCCCCAAGCTAATTCATCCTCCACATCTCCCCTTGTAAGAAATATTTTTGTCAGAATTTTAGTCATGATGGGAATCAAATCCGGAGGGATTGAAATGGGCCACTCATCCAACTTCTTGAACTGCTTAAACTTACACTCCCCCAGCTGAGTAGTTATGAAATAACTTTCAATACAGATCCATCCCTTGGATTCAATGGCTACTTTTATTGGCTGTAATTATGGAAATTCAACAATGATGGGTGGGAACTGATCCCAAGAATCTATCCAGAAACGAGCCTTCTCCCCTCTTCCCACTTTCCAAAATAAGCGGTCTTTAACAACCTGAGACCCTAACTTGAGAGCTTGCCAAACTAGGGACCCAGTACCATCCAAGGGGATGCGAGCTACATCGATTGGGTTGGCCTGTCCCAGGTATTTGCTAGTTAGGATTCTCATCGAAGAGGGAGGTGGGTTGGGAGATCCATCTCCAAGATCTGACTTTCCGACCAAAGCTTTATTATTCAGCTTAGATTTGCTCAAACCCAGAACTCCTTTAACCTTGGGCTGGGTAACTTTGTCCCAGCCCACTAAGGCCCACTTTCTCTCTCACTTTGCTCCTTCCTATAAAAACTTTCTAGCCATCCTGTACAACTCTTTCCATATTGTAATTGGGGCAGCCAGGATAGAGAATTTGTAAATTGGCATGGCTTGAATGACTGACTGTAAGAACGTTAATCTGCCACCATAACTTAACCACTTGTGAGACCAGTGATTAATTTTGTCCTTGATACACTCCAGAATATTCCTCCATGTGTCTAATTTTAGCTTCTTAAAGTGCAAGGGGACCCCCAAGTAAACCACTGGGAGAGAAGTCCTTGTGAATCCTAGGATTTCTAAAATTCTGTTCTGAATCCTTTGCTTCATATTAAAAAAAACCACTTTGGATTTCTTGTCATTAATGACCTGTTGAGTAGCCCCGAGATAGACATTAAGAGTATCCCTAATCATTCTTGCTTCCCTGAAGCTGGCCACTCCCACCAAACCAGTGTCATCCACAAACCGTAGGTGTGTTAAAACTTCGTCACCCACCCTGATACCCAATAATCTACCTTGTTGTCTTCTCCTCAAGAAAAGTATGCCAAGACCTTCAACCAAAATGAGAAAAAGATAAGGAGAACATGGATCCCCCTGGCATAGTCCTTGAGTAGCTCCAAATGGTTGCAAAGGAAGGCCCTTGATTAGCACAGAGTAAGTCAAGGTAGAGACACAACTCATGACCCACTCTATCTAGTCCTGAGAGAAACCAAAGGCTACCATCATTTTAGCCAGGAAACTCCATTCAACCTTGTCATAAGCCTTTGACATGTCTAATTTTATGAACATCCCTTTATTACTAGAAGTGTGCATTGAATGGATTGCTTCCTGGGCCACAACCACCCCATCCAGAATCTGTCGTCCCTCAACAAAACCCCCTTGCTCAGAGGAGACAATGTTGTGAAGAAGAGGTTTTAGGCGCTCAGCCATTACCTTTGTGATTATTTTGTACAACACATTACATAAGGCAATAGGCCTATAATATGAAATATGAACCCCCTCCTCCCCTTTTGGAATTAAGGTAATGAAAGTGTGGTTTATAGCTTTAAGCATTCTCTTATTTTCTCTGGACTCTTCAACAATAGCCATTACATCTTCCTCTAAGTAGTCCCAGAAAGCCTAAAAAAACTCAATTGGGAAGCCGTCTGGACCTAGAGTTTTACCAGTGCTCATTCCAAAGATCACAGTTTTCAATTCAACTCTATCAATGGGTTTGAGGAGGGCCTGATTTTCATCCTCATAAATAACAGCAGGTATGACAAAAATAACTTCATTTTGGGCCTCTACATCTTGTACCACACTTTCCTTAAAAAGCTTAGAAAAATAATCCATAGCATGGGAATGTATACCTGGAAGTGTATCAAAGGAATGACCGTTCTCATCTTGAAGGGCCTCCATCTTATGCATCTGTCTTCGAGCACAAGCAGTCCGATGAAAGAATTTTGTATTTCTATCCCCTTATAATAACCAGGTGGTTCTTGCTCTCTGCTTCCAATAGGTCTCCTCTTGGTTGTCAATGTCCTCAACCACTGTACGCAAGGCATCATCCTCAACTTTGAGCTAGTCTGTAATTACTCCTTCTCTGAACTATTTTTGGACCTCATCCCATCTAGCCACCAATGGAGCTCTTTGGGCCTGGAAGTCTATTTTATTAGCATGCCTCCAATACTTCAACTAAGTTTTGACATATTGTAGTTGTTTGTGGATTTTGAACATTGCTCTCCCATAAGCTGGGTGGCCTTCTTCCCACCACTGTGGAATTTTCTCCTGGAGTTCTTCTTTCTGAAGCCAAAAATTCTCAAATCTGAAAGGTTTGTGATGCTGCCCCATCCTAGTCCCGCCTTCCAACAGAATGGGAAAGTGATTTGAAACTGGGCCTTCTAAAATCTGAAAATTTATATTCCATTTTACAAATGCCTCCTTTGAAACCAAAAAATGATCTAGCTTAACCTTCTTGCTATGTGGCTCTCACCTTTTATTAGTCCAAGTGTAGTTAATGCCAGGACATTTAATGTCCACTAAGTGCAAAGCCTAGACTTGGGCAATCATGAAACGGTCCCCTGGGTCCAAAAATGGTGTTCCCCCTTCATGGTCTCTAGAAGATAATTTAGCGTTAAAGTACCCCACTATAATCCAGTCTAGATATTCCCTTGAGGTTCGCATGTTATGCACAACCTTCCACTGCCGCCTCTGACCATCTAGGTTTTGAGACCCATAAAATTTTGTGATTAGAATGTGTTCTGCAGTGAAATTATTCCTAAAAAGAGAAGTGAGAACACCCCTCCAGGCAAGATGTTCTATTGCAAACCATTCAAGAGAGTTCCACAGAGTAACAATCCCCCTTCAGGCACCTTGGGCAGCCATATCCATATGACCAACACCCCTCCAAATTTTGTTGACTGTTTTGGACATAAGATCTAATGACATTTTAGTCTCCTGTAAAAACAAAAAATTAGTATTACGATTCTCTAAAAGTCTTCGAACAACAGATTGATGGGTTCTCACTGTTTAAACCCCTCACATTCCATGATTGTATAATCATTGGTTACCCTGGGAGCAATAAGAGTCTATTGTCCTCACCGATCCTCCCGTGATCAATTTGTCTCCTTGGACTGCTAGCAACTCCTTATTGGATCTTCTACCTACTCCCTGAGAATTGTTGTTTTTTGATCTTTTTTCTACCTGGGTTATCCCCAAAGTTGGCCTTTCCCTGTTCTTCTCTACTATTCCCATGCTAACATCCTGAGATACTGTCTACTCCTGGTTATGCACTACTAAAGCCCCTGAACACACTGGCTATGATCTTCAACTACCTGTTGTATGACGAGAGGAGATGAGAGAGGGAGTTGCCTGAGAATATTAGAAGTTTCCTTATTACCCACCATGCCCTCCATAAATTGTTCCTCTTCGTCAACTAGTGACTTAAATATCTCATACCTATTGGCAGATCTGAGATGGGATTGCTCCTTTCCCTCTTTTTTCTTTGTCCATATTTTTCTTCTGGGCTTTTCAAAACCCTCTCTCTGAGCTTCCTGGCCCTGAACGGTGCTATTAGAATCTTTATTAAGTGTTGCCTTATCCTCTTTAGGTAGGTTTGGCATTCCTAAAGGGGCCTCCATTTTAGCATTCATATTATTAGGGTAGAAACGAGCCAAATGTCCATGTTTGTGACAAACCCTACATCTAAAGGGTAGGGCCTCATAGTCCAGTTGTTGAATCCAGGAGAGTCTTGCCAATTCAATTTCCATCTCTATCGGCAAAAGTCTGGATGAGATCCATCTCCACACATATTCTTGCATACACCGCCATGCTCCCTTCAATTGTGTCTCTAGCAACACCCAGATGTCTTCCAATAGAATTGCCAATCCTTGCCAACACCTGCTCACTCCAGAATTCCATTGGAAGAGCATATAGTTGGATCCATACTGGGACAGCAGTAGGTTCAACTCGAGGATCGAATCCCACTCTCCATGGTTGAACAAATAGCCCTGCCAGGCCATGATTTTTCTTCTCTAACTCGAAAACCTTATTTCTATCGACCAAAGACGAAAAGCTAACAATAAAATATCCATTGCTAATAAACCACAATGAATACTCATCGTGAGGCTCCCAGTTTTGGCGGATCCAAGAGTGCACAAAATTTAGGGAAGGACGTATACCCATGAAATTGCAGATTAAATCGTGATTAGCTCTATAAATGACTGATTCTTCAACCATACTTGGCTCGATGACAATTTTTGGCCTAGTTTCGGCCTGCGACAAACATCCATTCACACAATGTGCTGTCGACCTATTCCTAGCAGCCATGAAGAGCATTTTATATGCCATTTTTTGAGCTTCGTCATTCTTTGGAGGAGAATTTTCTTTAAACAAATCTATGTATGAGTTGCTACTCCCTGGAAAAGGAGCCAGAGAAGTCCCCATTGGACCCTCCTGGGGCATCGATCTAGCCTTCAGATCCACCATACCCCGAAGGCACTTCTGCAATCCAGATGATGCCCTAGATTTTTTGAAGTTCCAAAAACCCTAGTTCAGAGGAAAAAATTGCCAGAGTTCATTTTCCTGCCCGAGACTTTTTCTTCGTATTTCTTCCCTCCTAAAATCATGAATTTTTTACATTACAATCAATGATTTATTTAAAACCAATGTGGCATGGTGCAAAACTGCCAACATTTTTGGCGGCTCTCGGGGTATCCAGCTCGCATGGATGCAAGCGATCCCAAGCCTTAATCCATTGGGCGATTTTGAGTCTTCTTCCCAACCTCCTTGGATGATGCTTTTGATGTAGATGCTTGATGATGCTCCTCCTCTTCATTTGCTTTCTCAGTGGCTTCTGCTTCCTTTTCTGCCTCTGCTTGTTCTTTGAGGGCCTCAGAAGTAACCTCATAAACTACAACCACGGAATCCCATGCCTGTGTGGTAAACAAAGGAGTGCTCAGGGACTCATATACGAAGCGCAAATTCTGAATATCTTCCAAACTCAGGCGCCTTGCTCGCTGGGCTAACTCAAAAAGTGAAAGCTCCATACGAGTATACTTCTGCATGAACGGTAAGACCTGAACATCTGTGATTGGCTCTTCCCACGCATCAATCTTCGAAGAATCTTCCATGAACTGCTTCCATGCTGCTTCCAATTGTGCTTGTGGAAGAGGTTCACCCTGTTCATCAATAAATTCTGGAAAACCCATGTCACGTAGAGCGTTAAGATGAGTCATTGAAATAGTATGTTCTCGCTCTATAACATTGAGAATTTTTTGACCTTCTCGCATTAGATCCATCTGCTGAAAATAACTGCGTAGTGTGACTTTTGCAACTGACCAGGAATGATCCATTGTGCTCAAAGGTTTCACATACATGGTGGAATTCGCCAAGGCCTGTATTTTTACTGCCATCTCCAGATGTGGCGATAATAACTCCTCCATGTTATCAATTATTTGTTGTCCCATTTGTATGTGTAGATGAGCCGCCCACAGATAGTGCAACACTTGAACTGCTTCTGGAGCTAGTTTCTCACAACTTTGTGCGGAGCGAAGACGCATTTCCTTGATGTTATCACGAGAAAACCTTATAGCCTACGCAGCTTTCTCTGCCAACTGACTCTGGATAGCTTCAAGCGTCTGGCGAAGATTGTGCATCTCAATGCGTGCTACATCTCTCTCTTTCAGGTGCACTCCAACCTGTCGCTTCAAATGCTCATTTTTTGTAGCAATTTTTTCCTCTTGTGCTTTACTTTTAGCCAAGGCGGTCTCGAGTTCAATGATCCTATCGGCCTGATCAAAGTATTTTTGTTTGTAATGCTCACCATGCAGGTAAACTGAACTCATGTCCACTTGAATATTGCCCATATTTTCCACAAGATCAATCTTCGTGAGGTCTTCAGTGATGGTCTCAGAAATAAGTTCGTCTGGCAACAATTCTCCTTGCGGTTTCTGAACCAATGGAGTAATCTTGGTGATATGAGCCTCCATTGTAACAAGATCAAAAGCGACCCTCTTTAGAGGACGTGTTGGTTCGAGAGCTTCCTTTCACCGCCTGCTTTTCAACCATTGGGATGAACTCAAATGTGCTCGGTTGATTTTCTCTACATCTGACTGCTTGGATGCCACCCGAATGTTAGGCAAAGATTGTAATTCCAAAAATGGGGTGAAGGGAATGAGGGCTTCAGAGCGGTTAGGCTGTGAAACCGACGTGGTGGTTAGAAGTGGTGGAATAGAAATGGTGGAATGGATGGGTAAACTGGTTTTAACAGCAGTTACGCTCACCCGAGAAGGAGTTTGCGTACTTACAACTTCGGTAGAAATGGTAGAAGTGATAGATGGGGATGAACGCAAAAATGGATTCGGTCCTGACGCATATGAACTAAAAGAAAGGGAGGACGAAGAAAAGGGAACAAAAGAAGGAGCAGTAGTGACTTCGAGAATGATGGATGAAGAAAGTGGAAGGGATATGGAGGGCATACTGAAGGGTGGAGAAACAGAGACACAAAAACTAACGAAAGTGAAACTGACATAGTCACTACTTGCTCCAAAAGAGAAGAAGAAGAAGGGAGAGAAGACGTACCTTCGGGTGCAAGCACCGTGTGATGTGGTGATAGAAAGGGCTGCGCAAAATCCTCCTCTTGTTGCTCTAGTGCTACCTCTGTTGGAACCTCAGTCACCATGGGAGCACTAACAACTATCACCGAAACGACAGAAGTTACAGCAGTCATATTAACTGCAACATCACCTGAAGAAATAGTGATGGCACCAGTCCTTGGTTTCTTAGCCACCTTGGGAAATAGTGGCACCTGTTGTACATCACGCTTTTTTGGCTTTGGTACTTCCTCTATATTTTGCTTTGCCCACTGAGATCTTCGTTGAAACGCATATTGTGGTTCCTCTTCCTCAGGAGTTTCTTCTATGATCAACGGATGGTGTTCTTCTATCTCGCTTTCACCACTTTCTGACTGTTGAAAACTGTATGGCAAAATATTGGCGAAAGCAACTGGCTGGTAGGAATCCACATATTTATCATAAACCGCTGAAAAGGCATCATCAAGTTTGAGCCCGTAAGCAGTTGTAGGTTTTCCACGGTGAACTCTCATTATCCACCAATTCATTATCTTCTCTTCGGACCATTCGGGCTTACTGGCTTTTACTTGGTCAAACAAACCCGACGGAGGAGTTTGAGACCTGTACTCTACTTCCTGCTCATAGCAATCATGCCAAGGGGGAAGTGTAGCCATTTTCTCAATATGCCAGTTCATGTCCGGCCCATTAAAATTGTTTCGATTACGCTCAATGTCCGGTCGAGGACAACAATGAAATGATTTCATTTTGACAAAGTCTTTAAACTTATCTAAAGGATCATACCTCCACCATTGTGGTAACTCAATCAGCCCGAGATCCTGCAATGCAATGGTAAGAAGACGATTCTGTCCAACTTGACTTATTGTTATGCCACCAAACTGAAATGACATATTGCATGTAGTCTTGCTTCCGTGCCCAGCTCCATATATGTCATTCACGTAATCTGATTAGTGCACTACTTCCATAGCAAAAACATGCTCTGTAGCAAAATATGGCAGTAGGAACGACTTACCCGTGAAACCAAAAATTCTCACTACCACGCCTTGGGTAAGCAAAAAAATGTCACCCTTTTCTTGAGTAACCATTATATCTTTCAATTCTCGTGGCACTCTTTCACAGGTACCGCAAAGCAACTCAATTGTCGGTCCCAAAAATAAACTATTAAAGCTATAACATGATTATTTTTTCAATAAAATAGAAGTCCATTGGTAAACCGGTAAAGGCTCATCCTTTTCATTTGTAGTCGAAACAACAATAAAAGGAAAATGACACTGCAGTTGGAAGAAGAAAAACCATACCAAAAATGAAGTATGCTTGAAAGATTTATCTGCTCCAGTCTGCAAGCTCTCCAGCTGCGAATTTAATCTCCGTGAAATATAATCAGCCCAATCAAAGAAAATTGGATTGGTGCCCTGTTTCATGGCTGAAGGAGAATAAAATTCTACACGACAAATGCATTGTGCCACAACCGCTTGCCATTTGTGAACTATATCATCTGAGGGCAAACCCACAACCCATGCTAGCATGGAATAAATATCCAAGCTTTTAAAATCTTTTAGTGGTCTAGGCAGGTTCGGAAGTTGTCCCATTGGTGGATCTTTAATCAACTGAGTCTCCATAAACTGACGCATGGCCACAGTGGAGACATATTTGTCTTCTTGCTCATCAATATGCAACTTCTTATGGACTCCATAGTTGGGAGGCCGTAACCCACAGGCAAAAGCTTCTCGGACTTCATCGGGAGTAATGGTAAAAAGAATTTCCCTCTTCGCATTCCTGACAGCCCTGGTTGAAGGATCATAATATCTGGCAACAAGCAACACAAGCTCGGGACAAGGATGTACTAGAGGGCATAAATACCAAAAAAGTAGTGAGTGATAAGGTACTGTTAACCAACTTCCCGATGTCAATCCCTACTGCACTGCAAATTCGACATTTTGCCGTAATTTTTCTACTCCTTTGTGAGTGATGACGCAGTCACCGATTCCAACCATCGAATCTTCATACGGGTCCAAATCAACATAATCATTTTTCCGAGCCTTCTTGGACCTCGTAGTCTCTTCCATTCTTTTCGATTTCTTCGGTTCTGAAGATATTAAAACTTCTTAAGGCTCCTTGCCACGCCTTCCCATTTTTTATTAAAAAACTTCGAGCAAATTTCTCGCACACTTTTTGAGCACTTCTGCAATAATCCCTTGAAACACACGGTAGCAGGAAAAATTAAAAAGAATAACTGCAAGGGTTACCTCGTCTTGTTTAAATAGACCCCTTTTCGACCGCCGCAATAAATACTGAGTTACTTGGTCGGCTTCAAAAAAAGCGTCTTCCTTGGCCGCATAACTGTGTTGTAGACCGTGCCCTGGCTACAGAAGCTTGCTTTGAAAAAATAAATTGGCCACTTGAACCAATTAAATGCTCCTTGTGCTTCCCCGAGAAAGAAAACTTCCACTTGTCTGCATGCTTTCCAATAAATGCCACGTCTTGAAAGGGGCAATATGTCCGCACTAAATCTCGAAAATCAAAAGGAATGTTTGCTTACTGAAATCTGCTTCTCCTTCAGAACACTTCCGATCTGCTTTGATAAAACTGGGGTGAAGGCTCTCCTTTTAAAGACTTTGATCCCTTTGTATTTTTTTTTTTTTTTTTTTTTTAAAAAATTATATATATATATTTAAAAAAAAAAACCGCTTTAAAAATTTAAAGCATTTTTTTAAAAAAATTTATTAATATATTTTTTATTACCTTTTAATATTTTATTATAACTTTTATTTTTTTATTTTTTATATTATTATTATTATTATTATTTTAAAATATGGCCACGTTTAATTAAAGGTTTGTTTGTTTTTATTATATGGATGTTCGCCCCATTGGAATGAGCGAACGCACCCAAGAATCCTTTTTATTTATTTATTTTTTCTTTTTAAAGTTTAGTTTTTAAATTTTAAAGTTTTTATGGAGGGGCGATTCACCCCTCTATTGGGGCGAACGCTTTTTTTTTTTTTTATTTTTTAAATTTAATTTTTAAAATTTTTAAATTTTTTAATTATAATTAATTTTTTTTAATTTTAAACCCTTCCCATTAATGGGAAGGGTGGGGAAGTGCCCAACCGCTCCCCTTTATAGGGTGGAGGAGGAGCGCCCATGCTTGGGCGCTCCCCTTTATGGGGAGGAGCGCCCGAATTTTTTTTTTTTTTTTATTTTGTTTTTAAATTTTTATTTTATGGGGACGGTTCGCCCCTCCATTGGGGTGAACATTTTTTTTAATATATTATTTTTAATTTTAATTAAATTTTTTTTTTTTTTAATATGTCAAACCCTTCCCATTAATGGGAAGGGTGGGAGGAGCGCCCAAGCTTGGGTGCTCCTTTTTATTGGGGAATCGCCCCAACATTGGAGCAAACGTAATGTTCGCCCCACGTTGATGGGAAGGGTGGGAGGAGCGCCCAAGCTTGGGCACTCCCCTTTATTGGGGAATCGCCCTAACATTGGGGGAAACGTAATGTCCCACATTTTTTGGTGTTTTTTTTTATATATGTTTTTTTATTTAATTTTAATTTTTATTTATTTTTTAATATTAGATTCGTCCCTCCTTTGGGGCGAACGTGACGTTCACTCCTTTGGAGGGGTGAATGCAACTATTATTATTATTATTTTTTTGTCTTCATTTTTTATTTTTATTTTTTAATTTTTAAAACGTTCGCCCTTACGAGGGAGTTCCCTCCTTTGGGGCGAAAATTTTTTCTAAGGGGGAGGTGGATGCGATGTCGTCTTTTTTTTTTGCAAATTCGCCCAAGGAAATGGGTGAACAAAATTTTTTCTTTTCTAAAGTTTACTAAGCAATTTTTTTTTCTTTTCAAAATGAATAAACTTAACAACGAATATGTACATATTTACAAAGGTACCTCATTACGATTCCGTCATTGGATATAAGTCTTTAAATGAAGGTCGTTCATCGGAATTGGAAGCTCCCAGCCCTCCATATCTTGCAGATGGTAAGCGTTGGTGGAATTCACAACCGAGATTTGGAAAGGACCCTCCCAAATAGCATCGAACTTGTGATGCTCTTCGGGCTTGGCCTTCTTTGCATTCCACTTGAGGACCAAATCTTCGACTTGAAAACTACGTTCGGTCGACTTCTTTCCGAACCATTTCTGCATCTCCTTGTTATGTTCGGAAAACTCCTGGTAGGACCTTTCTCTATCCTCTTCCAACTGAATCAATTGTGCTAATCGTGCACTCAAGGGATCAAACTCTTCATCTTCTTCCTGAAATAGCTGCAATGTCTGAAGGACCGGAAGCTCAATATGAGCAGGCAGAACTGCTTCTTTCCCATACACCAAGGCATACGAAGAAGTTTTAATGGAATTTTTAACTGAAATGCGATCTGCCCAAAGTGCTTGATTCAACAGCAAATGCCAGCTCCGTTTGTTGTCTCCTAGTGTCCTTTTCAGAATTCGTAGCAAATTCTTATTAGTAGATTCGGCCAAGCCATTCCCTTGCGGATAGTAATTGGACGAAGTCTTGAGATAAATCCCGTATTTGCTAGCGAACTCAGTAATCTTGGCCCCAATAAATGGAGTTCCATTATCTGTTATAATTGAGTCCGGGACACCGAAGCGAGTGATGATTCCCTCCAGGAAAGAGATTACAGTTGCTTGATCCGCTTTCTTAGTAGGAATGGCCTCCGCCCATCGGGTAAAGTAATCAGTTGTCGTCAAAATGTACTTATGTTCTGTAGAAGAATGCGGGTCAATAACTCCCACAAAATCAAGACCCCACTGCTGAAAAGGAGCTTCTACTTGAATCGGGCGAAGAGGCAATGCCCCTTTCTTGATTCTGCCAACATATCGTTGACAACTATCGCAGTGTGTACTTAGCTTATGTGCATCGGCAAATAGAGTAGGCCAAAAGTAGCCTGCTCGAATGATTTTTAAGGCCATAGGCCTTCCCGCGTAATGACCTCCCGATAGTCCAGAATGAAATTCCTCTAAAAAAATTTCTTTTTCGGAGTCCCTCACACACCTGAGAAGAACTCCATCAATGTTCTTGTGAAATAACCCCTCGGGCAACAGAGTATATCTGAGAGCTTGCAACCTGAATCTCCGACGTTGCGAAGCATCAAGGCGAGATGGACATCTACCTGAGATAAAATAATCAATTATCTCTTCAGTCCAATCAAGATCGTTGGCAGTATGATTTGTGCAAATGCTTTCGCCCAGGCTGTTCTCATGCACCACATCAAATGATTCGAAGGCCGCACTTTTGGCTAGCTCCTGGCATAGAGCTCTCCCACGAACCAACTTCGTTGGTCGGATCTCCACATCATATTCTTGAATTTTTGTGACCCAACCTGCTCTCTTATCTCCTAATTCTCCTTGGAGAATAAAATTTCGTACATCAGGGTGTATGACATACACAATCGTTTTGCTCTGAGAAACAAAGTGTCAAAATTTCTTCAATGCTTTCATTACTGCATATACTTGTTTCTCAATAAAATTATATTTCTCTTGATGAGGAGCAATAACCTGACTCAAGAAAGCAATTGGCTTCTCATCTCCATCCTCTTGTCGTTGTGTCAAAACTACAGCATAACTCTCCTGTTCGCCTACGACATAGAGAATGAAATCTTTAGAATAATCAGGATTAATCAATACCGGAGCTTGAGTAATCCTCTCCTTGATTTCCTTAAAAGCCTGTCTCCTTGTCTCAGTCCATTTAAACTCAACATTTTTCTTCAAAAGCTCAGTCATGGGTTTCACCACCTGAGCGAAATCAGAAATAAATTTACGGATGAAATTAATTTGGCCAAAGAAAGATTGCAAATATTTTTTATTAGCAAGCAATGGTAACTTCATTAGAGCTTCCGCTCTTGCAGGATCGATTGACAATCCTTCTTGTGAGATCACATGGCCCAACAACTTCCCTTCCTTGACAGCAAAAATTGACTTCTTCGGATTAATAGAAATCCCGAACTCACGACACTTCTCAAATACCTGCCTTAGATGAGCAATGTGGTCTTCTCTGCGATGTGAAAACACAGTCATATCATCAAGATATATCACAATAATCCTATTCAATAACTCACCAAAAGCGATGTCCATGGCCCTCTGAAAAGTAGCACCGATGTTTGACAGTCCAAATGGCATCCGCTGGTAGGCAAAAGTTCCCCACTTAGTGGTGAATGTTGTTTTATATTGATCCTCATCTTTCACCCAAATTTGATTATACCCAGAGAAACCATCAAGCAATGAGAATCTCTGAGCGCCAGCTACTACATGAAGGATTTGATCGATCTGCGGTAGAGGGTAATGGTCCTTAAGTGATGCCTGGTTCAGGTTGCGAAAATCTACACACAACCGAATGTCACCGTTCTTTTTCCGTACTAGGACCAGGTTAGCCACCCATGTTGAATGCTTGATTGGATAGATTATCTTGGCCTCCAACATCTTCAACAACTCTGCTTTCATAAGGACTTCAATCTTGGGATTGACAGGTCGTTGTTTTTGATGAAAAGGTTTTACCCCTTCCTACAGTTCTATAGTATGTTGGATCACATTCTTATTGTAACCCCTCAAATCATGGTAGCTCCAGGCAACAATATCTGGATACTCGTAACACAATTTCTTGATATCTTCCAGTTCTTCTAGGGTGCCATCTATTCCAACCTTGATGATTTTCTCAGGCTCCAAATGCAATTCTTTATACTCCTTTGCATCTACTTTGATCCTGTGCTTCTCAACCCGATCACTCTGGTCGAACAGACTTTCAAGTGTAATCAGTCCCCTAGGGATGTGATTATTTTTTAGTTGAATCATCCCTTCTCTCTCTTCTTCGGCAAGAACTCTATCATCAGCACTTGCAGTTTCTTTAAGTAGGAAGTTGACTATCTGCTCATCATTGTCAAACACTTGCCAATGGATATTTTTGTCGGGAACTGAGGGTCTGTAAATTACCCTAACTATCTTAGGCTTTCTAACTACTTGCTCCACAGGAGAGTAGTTAGCACCAAGAGAGGCCAGAATATCTGCATGTTTATTTAGCTCTCTCGAAATCGCCTGAACATTTAAAGCAGTGAAAGACTCAAACAAGTCCCACACTCTATTGCGGTAGGCCTTCAAGTAGTGTTGCTTTGACACACACTTGTTAGTGATCTGATTAATTATGAGTTCAGAGTCACCAAAAATCTGCAACTGCTTGATGCCCAACTTTTTAGCCTTCTTCAATCCAAGGCATAGTGCCTCATATTCAGTTGTGTTATTTGTGCAACCCCAAGTTAACCTGTAAGAATAGATTTTTTGCAACCCTTCAGGAGAGATCAACACAACGTCGGCTCCTGCACCATTCTTGCACCTGGCGCCATCAAAATACATTCTCCATAACTGATCTGCAATAGGATTGGGAGAATCAAGAACCTTCTCTTCAATTTGCTCTGGCTTAGTTATAGTATAGCAACCAATGTCCATTCCAACCATCGCATTGAAATCCATGAGTGAAAACTCATCCTCGAGGTGAAGCTCACCCAATGCTTCTTCCATTAAATCAACCTCTTCTATCTCCTCAGTCAACATGTTAACTGCTCCTGGAGATTCTTCTTCCTCTAGCTTCTCAATGTGAAAAGGTGAGGGCTTCTCATTATGAATGTGAATCCTCTTTCCCTTGAATGGTATCTCTAAATACGAGTAGTCTAAGGAAAGATATCCTCCCAACTTAGCTGTGAACTCCCTTGAGAGGCACATGCTAAAGTATGGTTCCAGGTCAACCACTACCACTTCCTGGATGACTGTAATTTATGGCATACTATGGAGGACAATGGGAATATCCTTAATTACTCCCATCGTCTTGACCGGAGTTCCATCCAGCTGCAACACTCCTGGGCTACTCCTTGTATATTCCATCCCCATCACTTCGCATACTGCCTTTGGCATGACAGTAGTTGCAGCTCCAGAGTCGATCATACAGTTGTGTACAATCCACCCTTCCATTCTGAGTGATAAATAAAATGGGGGAGGTCTATTTTTTCCCGTAGCTGAAGTTGGAAGCGTTTGCGCCAAGACTATTTGAGAAGGATTTTTCTTTTGATCTTTAGCAGTCTTCAAAGATTCTTGCAGCAGGTCAACCTATCCTGGCAATTGAAGTGCATCATACAAACTTACTTTTGCAGGAATATTTTTCATCTCTTCCATAATATTATAATTCGAAACAGTCAGAGCCTTCTCTTCTACAACCCGCTCATACTTGTCTCGGTACTGTTGGGTAGCTTCCACCCTTTGTCGCTTGGTCAAATATGGGTACTTGAGTCACTCTTTGGCTTGTTCTCTCATTTCATCTTGTGTTTGAGTAGTTGTCACAGGTTGTGAGGAAGATGCTCTCATTTGTGTCCTTCCCTGAGTTTGCTTAGGCATCAAATCTTTCAACTTGATGGAATCTTGCTCTTTAGCTACCCCTATAGGCACTTTTGTTGGAGGTTGTTGTTTTTCATCCTGCACCTTTGGTTCCACTGGCACCTTTAAGGGTTCAAGCTCAGCAGGATCTACTATTACTGGTTTCTTTCCAGACCGTGTGAGAACCGAAACTTGCTCTACAGATGACATCATGAAATTGTGACTGGCTTCCATGATCATATTGACTTGTCCTCCAGTCGAACTCTCTACTAGCATTTGTACATAATTCATATGCACCATGCACGTTTCTTCTCCATGAGGATCATTGCATGTTGAGCACCAATACACCTTTTATGTTGTGCTAATTTCTTCATTTGCTTGCATCGTTGTGCTCTTTTTAGGGCCTCTACTAGTAGATGCTTGCTCTCGAGTGATCGATGGAGTTTGGAATCTTCATGATCGAAATTCAGCCTCCGCTTGCTTCTTCCTTACTATTGTAAGTTCATTTGATATCGTCCTTAAGGCTATGTTATTAGATTTCACCTCTTGCAACAACACCATGAAAGGATCAAGATTAGAAGATGTGGGGGGTGCAGGTAGAGGCAAAGGTGTTGGAGGCGTGAGCAATGGTAATGGAACTGGTGGTGCTGGCAGCGTAGGAGCGAGAATAGAAGAAGGTAATTATGGAAGTGACTGATTAGGTAGCTATGGGAAGCTTGGAGTCATATGTCATGGAGTAGGAATAGGTGCAATCTGAGGCTGACCCGAGCTCCATGAGGGAACTGGGTACATGGAAGGCATAGGCTATGAAAATGAACTAGAATATAAATATTATGGAAGATTAGGAACAATGGGCATAGTCATCTTCGAGGGAAGTCTACCTACAACAATCAGATCAGATTCGGCCTTCTGTGCCTATGTATACAGGTCTGGGAATGTAGTCACATTGGCTTGACGCATGACCATACCGATTTTGGTGTTAAATACCCTGAGATAGTAGAAAGTAGCTTGCTCATGTGTGGGTCGTAGACCGTCGGGAACTCTTTGCCAACTTCGGGTGAATATGACATTAAAATTGACTATCTCCTCTTGTGGGTGTCTTTGAATCATTGTGAACTGGTGCAACAAGGAGTATGGATCAACTTGTTCATGGAAATTCTTAATCAGCAACTCCGCTAACTGATCCCATGATGTAATAGTACCTGGTTGCAGTGATCGGTACCAATATAGCAATTTCCCTCTCAACGATAATACCAGTAATTTTATCATCACATCTTCATCTATTATATCATGGATGGTCGCCAAAGAAGCTACATCTTGGATATGCTCATACGCAATTTTTCTAATACCATCATAGGTCGACAAAGCCTTCAAAGCAGCTTGGGGCATTGGATTTTGTGCTTGTAAGTTCAAAGCCCCTGAGCTATTCCACGTTGGGAACTGCTTGGGTGGTGGATTCTGAGCCATGTGGACTGGTATATGAGGTGGAGCTCGAGGAATACCAGCAGTCGTGTGGGGCAGAGGTTGAGGAAGACTAGTGGCAGTACTACCTGGGCTTGCGGGAGCAAAAAATACACCAACTAGTCGTGATGATGTGACAGACGGTATATGGGATATATGAGGTAATGAAGATGTACGATGAAAAGTGGCTAATTGAGGATGTTCCCCTAGCCTTTGGATATCAAGTTCGTAGAACTCAATTTGGTGATCTGGATTTTTGGCCTTCGATCTTGTATTCATGAGACACAACTTTCGTTGTACTCACGTGTGGAGATTTTTGAGTATAATCGAGTCGCCAGATGTTCTAATTCTACAGCACGAAGGCAAACATCAAACCTTAACATTGTTTAAAGTGGAACTTTTGAAGTCCCAAAAAACTGTTGGCACCGATGGGTTTGTCAACTTGGGATAATACTTGTTCCACCGACTATGGATCTTACTGGGACAGAAACTGTCTGTCCCACCGGGCGTGCCAAAAATTGTTGGTCAAATATCTGCCTAATCATACAAAACTACGTTTGTGCACCCTAGACATGGCCAACATTGAAATACCGAAGGAAAGAGATGTCCCCCATGTCAATCTCCAGAGAGGGCTGGTTCCCTTACTAATTCTAAAATGGTTGAAGACTAAGGATGCAGGAAAGAAATCAAAAAATGCGTAAAGAAATGGGAAATATGGCCACAGGCCGACTGTGTAGGATGGGAATAGATTGATAGCAGGAATTCACACCAAGCTGAAAATAGCATGCAAATAGATGATCAAACAACAGAATTTCCGTACAACTTCGCACATGTAATCTTCAGATCAACACTCCAACACTCACTCTCTCACTTGCAATATTTAAATCCAACTTGCAGAATTTAAATCTAACAACAAATAATAAAGTTAACTGTGTAAAAGAAATGCGTAATATAGAAGACCACAATACACCAAGTCATTTGCAAATCCAACTATTTTGAATTCACTATTACTGCAGAGAACTTGAAGTGTTTTCTCGCAGGAATATCTATTTTTTCCAACCCCTTACAATGAAATTTTTCTTAGTATTTATAGAGGTTTGCGCCTCTTTCATTGAATACATCAAATGAGTCATCATTTCTTGGAAATATTCTTTCGGTAGACACGATCCTGAAAATGGTTTGAGATGATAGCATTCAAGCACCGTAGCATTAAATTTGAGTCACCTCCATCTTCTTAGAAATCAAACACGAGCTTCAACAATTTACTCCATATTCAATTTGCTTTGGAGAGGGAGTAAAACCTTCGAGAAGATGTTCTTGAAAATGACAAAAATGCTTCCACTTCGTCACCAACATTAAATTGCAGTAGTTACCCGAAGAAAATATTCAACTGGAAAAATCAAGCTCTAAAATTGCCGAAGATGATGGCAATTAATAATTAAAATTTACCCCATTTAATTCTACTCATGCCTCCGGAGAAATTTAATCACATGTGCTAAAAAACAAACAACATTCACCTTCAAAATATCTTCGCCGCATCTATCATGACGTTCGCCCCTTTTACCTGAGTGTAAGGGTGAAAACCATTTAAAAATTGTCGTCGCCCAAACTTTATCTCTCCATGCCATTCACCTTTAAAAATAATGAACGGATCCATCGTGAATACTTTAAAGCGACCATGACGCATATTGAAATCATGTTCGCCCAAATGAGGGGCGAACACCCACTTAAGGGGCGAACACAATGTGTTCCTTTTATTCTCCTTTTTGTTTGGTGCATTCCTACTTTTGGGGCGCGTTCGCCTTTTCAATGGGCGAACGTGACGTTCGCCCCTCCAATGAGATGAACGTATTTGCATTTTTCACTTAGCCGATTTTCTTTTGTCTCAAAGCCTTCAATTTCTTACTGTCGCTTCGCCTCTGAAGTGAAATCATTTTTATATTTTGATTGCTGCTATGGATAATTTGACGAAGTGAATTCGAAGCGGATTTCCAAGTCACAATTTGGGGTTAATTTGTTTATTTTCAGAATGAAAAATTACATAAAAACTGAAATGACTGCAATGTTTTTAAACATTCTGAGCAAAATGTGAAATCATGAATTTTTTACATTACAATCAATGATTTATTTAAAACCAATGTGGCATGGTGCAAAACTGCCAACATACCCTCAAGCAAAAGCTATAGTTAAGTTTTAAGATTCCTATGCCTAGAGGAGATGCAAAAACATTAGAGGGAAAGGATGGTCAATCGTAGCCTTCTCGATGTTAGCTAAGGTAGGAATTTTAGTTGATGGTATCCCTATAACAATCATGGTGTCAGCTAAAATTACCTTAGAAAATGCTAGGGGTGCTTCTCCATTGATAATTTTTGCACCCCTCTTGTCCCATGATAATGTCTAACAAAAACAACCTCAATATTTTGGTAATTGGGTTTTACTCTTTCTCAAAGGTACCAAAATTATGCCAAAAGAGTGAAGTCCAAGGGGAAAAAAATAGAAAAGAAAGAGGAAAATATGAGAGGTTGGTAAGCTTGATAGTCTTACAAGTTCCAAATTCTTGATAATCTTTCCAAGCAAAAGCGAATTCTCGGAGGCCATTCTTCAATTTTTGGAGTTTATCAAGACAAAACAAGGTTGAGAAAGGGAAAAGTCTAGAAGAGATACCTCAAATAAGGGGGAGATGCTTCATACTTTTTTCCTTCTTGATATTTGAAGTCAATATAACAAATAACAAGATGGTAAAGGGGTAAAGCAAGTACTAAATTATAATGTTGGGTGGAACTAGGAGAAGCCAACGGTATTCATTATGCAGGCATTGTTTTGCTCATTTTTTCTTTTTCTCTCTTTGTATTCTTCAATCACCATTCATTTACCATTTTTATCCTTACTACTCACCCACCATCTCTGATAGTCCTACTTTATCACATTTGTACTTCATCCCTATTACTCAATTATCTCTTAAAATTTTTATCTCCTACCACCCTTTCATGACTCCATAGCCTAATAGATAAGATAGGTAGAACTAGCAAATATTAGAAAATTACTTGGATGCCATGATGAGGTACATGTCAAATCAAGAATCAACACATAAAATATACTACGTGATATTCAAATTATCAATAACAAATAGAAACATGAAATAACCAAGTCAAAAGGGCTTGGGTAGCAGTGAACCATTAATGTGCTGAAGGAGAAGAATGCAAGAAAACTTTCCACACAAGATATAGATTAATTTTAAAAGAGCACCAAATCAAAATATGATATCATGTAATTATTATGATGCTTAGCTAGCATGGCTATCCTCAACTTGATATAAACCAACATAGGACTGAACTAAAATTTTCAATCTAGAACATAGTTCATAGTGGGATCCATGTGTATCATAAAAGCCCTAAGACATTGTTCCAACGCTTGCAATAGATAGGAGAAATTCATATTCAACTTTGTGAAGAAAAGGAATATTCAAGGTAATAAAAGGATTTAACCCTTGAATTCTCAGAATATTTACCTAAGGTTGTTTTATTAGATCTAAAACAAATTTTAGTTGTGGTAGATTATGCTCATGCAGAGACCATTTTTGTAGTGGATACTAGCAGCGAGGTATCTCCACTTTATTTCCATTCTTCTTTCTTTCTCATATTCCCATTTATGTTATTAGTCTTCACCCTATCCACCTAAATATCTCTCCACCACCTTCGGCCACTCCACCCCCTAACACCCTTGCTTTTCTTACTTATTGTAGTCTTCTTCCCTTAGTTCCTTATCACTTAGCCCTCACACTCACTAATATTATAAACCATACCATTCACATAAATATCCATTTTTATCAGCTTATCTTCTAGATCCTTCTCCTCATTTTGACTTTGTACCCAATAAATAAGGCCATCTAGATTCATATTTTTTTGCAAACAAAAAAACCTCAGGAGGCACCAAGAATGTAGGTCAAAAAATGCCCTCATAACCAATCCTAACAAATCAAGCCCAAAGTTCGAATACATCAAAAAATTGGCTATACCCAAAAGGAATTCAAAGCTTTCCAACATGTATAAATATTAGAAGCAATGCAAAGTGCAAAGCTAGATAAGGCTTGAAAAGACCTAATAATGTACAAGCCCAAGATTGTTCAAAGCCAAAACTAACATTGACTTAGAACCTCTAAAGTGCACAAAGCTGGCATCGATCGATTTTAGACCTCTACAAAAGAATGACATCAACCAAAAGAGGATAAAGCCTAGAATAAATCATACCTTGGTTGCATAAGTTCCAACTCATGCATCATGAACAAAGCCAAACTTTTAAAATATGAGGCAGTGAGAGCCCAATGTTGATCAAAGAAAAACATAATATCTCAAAGCCGAAAATGAATAATCTCAAACTATTTTGGGAAATTACGTTAGTTTGATATTATAGAATATCAAAAATATGTAATTATGCATCACAAATGAACAAATTCAAATGTCCCTCTACCTAGAGATGGAGTGGAACAAAATAAACTTTATTGGGTGATGATGTCAACAATATTTCATCAAAGTACAAAAATGCATAGGGAACAATATAGAAAAGTAAAATCAAAGCTTCCTACCCACATATATCAATAAAGCAAAGGGTACACCAAATTAAAAATACCAAGACACTAGACAAGAGTGAACAAAGTTAGAAAGTACCCATCGATGATGCCATTATACTATCTTGAAGATCCATATTTGATACATCCCCTTCTATAAAGTCTCTTTCAAAGTTGCAGCTACCTCAATGCCTTCCAACTATCCAAGATGAAACCATTGAGCTTGAAAGTGATAGACAGTTGCTCCAACTTAGCATCTTGTGGGAGACAGTTCAAGATCCATGCACCATATTGTAGAATACATTGAAATTCAAATGCACGATAAAATTTAAGCTAGCCACATTAGAAAAGAACTTGTGTATCATGAAAATGTGTTAGGACCCTCCTAACATGTCCTAATAATTATATTATTTATTAATTATATTCTAGGGTCACAACCCTTCACTCTTACAACTATTAGACTAGGTATTTAAATGCAATCCAAATATGATAATAAGGCATCATCGAACAAACATATAAATTAAGTCTATTGTGGGTTTTCTACCTTACGCTCAAAAAATGATTCAATATAAAAAATGATCCTACTTCCTGCACTATTTAGTTTCATACCATCTGATATCAGAGCTAGATCAAGGAGCAAATTCACCATTAAAATTTTTTCCCATCGCACATTTCAGCCAGTCCACATTTGTGAGGATGCAAACAACATTCACGCTTCACGGATCCGTGTCAAAATCCTTGCAAAAAATTAAACCTTCTCCTAAGGTACAAATTAAGTTGTCTTACACCCAAATTGCTTGACCTTTCGTGTGGTGACTGGTGGCTGTTTTGAAAAAGCTAAAATCTTCAACGCAACATCAAGGTTTTTGACATCCGAAATGCAAAGGAAAAAAATTAAAATTATTTTTTTAATTTTTTGCTCACCTGTACCAAGTCATATTGATCATTACCTACACCAACCGCAATGGCTGAAGGATGACGATCATTGGATTCCATTCATGAGAAACATGAAAGGCTCGCTGAAGAAGTTCAACATGAAAGAGAGGAGAATACCCATAACACAAGAGAACTCTTCAAGAAAATATTTGCAATGGATGTTAAACTTGATGCCATCAGTCAAAATAAGGCAACAACACATGCAAATTCACCCAACCACGGGTCATAAAACCGAGCAATGTTAGGAGGTCCACAAAATTCCATTCTACCACGGATGACCAAATTAGACTTCCCAAAATTTGAAGGAGGAGACCCTACAAACTGGATCTACCGAGCAGAGCAATATTTCTCACTAAATCAAATTCCAAAAATGCAAAAAGTGCATATCGCCTCCTTCCACTTGGAAAACGATGCCATCCAATGGTACCAATGGTTCGAGAAAACTAACGGTACTCCAACATGGTCAACCTTTACACATAATCTATTAGTGCAATTCATCCCTAGCAAGTTTCAAAGATTTACAGGGGTCCTCACTAAATTATGCCAAACCACTTCGGTAAGCGAATACCAAGCAAAATTTGAAAGGCTAGCTAATAAAACATCTAGATTAGATGCTGTCTTCTTTCAAGAATGTTTTGTCAACAGATTAAATTAGTGGAGGACAAAATCAAGGCATGAAATCGGTTCAAAAAAACCAACTTGGGGGAAACCATCAAACACTTATACCAACCCCAAACCAATGCAAAATGGACGAACCCAAAACTCCTACACAACCCCCAAAATTAACCCCGCTCTACCAATTAAGCGTCTGAGTTTCGAGGAAATGAAGGAAAGACAAGCTAAGGGTATTTGCTACCATTGCGATGAGAAATTTGACAGAAATCATAAATGTGCCTCAAGGAAAATATATATTCTAGATGCCACAGAGGAAGGGAATTTTACTGAAGAGGAACCTGAACTCGAAGTAGAGGTATTATCCAACACACTTGAAAGTGGCAAATAAAATGCATGAAATGTTTCCTTCAATGCCCTTGCCGGATTTTTTGCCCCTCAAACAATGCAATTAAAAGGGTATTTTAAGAAATAAAACCTTACCGTGATCCTAGATTCTGGTAGCACGCACAATTTTATCGATCCAAAGGTGGCTAAACAAGCAAATTGTTTTATATACCCTTGCAATAACTTCGAAGTGATGATTGGAAACAATGAAAAAATTGCATGCAAAGGAAAATGCAGAAATATAAAACTAACTATGGGGGTTTATAACATGAAAGACGACATGTACGTCCTCCCCTAGGTGGGTGCAACATTGTCCTAGGCGTACAATGGTTACGAACCTTGGGCGTAGTCCAATGGGAATTTGATGAACTATGGATGAAATTCACAACAAAGAACCAAACCTATATTATCCAAGGCCTGAAATTAGGACCTTCCCAAATCATCAGCTCACATAGAATGGAGAAAATTATCCAAAAAGGAAACAAAGGAATGGTCACCCAATTATTTTAAATTCAACCTAGTCACAAAGAAGATGAGACACTAGAGTTACAAAAGATTTTAGACCACCATAAGATGGTATTCAATGAACCAAAAGGACTACCTCCACAAAGAAGTCACGATCACACTATTCCACTATTTCCAGGGCATCAACCTCCTAATATTAGACCTTATCATTATCCATACCTCCAAAAGACCGAAATAGAGAAATTAGTACAAGAGATTCTTAAGGCAGTAGTCATTAGACCTAGCAAAAGCCCTTACTCCTCTCCAATTATTTTAGTTAGAAAAAAGGATGGCTCGTGGCGTTTATGTGTCGATTTTTGAGCGCTTAATAAAATGACCATCAAAGATAAATTTCCTATTTCGGTCATAGACGAGCTATTAGATGAACTCCACGGGGCAGTTTATTTTTCCAAGTTAGACTTATGGTCAGGCTACCACCAAATACGATTCAATGAAAAGGATATTCCTAAGATGGCATTTTGTACTCATGAAGAGAACTACGAATTCTTGGTGATGCCATTTGGCCTGACCAATGCTCCTTCTACCTTTCAAAGTCTAATGAATAAGGTATTTCACCCTTTTCTTCATAAATTTATATTAGTTTTCTTTGATGACATTTTGATTTATAGCAAAACATGGGAAGAACATTTGGACCATGTTACACAAGCGTTCCAAATCTTAAAGGAAAATTAAATTTATGCAAAAATATCAAAGTGTTCCTTTGGAAAACAAAGAAATTGAATACTTAGGGCATATTGTCTCAAAGGAAGGAGTTATGGTAGATCCTTCCAAAATCGAGGAGGTGAAAAATTGGCCTATTCCAAAAACCTTAAAAGCTCTACGTGGGTTTCTTGGACTAACGGGATATTATAGAAAATTTGTCCAAAATTATAGTAAAATCGTTGCTCCTCTAACAACATTACTTAAGAAAAACGCTTTCAAATGGTCGTCTAAAGCGGATGAGGCCTTTATCACCTTGAAAAATGCAATGTGTACCATCCCTATTCTAGCCATACCCAACTTTTCTAAACCATTCGTCATTGAAAGTGACACTTCAGGAATAGGAATGGGAGCCATACTCATGCAGGATGAAAGGCCTCTAGCTTTTATAAGCAAAGCATTTTCTCCTAAGAATTCAGCTCGCTCTACGTATGAAAAAGAGATGTTGGCGATTGTCCATGCTATTCAACATTGGAGGCCTTACCTTATTGGCCAACATTTCATTATACGCACTGACCATCATATCTTGAAGTATTTTTTGGAACAAAGGACTAATACCCCAAAACAACAAAAATGGGTTACTAAAATTCTTGGCTATGATTATGAAATTACATATAAAAAGGGAAAGGACAACATGGCAGCCGATGCACTTTCTAGAAAATTTGAAGATATTCCTCAAGTCCATGCTATTTCCTTCCTTATTCCTAAATGGGTAGATGAGGTGCATGAAGAATGGATAAATGATCCTACTATCCATGCCTTAATTCAACAACTTCAACATAATCCTAGTAGCAAACCTCCATACACTTGGAAGAACAATTTATTAAGATACAAAGGGAGGATGGTCCTCACCCCCAATTCAACTTATCGTGAAAAACTTCTTCATGAGTTACATACCTCACCCACTGCAGGCCACTCAGGGTTCTTAAAAACCTATAAAAGAGCCACTACCTCGTTATATTGGGTAGGAATGAAAAATTACATCAAAAACTTTGTAAAAGAACGTGAAGTTTGCGAAAGACAAAAGGGGGAGACCCTCGCTATTCCAGGATTACTTCAACCTCTTCCTATACCCACCAAAACATGGGCAAATATTTCTATGGACTTTATTGAAGGATTACCAAAATCAAGAGGAAAAACAACCATTTTCGTAGTCGTTGATCGTTTATCTAAATATGCCCATTTTTGTTTCGTGGCTCATCCTTATACCACTAGCACTATAGCCCACTTCTTCCTAGATAACATATTTAAATTACATGGTATGCCCTCCACAATTGTTAGTGACCGCGACCCAACTTTCACTAGCACCTTTTGGAAGGAATTGTTCAAATTACAAGGTACTCAACTTCGTATGAGCTCCGCTTACCATCCTCAAACCGATGGCCAAAGAGAAGTTGTAAATAAATGCTTGGAAACATACCTTTGATGTTTTGTTTCTACTCAACCACTCCATTGGGTAAAGTGGCTTTCACTAGCGAAATGGTGGTATAACACTTAATACCATATGCCCATCAAAATGACTCCTTATGAAGCACTATATGGTCAAACACCACCATCCCTCACTTCCTATATTCCAAGGACTACAAAAGTCCATGCGGTGGAAATGGAACTTGCTAATAGAGATGACATACTACGGATCCTAAAAGAGAACCTACACACCGCCCAACATCGCATGAAGCAGCAAGCCAATAAACATAGAAGCGAACGTAGTTTCCACGAGGGTGATATGGTTTTCTTACGTCTCCAACCTTACCATCAATCCTCTCTTAAACAAAAAGGTTCTCAGAAGTTAGCACCCAAATTTTACGGGCCGTATAAAGTTCTCCAACATATTGGGACCATTGCTTATAAACTAGAGCTTCCTCCCTCTTCCAAAATTCACCCCGTATTTCATGTATCTTGCCTTAAGCTCGTAGTTGGAGCCCATATCACGACACAAACCACTCTCCCTGAATTCTACGATGATGGAGTACTTCTAGTCAAGCCAGAAGCTATCTTGGATCGTCGCTCTCGTCACCTTCGTACTCACGATATCACAAAAGTTTTAATCCATTGGAAAAGTCTACCTTTAGAAGACGCAACGTGGGAAAATTTTCAAGATATCCAGCAGCAATTTCCAAATTTCCAACTTTGAGGACAAAGCTCCTTTAAGGGGGGTGGCATGTTAGGACCCTCCTAACATGTCCTAATACTTATATTATTTATTAATTATATTCTAGGGTCACAACCCTTCACTCTTACAACTATTAGACTAGGTATTTAAATGCAATCCAAATATGATAATAAGGCATCATCGAACAAATATATAAATTAAGTCTATTGTGGGTTTTCTACCTTGCAATCAAAAAGCGATTCAATATAAAAAATGATCCTGCTTCCCACACTATTTAGTTTCATACCAAAATGACATGCTCCTAAGGATGATTTTCTATAGATTATTTATATGATAAACCTTTAATTGTATTGTAAATATTATCCTACAAGATTCAAAGGGCAAATTAAAAATAGAGAGATAAACCTCAAAATAAAGATCCAAATTTATAGCAATTTCTCTGGATGTATGTTGTATAATTTCTACCAATTCATGAGAAGTGATAGTTGTTTGGCCTCCATTGTGATTGATATTTCAGGTTTTTATGAATGAATGTATGCTTTAAGTCATTTATGTTGCACTTTATGACCAATTTATTATGTTAACGTGAATTTTGCTCTTTAGATCATTGTTGGATTGCTTTCCATTAATTTTTTTGGAATGATTAAAGCATATAGTTATCATTAAATTGACTCTACTATGCATTTGATAATGGCTGGTCTATTAAGCATCATTGCAAGTTAATTGTACTAGGATTTATGTAGTATGCATCCAATGTTGTTATGCTATATCTCATCCATCATTTAGTAATTACTCTAAAACCTTACTCATTTATAACCCTTTCATTTCTCACTTTTAGCTTAGACCCTTGTTTTTGTTTTATAAGCATTTCAAGGAACCGACCTTCTCTAGAGGTTGAACTTGAGAGAAATATTAGTTGCCCAAAATTGGGTAAAGTATAGGGTGCTCTTAATAGACTTAGGCATATTTTATGCCAACATTTTTAAGAACAAACACCAATGGGAAGTATCATAAAAGAACATTAATTAATTAGAGGAAAATAAATGAAGTTAATGCATGAAATATGGATGGTATTGTAGTATAAACAACACAATAGCATTGATGAAAATAATTTATTACAAATGTTTAGATGAGTGATTAATTTATTGTCATCTCAACCAAGCCACTATCCATAACGATTTGACCAAATAAATATTGACCATTGATTAAATTCTTATAAGACTTAAGATATATTTATATATAAAAGAGAGTACATTAATGACCCATTAATTGTGTTACTAAACACAAGGTATGAGTCAATATTAAATTTCAGCACCATCCCTTAATATTGAATCAAGGTTTTAGGGTTGCCATTACTTGAACACCCTCCTTTGATGCTAGCATTCTAATAATTTGTAAAAACAAACAAATGGAACCAAACGTTTGGTGAAGACATTTGTTATTTAATCCTTTGTGGTAATATACTATGCATAAATTTCTCCATGTTATACTTTCTCTAGAATTGGACACATACTAATATAAATATGCTTGGACCAATGAGGAAACACTAGATATTTATTCACCTAGATAACACTTTCATTATCCACCTAAATATTTTATGATCCATCCTATGGTAGTCCAAGATCCTCAAGTATATGATGTGACCATTACAAATATTATATTGTATGATCTATACTTTGACACTCACCCTCCATGGAAGATTTAAAAGTAATACTTCCTTCTTGCTCATTTATGCAATTGGAATACCAACAAGATGTAGTTGAAAGTATTATTTTGCTCATCCTTATAATCTGCATAATATGATTCTTAGCATCTGAATAACTTGGATGAGTTATCTCCCATAGGACACTCCCTTGTCCAAGGTTTCTTTGGGCCCATTGTATATCAATTTGCGTAACTAATTATAAGGGCTATGTATGATATATTGTGAGTTGATAGGCTACCTACAAGTGAATGTATACAAGGAAGTATCAATATTAGGAGTCTTTGCAGTATTACAATCCTCCATATTGATATTTCTCAAGAGCTTCAAGGTATACGTAGGTTGTGAAATGAAAATACCATCCCCTATCTACCACACTTGCAAATCTAAAAATATGTGTAAAATGTTAGAATTCACAATACTTTCCAAAAATACTTTGAAACATACATTCATCACAATCATATGCAAAAAAGGAATGAGAGAGAAATAATGGAGCACATAGATGAAAATAGAGAAAGAGATAAATGATACAAAAATAAATAAGGAATAAGGGGCAGGTGTCGTAGGCACCCCCACTATCTCACATATCACCAAATAATACAATGGATCAGTCATTGAGGGTATTTATAGCGATATCATAAATATTAACCCAAAGTTAACATATATTAACTTGAAGGTTAAATTACAATATAATAAAAATATTAAACCCTTTAATCAAGGTTAACCATAGAGGTGGTTTAATCAATATCACTAAGGATGAGTATATTAAAATTTCCTATAGGATTATATAGAATAATGTTTGTAGGCTTATATAAAGAATGCTCAAAGGATTACATAGCACTTGCCCATAGGATATATCAAGAGTACCTATAGTTACTTCATAATTTTTGGCCTCGACCTAATAAGATCAAAATCTCCCAAAATATGAATTGAGGGGTCAAGAATAGAATATATTAGATATGTTACATCCTCCCACCATAATGCATGCTTGAAAGGACCAATGGATACTACTATATTCTCTTGCTAAATATACATGAACTAGATCAACCTTTTCCTAAATCTAAAGCTATGACTCCACCACTATGATCAAGATTTTGATCTTCCCATGAGAAGATCTTGAACATGCAATATGGTGACCAAAATGTATCCTCCAATTTTAAAAGAAAGCAACTAAATCATGAAATAATAGGTATGTATCTAAAAAATTGACTCCAGTTACTAGAAAGAGCCCATAGGAATAGGGTATACCTTGTGTTGATCATTCAAAACCTAGTCTTCTTGCATCCCAAAATATTTCCAACCACTATTCCAATGGTTTGTTAGAGTTAGAGTGAACACCCACTATGAGAGAATGGAAAGTGAGCAAAATATAGAAATAGAGAATTGAAATATCTCAAATATGTTATAATTGATCAATTGCTACACCAATGAACTTAGTTGGAGTTATATGTTTGGTTATTCTTGAATGCATGAGTGCTATGATGATAGGAAGTGAGATTTGAACCTATGCCCCTCTTGTTGAAGAAGGATTTTGAACCATACATATGCTGAAAATACCAATTGGATCTAGTTTGCATAAAAAACTCTAAAAAATAGTAACAGGTCCTTGGGATGATGTCACGAGTCTATAGAGCTCAAAAAAATGTGCAATTTTAAGAAAAATCCCAAAAAACTTTTGTATGTAAAAGGTATGGCCTCCAAAAGAGTGACGAAATTAGTAGTGAAGAATTAAATTATGGATCTTAAGAAAAAAAATAGACCAATTAAGAGTTTCCACTTGTCAATACCAAAGTGCCACCTCTACTGTGCACATCATCACTCTACTATAGGATCAACAAATGGAAATTTGAAAACTGGCATACAATTATTAGTTTATTTATATATATGTAAAAAAATAGATTTTATTGGTCATCTAATACAATGTTGGTTTTGATACTAGAGGGATTCAAACCCAAGTCTTGCAACTCACAATAGAGAGCCTTACAACTATGCCATCAATGTGGTTATGACAAAAAAGGAAATGTACTCCCCCTTAAGGTAATTCTAGGGCACCCTATACACACATGAAAACTCAAGCATAACAAGTCACCAAGACTCAAATATTTTACTTGTATCATGTTGGATGGATGCCTTACCATTGCTCCACTAGCTATATACTAAAGCAATCCTTGCCATTGTACCATAGTAGCATTTTGGATAAGAAGAAGTTTTTGGTCTCATCATTAAAGAAACATTTTATCTTAAAAACAAAAAAATATGGCATCATGGTTTGAGCATAGGACCTTCCATGCACAACTAAAATGCCTTCCCATTGCACCAAATCAAAAAGTAGAAATGCTATTTGTTTTTACTTATTTAAGCAAAATATGTCTAGAATTTTTTTAGAAAAATGCTAACCTTTGATGATTCAACCATGGTACTTTTGTATTCCCAACATATGGTTTTTCCATAATGCTATCAACATGTGTTGTGCTCAATGATAATTTTTCCAAATACCATGCCTTCCACCATCGACCATAATTACCACCATCACCCCATGAGGTAACATATTTTACAAGTGAATGCTTCAAAAATATTCCTTTCCAATATTAGAACCCATAACCTTGCATATATTATGCAAAACCTTTGTCATTACACCTATATTTGTTGATGGAACACAACAATACCTCGAATGAATGAAGTGTCCATTATGTCTTTTTCTTTAATATGCCCAAGACTTGTGTCCATTCTCATGCAAGTTAATTTTTTCCATTAACATACAAAATATTCCATAGAATATATTGAGTTCAAAAATTCAAATTTTGAATTTTTGATGGGGAATTTACCAAACTTTTGAAGGAAAAACAAGCATCTCAATGATGAAATATTGAAAAGTATTGAATTAGGAATCCCTTTAAAATTCCATAAGAAATCTATCAAAATTAATATTTCATCCATATCAACTATGGTTTTCCTTGTACAAATTGATTGGAAAAAATTTCTTCATTTTGGCTTTGACACCATGTTGGAATTGACAATACTTTCCAAAAGCATTTTGAAACATACATTAATCATAATCATATACAAAAAAATAAGAGCAAAATAAAGGAACATATAGATAAAAATAGATAAAGAGATAAATAACATGAATAGAAAGACCAAGTAAGTGGTGGGTGCTTGTAGGCACCCCCACAGTCTCACATATCACCATCTAATACAATGGATCAGTCATTGGGGTGTATTTATAGTTATACTAAATCCCAAATTAAATGTTAACCTTGAGCTAACATAAACTAACTTGAACGTTAAATTAGAATATAATAAGTGTATTAAACCCTCTAATCAATTTTAACCATAGAGGTGGTTTAACCAATATCACTAAGAGTAAACATCAAAATTGCTCGTAGGCTAACATAGAAGAATGTTGGTAGGCTTAAATAGAAATATGACTATAGTATTAGATATAGAATACCCATAGGCTTATATTAAAAATTCTTAAAGGCTTACATAGCACTTTTTTTTTTTGGTAAGTAGTGTTTGTATTTACAGCGGGTTTTAACAAGGATCCCAAAACCTGATTACATAAGCAATGGGCCTAGGGCATCAATCCCTTGAAACTGAACACCAAAATAGAAATCCCGCCTAGCGGTAACAGTAAGCATGAAACAATCCCTCTCAACGGGAAACAAACAAATAAGAAAGAAAGTAGTTTTGGAGATCCCGCCCAGTGGGGAGTAGCCAAAAACCACCATCGAGAAGATCCCGCCCAGCAGGAAGCAAAGAAAAACTATTACAATAAAATCCCGCCTCGTGGGAAGCAGTCAAAACCACCACAAATAGTCCCGCCTAGCGGGAAGCAACAGGGAAATCCCACCATCCGGGAAACCAGCAAAAAAGAAAGGATCCCGCCTCGCGGGAAAATCGACGGATTTTGTGGATCCCGCCCTATGGAGAAACCAGCCGCCCACCGGGAAAACATTTCGTTCAGCGAGAGCCATCCTGCAGGAAGCCGACAGCCAGCACAGAGAGGATCCAACCCATCAGGAAGTGACCAGAGAGTTGCACCACAAGGAACCCGCCCCGAGAAAACAAAAGAGGATCCCAGCAGTAGGACCAAGAATCTCGTCCAAGCACAGATCCTGCCGAGGATTCACAAGAAAAAATGGGGAAGCTGTCCAAACCCTAAACCGTCACCTCCACCGCACCGAGAAACGTAGGGGACCAGATCCACGTGAATAACCTGCAAAAAACCCCAGGGGGAAGCCTGAGGGAAAAAGGGAAGGGATCCCCAACCAAATAGGGATCCCTGGGAAGCACCAGTCCGAAAAAAAAACCAAGGAAACCCTAGCCGACTGGGAGGGGCGCAGATAGTGGAGAAGGATCTCCCCCAGGAGATCATCTGCAAACAACCACTCCCTGGGAGGGATGACTTGGGTTGAGCCAGGGACTGGGCAGGAACCAGGAGCCATGGGAGGGGGAGCAGGAGAGGGACCAGAGCCCTCCCCTCTCTACTTTCTTCCCTCACCCATGTCTCGACTTACATAGCACTTTTCCATGGGCTACATCAAGAGAATTTGTAGGTAATTCATCATTGTCAATATTGGCTTAATAAGGTCAAATACAAATATTTTAACATAAAAGACCCAAATTTTTTGTTACAAAGTGTTTTTCAGCCTATTCTTCATACCTCTAATCTTAATAAGGAAATTTATAGTGAAAATAAGATCATCTACATATATCACAATGATAAGGATACTCTCATTATTCCTATAAATGTAGATATTATTTTTCAAAACATATATTTCAAACCTAAAATTGAGAAGAATTTTTTTTAGTCTTTGTAACGACTTCAATATAGCCATGTTGGCTATCTTAATTTTTATTATCTTGGTCCGTAGGTTTAGATAGTCATACCTTGATTATTAGGGTCAAGGTTAATGATTGATTTAATCTATAAATAAGAAGAGTTATGTGGTAGTTGAGATTATCTTTTATATTTGAATCTTAGTTGTGCCTACTATGCATATGAGACTTTGTCCTCTTCAAGTGGTTATGGAACTTCACCCTCTCTAATTGGATAAGTATTTGCATTGATTTGAATTTAGAATTTGATTATTGCACATTTTATTTTATGGAAATTGGATCTAAATTATTATTACTATTTGGGTAATATTATTTGCATATTATTGGATTGCTACTACTATTTTTTTTTGGTAAGTTGGAGTTTTGTTTCAAAGGGTTTTAACTGGGTCCCAACCCTAGATATACAAAAAATTCATCAATTTGAAGTGCATTGATGTTGCATAATACTCTGTCATGAGGGATTGGTCTACACCATTTTAACCAATCCCGCGTAGGGGATACTATTGCCAAAATTCCCTCACGAAGGATATAAATTCTGATAAACAGGTGGTGCTTTCCCATGCAGGAGTTGCTGAAACTAAACAAAAATAACCCATAGATAATCGCTAGGGCCCTCACAAGGGATGACACAGGGAGACCCAACCAAGCGGGTAGCCAGACACAAAAAAAAACATCACCAAAAATTGCAGCAATAAACCTCATAAAAACTTTGAACAAAAACAGATAGACCTAGAGCAGATCAAGGGTCGACCTCCGTGATATCCTCTTCAGCTTAGTCAGCACAATACTGGAGGGCGTGCTTTAGGGCGACACTCACACTTTCAAAAGTGATGATGAAGCTCTAGAGAAACATACAGGTGAGATGGTTGGAGATGCCATATGTGGGGGCTGAGTCTCTGTTGAGGTCTTCAATCTCTAGAGGATAATTCTGACTGGATTCCATTTTGGGCTTCTTGGCCCTGGATGACTTGCGAAATGGGGTGGCCGCTTCTTCAATTTTAGCTTTACATTTTCCCAAAGAAGGCTTGTTGCTAGCAGGAGGGGTGGGTTTGTATGGGTATGGGATGGGTTTGGATGGGGAAGGGGTTGGTTTGGATGGGGAAGGAGTGGAGGCAGGAGGGTAGGATATGGGTTTGGAAGGGGAAGGGGATGGTATGGATGGGAAATCTACAACAATGCCTTTCCTAGAGGCTGGGCTGTTGGGAACTTCATCGCTGGCCATAAGCTCACTAGACATAGAGTGACAAGGGATTTTGGGGGGTTGGGAGAAGGAGGGGAGGATTACAAAGGGATAGCCGCAATGGGAGGATTAGCTAGAACATGATAGAAAATAACAATGAATAGCCCCTAGTGGATAGGGGGGCACTTTTCTTGTGAGCAACGACACTGAGAGACACATGGATCGATAAAGGAACCCAGGAATGTTCATGGGTTTGTATCCTTGGACATGGTTGACAAGGGCAAGGTGGAAGCTGGCCATAGGCTTGTTGGGATCATCGCAGGTCAAGTACCAAATGAGGGGAATGGAAACAATGGGGAATGGGGGAGGAAGAGATTGATGGTCCAGGGCATGGCCATCCCATAAGAAGTTATGGTAGTTGGGGAATCCTTCTAATTTAGGTTCCCAATAGTGTTTGTCACGGTGGATAAGATGACCACCGTTCGATAGTTTTGCAATCTCACCAATCAGCTTCGAAGTGAATTTAAAGCACAGGTTCCTGACGCAGACATGGTAGTTCGACTATGTATGAACAAAGTCCTTAGTGATGTCTTCCTTAGCTCCATAGAATTTTGATAACAGGATTGGGCACCCTGCAAGTAAGTAGATGCCAGGGTGTCCAGCTAAAGAGAGCCCGGTTCAAGGTAGGCCATGGTGGCAATGGTGGGGACAAGAAGAGAGGTGATGGAGGAGGTCCACAGAATAGACTTGCAGAGGGGAGTGTCACAGACTAGGCTAGAGTGGAGAATTAAATAGATCAGGGGAGGCAAGTAGCTCATGCGAAGCCTCACAGATGGGTGATAGGTGGATGGGGGGATGCCAAGCTGAGGAGGGTGAGGACTGAGGGAAAGCATAAGGACCATATCCACATGGGTGGAAGTAATTACTTGGGCAAGGTCTACATACATGGGTAGGGGCATGGAAGGGAAAGGAGGTGCGGCTAAAAATGTGGCAAAGGGAACTGGCAGAGAGCATTGGGACACCATGGATGGAAACCCACATTTTGAATTTACATGATAAGTTTGATGGATTATGATGAAGTAGAAAATCACCATGGGGTGTTGGAGCACACATCGCAAGGCTCTCAAATAATGGGGTGCCAAAAATAGATCCTACATAATATTGAGAAAATAAATCATTGGTTAGCGTGGATGAATTTGTAGTACCTATCGTGACTGTCCAATGTCACAAATTGGAGGACATATGGTGGGAATGATTCATGCCACACGGTGATGGGTGTTTGCCCTAATCCCATGTTGGCCAATATATCCACAAGCCGATTAGATTCCCTATACATATGACTGGATTCCACTTGGCAATGCTGATTTAATAGCCTCCTACTTTCTTGGATAAGGGATATGATATTCCATGAAGGGGTTTTGTTGGAGGTTAGGTAATAAATGATATTAAGAGAGTCCCCTTCAAATTGGATCTTGACACATGACCCCTTGATGAGGTGAAGAATTTGCCACAAGGTCCATACCTCAGCCATATTATTGGTTTGATGATGAAGATTCTTTGCAAAATCCATAACCATCTTTCCTCTGTGATCCTTGATCACTCCCCTTGCCCCAGCCAAACCAGGATTCCCTTTCGATGCACCATAGAAGTTCATATTTAACCATCCCTTAGGAGGGGGATCCAAAGAGCTTTGATCATGGGATGGATCGAGGGGGGATAAGGTGGGAAGGGGGATGTTGAGGGAATTGATGATGTCAGCCTCACTATTGCTTAAAGGGGATCTGTACCATGAGAGAATATGGGAGTTTTCAGAAGTGTATGAAATTGCTTTAATGGTTATGGAGGTGGAGTTGTAAAATGTGGTTGAGAAGACCCTATAATTGTGTTCGAGCCAAACCTACCAAATGAAGTGGTGGAGGCAAATTTTTCAAAGGAAAGATACTTTGGGATTTTTGAAGGGAGCAAGCCATTGGATGAACATGTCCAAGAGGGAGTTGGGGCTAGACCAATGGATTTGAAAGGTGGTGAACATGTGATCTAAGCCATACCTAGTGAACTCACACTCTAAAACGAGGTGGTCAATGGATTCCCAGTTGGACAGGCAGAGGTGGCATCTGTTAGGGATAGGGATCCCTCTTTTCATAAGATTATCAGTGGTGAGGACCTTGTTTTGAATGGCTATCCAGGCAAAGAACCCAATTTTTGGGACAAGGTGCTTAACCCAAGATAACTTGAACAAAATAGTGGGAACTCGAGATTTGACTAACATGGAGTGGGCAGACTTGACTGTGAAATCCCCACTATCAGTTCCCACCCATACTGGGTAATCTGTGGAGACTATGGTAGGGATAATGGTGGTTCTAAGCATCTTGAATAGAATCTTGCTGACCCGCAAGAGGTGCTCATTGTCTTCTAGGGGAACCTTTCATCTGCCTCTATCCATGTAGTTCACCACTTTGTTTCCCCATCTCCTTTCAAGACTTGGTCTAAATCTGGATACCTCAGGAAGATCCTTGAGGGGTTTGTATTTCAACCACATGTCTTCCCAAAATTTAATAGATGTGCATGTGCCTAGCTGCCATCATGTCCCTCTCATGATAAGAGGTTTCACTTGGATTACGCCCCACTAGAAGGCTGATCCATTGGTAGGGATGTTGTTGTCCATTAGGGGTAAGTTTTTGAGATATTTGCTTTGGACGATAGTGACCCAATCTGCTTTATAGTTGGTGAACAACTTCCAGGCCTATTTTGCTAGTAAGGCAATATTTATGTTTGCTGATCTTCTCATACCAAGTCCCCCCTGGTCCTGGGTTGGCATACTTTGTCCCAATTGACAAGGTGGAATTTTATCGAATTTTTTGGGTTGGTCCAAAGAAACCTTTTTTGAATTTGCTCGATCTTGGAATGAATAGAGGCAAGAGATTTGAAGACTAAAATGAAATAGACCAAGATGCTTTGGAGTACTACCAAGGTGAGGGTTGCTTTGGCTTCTTGGTAAAGGAGGGAGCCCTTCAAGGAAGTAAGCTTGTGGTTTATCCTATCAATGACATTGTCCCACATAGATTCCTTCGGGTTCATGGTGAATAGTGGGAGTCCCAGGTAGGAGGTGGGGAGGGCAATGATGCAACATTGGAGGATTCAAGTAATTTTCCACTGTCTATTACCTAGTGTGTTCAAGAAATAACACTTACTATTAAGATAGTTGATTTCTTGCCCTGCAACAGATGCGTAGGTATCAAGGATCCCTTTGATGGATTTAGCTTGGACAATAGAGACCGATGTTACAACAATAATATCGTCAAAAAACTATTGGTGAGACAGGGAGGAGAGTTGGAAGAAGCTTTGATACCTAACATGCATACCGAAGCCATGACCTGTTTGAAAGCTCTGCCCAGGGACTCGGCCAAGATTATGAATAGAAAGGGGGACAGGGGATCTCCCTGCCTAATCCCTCTAAGGCTAGGGAAATAACCTACAGCAGACCCATTGATTAAAACTGAGAACCATGGTGAGGTGATGCAGCCTTTGATGAGATGAACCCATTCTATGTGGAAGCCGAATTGAGCTAGAAATTTCAAGAGAAAAGCCCTATCCACTCAATAAAAATCTTTGCTGATATCTAGTTTTAGAAACATGGCCATTTTTTGTTGCACTAGGATGTGTGGAGGGTTTCATAAAGAGATATAATGCTATCAGTGATTGATCTGCCATCTATAGAGCTTCCCTGGCATGGATCAATGATGGAGGGGAGGATCTTCTTAAGCTTGAGAGCTAGGGATTTGGTTAGGATCTTATAAAGGATGTTGCATAGGCTAATTAGTTTGAAGTCATTCATATATTTGCATTGGGAGATTTTAGGAACCAAGGCAATGAAAGTGGAGTTAGTTCCTTGAGGGATGGTTTTGGTTCTTTGAAGCTCCATGATGGCATCACTCACCTCTTTCCCAACTATGTCCCAGAAGGTCTGAAAAAACCTAGGGGGAAACCCATTAGGGCCAGGAGTCTTATCAAATTTCATGGAGAACAAAGCATTTTTTATTTCTTTCTTAGATAAGGGTTGGATCAGGGATTTTTTGATCTCAAGGGTAACCAAGAGGGGGATATTTTCTAGCAGGGCTTCTTGGGCTGCAATATTGGAGGGATTTTTAGTGCCCATAATGTTGCTAAAAAAGGTGGAGGCTTCTTCCTAGATCTTGATGATGTCCTGAGTGACAAAGCCATCCCTCAAGGTGAGCTCTCTAATTTTATTTGTGCTTCTATTTCATAGAGTAGAAGCATGGAATAATCTAGTATATTCGAAATGAGCAGATCTTCGAAATGAGAACTGTAGTATCTTCGGAATGAGCCACTTATCTTTGGAATGAAAATAGAATGTACTTTTTTACTTGTTGACTGAATTTTGGTGATGGAAAAAGGGATAAGAAGGTTGATAAAGTTAAGGGAAAATATCTCCCATCTAACTTTGACGTCCTTGCTGTCCAAATCCACCATTTATGGAAAATATCAAATTGATCCTCTTCTAGGATAAACCCAAGAAATTCTACAGGATATCAGGAACAACATATTTTCTATTTGTAATTATATTTTAGGCATCTATAAAAGATAGCTCCTGTCTAGGTTGAGCTAATATAATATTAGATATTAGATATATTAGATTAGATAGAGGAGATAGAAAATAAATAGAGAGATAATAGAATAGTGATTTCAAACCTGTAACATATTTCAGCAGAATTGTAATTATGTTTTGAAGCAATAAAAGTGCGATTTCATTCCATTTATTTTGTTATGTCTAAGTGTGAGTAAGAATTAAAGAAGAATTCAAACCTTCTTCTGAGAAAGGATGCTGTCCACTTCCGGATCTAGGAGGAGGACCGACAGCATGTGTTTTATTCTAATTTTTCTGCAGCAGAATAAGCTGTGAACTTGTCATTTTCATTATTTTGCACAACTAACATTCCTAGTTGTTTAATTCTTGTTCATAATTTTTTGTGATATGATTATTGGTAGATCTGGTTATTATTTTCATTCCAAGCAACTTTCCAATTCACTGCAAATTTCCATTTCCAACAATTTACAAGTTTTATGTAATTTCCCTGCATTCTTGTTTTTGCTATCAAAACCCTACACAGAATATTGACGACCTTCTGTTACAGAGCATTGAAAGGATCTAGTTTTTATGCTTTATTTCAATTATTGCAAGATTAAATAGACTTTCAATTCTACAACTATAACTAGAGTTTCAATTCTGCAATTTAATTAGATTTCATTCTTGCAACTGTAACTAGGGTTTCATTTCTACAATTAGCAATTAGTTTTCATTCTTGCAAATAGATTAAAGTTCAATTTATGCAATTTAGGGGTAGAAGTGACACAAAACCCCCACACAATCAATTCCACCAATAAGACCTCATCGCTTCCAAATGAACTGAACTACAACCCTGCTTGAACTTTCTCTCGTAAATAGCCTTGGACACCACCCTGGATTGACAAATTCATTGAGAATTAATGATGCGCTTAACGACAGCCCATCATTTTGGCATCATTTTTTGGAAACACGGTGTTGTTAGAAGGTGAAAAGTAGTCCAATAATTATTAAATATGCTAAGTTGTGAATTTTAGAGTAAAATCTGAATGTAATGACTGGTATAAGTAATTGTTATTGGTAAATTGTATTTCAGTCCATTTAGGAAACAAGCAAGAAACCACAAGAAGAAAAATTTCACAAGAGGTTGAAATTATGTCAAAAATGTCTAAATTTTTTATTTCCAAAAATGTTGGAATTTTCAAAGAATCCGAATCATCCACTTCCAGCACTGCAATATCCTTTGAGAAATAATTACAAGGAGAAAAATTAAGTAGTTCAACACCATTTTCTCTTGAAAAATACATACAATTAGGAAAATTTGACAAGATTTATAATTGTTTTTGGGAACCTATAATGGAAGGCTCACAAGAGAATCAAGGTAGAGCCAACAATGTGCTCCACCCTAGTGCAACTAATGCACCTGCCAGAACTTTTCAAAATCCCATCCAACTAGATCTTAATCAAAATGCTCCCATGAAGGTCATTTCACCTGCAGTATTACCAACTTTCAAGGGAATTACATTCGAAGATCCTGATATGTTTTTTTTGAGTTTAAAATTGTATGTCAAGCTCATGATTACACTAATGACAATCAAAAGCTCAAACTATTTCCTTCCACTCTTAAAGAGTTAGCTCTACGATGGTTTATCACCTTAGCACCTGACTCAATTAGAACTTGGGATGATATGGAAAACATATTCTTGGAGAGATACCAAGAATATTGTCAAGTCAAGAATCAAAATGATAAAATTCTTACAATGAAACAAGAGGAAAGTGGAATCTTAGAAGATTATATAGACATATTTTCTTTTGTTCATAAGAGATGTGGAAGTGTTGAACCTGAAATTTGCAAAGTCCTATTCTTAAGGGGACTACAAGATGAATCTAGGGATGCATTGGATATCTTGGGAAGAGGAGATACAAATGCACTTAAATTTTAGGAAATTATTAAACTCTATAAAAATTACTCTCATTCAAGGCATAGAAAACACAGAATTGGTAATGAAAAACATGATTTGAAAGAATGCATGAAAGAGGCTGGTATTTTAGTACATGATAGAACATTAGATGAAAAAAATGAATCTACTAAATCTTCAGCCATCTATTGTTCAAAATGTAAAAAACAACACTCTCTTCATGATTGTCCTTTGAACAAAATATTTATACCTGCTACATGTAGCATTTGTCAATTAGGACACCCCACAGATCAGTGTAGTTTATTTCCAAAACTTAAAAGTGTCTTTGAAAAACAGTCTCAACCTATGAAAAAAATCAATTTTGTAGGACAAGGACAAGGGAATAATTTTCATAAATTTCCATATCAGAATGCTTCTCAATTTCCTACACATTTTGGAAATAATCCTTGGTATATGCCATGGTTTGCTTCAGGTCCACTTCAAAATGTTGGAGTCAACCACCATGGGCATACTCCCAAGCATGGTCTCAACATGGATGGATGCAAAAACAATGGAATCAACAACATCCACCATGGTTGCAACCAAATTTATAGGGATATCAATGGGTACAACATCAAAATCTATACAAAGGGCAGCAACATTGTCAAAAACAAAAATCAAATTTGTTGCCTAATTATATCCATAATTTCTATCGTGGACAACAACAACAAAAACTAAAACAACCTCTGTTTTCAACTCAACTTCGTGGTCGAGTCCAAATCATGTTAAACGAGTAACCCCTGTCTCTGTGGTTGAATAAGAAAATACAACCCTAATAAATGTTAGTGACTGTGTTAAAACTCGGTTGTGTTCGAGTGAACCACTCGCTTGAACCTATTCCACTTATCGATGTAGAAAGTGAAGTTAAAAAGAATGAACATGAAAACAAATCCACACTAAAACAACATCAAGAAGAACAAGATACCTCATCAAATAAAGTATCATATTTTGAACAATCTGAGATATCAAAAATAACATCTTCACAATCAAATTTGATAAAGGAATTAGAACATTTAACTATTACAATACCTTTACCTCAAATTGTACCAATCATTAATAGGATTGTTCAAGAAATGTGTTTTAGCAAACCAAGAAAAAAAAAGAAATTATATCCTAAAACCATACAAAAAGGTGGAAAATTAGTTAACTTGCTTTCAGGTAAACTTATTACACCTAAGTATGATTGTACAGAAAGCCCATAGTTTCTTAGAACACAAGGAAAATGAAAAGAATACTTTAGTTTTGGCCTCCATTGTTGTAAATAAAAATGCTTCTCCAAGAACCAATTCAAATCAGCATGGTACAAAACAAACTGAAATATAGCCAAAACAACCTTTGAACAACAATAGTTGGTTGACTAAAAACTAGGGAGAAAATTTGTTTGATATATTGGTGCAGCATCCTAATGCTTTACTAAAATTTTATGCATCTTTAGCAGCTGGCATTGAGTTGTTGTAGGTACAGAAAAAAAAAATTTTGCAGTTGAATGCATTTGATGAACTTTGGTTGGAAGCACTTCACCAAATAGAGTTCACTCAACAAAAATGGAAAATGTGGCATGATGATCACATTAAGAGCAGCAAGGATGAACCAGGGGAGTTTGAGAATGAAGTTCAACTTTCTTTAGTTGATGATTTAAGGAGGATATTAGTGTGAATGGACATATTTTATAGTTGTACCATAAACCATTAACAAAGGTGGAATTTTCTCGGTATTTCACACAGTTACATTTGAAAGAAGAGGCTTCTTCTTCTGATGAAGATTCCAAATGATCATATCTTTGAATCTTAAAAGAAAAATAAAAAAAAATTAGAAAAAGTAGAAAACAAAAAGATGAATAAATTTTGATTATGAATTCCTTCATGGTCATGATTTCAGGGAAATCATGAAATCCTTCATGGGCATAATCAGAATCAAGAAAAAAGAGAGAGAAAAGAAGAAGAAAAAAAAAGGAAATCAAGAAAAAAAAAGAAGAGAAAAATGAATAGCTCAGCAGTGAAAACCTTTTTCTAAGGCGCTACTAAGTTGGTATGCATGAAAACCAATTTTTTGGCATGCATAACCTTGAAATTTTTGAGTCACCATTGTACAAATTCACCAACTGCACTTGTTTTTGAAGTGTTGCAGGAAGCCTCAGCAGAATATCAACAGAAGCAGTCATCTTTCAAAACTTTCATTAACTTGTTTTAACCAGGTATATATGTTTCTTGCACTTTTCTCATTGTAAATATTTGATATATAGTATATGACAATTAACCATTAGTATAAAAGTGTTCATAAGAGTTGGCATAAACAAAAAATGCTTGGAGAAAGAGAAAAATGTTGGTTTTTGATGTCTTCAGAATGACTGTTGTATCTTCAATAACCGTGTTATCTTCGAAATGAAGGTGTGTCTTTAGAATGAAGGTTTATATTTGGAATGAAGGTTTGTCTTCGGAATGAAGGTTTATCTTCGGAATGAGGTTATATTCGAATTAAATGCCCAGCTTAGTCTTTAGAATGAAACATAATCTTCAGAATGAAGATTTAACAGTCTGTTTCCATGTGGCATCCAAGGAGGGAGAAAAAGACATAGTCAGCAGAATTTTTTACTCCATGTGATCATTGACACATGTCAGCTGGCTTGCGAATGGACGAGCTAAAAATAGTAAAGAAAATTTTATGGCAAGGATGTCCAATGATTGATGGCCAGGTGTTCAGAGCACAGAATAAGGAAATGTGCCATATTTTATTTTTGAAGACATATTTTCTAATTATTACAAGGAAAAGTAAAAAAAAAAATTAAAAGTTCTTTCTGAAGAAGAACAAGAGCAAACCCTGTAATTCTATAGAAACCAGAAATCAGTGACCTAGCGACGAGAAGAGAGCAGTCTTCTTAGCATCAGAATAGAGAAATGAAATGAAAAATGAAAAAAGGCCAGCCTACAAGAACCTTGGAATAACGTAACCACACGGGTTACCAGATTTTTCAACCTATGAAGGGTAGTATGTAATTTTGTCAGGGCATCATTTCAAAATTTTAAACCACCTCAGGCATGGTAGGCAACAACCTAAATTTAGAGTGAATTTTCCAACATACCTGCACTGAGAACTACAAAGCATGGCAAAACATTATCAAGAGAAAAAAAAGGAGCCCTCATCATCATGGTCTTATTAAACTGGTGTGCCAACATCATTTTATGGGAAACCTTAGAAGCTTTAATAGGTTTTATTCTACCCTGACTAATGTAGTTTTTGAAGAAGAAGATGAAGGAGAAGAGGATACAAATGTTGCTATAAAAAATATGCTACTGAGGAAGAAGAAAAGGCTAAAAAAAAAAAAAATGCTATTGCAGAGAAGGAAACACACCAAGCAAAAGCAACAAAGCATTTTTATCTAGAACCATCAACCTCACAACTAAGAAGAGAAGGGTTGAAAATAACAGCAAAAAAATAAAATAGAAGAGGGTTCATTTTTCTAAAGATGTTATTTATCTGTCAGAATAGGAGAGTGAAGTTCCCAGTGAAGAGCTTGAAGCTATCCCTACAGCCCCTGTTACCACAAGAAAACAGGGCAAGAAGAGAAAATATACATTAAGGACTAGGAGGTCTGCAAGACTCCAAAAAAAAGAGATAAAAGAACAAATGATTGAAGAGAAGACCAGACAGGATAGCCCTGATGTCATATAAGTGCAACAAGCCACTGAGAATTTGGATGTAATCATATATAATTTCATGGAACCTCCTGTACGGGAATAGGGGTCTGAAGCGAGAGGATGAGATCGTTGTTGAGCGATGAACTCGTAGTTGATTTGTCAGTATTAGGTTCGGAGTCAAATGAAGAAGAGGAGGTGGACATCACAAAACAACTAACGAGCAGCCAAGAGTGTTATAAAAATACAAATGAGATGGATTGAGGAAAGAAAAGATGTTATTGAAAAACATGAAAAGAAAATTAGAGAATTATAGCAGAAAGTGGAGAAACTAAAAAGCAGGCTGTCACAAGTTGATGATAATCAATTACATCAGATAAAGAGGAGGATTTGGTTCAGTTACTACTTGGATTATCTAGGGAAGATGAAGACATAGGTTCTCATTCTGAAGTAGTGTCCCTCCACTTTGAAGCAGTGCCCTTCCATTCTGAGGCATTGCCTTCTCAATCCAGAGAAATACCTTTATGAAACACTATTGGGTAGGTCTCAGATTCAGGTCTCCAACCATCATTACTCTGGTTCCCTCATATTTTGAAGAGGATTCCCAACCAGATGATCAGTTTGAAGAATGACTCAGAAACCTTCATGAGAAATTACACAGGCACTAAATTGTTCTATGAAACATGGAATATGAGTATGGACATTTGTGACTCCATAGCCCACTGCAATGCATGAGGGCATGCATTAATATAAGTTGGGGGGGAGTTATGAGGCTTGGATAAGCCTCATTTATAGCATATTTTAAATAGTTAAAACTACCTAAAATTCTTGTGAATGATCTTATATGCTAGTTAAGTTGATTTAATATGTTGTGTATTAACTGTTTGCATGATTGAAGTGTTAAGGACATTATATTCTGATTTTTAATAGTTCTTGTATAGTTTTATGTTATCTTATCATTCTTAGATTGAAAAAAGTACTTTAGTAGTCTTATTTTGATGATCATTAAGCATTAGTTTCTCTAAATTCAACAAATAGTACAAAGACTTATTATTGTGCAGCAGAAAACTGGTTTTTCCATATAAATTCCAGTAAGCTGCCAATGAATGGCAAGGCATGGAATTCACATCCAAGGAAGAATGAAGACTATTTAAATTTGATCCTAAGGGCTAATCCACCTGAGAAATGCAGCCAAAACCATTTGGAGTCAACACAGTTGGTCATTCTAAAGATCTTCGGAATGAACACAGTATCTTCGAAATGAACATGGTGTCTTCGAAATGAACATATATCTTTGGAATGAGAAAACACAGTGTCTTCAAAATGAGTGAATCTTTGAAATGAAAATTGCAATATCTTTGGAATGAGCGGATCTTCGGATTGAGAACTGCAGTATCTTCAAAATGAGCGGATCTTCGGAATGAGAATTGCAGTATCTTCGAAATGAGCCACTTATCTTTGGAATGAAAACATAATGTACTTTTTGACTTGTTGACTGACTTTTGGCAATGGAAAAGAGGATAAGAAGGTTGATAAAGTTAAGGGAAAATATCTCCCATCTAAATTTTCTGTCCTTGCTATCCAAATACACCATTTATGGAAAAGATCAAATTAATCCTCTTCTAGGATAAACCCAGGAAATTATGCAGGATATCAGGAACAACATATTTTCTGTTTGTAATTATATTTTAGGCATCTATAAAAGATAGCTCCCATCTAGGTTGAGCTAATATAATATTAGATATTAGATATATTATATTAGATAGAGGAAATAGAAAATAAATAGAGAGATAATAGAATAGTGATTTCAGACTACATGTGATTTCAGTGAGAATTGTAATTATGTTTCGAAGCAATAAAAGTGTAGTTTCATTCCATTTATTTTGTTATGTCCGAGTGTGAGTAAGACTTAAAGAAGAATTCAAACCTTCTTCTGAGAAAGGATGCTGGCCACTTCCAGACCTAGGAGGAGGACTGACAGACAGGTTTTATTCTAATTTTACTGTAGCAGAATAAGTTATGAAATTGTCATTTTCATTATTTTGCACAACTAACATTCCTAGTTGTTTAATTCTTGTTCATAATATTTTTGTGATATTATTATTGGTAGATCTGGTTATTCTTTTCATTCCCAGCAACTTTCCAATTCACTACAAATTTCCATTTCCAGCAATTTACAAGTTTTTTGTAATTTCCCTACTTTCTTGTTTTTGCTGTCAAAACCCTTTATAGAAGATTGACGACCTTCTGTTACAGAGCATTGAAAGGATCTAGTTTTTATGCTTTATTTCAATTATTGCAAGATTAAATAGACTTTCAATTTTGCAACTATAACTAGAGTTTCAATTCTGCAATTTAATTAGATTTCATTCTTGCAACTATAACTAGGGTTTCATTTCTACAATTAGCAATTAGTTTTCATTCTTGCAAATAGATTAAAATTCAATTTATGCAATTTAGGGGTAGAAGTGACACAAAACCCCCACACAATCAATTCCACCAATAAGACCTGTTGCTTCCAAATGAACTGAACTACAACCCTACTTGAACTTTCTCTCGTAAATAGCCTTGGACACCACCCTGGATTGACAAATTCATTGAGAATTAATGATGTACTTAACGATAGCCCATCAACGAACACAGATCGAATGGGGCTAAGACCACATGGATTTAAAGGAGACAAGACCACACTAATCGAAAGGAGACAAGACCTATGAATGATACAAGATGGGATAGTGGATTGGCTATGCACGAGAGAGAAGATCTTGTGTGGTCGAAGCCATGAGTCTATTAGTGAAATACAATGAATATAAAGGATACTCTCTTATTTTCCCATTGAATGTAGGATAACAAATAAAAAAAATTGATAGATTATAAGGTTTTTAACATACCTTCATATATCCCAAAAACTGAATAAATTTTCAATTTGACACTTGTAGTTGTTTTGTCAATGCCTTCAGATTGTTGTTGTCTTTTCTTTACGTGGTGCAGCACGAACGAAAGAATAGTTTGAAATTCGGTGAGTTGGTGCTTCAATAATTTGTTAACCAAATTCACTTAGCTATTCTGCTAATTCTTTTGGATTCACTTTTTTTATCAAATCATTGCCTCCATAGTGGTTGCTGTAATGAACTAGGAGTATTATTTTCTTGTGAACCTGATATGTAATTTTTGGATTTAATCTCCACATAATTTCTATGAAACTCCTCGTTGTTTCTATAGCTTCACCACGTGTTTTCTATATCAAGACTTCTCTGGCCTTCAATAGTGATTATGTCTCTTCCTTTAAATCAATCATGCATATCCGCCTTTACTTTTTACTAAAACATTCTGACCTAATATTACTTCTTCTCATGGATGTACAAGTGGTGAATTCCGAGGGACTAAATGGATTAGGGTTGAACTATTGCCTTTTACAAAATTTGGCTAAAATTCCCTTTTAGAAATCAATTTATTCAAACATCTTCTACAAGGATGCACACTCGTTGTTGTCGTGAGGATTGCTATCACAAATAGATTTTCTTCTAACCTCTGTTGTTTTATCCACCACTCATTCCCTTCTTGCTACATTCAAGAATACACTTTGTATGCTATCAACCTTTTTTTGGTTGCATTATTTTATGGAGACAAATGAGACTACGACCAATATCCTTTTTGTTCATATTTACTCTAAATGCAATAAGTCACCATAATTCAATGCCCATTTTACTGGAGAGATACGAAAATAAGTAAAATCAACCAAAAAAATAAATTGCATACACTTTTCCCAGGTTCAACTCTGATACCACTTGAAGCAAAAAACTTGTTAAACCAATGCGAACAATAATACGAATGAGGAAAATAAAATATTTCTTGCCACTTTAGGAGGGCTAAGTCCTTTGCCACTTAGAGAGGGCTAAGTCTCTTGCGAATGCACAATCGAAATTAAGATGATAGATGATTAGAAATAAATCAACCTACTTCTATTTATAATAATAAATCAATGAATAAGTGAAACTTGGAAATATAGCCGACTTGGCTATATTGGTGTTGTAACAAAATAGAAACATAGACATGTTTATGCCCTGATTCTAAAGGAGGCAAAAAAATGTATGTGCTATGGGCTGATAGAATAAGACAACCAAGCATTGAAAACTTCACCATTCATGTTATTATATGACTTGAAAAATTTGCTAGGTGAAAGACTTGAAGACTTGGTGTTTCTATGGGACAAAGCCCACAAAAAGAAAGGTAAAAACACCAAGTCTTTCTTAGGTAGAAAAAATTCTGAAAAGCATAAACTGGGGTGCATTTCATCTACATATTTTTCTAAACTTACCTGTAAATGGTTAGATTTTGAAGCATTAATTCTCTGCTTTTCCATCTACTGTATCATTTGAGTAATTGAAGGGACATTTGTACATATGTATATATTATTGTGAAAAGGTAGTGAAGTAGTGATTTTGTTTAGTTTGTTTTATCGCAATTAAGTTGGTTCTAGTTTTCCAAATTTTCATTTTCTTTCTTCTTTTGGGTATTTTTTTCGGTTTTACAAATGAAAGCAGGGTGATTTTGGCAAAAGGATATTCTAAATGGGAAGAAAGTGGTAATGCTTGTTATCCAGAGTGATAGTAGAGAGGTAGTTTAGATTTTATACCTTACCCACTATAATTATCTTAATTATAAAGGAACTATTATGTTGTTTTGTTGGAGAACTCCTAGGAAATCCAAGAAATGTTAGTCATGAGAGGAAAACTCTGATTCACAAATTTTTTAATTTAATTAGATTTCATTCTTGCAACTATAACTAGGGTTTCATTTTTGCAATTAGCAATTAGTTTTCATTCTTGCAAATAGATTAAAGTTCAATTTATGCAATTTAGGGGTAGAAGTGACACAAAACCCCCACACAATCAATTCCACCAATAAGACCTGCTACTTCCAAATGAACTGAACTACAACCCTGCTTGAAATTTCTCTCGTAAATAGCCTTGGACACCACCCTGGATTGACAAATTCATTGAGAATTAATGATGTACTTAACGATAGCCCATCAACGAACACAGATCGAATGGGGCTAAGACCACATGGATTTAAAGGAGACAAGACCACACTAATCGAAAGGAGACAAGACCTATGAATGATACAAGATGTGATAGTGGATTGGCTATGCACGAGAGAGAAGATCTTGTGTGGTCGAAGCCATGAGTCTATTAGTGAAATACAATGAATATAAAGGATACTCTCTTATTTTCCCATTGAATGTAGGATAACAGATAAAAAAATTGATAGATTATAAGGTTTTTAACATACCTTCATATATCCCAAAAACTGAATAAATTTTCAATTTGACACTTGTAGTTGTCTTGTCAATGCCTTAAGATTGTTGTTGTCTTTTCTTTATGTGGTGCAACACGAACGAAAGAATAGTTTGAAATTCGGTGAGTTGGTGCTTCAATAATTTGTTAACCAAATTCACTTAGCTATTCTGCTAATTCTTTTGGATTCACTTTTTTTATCAAATCATTGCCTCCATAATGGTTGCTGTAATGAACTAGGATTATTATTTTCTTGTGAACCCGATATGTAATTTTTGGATTTAATCTCCACATAATTTCTATGAAACTCCTCGTTGTTTCTATAGCTTCACCATGTGTTGTCTATATCAAGACTTCTCTGGCCTTCAATAGTGATTATGTCTCTTCCTTTAAATCAATCGTGCATATCCGCCTTTACTTTTTACTAAAACATTATGACCTAATATTACTTCTTCTCATGGATGTACAAGTGGTGAATTTTGAGGGACTCAATGGATTAGGGTTGAACTATTGCCTTTTACAAAATTTGGCTAAAACTCCCTTTTAGAAATCAATTTATTCGAACATCTTCTATGAGGATGCACACTCATTGTTGTCATGAGGACTGCTATCACAAATAGATTTTCTTCTAACCTCTGTTGTTTTATCCACCACTCATTCCCTTCTTGCTACATTCAAGAATACACTTTGTATGCTATCAACCTTTTTTTGGTTGCATTATTTTATGGAGACAAATGAGACTACGACCAATATCCTTTTTGTTCATATTTACTCTAAATGCAATAAGTCACCATAATTCAATGCCCATTTTACTGGAGAGATACAAAAATAAGTAAAATCAACCAAAAAAATAAATTGCATACACTTTCCCCAGGTTCAACTCTGATACCACTTGAAGCAGAAAACTTGTTAAACCAATGCGAACAATAATACAAATGAGGAAAATAAAATATTTCTTGCCACTTTATGAGGGCTAAGTCCTTTGCCATTTAGATATGGCTAAGTCTCTTACGAATGCACAATCGAAATTAAGATGATAGATGATTAGAAATAAATCAACCTACTTCTATTTATAATAATAAATCAATGAATAAGTGAAACTTGGAAATATAGCCGACTTGGCTATATTGGTGTTGTAACAAAATAGAAACATAGACATGTTTATGCCCTGATTCTAAAGAAGGCAAAAAACTGTATGTGCTATGGGCTGATAGAATAAGACATAACCAAGCATTGAAAACTTCACCATTCATGTTATTATATGACTTGAAAAATTTGCAAGGTGAAAGACTTGAAGACCTGGTGTTTCTATGGGACAAAGCCCACAAAAAGAAAGGTAAAAACACCAAGTCTTTCTCAAGTAGCAAAAATTTTGAAAAGCATAAACTGGGGTGCATTTCATCTACATATTTTTCTAAACTTACCTGTAAATGGTCAAATTTTAAAGCATTAATTCTCTGCTTTTCCATCTACTGTATCATTTGAGTAATTGAAGGGACATTTGTACATATGTATATATTATTGTGAAAAGGTAGTGAAGTAGTGATTTTGTTTAGTTTGTTTTATCGCCATTAAGTTGGTTCTAGTTTTCCAAATTTTCATTTTCTTTCTTCTTTTGGGTATTTGTTTCGGTTTTACAAATGAAAGCAAGGTGATTTTGGCAAAATGATATTCTAAATGGGAAGAAAGTGGTAATGCTTGTTATATAGAGTGATAGTAGAGAGGTAGTTTAGATTTTATACCTTACCCACTATAATTATTTTAATTATAAAAGGAACTATTATGTTGTTTAGTTGGAGAACTCCTAGGGAATCCAAGAAAAGTTAGTCATGAGAGGAAAACTCTGATTCACAAAAATCATTTTAATAACTCTTAAGAGGTTATTAGTGTTTGAAATCTAAAATGTTTAGTTGATCAGCTATCTGGTTAGTAAAATATCAAATCAAACAATTATTTCGAACCTTTAGTAAGGCTTCTCGGCTATCTAGTCTTTATTAAAAAAAAGAGAGAAAAAAAAAGGAATTCCATAATAAAAGAGATATAGTTGATAATTATGAAAGAGAAATCTAGATATGTTCACCAGGGCTATAGACGCTCCATGGTTGTGAACCAAGGACTTAAAAATAAAGTTAAGAGTAACTCTATCAGGGCTATAAAATGCTAAACTAGAATCAGAACTCTCCTCAAATAATACTATGTAGTCCAAAAAGTTTGGTTGATCCTTAGTAAGAATCTAAACCATGGTCATCCTAAGAGGAAGGATTTATACACTTGCAATCACCCACTAGATTTTTTCCTTGAGCGATTAAACCTAGTATGTTCTTGAGAAATTTTTACAGATTGGCATATAGCGATGATGAAGCTCGATCGTATAGTGGACTTCTTCATTGGTAGATGGAGGAGTACAAGGTGTTTTAGCCCAACTACCTATATATTAATATAGAGGATATCATGAAAAAATAAGATAAGAATAAGGTTAGCAATAAACTAAAATAAGAGGAACAAGAAAAATAGACATTTCCCAAGAGTTTTGCAGAATATGCAATTAGAGATGCAGAGATAGATGCAAGACTAGTGTATCCAATAAATGTGGAAAAAGATAAGGTTGATCCAAGAAATATCAAGTATGAGGGACCTTGAATCATAGATGTAAATATTTAAATAGAGAGTGAACCCAAAATAATCCATTATGGTGTTGATTGGGATCTGGTATTGAAAGTAGCAACTTTCAAAATATTATTGGAATACAAGGATATTTTTGCATGGAAATATAAGGATTTGAAAGGCATGCCACTAGAATTATGTGTCCACAAGATTACAAGAATTACTAGGGCACAGTTGGTGAGAAGGAGACCATATAGGATGAATCCCAAGTATGTTGGCATTATCTTTAGGGTTACTATAGGTAAGTGGGTGTTGCCTATTATGGTCACCTTGAAAAAGTAAGTTTATAAGATTTGAATCTATGTATATTTTCATAGTTTGAACACAGTAAAAAATAAATATCCCTTCTTGATTCCTTTCATAGATTCCATTCTGGATGAGGTCACAAAAAATGAAATATTTTCATTCTTCGCTGGGTTTTCGGTCTATAATCAAATCAGTATAGCTGAAGCTAAGTTGAAAATAATATTTATCATAGAAAATAGAATTTATGCATACAATAGGATGTTATTTGGGCTATGTAATGCCGTAGTGACATTCCAATGCATTATTTTGTACATATTTGATTAGTTGAAAACAAGGAAGTTCAAGGTATTCTTTTATTATTGGTCCATCTATGGTTAGATCAAGGATCATCTACCATCCCTGAGTGAATGTATGAGATGATGTAGGAATACACAAATCTCCCTAAATCCTAATAAATATTACTTAATGGTATCGTATGGAAAATTAATATGACATATAGTATGCAGTGAAGGATTGAAGACTAATCTTGATAAAACTTATATCATTTTGTATATGGAAGAGTCATGTGATGTGAGTTCATTAAAAACCTGTTGGAAATTTGAGCATATTAGGTTGTCATTGATGTCAAAATGGCATGGGCTATGAAAGCACGACAAGGAAAAGTTTGAAGGCCAAGTTTGAGACTATGTGCAAAAAGAGAGCAAGTGAAAAAGAATAATATTATAATATTTTAATATTATAATATCTGGCCAACAGGGCCTTTCAAAAGGAAAAGAAAGCAAGTTTAAAAGAAATAATATTATAATGATTTGCATTATAATATATGGGACAAAGGTTAAAATATTCATTAAATGGTGGCAAAAGGTTATCCTTAAGAAAAGACCCAAAAATAATTTTGATATTTAAATTATAATATTTAAATTCATTGAATTTAAATTATTATAATTAAAATATAATATAAATCAAAAGCCAAAGTTTGATTTTAAATGCGCCGACGTTGGAGGTGAATGCCTTCAAAGGCATATTAATAGTGCAAAGACTAAGGTGGAAAGTGTGTTCAATAATTGATATATCATTCACCTATTCGTCGATCGAATCGTGACAGAGAAGAAGTCAAGTGAATTCTTCTAGGAGGAGGATTTTGTTGAAAATCGTGGAGAGTGCAAAAATAGTTCCAAAGTGTTGGCTAGCATAGATGGTAGTTGAGGCTTGGCTAAGGCATTCATGGAGGTTGGTCTCGGTTTTGAATCCCACACAGTTTTTTTTGTGAAGGAGGAAAGAGCTTTTTGTTTTCGATGAACCTTGTGAGAAGCAAACATTGTATGGGAGAGAGTGTACTTTGGTTCTCGTGTGGGCACATAGCACAGGTGGTAGCCTAGCTTTGGCTAGGGTTTTGTGGTGGCTAAGGTCATGGTTTTGATTTTAGTAATGGCTATTGATGTTCGTGCAAACATTTTTATGATGTGGGCCAATTATTAAGGTATGCAATTTTTGAGTTAAATTTGTCAAAGGTTTTGGAAAACAAAAATTGTTTTGAGGCTACGTAATATTGAAAGGGCCAAGTGTGGAATTGTTTAGGGAGTCATAAGGTGTGTTAATTAAATATTTTATTTTGGGTGCTTAGGAAATAAATCAAGTATTGGAGATTATAAGGTGTAAACAAGGAACTTTATTTTTTATGTGTGTTGAATATTATTTTGAAAGTGAAGGAGTAATAAGGTGTACAAAGTGAAAAATTCCTTTTTATATGTGCATTAATTTAAAAGGGGTATAATTTGATTTTATGCTTTTAAAGGAGTGATAAGGTGTATTTGTGACTTGACATTTTATTGTATTTCTTGTATGGTGAAATATTTGTTGAGGTGAATATTCTTGTGGAAATTTTGAGATAGACTATTGCTATCTAACCTAGAATTGGCAAAAGGATTTGGTTGTAAGTAAAATAGGTTTTGAAGACATATCTCCATCAAAGAAAAGAGGTATGGGCACATCATCCTTTGTTTGAAATGTTGGAATGAATGTTGTGACATATAAGGTGGAGTGAAAAGGATTGTTTGATAAGCATTGTTGAAATATTTGAGTGAGTTTTTATATGCTTCATTGGTGAATGTTTAGAGAACATTTGAGATAGAGATTAAGAATTATATGAGTTAGGATTTGAGACTCACATTGTGCTCTTTGTTTGAAGGAGTATGAAAATACTTGTTAAGGGTTTGTGAGCAAGTTGTGTTTAATTGGTTGAATGATTGAGTGAAACATCTTGAGCATTAGTTTTGAGTGATATTAAAAGCGAATGTGCAAATATTAGAAAACAAATTTGTGAAAGCATAAGTGTAGATCAAAAAGATAGGTGTCATGTGCTAGATTGAATCTATATTTAAAAAATCAATAAAAGTAAGACATGTGGAAGAAAAAAAACTCAATGATTGAGTAGAACATATTGAGTTTTGATAGAGTACATCATTCTCTATATGTTCGAGAGTAATGAATTGGGGATAGAATATATCTAAACTGCTTCAAGTTAAAGAAATTACTTTGAATATTAGATAAGGTATTTGATAGCATTGTGAGGAAGATTTGAGATTGATTGAGCATATTTTATGAGTTGTTTTGAGCATGTGTTAGAGCAGGTTTGAGCATGTGCTAGAGAAGATTTGAGTAAAGTCTTGTTGAAGACTTGAGAGCAGATTGATCAAGTTCTTGAGAGGACTTGAAGGTAGATTTGAGCAAGTCTTGGTGAAGGCTTGAGAGCAGATTGAGCAAGTTCTTGAGAGGACTTGAAGGTAGATTTGAGAAAGTCTTGGTGAAGGCTTGAGAGTAGATTGAGAAAGTTCTTGAGAGGACTTGAAGGTAGATTTGAGCAAGTCTTGGTGAAGGCTTGAGAGAATATTGAGCAAGTTCTTGAGAGGACTTGAAGGTATATATGAGAAGAGTTGATTGATTGATTTGTTCAAGCTTTGTGTTAAGGCTTGGGGAAGATCTAAGTAGAGTTGATTGATTGATTTGTTCAAGCTTTGTGTTAAGGCTTGAGGATATATTTGAGATAGAAGTTAGTGCATATTTTTGATTAGATTTATGAGCAAAGATAGAGCAGATTTGTACTAGACTTGGGATAGAGTTTGGTGCAAATTTGAGATAGAGTTGAAAGTAAGCTTTGGAGGTGATAGAGTAAAGAGGACAACAGTATCTAGTGGATAGAGATCCATTAGCCAGGTCAGTGAGGATGGAGGTCTTATGTGGAGAGATATCCACAAGCTAGAGCAATGGGGGTATAAGTCTTCTAGAAGATCATCAGCCAAAGCAAGGAGAAAGAGTTCTCCTATGGATAGATATACATGAACTAGAGCAAGGGGAAAGACAACTCCTATGGAGTGTGATCTATGAACAAAATGGGAAGATAGAGTTCTTCTATGGAGAGATATCCATGAACCAGTTGAGGAGATAGAGGTCTCCTGGATCAAGTTCCACAAACCAGAGAAAAGGGAAAAGAGTTCTCCTGTGGAGAGAGATCCACAAATCAGAGCATAGGGGATTGGTGTCTCCTTTGGACAGAGGTCCATAAACATTGTAATAGGGAATTGATTCCCAAGAAGATTTATTGAGAAAATTTAGTAGAAATATTTTCTCCATGGAGTAGCCCACATTGGGTGAACCACGTTAAATTGGTGTCTCTATTGTGTGTGATGATTTATGCATTGCTTTGATTACTGCTATTGATATTGCCATTGATAATATTAGATAATATTATTTGGGAAATAAAAGTGAAAGTTGATCTTATACTATTCACCCCCTCTCAGTATAAGCTTGTGTTCTTCAATTGGTATCAAATCGGGTTCCTTCAAAAGATATTAACAACTTGAAGGAAAAGTATACAAGAATACAAATGGCATCTCAAAGTGGATATTCAGTAAATAAGGCACCATTTTTTGATGGTAACAATTATGTTTTATGGAGCATTAGAATGAAGACTTACTTGATGGCACAAGGATATGATACATGGCAAGTAGTTGAGGATGGGTTCACACCTACAGCTACTCCTACCATAGATAAATATGGTAAGATCTTATATGTGAATGATACCAAGGCTAAGAATGCAATCTTAAGTGGTTTATGTGAAGCAGAGTTTATAAAAGTTATGCATTGTGAATCAACAAAAGAGGTTTGGGAAAAAATAAAGCAAACATATGAGGGAGACAAAAAGGTCAAAATGGAAAAATTTCAAAATCATAAAAATACATTTGAAGACTTGAAGATGAAAGAAGAGGAATATATTGCTACATACTTACTTCGTGTGGATGAGGTTGTTAACACCATGCGAGGACTTGGATTTAAAATAGAAGAATCTGATGTTGCTCAAAAGGTTTTAAGGTCACTCCCTATGAGGTATAATGTAAAGGTTTCAACCATAGAAGAAATAATAGATATTGAAACTTTGACTATGGATGAGTTACATGGAACTCTCACAACTTATGAGATGAGAATAGTAAAGGATCGTATTCCCAAGAAATAGGTAGCCTTCAAAGTAGCAAATAAAACAAAAGATAAGAAGACAAATTAAAGTGATGATTCATCCAATGATGAAGAAGTAAACTATGGTAGAAGGAACAAGAAGGACTCAAGAAAGAACAAAGGTACGAAAATAGTTAAGTGTTTCAATTGTGGTAAATATGGTCACTATGCATCTAACTGTCCAGAAGCTGGAAGTAGTAGCAGTGAAGAGAAATAAGATCATAAGAGAAAGAAAGCAATAAAATCCAGGTATGAAAAGAAAAACAAGTACGAAAAAATCAAGCATGAAAAGAAGTTTTTTCAAAGGCATAAGAAGAGTTTTTATGCGGACAAGATAGGTAAGGTTTCAAGTGATAGTGATGAAAGATCCTTAGATAGTGAAGAAGAAGAAATTCTCTTCTTGGAAATAGAGGAAGAAGGAAGTGTTCCTAGTGAAGATAAATCTGAAAAGTATGAAGATGCTCTTGAAGACAAAGAAGTAGATAAATCCAAAAATGAAGAGGAAGGAGTAGTAGATTTAAAAGTTGAACTTATCTATGCTCTAAAAGAATTAAAAAATGGTAGAAAGCATAATTCAAGATTCAAGGCTCAATTTCAAG